>CM057346.1:22044462-23439385 GCA_030015575.1 Agapanthus africanus
GTGCGTATAGTGTCGTTAAGTTCCAGAAGGATCGATTAAAGTCATCATGTCGCACAATAAAGCCCAGATAACAATTTTAAAAGGATCACATAAGTTTTATAAAGAGTTAAGTATTTTTCAAGTTTCGTTTTCCAGTAAGGTTTCAACTTCAGAATTTCTATCTTCCTTAACAGGAAACTAAGTCATATTTTTCACTCCACCTTTTTCTTGTTTTCATTTCATACACACCTCTGTGAACGTGCAATAGTCTTTATCATAGAATAAAACCTTCATATCTCCGTTAATTTTTTTTATAAAAGCCTGTCTTTTATCAAGATTATTCTCACACAAAGAACCGTTAGGAATTTTAACTCGTAGAGAATACTTGCTTGACTTTGTTTTAAACTGGATTTTCTAGGCTTCTTAGCGAGCTTTGGGCCAATGCACCCAAACCAGTTGGTTTTAGGACATTAGGTGTAGAAACACCCCAGCGGACTTAATTACTCAAGTTACCTAGGTCCAAAAACAAAAGACAGTTTGGCGTGAAAATCAGATGATTTAATACGAACGGAGATATAACCGGCAGTTCAATTATATATTTTTTTTTGGATAAAAGACGTGTTTAGTTGTTTCGGTGTGTAATCATTCCAATCAAGTTTCAGATGGGTTATTTTTCAGACTTAGCTCCAATTACGGCATCAATAACATTCCTTCATATTCGCTTTACTTCATAAACTATTCTTGACATTACTTATTTCAGAACAAACCTATTTGATCCTCAGAAAATCATTTATCTGTTTAAAAGTTTTTAAACATAAAAGACTTGTCATCTAATTCCCAAAACCCACGACACGTGTAGTGTGATGTAAAGACGTATATCAGCTATAGTTAACTTCAAAGGAGAGTTATCTTTCAGGTTTTCAAAATCTAAACATAAGATTTAGTTATTCCTATTTTTCCAAACAAAAACCGTCGAAATGTTGAATCAGAGTTCTTCCACAAGCTAACTTGACAGAAAAGTTTTTATATTTTTAGAATTTTTTTAGATTTTTATGGATTTTTATGGATTTTAATATGCATATGCAAAATATACATATGAATGCGAAGGTAAGAAATGCGTACCGAGCGTACCCCCAAACTTCAACTGGACAGTGTCCTCACTGTCATTGCATGAAGAGATCATTTGAAAGGTCAAAATTGTCGGTTAGCGATACACAAATTTTTATTTGTTTTTGTTTTTAAAGAAAAAAAGAATATACACAAATATATACAAAATGGTTTGTACATACCCCCAAACTTATTTGGAACAGCGTCCACTGTTCTTGGCTGGATAACCGAAGTTTGGAGGTAGGCAGAGGAAGATCATTCAGGGTAAACCGGCTCCTGTAGGAACAGGAGCTCCTCTGTTGGTTTGGCGCTAAGGTACGGTTTGCATCGGTGTCCGTTTACTTTGAAAAGTGAACCGTCCTTAGGATTTTCCAAATCCACAGCGCCCTGCGGATACACATTCTGTTGGAGATAGTGCCCTCATAGTCAATTATTGGATCGCAGGTACGTGATTGCAATGATTGCGGAGGACCTATCCCGGTAGGACAGTCTTACTCGAGATGATAGTTTGCTATCTGGTTTGCCTTTATCAGTCGTGTACATGTTCAGGTGACTGATTGCATGTTACACTTTGATAGAGCCCTTAGGATCTTGCTTTACTACCAACTGTATGAGGGCGATCATATACGTGAGAGTTGGGTAGTTTAGATGCATATCCTTAATTGTGGTCCCTAGTCGTGGGAGTTTCGAGACAGGGCATCGATACTCCGGAGTAGACTAGTGTATACAGTCGAGACCCCGACGAGGGGCGGTGGCCGGTCTCACAAGCCACTGGTGTCAGTTGGATCACCTAAGATGTATACAGGTGCTCATTGGGTTATGAGTACACCGGACAGGACTCGCCGGGAATCTGCTAGTTAGTATTATATCTATCGTCAGATAGCAGTTCCCTGGTGACATGTGTACAGGTTAGTTCATCGACCTGAGGTCGTCATTTGTCTCGTGTGAGTTCCCACTGTGCTTTGATTTCTACCCTACCACGGCTCAAAGGAGTCGTGCAAACAGGTAGTTTTTGGGTACAGTCCCGAGCCATATGGAGGCACGTGAGCGGATCGGCAGGGGATTCGTCTCTCCCGATATTGGGGGCGAGATCGTGCTGTGTCTAGGAGAGCCATTACACAAAGCCCACGGCCGTGGCAGGAGATTTACTGGTAGGTACTCCAGTAGTATCTCAGGGTGTTATTGGGCTTCACTCCGACGCGACTTATACTGCTATTGGGGGTCTGACCTTGCTAGCCCCCTAGGCAGATATGCGATACTCATTGACGAACGGACCGGACTGTATATACATTGTCACTGTTAGGCTCAGTAGGGTTTTCGGAGGAGTTCGCTCATCGGTCTCCCTTGAGTTCGCTCCTCGGCCACCCTTGAGGTCAGTCCATGGGCAGCCGTTACGCATAGCTAGTGCCGCTGACGGTTTGTGGTTAAACCCACTGCCAGGGTGCTGACGAGTCATTAGAGTCCCCCACAGGCAGTTTCCCAAGTTCGGGCGAAACGTTGTAGAGGCCGTATGGTTTTATGGCAGGGTTCGGAAAATGCACGTGCGTTTACGCACGTGTCGATTTTCGGACAGATGATACTGGTCGGCTTTAGTTTAAGCCGGATCTGAGTATTATATTGAGTAGGTTTAATATCTTTGTCTCAGTTGCATTTGTATTCGGTTGTAATACAAATGCGGGTATATTTATACAGTTTCGGGGTTTTCCTGAAAGTCGTTTCAGGATCACTTTTGGAAGTTGCCAGTTTCCAGTTTTCTATCAGCCGTCTTTTAACATTCGGTTAAAGACGGATTTATCTTTTCTTCAGATATGAGTGAGTCATCATTCTAGAAGCTTCTAGAAGTGATGATGAGGCATATGACTCATTAGTGCATTAATGGTTTCATTAAAGGCATGATGAGGTGTTTAAGTGACTCATGGTTTTCATTAATGAGTTTTGTTTAGCTAAGGATATTTCTTCTTGATCTTTTGAGTGAGAAGCTTTCTTATACTCACCCTTTGCTCCTACACTCACTCTCCTCCTTTATATATGATAAGCCTCCTCTCTCTCTATATACATACTCTCTCACTTGATAGTTTTTCATGGTTGAAAAAAAGATTATGATAGATTTGGGGTGTATGGAATCCAAAGCTCATTTCATTCCATCACCCAATTCCCTCGGCAACTTCATTAACCGATCGTCCATGGATTTGGACGAAGTGAGACAAAGTCATCTACTCATTCTCTACATCATTCTTGGTCGTCTCTTTTAGCAAACTTGACGATCGAGTTGCCTCGAGTCAGAGGCGGGAGCCCGTTTAAAGAACCGATCATGTGGTGCCACCTCGACGAGGAGATCGGCTATCGACGAGATCGGAGCAGCCGCAACGGAGCGTGGGATGATGGTTGAAGAACGAAGGACTCGGATCGTTCGGTATAACCATTCTACACTCTTTACAGTTTGTTAGTTTAGCAATAATGGCAGATCCGGGTTAAAGTATACGATAGCGCCAAGTTAAAAGTTTTTGTTCCGCATTTGGCGTCTGTAGACTGCCGGGGCGCTAGCGTGGACTTACAGTGGTATCAGAGCCTCACCATTTTGCTATACTAACTTGTGCTAACGCGTTTAAAACATCGATCCGACCGAAAATCGAAAACTACAAAATCCTATGCCGACAGTTTCTGTTGATTTTGAACAGTGTCAAAATTGATTTCTGGATGTCTTAAAAATCCGAGCAGGCAATTTTAAGACCCACGACAAAATTTGGACTCGTGACTCCTCCAAGTTGCCGCGGAAGCGCGGCCAAACCCATGGTTTGGCCGCCCTTCCGCGGCCATGTGAGGAGCACGTGCTCCCAATTTTTGCCAGTGGGTTCTAATTGGGATTTTGGGGTTTTTGATATATTTATTTTTGGCCCAGTTTTTGTTACTGTTCACCAGTAAGCTGTGGGGCCCACTTTTTAATATTCGGTCTTTGGTCGATCGAAATTTAAACACGTTAGTTTACAGTGCTTACATTATATCTCCGACCGGGAATGTCATTTGATCGGTAAACCACGTTTGATTGCTATAGTTCTTTTAGACGGGTTTGCGAACGTGACATTCGCGTTGATGTTCTGTGTTGTGCTGTAATGTTGCGGATTTGTCGTGGTGGATAGCAGTGTGCAATGATAGTACAGTTTGAGTTTATTTGTACATTTGATATTGCGGGGCGAGCGTCCAACTTGTGGACAGCCGTCACTGCCTGTTGTATAATATTCTTTTGGGGCACGACCAGGATGCGGTCGATGTACCTATTGTACTATTTTTCATTACTGTACTAGGTTTTACCCCGCGACGGAGTGCACGGATAGCCGGGTTCGGGAAAGCAACGGGTCCGCATCTCATGACTTTGAGTGGCAGAGGGGCCCCACTTCAGAATTGGCAGACTATTCGCCGCACTCGTAGGGGGTACAGGTTGACCCAAGGAGGGGTGCTCAATTTACCGGATTCCGTGAAGTGCCGGGTGTTCCATTCACTATGCAGTGGGGACTACCTCGCTTCAGGTTTTGGCGGGTAACTTGCCGCACCCGTAGGGGTCTAGGTTTCATTGCACAGGCTATCCACACGACAGGGGAACGTCGAGTTTCAGCAGCGGCTCTGTGAAACTCGGGGATCCCAGATTATCTGTATTGTTCTGTGATGCTTATTACTTTTCTGTAATGTTGCATACTATCACGCCTGGAGCGATTATGTATATTGGTTTATATACTATTAGATGTTGTATATGTTTTACACCCGCGCTAGTCCAGTCCCCGCTCTGTCGTTAGTTAAGTAACCTAACGAGTGATGACGGGACCCAGTGACGAATGCGGATGGCATATACGTACATTTTATTTTCGTTCTTTTCTGGTGTGATTGATTGATGGGACTGCGTTGATTCTGATCAACGCAAAGTAAAACAAACCTATTTACAGTTGTTGGAACTAATTTAAAAAGTGTTATTGCAAAGACGTTTCCTTTTGTTATGCATAGCGGTATTCAGTGGAATATCCTGCACCTCATTCGACGGGGCAAGGGCTGATATCCCTTCACCGGGACTGACCCCTTGGGCAGAAGTTTGCGTCAAGGTAATAACTTCACTATAGTCGATTACATATTGCTTTGCATAGCGGTATTCAGTGGAATATCCTGCACCTCATTCCACGAGGAAAGAGCCGAGATCCCTTTACCGGGAGTGACCTCTTTAGCAAAAGGTTTTTCGCCACTATATTTTAAAAAAGCTATCAGGTTCCTTCAGCGATATCAAGTTCACTACGCTAAAGGTTTTTCGCCAAAAACCAGCCGTAGCCCTCCGTCATTTCATATGGATGGTCAGTAGTATTCAAGCTATGTTGGTCTAGCCCTTAGCTAGGACATAGTGATTGGTAGCTGCTGGGGTGTTCACATGTTGCATAGATAGATGAGTTGGTTTGGGACAGTCGTACAGCCTTGTTGGCCCTTAGTCAAGGGCGAGTACGGGTGGGTTCAAATTAACAAGATAATGATGGGAAGAACTTGACATGTGACTTATGGTGGGCTGGCCCTTAGTCACGATCATAAGAGCATGGGGCAAAAACAATATCGGGAGTTTCTAAAGAAACTGAAACTTGCCAAGTATGCGCATACCTTCTGGAGTATGAGTAACGTGGATGCATTCCATCACGTTATCATGCGATGAGAGTTGGATCCCGATTCCCACTGATGAGTTGGTTTACTCTTCGGGTGATCCCGATTGATTCTTCTTTAGGTTTGGAGGAGAATTTGACAGGACAGTGGGAGGTTTCCGGATTAGATAAAATGATGACCATTCTGATCTAGGTTAGAGTGCACGCAGAGTGTTTCTTTTCTCTCTCTCTCTTTGGCAGCGACCTTTGACCGACCCTAGACTTTGACTCAGTGACCAGGTTGACCGAACCTTCTTAAAATACTGGCTTTTGGATTGTCTGAGTTGCATAAGTCATTGCCACTCCTTATTTTACCCTTTGAATTTCTCAGAACACCCGTATTACTACGGATATCCACTTCCATTGGATAGAGCCATCGTATGGTTATATACGAACTCGAAGGGACTTCTTCGGGGATGGATCCAGGTTCAGGAGAAATAGAATTGGTTTATTCAGTTGTCTTTTATTATCACCTTCTCTCAGGTTGCGAGAGCTCCTTGGTTTAGGAGAGTACACCTATTACGCCTATTGGATAGTCTTATTCCAAACCATAGGCTGGTGCCGAAAGGTAGGGAATGAAGAAAACCAATTAGCCTAAGTAGGGTGTGCAGAAGGTAATATGTAAAGACAAAATAAAGGGATTAGAAAGAGGGCAAAGTAAATTGCGACTGATATCATTCACGACCAAAACCGCGTACTTCATCGCCGCTCCTATTTCACCTTTAAAAGAATAAGGTATTATTCAGTTGTCTTTTATCATCACCTTCTCTCGAGATGCGAGTACTCCTTGGTTTAGGAGGGTACACCTATTATGCTTACTGGATAGTCTTCTTCCAAACCATAGGCTGGTGCCGAACGGTAGGGAAGGAAGAAAACCATTTAGCCTAACGATGGTGTACAGAAGGTAACGACTAAAGACAAATAAAGGGATTTGGAGAGACGGCAATAAAATATACGGTTGAAGTCATGAATTGGATTATGGAAGAGGCATTGCTATGAATACCAGGATACCCCTACGAAACATTTTCATGTTTCAGTGCATTGTTAAAGAAAAACTGTTTTCCCGATTAGACACTTACTCCAAGGGTATGTATTTACCAGGTTTCATTCTCATATCTGTATGGTTTTACAGATGATGAGTGGGAGTAAGATATTGGGAATTAGGTGATCATCCTCATTATATCGGAATTCGTTGTAATTGGTGATATTTGAGGAAATCGCCAGGGTACAGTTTTCTACCTACGACGCACAAGTTTTTGAGTTGTTCAACTCAGCGGACTTATACAGAGTATTGTATGTTGTCCAGTGTCCATCAGGACAAAGGGGTAGGTCCTCGTACTATGTTCTATTTACTTATAACTTCTCTAGTATTTAGACGAGTGTTTCGTAGAAATGCAAGGTCTAAGTTTTGAGAAGTTGTGGGTATAAGAATAAAGTAGAGAACCAGGTATCACAAGTATCGGGATTCTTCAAAGAGATCGAAGATGTAGATTCTTGTGATTGGTATTCAGATGATAGTGATGGTTTTGAGAAACGTGTTTCTCTTTCAGGTTACTCATAATTGGATGGATTCCTAAAGTTGAGTAATGCTGATTAGCCTCTTTCCATTAAGTTGATATGCACTGGAGACAGCTGCATGGATTGAATTTGGTTCCAATTAAATAAGTGCCAAAGTTTCTGTATTGGATATAGAATGGATCGTACCTTAAAAGAAATTAAGGTATGGGGAGTTGTCCAGCTTATGCTTAAAACCAGACTCTGGATAACTCAGGGCACGTTTCTGTAATGGCTGTTTGTGAGTTGACCCTGGCTATGACGAGGGTTGATACTCTACCATTTGGAAGATCAATAGTGATATTGTTCTTGACTCGCCACAGTTTTAGTAAAATGGATATTTTTCAGAAAACAGTAGTGGGAGTATGGTAGAACTGGAATTTATTCCAGAACCACGAACGATTACGGAAAATTTAATAGGACCTATACATTCAATCAAGTTTGACATTCCAATAGCCACTCCGCAGGTATGGTAGGTAACCTCAGACACCCGAGAGGTACTTCGGTAGCCTCAAGGACGGTGACAGGGAGGTTCTTATCTACCCAGACTTGACACTACTGTTGTTCCAGGATATGAGACCCGGTAGGAGGGTTGTCGTAGTCAGTGGGAGCAACGGAAGCATGGTGGGCAAGTAGCTTATGTCTATTTATAGACTTGAGCAGTTATAGCGGAGATAGATCATCTAATTTTGATGTGACAGTCATGGGTTTGACTTCAATCAGAATAGGGGATGGATCAGTTAAGAAGGTAGTAGGGTGTGATGTCATGGTATCTGGATGACATACACAGAGTGGGAAGTAAAATTCCTATACTACGATCGGTTGTACTGTGATCGTCACACAGTTGTTTCTCCAGACAGGATATGGATATAATATTTGACATTCTGGTTTCTAGATCTATGGTTTTAGATCTGGATTTGGGTAGTTTCCCAATGTGGGTACTTTGACAGATATTCTAATGGTTTTTGGAATAGTTGACTCTTAGCATGGTGGTGTACCTGCAGGTGATGGAGTCACCCTCTCTAAAGGTGTCGTATAGACTAAAAGGGAGAGGGATGTGCATGATTGGCAGATCACTTGCTTAGGCAATTGAGTCAATCATGAGATGTCAAGTACCACACCAAATGTTGGTTTTGCACAAGATGCAATAAGTTTGTATTAATCCAATCCTGGAGAAACATAAGGAAGCAGTTTTAGAACATTAGTACATGTTCTATGGATTTGATAATGGCAGCCTCTTTCGGGAGACGGTTATCATTCCAGGCTTCAAAGGTGACATGGATGACAGAGTGATTGTCAGAGTTATAGTTTTCCCTCTGACGAAGAGGGACAGTATTATGGACAGGTGGTTCCAGAGGATACTGTGGGTGGCATGATGCCGGATACTGATTAGGTTCAGTGATCCATGCAGTCTAAGAAGTTTGGATATGGAGTTCATTTATGAACTAAGGTCCCATCAGATATCCAGACATGTTCTAAGACAGGTACTACTCAATTCGGGAGATGGCTTTCTCCGCGAACTTGAGATTAAGAGAGATACAGAAAGAAACTTCTAGGCGGATCCACTCACCGAGGCTATTTCTCGAACACAATAGTTTTACAAACGGGCTTTGTGAAACTGATTAGTAGAGGAGTTGGATGTTCGGTTTCACACGGGCTGTGAGTAGTCGACATCGCAATATTAGCCTTGAGTGCAAGTGGGAGATTGTTGGAGATAGTGCCCTCATAGTCAATTATTGGATCGCAGGTACGTGATTGCAATGATTGCGGAGGACCTATCCCGGTAGGACAGTCTTACTCGAGATGATAGTTTGCTATCTGGTTTGCCTTTATCAGTCGTGTACATGTTCAGGTGACTGATTGCATGTTACACTTTGATAGAGCCCTTAGGATCTTGCTTTACTACCAACTGTATGAGGGCGATCATATACGTGAGAGTTGGGTAGTTTAGATGCATATCCTTAATTGTGGTCCCTAGTCGTGGGAGTTTCGAGACAGGGCATCGATACTCCGGAGTAGACTAGTGTATACAGTCGAGACCCCGACGAGGGGCGGTGGCCGGTCTCACAAGCCACTGGTGTCAGTTGGATCACCTAAGATGTATACAGGTGCTCATTGGGTTATGAGTACACCGGACAGGACTCGCCGGGAATCTGCTAGTTAGTATTATATCTATCGTCAGATAGCAGTTCCCTGGTGACATGTGTACAGGTTAGTTCATCGACCTGAGGTCGTCATTTGTCTCGTGTGAGTTCCCACTGTGCTTTGATTTCTACCCTACCACGGCTCAAAGGAGTCGTGCAAACAGGTAGTTTTTGGGTACAGTCCCGAGCCATATGGAGGCACGTGAGCGGATCGGCAGGGGATTCGTCTCTCCCGATATTGGGGGCGAGATCGTGCTGTGTCTAGGAGAGCCATTACACAAAGCCCACGGCCGTGGCAGGAGATTTACTGGTAGGTACTCCAGTAGTATCTCAGGGTGTTATTGGGCTTCACTCCGACGCGACTTATACTGCTATTGGGGGTCTGACCTTGCTAGCCCCCTAGGCAGATATGCGATACTCATTGACGAACGGACCGGACTGTATATACATTGTCACTGTTAGGCTCAGTAGGGTTTTCGGAGGAGTTCGCTCATCGGTCTCCCTTGAGTTCGCTCCTCGGCCACCCTTGAGGTCAGTCCATGGGCAGCCGTTACGCATAGCTAGTGCCGCTGACGGTTTGTGGTTAAACCCACTGCCAGGGTGCTGACGAGTCATTAGAGTCCCCCACAGGCAGTTTCCCAAGTTCGGGCGAAACGTTGTAGAGGCCGTATGGTTTTATGGCAGGGTTCGGAAAATGCACGTGCGTTTACGCACGTGTCGATTTTCGGACAGATGATACTGGTCGGCTTTAGTTTAAGCCGGATCTGAGTATTATATTGAGTAGGTTTAATATCTTTGTCTCAGTTGCATTTGTATTCGGTTGTAATACAAATGCGGGTATATTTATACAGTTTCGGGGTTTTCCTGAAAGTCGTTTCAGGATCACTTTTGGAAGTTGCCAGTTTCCAGTTTTCTATCAGCCGTCTTTTAACATTCGGTTAAAGACGGATTTATCTTTTCTTCAGATATGAGTGAGTCATCATTCTAGAAGCTTCTAGAAGTGATGATGAGGCATATGACTCATTAGTGCATTAATGGTTTCATTAAAGGCATGATGAGGTGTTTAAGTGACTCATGGTTTTCATTAATGAGTTTTGTTTAGCTAAGGATATTTCTTCTTGATCTTTTGAGTGAGAAGCTTTCTTATACTCACCCTTTGCTCCTACACTCACTCTCCTCCTTTATATATGATAAGCCTCCTCTCTCTCTATATACATACTCTCTCACTTGATAGTTTTTCATGGTTGAAAAAAAGATTATGATAGATTTGGGGTGTATGGAATCCAAAGCTCATTTCATTCCATCACCCAATTCCCTCGGCAACTTCATTAACCGATCGTCCATGGATTTGGACGAAGTGAGACAAAGTCATCTACTCATTCTCTACATCATTCTTGGTCGTCTCTTTTAGCAAACTTGACGATCGAGTTGCCTCGAGTCAGAGGCGGGAGCCCGTTTAAAGAACCGATCATGTGGTGCCACCTCGACGAGGAGATCGGCTATCGACGAGATCGGAGCAGCCGCAACGGAGCGTGGGATGATGGTTGAAGAACGAAGGACTCGGATCGTTCGGTATAACCATTCTACACTCTTTACAGTTTGTTAGTTTAGCAATAATGGCAGATCCGGGTTAAAGTATACGATAGCGCCAAGTTAAAAGTTTTTGTTCCGCATTTGGCGTCTGTAGACTGCCGGGGCGCTAGCGTGGACTTACACATTCCGCACAAAATACGGCCCTTTCCAGCGAGATCTGAGCTTTCCTGGATGGAAATGAAGTCGGGTGTCGTAAAGCAGTACCTGCTGACCAGGTACGAAGGTTTTGCGCAAAAGGTGTTTATCGTGAAACACCTTCGTTCGGTTCTTAACGACAACCGCGTTATCGTAAGCCTCATCCCTAAGCTCGTTTAGTTCGTTCAACTGCAGCTTCCGATGGCTGCCCGCATCCTCGAGAGACAGATTCAGCTCCTTTATCGCCCAAAATGCGCGATGCTCTATTTCGACAGGTAGGTGGCAGGCTTTTCCGTACACAAGCCGATAGGGAGACATGCCAAGGTCGGTCTTATAAGCGGTTCGAAAGGCCCAAAGGGCATCAGTGAGTTTCAGCGACCAATCCTTACGGTTCTTGGAAACCGTCTTCTCCAGTATCTGCTTGATTTGCCGATTTGAAACTTCGTCCTGCCCGCAGGTTTGGGGGTGGTAGGGCGTCGAGAGCTTATGATTAATGGAGTATTTCCGCATCAAGGCCTCGAAAGTCTTATTGCAGAAATGACTTCCATTGTCGCTAATGATCGCTCGGGGGTGCCCAAACCGGGAGAAAATGTTTTCTTTAAGGAACCTAACGACAACCTTGTTGTCGTTAGTCCGGCTGGGCACAGCTTCGACCCATTTAGAGACGTAATCAACAGCTAGAAGGATGTACAAGTTCCCGAAAGAGCTGGGAAACGGCCCCATGAAATCTATTCCCCAAACATCGAAAATCTCCACAACCAAGATCGGTTGGAGCGGCATCTCGTTCCTCCGGGATATCCGGCCCATGTGTTGGCACCGGGAGCAAGTCTTGCAATAGTCATGAGCGTCTTTGAAGAGTTGTGGCCAGTAGAAACCACATTGCAAGATTTTCTCAGCTGTCTTTCTGGGCCCAAAATGCCCGCCACACGCTTGATCGTGGCAAAATGACAGCACACTCTTGAATTCCTCGTCAGGGACACACCGACGAATAATCTGGTCGGGACAGTACTTGAGCAGATAGGGTTCGTCCCAGTAAAAGTTTTTTACTTGGGATAAGAAGCGAAGTCTGTCCTGACTTGACCATTCAGTCGGTAGTAATCCCGTGGCCAAATAGTTCACAATATCTGCGAACCAGGGTTCGCAAGATACTGTCAAGAGCTGTTCATCCGGGAAAACGTCGTTGATCGGAATTGGAAGCGAAGGCGAAGAAGGAAGTCGTGGGAGATGGTCGGCAACCACGTTTTCACATCCTCGTTTGTCCTTAATGACAAGGTCAAACTCTTGAAGCAAGAGGATCCAACGGATTAACCGAGATTTTGCATCTTTCTTCGCAAAAAGATGGCGCAAAGCTGAATGGTCTGTGTAGACAATGACTGGAGAGCCGATGAGGTAGGGCCTGAACTTTTCTAAAGCAAATACAACAGCCAAAAATTCCTTCTCAGTTGTTGTATAATTGAGTTGGGCGTCGTTCAGGGTTCGGCTCGCATAATAGATTACGTGCGGCATCTTGTTGATGTGTTGTCCAAGGACAGCACCAATGGCAAAGTCGGATGCATCGCACATAATCTCAAATGGGTGCGTCCAGTCAGGTGAAGAAAGAACGGGAGCAGAAGTGAGTGAGCGTTTCAATGACTCGAATGCAGTCACACAGCTCGAGTTGAAGTCGAATGGCGTGTCCTTGGCCAGCAAAAGAGTCAAGGGCCTAGCAATCTTGCTAAAGTCCTTGATGAACCGTCTATAGAAACCGGCATGGCCAAGGAAGGCTCGGATATCTCTGACGCATCGGGGAGGAGGCAGATTGGAAATGACCTCAATCTTTGCTTTGTCAACCTCTATGCCATTTTGCGAGATGATATGCCCTAAGACAATACCTTCGCGCACCATGAAGTGGCATTTCTCCCAATTCAAAGTGAGATTCTTGTCCTTACATCGGGTAAGGACAGCGTCAAGATGCAGCAAACACTCGTTGAAGGAATCGCCGAAGATGGAGAAGTTATCCATGAAAATCTCCAGAAATTTTTCCACCATGTCTGAGAAGATACCCATCATACACCGCTGGAAGGTAGCGGGCGTATTGAATAACCCAAAGGGCATGCGACGATATGCAAACGTGCCGAAAGGACAAGTGAATGTGGTCTTATCCTGGTCTTTTTCGGCGATGGGAATTTGATTATAGCCGGAGTAGCCATCAAGAAAGCAGTAGTACTCGTGTCCGGCCAATCGTTCAAGCATTTGGTCAATGAAAGGTAGCGAAAAGTGGTCTTTCCACGTTGCGGCGTTGAGTTTTCTGTAATCAATGCAAACTCGCCACCCAGTTTGGGTGCGAGTAGGGATTAACTCGTACGCCTCGTTAGTGATGACCGTGATGCCCGACTTCTTGGGGACAACATGAATGGGGCTAACCCACTGGCTATCAGAGATAGGGTAAATGATACCACTATCTAGACATTTTACGATCTCCTTCTTCACAGCCTCTTTCATGACTGGATTGAGACGTCTTTGTGGATCCCGGGCTGGTTTGGCATCATCCATCAGATGAATGTGATGCTCAACGATCAGGGGACTAATCCCCTTGATGTCCGCCATGGACCAGCCAAAAGCTTGCCTGTTGCTGTGCAAGACCGCGAGAAGGGCTTTCTCTTGCTCGGGAGCTAGAGAAGCCGAGATGATGACAGGGAGGGTCTCGTTCTCACCTAAGTAAGCGTACTTAAGGTGAGACGGCAAAGGCTTGAGTTCGAGCGTTGGAGGAGAAACGATGGAAGGCAAGATTGGTGCAAAGGTCTCGAACTCAAAGGACTCCAGCAAAGGTTCAAAACGAGTGTAGGCAACCGAGTTGGATGGTTCAGGTAACTCATCCGGAGAGTCGAAGGATTCAAACTAGGGTTGTGCGCAGCTAAGATCGTTTGAAAACGTGAAACACTCATAGTCGTTGTCGGGCGCAGAAACAGCAGCAGGTTCGAAGAGAAACGCACTAGTGGCGTCAATATTATCGTGATCAAACAGAAACTCCTCGAATTCACATTCTTCTGGGGTGATCTCCTGGATCGAGCAGACGTTCAGTATATGAGCATTAGGTTCGGCGGGCTGATTCCCCAACCTAAAAATGTTGAGTTCAATCGTCATATTTCCAAAAGAGAGGTTCATCGAACCATTGCGACAATTGATCACAGCATTTGAGGTTGCGAGAAATGGGCGACCGAGTATCACCGGAATTTGATTCCGGGGGTTAGCTACAGGCTGTGTATCTAATACAATGAAGTCAACGGGGAATATGAAGTCCCCGACTCTTATCAACACATCCTCTACCTCACCCCTAGGATGTGTGATCGATCGGTCGGCCATTTGGAGAGTGCAGTGCGTGGGTTTCAGCTCTCCGACGCCTAATTGCTCGTATACTGAATACGGAAGCAGGTTAACACTGGCACCAAGATCTAATAGTGCGCGGTTGATGTTCTTATCCCCAATGGTAATTGAAATCGTAGGACAGCCAGGGTCCTTCCGTTTTTGTGGTAAAGATTGGGTAAGGGCATCACTCACAGCACTAGCCAAAAAAACTTTCTTGGGTACCTGAGACTTCCTCTTTTTCGTGCACAAGTCCTTTAAGATTTTCGCGTAGGACGGGACTTGTTGGACAGCATCTAAAAGAGAAATGTTAATGTTAACCTGCTTAAACAACTCCAGAATCTTCTCCATTTATGGATTTTGTTTGTTAGACCTCAACCGGTTTGGAAATGGAACATTTGGAAAATTGGTTGAGTCTAATGCTGAAGGAGGAGATTGTGGAGTTGGAACGGATCCCAGAATAGGTGTTTTCGTGGAGTGAGAAGTGGGTCCGTTCAGAGCAGAAGAAGAGGAAGGAGAGCCTTGTGAAGAACGGAGAATAGGCTCAGAAGACGAGGAAGAAGAAGAAGAAGAAGAAGCGGCGGCCGGGATGTCATCGTTGATTCGTGTGCCAATGTTGTTTCGCAGCATCCTTCCCGATCTCAGTGTGGTCACGGCACTCACATTATGGTTCTGTTGTTCAAGAGCAACATGTGCATTATGTGGGTGACCGGGATTTGGGAGTGGCTGGGACGGGAGCTTCCCCTTCTCTCGCTCGCTTAAGGCCGCGTTCAGCTGTGCAATCTGGGCCTCGATGGTCTTGATGCTTTGCCCGTGTGCGGCAGTGTGTTGCACTAAGGATTGAATGGAAGACTGGATGTTGGCGGTGGATTGAGTCGATTGTTTAACAAACGCCTCCAGACTTCGTTCGAGCGAGGAAACCTTATCGTTGTTTGACGGAACAAAGTTATTTGGTGGAAAAGAATTGTTGGGTGCAAAGTTGTTCGTCTGATTTTGTAAAGGTTGGGGTTGGAAGGGCTGCTGATACTGAGTTTGTTGTTGCGCTTGTTGTTGCGGCGGAGGGGCCCTTTGGAAATTGTTGCCCTGGAATTGATTCTGATTGCAGGCGAAATTGGGGTGGTTCCTCCAACCGGGATTGTAGGTGGAAGAGTATGGATCATTCCTCGGTCTTTGCTGGAAGGCAGCATTATCCTGATCCTGTCCTTGCGAGGGTGGATTGTAAGGACACTCTTCGGTCAAGTGAGAAGGATCGGAACAACAAGCGCAAATGGTACGAAGGGGGAGAACAGGGGCAGGAGCAGGAGCAGAGAATTTGCTTTCTATCGCTTCAAGCTTTCTTGTTATTGCAGCCATTTCAGCTTTCATCGCAATAGAGACATCAAGTTGGTGGATTCCTACCCTAGACTGACCGGTAGAAGTGGAGGTAGAAGAAGAAGACGTCGGTCTGGTGCTCTCCCATTGTAGCGTTTGCTCCGCAAGGTCGTCAAAGAACTGCCACGCTTCCTCGTCAGATTTCGATAGGAAGTGGCCCTGACAGATGGTCTCCAACAACTGCTTCGTTGCTGGGTTCAGGCCCTCGTATAAGGTTTGGCAAAGTTTCCATTTCTCTATACCGTGGTGAGGACACTGAACAAGAAGGTCTTTGTACCGGTCAAAGCACTTCCAGAAGGGTTTAGAAGGAAGCTGGGAGAATTGGTTGATTTCATTTCGAATCCTTGCGGTCTTATGATTCGGATAGAATTTTTTTAGGAACGCTTTAACAAACTCGTCCCAGCTGGTGATGGAATGGGAAGCGGTGCTATACAGCCATTTTTCAGCGAGATCGCATAAAGTGAACGGAATGACCCGTAGACGTATAGCATCGTCCGACAGTTGGGTGGTTTTCATCATGGCACAGACGTTTTGAAATTTGTTGATGAAGATATAGGCATCTTCAGATTCAAGCCCATGAAAACGTGGAAGCATGTTGATGAAGTGGGGCTTAATTTCAAAGTTTTCCCCATTGGCCGGAGGAAGAGAAAGGCAGGTGGGAAGTGCAGAACGGGTGGGATAAAAACGATCCTGGAGCGCGATTCGCTGCGGCGCTACAACAGGCGGTGGTGGTGGGATATTGGTCTCCGTAGGAGGTGGAGGCAATCCAGAGGTGGTCAAAGAGATGTTCGGATTAAATCCCGACATCGCGGAAGAAGAGGTTGGTGAAGGTGAAGGTGAAGATGTATGAACAGAATTCCGGTCAACGTCGGAGTTGGCCGGCAAAGGAAGGGGTGAAAGAAGCGTATCGACGTCTGAGTCGATCGCGTAGTCGGTAGCGACTAACGTAACGCGGACTAGACGGGCGCTAGTGTCCCGAGTCCAAGCGGACATACACTAAACGAGTTTAGTATAGTCAAAGCGGAGAAGGTGAGGGTAAGAAAACGTCAATGGAGAAAGGCGATGGGTGGTGGGTGAAAAATGGATTTGGCGACAAAGGGCAAGATTTTATAAAAGTTTTTGATTTTTTTTTCTTTTTTTTTTATAAAGAGATTTACAGAAATATGTACGGATATACGGCTTAAGTAATCACAAACAAGATATGCACAATCACACCTAGATCTAGGGTAACCTAGGTCTACTAGACCTGCTCCTGAACTTGATTGTCGAAGTTAAACAGTGTCGAGAAACGGGCTTAAAAATACACTGATCACGAGGCCAGGTAAGTGCAGAGATAAGGGGAGGTTGTCCAACGCTTTCGCGAAGTTCCTTAATTAAATAACCCTTTCTCTTTCGGTGGTTGCGCCTTTAACACTTTCCTAGACATCCCGTAAACAATATACCGTTAAGCGAGGTTCTAAACACGGTTTATCTTCTCCTAATGAGCGCGAAGTCCTTAGGGCTGAAGTCTAGTATTTTTTAATTTACAATGGACAATGCATATGCTTTTGTGATTTTTGGGGTCCTGGGAAGGGTGATGAAATCCCCACCCAATCTGGATTGGTTTCAAGCCCCTTAAGTCCGTATTAAAGAAATGCAAAGCAGTAACAAATCAACTGCGAACAATTTTTTTTTTCGGCGCAAAGAATCCTGCACAAGAACAGTTTATTGGAAGGGGGAGAAGAATTTGCGCAAAGAAGGCTGCAGAAAACACAATTTATTGGAGTCCAGAGGAGTGGAGAGGAGAACAGGAACTTACAGAGAGATTTTGGGGCTCTGAAGCCACCAAGTGGACGCGGATCCACGGCCTAAGCTTGCTTATGCCGCGGTTCCGCGACAATAAGGAGGAGTTGGGCTTCTGAAAAATTTGGGTGTGCTTCTGTTTCTGTCCTCTTCTTGTCTGAAGCTATTGAATTTGGATTTGCTTACTGGAACTGCTCCAGAATCTTACAGTAGACCTTTTTCTTCGTTTCGATCCGTCGCGGTGTAGCCGCGAGATGTGGGTCTATCTTCCCACGTCTTTGGCACTGTACTTGAACTCCGTATTTTCAACGTCTTGGCCACTGAACTCGAACTTTGTATTTTCCTGCACACTTGCACAAAAACTAATCAAGAATAACAAGATGGTTTCTTTTACAAAGTATTTTTTTTTGTTTTGTTTTTCGGTTATATTTACAAGTTAACCCGAAATTACACAAGGAAATAAACTACCGTCTCCCCGGCAACGGCGCCATTTGATTGATAGTGGTTCTGCGTGTTCAAGTTTTAGTTTAAATACCGCAATCAAGACGGTTTCGCTTGTAGCTAGCCGGTTGAGTACGGGTCGTCCGCAGGGAGATGGGAGTCTTTTTCAATGTGTTTTAACGAGTTAAGTCCGAGAGTTCAGATTTGTTTGTGATTATCTAAGTGTTAAGTTGATATTTAAAGAGAGCTTGTTAGGGTTAGGATTAGGTTAGTTTGAGTTAGAAGTCTCCACATCTTTCGTTGCCCCTCTTAATATCGGTGTTACGGTAATCGGCAACAACGGGGATTAGCACGACTAGGAAGGAACTTGCGAGTATAAGCTAGGCTTTCCAACGCATAAGTTCTTCCTTTTGGTGCTTGTCCGTCCGTTCTTGGCTCTTAGCCATAACCTCCGGTTAATTCAACCACAACCGGTCTCACTACGGAATCACCGCTATCATGTAGGATAGGATGCCGTAAGGAGCGGATTGTGGTTCAATTAACGGGAGTCGAATTAAGCTGTTGGGCAAGGAAAGAGTGAGAGAGATTTCCTTCTCTCAAACTTCCCTTATCCTACCCTAACAAGTATGAACTACTCACACATCATGATACGGAAAAATAAAATAAAAGAGGAAGATAGAAAGAAAGAGATTAGAAGATAACGACTAGCTATTTGCGACCTCACCTTGGCGAGGATCGAGCGTAAGCATCATAGTCGTTTTAAGGATAAAGAAAAAGAGAGAAGAAAGAAACAACAAGAAATAACAACAACTAGTTAACAAATTAAAATTACAACAATTATAGAAAAAGCAAGACAAACATGATAATTAAATGATCTTCTTTATTCACCATTCTTCACTCACCAAGCTCATTACAAGTTTTAATGGTGAAGAGATGAGAAGAGAAAGAAGAAACACAACTAAACCTTACAAAAGAGAATACAAGATTATGGACCCTTTCCTTCACAAAGTTCTGGGCTATTTATAGGCTGAAAAATGAAAACCTAGGGCAACCACCAGAACACAAATAAAAAGACCAAACTACCCCTGGAAAATCTTCATCTGCCGCCACCATACGGCCGCGGATCCGCGGCCTAAGCATGCTTAGGCCGCGTTTCCGCGGCCATATAGATGAGTTGGATGCTCATTCTTTTTGTGCTTCCCTGGTCTTCATTGTACTTAATTCTGGTATATGTATTTTCTCAATTTGTCTTCACGATTTTTCCAGAATTTCTGTTGAGCCAAAGGTGTTTTGATGTGGATGTTTTTGTCATGATTTCCTCGAGCTCCGCGTAGATTTCTTGGATCTTGTGCTGCCATTGAGCCTTGTGCATGAAAACGACATTGATTTGACATTTTGTCTTCCTAAACTGGTATCTGGCAACATACGGATGAAGAGCGGAGACCGTGTTTTCTCAGTGGTTGGCAGGATCCCGGATTTTGTCGTGTTTTTCCATGAGTTTCATCATTTAGAGCCGAGAACCTGTATCCTGCAATTGACTAGCAAACACGGCTCAAGAGTATCTACCGATATGCAAGGTGATAAAAATTGGGCGGTATAAAAATGCAAAAATCTGATATGAACACATGACGATCGGAGAATTTTTGCGCACCCTCCTAAGTGGTTCAAAGCAGTTCCCAGTTGGAACAGCAGCATCAAATTCCATCGTCGGAGCTGGCGGAGTAAATCCAGAAAGGGAACTGCCCCCAGTTTTCCTCACTCAGTGCCAGTGGCGACGTCGAGCGTGTCGAGCAGATGGTACTGGGTCAGCTATGGAGGTGGCTTCTTCATGCCCCCTGCTCTGATAAGGGGATGTTGTCGTCGCTATCCTGTCGAAGACTGATGTCCCCTGAATGGGGATGGCCAATCTATCGAAGGCAGACTTTTGCGCAGAGGGAGCGGTTTTGATGACTTCGCCTGGAACGGGAGCTGAAACGGTCAGTCTTGCAAAGACCGACTCCTTAGCAGGGGAAGTCACTTTGATGACTTCAGGAACAGGGATGACTATCTGCTTTGGGATGGCCGCTTCAGGTATCGCGAGCTTCTTCACGGGCCCACGTGAGCTTTGGCCCAGTCTGTTGAAAACTGAGGCGCTGGACTTGGGCGACCCGTTGAGAGGGGCCGCGGTAGTTATAAGCCGATCAAAGACCAACATCTTCGAAGCTTCTTGCGACGGCAATGGGGCATTGAAGATTATTGGTGGGAGCATGGTCCCAAAGAATAGCCCTGTGGTGGTTTGCATCACCTGGTCCACCGGCATCATAAAAGGGAGGCCGCTTGAGACCCGTAGGTCACTCCTCCGGCGAGGACGGGGTGGGAGTTGTTGCAATTAGTGCAGTTTGAAGCCATTGATCTTCTGTTTTTCTGCACGGAGCAAGATACCAAATCTTTGTACTTCACATCCAAAGGCAACCATGTCAAACCGCGACTTATTCGCGAAACACGACACACGAAGTGTGGAGTGGAAAGAGGAAAAGG
The DNA here is from genome assembly GCA_030015575.1 of Agapanthus africanus. Lineage (NCBI taxonomy): Eukaryota > Viridiplantae > Streptophyta > Magnoliopsida > Asparagales > Amaryllidaceae > Agapanthus > Agapanthus africanus. The sequence goes on from CM057346.1 coordinate 22,065,092, forward strand.
TCCCACTGGGCATGCCAGAATCTGTTCTCCGCCGGAATACGCGACCGGGATGTTAGGACGTCAGGCCTGAATTCTTGGGGGCAGATGCTATTTGGTTTTATTTGCCCACCTCTCCGAAGATGCCAAGTTGATTTATGGCACCATGTATCGAAGGTTTGGATGGATGCGGCCATTGTAGCATACTTCGTCAGATTCCCCCTCGTTTACGAAGGGTTTTTGATTATGGGGACGCTCTTCCCTGCAGGCGCAAGCCCCTGCAGTTAATTACTCTACCGCATCGCGGTAACCACTTTCTCTTTCTCCGGATGGTCACTTCGTGTCGTCTATGTTTGTTTTATTTTTGGTTGCCCGTGGATTGTATATGGAGACTAATTTATGTTGTCGCCCGTAGAGCGTGGATTAGTCCAAATCCGTATTTTCTTAGATTTGGGTTTGGGTTGGGTTTAAGAATCATTAATTTCATTTAAGACTAAGATCAACTTAAACGTTTGTTGAGGATACGTTAGTCTAATTTTACACTAAGATCTACTCAACATGATCATTTAGATCCAACAAAAGAGCATTTGGGCTCTATTGTTTTAGTTTAGGGGCGTTGCGGTCCAGAAGTTTAAGGACATCATAATCCATAGAGTTTGAGGACATCATAGTCCATAGTTTAAAGACGGCATAGTCTGTAAAGTTTAAGGACATCATAGTCCATGAGTTTAAGGATCCCACAGTCCGTGGTAGTTTATAGACATCATAGTCTGTAAAGTTTAAGGACATCATAGTCCATGAGTTTAAGGACCCCACAGTCCGTGAAATGTCTGGTTTTCGGGACCCATCATCTCTCTGAAGACGTTGAAGGATTACAACGACAAATATCAGAGGAATGAAGAGATGTACCCTTGAACCAATATTGGTTGGGAGATCTGTAGTCCAATTTGGAACTAAGATCAAAGATTTGTGAGCATATGGGCTCAATTAATTTGAATTAGTGATCTGTGGCCAACTTGGGCTCGGCCCATTCATTTAGAATGTTATAAATTTAATTAGGCTCAGTCTTTTTTCATTTAACAATGTTGAGCATTGGTCCTGACAACTTTTTTCTTTTATTGAATGCTGAGCACTCATTATGGCTCTAGTATTTACCATTAAAGAAAAATTAATGTTCTCTCAGCGCACACGTGAGAAGCACGTGGTGTGCTTGGCTCTGAGCGCCAGTCAATAAGCGCAGAGCGCTTCTGTTTAAGTAGCGTACACGTGAGGAGCACGTGGTGCGCTTGGCGCTGAGCGCCAGTCAATGAGCGCAGAGTGCTTCTGTTTAAGTAGCGCACACGTGAGGAGCACGTGATGCGCTTGGCGCTGAGAGCCAGTCAATGAGCGTAAAGAGCTTCTGTTAAGTAGCGCACACGTGAGGAGTATGTGGTGCGCTTGGCGCTGAGCGCCAGTCAATGAGCGCAAAGCGCTTCTGTTAAGTAGCGCACACGTGAGGAGCACGTGGTGCGCTTGGCGCTGAGCGCTAGTCAATGAGCACAAAGTGCTTCTGTTAAGTAGCACACATGTGAGAAGCACGTGGTACTCTTGGCGCTGAGCGCCGGTCAATGAGCGCAAAACGCTTCTTATGAAATAGCGCACACATGAGGAGCACATGGCGCGCTTTGCGCTGTACACCAGACTTTGGAGCGCTGAGGTACTTCTTTAAACTTAGAGCGCTAAGGCTCTGCAGCGCTGTGCGCGAGATTTGGAGCGCTGAGGCGCTGCTTTAAACTTGGAGTGCTAAGGCTCTTTTTAGACAGTTTTGCGCTCTGAGAATTAAATTTTCTCTTATAAGAGACTTTGTCTTATGGATCTAAGAACAAAGTTCTTATTTTATAAGAGATGTTTCAATCTCTTATATTCTTAGTGAAAAGCTTTGCCTTTATGGATCTATGAACCTAAGAGAATTGAATTATTCTCCCCCCGTTTTACAATGAGATGTTATAATCTCTTTTGTAAAAGACCATTTGTTTTAAAGATCTATGATCTGGCAAAAGAATTAAGTTCTTTTTTTGATGAGGTGCTTTGATCTCTATATTTTACCTGGAAGAAATTCTTCTTCTGCTGAGAGCTTGCTCTTCTCTCTGAACTTTCTCAAACTTTATATGAGGGTTTCTCTCTTTGAGACTTGAAGTCTTGGTGCCTTTATATAGGTAGGCTGATTTTTTGAATCAGTTGAAGAGATCTTTTCTCTAATTGATTTGGGGATTCTCCCACCATTGGATTTTTGATCCTAGGGCTTCTGTTTTACAAAAGGCAATCTCCTTGTTTTTAACAAGATTGAGAAATCTTTTCCCATACTGAATTTATTCTGTATTTTGGTGATTTTTATCACCATTGGATCATTGATCCAATGGTGCTCTGATTTTCAGAGCATAATCTTTCCTGTTTGGAATGACTCTGAGGAATGTTTTCTTAACAGAATTTTATTCTGATCAATTGATAATTTTTAATCATGTTCGTTGGATCTTTGATCCAAAGACCGAGAACATTTTGTTCTATCTCTAGCTCTTACATGCTTTGCACGTGGTGCGCTGCTTATAGTGCAGCGTTTTTAGCGCTAGCGTTTATGTGCTTTGCATGTGATGCGCTGCTTTTAGTGCAGCGCTCTTAGCACTAGCGCTCATGTGCTTTGCACGTGAGCGCTGCCTCAGAGTCTTTGACTCTCAGCGCTGGTACTGCTATGAAGCACTGCTTCATTTCAAATTTCAAAATTTGAACAGAGCTTTACTCTGATTGGGGAAAATCATAAGTTGCAGGGATAGCAGATTGAAAGGCTTCATATTCAGTGACAAAACCAATTAAACCTCATTCTTTTCTTATTGAACTTGCAATAAAACCCTTAATCACGAATTCCCTGTAAATCGACCCATACTTGCCGGCTAGCTACAACGCATAGTGCACTTGCGGTTTATAAATTTTAAAACGAGACCGAGCTCGCATGCGCCATATTTTTAAAACATTTCCTTTCAAAACGCATAGGCGTGCACGGTGAGGTCCCGATACGGGGTGTTGGGGTAGTTTGAGTCGTGAGTTCAATATAATCTCAGGAGTCCCCCTAGTATATGAATCCTTGAATACCAACACAATATACTCATAAGGGCCTGCGATTTCTTGCCCCTGGATTATAGCCTGTTGGGTTTGTGAATACTTTGACGACAGTTGAAGTCCCGGTACTAAGACTCTTGATTCGTGCCTATGATTTCTTGCCCCTGGATTACAGCCTTGGATTTGAGAATACTTCTGAGATTGCTTGACACTCACACTTGAACCGACGATAGGTTAGTTTACCATTGCAGTGACCCCTTTAAGACACATTGCCATTCACTTCATGTTCATCACTTTTTCTTATTGCATGCCTATGTTAACTGACACTATACTTATACTACACTGTCATATTATATAGAACTGCCATGTTAAGTAAAATTGCCATGATTAATTTAGTTTAATTGCCATGTTTAATTTCCACATCATTCTTGATCACTGCTCCATGATCTTCTTTCTCACTTATATAACTTTTCATTATACACTTATGTTTATAATCTCATCTTATTGGGGACTTACCATGGGCAAGTTCGTTGACGGGCATTCCATCCAGTTTTCTTTCTTTCCTTAGATTATTCATCAGGTGACGCTGAGATAGAGGAGATAGAACCGACAAAAGGGGATTACTCATAGATTTCGTCGCAAGTGGAGTTCCAGCTTTTACATTTCCAATATGCCTCTTGTGAAGGCTTTCTTTATTATTTCCGTTTTTTGTATTTAGATATTTTGTCTCTGTTGAACTCTGTGGAACTTGAATATAATATTTTGTTGTTGGATTCTCATTCACTTGTATGATAATTGTTGTATTTATATTGCTTAAAAACTCTTAGCGTATTTGTTGTGAGAAAGGGTCTTCTCGGAATAAATATGTTGTGGGCTTGTCGCATGACCACTACCGTCTTTTGGAAAGCGAGGCATGACAGGTTTTATTGGTGGTCCATGCATGTCAGTTCTGTATGAACATCATAATCAATATATTACAAGAATTATGAAATCCGATAACTTTTGCTTTTCTTAAATTTCAATTCCTTTGAATCTGTTCTAATCCTTCTTTTTTCTATCCAAAGTGATGGCTTCCCCAGACCACACCAACACCAACAGAGAGACCCTACCACAACCACCACCATCACCAATCACTGCAGCTCCACCCACTGGGCAGATGGTGCTGTTAGAGGCTATCAAGAGCCCACTCATGGGCCAACGGCCCAAGGCGCGATTCAGTAGGAACAAACAGCTCTCCTTTGTCAGGGTTTCGTCCATCCTGAAGCAGAAGCACTTGGAGTGAAGCAATTCCTAGCATTACACCTAAAGAATTTCTCTGGGAAAGAGAGCCCTCTAAAGGCTGAACCATGGGTTCAAACTATTGAAGATGACTTGGCGGCAGCTCAAGTTCCAGTGGTGGCTTAGGTTCGAGTAGCAAAACTTTAGCTGACTAATAATGTCAGGGTTTGGTGGAAAGCCAAAAAGAGCCGTCTTCCTCAACCTATCGAGTAGAAAATATTTCGCGAGCTCTTTGACGCCAAGTAATTCCTATAGACTTCTCGTTTTGAGATGGAACAAAAATTCATCCACCTACAACAAGCATCTATATGGGTCAAGTCGGTAGATGAGTATGATGTCGAATTCACTATACTCGGTAGGTTCACTGCCCATCTGATTCCTACCACAGTGATCCGTGCCAGACGCTTTCAGCAGGGTTTATATTCCGAGATTCAGGCTTCCCTAATGACGTGAGATTATTTGACTCATGAAGAGGCTTTGAAGGCAGCCCGTCATTATGAGACCATAATCAAGAAAAAGGGAAGGCCGCGGTCGGCCAGAATGAAATGCCCAGTTAGCCAAATTATTGGAGAAGCCTCCTCGAGGCCATCTTTTACAAGGCCACATAGGAAGCTAGGAGGGTCATTTTCCAATCAAGGACCAGACTTCTACAGTTACAGCAAGAGGCAGGGACACCAGGTGAAGGATTGTCGATGAGCTAACAGTCTTTGTCTGATTTGTGGATCGTCTACACATGCTATATGAGCATGTCCACAGTACAGAGCCGGCACAGCCCCCACAGCTAGACCAGCTATGCAAGCTCCCACTCCCCGTTTAACTCTGCCTGCCCCACCTCAGTGCGGATCACCCTTACCCGTCAACTACAAGTGTACCAGCAGGCACAGAGAAACGTGTCGATATGCCAGGCCTTTACTATGTCGATCTAAGAGGCTGAAGCCATAGGTCAGGTTATCACTGGTAAATTTTTTTCCATCTCTTCAGCCATTTCAAATTCTAGTATTCTTTGTTCCTTCCTTTACCTGAAACCCTATCACAACTTATGTACTATACTAGTAACCACCTTACCTGCACTCGCGTTATTCAATACTGGGGATTCGCATTGCTTTATGTCAGAGCGGTTCGTAAAAGCTCATGCGATTCCAGTTAAGCCTCTTATTTCGAGTTGGAACCCCAGTTCAGGGAATGACGTTTTGAAAGAAACCCCGGGGTATGATCAGTGCCCAGTGCTAGTATGTAGCCGAGAATTCTATGCAGATTTCAAAATACCGGACATACCAAATTTCAACATTGTTCTGGGCATGGATTGGCTGGGTATGTTCTACGCTACCGTCGACTGTCATCAAAGGAGGGTAGTGTTCAAAATACCAGAACACCTAGTTTTCTATTTCATTAGCGGAGACAGAACATTAGAGCCAAGTATCTACCGAGCCAGGCCGAAGGCAGCAGCAATTTCATCGTTATAGGCTAAAGGAGAGATGCCCGAGGTAGTTCGAGAGTTTGAGGATGTTTTTCCCGAAGATATGTCAGGTTTTCCTCCCGATCGAGCGCTTGAGTTTAGCATTGATTTACAACTTGCAGCGCAACCTATATTTAAAGCTCCGTATTGATTGAGTCCTGATAGGTTAAATGAAATACGGATTCAGTTAGACGATCTTCTACAGAAGGGTTGGATCAGACCCATTACATCATCCTAGGGTCCCTGGTGCTTTTGGTGAAGAAGGATGGTACTTACCGTATGTGCATCGATTATAAGGTGTTGAATGAGGTCATCATCAAGAAAAAGTACCCGCTACCCTGCATCGATGATCTTTTCGACCAGCTGAGTGGATCGTGTGTCTTCTCTAAATTAGATCTTTGGCCAGGCTAAAGGTCAAGGAGTTCGACATTCTGAAGACGACGTTCAGAACCTAGTATGGTCTTTATGAATATCTGGTGATGCCGTTCGGGATGACAAATTCCCCAGCAATCTTCATGAATCTGATGAACCTGATTTTCCGCGAGTATTTAGACAAGTTCATTGTCATCTTCATCGACGACATCTTAGTCTATTCGAAGACTCGGGAAGAACATACTGATCATTTGTGCACAGTACTGGAGACGTTACGACAATATCAACTTTACGCTAAGTACAGCAAGTGTGCGTTTTGGCTATACAAAGTCAGTTTTCTTAGGCACATTGTATCCGGAGAAGGTATCTCGGTAGACCATGCTAAGATGTCAGCTGTTAGCAAATAGCCGACTTCAGAGCCAGTCAAAGACATAAGTGTAAGTCCACGTTACCCGTCCCGGTTCTTACGGGGATGCGGAAACGGTAAAAAACGATTTTTTATGGTAAGGTAACATGGACTAGAAAATAGGATCTTTGCTAAACAAAAACCTAGCAAACTAACTAGAAGTTTAACTACTATGTTAGAGAGTTATACCTAGGTCTTGAACTCCTTCACTTCTTGCTCCTTGGAGTGGTTGGAACGGCTCCACCTCGTAATCTCCTTGTTGTCGAAGAAGGATCCACCCGAAAGCCTCTACCTTGAGCTCCTACCTCAACCGAGAGGCAACTAAAGTGCTTGGCTTGCTAGACCTTGAACTCTAGAGTGAGTAGAGAAGAGTTTTTAGGGTTTTATCTCAATAGCTCATGCTTCTCAACACATGAGATATGAGAGCTTTGAGAGAGAGGAAGAGGGTGAGCTTTGGATGAGAGAGAGTGATCAAGTGAGAATGAGCTTGAATTTTTACAACCATGCTCACAAAAGAAAGAATAATGATGATAATAATAATAATTAAGAATTGTGATGGTTAGTTTCAACGACCATTATCATTTCATGCATTTAATGCATTTTGCAAAGAACAAGAAGTATCATTGAAATGAAATGATGATGGTCAACAAGTCCAAAATAGTCAACAAGGTCAACAAAGTCAACAAGTCAACAACAGTCAAATGTTCAACTCAACCATGGCACAATAATACTTCATTAATATTATCAATCATATTTCTTATTCTCATTAAGGTTTAGAAAAAGTCAACAATCAACAACCCTAATGAGAATCCTCTGCCTCTGCGTCTGTCAACTGTTCAAACACACCCGCATCCGTGTTCCGAGAAACACGAATACAATGAGATAAAACCAATCCCAAAACATATACAAGGATTTGGCTTAAACCAAAGCCCGCTATTAATAACTGCCCGGACACCAAACGTGCACAAGTGCGCGGATGTAAACGAACCCTGTCGCAAAACCATTCGACCTCTACTCTGTTTTGCCCAAAGGCAAATAGCTCTCTGTGTGGGACTCTAAAGACTAGAAACTACGCTGGCAGTAGGTTTAACCATAGGCCGCAAGCGGTACTATCTATACGTAACGGTCCCCAGGTAGATGCCGATAAGAAGACTGATGAGGTGAACCCATCCAAACTCCTACTGAGCCTGAATGTGACAATCTTCGTACAGTCTGGTCTGTTCGTCTGAGAATATCGCATGTCGGGCCTAGGGGGTGGTAAACGTCAATCCCCTAATAGCGGTACAAGTCATGTCAGAGTGTAGCCCAGAACACCCTGAGATAACACTGGATAACCTACCAGTATATCTCGCTTGCCCTGGCCAGGGACGACTATGTGTAATAGCTCTCCTTGACACAGCGCGATATCAACCCCCAATACCGGGAGAGACGAATCCTGTCTAACCGTCACTGCCTACAAGTGCTTCGAGACTGCACCCAACTGCTACCTGTTTGCACGACTCATTTGAGCCGTGGTAGGGTAGCAATCTAAGAATAGTGGGAACACACTCGAGGCGAAGTGACAGTGTCAAGTCAGCGGACTAAGCTGTACTCATGTCACCTGGGAACTGATAACTGATGATAGGTATAGTACCAACCAACAGTTCCCGACGAGTCCTGTCCAGTGTACTCGTAACCCAACGAGCACCCGCATACTATCTCAAGTACGACGTACTGACGGCTATGGGACAAACCATCTCCCCTGCTAGGATGAGAAGCGCATACGCTAGTCTACTCTGGAGTATCGATGCCCCGTCTCGATAATCCTACGACTAGGGACCTGTATAAGGATGTGCTTGTAGATTACCCAGCCCCACTAGTGTAACTGCCATCACAACGCTAGTAATCAAGCAAAGATCCTAAGGGCTCCACTAATGTGTATAGGCGATATGCTAAAAGAAACACATGCACACATTAAAGTAGAAACAAACCAAGTAGCATACTACCATTTCGAGCAAGATTGTCTATACAACTGTGAATATCCTAAACTTCCATCAAGTAATACACAAACTAGTATGATACAGTAATGGCTTCTAAGGCATATACACTAACAATTTCCCACTTGCACTGAGGCCATGTACTGGCGTATCGAAGACCTATCATCTCGATCAGCCGCTCGAACTGAATCTGGGATAAGGCCTTCGTGAATGGATCTGTAGTGTTATCTTCTGTAGCAACCCTCCGAACCTCGATCTCCCGGTGATCCACGATCTCCCTGATCAGGTGATACCGCCTCAAGATGTGTCTGGACTTCTGATGGGCCCTGGGTTCCTTCGCTAAAGCTATAGCCCCGTTGTTGTCACAATACAGAGGTATTGGATCAACAATGGATGGAACCACCTGAAGTTCTGTCAAGAACTTCCTCATCCAGACGGCTTCTTTTGCGGCATCAGATGCAGCGATATATTCCGCTTCCATCGTCGAGTCAGCAATGGTTTCCTGTTTGGAACTCTTCCAACACGCCGCCCCTCCATTGAGGGTAAAGACATAACCCGACATGGACTTGGAGTCATCCTTGTCACTCTGGAAGCTGGAGTCAGCAAAGGCCTCCATCTGGAGGTCTTTTCTGCCGTAAACCAAAAACATGTCCTTAGTCCTTCTCAGGTACTTCAGAATGTTCTTTACCGCTATCCAATGCTTCTCCCCAGTGTTTGACTGATACCGGATTACCACACTTAGTGTATAAGCTACATCTGGTCTTGTACACAATATCACATACATTATAGAGCCTACCGCAGAAGCGTAGGGTATAATAGACATGCGATCCCTTTCCAAATCAGTCTTGGGAGATATCTCTTTGGAGAGGGTGATCCCGTGACAATTCGGTAGATTGTCGCGCTTGGAATCTTCCATAATGAATCTTTTCAGTATGGTGTCGATGTACCTGGACTGTGAAAGTCCTAATATCCTCTTGGACCTATCACGATGGATCCGGATCCCCAGAATGTAAGAGGCATCACCCAGGTCTTTCATGGAGAACCTGTGTGACAAGAACCCTTTGACAGATTGTAGCATAGGAATGTCATTTCCTATCAAGAGAATGTCATCCACATATAAAACGAGGAATACGACAGTTCGTGCTACAATTTTACTATAGATGCATGGTTCATCTGTATTTTTGATAAAGCCAAATTCTTTGACCGTCTCATCAAAACAGATGTTCCAACTCCGCGATGCCTGCTTCAGTCCATAAATGGACTTAAGCAACTTGCACACCTTCTCGCTGCTCCCACTCTAAATGAAACCCTCTGGCTGGTCCATAAAGACACACTCCTCTAAATTTCCATTTAGAAAAGCGGTCTTTACGTCCATCTGCCAAATCTCATAATCGTAGAAGGCGGCAATGGCAAGAAGGATCCGAATGGATTTGAGCATAGCCACTGGAGAAAAGGTTTCGTCATAGTCCAAATCAGGTCTTTGACGAAAACCCTTTGCAATAAGTCTAGCCTTATAGGTCTCAACCTATCCATCTACACCAATCTTTCTCTTGAAGATCCATTTGCATCCTACAGGTTTTACCCGTTCTGGAGCAACGTCCAAAGTCCATACTTTGTTGGTGTGCATGGACTCCATTTCGGTCCGCATTGCATCCAGCCATTTTACCGAGTCAACGCTCTGAATGGCCTGCTGGAAGCTAGTCGGCTCATCATTATCAATGATGCAATCCTCTCTATCCCCGTCTATGAGAAAACCGTAGTATCTCTCGGGCGGATGAGACTGCCTACTACTCCTGCGGAGCGGCGCAGGAATGTCCTGTTCTTTCGAACCCTCTGGTTGTACAAAGCTTTCAGTAATAGTTTGTGGTTCTGGAATTTCTTCCAGTTTTATTGCGCTCCACTTATTTCTTTTTCTAAGAACTGATGTTCCAGAAAGTGGGCATTATGAGAGACAAAAACCTTTTGTTCTTCTGCGTAATAGAAAAGATACCCCCTGGAGTTCTTTGGGTATCCCACAAACTTGCACTGTACTGAGCGTGCCTTGAGTTTGTCCACATGCTGCTTTTTGACAAAAGCTGGACATCCCCAAATCTTCAGAAATTGAAAATAAGATTTCTTCCCACTCCATATCTGATATGGTGTGGTAGACACAGTCTTAGTTGGAACTCGGTTCAAAAGATATGCAGCTGATTCTAGTGCATATCCCCAGAATGATCGCGGTAACTCAGCGTTACTCATCATGGAACGTACCATATCCAATAGGGTTCGGTTCCGTCTCTCTGATACACCGTTATGTTGTGGAGTGTATGGAGGAGTAAGCTGAGAGAGAATTCCATTCTCTTTTAGGTAATCGGGGAACTCGGCACTCAAGTATTCACCACCTCGATCAGATCTCGGTGTCTTGATACTTTTGCATATTTGTTTTTCTACTTCATTCTTGTATTCCTGGAATTTTTCAAAGTCTTCAGATTTATGCTTCATTAAGAAGACATGCCCGAACCTTGAAAAATCATCCGTAAAAGTAATGAAGTAAGAATAACCACTTCGCACATGTGTAGATATTGGACCGCATACATCGCTGTGTACGAGTCCCAAGAGCTCGCTCTCTCTTACTCCATGTCCAGTAAATGGAGTCTTTGTCATCTTTCCTTTGAGACAGAATTAACAAGTTGCATATGATTGATATTCAAACGGATCCAAATATCCTTCTTTATGTAATTTCGTCAACCTTCTCTCATTGATGTGACCCAGTCTACAATGCCATAAGAAAGCATGTATTCCCGCCAAAAATTTCTGCGCAAAAAAGTCCAAGGTATCAAATGGCAGCGATACGCTTAAGAAAATACGAACCAGTATCTTCCGGCCTGTATTTTGATAAACTCCCCAATGAGGAACTGTTAAATTATGATGGTATTGAAAGAATCTCGAAAAAACCTTCGATTTGATATATTATGGGCCTAATAATTCATCCGGGATAAAAAATTATGAGCAAATGTCTATGCACATGTGATCTAAGGAAGAAGGTGCGAACCAGTATTTTCCGAGCCGTATTTTGACAAACTCCGGAACGAGAAATGGCTAAATTTTGATGATATTGAAAGCATCTCGAAAAGTCCTTCGATTTGATATATTATGGGCCTCATAATTCATCCGAGATCAAAAGTTATGAGCAAATGTGTTATGCACGTGTAATCTAAAGTAATGCTCTACTACATGGGGAATGCATTTTTTAGTCCCACATCGGGAAAAGGAGAGATGACTTCTGTACCACTCCCATATAAATAAGAGGGGATACCTCTTAGAAAGAGTAGAGTTCAATCCTCAAAGGATTCAATACTCAAAGGAGCTTAGTTCTCCAAAGGAGCTTAGTTCTCCAAGATAGGAGCATGCTCCTCCATAATGCGCATATGCACAAGCGGTATGTGCGCTACGTGCAACGCACGTGTGCCCGCCATGCGGCACCACGTGCAACGCACGTGCGCACCACATGAGAACATTTAATAATATTAAATGGAGCATGTTCTCCATATATAGAAGATCTGCTTCTCTTCATAATGCGCATGTGCGCTACGTGCAACGCACGTGTGCTTGCCACGCGCGCACCACGTGCAACGCACGTGCGCACCACATGAGAACATTTAATATTATTAAAAGGAGCATGTTCTCCATATATAGAATCCCTGCTTCTCCTCATAATGTGCATGTGCGCCACATGCAACGCACGTGTGCCCGCCACGCGCGCACCACGTGCAACGCACGTGCACACCACATGAGAACATTTAATAATATTAAAAGCAGCCTGTTCTCCATATATAGAAGCTCTGCTTCTCCTCATAATGCGCATGTGCGCTACGTGCAACGCACGTGTGCTCGACACGCGTGCACCACGTGCAACACACGTGCGTACCACATGAGAACATTTAATAAATATTAAAAGGACCATGTTCTCCATATATAGATGCCATGCTTCTCCTCATAACGCGCATGTGCACCACGTGCAACGCACGTGTGCCCGCCACGTGCGCACCACATGAGAATATTCAATTAAAAGGAGACTCGTTCTCCATAGGAGCTTGCTGCCCCCCCATAATGCGCATATGCGCAAGATCCATGTGCGCTACGTGCAAATATGAGCACCCAACACGTGCGACGCACGTGCGCCCAACACGTGCGACGCACGTGCGCGAACGCAAAGAAACCTTTTTCGGCAACGAGAAGCTTAAGCTCCAGCCTGTTCTTCCCCCCTAATGAGTGAGACATGGTTCAAAGGGTACATCCCTCCACACCTTCGATATATGGCACTGCAATCTCTCAGTGTCGTCGGAGAGGTGGTGGGTCCCAACGACCAATGATCTTTCTTTCTAAAATAAAAAAAAGAGAAGAAGAGAGAACATTGACAGAGAAATAGGGAAAGAATTCAGAGAACTCCTAAAAAGAAAGTTTGAGAAGAAATCAGAAAGAAAAGAAGGTAAACCTTTGAAAAGAAGAATTTCTTCTGAAAAGATCAATGATCTAAGAACAAGATCAAGATCTTAAAATAAAAAGAAAAGATCAAATAATAAGAATAAAATAAGAAATAATATATTTATTTATTAGATCATTTGATCTACACAAAGGCATTGCCTTTTGATGAACCACTGGTTCTGGAATCTTAAAAAGATTCTTTTATTGAATCCAAAATTGGATCAAGATATTAAAACAGTGCCTTGCATTTGTAAATCTGTATTGTTGCGCTCTTGGATTGGCGCAAGCCACCAGAGAGCGCCACGTGTCAGCTCCAGAACAACTTGCACTATGCGCTTTTAAAATAGAGCATTGCTCTCTGAAATTGGTGCAACTCACCAGAGCGCGCCACGTGTCAGCAGCTCAGCGCACTGCGCTAACTGCGCTTGCGCTCACCAGAGCGTGACACGTGTCACCTCCACATGCGCTTGCGCTCATTAATTAGTGCAAAGCGCCAGACAAATGAACTGCATTGTTTACTGAAGGGACCAGGCCCAAGTCAAAAAGGCCTAGTAGGCCAAAATAAATTGCAATGCAATAAAAGGGGCAGAGCCCAAATAAAATTGATGCTCTGCATCATTTACAAAAGGGCAGAACCCAAAAAAAATAAAACGCAATAAAATGGCAAAGCCCAAACAAAATTGATGCTCTGCATCAATTCTAAAAGGGCAGAGCCTAAACAAAAAAGGGTCTGTCAGACCAGAATAGATGCTATGCATCATTTAAAAGGGGCAGAGCCCATATAAAGGTCCAACAGAGACCAAGAATAATGCTATGCATTATTAAACATGGGCAAAGCCCTTGCACAAGTCTAATAGGTCAAAAATGAGAAATAAATTGGACTTAGCCCAATCATGGCCGTAAGTCCTCAAATTAAATTGACTGAGCACAGCTGCTCTCTTAAATCAATTTACATCCGGTTCGAGGGTACATCTCCGAACTCCTTTGACTCCTATCGTTGTAATCCTTCAACGACGTCAGAGAGGTGACGGGTCCCGACAACCACACAAAAATACGGACTGTGGGGTCCTTAAACCCACGGACTTAAGCGTCCTTAAACTAAAATACGGACTGTGGGGTCCTTAAATCCACGGACTTAAGCGTCCTTAAACTACCAATGGACCGAGACGTCCTTAAACTAACATGGACCACCACGTCCCTAAACTGGAACATGGACCCCCACGTCCCTAAACTGGAACAATAGAGCCTCCAAATGCTCTTTTGTCGGATCCAAACAATCCAGTTAAGTTGATCTTAGTCTCAAATCAGACTAACGTATCCTTATCAAACGTTTTAGTCGATCTTAGACTAAATACGGATAACGTATCCTTAAATTAAAACACTAAACCCAAATCTAAGTAAGTACAGATTTGGACTAATCCACGTCCTACGGGCGACGGCATAACCTAGTCTTCGTATACAATCCACAGGTAACCACAAACAAAACAAACACACACGACACGAAGTGAAATTCTGGAGAAGGAGAAAGTGGCTACCGCGATGCGGTAGCGTAATTAACTGCAGGGGCTTACGCCTGCAGGGAAGAGCGTCCCCATAATCAAAAACCCCTCTAGCGAGGGGGACTCTGACGAAGTCTGCTACATCGGCCGCATCCGTCTAAACCTTCGATACACGGTGCCATAAATCAACTTGGCATCTTCGGAGAGGTAGACGGATAAAACCATATAGCATCTGCCCCGAATCTCAGGCAAGATGTCCTAATGTCTCGGCCGCCATTCGGAGGGGAACAGCATGATTTATTTCTGGAGACTTTCTTTTGTGTGTATTCTGGATATTGAAAATCTGTGGTTGGTTTAATACGTATACCGTTGCTTAAAGTATCCGACCCAATCAGAACATGATTAAGGTGAATGTTTACAACATCGCTTACAAATGCAAAATCATAACCTTCTTTAGACATTAAAGATACAGATATGATATTACAAGTCGCACTGGGTACAAAATAACAATCACGCAAAACCAAAACATGTCCATCTGACAATCCCAAGTGATAGTCCCCCACGAACTCAGCATCCATGCCAGCTCCGTTTGCAACTCTGAGGGTCATATCACCTGCCTTCAAAACCCTACGCTTTCTCAGTGCCTGCAAAGAATTACAAATATGAGATTCCGATCTGGTATCCAATACCCAGGAAGTAGAGTTTACTGATAGACAGTTTTCAATAACATACACACCTGAAGCCGAAGCCACAACTTGCTTCGGGTCCTGGTTCTTGGCCTTCCAAGCCCTGCAATCCTTTTTCCAGTGTCCTTTCTTATGACAATAAAAACACTCTTCCTTTCCCACAAGCTGTCCCGCTACCTTTGTTGCCTTTGCCTTTCCCTTCGCTTCCACTTTACTAACACCGCCCCTTGGTTTGGTAGGGGTTTTCTTCTTCTTTCCCTTGGCTTTCGCCTTGGACCTAGAAGAGGAAGGTCCTCCAACAGACAAAGCGGGTGTTTCCTTTACTTTCTGTAAGGTGTCCTCTGCACTCCTCAACATGTTGAGGAGCTCCGAAAGTTAAACTTCTTTTCCTTGCATTTTGAAGTTCAGGATAAACTGGGTGTAAGTGGAAAGGAGGGACTGGAGAATCAAGTCAGTGTAGAACTCGCTCTCTAACGCGGTCCCAAGGTTCGCGAGCTCTTCAATGAAGCCAATCATCTTAAGCACGTATTCCGCAACCGATGATCAGACGGCCAATCTCGCCGAAAACAACTTTTTTGAGACTTCGTATCTGGCGATACGGGATTGCTCTCCATATAGTTCCTTAGTATGGAGAAATATGGATTCTAGGTCCATATTCTCGTGCCTCCTCTGATGTTCATTGTCCATAGAGGCAAGCACGAGGCACTTAGCCTTCGCGTAGTCGATCTCCCAGGTCTTACAGATTTCCTTATCCACGACGCTGGAGGTGGGACCTGGGACAGGGGGAGCTTTGGTGGTAAGGAGATACCCTAACTTGTCATAAGTGATTGCCATTTTGACATTCCTGAGCCAATCTTTATAGTTTGGCCCTGTCAGTATATTTTTATCTAGTAGTAACTTAAGTCCGGTCATGACGATTGGTCGCTGCAATTAGGAGAGGGAGAAGAAACACTTTAGCATGATGCTCTTGCAAGTTTAGAGTGGTTTTTAGTTTGTCTAAACAGGATGGCTCCCACTGTTTCTCGAATCCTTCCTCAAACCAAAAAGGAAGAATTAGTCGGAATCAATCTCACCGTACAATACTTGCTTAACCATTCAGCCAGGCCAGTGTTGGTACTTTGAGGGAGGTTTTCCAACGCTTTCGCGAAGTTCCTTAATTAAGTAACCTCTTTTCCCTGTGGGCGTAGCCCCGCTAACACCTTTCTAGACACCTACTTGGTTTATAGCATTGATCGTTAAGTGAGAAAGTTCCCGAGGAGTAGCATATACTTACAGTAGGATCAGGATTCAAATATCATCGTATGATAAAACTGAAGGAATCCTACCAGAATCATCACACTCCAAATGGTATGCAGCACTAGCAAGTTTCAGTTTCTTTAGAAACTCCCGATGTGGATTTTTGCCCCATGTTCTTATGACCTTGACGTAGGCCAAAATATCATAAGTCACATGTCAAGTTCTACCCATCATTTACCAGGTTAATTTGAACCCACCCGTACATACCCTTGACGTAGGCCAAAATGGCAGTACGACTGTCTCAAACCAACGCATCTATCTATGCAACAGATAAATATCCGGCAGCTACCAATCACTATGCCTTGGCGTAGGTCAAAATACATAGCTTGAATACTACCGAATATTTAACTGAAATGATGGAGGGCTACGAATGGTTTTGGCGAAACCGTGAACGTAGTGAACTTGATATAATCGAAGGAACCTGATAGCTTTTAAAAAGAGTGGTTTAAGCTCCACGTTTAAAAGTTGTTTTTGAAAAGAAACCGAGTGGTTTTGAAATTGTTCCAACGACTTTAACTTTGGTTTATTTTCTTGCATTAATTTAATGCGTCCCGTCATTTAATCCTACCATTGCAGAAAACAACGAAAATATGGCATACGCTTATGCCATACGCATTTACCACGGGGCCCCGTCATTACCCGTTAGGTTACTTAACTAACGACAGAGCAGGGGCTGGACTAGCACGGATGCAAAACATAAGCAACGCCTACTAGATATCATATATAGATATATACATTCATCAGATGCAATGATAACCATTCCAGATCACATATGAACACATTGGATATACTAGGAATCCGCGTTTCGTTCGAGCCTGCAACGAAAAGCGGATTACACGGTAGCGATAAATAGCCAAAACCCCACCCTAGACCCCTACGGGTGCGGCAAACTACCCGCCAAGTACCCGAAGTGAAGCAACCTCCCTCAACAACGTGAGTAGGCTACTCAGCGCTTCGAGGTACCCGGTAGTTTGTGCACCCCACCTTCGGTCTATCCTAGGAGCAAAAACAGTAAAAGAAATAATATACAATGGCGGCTACAAACTCATCCCGGATGTGCGGCCATAAAAATAATATTACATCAATTTACATATTACATGAAATGAAAGATAAAGAAAACTCTCATCTCACAACCCCCCAGCTATTCATCCGTGACAATCCAACGAGTTCATATACACAATCCATCAACATTACAGATCACAGATATGCACAACCCCCACTAATCGACATATAGCGATTAGTTTGCGTTCAGTGCATATATCACATCACAGATATAACCCATTAGCTGAAATCTACAGAACTTCGATCAAAAATACGGATTTTTAACTACCCCAAACACAACTTTTTTCTCTGGAAAATCTGGGCAGAAACAAAATATGCTAAAAATCGCAAAACAGAACACTGAACACACTGCAGCAAATTCGAGTCGCGACCGAGTCAACTCGGCCGTGGATCCGCGGCCAAACGCATGTTTTGGCCGAGGTTCCGCGGTGAGTTGACCGAGTCACTGGCTCATTTTTGCTGTGTGTTTTTAGAAAACCCTGAGCCGATTTTTAAGATGTGTGGAATTAATTTTTGAACAGTTTTAAAAATCGGCAGAAACATGAGTTTTCGGACGTGTTTTGCGATTTTTTCTCCGATCAAAATTCTAAATACTTTGCTAACATACTAGTTGTTGTTTAGCTAGGTTCTGATACCACTGTAAGTCCACGTTACCCGTCCCGGTTCTTACGAGGATGCGGAAACGGTAAAAAATGATTTTTATGGCAAGGTAACATGGACTAGAAAATAGGATCTTTGCTAAACAAAAACCTAGCAAACTAACTAGAAGTTTAACTACTATGTTAGAGGGTTATACCTAGGTCTTGAACTCGTTCTCTTTTTGCTCCTTGGAGTGGTTGGAACGGCTCCACCTCGTAGTCTCCTTGTTATCGAAGAAGGATCCACCCGAAAGCCTCTACCTTGAGCTCCTACCTCAATCGAGAGGCAACTAAAGTGCTTGGCTTGCTAGACCTTGAACTCTATAGTGAGTAGAGAAGAGTTTTAGGGTTTTATCTCAATAGCTCATGCTTCTCAACACATGAGACATGAGAGCTTTGAGAGAGAGGAAGAGGGTCAGCTTTGGATGGGAGAGACTGATCAAGTGAGAATGAGCTTGAATTTTTACAACCATGCTCACAAAAGAAAGAATAATGATGATGATGATAATGATTAAGAATTGTGATGGTTAGTTTCAATGACCATTATCATTTCATGCATTTAATGCATTTTGCAAAGAACAAGAAGCATCATTGAAATGAAATGATGATGGTCAACAAGTCCAAAATAGTCAACCGGTCAACAAAGTCAACAAGTCAACAAAAGTTAAATGTTCAACTCAACCATGGCACAATAATACTCAATTAATATTATTAATCATATTTCTTATTCTCATTAGAGTTTAGAAAAATTCAACTGTCAACAACCCTAATGAGAATCCTTTGCCTCTGCCTCTGCCTCTGTCAACTGTGCATACACACCCGCATCCGTGTTCCGAGGAACATGAATACAATGAGATAAAACCAATCCCAAAACATATACTAGGATCTGGTTTAAACCAAACCCGCTAGTAATAGCTGCCCGGACACCAAACGTGCACAAGTGCGCGGATGTGAACGAACCCTGTCGTAAAACCATGCGACCTCTACTCTGTTTTGCCCAAAGGCGAATAGCTCTCTGTGTGGGACTCTAAAGACTCGACACTACGCTGGCAGTGGGTTTAACCACAGGTCGCAAGCGGTACTAGCTGTACGTAACGGTCCCCAGGTAGATGCCGATAAGAAGACTGATGAGGTGAACCCATCCGAACTCCTACTGAGCCTGAATGTGACAATCTCCGTACAGTCTGGTCTGTTCGTCTGTAAATATCGCATATCGGGCCTAGAGGGGTGGTAAACGTCAGTCCCCTAATAGCGGTACAAGTCGTGTCAGAGTGTAGCCCAGAACACCCTGAGATAACACTGGATAACCTACCAGTATATCTCGCTTGCCCTGGCCATGGACGATTATGTGTAATGGCTCTCCTTGACACAGCGCGATATCAACCCCCAATACCGGGAGAGACGAATCCTGTCTAACCGTCACTGCCTCCAAGTGCTTCGGGACTGCACCCAACTGCTACCTGTTTGCACGACTCATTTGAGCCGTGGTAGGGTAGCAATCTAAGAATAGTGGGAACACACTTGAGGCGAAATAACAGTGTCAAGTCAGCGGACTAAGCTGTACTCGTGTCACCTGGGAACTGATAACTAACGATAGGTATAGTACTAACCAACGCTCCCGACGAGTCCTGTCCAGTGTACTCGTAACCCAACGAGCATCCGCATACTATCTCAAGTACGACGTACTGACGGCTGTGGGACAAACCATCTCCCCTGCTAGGATGAGAAGCGCATACGCTAGTCTACTCCGGAGTATCGATGCCCCGTCTCGATAATCCTACGACTAAGGACCTGTATAAGGATGTGCTTGTAGATTACCCAGCCCCACTAGTGTGACTGCCATCACAACGTTGGTAATCAAGCAAAGATCCTAAGGGCTCCACTAATGTATATAGGCGATATGCTAAAAGAAACACATGCACACATTAAAGTAGAAACAAACCAAGTAGCAAACTACCATTTCGAGCAAGATTTTCTATACAACTGTGAATATCCCAAACTTCCATCAAGTAATATACAAACTAGTATGATACAGTAATGGCCTCTAGGGCATATACACTAACAATAAGGAGTTTCTTGGGCCTAGCTGTTGGATATAGGTGCCTTGAAGGCAATTACTGGAATTGTCCAAGGACCGATATGGATAGAACAGCCTTGCTCGACATGATAGTATGCTATCTCGCTTGACTTTATCGATAATGTGAATATGTTTTACTTGCTATTACGTATCACTAATACACATCGATAAAGGCTTTAGGATTTTGCTTGACTACGAGGATTATGATGGAGATCATAATAGTAGGGTCTGGATAGTCAATAAGCATATCCTTAAATGTTCCTCGTCGAGGAGTATCGAGACTGGGCATTGATGCTCCAGAGTAGACTAGTGTCTACGGTTCCTGACCCGGTTGGAGGGCCATAGCTAGTTCTACAGCTATTTGTGTTTGATACCGAGGATTGTATAAAGGTGCTCATTGGAGAATGAGTTTCACTGAACGGACTCACCGAGAACTCCTGTATGGTATTATACCTAATGTCAGATGGCTTTTCTCTGATGACAAAAGTACAGGGTAATCTCTTGACTTGAGATCATCACAGTGTCTCGTGTATGTTCCCACTATACTTTGATTATTACCCAACCAAGGTTTTAAAGCGCTGTGCATACAGGTTTTAGTTGGGTACAGTCCCGAAGCACATGGAGCGGTGAGTGGTCGAAGTGATTTGTGGGTATAAGGAGTCGATATCGCTCTGTGTTTAATCAAAAATAACCATAATTCCTTAGCCAAGGCAGTGGAGATAAACTGATAGGGTTTATCAGTAATATCTTAATGGTTATGAGCATGACAGCAGCACGGCTTATCAGGTTATTGGGGGTTTAACAGTTCTCACCCCCAAATCGGATATGCGACACTCTCAGATGAAGAGACCGGACTGTACGGTGATTGTCGTTGATAAGCTTGCAGGCTACGGACGTGCTTGCTTATCGACCTTCCTTTCGTTCAATACCTGACTAGCCGTTACATACAGCTAGTCCCGCTGACGTGCTTATGGGTTAACCCGTGAGGGGATTGATCTGAAAGTTTTTTAGATCAATCAGATATGATCCCAACCTACTGCCAGCGTATCGTCGAGTCATTAGAGTCCCACACAGAGGGTTTTCCGATTCTAGCGAAAAGATGTAGTGCACGTACGGCGATACATGCGAGAGTCCGATTAAACACGTGTATGCGCTAACACGTACATTAATCGGACGACAGATAATACCAGCCGGCTTATGATTAAGACGGGTCATTAAATCAAGTTTTGATTTAATGATATTATTTATATATGATGATGCATATATAAACTAGTATTATATCTTATTCTCATTCTCTCTTTTTAGTTATGTTACATGTCATGTGTATGTATTATTATATGTTTAAATGATGTCTAACACACAATAATGCTTATTATCTCTTTTATTTTTCTAATATTGCATGTCATAAGAGAGGTGTAAGCAAGTTAGCATACACTATCTTCTCTTATGACATCTGTATGAATGAGAGATGAAAGTGGAGGGATATAACAAGGGATTCTCTACTCTCTTGTCATATGACTTATCATTTTAGATGTTCACTATCTCTCTCATACTAGAAAAATAAAATAGAGAGGTAAAAAGAAAAGAAAGAGCTAAAGAGTATGAAATATTTCTACATCTCTTTCATCACATTTCGAGCAAGAGTGAGATCATAGTTTCTCCATTTGAAGGAGTGTCAAGTGAAGATGAAGCTAGCATCAGCAACCTTCATGGTGGATCTTCTTTGGCAAAGGAGATCAGTTTGCAAGCTCGATCCGGAGGTCTCGGAGTCTAGCCGGAGTCTATAGCGATTTTACAAACACGCTATAAAGGTTGTTGTTCTGTTAAACTCTATCTTTGCATAGATAGCTACTGTTTTTGTACATGGATTCTTTTTAGGACTTGGTAGCTTGTGTGAGTTTATACAAAATCGTTTCTTTTTCATTCCACAAAGGTCTGCTTGCATAGCGACCAACACACAAGCTTCCAACACTAGTTGGGTATTACGTTGTTTCATTGAAGAGTTCTTGAAGATTGCAGAACCATTGACGAAACTCACTCGGAAAGATGAAGATTTTGTGTGGTTTGAAGTATGTGAAAAATCTTTTGTGGAGCTGAAGTCCATATTGACCTCTGCACCTGTCCTCACTATTCCGGACTGATCATGGGGTTTCGACGTTCACTGTGATGCTTCAGGGAAAGGATAAGGATGAGTTCTACACCAGCATGACAGGGTCGTAACTTTCGCGTCAAGGTAGCTAAAGACGCACGAGCTCAATTATCCTACGCCCGATATAAAACTGGCAGCAGTTATTTTCGCTCTCAAGATTTGACGGCATTATCTTCTGGAAGAGAGAATTGATATTTGTACTAATTACAAGATTCTGAAGTATATTTTTACATAGAATGAATTTAACATGCGGCAAAGGAGGTGGTTAGAACTCTTCGCTAAGTTTGACATCAATCTTCAGTAGCATCCGGGGAAGGTGAACGTGGTCCCCGATGCTCTGAGTCTCCAGCCGTTAGTACTGAATGTCACCGCACAGTAGAGATTACAACATGGGTTTCATAGATTAAAGATCGAAGTGGTAGTGCCAGGAAGTAAATCATCCTTGATGAATTTGCAGATCCAGTCCACACTTGTAGATCAGATTAAGGCAGCTCAAGCACGAGATGCCAGGTTGCAAAAAATCAGACAACAAGTAGAGAGTGTCCTTCGATCCGACTTCATCATTCACGAGGATAGATACTTACGGTATGCGAGCCGATTATACGTGCCCGCCGGCACTGTTGGAGAGGAGCTGATGAAAGAGGCTAATAGCTCTTCATATTTTGTACACCCTGACGGCATGAAAATGTATAAGGATCTTCGATAGCACTACAGGTGGCACGACATGAAGAGAGAAGTTGTTCAGAGTGTAGCGAAGTGCTTAGTCTGTCAGCAAGTGAAGGATTAGCATCACAAAACTGGCGGTCTATTTCAACCGTTCCCTATTCCAGAGTAGAAACGGCAACACATTTGCATGGACTTCGTGACTGCTCTCTCTCTCTCTCTCCCAGCACGAAGGGTAATGATGCCATTTGGGTTATTTTGGATCGACGCACTAAATCAGGCTATTTTATTCCATTTCGAATCGGCCAGTCAACAGAAAATTTGGTAAGGAAATACATTAACACTACTACAAATAAGGGTTGCCCCTACGGATTTACTCGTAGGGGCAAACCACTGCCCCTACGGATATATCCGTAGGGGCGAAAAAATATTCTGTAGGTGCAAACGCCGTAGGTGCAAGTTGAAGTCTTGAACTTTCCCCTACGGGCAAAAACTTGCCCCTACGGGCAAAAACTTGCCCCTACGGATTTCTGTGTAGGTCCATATTCACCTACGGAGTAGGCCGTAGGGGAAAAAAGTTATTTTATTTACGGTTTTTTTAAATATATTAACTGTACCTACGGAGGTATCCGTAGGGCCAAGTACTATCTCCTACGGATATATGCGTAGGTACTTATCCGTAGGGGCAAAATATCAGAAATCCTGATATTTTGCCCCTACAGATAACGCCGCAGGGGTCTTTGTTTGCCCCTACGGATATATCCGTAGGGGCAAGCCCAACCCCCTGATACTGAGATCAGGGGGAAATATCAGTTAATGCTGATATTTTTCCCCTACGGTTTAAACCGTAGGGGCAACATGTGTACCTACGGATTAATCCGTAGGTACACATTATCTGTTTTTTTTTTAAAAAAGGGCTGCATGATTTTTTCTTGCCCTATGCACAATAATATATATATCAATAAAATATAAAATTAATCATCACACAACATATATTGCAGTATTCATAATCACATCTCACGCATATAATATACAAAAGAAACCCAAATACCGAATATGATATAAATATAAACCAATATCAATATCAATATCGTTTCAAAATGTAGTACAATATGTATGATATAAATAAATACATGTTTCAAAAAATAAGAATCAAAAAGCTACCCTAGCTCATTCTAGCTCCACCTCTGATAAACGATAGAATAAGGCGCGCCTGCTCCTCGGTCAATAAACCATGCAATTCGGCGCGAGCAGGAGTCTGAGCGTCCTGTGAAGCTGGCGATGTGGTCTGTGCAGCCGCCGTCGAGGTAGTCGCTTGTGGAGCCGCGGCTGCGGGAGTCTGAGCGGGCGGTGGAGCTATAGGAGCTGTCTGCGGAACCGCAGCCGATGTAGTGGCTTGCGGAGCCACAGCCGAAGGAGATGCATGTGGAGGCTCGGCCGATGTACCCTGTCGTGTCTGGACCTAACGTGTGTAAGAAGTGTGTAAGAACTGTGTATTATTCGAATTCGTATCATTATCAAGTTATTTCAAAATTCTATTTGGATATCTAGTTTGAAAAACCGTTGTTTATTTTAATTACATATGTATGTATGATTAATCGAACCTAAGTCTAAAACCAAATAAGCTCAAGCTACGTACTAATTATGGATATGTTGATATCTATAATATGACATGATATTTTACTATAAAGTAGTATACATACTAGCATCTCCTTCAACTCCTGAACGGTGGCCCTCAAGCTCTCCAGTTCCTGCTGGACATGTCGCTCACTGGAGACGGAGGAAGTAACCGCCGGGGTGGAGTCCAACCTCATATGGGCCCTGCTAGGGCCCAGTCCCCGGCCTCTCTCCCAACCTCCGTGGTGCCCTTCGTGTGCAGCGTCCAGAACTGGGGTCAGCAGCCTCGGATCGCTCTGTCCGGTAAAATCGATCCCCGAGGTCTCGGCCTGCTCAACCACCCGCTCCTACACCCACATTAAGCAGTAAAGTATAAGTATAAAATTTAAACTTGAACCTTCCAAAACTAAAATTTCAAATATGGGTAGAATAAATATTAACACTTACGCAATATTCCTGGGTAGCGACGTCGGGATATCGAAGCTCGCCCGTGGCGGGATCTGTCGAGGTGCGGACGGCAAGATATGCAGACAGCACGCTCGGTGTACCACCTTGCGCCACGGTCTGAGCTGTCTGCAATATTAGAAAATAACTCTTAATATTAGAAATATTAGAAAATAACTCTTAATATTGCAGAATATCACAAAGGTCGGTCTATTGTAATTTACCGATAACTCCATGGCTCGAGTAATATTTCTCGAGCCACCTATGTAAGTGGGGCGACCCCTCTTCGCCGACTTCCTGTTCTCTGTATTCTCAGCGGCATGTTTCTGCACAACGTATTAACATTTAGTTTTCTAATTAAGGAACACAAAAAAATAAATTATATCTAAACAATGAATTACATTTAAAATACATACCTGTTTGCGTTGGGAGTCGAAATATTCGCACAATAGAGGCCATGTCTCTACGTCGACTCCCGCAAACACCGGAGTAGATAGGAGGGCCGCTCTCTCTGCCTCGGGGGTCGCCATCCACAGGGAGTAGCAGGCGGCCTTCAGCTCATTCCTGTTGTATCGGACCCTGGTCTGCATGTTCTTCATCATGCCATTGTACAGAGCATGAAGATCGAGCACCCTCCCAGGGTGATCAGGGTCGGGTACAGGCTGAAAATCGTAATCCGACTGAAAATACAAAAAAAAAACATTGTTATTAGATTGCAAGTGTTAATAATAAATATATTGGATAAATCAAATGAAAATATATATTAATACATACCCGAGCCTGATCAAAGAAGATGGCGAATGAGCGTCGGTGCTGCTCGCCCCACTCAACGTGAAGTGGATAGTTCTTCACGAGCCGGCTCTCATCCCCCATATACCGGCCGAACCTCTCGGCATGAGGACCGGTATAGCGATAGTCAAGGGTAAAAAAGAGGGGGAATGTTGCATCCCCCCTAACTCTGTCAGGCCTCAGCCTATGGGACTGATTCGGGCCTCGAGTCCCCCTCTGGGGATGGGGAGGCCCTGCGTCTGCACGAAATATCAAGACAACCAATATTAAGACAAAGTTGTATTAAGAAATCAAGCTTAAACGAAAATTGAAGTGTGATATATACCTCCGGTGACTATCGCACGAGCCTGGGCCCGGGCAGCAGCACGAGCGGGACGATAGTTCCTCCGGTGAGGAACAACCGGGGTCCCGGATGCGGACGCATCCCCTCCAACTAGAAAATAAACATTGACGCTAAATTTCCATGAAATTCATATTTATTCTATAGAGCATATGTAAAATGAATAAATATTTTATATTTATTCATACTAACCTGCAGACGATGCGGATGGTATGGAAGTGGCAGGAGTGGCCCCTGTGGAAGATGTGGACGCACCACCTATAATTAGACAATTAAAAATAGATTATATAAGTAATTGCAAAAAGAATGTGTAGATCAATAATATAACGTTCTAAATCAATATGCATGCACTATAGGATATATAAATATACCCGCAGGTGCAGTGGTGTCACCACTTACAGCTAGACAATAATAAAAATTGCTAAGTAAGAGCAAAAGGAATCTGTGTATATTTATGATATAGCATTCTAAATCAATATACATGCACTATATGATATATAAACATACCTGGAGGAGCGGGAGTGGCCTCTGTCCCAGATGTGGACGCATCACCAACAACTAGACAATCAAACATTGATAATATAAGTAATTTTGACATAAACAGGTATGAATATCTATAATATTACATTCAAAATGGATATGCGTGCAGTATACCTGGAGGTGTGGCAAAATCCACACGGAAGGAGGCATCCGAAGGGGTCTCCGATCTGGGTGCAAGACCGGCCCTCTGAAGCTCCCTACGAAGCTCTCCGGGCGGCAGAACCGCTTTGCCTCTGCCTCTGCCGCGGCTGAAGCTCCTGCCGCACCTCGCTGCTCCCAACATCGTCATCAAATCTAGATAAACGGTTCGTGGACGCATTAGACAATCATTAAAAGTATTGATTATATATGTATAGAGCGTAAAATGTGAAGTAATAATATAACATTACTGATAACCTTTTTCGTTTCGTGGGCGCATTATACATATCTACTTGGATTTCATCGTCGATGTCATTTCTAACCCACGTAACTTCATGATCGGTCGAAGACAACCCGTCCTTCGAAACAGACGGTCGGAGCACTTTAAGCCTTCTCTCTTCTTCGTCCTCATCGCTGTCCTCGATTTCTGGGACATCGTAGACATCTCTGGGTTTCCATCGGCATACAACACTCCATCCCGGATGCTTCAAACACTGTGAGTAGTATACTTGGAACGCTTGGTTCGGAAAGATAAACGGATCTTCCTGACCGTAAAATCGAAGTGTGTTCACACTGGTCAATCCATATTCATCTTTTCAAGTCCCAAGATTGCTTCTCCACTTGTCTGTATCGGTTCGCGTATCGTACCAAGTACACTGGAATATATAAAAGGGTTCTGATCGTCCGGGATAGCGGATGCTGAGTATACAATTTAAGTACCCATAATAAATCACACTTTCCGATTTTACCGTCGCAATCCCACTATTCTGAGTGGTTCTAGATGTTTCTATGTCCTTAACTTCGAATTTGTATCCAAGCACACCAAATCCATTGTAATATGCAACCTCCGTACTAGGAAATTGAGCTAAATATCTTGAATCACTCTCAAATGATGCAGACAAGTTCGGATCATGGATCTAACAAAACAAATTTTACGACAAATACATAACGATACAAGTTTAGATTAAAACTTCTAGCAATAAAATGTTATTCGAACAACTTACATGATCTGTGACCCAATCACAAAAATTATCCTGATGATATTTTTCCAATCGTTCTTCGTTCCAATCAGGATGCCCCTCACGTACCTCGTTAAAATAATTCTGTTTTCGACAAATAATAGCGACATTAATATTATATCATTTCATACACACACAAACACATATATAACAATTAATCCAAAAAAAATTTACTCTCTAATTTGTTCAAGACATGCGCAATTAAGCAAGATAAACCGGTATATCTTGTTGATAAACATAGTGTCTACCCTCTTATACTCGGTTTTACCATATGGCCCGTCTTGAATTCTTCGTGGACGGTTAAGCCTTGTCTCAATATTCTCGTCCAGATAGCGGGAACAAAATGTGGTTGCTTCATCAAGAAGATAACCTTGCATGATAGAACTCTCTGGTTGATTTTTATTGCGTATATACTTCTTAAGAGTGTAAAGATACCTAATAAAAATATGTTGAATAAATAAATACGGGCATACAGGACAACGATAAATATATAAATTGCGCGAAACGAAAAATTACACGTACCTCTCGACGGGATACATCCATCGATATTGTACCGGTCCGGCTAACTTCGCCTCGGTTGCAAGATGAACCGTCAAGTGTATTATGATATCGAAGAATGACGGTGGGAAAATACACTCAAACTTGCAAAGTATCAACGCAATAGAATTTTCTAGTTTATCCAGCGTCACAACCTCCAGTGTTTTAGCACACAACTCCCTGAAAAAACAACATAAGTCGTTGATTACTAGACCAACCGATTCGGGGAGAGAAGTACAGAGGGCTAATGGAAGAAGGTGCTCCATGATAACATGGTGATCATGACTTTTCAGCCCATCGATCTTGCCCTTCATAATTTTTATTTTCTTGCTGAATGATCTTGAGAAACCTGTGGGAACTTTCAAATCATGCAACATCTGCAGGAATCTTTTCTTCTCCGGTTGTGACATATGATAAGCGGCATTGGGAAGTACAAACTTGCCCGGTTTACCCGCTACCGGTCTAGGGTGCAATTCACTTCTTATTCCCCACTCTTGTAGATCCATCCGAGCATTCAGGTTGTCTTTCGATTTCCGGTCTTTAAAATGAAGCAAGTTAAGTATGTGCTCTGATACTCCCTTCTCTATATGCATGACGTCCAGACAATGACGCACTGAATTTGTAGACCAGTACGAAAGCTCGAAGAAAATGCTTAACTTGTTCCAAAATGGTGGTTTGACCTGTTTTGTCGGATCCATCCCAAAGGTCACATTATTGTAACCATCCCATTTAGCAGTCATGTCCTCTCCGGACAATGGGGATGGAGGTCCAAGAAGCTCTTGATGACCATCAAAGTGAACCGTGTCTAACCTATAGAGGTGGTCTGGAGTCAGGAAACGTCGATGGCCGCAATAACAAACCTTCCTGCTAAAATTCAAGAATTTTGATGTTGTGTGTTCATTGCAATGAGGACATGCTTTGTGACCATGTACGGACCAACCTGACAGCATTCCATACGCAGTATGAAGGTTGTATTTGTGTTTGCATCATATGTCTCTACACCATCAATGAACAAAGATTTCAACTCCTCGATCAAAGGTCAGAGATAGACGTCAATATTGTTCCCCGGTGAGTTTGGTCAGTCGATAAGAAAAGGCATCATAAAGTATGATTGGTCTATAGCCAACCAAGGCGACAGATTATAAATTATCATTACAACGGGTCATGTGCTGTGACTTCCAGCCATATAGTTGAATGGGCAGAAGCCATCGGTAGCCAGTCCGAGCCGGACATTGCGAGGATCGCTACTGAATATTGCGTGTCTCCTATCGAAATCCTTCCATGCCGTTGAATCTCTTGGATGGCTCATTTTTCCATCTTCACTTGGAGGAGCACGGTGATGCCAAATCATTGTCTCGGCTGTTTTCTTGCACCTGAATAGCCTCTGTAGCCTCTGTGTTATGGGAAAGTATCGTGCTATCTTGACAGGTATATCGGGCTTCTTATCAGAATCTTTCGGTTTATACCTGGCCTCTCCGCATGTTGGACACTCTTTCAAATCTGAATTCTCTTTCCGGTACAACACGCAATTTTTAGGACATGCTTGAATCTTCTCGCACTTTAGACCCAAATCAGACATCATCTTCTGGGCTCCGTACCAGCTGTCGGGCACGTTATTTCCCGGAGGCATAGAATCTTTCAAGAACGAAAGAAGCATTGTGAATGACTTGTTATTCCATCTATTTAGGCACTTAATCTGGAAAAGTTGGACGAACCATGAGAGGGTGGAATACTTCGCATTCTCATAAATTGGTTTCCTAGTATCATTCATGAAATTTTCATATTTATCCGCACGTTGTCCTTGACCGGAAGGAATGCCATCTTCGGTACGAATAGATTCACCTAGGGCAGCTTCTACCATATCCTCCATTTCTTCTGATGGAAATAAATTACCGTCTTCTCCTTCTGCCGCATTACCGAATTATTCTTCTTCTCCTGCCGCATTATCGTGTTCTCCTTCTTCTTCTTCCGCAGTACTACATTCTTCTCCTTCCCCGTGATATTTCCAAGTTGTATAAAGTCTAGTAAACACATATTTTACAATATGAAGCTCTGCTAATTCTACCTTCTGCCAGTATTTATTGCCACATCTATCGCATGGACAGAGAATCTTATCTATTATGATCTTATTATGTGTGCGTGCAAATTCAATAAAAGCAGCAACTCTTGCGACAAACTTAGGTTGCATACGTTGTTGCCAATCTACATACATCCAGTCCTTAACACTGACGTACTCATGGGCCATGTTAGACTGTATAACATATAAATTGTAGGTTATGGTGACTATATTGAGAAATATAAGAACTGGATAGTTACTGACAAAGGAGAAAATCCGTGTATATGCTTTGTGTGTGCGTTTGTCGTTGAAAAGAATAAATTATCGCACGTATGTTAACCGATAGACGGGAACTAAGTGGCGCTTTTAGTTTCATATATGAGTATCGATGGGAATATGAAGGTTTCATATTATCATCGAGTATCATATATTGGTTTTAACCTGAACATCTCGAATCACTCTCTAATTATGCGTTTGTTGTGTATTTTTGTTGTATGTGTGTATTCCGGCTGTCGGGGGTAGGCTTCTATCCCATTAAGAATGTATAGAGCGAACACCCATCACTTGTGATTTCAACCGTTTCGAGTAAATTTCGACAGCACCTCCCCGCTGTTCTCCGAGTACACTGTAATAGAATAGATAATCATTTCAAAGCTGTGAAACAACGTTGAAATGAACATCTAATCTATCTTTGTACATGGAGAACCAGCGGAAAGGTACCGACGAAATATCTCGAAACGGATGAAAACACAAGTGAATGAAGGCGTTTGCTTTATACATTCTTAACTTGTCCACACGGGACAAATCTATGGGTTACCATACGATTGAATTTTCTCGTCGCGTAGACTATACGACGATTGTTAGTATCGAGCTATACCGTCCGATATTTAACAACCTTCATATAGTTCTATGTCACGACGAACATCGCACGTATGTTAACCGATAGACGGGGACTAAGTGGCGCTTTTAGTTTCATATATGAGTATCGATGGGAATATGAAGGTTTCATATTATCATCGAGTATCATATATTGGTTTTACCCTGAACATCTCGAATCACTCTCTAATTATGCGTTTGTTGTGTATTCTTGTTGTATGTGTGCGTTCCGGCTGTCGGGGATAGGCTTCTATCCCATTAAGAATGTATAGAGCGAACACCCATCACTTGTGCTTTCAACCGTTTCGAGTAAATTTCGGCAGCACCTCCCCGCTGTTCTCCGAGTACACTGTAATAGAATAGATAATCATTTCAAAGCTGTGAAACAACGTTGAAATGAACATCTAATCTATCTTTGTACACGGAGAACCAGCGGAAAGGTACCGACGAAATATCTCGAAATGGATGAAAACACAAGTGAATGAAGACGTTTGCTTTATACATTCTTAACTTGTCCACACGGGACAAATCTATGAGTTACCATACGATTGAATTTTCTCGTCGCATAGACTATACGACGGTTGTTAGTATCGAGCTATACCGTCCGATATTTAACAATCTTCATATAGTTCTATGTCGCGACGAAAATCGCACGTATGTTAACCGATAGACGGGGACTAAGTGGTGCTTTTAGTTTCATATATGAGTATCGATGGGAATATGAAGGTTTCATATTATCATCGAGTATCATATATTGGTTTTAACCTGAACATCTCGAATCACTCTCTAATTATGCGTTTGTTGTGTATTCTTGTTGTATGTGTGTGTTCCGGCTGTCAGGGGTAGGCTTCTATCCCATTAAGAATGTATTGAGCGAACACCCATCACTTGTGCTTTCAACCGTTTCCAGTAAATTTCGGCAGCACCTCCCCGCTGTTCTCCGAGTATACTGTAATAGAATAGATAATCATTTCAAAGCTGTGAAACAACGTTGAAATGAACATCTAATCAATCTTTGTATACGGAGAACCAGCGGAAAGGTACCGACGAAATATCTCAAAACGGATGAAAACACAAGTGAATGAAGGCGTTTGTTTTATACATTTTTAACTTGTCCACACGGAAAAAATCTATGGGTTACCATACGATTGAATTTTCTCGTCGTGTATACTATACGACGGTTGTTAGTATCGAGCTATACCGTCCGATATTTAACAAGCTTCGTATAGTTCTATGTCACGACGAACATCGCACGCATGTTAACCGATAGACGGGGACTAAGTGGCGCTTTTACTTTCATATATGAGTATCGATGAGAATATGAAGGTTTCGTATTATCATCGAGTATCATATATTGGTTTTAACCTGAACATCTCGAATCACTCTCTAATTATGCGTTTGTTGTGCATTCGTGTTGTATGTGTAACATGATTTTAAACCATTGAGATCAAGATTTGAGAAATTTTATAAGTGGCCGTTAACATGATAACAATCATCTCTTCTTATTAGTCCATATCTGAATTCTAAAGGGCAGTATATTTGCTATTAAAAGATCATGTTCAACTCTAAAGCAAGGGAAAAACAGAGAAACATAGATCTATTAAAGTCAAGCCATAAAGCTAATCACATATTTACAACATTGCAAATACATTAACGCAAAACATAGTTATGATGCTTCAAAAGAATCAATTATCAAGGATCTGGGAGTGGAGATGAACATACAGTTTCCCGTCAATAAGATCAACTCGACAGAGACAGATAAAATATAAGATTAGAATGATGAACAAGATAATATGCTTGAAAGATGCTATATTTGCTGATTGAATATAAATGAATCCACCAATAAGATTATATATATGATAATATATGTCACGACCCGCTTCCCAGAGTACGCAAGATCTGGGCACGTGACATAGCCAACCATGCTACCTGTGGGTAGGAAGTATCCATCCACAGTCACATTACGGTTGTAAAGATATCAAGAACAGTAAAAATAAACTAAACTAATACATGTCCAAATCCATAATAACAAGAATCAATAAACAATAAGTGCGGAAGCTAATGATCCAATACAATGAATAAACAGTACGTCCCATAATGCGGGCTCACATCTGGAAATGAAATGAAATAATTAAACTAAACTCTAAAGAACTCACAGTTCAGCCTGCTGGCTGAAGTACTCCTGCTCGGTCGGCGGCAAAGGTACGGAATCTGGGCCATGCAAAACCCAGACGTCAGCGCGTCATGATATCAAGTATGTAGCATAAACATGGTAATAAAGAGTGCAAGCATGAACATGAATAAGCAGTAATAAGAAGTAACAAACAGGGTAACGTGCAGTAGTGACTAAACTGTCCTATCAGGTTTTCTACTCTATAGTCTTTGAAACCAATTGATGAATCGTCGATGTAACTCAATAGTATCCCGTGCGTGCCCGGGACCACGGTCATGATTCTCGGGGCTGAATCCGAGACGTGCCGCTAAGCAGTAAAAGGTAGTAGGATAGATGAGTGATGTCAGCATCAACACTCCGGAGCTGGCCAAGCCCGTAAGACTGATCAGAACAATGTATCGAACTGTTGAGTTACAAGTCGGTTTCACCTTTGATTTCCCCATACCCCCAAACTATGTATGTCAGTCAGGTATTCAGTAGTCAAGGACTAATGCCAACACAAGTCAAGTAAAGGTAGGTCTGTCTGGATCGACAGCAGGAATGGTTAGGTCTGTCGGCATTAGACACGAGATCAGGAACAAGTAATGTCATGGTACAACGGGATGAGTCGGTAAGCATGTATATGTCAGGTGTAGCAGGGTCAGGCCAATATGTCGTGCAATCGGTAAGTGCTCACAGCAGGTACACAATCAATAATGAACAGTAGCAGGAAACAGTAAATAACAATATAAATCTAGGTAAACACAGTGATGTTTCGTATTCTCTTATTAATCCAGTTCACGCACCTTTGAGGTGCAAAAGCCACAAGACGAACAATATCGATAATATACGTAATGGAGTTACATGAATCTGAACTAAGCACAATAATTGTCTCATGAGTGATTTTAACAAATGAATTGGGGATGATCTACTTGGTTTGATTAGTTAAGTATGACTTAATAGCAGACCGGTTAAAGCGAGCAATGATTTCATTGATTTAAAGTTACGGATAATCGTGGCTAGCAATTCTAAGTTATAACAGGTATCGATATTATATTAGTTGTGTGGTTATAATATGATGAGTAAGTTGTAGCATGTTAAGCAAGTATTCAGATACTTGCCTCGGCGGTTCCGCAAACCGAAACACGGATGCGATGTCGGCAGAAACTGCGATATGGAAGCACGGGCCACGGATCGAGTCCCAACAGAGATCAACGGGATCACACGGACCAGGGGACTTCGCTGGAGCGTCGGGTTCGTCAGACGGCGCGGTCGGATTCCGGCAAAATGTCAAAAGTAACGGAGTTAGCGACAAAACTACGCATTCACGATACGGACCAGCGGGGGGTGTTGTACCAAAATGAAGGAGAAGGAAACTTACAGGGAAGAAACAGGGTGCAAACACGGTGGCTCGACGGCACTGGATCGCCGGCGAAACGACGGCGGCGGCTGCAGCAAGGGGAGAGGCCTCGGGTGTGCAGGGTAGTGTGCTGCGGCGAGTTGGAGAGGAGTGTGGTCGGCTAGGGTGGTCGAGGGGGAAAGGAGGTGGCGCGGGAGACGTCGACGAGGGTCGTCGGCGCGATTTCCGGCGACCTGGAGATGGTGCAGGTGTTGGGCTCGGGTCTGAAGGTGGTCCGGCGAGGAGAGGAGGGGGTGACGGCGAGGTCTCGACGAGGAGGGTGAGAGGGAGTCGTGGGAGGCATCGGCGGTGAGAGGAGACGTCGACGGCGAGGTCTACGAGGGTGGAGGCGAGGTCGGGAATGGGTCGCAGGCGCGGGTGTTGTCGGGAGAACAGGAGGAAGAGGGTAGGTGGGTGCGGTGGAGTTCGTGGTGGTGAGGGCGGCGACGGCGAGGTCTCGAGGAGGCCGGCGGTGGGATCGCGAGGCTAGGGTTAGGGTTTCTCGTGGTCGAGTGGGGTGAAGGCGGCTGTTGCATGGTGAAAAATATAGGGGAGAGAGAGAGAGGCTGATGGGATAGAGAGAGAGAGATTTGAGATAGATTGAGGGAGGAGAGAGAGAGATAGGGAATGGGATAGGTGGGGCCCACGCTCAAATTCAGCCCTCGTGATTGGCTGATCACGAGGTGGGGAAAAATATTAGAATGAGGATTTGAGGAATTAACAGTTGGGAAAATATACTCGTAGATATAATTTTAGTTATATATATAAATTGAAACGGGCCCTTTTTGGCGCGAAATGAAACATTTCCAAATCGCGTCCGGGTTGCGCCCAAA
The DNA here is from genome assembly GCA_030015575.1 of Agapanthus africanus. Lineage (NCBI taxonomy): Eukaryota > Viridiplantae > Streptophyta > Magnoliopsida > Asparagales > Amaryllidaceae > Agapanthus > Agapanthus africanus. The sequence goes on from CM057346.1 coordinate 22,100,920, forward strand.
TGTTCCAAATTCAAATTATAGGATTTTAGCGGGTTCCAAACTTTGAAAAGAGGTGTTTACTGATTAAAATGCATGCCCCCAAGTCGGACACTTGCACGCGCGCGTAGTCGCCCAAACTGGCCCGTTTAGCCAAACGGAACGGAATCTCGACACGCGGACGCTACCACGCGACTAGTGGCGACGAGCAGGCTAACATGGACATCTTAAATTTCATTTTCGGAGTTAAAATTTGTTATGTGCCAAAATGACTTAACCGGGTAAAATTTAGCAATGAACACCAGAAAATCAGGAAAATTGGAAATGAGCAAACCACAACCCTCAACTAGTAATATACATAGTATTATTGGGCTCGGGTGTTACATCATACCCAACTACAAAAGAATTTCGTCCTCGAAATTCCAAGAATACGAGATAACTAACTACTGGAAAAGATAAGGGAATTTCTGCCGGATCTCGTCTTCTCGCTCCCAAGTAGATTCTCCATGCGATCGGTTACCCCAAGAAACTAGCACAAGAGGGATAACCTTGTTCTTAAGACCCTTTTCTCTTCGATCCTTGATCTCGACTGGTCGCTCCTCAAAAGTCAGGTCCTCACGAACGGTCAACTCCGAGTGATCCAAAACATAGGTCTCATCACGAACATACCTCCGTAGCTGAGACACATGAAATACATCATGAACTCCTGCTAATGACGATGGTAACGCCAACCGGTACGATACCTCTCCGACACGCTCCAATATCTCGAAGGGTCCAACGAATCGGGGACTAAGCTTTCCCCGACTTCCAAAGCGAATCACCCCTCTAGTCGGTGATATCTTCAGGAATACCAAATCGCCCACGGCGAACGCTAGAGGTCTTCTTGACGTGTCGGCCCAACTCTTCTGTCTGTCTTGAGCTGCCTTCATATGCTTCCTGATTGTATTCACCTTCTCGACTGTCTGTACCACCAAATCTGGTCCCAATAACCTCCGTTCACCAACATCATCCCAACAAACAGGTGAACGGCACTTACGACCATACAGCGCCTCAAACGGAGCCATCTGAAATGTCGCTTGAAAGCTATTGTTGTACGAAAACTCCACCAGGTGTAGATGATCCTCCCAAGAGCCTTTGAAGTCTAACATGCAAACCCTCAACATATCTTCAAGGGTCTGGATCGTTCTCTCTGATTGTCCATGAGTCTGGGGATGATAAGCTGTGCTGAACTTCAATCGAGTCCCCAAACTTTCTTGTAAACTCCTCCAAAAGTGTGACAAGAACCGAGTGTCCCGGTCGGACACGATGCTTACCGGTACTCCATGCAATCTGACCATCTCCTGCATGTATCGCTCTGCCAAGGTCTCCGTCGATTGACCAACCCGAAAAGGAATAAAGTGAGCTGTCTTGGTCAACCGATCGACAATCACCCATACTGCATTGTTGCCCTTTGGACTCCGCGGTAAAGCCGTCACGAAATCCATGGTTATATGTTCCCACTTCCATTGAGGAATCGGAAGTGGTTGCAACAAACCAGCAACCCTTTGATGTTCAGCCTTGACTTGCTGACACACTAAGCACTTAGCCACAAAGCGAGCAATTTCCCGTTTCATACCTTCCCACCAGAAATGCTGTCGAATATCTCGGTACATCTTTGTCCCTCCTGGATGTACAGAGTAAGTTGAACTGTGTGCCTCCTTCATAAGCTCTTCACACACATCTCCTTTTGGCACACACACACGGCTACCATATCTCAACGAACCATCTTCATGGATCAGTAGATCGGTTCGTAGTCCGGCTCCAACCTGCTCTCGAAACTTTTGCAGTCTAGGATCCGGCGATTTCGCCGCTTTAATCTTCTCAACTAAGGACGATTGTACTTGTAACTGCATCAACTGTCCTGTAGCACGCGGTAGCACAACCTCCAAGTCAACTCTCCGAAACTCCTCAATTATCTCTCTCTGTGCAGTCAATAACTGAATTGCTGGTAACCGACTAAGCTCATCTGGCACGACGTTAACCTTTCCCAGATGGTACTTAAGATCATGGTCGTAGTCGGCCATCAGCTCCAACCATCTGCGTTGCCTCATGTTCAACTCCTTCTGAGTGAACACATATTTCAAACTCTTGTGATCCGTAAAGACTTCAACTCTCTCGCCCAGAAGGTAGTGTCTCCAAATCTTCAGGGCGAAGATCACGGCTGCAAGCTCCAAGTCGTGAGTCGGATAGTTCTGCTCATGAGTCTTCAGCTGTCTCGATGCGTAAGCGACGACTTTCCCATTCTGCATCAAAACACATCCCAATCCTTTTCCAGATGCGTCGCTGCGAAACACCAGTCCTCCTGAATCATCCGGTACGGTTAGGATAGGGGCGGTTATCAACTTCTGATTCAACGTCTCGAAGGCCAATGCGCATCCATCCGTCCAAACAAATGGTACCTCCTTATGCGTAAGCTTGGTTAACGGCTCAGCTAAACGAGCGAAGTTCTCCACAAATCTTCTGTAGTATCCGGCGAGTCCAAGAAAACTTCTTATCTCTGCAACATTCTTTGGAACAGGCCAATCTCGAACTGCTGCAATCTTCTCGGGATCAACGGCGATTCCATCGCCCGACACGACATGCCCCAGAAACTTCACTTCTTCCAACCAGAATTCGCACTTACTCATCTTCGTGAATAATTTCTCTTGTCTCAGCGTCGGCAGTGCGATCCTTCTTCTTCACTAAAGAACTAGAGCTTCCCACGGTGAGTTGCTGCTTCGAATCCATCCCTTCTCGAGTAATTCACTCCCTTGTTTCTTAACTCCCTCCAATACTACTGGTGCCATTGGATAGTCAGCTTTTGATACTGGCGTTGCACCAGGAGTAAGATCAAACGCAAACTCCACGTCTCGCTTCGGCGGTAAGCCCGAAATATCTTCAAACACATCCATAAGGTCGCGGACAACTGCCGGCTCTTCATCACTCTCCACTACCATAGCCGCAAGAACGCTGTTCGTCGGCCTAGCCCTAAGCTCGACTGGCCCGACAGAATTTCTTTCTCCAATGAATGTAAACTTAGGATGTCCGGGAATCTGGAAATTACCTTCCTTGCCCTACAGCCAATGTGGGCGTGGGAAGTGCCAAGAAAATCCATCCCCAAGACAACCTCATAACTGCCCGTATCTATCCCCAAGAAGTCTGCAAAAAGCTCCCGTCCGCAAACAACAACTGTACAATCTCTACTATCCTTACTAGCTATAATTTTCCCATTCCCAGTGTGTATGTCCCATAAACTAGACAGGGTCGTGCAGTTGATCGAGTGTGTAGTTATAAATTTGGATGACATAAACAATGGGATGCTCCGAAATTAAGTAATGCCAAAGCGGGAAAACCATGAACGAGTAAATTACCTGAAACCACTTCTCCCGATGCCTTAGCTTCTTCAGCTGTCAACGTGAACGCTCGAGCCTGCTGTGGTCCTTGAGTAAGCGGTTCCTGTCCTTGGAACGGTCCTTGCGGAGGCTTCTGTGTGTCATCCTTCGTGCGAGGCTTCGACGGACAAGCATCAACGGTGTGATCTGCCGCTCCACATCTAAAACAAAGTCCCAGCCTCAAACGACACTCCCTTCGCACGTGTCCGAGTTTATGGCAGTATCTACAGATCACGCTGCCCTTCCGATCACCCATACTTGTTTTCTTCATTGGTGCCACGCTGCGCCTGTTCACTGGAATACGTCTACGTACGGACGTGGGGTCCATTGTAAATGCTGGTTCCAGCTCGAGTTGTTCCTTTAGTTTCTCCATCAATCCCCTTATCACTCTTTGCCTGGCGACTAAGACCGCATGCCCTGGGTCCATCTTCAAATTCTGATCGGCCATATTCCTGGAAATCAAGGTACCCAACATTAGCATGATGATAGATTCTGAGTATAGATCAAGGCTAGAACTCCAAGATACTTAAATAGAGTGCTGCATTGTAGCTATGCCGCGGTATCATAGCCGCGATTACTTAACTCCACCCAAGTCGCCTAAGTCCTAGGGATAACAAAAAATTAGGTTTTTGAGTTGACAAATGCAAAGTAAGTTTGCACGTCGACATGATCCGGAAGAATGATTCAAGGATAGTAAAACGGTCAAGGTGGCAGGACATGTTCCCTAATCACGGGTATTCTGATTCGTGTATCGGGTGCAATACCCAACTACGAGAATCAACCCAATTAACCTATGGCTCTGATACCATAAAACCATGTCACGACCCGCTTCCCAGAGTACGCAAGATTTGGGCACGTGACATAGCCAACCATGCTACCTGTGGGTAGGAAGTATCCATCCACAGTCACATTACGGTTGTAAAGATATCAAGAACAGTAAAAATAAACTAAACTAATACATGTCCAAATCCATAATAACAAGAATCAATAAACAATAAGTGCGGAAGCTAATGATCCAATACAATGAATAAACAGTACGTCCCATAATGCGGGCTCACATCTGGAAATGAAATGAAATAATTAAACTAAACTCTAAAGAACTCACAGTTCAGCCTGCTGGCTGAAGTACTCCTGCTCGGTCGGCGGCAAAGGTACGGAATCTGGGCCATGCAAAACCCAGACGTCAGCGCGTCATGATATCAAGTATGTAGCATAAACATGGTAATAAACAGTGCAAGCATGAACATGAATAAGCAGTAATAAGAAGTAACAAACAGGGTAACGTGCAGTAGTGACTAAACTGTCCTATCAGGTTTTCTACTCTATAGTCTTTGAAACCAATTGATGAATCGTCGATGTAACTCAATAGTATCCCGTGCGTGCCCGGGACCACGGTCATGATTCTCGGGGCTGAATCCGAGACGTGCCGCTAAGCAGTAAAAGGTAGTAGGATAGATGAGTGATGTCAGCATCAACACTCCGGAGCTGGACAAGCCCGTAAGACTGATCAGAACAATGTATCGAACTGTTGAGTTACAAGTCGGTTTCACCTTTGATTTCCCCATACCCCCAAACTATGTATGTCAGTCAGGTATTCAGTAGTCAAGGACTAATGCCAACACAAGTCAAGTAAAGGTAGGTCTGTCTGGATCGACAGCAGGAATGGTTAGGTCTGTCGGCATTAGGCACGAGATCAGGAACAAGTAATGTCATGGTACAACGGGATGAGTCGGTAAGCATGTATATGTCAGGTGTAGCAGGGTCAGGCCAATATGTCGTGCAATCGGTAAGTGCTCACAGCAGGTACACAATCAATAATGAACAGTAGCAGGAAACAGTAAATAACAATATAAATCTAGGTAAACACAGTGATGTTTCGTATTCTCTTATTAATCCGGTTCACGCACCTTTGAGGTGCAAAAGCCACAAGACGAACAATATCGATAATATACGTAATGGAGTTACATGAATCTGAACTAAGCACAATAATTGTCTCATGAGTGATTTTAACAAATGAATTGGGGATGATCTACTTGGTTTGATTAGTTAAGTATGACTTAATAGCAGACCGGTTAAAGCGAGCAATGATTTCATTGATTTAAAGTTACGGATAATCGTGGCTAGCAATTCTAAGTTATAACAGGTATCGATATTATATTAGTTGTGTGGTTATAATATGATGAGTAAGTTGTAGCATGTTAAGCAAGTATTCAGATACTTGCCTCGGCGGTTCCGCAAACCGAAACACGGATGCGATGTCGGCAGAAACTGCGATATGGAAGCACGGGCCACGGATCGAGTCCCAACAGAGATCAACGGGATCACACGGACCAGGGGACTTCGCTGGAGCGTCGGGTTCGTCAGACGGCGCGGTCGGATTCCGGCAAAATGTCAAAAGTAACGGAGTTAGCGACAAAACTACGCATTCACGATACGGACCAGCGGGGGGTGTTGTACCAAAATGAAGGAGAAGGAAACTTACAGGGAAGAAACAGGGTGCAAACACGGTGGCTCGACGGCACTGGATCGCCGGCGAAACGACGGCGGCGGCTGCAGCAAGGGGAGAGGCCTCGGGTGTGCAGGGTAGTGTGCTGCGGCGAGTTGGAGAGGAGTGTGGTCGGCTAGGGTGGTCGAGGGGGAAAGGAGGTGGCGCGGGAGACGTCGACGAGGGTCGTCGGCGCGATTTCCGGCGACCTGGAGATGGTGCAGGTGTTGGGCTCGGGTCTGAAGGTGGTCCGGCGAGGAGAGGAGGGGGTGACGGCGAGGTCTCGACGAGAAGGGTGAGAGGGAGTCGTGGGAGGCGTCGGCGGTGAGAGGAGACGTCGACGGCGAGGTCTACGAGGGTGGAGGCGAGGTCGGGAATGGGTCGCAGGCGCGGGTGTTGTCGGGAGAACAGGAGGAAGAGGGTAGGTGGGTGCGGTGGAGTTCGTGGTGGTGAGGGCGGCGACGGCGAGGTCTCGAGGAGGCCGGCGGTGGGATCGCGAGGCTAGGGTTAGGGTTTCTCGTGGTCGAGTGGGGTGAAGGCGGCTGTTGCATGGTGAAAAATATAGGGGAGAGAGAGAGAGGCTGATGGGATAGAGAGAGAGATTTGAGATAGATTGAGGGAGGAGAGAGAGAGATAGGGAATGGGATAGGTGGGGCCCACGCTCAAATTCAGCCCTCGTGATTGGCTGATCACGAGGTGGGGAAAAATATTAGAATGAGGATTTGAGGAATTAACAGTTGGGAAAATATATTCGTAGATATAATTTTAGTTATATATATAAATTGAAACGGGCCCTTTTTGGCGCGAAATGAAACATTTCCAAATCGCGCCCGGGTTGCGCCCAAATGTTCCAAATTCAAATTATAGGATTTTAGCGGGTTCCAAACTTTGAAAAGAGGTGTTTAGTGATTAAAATGCATGCCCCCAAGTCGGACACTTGCACGCGCGCGTAGTCACCTAAACTGGCCCGTTTAGCCAAACGGAACGGAATCTCGACACGCGGACGCTACCACGCGACTAGTGGCGACGAGTAGGCTAACATGGACATCTTAAATTTCATTTTCGGAGTTAAAATTTGTTATGTGCCAAAATGACTTAACCGGGTAAAATTTAGCAATGAACACCAGAAAATCAGGAAAATTGGAAATGAGCAAACCACAACCCTCAACTAGTAATATACATAGTATTATTGGGCTCGGGTGTTACAATATATGTAGAGGAATTCAGGCCATGAACACAAACCACCAACTATTTCATATGCTGGCTGAAAGAAACGGGCGAAAAGATTCATAGTTTTCTATAAACTACAAACAGATTCTGCCATTATTATGTACAAAACAAAATGGATTATAATTTAAAGGAGAAAGAAGAGCTTGAAGCAAAATCAGATCAAATTATATTGTCCCACATGGGTTGCTCGCCCAGACATTCGATAGCATACATGTCATAAGAAAAATAATAGAAAAACAATTTCTTAAGCTTAAATACCCTCTAAATATGCCAAACAGCTTGCTTACAGTTCTACTGATACATTATTAAACATAAAGTCCCTGCAGACGCCAAATCTGGAACAACTATCACCTTATCATCGAATGTTACGTCCACAAAAGTGAAGGTAACAGAATAAATGCACCAATACAAACTCGACCTCGAATTAGCTTAAAGCTTTGCGGGGATGGAACTAAATCAACAAGCAAAGCATATTTACACTACAAGCTTACACCTACTGTAAGGGATAAATAGGGCACTCTACAGTTCACATCTCACAGCCCAACCGAACCCTAGCCCCAGTCCCAGCCCCAGCCCCAGCCCAACCGAGCCCTAGCCCCAGCCCCAGCCCCAGCCCCAACCCCAACCGAGCCTTAGCCCCAGCCCCAGCCCCAGCCCCAACCGAACCCCACAACCTAACCCTAACCCTAACCCTAATCGAACCCGATCGATGCCGACGCCGACGCCAATACCCTCACCCCTATCCGAACCTGGCCTGAACCCTGAACTACAACGTCAAAATTAAAAATTATTTGAAATTTACTTACAAACCGTGCGCGCGGTGGAGGAGACGGTAGAAATTGGTGGTTGCCGACGATCGGCGAAGGTGGCGACGAGGCGCGGGAAGTCGACGAAGGTGTGGGAAAGACCGACGAAGCTGGCGCAGGCTCGCGAGCGCGGTGGCGATGAAGCGCGGGAACAGACGACGAGAGGCGCGGGAGTGAAAGAGAGAAATTTGGGAACGATGAATATATTTTTTCTGTGTTTTTTTTAATTAATAACCTATGTAGATGCCCCTACGGGCATAACCGTAGGTCCCCGACTTGCGGCTCCGTAGGGCCAAAGAAAAAATTAGAACGGAAGGCACCGTAGGGACAACGATTTGGCCCTACGGATAAATCCGTAGGGACTAGAAATATTTGCCCCTACGAATTTCTGAGTCCGTAGGGGCAACTCCATATTATAGTAGTGTAAGGTAAATTAAATTTAAGGTAGAATTTTAAACTTCAGATGCATCCAAAACATTTCTTGATACCCATAAATCATGCAAAAGATTGTGAGACTATATGGGTTACCAGTTTGCATCGTCTCCGGCCATGACACCAGATTGCGATTCTAGTTTTGGCAGAGCCTTCAAGCCAGTCTGGGCATGAGTCTGGGTTTCAACACTGCTTACCATCCTCACACAGACGGACAGTCCGAACGGACCATTCAGATCTTAGAAGATATGCTCAGGGTCTATATGCTTGATTTCGGAGCATTGTGAGAAGAAGACATGCACCTGGTTGAATTTGCATACAACAATATTTATCAAGCTACCATCGGGATGACCCCTTTTGCAGCACTTTATAATCGGAAGTGTCGCTCTCCCCTGAGTTGGGATGATGTGGGAGATAGAGAACTCCTAAGACTAGAGATGATCATGGCGATAATTGATGTAGTGTGCACGATCAGGAAAAGGATGTGCATAGCCCAGGAAAGAAAGAAACATTAGGCAAATGCGAAGAATAGGGTTTTTATTCTATTGTTATTATTTTTTGGTTAAGATTAAACCAAAACTATTTTCCCACTTCTCTAATAAATTTTTCTTTCTCTCTTTCTGCCGTATATTATAAAAAAACACCGTGACTCCGAAATTTCTTCTCCTCTTCTCTTTCTGTTATCTCTGATCTGAAACCCGATGACGAAAGAATCAAATGAAGGAAGAAGAAGACATCACCCCTCTCGTCTCGATCTGATTGAGGCATCTTTTGCTTGTCAAGGAACGATCCTAGATCGTTCCTTTATTGTATGTTTTCTCCTTTTCTTCTCAATATAAAATTTAAATTATGTTTATTACCATGCACGAATATACTTTTTATACACACGAAAGCTTATTGATAGACTTTACCTTTTGTTTTACTTACATCTCTATCGTTTTCATCCCCCCCCCCCCCCCTCCCCTCCCCTCCCCGCAACCCCCCACACACACGCGCGTGCGTGTACTGCCTAACTATGCTGTTAACATTTTAAACATTTTATTTTACACATATTATGTTGTACTGATGTGAGATGCTTACACAACATATATAAATATAACATTTACTGATCTTTTAAACACTACATATATACTTTGTACTTTAATTATATATATCATTATGATTTTTTTTCATTAATATTGTATATGCTAAAATCTTAGTCTTCATATATTTATTTTCTACTTATACTTCTAAAATCACAATACAGATTAATAATATACTACTGCAAACTAATCTACATAATCTGCTATGTTTAACACTATAATATTATTTTAGTATGTACTGCTCCCCTCATTCCATCTACATTAAGCTAATAATGATCTTTTTCAATCCACTGTTATTATCTTCAATTATGTAAAATGCACTACTATTTGTTCCCTAATATGTATTGCCAATTATATTTCCTTGTGTATTTACTTAATACTGCGATAGCTAAATATATATGTGTTAATCAACCGAAGTTCAATGTCTTATTGACCAAAGTATACCATATAACTTCAAATATGACAGTTACTAAAAACATAATGATACTTATTAGTCAATTCAACTGTACTACTTGCTATACTTTATACTATATGATTTTGTATGCCAATTAACCATATATTTCAACATTCACATTCTAACCATATACTTGTTCTCATGTGCTTTAATTGAAATATGTAATGCTTCACCATATCATTAATATATATAACTACCCTACTTAGTAACTATATTTGGTATTACCACTGTTTTTCTGCTTACTCTTTGCTATACCCCTATTTATTCAATTACTTGCATATTTGCCATTGCATCTTGAATCTGACAAGAATACTTGAATCCATAAATCTGACATGAACCATTTGAATACTTGAAACTCATGAACTCGTGAATCCATGAATCTGACATGAACCTACAATTTATCAAGTATACATGCATTCGTGCTCACATTTGTGTCAAACTCTAGAACTTAAATAATTAATTGACACGGGGATGGGAAGTTCGACGAATAGAGGGTTAGTACGTGTAATGGGGATCATACATGATCGCCATGGTCCCGGGTATTACGGGACAAGACAATACTAACTCATGAATCTGTTAAATCCGTATTTCTGTTATTCTGAAGGGAAACAGAATATCTTCTTTACAAGTAGAACCCTTATGAGTCAACCCTATAATAGTTTTCAACTTCATGCTATGTGTGTTTTGCACTTCATCTTGAATTTGACATAACTCTGTGAATACATGAATCCGTGAACTCGTGAATCTGACATGCATCTATAGTTTTCGAGCATTCATAAATTCATGCTTGTATTTGTGTTAACTTATTAATTAAGAATATCATAGAGATGGGGTAGTTCGACGAATGAGGATATTTATGTGTAACGGGGTCATACATAATCGTTGTGGTACGGGACAATGCATTATTAACTCATGATTCTCTTGAAGCTGTTTTTTTTTGTTCCGAGGGAAAACAGAATATCTTCGTTATGTGTAAAACTCTCACTAGTCGAGCTTACAAACTTAAAACATGATAGTACAATTAAAAGAATAAACATCATGTTATTGTTGTTTTATTTATGTTACTTTTATTTATATGTGCTTGATTGTTCTTCTTTGTATATATATCATGTTCTACTATAATATTCTTTTTAACTGGGGACTTACCAAAATATAGTGTATTGACGGCATTCCACTTTTCTTGTTTTCTTTTCTTGGGAATTTTGTCAGACGACATTGGGGCAGACAACGAGATTAGGTACAAGACGGAACCAACAGAGGAAGACTTCAACTATCCATTTTCACAAGCCGATCAATAGTCTTTCAGTATGCTCTTGTTCGAGGATTAATTTATGGCCTCTTATGTCTTTTTTTTATGGAATACTTGTGTCCGGTTGGACTTGATTTGTAATAAATATTGGTGGATATTTTATAAGTTTTAAATTCTTGTAATTCTTGTTTTTTATTCTGCTTGCAATTACGCTTAGCGTATTCATGACGAGAAAGGGTGGTTCTCGTTGTGAATACGCTGCGGGTCTCGTCCACCCTGACTCTCCATCTTTTGGGAAGCGGATCATGACAGGTTTTGTTGGCGGCCCATACAGATCAGTTCTGTATGACCATTGAAAGAAGATAACACAAGAATTTAAAATCCAACAATATTTTTTTTCCTTCTATGAATCCTATTATCTTGAATCCATTCTAATTTTTCTTCTGATCGTTCTAATCCAACAACATTTAACATCCTATTTGAAAATTCCTGTCCTTTGAATAAATTATGATCCTTCTTGATATTTCTTGAAGATCATATATCGAAACATATTGTAGCCTTTTTGATACCTTAAATTTTTGTTGGTTCTTTTCTTACTTGCATCGCTTAGCTTTTCTTTTCTGCAACTCTTTTCTTTTAGAACATCGATATCTTTCACTTCAACGTTGTCCTCGGAATGCAATGGTTAGGAGTTTTCTACACCACATTCGATTTCCATCAAAGGAGGGTAGTGTTCGTGTCGTTTCATCCCGCGTTCTTCTTTAAGAGCGGAAGATGATTATCCTTCTTACCTTCCCTGACGATATCGTCTCAATGCGAAGAAGAAACAGAAGTTCGAACCCTTCATCTCTGTTGTGATCTTTTCTTATAATCTCCTTAATTCCATCTGGATTTCTTGAATCCCAATTGGTCCTTCTTGCTTACAACGCTTAATATATCCCTTGCATGCGTTCTTGAACAATTCCCGATCTATCCTAATAGTCCTTTTCCCGGTTTTGGGCCTTCCGGTTTGGAAGTATCTCTTGTCCTTTTAGTTCATCATATCCCTTCTTACTCGACTTATGAAGCGTAAAGGCAACAAGTGACCGCGTTATATCTACCTTGTTCAGTAGCGACATAATCCTTCTGAATTTCGAAAACGGAATTTTTTTTAGATGACAGAATGTAACGACCGTAAAATCATTGTACTTTCCTTATATTTTTCTTCTTTAATAAAATCCTTTTCATTGAATGAAATGTGTATAAATTAATTTTCTTTCTAGTTATATGCATGGTGAATTCTTATATCTCTTGGTTATCACATTGTACTGTTATTCCATAGGTTACGAATTCGAGCCCTTGTATTTTCAATACTTTGTTTTGTTTATTTCTTTTTAATTTTTCCCTTATTTAACTTCACGTGCAATCCACACAAATCCCATAGGTTAAATTTATATTCCATTGACAATATATACGACATGATGTTTTTTTGAGATATTTATTTACCTTTATTTATTTTACTGTTATTAAAATAATTAATTATCTTATAGAATACCATATTTTTCTTTAAATTATTTTTTCTTTAAATAATTAATTATCTCAGCTTATTAGGATATGATTTTATTCTACCGTTATTATTTTTTTTAAGATTAAACAAAAAATGTTTTCCTATTCTAATAAATTTTTCTTTCTTTCTTTCTGCCGTATATTAAAAAAAACTCCGTGACTTCAAAATTTCTTCTCCTCTTCTCTTTCTATCCTCTATGATCTGAAACCCGACAACTAAAGAATCGAACGAAGAGAGAAGAAGACATCGCCCCTCTCGTCTCGATTTAATCGAGAGATATTTTACCTGGTAAGGAACGATTCTAGATTGTCCCTTTATTGTAAGTTCCCTCCTTTTCCTCTCAATATAAAATTTAAATTCTGTATGCTACTATGTGCGAATATACTTTTTATGCACATGAGTGCTTATTGATACACTTTACCTTTTGTTCTACTTACATCTCTATCGTTTTCATTTTTTCTTCCACGTGTATTGCCTAACTATGTTGTTAACATTTAAACATTTTATTTCACAACGTACGTATATAAATATAACCATCACTGATCTTTCAAACACTACATATATACTTTGTACTTTATTTATATATATCATTATGCTTTTTTTCACTAATACTGTATATGCTAAATATCTTAGTCTTCATATATTTATTTTCTACTTATACTTCTAAAATCACTATACTGATTAATAATATACTACTGCAATAGCTAAATATATATGTGCTAATCAACCGAAGTTCAATATCATATTGACCAAAGTATACCGTATGACATCAAATATAACTGTTACTAAAAACATAATGATACTTATTAGTCAATTCTATACTTTATGCTATATATATGATTATGTATGCCAATTAACCATATATTTCAACATTCACATTCTAACCATATACTTGTTCTCATATGCTTTAACTGAAATATGTAATACTTCTCTATATCATTAATATATATAACCACCCTACTTAGTAACTATATTTCGTATCACTAATGTTTTCTGCTTACTCTTTTGATATACTCTATTTATTTAATAACTTGCATGTTTGGTATTTGCATCTTGAACCTGACATATACTTGAATACTTGAATCTATAAACCTGACATGAACCATTTGAATACTAGAAACTCATCAACTCATGAGTTCATGAATTTGACATGAATCTACAATTTATCAAGTATTCATGAATTTCTGCTAGCCTTTGTATCAAACTCTAGAAACTTAAATAATTAATTGACACAGGGATAGGAAGTTCGACGAATGGGGGAAGTACATATAATGGGGATCATACATGATCGTCGTGGTCCCGAATATTACGGGACGATAAATCACTAACTCATAAATCTCTTGAATCCGTATTTCTATAGTTCCGAAGGGAAACATAATATCTTCATTACACATAGAACCCTTATGAGTCGAACCAATAACTGATTGCAACTTCATGCTATATATGTGTATATATGTTTTGCACTTCATCATGAATTTGATATGGCTCCGTGAATATATGAATCCGTGAATCCATAAATCCGTGAACTCGTGAATATGATATGCATCTATAGTTTTCAAGCATGCATAAATTCATACTAGTACTTGTGTTAACTTCTTAATCAAGAATAACATAAGGGATGAGGTAGTGCGACGAATGGAGGTATTTACGTGTAACTGGGGTCCTACATGATTGCCGTGGTCCGGGTTATTATGGGACAATACATTACTAACTCATGAATCTCTTGAATCCGTGTTTCTGTTATTCCGAGAGGAAACGGAACATTTTCATTACGTGTAAAACCTTCACTCGTTGAGCTTACCAACTTAAAACATGATAGTGCAATCTAGAGAATAAATATCATACTATCGTTGTTTTATTTATGCTACTTTTATTTATATGTGCTTGATTGTTCTTCTTTTTATATATATCATGTTCTATTTTAATATTCTTTTTAACTGAGGGCTTACCGAACTTCAGTTCGCTGACGTCATTCCGCTTTTCCTTTTTTCCTTTTCTTAGGAATGTCATCAGACGACAGACGGTCATGAGAATGAGACAGAACCAACAGAGGAGGATTTCAACCATCCATCGTCATAAGCCAATCACCAGTGTTTCAGTATGCTCTTGTTCGAGGCTTAGCTTACGGCCTCTTATGTATTTTTTTTATGGAACACTTGTGTCCGTTTGGTATCATTGTTCACGGCTTAGTTTAGGGGCTCTTATGTCACCTCCATTATTGCTATCATTACCGCTTAATTCTTTAAACATATTTCTTGAGTTTAAAATGCCGAAATTTCTAATATTGCAAGATCAAACTATTTGATCATCTACAGAATTCGAAAAAGTTAGTGCTTGGAAACTTTAAAAGAAATATTTCATTTATACCTTGTAACATTACCATTTACATCTTTCACCGTACAATCAAGCATGGATACTTATGTATGCATATTTGGATATTCCAAATTTGCATTTTATCAAGAACCAGTTAATCTAAAAGCTTAACCTGTTAGGTTATGTGATATCAATGTATAAGCTCTAGCTATTGAAATCTCAAGTTTATTCTCATGACTCATTGGCATTTTTAAAGAAAATTTTACTAGAACTTTCCAATTCTTAGTGTTAAATTTAATTGTTTTATTTTTTTTTGTGAATTCATTAAATCTTTACTTTTGAAAAAAAAATAGGCTATTTGAATTATCTGTAACTAAACAAAAATTATCCTATTTTCATAGATAAAAAAAACAAAAGATCCCTTGAATCCTCACGTTTTATCCTATTTTCATCGATAGATTTGACAACAGAAGCCAAATAACAACAGAGACTAGAAATATTTATTTCCGCTACACACGTGCATCACACGTGCAAATTACTAGTACAGCCATATTGAACGTCTAATTTCCTGTTCTCTCAACAAGGATAAGCTTCTATTACATGTTGTAATGTCTTGATAGAAGTTATTTTGCATCCATGGAATCCAGCTTTCAGTAGTAATTTTCTCCATTCCTTCTCTGTTCTCTCTTTCCCCTCACTTATTGCCATTATCAGCATATCCACAACAATTCTGGCTTTCTTTAACTCAACTTCTTCAGCATCAGCTGCATCTTC
This sequence comes from Agapanthus africanus, assembly GCA_030015575.1. Classification (NCBI taxonomy): domain Eukaryota; kingdom Viridiplantae; phylum Streptophyta; class Magnoliopsida; order Asparagales; family Amaryllidaceae; genus Agapanthus; species Agapanthus africanus. The sequence goes on from CM057346.1 coordinate 22,116,677, forward strand.
TTCTTCTCTTTCGATCACTGGGTCGATGATGATCAACTTGCATGTCTCTCTTGGCATGGCTTCTTTGCATCGCTTCAAAATCTTTAGACACTGCTCGTCGTTCCAGGTATGCAGCTGGCTCTACAATCATGTTGTGAGCATGTAAGAAATTTTTTTACATCGGTTTCATATAGACAAATAAAATATTTATGCCATAAAAGCTGTCCGAATTTTCCGAAGAACTTAATAAAATTGAATCTATCAAGTCAAAAATAGTAAACATATCTCTTGTATCTTTCTCATTTAACTTTTTTTAGACAAATGTTAATCAATTGCAAATCCTCTTGTAAGAAGCTATGAAAATGGTTGAGATTTCTTTACCTTCAAAATAGTCTGAGATTTCAAAATTTCATACAATAAAGTTTTGAATCTAGGTGGATTATAATCCACACTGTAAACAAACTAGAATAATTTTATCATAAAAAAATTCTTGATGCATGGTTAATCATATATCTATTCAAAGCATTCGTTCTTGTCTTTTTAAAGTATGGCATTAGGGCTCACTATTATTTCAGTCTCGACATATAGTCTTTGAATAGGTATGCATGCAAGTATAAAACATTATTCGTTGTCATAAACTAAGGACATACCATAAGGAGAACCGCGTCTGAATTTGGAATATACTCAAACATGTCCCCTACAAGATAAGTGATCCCAGGATGTTCCGGCAAACCCTCCACGACTTGATGCAGGTCCAGCACAGTGCAGTGTATGTGCGGAAACTTCTTCAAGATCTCTCGAGCCACCATCCCTTTCCCACCACCAACATCAACCAACGATTGAATCCCCAAGAATAGTTTCGGGCATACATCCATCGCCCTCGCAATTGTTATCAAACTTTTTCCGACCATTGCCTGATTGAACACCTTGTTAAGCTCAGGGTTTCCTGATAGATGGTCATATAAGCTCTCACTCTTCACCTGTTGAAAATCATCATCATCATCATCTTGACAAAATGTTGGGTTTTTAATAAATATATTGCTTTTGTTTTCAAGTCAAGAGCAAACGTTATTTTGTTCAGTAAAGTGTTGGCCTGATGGATTTTTCCTTCTGTAAACGGAGATGAACATAGGATTTTGTGCATGAAGAGGATGAGTTCTAACTAATCTTTCTACCTTTTCCCTTGATTTTTCAAGGCTTCGTTCGAACTCTTGAAATGGTGCAATTATTCAGTATAGCAGGTGCATTTACATGTGAAAAAATGATAAGGATTTTTGGGCACCGACGGGCTGTTTTATAAGGCTTTTATTTCTTTCTTCTTTATGACCGAATACATGCATCCGGTACACAGAATAATTTTTCCTTAAGTTGAGATGTTGTTTGTTAGCCAGGCTCAAGTTTAAGGAGTTGGGATTTTTGCTATTTCTTTTCATGGTATTAACACCCCATCTCTTGGTCACAAATTATAACACTACCCCAAATCTGATGAGCCACCTTGTTTTTGCACTGTTTGTAACAATCAGATCTGAATAATTGCATCACTGCCATTCGAGGCAGATGCAGTTATGGTTTCGGAAACACGGTTATGGTTTCGGAAACCGTAGTGCCTTACGAGCCCCACAAATTAAAACTTTTACCAACATCACCTTCTTGTAGGTCGAAATCATCGGCTTTGTGCCGACAAGAACAGCATCCAAGTCATGTACAGCACTAAGAAAATTCTCATCAAGGTTTAACAGGACAATTGATGCAAGGCTCATCCTTTCTCCCTTCACCAAGAACTTCGAAGCCGGGGCAAGAGCGTATGATTCTGATGCACCGTCACAAGTTTGTGAGATGACAATGTCCATGCAGACGAGGTAGCGCATGACGCGACGGAGCATGGAGAGGTCCGTGCATGTCACGGGGAGAGAGGCGGCAAGCTCGGCCAAGGTGACAGGCCTCGGGGCCCCATGAATCACGTCGAGGATGTCGAGTTTGATGGCGCATTTTAGCACTAGGGAGTCCATCACTCCGAAGATGTGCTTCCAGAGGAAAGCATGAGATGCTACGTCTCGTTTGCTCTCATCTATCATCTCCATGATTCTGAGATCACACACACTATGCTTCCTTGTTGCTTTCACATTGTTTGTCTAGTCTCTACTCCTATATATACTTGTATAATGCACGTGGAACAATACATGTATCTTACAAAAATTAAATTAATACACATACAAGGCAAAAAATACAGCTTCACATATCAATGAGTTTTTGGTACCGGCCAATGAGCCCTAGCCTATGCATACAACACGCACAAACGTGCGCGCGCACTCAGCGAACCCATGAATTTGAACCGAAAACGCTAAATTATGGTCACTTCCCCCACCGAGAATTTAAATCCAGCACTCTTTCGAGAGAGATAAGTGCCATATCAACTGAGCAATATTGCTCGTTGGTAATCACATTACGATATTATAAAGAGTGTAACATGCCCTATAATAAATTGAACTTTGGATTTATTTCCATTTGTGTCCATCCGGTTGCCGCTTAAAGACCTCGCCCTCATCTCCTGCGATGATTCCAATTATTGCCGCTTAAGAGTTCAACCTCCATTATTGCCATCATTGCCGCTTAATTCTTTAAACATATTTCTTGAGCTTAAAATGCCGAAATTCCTAATATCGCAAGATCAAACTATTTGATCATCTACAGAGTTCGAAAAAGTTAGTGCCTGGTAACTTTTAAAGAAATATTTCATTTATACATTATTGTTGTGAAAATAGGCACTAAAGTACGCAGCGTATGATTGATACGCGAGAATCGGAACAAATGAAAAAGATCAAACACAGCAACTACGTAAAAGCAATAAGTAATAAAAAAACACCAAACAAACGACATAAGATATTATCTAGGTTCGGTGCACACTTACTGATGATGCTTACAAGTGGTATCTCCCCAGATTACGACACGTGGCGGATGACGTATCCCGAAGGCTACAGGGACGAAATAAATGAGTTGCATCAGGGACATTCCTCGGGATACCCTTCTGGACGGATTGGTGGGGTCCGTATCCTTATTTCTTTCTCTCTCACCGCAGGAAACATGCATATGAAGGGTATGCTGTATAATTTTTCCATCAATAGATGCACTTAGGTACACCAACCGAGAATTGTTCCATTTGTATCCACCATTATTGCAGCTTAAAGAGTTCAACCTCATCTCCTATTTAGATTGGCATCATTATTGCGATCGTTGCCACCTCATCTCTTATTCAGATGGGCATGCATATATATCATTGCAATTTTTTACTTCTTTGCCATCCTTTCCGCAAAAGTAGAAGGCATTTTTCGAAATTCTTTCTTGCAAAAAGTTTCCAACGATTTTCATTTTGTGCGAACACCCTAGACTACTTTGCCAAAAAAATTATTTTCAACTTCTACATGCATTATTATTTCAAAACAAGCGATCGATTCTTTATGTGTTTGTGCAAGAAAAACTATTGAGTAATAACAAAATTTCACTTTTTGGAAGAAATAATGAAAGGCACATAACATAACATATCGATTCTTTATGCGCCATGGAATTAACTATGCCAAGCTCGAGCAACATAGTCACCATGAAAAAATAAATTTCCAAAGCTCTTTCCAATCAAATTTCATTCCTCCCATGTTACTTAAAGTCAAACTGATGGAGGCTGGAATCTCCTTCAGATGTTGCCTTCCGTTGATCTGTTGATGGCGGCGATGGGTGGCTGAGATTGGATCTGAGAGCTGTCGCTCCTGAAGCGTGAGGGTCTCAATGGGTTTGAGGTTGTGGTTGTCAAGCCACCTGCAAGGAAGTCCCGGGGTGGTTGTACCACCAAGGACCCTCCGACGATCAAGTTAGACTAGAGATCCGAGCAGAGTAACGGCTTAGTGGAGTTAAAATGACTTACTTGAACCGTCTGAAGGAGGGGTTTATATATCGGTGGCAGCAGATAGGGCAGGCGCGAGAATCACGCCGGCCGTTACGCTCCCGACGTCAAAAAAGGGCGTGGAATGTGGGATGTGGCCGGCGGAGATCTCGCGCATAGCGAGATTCGCGGGATGGAGGTTACGCCTGCAAGCGGTGTTGTCGGTCGGTCGACGAGACCGAGGAAGATGACCTCGGCGTGAGAGCTCACGGAAGAGCGGGAGAGCCGAGGTATCTTGGTTCTGCGGTAGCTCAGAGACAAGTTGTGGGGCCGAGGAGGCCAGTTGTGCAGGGGGCTCAGGGGCGAGCCAGCATTGGTCGGTAGGACGGGCATAGCAGTGGTCTGGTCGGCCACTGTAGGTCCTTTTTTGCATGCTCTGGGACACATCATCTGCCACGTGCCATGATCTGGGAGATCGTCGATATTGAGCATCATCATTAGCCCCCCATTCTCGTCCCGACCAGCAGACGGGTCGGGTCGAGAGTGGTTTGCCGTGTCACCCGAGGTGAGCTCCTTTCCGAAGATATCGTCGGGCATGTCTCCGGGCAATTGGTTGTCTTTTCTGGATGAGTCCAGCGAATCAGGGAGAGATCCTTCGCATTAAAGAGGGTGCGCCGGATCGTGTGCTCCTTGGTGAAGCGACGGGCCACGTGTCGGTTGCCGGTTGGCTGATGTGACGTGCCACAGGCTTCTGGCATCCGATGGGACGCTGCCAATGTGCCTGCAACAGGTGGAGCGATCGTGGCCGTCGAGGGCAGCGAACCGTTTTGGCGGGAGTCGACCGTCGCCGTTGGATGAGGACGCCGGCTGTATAAATCGAGGGGAGGCCTGACTCGGGGTCTCTCTCTCTCTCTTCACATTTTCCTCATTCTGAGTCTTGTTAGCTCGGCGCCCTCCCCTTTAGGTCGGATCTCAGCGTTTTCTCTTCTCGAGGATTTCTTCACATCAGGTTAGATGTCTTGTTTTGAAGAGTTTGTAGATGTCGTAGGGGTAGATACTGGGGATTCTTCCCCCGGGTTGGACCCCCTCCGGGAAGTTGGGGTCGGATCCTTTTCCCGGGGCCACGCGTCTGGGGCGGTTCCTGGAGCGGTGGCGGCGGACGCTCTCGATGCATCGTCCTCAGTAAGATATGAGGACGAGCTCGTCACCGCTCGGGCCCGTTTCCATATTCCCTCCGGCTACACGTTACGATTGGTCGAGGAAGGAGAGAGAGAAGATCAGGTGAGGGGTAGAGAGATCACTTTGTACCTAGAAGCCCTTTGGGCCGGAATGCGCATGCCTTTCTCCCCTGAGGTTGTAGCTGCGTTAAATTATTTTGGGTTGGCCCCGGGCCAGCTAGTGCCGAACTCCTGGAGAATTCTCCTTGGGTTCCTGGTCCGGCTGAAGTTGCAGGCGATCCCCTTTAGTCTGTCCATCCTTGCCTCCTCCCTTATTTACAAAAGTCACCCCAGAACTCGTGCGGGCGACCTGAGGTGGGTTTACCTCTCCTTTAGGAAGCAGCGGGGGAGTGTTGCTGGGTCAAGAGTTGTCATCCTGCCTTCTTCCATCCATGATTGGAAGAAGAAGTTTTTCTTCGTCGGGCCGTCAGAGGGTGAGGAGTGGCCCGTACCCGTCTGGTGGTCTAAGGATAAGTGCTTGCAGGGAAATCCGTCCAATGACCCCGACGCGGAGAGAGTGGCGACGTGGGAGCCTATTCCTCGGGCTAATGTGCTGCTTTCTGAGCGGACCCTCAGTTGGGCCGGGCTCAGCCCCGCCCAGTTCGTCGGTAAGTTAGAAGCTCGTATTTGTTTTTACTTTGCTTGTGTCACTGATTCCATTATATCTTGTCTTGTGCAGAAACCATGGACGCGGGCCTCCTCCGAGCAGCCATGCGCAAGCCGAAGAAGGGGTCGAAGGCTGGGGGGCCAGCTCTTCCCGTCAGATGCCAGCCCCAGCTTCCCCAGCAGCCGTCCCGCCCCCGCGCTCTAGTGCGGATCGCTCCCCGGGGCCCAGCCAGGTGCCGAGCAGAAAAAAGGGCTCGGGGAGAGGACGCCCGAGCTTCGGAGATGGAGACGAGCTCTCCACCGTCGTCTCTCAAGAGGTTCCCCCGAAAAGTTCCGCAAACCCCGGCCTCTCCGATCTTGGTGGACGAGGGGGAGCTCCGCTTTAAGGTGCCCTCGGGGCTTTCCGTCGCTGACAGCTTGCTGCACGACATGGAGAGGTCGGCCGGGGGCCGGGTCGCTGGGGGGACACTGAAGGCACAACTGGCGTCCATCGCTCAAGAGGCCCTGCAGGTTAGCGCTCGTTCATCGTCTCATTGTTTGCGAGATTTGGTGCCTCTTCTTCTTTCTGACCCCCCTCCAACTTCTTTAGGTCCTCCAGCACGTCGCTATCACCATCCGGATGGAGGTGGAGGATATAGCCCCGGTGATGAGAGCCGCGGGCAAGCTCTCCTCGCTGGGAGAGAGCTCGAAGCGGGATCTGGAGGCGGCGATGGCGAGGGTCGCTGCCCTGGAGGGCGAGGTGGATGCCGGGAGGCAGGAGGCGGCGGCCGCGAAGCAGGAGGCGGCGGCAGCGAAGCAGGAGGCGGCGGCAGCGAAGCAGTGGACGGCGAGCTCATCGCTATCGCACCATGAAGAAGTCAGTGATCACCCTCCGAAAGGAGTTGGGGGCTGTGGTAGAGGCGGCGAAGTCAGTGATCACCCTCCGAAAGTAGTGGCCAGGTTCCGCAAGGCCGCCGAGGCCAAGCTTCAGGGCTCCGAGGTGCTCGTCGGCACCATGAAGAAGTCAGTGATCACCCTCCGAAAGGAGTTGGGGGCTGTGGTAGAGGCGGCGAAGAGAGCCGACCTCAAGGCGGTGCAGGCGGTGGAAAACTTTCAGAAGTCGGAGCAGTTCTACACTGTCCTAGCCTCGGCCACCACCCTCATCTGGCACGAGGCTCTCGACACCGTGAAGGTCCGGGTGCCGCAGTTTGCTGATGAAGAGCTCCAAGCAGAATATCCCCGCGGGGATGATGAGCAAGAGGATGACCCCGGGAGCACTACCGGTGAAGGGACCCTTGGTGAGGGCAACTCCGAGGCTCCCGTGACGGACGCATCCCCAGTCGCGGTGGACGGCGAGCTCATCGCTATCGCACCCGGCCCCGGGGCCTAAAACCCCTCATCATCTCTTTGTCTTTTCTTTTGTTGCGTCGGGTATTTTGTAGGCCTTCAGGCATTTTTGTAAGGCTGGGGAGCCCACATGTCACGCCCCGCTTCTCAAAATACGGAATACGAGGGGTTGACAAGGCCAACCATGCTCCTACGGTCGAGGAAACATCCTGCCGTAGTCACACTTCGGGTTCTAGCTTTACGTGGTAATCAGTAATCAATGCACAGGTAATGAGAAATGCAGTCACTAAATCAAAACAGGTGTAAAACTAACCAGATAGAGTCAAAGGAAAGATAGCGCTGACGTCGCTGATCTAGATGTCTGCAATATTCTCAAGGTACGACAGATCCTGATCCGAGCTAAATCCACTTCTTACTCTGAGCATGCATACCCAGGTCGTCAGAGCGACACGATAGCAATATATATATATATATATATATATACATATGTAAACACGTGCAATGATGATTAAAATGAAACAGTAAGAATGGAGTGATGACATGAGCATGAAATAATCAGTACCGGTAAACAGTAGAGCATGTAACAGTAAAGCAGGTAAACAGTAAAGCAGGTAAACAGTAAGGCATGTATATCGAATCAGTAATCAATGCATGTCACTAAACCTCTAAGTCTCAATGTCTGGGTCGCTAAACCTATCGTCAGTCCAAGTGTGAGAGTCAACCACTCGTGAGTATCCCCCACCCAAAGGTAGGGCCCAAGGGCAAGGGAACACGGGCCCGAGTCGCTCGCTAATAATCAATAATAATCAGTAACATCACCCATATATCTCCAGATTCGCTGTATATGCCGGCAATGGGACTCCCGAGATTCTGTTGAACTCACACTCAAACTACCCCACACCCACGGTCTACATCAAATACCAACCATGAATCCAAATACTAGTCGCTCCATGACAAGTCTACGCGAAAACTAGAGACAGGGTCTCCATCAAGCATGTCTCGACTGGTATCCAAGATAAATGGACAGTACTCGATGTCTTACCTATGACACTAATGCAAGTTCTCCATAACCGTCCCATTCCAATTATAGTTACACTTACATATGCCCCATAGGCGTCGACAATGCAATAAAGTAACTGGTTCCGTTGATTGTGTACAAGTACGTGTCACTTCACTTATTCATTCACTTTCACTTATTCATTCATTTTCACTTATTCATTCACGCTTTAACACTAACGTACCTGTCACAATCCAATCAATAATACTTATCACTGGGTAATATACACGATCACTAGGTTATCAATGTTTCATGACCACTATTCAATGAGGGTATACCGCTACATGATATGATGAAAATGCAATTACTCATGATACAAATAAAACACAGCAGCCAGTGTCGTACACTTGAAAAATTTACTATAAATCATATGTGTAGAATTAAGCAAAACAATATAAAAGGAACAAGCAGTATGTTTAATTATCTATCCATAAAAATTGGTTTCACGTCAAACTAGTTTCAGGTTCGCAAGTTATGGCCATTTCATTTTAAGTGTTCACTGCTGGAAATCCAATTTCTGAACTGGAAGTCCGTTTCGTAACACAATTTACTCCCAGTTGGAAGCATATTTAGGCGACGCTACAGTCAACTAATTGTAGATTTTACTGTTATATTTCCAACGCATCAAATGTATCATCAATAGCAGTTCTGTATTAAAAGTTATGTTATGTACAAGGTGCTGGTGTAAGAGGGATCACCACAGAAACTGCAGAACACCACGGTATTCTAAAATACAAATTAAATATCAAATGACGGTGAAACGACATGGGACCAGATTCAAGGATTAGCTAACTAAATTCTCTACGTGACCATATGGGGTTCCGCGCATTTTCAGTTTAAGGGGTGTACAGGAGTTCCCAAGGACAGGTATTCAAACGATCGTTACCCCGGACTGCAGTTCAGGGCCGCGAATCGCCTCAGTATTCATTGTTATAACTTATCAAAATGCCAAGATAAACTATGGTGTGATGAAGGTTTATCTGTTGGCTTCGATACGAGCCAGATGGATCGATAATACCCATGGTGTGCTGGAAGTTATGCCTTGTACAATAAAGGGGTATACATTCTGTCCTTGTTTGGGACAGCCATAGGTTCTGTTGATTTAAAATATAATTTAAATAGTAAAAGATAGTGAAAACGAATGAAATCACTTCCAATGGTTGCATAACAGACTTATCTTCGCTATAGTATAGGGTTCCGCATCATGGCATTTTCATACAGCAGGGAGAAGGTGTTACAAAACGAGAATCGACAGCCAATGCTGCTCTGGACTGCAGTCCAGAGCCGCACTCCGAACCAGTTTCCATCATATTTTTAAAACATAAACAGACTAAAAATTATATGGGGTTCTAGGTTATCGAGTCGGCTTCGATATGAGCCCTCGAACGCAACATTCCGATATATAATCAATTTACTATAATTTTTACAAAATTCAGGTACAGAAATTTACAGATTCGATGGATCTAAATGGGGATGACATTTCACGGTGTTAGGATCCGTATTTTCGAGCCAACTCTTAACACAGTATTCATTATCACTCAGGCCATCAGTCGTGATTAGTTTCCGTCAATTTAAAGGGGGTTTTCAGTTCGTGTTTTGCATCGAACACTTGCATTACTTGATTCACAATCGTAATGTATATATGATATTGAAGTGCAATCGAATTGAATACGTATAATTAGCATGAAGCAAGTATTAAACTTGCCTGACGACGACGGTCGGCGAGGGAAGTTGACGGGCGCGGCGCGGGCGTGGGTTCGAGTTTTCTCGTGATCGCGGGATGAAGAAGAAGGGGAGAAGGAGGCAGGGACTTTGGGAAAATTGAGAGATGAAGTGTGAGATTGAGAAAGTGTGGTTTGTTAGGAATGAAATGTGGATTTTATAGAGGGAGAAAGGGAGGGAACGTGAGATTTGGGATGAGTGGGGGTGAGTTGTAAAGAAGAGAGGGAGTGAGGTGTGAGGGTGTAAAGAGAAAAGAGAGTGAGATGTGGGGTGTAAAGAGAAAAGGAGAGTGAGTGAACCTGAGAGAAGAAATGAAGAGGGAGATGAGAATATGAGGATTAGAATAGTTTTAATTTATATAATAAAATATTAATTTAGGTTTTCTGGCTAAATACAAAAATAGTCCAAAACACCCCCGGGTCGGGTCTAAAATTACGGTTTGAAAATACGGATAATATTCGGAATGACCAAAACCGAAATAGTATATCCGGGTAACGAAAATGCATACCCCCAAGAACGGATGCACGAAATATGCACGTAGCGATTCAAACAAGTCCGTTTCAATAAACGGAACGAGAAAAGAAGTACGGATGTCACCACGGGGTCAGGTATGGGTTAGGATTTTAAAATAAATAAAATAAATATAAATATAAATAAACAAATTTTGTAAGCAACATTTTATATAAATACGGATATTGGCGTACAAATGGAACTGGGTATTACATCATACCACCCTTACAAAAATTTCGTCCTCGAAATTTCCGCAACTAGAAAAGACAAGTAAACATGAATTTAAGAGAAGAGATATGGAAACTTCTGTCGAATCTCGTCTTCTCATTCCCAAGTCGATTCTTCGTGCGAGCGATTCCCCCATGAAACAAGTATCCCTATTTTGATGACCCTTAGTATGATGGACTTGATACATCAGAGCGTTAGGTCAAGCGACCAGGACAATGAAAGTAACTTGAGTATGATAATCCCATTATGAACAATCCTGACCCAGGATACGTACTCTGTTGGATAACTATTCCAACACTTACATCTCATGGAAATACATCTTCACATCATTTCTACGGCGTAAATATGGAAATTTTGACTCTGCGAAATAATACGAATTAAATGATTAATTCATAGAAATATGCCATTATTTTTAAGATAATGATATCATACTAATAAGATAAGAGTCATTCAACATTAATTCCCTTAAGAGGATATGCCTAGTAGTCCATTAATAGAATAGGCATACATTTGATGTTCCTCATTATAAGCTTTAGTAAATGGGTATTTACTAGAAATGCGTAAGTGTTGGTATACTCTGATAGGAACTTAAGTAGAGTAAAACTCTATCTAAGTGACAGATTCAAGAAATAACTGAGTGATCAACCTTAGTATGATGGAGTAGGTAACTTGAGTAGAGTGACGTAGCGTGGGTATGTTCCACGGCATACTTACGATACGAACTCCGCCTAAGTGACCTTAGGACATTTTTGCTTGTAATTCTTTCCTTGATTCCTTGTATCCCTATGATTCGAATCTATATCCCTATCGAATCATGTTTCCTTTTTGAGCCTTTATGCCGCCAAAGACTACTAGGGCGCAAAGAGCTGCTGCTAGAGATGAGGTCAGAGCAGGCCTGTCCGAGACGAGGATTGACCTGGATATACCTAGTGTTCATGAGAAGAGTGATCCACCTTCTCCAGGACGTATTTCTAGGCTTGAAGCCAATGTTCAACACTTACGTCTGATGATTGGATCTCAAGTCGAGGCCTTAACACTCAGTTATTTCTTTCTGTTGGAGCTCAACACTTCGATATGTATGCAGCAGCAGTAGACGCAGCTCTACTAGTAGAAGAGCGTGTTTTAGAGACTTCGATTGTTCAAGGATCGAAGAGAATTCGTACCGGTATGCCAGCTCAGAAGCAGCTTGGTATACGCCGTGACAAATTCTTTCCAAGTGATGATGGTAGAAGAGGCTTTAGACAATGTCAGTTGTTTGGCTCTTATCCATAGGGTCAGCAATCGACGTCTGGATGTTTTCGATATGGGAGTCTACAACACCACATCAGGGATTGTCCTGCGAGGCGCCAGAGCGATGCACCAGTTCAGCATGTTACTTCACCACCCCAGAGAGCTTTTCCCCTTTCGATCGTTGTTGTTCCACGCCAGACCCATGCTCAGAGAGGCCGTGGTCGTAGCGGTCCTATTCAGAGAGGACGAGGTGGCAGAGGCGGAGGACAGCCAGATGCTAGTAGAGGACAGGCCCGAGTTTTTGCATTGACTCCGTAGGATGCGCGAGCATCGAATGCCGTTGTGTCAGGTACACTTTTAGTGTGTTCTTTCCATGCGCGTGTATTATTCGACCCAGGATCTACACACTCTTATGTGTCCACACACTTTGTACCGAGGTTAGGCCGAGACTCATCCTTGTTAGATGAGCCACTTGTCGTGATTACTCCTGTTGGAGAGTCTTTTGTTGCTCGACATGTGTTTCGGTCATATACCGTTCATATTAGAAATAGAGTTTCGTTTGTCGACTTGATCCTTCTTGATATGTTGGACTTTGACGTTCTCCTTAGCATGGACTAGTTAGCTACATGCTATGCGTCTGTGGACTGCCGTGAAAAAGCAGTCAGGTTCTGTTTTCCGGGAGAAACGGTTCTTGTTGTGCAGGGGGACCGTAGTGCCACTCCTCACAATTTTATTTCTACCCTTTGCGCTAATCGGCTTTTGAGGAAAGGATATCACGGGTTTTTAGCTTTTATTCGTGATACGGGAGCCATAGTAGAACCATTAAACCAGGTTCCTATTGTGAGAGAGTTTTCCGACGTTTTTCCTGATGAGTTACTTGGATTGCCGCCAGAGCGTAACATCGAGTTCTGCATCGATCTGATTTCCGGCACTGGGCCTATTTCTATACCTCCTTATCGGATGGCTCTGGCTAAGCTTAAAGAGCTTAAGGATCAACTGCAAGAGTTGCTGGACAAGGGACTTGTTCGTCCGAGTGTTTCACCTTGGGGAGCTCATGTTCTTTTCATCAAAAAGAAAGACGGAAGTATGAGACTGTGCATTGACTATCGTCAATTGAATCGAGTCACAGTGCGAAATAGGTATCCTTTACCTCGCATTGACGATTTATTTGATCAACTCCAGGGTGCAAGACATTCTTCCAAGATTGATTTGAGGTCGGGTTATCATCAATTGCGTGTCCGGAAAGATGACATTCTGAAGACTGCTTTTCGTACGTGCTATGGGCATTATGAGTTTTTGGTGATGTCGTTCGGACTTACCAATACCCCAGCAATGTTCATGGACTTGATGAACCGAATTTTCAAGCCATTCCTCGACCAGTTCATTATTGTGTGTATTGATGACATTCTGGTTTATTCTAGAAGTCATGAGAAGCATGAGCAGCACTTGAGAATTGCTTTGCAGACATTGAAAGAACACCAGTTGTTTGCTAAGTTCTCGAAGTGTGCATTTTGGCTTGATAGTGTTGACTTTTTGGGTCATGTGGTTACGGGAGACGGTATCCGAGTGGATCCGATGAAGATTGGAGCCGTACAACTTTGGCCTAGACCCGTATCGGTGACGGAGGTCCATAGTTTCTTGGGATTAGCCGGTTATTACCGACGTTTCGTGCAGGATTTTTCAAGTATCGCTGCACCGATGACCGGACTGACCCGGAAGGGGATTCCTTTTCTTTGGACCGAGGCTTGCGAGCAGAGTTTCCAGCTGTTGAAGACGTGGTTGACGACTGCACCAGTTTTATCTTTGCCTTCTGGATCGGGTGGCTATGTTGTCTATTGTGATGCTTCTCGAGTGGGACTTGGTTGCGTGTTAATGCAACAGGATAAGGTTATCGCTTATGCTTCTCGTCAGTTGAAGAGGCACGAGCAGAACTATCCTACCCATGATCTTGAGATGGCCGCGGTGGTATTTGCTCTTAAGGTTTGGAGACACTACTTGTACGGAGAGTCGTGCCAGATTTTCACGGATCACAAGAGCTTGAAGTACATCTTCCAGCAGCGGGATCTGAATTTAAGGCAGCGTCGTTGGATGGAGCTTGTAAAGGATTATGATTGTGAAATTCTTTATCACCCGGTCAAGGCGAATGTAGTAGCTGATGCTTTGAGTCGTAGACCCGGAGGTAGCTTGTTCCATTTGAACGCAGTTCTGAGACAATCTTCTACAGATTGGATGATCTTGTGTAATAATAGAGTTCAATTCGAGTTCACTTTAGCCGGTGGACAGCTTGCTCAAGTCCGTGCTCGTCCACTTCTGCTTGATCTTATCCGTGATGCACAATCCGACGATGATCGTTTGTCCGAGATCTTTGAACTTGTTCGGCAAGGTAAAGATTCGGAGTTTGTGATTGATGACCAGGGTGTGCTACGTTTTGGGACTCGTTTATGTGTACCAAATTCCAAAGAGCTGAGACGCGATATCTTAGAGCAGGCACATCAATCAGCTTACAGTGTTCACCCAGGTTCCACCAAGATGTATCGTGATTTGAGAGATGTCTACTGGTGAGAAGGGATGAAGAGAGATGTTTCGGACTTCGTTTCGAAGTGCCTGACTTGTCAGCAGGTCAAGGCTGAGCATCAAAGACCGGCAGGAGAATTGCAGCCTTTGCCTATTTCGGAGTGGAAATGGGAGAAAATCTCTATGGATTTCGTTGTGGGTCTACCCAGGACCAGTCGAGGGTATGATTCCATTTGGGTGATTTTTGATCGGTTGACGAAAGCGGCTCACTTCCTTCCAGTGAAGACCACTTTCGGATTTTCTCAGTATGCTCAACTGTACATTGACGAGCTTGTGCGTTTGCACGGTGTTCCTACATGCATTATATCTGACAGAGGAACCCAGTTCACCAGCCGTCTTTGGCAGAAACTTCAGGAAGCCTTCGGTACTCGATTGAGTTTTAGCACCGCTTTCCATCCACAGACCGATGGTCAGTCAGAGCGGATTATTCAGACTCTCGAGGATATGCTTCGAGCATGCGTGCTTGATTTTGGTGACAGTTGGGATCGTCACTTGCCTTTAATTGAATTCTCCTACAATAACAATTTTCAGGAGACGATTCAAATGGCACCTTTTGAGGCTTTATATGGTAGAAAGTGTCGATCACCAGTCTGTTGGACCGAACTCAGCGAGAGCAGGATTTTGGGACCACAGCTAGTCGAAGAGACAACGGAGAAGATTCAGTTAATCCAAGATAGGATGAGAGCAGCCCAGTGCAGACAGAAGTCTTATGCCGACCGTCGTCGTCGCAGACTTGAGTTCACTGTAGCTGATCATGTATTCCTACAGATTTCTCCGATGAAAGGCGTGATGAGATTTGGTAAGAAAGGGAAGCTTAGTCCCAGATTTGTGGGTCCTTTTGAGATCTTTGAGCGAGTTGGTACCGTTACCTATCATTTGGCACTTCCACCCAATTTTTCGGTTGTTCACCCCGTTTTTCATGTATCAATGCTTCGCAAGTACCTTCATGATCGTTCACACGTGATTCAGCCCCAGACTGTCCAACTGGAGCACGGTCTTTCTTTCACCGAGCTGCCGGTAGTAATTTTGGATCGGCAGGTGAAGAAACTTCGGTCAAAAGTCTTACCGTCAGTGAAAGTTCTTTGGCGTGGCCCAAGTAGCGAAGAGGTTACATGGGAAGCCGAGGGCGAGATGCGGAAGAAATTCCCTCATCTTTTCGAAGGTATGCATATTAAGATTTTTAAATTCGGGGACCGAATTTCTTTAAGGGGGGAGATTGTAACACTTTAGAATGCGTTTTGAGTAATTAAGCGAATGAATGCAGATTTTTAATAAAATTTAACCAAAACTGTTTTTATATATTTTATTTGAATTAATTAATATTTTATTAAATTATTTTGTGACATGCACACACTTGTGCATGCTAATCTAGGGTTTTGGAGATGTTAACCATGCTAGGTTAACCATGACATTTTACTTTTTACCATGCCATATTAATTTTTACTTAAAAAGTTTACCTTTAAGATAAGTTTTATTTACATTTTCATTAAATATCAAAAATGTTTTATTTTAATTAAAGAGAAGGATTTTAAAATTTGCGGCATGGGAGGCATAATGAATATGCAAGGTTTTCATGGAATCAAGGCATGAGTGGCATGCGTGTAAAGAAAGGGTAGGTATGGTGGAAACATGCATAAGTATAATGAAGAATCATTAAAGAGAGAAGGAATTTGGCTATAAATACCCACCCTCACCCTCCACATTCTCTCATTCACAAACCTTCAAAAAATCATGTTTATGTTGTCTTGGAGCATGGATACCAACTTTGTCACGACCCAAATTAGAAACATAACCGGCACTTAAATCACGTGACGTCTAAAGACGTAACGTAACTCAAGTAAGCCAAAACCTAGTAATCTAAATCATGAAAAGATTAGAGTGATAAAACTTTAAAACATTTGTTTAAAAGATAAGTTAAAACATTTAGAATCTTAGTTTAAAAATCGTAAAAAAATCTTAAAGTTTCATTTTTCCTTTGTATATTTCGGCAGCATCTCCTTTGTAAAAATCAATCATAAATGATACAAATCATAGAGATGAAACACAACTACAACATGTGTACAAATGTCGCCATAGCGAAGAAATAACGAAATATGAATTAAATCCGGCTCATACGAGCACAACAACCAAAGTCACATAAAGTACAAATACCGAACCTCTCAGTCTCTAAGTCAACATAGGTGAATAGTAGATGGAGAGTACTAGATACAATAAGATACATAAATGGATAACCGCACAAATCCACATACCAAAAAGAAGGGTCTCAACCCAACAGTAGCGGTATCCACGGAAAAGATGCAATAAGAAGCCTGACGCTTCCAAATTGCAGATCAACCCTGCAAAAATGCTGTGGCACAACGGGGGTGAGTTGCCAACTCGTGAGAAGTAAATAACATCGTACAAATAATCACATGTATGTACGATAAATAACCATTTCTACATATGTGTCATGATAAGGTATATATGTCAATATGAAATGCAGTAAATCGTGATCTGGTAAATGACTATATGTAGAGAATGTATCATAAATACCTGAGTATGGGGTAAACATAATACTCATCCATAATCACTATCAGTAAAATAAATCCAGTATCCATCAACGACACGTAAATCTCAATATCTCAGGCGCCGTCACTATGACCGGCCCTCTCATCTGTAAATCTCATGGAAAACCTGAGTGTCCAACACCGACACTCGAAATATCATAAAAAAAAACCCGTGTCTAGCATCGACACGTAAATCCATATATCTCTCTCTCTAGACTTCATCATTCCGAATCGGTCCATATCTCTGGGTTTCGTCATTCCGAATCGACCCATATCTCATGACCCCGGCCGGTATCCTCCGCACAACCGCCGAGTCCATCCAATCACCGGTAGGTAGTATGCCCTCTGCCAGGCTCATCGGCTACACCACGATATCATTCTTGCCCCGGGGTACCATACCGGGTCCACCATGTACCCGCAGACGGTTCCCACATCTCCTCGAATCGGGTCTCGAAAACCAAGCTCATAACCGAGAAAACTCATGGTGGACATCCCAAAATCACATCAAGAGAGACCGCGTTTAAAACAATGTATAGCTTTCTTTGAAATATACCAGCGGTTCTCAAATCCAGAAATCTCATGAAAACAATATCTCAATGCATATATTCATGAACTACAATGTATGCAATATGGAAGTAATGTGATCATATCAAGGGAAATCCACACTTTTATAAATAAATCATAGTTTTTAGAAAGTATCTTGTGATTTCTCAAATCCATGATATCGAATAAAACATCATATAAAAATATTACTACAGCAATGTAAGTATCATAATGTGAACTAATACAAGAATAACTATCTAACTACAAATCATGAATACGGTTCAATATATTTATCTAAGGCCATTTCTATAGTGTGCGTGACATAGCAATTACCAACGGTGTGTGTGTAACATACAGTGCTCGTGCAACATGAACCGTTTGTAATGGTGCAGTGTCCTATCAATATTATATCAATGATTAACATGAAATATGATGAACTAATTATTACTAGATCAATATATGGTTATATCTATGTGTGGTCAATAGGCATATCACTTAAAGTAATTCACTTGAATCCTAGCCTTTGGCGCTTAGCGCCACATAGGCGATTTCCCCGTAGATGTTAAATCTACTCACCAGACAATCCTGAATTAGGTGAATCCAATCACCTCCTTTCCTTTCCTTCCTTCGTCTGAAGTCCCTGCTTGCGATCCTAATATCACACAAATAAATCCAATACTTGCCAATATTAGTAAACTAAGGATAACACACGGACACGGACACCTAGCTAACGATTTAGTTCACACAAACTATTTGGTGATAGCACGGTGACTAAACGTGTGAGGCAACACGACTGAAAAACACGCACGCGCATAACCGACACGATGCGCAGAACTGACTCGAACCACAAAACTGAATCGGACACGTATCGCGTAATATCATAAGCTCAAAATTTAGTGAGACTATACAAATACAGTAACAAGTACACTCTGTCGGAAGTTCAGCAAAATTTGTTTCAGTACAATCGGATTTCGGATTTGCAAGTTACAGTCGTTTCATTTTAAGTGTTCGCTGCTGGAATTTCAGTTTCTGAACTGAATGTCCATTTCGCAACACAGTTTTCACCCTGTTGGTATCAAAATTAGGCGACGATATAGTTGAACAAAATTTATATTTATCAGTTAGGTTTCCAACGCATCATACGGATCAATAATATCCATTGTGTACTGGAAGTTATGCACTGAAAAACAAAGGGGTATACGTTTTGTCCCTGTTTGGGACTGCTATACGTTCTGTTGATTTAAAATACAGTTTAAATAGTAAACGATAATAGAAATGAATGAAATCACTTTCATTGGTAAGATAACAGATTTATCTTCACTATGATATAGAATTCCGCATTATAACATTTTCATACAGTAGATTGAAAGCATTACAAAACGAGAATCGACAGCCAGAACTGCAGTCCAGAGCCGCACTCCGGACCAGTTTCTGTCATCTTTTTAAAACAGAAACAGACTAAAATCATACCTCACCAAAACTTGACTGAATTCCTATTCATCCATGCTCCAAGACAACATAAACATGATTTTTTGAAGGTTTGTGAATGAGAGAATGTGGAGGGTGATGGTGGGTATTTATAGCCAAATTCCTTCTCTCTTTAATGATTCTTCATTACACTTATGCATGTTTCCACCATACCTACCCTTCCTTTACACTCATGCCACTCATGCCTTGATTCCATGACAACCTTGCATATTCATTATGCATCCCATGCCACAAATTTTAAAATCCTTCTTTTTAATTAAAATAAAACATTTTTGATATTTAATGAAAATGTAAATAAAACTTATCTTAAAAGTAAACTTTTTAAGTAAAATTTAATATGGCATGGTAAAAAGTAAAATATAATGGTTATCCTAGCATGGTTAACATCTCCAAAACCCTAGATTAGGATGCACAAGTGTGTGCATGTCACAAAATAATTTAATAAAATATTAATTAATTCAAATAAAATATATAAAAACAGTTTTGGTTAAATTTTATTTAAAATCCGCATTCATTCGCTTAATTACTCTAAACGCATTCTAAAGTGTTACAATCTCCCCCCCTTAAAGAAATTCGGTCCCCGAATTTAAAAATCTTAATATGCATACCTTCGAAAAGATGAGGGAATTTGTTCCGCATCTCGCCTTCGGCTTCCCATGTAACCTCTTCGCTAGTTGGGCCACGCCAAAGAACTTTCACTGACGGTAAGACATTTGACCGAAGTTTCTTCACCTGCCGATCTAAAATTACTACAGGCTGCTCGGTGAAAGAAAGATCGTGCTCCAGTTGGACGGTCTGGGGCTGAATCATATGTGAAGAATCATGAAGGTACTTGCGAAGCATTGATACATGAAAAACGGGATGAACAACCGAAAAACTGGGTGGAAGTGCCAAACGATAGGCAACGGTACCAACTCGCTCAAGGATCTCAAAAGGACCCACAAATCTGGGACTAAGCTTCCCTTTCTTACCAAATCTCATCACGCCTTTCATCGGAGAAATCCGTAGGAATACATGATCACCTACAGCGAACTCAAGTCTGCGACGACGACGGTCGGCATAAGACTTCTGTCTGCACTGCGCTGCTCTCATCCTATCTTGGATTAACTGAATCTTCTCCGTTGTCTCTTCGACTAGCTGTGGTCCCAAAATCCTGCTCTCGCTGAGTTCAGTCCAACAGACTGGTGATCGACACTTTCTACCATATAAAGCCTCAATAGGTGCCATTTGAATCGTCTCCGGAAAAACTGTTATTGTAGGAGAATTCAATTAAAGGCAAGTGATGATCCCAACCATCACCAAAATCAAGCATGCATGTTCGAAGCATATCCTCGAGAGTCTGAATAGTCCGCTCTGACTGACCATCGGTCTGTGGATGGAAAGCGGTGCTAAAACTCAATCGAGTACCCAAGGCTTCCTGAAGTTTCTGCCAAAGACGGCTGGTGTCAGATACAATGCATATAGGAACACCGTGCAAACGCACAAGCTCGTCAATGTACAGTTGAGTATACTGTGAAAATT
Source organism: Agapanthus africanus (assembly GCA_030015575.1). Lineage (NCBI taxonomy): Eukaryota > Viridiplantae > Streptophyta > Magnoliopsida > Asparagales > Amaryllidaceae > Agapanthus > Agapanthus africanus. Next base: position 22,137,095 of record CM057346.1, read on the forward strand.
CGAAAGTGGTCTTCACTGGAAGGAAGTGAGCCGCTTTCGTCAACCGATCAACAATCACCCAAATGGAATCATACCCTCGACTGGTCCTGGGTAGACCCACAACGAAATCCACATAAATTTGCTCCCATTTCCACTCCGGAATAGGCAAAGGCTGCAATTCTCCTGCCGGTCTTTGATGCTCAGCCTTGACCTGCTGACAAGTCAGGCACTTCGAAATGAAGTCCGAAACATCTCTCTTCATCCCTTCCCACCAGTATACATATCTCAAATCACGATACATCTTGGTGGAACCTGGGTGAACACTGTAAGCTGATTGATGTGCCTGCTCTAAGATATCGCGTCTCAGCTCTTTGGAATTTGGTACACATAAATGAGTCCCAAAACGTGGCACACCCTGGTCATCAATCACAAACTCCGAATCTTTACCTTGCCGAACAAGTTCAAAGATCTCGGACAAACGATCATCGTCGGATTTTGCATCACGGATAAGATCAAGCAGAAGTGGACGAGCACGGACATGAGCAAGCTGTCCACCGGCTGAAGTGAACTCGAATTGAACTCTACTATCACACAAGATCTGCCAATCTGTAGAAGATTGTTTCAGAACTGCGTTCAAATGGAACAAGCTACCTCCGGATCTACGACTCAAAGCATCAGCTACTACATTCGCCTTGCCGGGTGATAAAGAATTTCACAATTATAATCCTTTACAAGCTCCATCCAACGACGCTGCCTTAAATTCAGATCCCACTACTGGAAGATGTGCTTCAAGCTCTTGTGATCCGTGAAAATCTGGCACGACTCTCCGTACAAGTAGTGTCTCCAAATCTTAAGAGCAAATACCACCGCGACCATCTCAAGATCATGTGTAGGATAGTTCTGCTCGTGTCTCTTCAACTGACGAGAAGCATAAGCGATAACGTTATCCTGTTGCATTAACACGCAACCAAGTCCCACTCGAGAAGCATCACAATAGACGACATAGCCACCCGGTCCAGAAGGTAAAGATAAAACTGGTGCAGTCATCAACTGCGTCTTCAACAGCTGGAAACTCTGCTCGCAAGCCTCGGTCCAAAGAAAAGGAATCCCCTTCCGGGTCAGTCCGGTCATCGGTGCAGCGATACTTGAAAAATCCTGCACGAAACGTCGGTAATAACCGGCTAATCCCAAGAAACTACGGACCTCCGTCACCGATACGGGTCTAGGCCAAAGTTGTGCGGCTTCAACCTTCTTCGGATCCACTCGGATACCGTCTCCCGTAACCACATGACCCAAAAAGTCAACACTATCAAGCCAAAATGCACACTTTGAGAACTTAGCAAATAACTGGTGTTCTCTCAATGTCTGCAAAGCAATTTTCAAGTGATGCTCATGCTCCTCATGACTTCTAAAATAAACCAGAATGTCATCAATAAACACAATAATGAACTGGTCGAGGAATGGCTTGAAAATTCGGTTCATCAAGTCCATGAACGCTGCGGGGGTATTGGTAAGTCCAAACGACATCACCAAAAACTCATAATCCCCGTAGCACGTACGAAAAGCAGTCTTCGGAATGTCATCTCTCCGGACTCGCAATTGATGATAACCCGACCTCAAATCAATCTTGGAAAATGTCTTGCACCCTGGAGTTGATTAAATAAATCGTCAATACAAGGTAAAGGATACCTATTTCGCACTGTGACTCGATTCAATTGACGATAGTCAATGCACAGTCTCATACTTCCGTCTTTCTTTTTGACGAAAAGAACAGGATTATTTATAAGAACGTAAGAACATATAAAATCATACATCACCAAAACTTGACTGAATTCCTATCCATCCATGCTCCAAAACAACATAAACATGATTTTTTTGAAGGTTTGTGAATGAGAGAATGTGGAGGGTGAGGGTGGGTATTTATAGCCAAATTCCTTCTCTTTAATGATTCTTCATTACACTTATGCATGTTTCCACCATACCTACCCTTCCTTTACACTCATGCCACTCATGCCTTGATTCCATGACAACCTTGCATATTTATTATGCCTCCCATGCCACAAATTTTAACATCCTTCTCTTTAATTAAAATAAAACATTTTTGATATTTAATAAAAATATAAATAAAACTTATCTTAAAGATAAACTTTTTAAGTAAAAGTTAATATGGCATGGTAAAAAGTATATGCCCTCTGCCAGGCTCATCGGCTACACCACGATATCATTCTTGCCCCGGGGTACCATACCGGGTCCACCATGTACCCGCAGACGGTTCCCACATTTTCTCGAATCGGGTCTCGAAAACCAAGCTCATAACCGAGAAAACTCATTGTGGACATCCCAAAATCACATCAAGAGAAACCGCGTTCAAAACAATTTATAGCTTTCTTTGAAATATACTAGCGGTTCTCAAATCCAGAAATCTCATGAAAACAATATCTCAATGCATATATTCATGAACTACAATGTATGCAATAAGGAAGTAATGTGATCATATCAAGGGAAATCCACACTTTTATAAATAAATCCTTGTTTTAAAAAAGTATCTTGTGATTTCTCAAATCCATGATATCGAAAAAAACATCATGTAAAAATATTACTACATCAATGTAAGTATCATAATGTGAACTAATACAAGAATAACTATCTAACTACAAATCATGAATACGGTACAATATCTTTATCTAAGGCCATTTCTATAGTGTGCGTGACATAGCAATTACCAACGGTGTGTGTGTAACATATAGTGCTCGTGCAACATGAACCGTTTGTAATGGTGCAGTGTCCTATCAATATTATATCAATGTTTAACATGAAATATGATGAAATATGATGTACTAATTATTACTAGTTCAATATATGTTTTTATCTATGTGTGGTCAATAGGCATATCACTTAAAGTAATTCACTTGAATCCTAGCCTTTGGCGCTTAGTGCCACACAGGCGATTTTTCCGTAGATGTTAAATCTACTCACCAGACAATCCTGAATTAGGTGAATCCAATCACCTCCTTTCCTTTCCTTCCTTCGTCTGAAGTCCCTGCTTGCGATCCTAATATCACACAAATAACGCAAATACTTACCAATATCAGTAAACCAAGGATAACACACGGACACGGACACCTAGCTAACGATTTAGTTCACACAAACTATTTGGTGATAGCTCGGTGACTAAACGTGTGAGGCGACACGACTTAAAAACACACACGCGCAGAACCGACGCGATGCGCAGAACTGACTCGAACCACAGAACTGAATCGGACACGTATCGCGTAATATCGTAAGCTCAAAATTTAGTGAAACTATACAAATACGGTAACAGGTACACTCTGTCGGCAGTTCAGCAAAATTTGTTTCAGTACAATCGGATTTCGGGTTCGCAAGTTACAGTCGTTTCATTTTAAGTGTTCGCTGCTGGAATTTCAGTTTCTGAACTGAATGTCCATTTCGCAACACAGTTTTCACCCTGTTGGGATCAAAATTAGGCGACGCTATAGTTGAACAAAATTTAGGTTTATCAGTTAGGTTTCTCAACACTACTTAGAGTATTTGACTATCACATATACTCGAGTATATAGTCAATACACTAATCATTAATGAACTATATTTTAATATGTATTTTTTGACCAATAGATATATCCTATGACTAAACGTTTTTAAACATTAATACTCAGTATTTTATGAAATGTCTAATTACTCTATGATACTTTATAATAATCATGAGACGTAAGTGTTAGGATGTATCAGAGTATACCTAGAAATACGTCCCTGATGTGGTGTTTATTGCACAATGAGTTCCTATCAGAGCGTTAGGTTTTACCTTTCGTAATGTAGGATGACCCTTAGTATGATAGAGTAGGTAACTTGAGTAGAGTGACGTAGCGTGGGTATGTTCCGCGTCATACTTACGATACGAACTCCGCCTAAGTGACCTTAGGATATTTTTGCTTGTAATTCTTTCCTTGATTCCTTGTATCCCTATGATTCGAATCTATATACCTATCGAATCATGTTTCTTTTTTGAGCCTTTGTGCCGCCAAAGACTACTAGGGCGCAAAGAGCTGCTGCTAGAGACGAGGTCAGAGCAGGCCCGTCTGAGACGAGGATTGACATGGATGATATACCTAGTGTTCATGAGAAGAGTGACCCACCTTCTCCAGGACGTATTTCTAGGCTTGAATCCAATGTTCAACACTTACGTCTGATGATTGGATCTCTAGTCGAGGCCTTAACACTCAGTTATTTCTTTCTGTTGGAGCTCAACACTTCGATACGTATGCAGCCGCAGTAGACGCAGCTCTACTGGTAGAAGAGCGTGTTTCAGAGACTTCAATTGTTCAAAGATCGAAGAGAATTCGTACCGGTATGCCAGCTCAGAAGCAGGTTGGTATACGCCGTGACAAATTCTTTCCAAGTGATGATGGTAGAAGAGGCTTTAGACAATGTCAGTTGTTTGGCTCTTATCCACAGGGTCAGCAATCGATGTCTGGATGTTTTCAATGTGGGAGTCTACAACACCACATCAGGGATTGTCCTGCGAGGCGCCAGAGCGATGCACCAGTTCAGCATGTTACTTCACCACCCCAGAGAGCTTTTCCCCTTTCGATCGTTGTTGTTCCACGCCAGACCCATGCTCAGAGAGGCCGTGGTCGTGGCGGTCCTATTCATAGAGGACGAGGTGGCAGAGGCGGAGGACAGCCAGATGCTAGTAGAGGACAGGCCCGAGTTTTTGCATTGACTCCGCAGGATGCGCGAGCATCGAATGCCGTTGTGTCAGGTACACTTTTAGTGTGTTCTTTCCATGTGCGTGTATTATTCGACCCAGGATCTACACACTCTTATGTGTCCGCACACTTTGTACCGAGGTTAGGCCGAGACTCATCCTTGTTAGATGAGCCACTTGTCGTGATTACTCCTGTTGGAGAGTCTTTTGTTGCTCGACATGTGTTTCGGTCATGTACTGTTCATATTAGAGATAGAGTTTCATTTGTCGACTTGATCCTTCTTGATATGTTGGACTTTGATGTTCTCCTCGGCATGGACTGGTTAGCTACATGCTATGCGTCTGTGGACTGCCGTGAAAAAGCAGTCAGTTTCTGTTTTCCGGGAGAAACGGTTCTTGTTGTGCAGGGGGACTGTAGTGCCACTCCTCACAATTTTATTTCTACCCTTTGCGCTAATCGGCTTTTGAGGAAAGGATATCATGGGTTTTTAGCTTTTATTCGTGATATGGGAGCCACAGTAGAACCATTGAACTAGGTTCCTATTGTGAGAGAGTTTTCCGACGTTTTTCCTGATGAGTTACCTGGAATTCCGCCAGAGCTTGACATTGAGTTCTGCATCGATCTGATTTTCGACACGGGGCCTATTTCTATACCTCCTTATCGGATGGCTCCGGCTGAGCTTAAAGAGCTTAAGGATCAACTGCAAGAGTTGCTGGACAAGGGACTTGTTCGTCCGAGTGTTTCACCATGGGGAGCTCCTGTTCTTTTCGTCAAAAAGAAAGACGGAAGTATTAGACTGTGCATTGACTATCGTCAATTGAATCGAGTCACAGTGCGAAATAGGTATCCTTTACCTCGCATTGACGATTTATTTGATCAAACTCCAGGGTGCAAGACATTTTTCCAAGATTGATTTGAGGTCGGGTTATCATCAATTGTGAGTCCGGAAAGATGACATTCCGAAAACTGCTTTTCGTACGTGCTACGGGCATTATGAGTTTTTGGTGATGTCGTTTGGACTTACCAATGCCCCAGCAGCGTTCATGGACTTGATGAACTGAATTTTCAAGCCATTTCTCGACTAGTTCATTATTGTGTTTATTGATGACATTCTGGTTTATTCTAGAAGTCATGAGGAGCATGAGCATCACTTGAGAATTTCTTTGCAGACATTGAGAGAACATCAGTTGTTTGCTAAGTTCTCAAAGTGTGCATTTTGGCTTGATAGTGTTGACTTTTTGGGTCATGTGGTTACGGGAGACGGTATCCGAGTGGATCCGAAGAAGGTTGAAGCCGTACAACTTTGGTCTAGACCCGTATCGGTGAAGAAGGTCCGTAGTTTCTTGGGATTAACCAGTTATTACCGACGTTTCGTGCAGGATTTTTCAAGTATCGCTGCACCGATGACCGGACTGACCCGGAAGGGGATTCCTTTTCTTTGGACCGAGGCTTGCGAGCAGAGTTTCCAGCTATTGAAGACACGGTTGACGACTGCACCAGTTTTATCTTTGCCTTCTGGATTGGGTGGCTATGTCGTCTATTGTGATGCTTCTTGAGTGGGACTTGGTTGCGTGTTAATGCAACAGGATAAGGTTATCGCTTATGCTTCTCGTCAGTTGAAGAGGCACGAGCAGAACTATCCTACCCATGATCTTGAGATGGCCGCGGTGGTATTTGCTCTTAAGATTTAGAGACACTACTTGTACGGAGAGTCGTGCCAGATTTTCACGGATCACAAGAGCTTGAAGTACATCTTCAAGCAGCGGGATCTGAATTTGAGGCAGTGTCGTTGGATGGAGCTTGTAAAGGATTATGATTGTGAAATTCTTTATCACCCGGACAAGGCGAATGTAGTAGCTGATGCTTTGAGTCGTAGACCCGGACGTAGCTTGTTCCATTTGAACGCAGTTCTGAAACAATCTTCTAAAGATTGGCAGATCTTGTGTGATAGTAGAGTTCAATTCGAGTTCACTTCAGCCGGTGGACAGCCAGCGGAAGCCTCCAATCGTAAGGGAAACCCTGTTAAACAAAGTAGAGATGTGAAGATGAAGAGTCCATTTATTCCTCCGTAACGGAAGCAGCGGAGAACTCAACGTTGCGGTTGTTGCAAGCGACCAGGACACCTTCAGAGAGACTGTCGTAAGGATAAAGGGCAGTGCTTGATTTGTGGATCCGACGAACATCTGGTCATTGGTTGCCCTAGAAGGAAAGAGCTACAAGGAGGAGATTTGTCAACGCTCTCCACGTCGGCTTGAGTAACTTGGTTGTTTCGTAGTTCGAGTTTGAGGATGGTACGGACCCTGCATAGGATCCAAACTCGCTTGACGAGATCGCAGAGATTTAGACATCGACGCTAAGTTATCACTTTCCCTGCTTCCAACAAAGATATCCCTTTCAGTTGTTCCTTTTCGTTTAACTCCTGTATCTGTTGAACTCCTTGATTTATATGCCAAAAAATATATACGTTTGTTTTCCTCATCTTTTCTAAGCACTCAACTATTTTCAAATCTATCATGGTTCACCACCGCACCCCTTGACTCTTTTCGATTAAATTGTATCTTGCCGCTACCCCTTCTGAAGTTGTCAAACTCACACTCTTTCTAAATTATATCTCTCCCTAATTTTGAATCTGATTTCATCCTTTATCTTTATGTCATTCTGGACAGCCCAATTCTTCCTCACTTTCTTCCAATTCAGGTGATTGCTTACGCTTCACGACAGCTGAAGAATTACGAGAGGAACTACCCAACACATGACTTGGAGTTCGCCGTTGGTATTTGATTTGGGAGTCGAGGCAAGCGCCGCCCCGATTCGTAGGGCCTTTCGAGATTATTGAGCGTGTTGGAGAAGTGGCTTATCGATTGGCTTTACCATCATCTTTGGCGAGTGTTCATGACATGTTTCATGTATCTCAACTCCGTAAGTATGTTCGAGATGAGACGCACGTACTAGATCATTCGGAGCTGACAGTAAGAGAAGACTTGACCTATGAAGAATGACCGATGTCGATTGTTGATCGAAGAGAAAAGGTTCTCAAGAACAAGGTTTTCCCTATCGTACTTGTTTCATGGGGGAATCTCTCGCACGAAGAATCGAATTGGGAACGAGAAGATGAGATTCGACAGAAGTTTTCATATCTCTTCTCTTAAATTCATGTTTACTTGTCTTTTCTAGTTCCGGAAATTTCGAGAACGAAATTTTTTTGTAAGGGTGGTATGATGTAATACTCAGTTCGTTTTGTACGCCAATATCCGTATTTATATATAATGTTGCTTACAAAATTTATTTATTTATATTTATATTTATTTATTTTAAAATCCTAACCCATACCTGATCCTGTGGTGACATCCGTACTTCTTTTCTCATTCCGTTTATTGAAACAGGCTTGTTTGAATCGCTACGTGCATTTTACGTGCATCCGTTCTTGGGGGTATATTTTTATTAACCGGACATCATATTGTGATTTTAATTTATACGTATATTCTTTATATTTTAAAACTAGATTTTTAGACACAATCCGGGCACATTTTGGAGTATTTTTGTATTAGCCTAAAAACCCAAGTTTTCATATTATTATATTCATTTAAAACCTAATCTAATCCTAACATTCTCCACCCCCAACTTATGCACGTTCTCCCCTTTCTCTCTCTTTTCTCTCTTTACACCCCCACACATCACTCTCTTTTCTCTTTACACTCCACACCTCACTCTTTTCTCTCTTTACACCCCACATCTCACTCACTCTCTTCTTTACAACCCAACCTCTCTCATTTCCTCAGGTTCTCTTCCTCTCTTTACTATATATTATTATTATATATTAATTAACAATCTCTCTCTCTTCTTCTTATATATTTAATCCCACAGATCATATCACCTCCCCATTCCCACATTCACATGTCTCTCTCTGTTATCACTCTCTCTTTCCTCTCGATCCCTCTCTTTCTCTTCTTCTTTCCTTTCCTGCGCTCGAACCCGTGCCCTCGCCTGCCTCATCGCCGTCCCTACCTCCTTCTCTCCTTCTTCTTCATCCCGCGACCACGAGAAAACTCGAACCCACGCCCGCGCCGGGCCCGTCGACTTCCCTCGCCGACCGTCGTCGTCAGGCAAGTTTAATACTTGCTTCATGCTAATTATACGTATTCAATTCGATTGCACTTCAATATCATATATACATTACGATTGTGAATCAAGTAATGCAAGTGTTCGATGCAAAACATGAACTGAAAACCCCCTTTAAATTTACGGAAACTAATCACGACTGATGTCCTGAGTGATAATGAATACTGTGTTAAGAGTTGGCTCGAAAATACGGATCCTAACACCGTGAAATGTCATCCCCATTTAGATCCATCGAATCTGTAAATTTCTGTACCTGAATTTTGTAAAAATCATAGTAAATTGATTATACATCGGAATGTTGCGTTCGAGGGCTCATATCGAAGCCGACTCGATAACCTAGAACCCCATATAATTTTTAGTTTGTTTATGTTTTTAAAAGATGACGGAAACTGGTTCGGAGTGCGGCTCTGGACTGCAGTCCAGAGCAGCATTGGCTGTCGATTCTCGTTTTGTAACACCTTCTCCCTGCTGTATGAAAATGCCATGATGCGGAAGCCTATACTATAGCGAAGATAAGTCTGTTATGCAACCATTGGAAGTGATTTCATTCATTTTCACTATCTTTTACTATTTAAATTATATTTTAAATCAACAGAACCTATGGCTGTCCCAAACAAGGACAGAATGTATACCCCTTTATTGTACAAGGCATAACTTCCAGCACACCATGGGTATTATCGATCCATCTGGCTCGTATCGAAGCCAACAGATAAAACTTCAGCACACCATAGTTCATCTTGGTATTTTGATAAGTTATAACAATGAATACTGAGGCGATTCGCGGCCCTGAACTGCAGTCCGGGGTAACGTTCGTTTGAATACCTGGCCTTGGGAACACCTGTACACCCCTTCCTTAAACTGAAAATGTGTGGAACCCCATATGGTCACGTAGAGAATTTAGTTAGATAACCCCTGAATCTGGTCCCGTGTCGTTTCACCGTCATTTGATATTTAATTTGTATTTTAGAATACCGTGGCAATCTGCAGTTTCTGCAGTGATCTCTCTTACACCAGCACCTTGTACATAACATAACTTTTAATACAGAACTGATATTGATGATACGTTTGATGAGTTGGAAATATAACAGTAAAATATACAATTAGTTGAACTGTAGTGTCGCCTAATTATGCTCCCAACTGGGAGTAAAATGTGTTACGAAACGGACTTCCAGTTCAGAAATTGGATTTCCAGCAGTGAACACTTAAAATGAAATGGCCATAACTTGCGAACCTGAAACCCGTTTGACGTGAAACAAATTTTGATAGATAGATAATTAAACATACTGATTGTTCATTTTATATTGTTTTGCTTAATTCTTCACATATGATTTATAGTAAATTTTGCAAGTTGTACGACACTGGCTGTTGTGCTTTATTTGTATCATGAATAATTGCATTTTCATCATATCATGTAACGGTATGCCCTCATTGAATAGTGGTCATGAAACATTGATAACCCAGTGATCGTGTACATTACCCAGTGATAAGTATTATTGATTGGATTGTGACAAGTACGTTAGTGTTAAAGCGTGAATGAATAAGTGAAAATGAATGAATAAGTGAAAGTGAATGAATAAGTGAAGTGGCGCGTACTTGTACACAATCAACGGAACTAGTTACTTTATTGCATTGTCGACGCTTATGGGGCATATGTAAGTGTAACTATAACTGGAATGGGACGGTTATGGAGAACTTGCATTAGTGTCATAGGTAAGACATCGAGTACTGTCCATTTATCTTGGGTACCAGTCGATACATGCTTGATGGAGACCCTGTTTCCAGTTCTCGCGTAGACTTATCATGGAGCGACTAGTATTTGGATTCATGGTTGGTATTTGATGTAGACCGTGGGTATGGGGTAGTTTGAGTGTGAGTTCAACAGAATCTCGGAAGTCCCATTGCCGACACATACAGCGAATCTGGAGATATATGGGTGATGTTACTGATTATTACTGATTATTAGCGAGCGACTCGGGCCCGTGTTCCCTTGCCCTTGGATCCTACTCTTGGGTGGGGGATACTCACGAGTGGTTGACTCTCACACTTGGACTGACGATAGGTTTAGCGACCCAGACATTAAGACTTAGAGACCGATAGGTTTAGTGACATGCATTGATTACTGATTCGATATACATGCCTTACTGTTTACCTGCTTTACTGTTTACCTGCTTTACTATTTACATGCTCTACTGTTTACCGGTACTGATTATTTCATGCTCATGTCATCACTCCATTCTTACTGTTTCATTTTAATCATCATTGCACGTGTTTACATATGTATATATATATATATATATATATATATATATATATTGCTATCGTGTAGCTCTGACGACCTGAGTATGCATGCTCAGAGTGAGAAGTGGATTTAGCTCGGATCAGGATCTGTCGTATCTTGAGGATATTGCGGACATCTAGATCAGCGACGTCAGCGCTATCTTTCCTTTGACTCTATCTAGTTAGTTTTACACATGTTTTGATTTAGTGACTGCATTTCTCATTGCCTGTGCATTGATTACTGATTACCACGTAAAGCTAGAAGCCGAAGTGTGACTACGGCAGGATGTTTCCTCGACCGTAGAAGCATGGCTGGCCTTGTCAACGTCTCGTATTCCGTATTTTGGGAAGCGGGGCGTGACATGGTTTTGTTGGTATCAGAGCGCCAGGTTTAGATTGGGATTACAGTTTCCATGTAGGGCTTGACAATTTAAGTCGCTCTTTCGGTCCAGATTGTGAACTTGTTATCCTTGACTAAAATCCTTATTGTTCGTCAAGCTATATTTTGAATCCATCCGCTAGAGTTTTGGGTTAATCGGGTTTGATTTTTGTAGTTGGGTATTGGACCCGATACACTAATCAAAAAAACCCAGAACTAGGAACATGTCCAGCCACATTATTATCGTGATTCTTGAATCATATCTTTCTCTTGACCCTTTAACTTGATGAGATGGAATGACTTTGCATCACGGCTTGAAATCCTTTCAGCTCCATATTGTTTCTCCGTACCTATTCTTTCGATTCTGATAGTAGGATTTGGACGACTTGAACGGAGTTATGTGATTGTAACTATGAACTGCAGCATGGTTACAATGCGGTACTCTATTCAAGTAACTTGGAGTCCTATTCTTGATTCACTTCCTTGATTTTTGGTCGTTATATTACCTTGCTTCTCTCGGTTGCATTGCTTACCAGTTCATATTTTATCGCAAGCTTGAATCCAAGAACCGTGTTGTATCTTTCCCCTTGTCCCGTAGTGACCAATCCGGTTGTGTTTCGAAGAAAACGGAGTAATACATGAGAAGTGTTTGATCGCAGTAGTACTGACTGCTTCAAGACCTTTCAGATGCAAGATGTTTCGAGGAGTTCCGATGAACCCGCCGCAGATCATCAGAGTTATACAGCGGAAGAGTGGTGAGCTAATAAATCACAAGTCTTAGAACAACTTGCAAAATTCATGATGAGGAGAACCGTTTACTGGAAAGTGAAGTTCGTAGACAAGTTGCAGATGAAGCGCTGATAGCAGTTCAAGAGTTTATGGACGTGTTCGAGGACATCTCGAGTTTACCTCCAAACTGAGATGTGGAGTTCGCGATCGATCTTGTTCCCGGTGCAGCACCAATCCTAAAGACGTATTATCCAATGGCACCAGTGGAGTCAAGAAACAGGTTACTGAATTGCTAGAGAAGGGTTGGATTCGCAGCAGCAATTCACCCTGGGAAGCTCCTGTTCTTCTAGTCAAGAAGAAAGATGGCATAAGGAGGATGCGCATCAATTATCGAGAATTAAACCGGATGACTATTAAGAACAAGTACCTGATCCCTCGCATTGGCGAATTATTCGAGCAACTTAGTGGCACGATGGTATTCTCGAAGCTGGATTTGCGATCCGGATATCATCAAGTTCGAGTTAAATCAGAGAATATTTGCAAGACTGCGTTCCGAACTCGATATGGGCATTATGAGTATTTAGTGATGCCATTCGGAGTCACGAACGCATTAGCGATAATTATGGACTTGATGAACCTAATATTTTCACCGTTCTTGGACCAGTTATAGTGGTGTTTATCGATGATATTCTGATCCATTCAAAGAGCTTAGAAGAGCATGCAGACCACTTGAAGGTTGCACTTCAAACGTTGAGGAAAGAAAGACTGTATGCGAAAATGAACAAGTGCGAATTTTGGCTCGAAGAAAGTAAAGTTTTTGGGGCACGTCGTATCCGGAGATGGAATCACTGTTGATCCTGAGAAGATTGTAGCAGTTCAAAATTGGCCGATTCTGAAGAACGTAGCGGATATCAGAAGTTTCCTTGGACTTGCCGGATATTACAGAAGGTTCGTGGAGAATTTCGCTCGTTTGGCTGAGCCTTTGACCAAGCTTACGCGAAAAGAAGTGCCGGATAGATGTGCATCAGTTTTTTTAGGCGTTGAAATAAAGATTGACAACCACTCCTATTTTGACCGTGCTAGACGGTTCCGTAGGATGGGTTAATCACAGCAACGCATCTGGGAAAGGTTTGGAATGTGCAACATGGGAAGGTTATAGCTTATGCATCAAGACAATTGAAGACCCATGAGAAAAATTACCCAACTCATGAGTTGGAGATGGCAGCAGTGATTTTCGCCTTGAAGATTTGGAGACACTACTTATTGGGCGAAAGGATCGAAGTATTCACCGATCACAAAAGCCTAAAGTATGTGTTCACGCAGAAAGAGTTTAACATGAGACAACATAGATAGTTGGAGCTGATGGCGGACTATGATCTTGATCTCAAGTACCATTCGGTGAAAGTTAATGTAGTGCCGGATACGCTTAGTCGGTTGCCAGCAATTCAGATGTTGACAGCACACAGAAAGCTTATCAAAGATTTTCGGAGATTCGAGTTGGAGATCGTATTACCGCATTCTTCGGGATAGTTGATGCAGCTGCAAGTACAGTCTTCGTTGATCGATAATATTAAGGCAGCGCAGTCACAGTATCCAAGATTACAGAAGTTTCGAGAACAGGTTGAAGCGGGACTTCGAACGGACTTGTTGATTCATGAAGATGGTTCGTTGCGATATGGTAGCCGTTTGTGTGCGCCGAAAGGAGATATTCGTGAAGAAGTTATGAAGAAGGCATATAGTTCCGCATATTCCGTACATCCAGGAGGCACGAAGATGTACCGTGATCTACGACAGTATTTCTGGTGGGAAGGCATGAAAAGGGAGATCGCCCGCTTTGTAGCGAAGTGCTTGGTGTGTCAGCAAGTTAAGCCTGAACATCAAAGGGTAGCTGGTTTATTGCAACCACTTCCGATTCCTCAATGGAAGTGGGAACATATAACCATGGATTTCGTGACAGCTTTACCGTGGAGTCCGAAGGGCAATAATGCAGTTTGGGTGATCGTTGATCGACTGACCAAGATAGCTCATTTCATACCGTTTCGAGTTGGTCAGTCGACGGAAGCGTTAGCAAAATGGTACATGCAGGAGATTGTGAGATTGCATGGAGTACCCGTGAGTATCGTTTCTGATCGTGATACCCGATTCTTATCGCACTTCTGGAGGAGTTTACAGGAAAGTTTGGGGACGTGATTAAAGTTTAGCACTGCTTATCATCTCCATATAGATGGCCAGTCGGAGAGAAAGATCCAAACTCTTGAAGATATGTTGAGAGCTTGCATGTTAGACTTCAAGGGTTCATGGGAAGATCATTTACACTTGGTAGAGTTTCCATACAGCTTTCAGGCGACTATCCAGATGGCTCCATTCGAGGCATTGTATGGTTGCAAGTGTCGCTCAACCGTCTGTTGGGACGATATTGGAGAGCGAAGATTGTTGGGACCGGATCTGATCGTGCAAACCGTGGAGAAAGTTAATACTACCCGAAATCACATGAGGGCAGCACAAGATCGGCAGAAGAGTTGGGCAGATACATCGAGAAGACCTCTAAAGTTCGATGTTAGTGATCTTGTATTCTTGAAGATATCACCGACTAGAGGAGTGATCCGTTTTGGGAGTTAAGGCAAGCTTAGTCCATGATTCGTGGGGCCTTTCGATACTATTGAGCGCGTTGGAGAAGTAGCTTCGATTGGCTTTACCACCATCTTTGGCGAGTGTGCATGACGTGTTTCATGTATCTCAACTCCGTAAGTATGTTCGAGATGAGACGCACGTAGTAGATCATTCGGGGCTGACAGTAAGGGAAGACTTGACCTATGAAGAATGACCGATGTCGATTGTTGATCGAAGAGAAAAGGTTCTCACAAGGTTTTCCCTCTAGTACTTGTTTCATAGGGGAATCGCTCGCACGGAGAATCGATTTAGGAACGAGAAGATGAGATTCGACAGAAGTTCCATATCTCTTCTCTTAAATTCATGTTTACTTGTCTTTTCTAGTTCCGGAAATTTCGAGGACGAAATTTTTTGTAAGGGTGGTATGATGTAATACGCAGTTCCTTTTGTACGCCAATATCCGTATTTATATAAAATGTTGCTTACAAAATTTATTTATTTATATTTATATTTATTTTATTTATTTAAAAATCCTAACCCATACCTGACCCTGTGGTGACATCCGTACTTCTTTTCTCGTTCCGTTTATTGAAACGGACTTGTTTGAATCGCTACGTGCATTTTACGTGCATCCAACCTTGGGGGTATGCATTTTCGTTACCTGAGCATTCATTTTGAAATTTGGACGTCGCATATATTTTTCATACTTTAAAACCGGATTTTTAGACACAATCCGGGCACATTTTGGAGTATTTTTGTATTAGCCTAAAAACCCAATTTTTCATATTATTATATTCATTTAAAACCTAATCTAATCCTAACATCCTCACCTCTCTCTACTCTTTCTTCCCCCCCCCTCCTTCATGCACTCTTTCTTCCCCCCCCCCCTTCATGCACGTTCTCCCCTCTCTTTCTTTTATCTTTACACCCCCACATCTCACTCTCTTTCTCTCTTTACACCCTCACACCTCACTCCCTCTCTTCTTTACAACTCACCCCCACTCATTCCAAATCTCATGTTCCCTCCCTCCCTCTCTCTATAAAATCTACATTTCATTCCTAACAAACCACTCTCTCTCAATCTCTCTCACTTCCTCTCTCAATTTTCCCAAAGTCCCTACCTCCTTCTCTCCTTCTTCTTCATCCCGCGACCACGAGAAAACTCGAACCCATGCCCGCGCCGCGCCCGTCGCCTGCCCTCGCCGACCGTCGTCGTCAGGCAAGTTTAAATACTTGCTTCATTCTATTATACGCTCATTTCAATTGCGATTCAGTATTATTATAAGTGTTCGATGCGAACCATAATCTGAAAACTCCCCTAAAATGACGGAATTTGAACATAACAGTTGGCCCGAGTGATAATGAGTGCTGTGTTAAGAGTTGGCTCAAAAATACGGATCCTAACACCGTGAAATGTCATCCCCATTTAGATCCGTCGAATCTGTAAATTTCTGTACCTGAATTTTGTAAAAATCATAGTAAATTGATTATACACCGGAATGTTGCGTTCGAGGGCTCATATCGAAGCCGACTCGATAACCTAGAACTCCATATAATTTTTAGTCTGTTTATGTTTTACAAAGATGACGGAAACTAGTTCGGAGTGCGGCTCTGGACTGCAGTCCAGAGCAGCATTGGCTGTCGATTCTCGTTTTGTAACACCTTCTCCCTGCCGTATGAAAATGCCATGATGCGGAACCCTATACTATAGCGAAGATAAGTCTGTTATGCAACCATTGGAAGTGATTTCATTCGTTTTCACTATCTTTTACTATTTAAATTATATTTTAAATCAACAGAACCTATGGCTGTCCCAAACAGGGACAGAATGTATACCCTTTTATTGTACAAGGCATAACTTCCAGCACACCATGGGTATTATCGATCCATCTGGCTCATATCGAAGATGGGGTGCTGAAGGTTTATCTGTTGGCTTCGATACGAGCCAGACGGATCGATATTACCCATGGTGTGCGGGAAGTTATGCCTTGTACAATAAAGGGGTATACATTCTGTCCCTGTTTGGGACAGCCATAGGTTCTGTTGATTTAAAATATAATTTAAATAGTAAAAGATAGTGAAAACGAATGAAATCACTTCCAATGGTTGCATAACAGACTTATCTTCGCTATAGTATAGGGTTACGCATCATGGCATTTTCATACAGCAGGGAGAAGGTGTTACAAAATGAGAATCGACAGCCAATGCTGCTCTGGACTGCAGTCCAGAGCCGCACTCCGAACCAGTTTCCGTCATCTTTTTAAAACATAAACAGACTAAAAATTATATAGGGTTCTAGGTTGTCTAGTCGGCTTCGATATGTGCCCTCGAATGCAACATTCCGATGTATAATCAATTTACTGTGATTTTTACAAAATTCAGGTACAGAAATTTACAGATTCGATAGATCTAAATGGGGATGACATTTCACGGTGTTAGGATCCGTATTTTCGAGCCGACTCTTAACACAGTATTCATTATCACTCGGGCCAAATGTTATGTTTAAATTTCGTCATTTTAGGGGAGTTTTCAGATTATGGTTCGCATCGAACACTTATAATAATATAGTATCGCAATCGAAATGAACGTATAATAGCATGAAGCAAGTATTAAACTTGCCTGACGACGACGGTCGGTGAGGGCAGGCGACTAGCACGGTGCGGGCTTGGGTTCGAGTTTTCTCGTGGTTGCGGGATGAAGAAGAAGGAGAGAAGGAGGTAGGGACTTTGGGAAAATTGAGAGAGGAAGTGAGAGAGATTGAGAGAGTGTGGTCTGTTAGGAATGAAATGTAGATTTTATACAGGGAGAGAGGGAGGGAACGTGAGATTTGGAATGAGTGGGGGTGAGTTGTAAAGAAGAGAGGGAGTGAGTTGTGAGGATGTAAAGAGAGAAAGAGAGTGAGGTGTGAGGGTGTAAAGAGAAAAGAGAGAGGGGGGGAGAACGTGCATGAGTGGGGGGGAAGAAAGAGTAGAGAGAGGTGAGGATGTTAGGATTAGATTAGGTTTTAAATGAATATAATAATATGAAAACTTGGGAAAATCTATTTGATATCATATATACATTAAATACATCCTTCGGTCTAGATTGTAAACTTGTTATCCTTGATCTTGATTCATACAATGAGTTCTTCTACATATTTTGATCCCTTCTCTAGAACTTTGGGTAACTTGGTAGAGTTATGTGGTTGTAATTATGAACTGCAGCATAGTTACAATACTGTACTCTGTTGAGTGACTTGGAGTTCTACATTTGATTTCCACTCGTTTGAGTTTCACCCCACCCGATATTCTTGTTTCGTTGTCCATTCTATATTTTATTCTGATTCTTATTCCTTGTACCTTATGTCGTTCTAAAATTTGTTGTTTTAGGACCATGACCTCCAACCACTCTCCGTTTATATCATTCCCGAGTTTTCAAATCTATTTACGTTTTCATCCTTGTACCTTTCTATTGATCTTACACCTGCTTACGTTTCTTATTGGACTCGTTGCATTCTCACGTCTTCATTTCTTCAAGTTATCGTATCGCGTTGCATATTTCAAGTTCCTATCAGAGTGGCGCAGCGGAAGCTAAAACATGGCTTCCAACGACTCTTCTTCTATCTCCACTCCCCAGAGTCAAACCGCCGTGTACTGCAAAGTTTGAAGGAAGCCCATGAGCGAACGAACGATCTCTTAGCAGAAGGACTAAGAAGGCAAATGGCTCAAATACCAGCGGAAGCCTCCAATCGTAAGGGAAACCCTGTTAAACAAAGTAGAGATGTGAAGATGAAGAGCCCATTTGTTCCTCCACAACGGAAGCAGCGGAGAACTCAACGTTGCGGTTGTTGCAAGCGACCAGGACACCTTCAGAGAGACTGTCGTAAGGATAAAGGGCAGTGCTTGATTTGTGGATCCGACGAACATCTGGTCAATGGTTGACCTAGAAGGAAAGAGCTACAAGGAGGAGATTCGTCAACGCTCTCCACGTCGGCTTGAGTAACTTGGTTGTTTCGTAGTTCGAGTTTGAGGATGGTACGGACCCTGCACAGGATCCAAACTCGCTTGACGAGATCGCAGAGATTTAGACATCGACGCTAAGTTATCACTTTCCCTGCTTCCAACAAAGATATCACTTTCAGTTGTTCCTTTTCGTTTAACTCCTGTATCTGTTGAACTCCTTGATTTATATGCCAAAAAATATATATACGTTTGTTTTCCTCATCTTTTCTAAGCACTCAACTATTTTCAAATCTATCATGGTTCACCACCGCACCCCTTGACTCTTTTTCGATTAAGTTGTATCTTGCCGCTACCCCCTTCTGAAGTTGTCAAACTCACACTCTTTCTAAATTATATCTCTCCCTAATTTTGAATCTGATTTCATCCTTTATCTTTATGTCATTCTGGACAGCCCAATTCTTCCTCACTTTCCTCCCATTCGGGTGATTGCTTACGCTTCACGACAATTGAAGAATTACGAGAAGAACTACCCAACACATGACTTGGAATTCGCCGTTGGTATTTGATTTGGGAGTCGAGGCAAGCTCAGCCCCGATTCGTAGGGCCTTTCGAGATTATTGAGCGTGTTGGAGAAGTGGCTTATCGATTGGCTTTACCACCATCTTTGGCGAGTGTTCATGACGTGTTTCATGTATCTCAACTCCGTAAGTATGTTCGAGATGAGACACACGTACTAGATCATCCGGAGCTGACAGTAAGGGAAAACTTGACCTATGAAGAATGACCGATGTCGATTGTTGATCGAAGAGAAAAGGTTCTCACAAGGTTTTCCCTCTAGTACTTGTTTCATAGGGGAATCGCTCGCACGGAGAATCGATTTAGGAACGAGAAGATGAGATTCGACAGAAGTTCCATATCTCTTCTCTTAAATTCATGTTTACTTGTCTTTTCTAGTTCCGGAAATTTCGAGGACGAAACTTTTTGTAAGGGTGGTATGATGTAATACGCAGTTCCTTTTGTACGCCAATATCCGTATTTATATAAAATGTTGCTTACAAAATTTATTTATATTTATATTTATTTTATTTATTTAAAAATCCTAACCCATACCTGACCCTGTGGTGACATCCGTACTTCTTTTCTCGTTCCGTTTATTGAAACGGACTTGTTTGAATCGCTACGTGCATTTTACGTGCATTCGTTCTTGGGGGTATATTTTTATTAACCGGACATCATATTGTGATTTTAATTTATACGTATATTCTGTATATTTTAAAACTAGATTTTTAGACACAATCCGGGCGTATTTTGGAGTAGTTTTGTATTAGTCAGAAAACTCAATTTTTTTTAATATTATATTATTATAATATTAACTGTTAAATATATAATATATGTTTATTAAATTTTTGTTTTAAATATTGATCAGATCTCAGATCCAACACACGTTCCTTCTCTTCTAGTTTTCCTCTTTACAGTTCAATCTCCTCACTCCCTGATTCTCTCTCTACTTACACTATATATATATATGCACACACACCCTATTAATTAACCCACAGCCCCACGTTCTCTCTCCTCTCTCATACTATATATTCTTCCCCACTCCAAATTAATCCCCACCACCTCCTCACCTCTTTCCTTCATCATGCCGACGAATCCAAACCCTACGAAAACCCGCGCCCGTCTCGCTCCTCGCCGTCGCCGTCACCTCGTCGCCGTCGTCGCCCACCTCCTCATTGGCATCATCTCGTCATCGCCTCTCTCTTCTCCGACTCCCGACACCACCCTCACCTTCCTCCCCGACCACCCTCGGCGGTCTCCCCTCATCACCAACAACCCTGCACCCAACTCTAACCCCTGCAACCCACCTCGCCGGAGCTCGTCTCTCCGCCGTTGACCGCCCCTTGCATTTACACCTCGTTGGACACCCCTTCCCGACTCTCCTTAATGCACACCCACAACCCTACAACTACCTAGTACGCCCACTTCCCCACTGCCGGAAACCGTCGCCGGAACCCTCGCTGCCACCTCCAACCACCGACACCTTCGCCGAGACCGTCCTCGGGCCCGCTCCGCGACGACCGAGCTCCATTAAACTATTGCACAGCCACTGCATCCGAGACCAAGCGGAGCTTCTCTTGCCCCCTCCACCTGCTCCGGCCACGATCCCGCACTGCGCGACGGCCACTCCACCATCGATGTCCTCAAGTACCGCCGCCGACATCAATCCATGCGAGTTGTAGCCAATCCAAAAGTAAGAATTCGAGGCCACGCCACTACGGTTCCAAGGCTCGCGAGCTCCGGTTTGTCGCAACGACCAGTTTCGCATCCGTGACGTGCATTGCAGCGTCCGACCGATCCATCATCTCAGTAATATCATCAGCAAGGCAAGTGAACCCCTCACTTGCTTTACATGCTAATATGCTATATATTGATACACATTTATATATAAATTTATATTGCTCTAATTAATTAAGTGTTTGCCGCTTGACCCTAAGCGAAACTCTATTTTAGAATGGCGGAACTCATGATCAATGAAACCCTGCGTGGTTAGTGAACATCGTACATAAATTTGGCTGTAAAATAAAGTTGGTTACTTCCCCTAAAACGACAACCCAATAACCCTTGTGAAATCTGATTTTCTCGGACAAGCTGAACGGTTAAAATCATAATAAATTATCTATATATCGGATCTCAGAGTGCTAGGGCTCGTATCGAAGCCAACTGATAAACCTACAGTAACCCATAGTTCATCTTTACATTTTGATAAGTTATAACAATGAACACGGAGGCGATTCGCGGCCCTGAACTGTAGTTCCGGGTAACGTTCGTTTTGAATACCTGGCCTTGGGAACACCTGTACACCCCTTCCTTAAACTGAAAATATGCGGAACCCTATATGGTCGCGTAGATAATTTATTTAGATAACCTTTGAATCTGGTCCCGTGTCGTTTCACCGTCATTTGATATTTAATTTGTATTTTAGAATACCGTGGTGTTCTGCAGTTTCTGCAGTGATCCCTCTTACACCAACACTTTGAACACAACATAACTTTTAATAAAGAATGCTATAGATGATCCGTTTGATGCGTTGGATAAATAACTGTAAAATCTACAATTAGTTGAACTGTAGCGTCGCCTAATTATGCTTCCAACTGGGAGTAAAATGTGTTACGAAACGGACTTCCAGTTCAGAAATTGGATTTCCAGCAATGAACACTTAAAATGAAATGGCCATAACTTGCGAACCTGAAACCCGTTTGACGTGAAACCAATTTTCATGGATAGATAATTAAACATACTGCTTGTTCCTTTTATATTGTTTTGCTTAATTCTGCACATATGATTTATAGTAAATGTTTCAAGTTGTACAACACTGGCTGCTGTGTTTTATTTGTATCATGAATAATTGCATTTTCATCATATCATGTAGCGGTATACCCTCATTGAATAGTGGTCATGAAACATTGATAACCTAGTGATCGTGTATATTACCCAGTGATAAGTATTATTGATTGGATTGTGACAAGTACGTTAGTGTTAAAGCGTGAATGAATAAGTGAAAATGAATGAATAAGTGAAAGTGAATGAATAAGTGAAGTGACGCGTACTTGTACACAATCAACGGAACCAGTTACTTTATTGCATTGTCGACGCCTATGAGGCATATGTAAGTGTAACTATAACAACATGTGTACAAATGTCGCCATAGCGAAAAAATAACGAAATATGAATCAAATCCGGCTCATACGAGCATAACAACCAAAGTCACATAAGGTACAAATACCGAACCTCTCAGTATCTAAGTCAATACAGGTGAATAGTAGATGGAGAGTACTAGATACAATAAGATACATAAATGGAAACAATGGATAACCACACAAATCCACATACCAAAAAAAAGGGTCTCAACCCAACAGTAGCGGTATCCACGGAAAAGATGTAATAAGAAGCCTGCCGCTTCCAAACTGCAAATCAACCCTGCAAAAATGCTGTGGCACAATGGGGGTGAGTTGCCAATTCGTGAGAAGTAAATAACATCGTACAGGTAATCACATGTATGTACGATAAACAACCATTTCTACATATGTGTCATAATAAGGTATATATGTCAATATGAAATGCAGTAAATCATGATCTGGTAAATGACTATATGTAGAGAATGTATCATAAATACCTGAGTATGGGTAAAACATAATACTCATCCATAATCACCATCAGTAAAATAAATCCAGTGTCCATCAACGACACGTAAATCTCAATATCTCAGGCGCCGTCACTATTACTGGCCCTCTCATCTGTAAATCTCATGGAAAACCTGAGTGTCCAACACCGACACTCGAAATATCATAAAAAAAAACTCGTGTCTAGCATCGACACGTAAATCCATATATCTCTCTCTCTGGACTTCGTCATTCCGAATCGGTCCATATCTCTGGGTTTCGTCATTCCGAATCGACCCATATCTCATGACTCCGGCAGGTATCCTCCGGACAACCGCCGAGTCCATCCAATCACCGGTAGGTAGTATGCCCTCTGCCAGGCTCATCGGCTACACCACGATATCATTCTTGCCCCGGGGTACCATACCGGGTCCACCATGTACCCGCATACGGTTCCCACATCTCCTCGAATCGGGTCTCGAAAACCAAGCTCATAACCGAGAAAACTCATGGTGGACATCCCAAAATAACATCAAGAGAAACCGCGTTTAAAACAATTTATAGATTTCTTTGAAATATACCGGCGGTTCTCAAATACAAAAATCTCATGAAAACAATATCTCAATGCATATATTCATGAACTACAATGTATGCAATATGGAAGTAATGTGATCATATCAAGGGAAATCCACACTTTTATAAATAAATCCTAGTTTTTAGAAAGTATCTTATGATTTCTCAAATCCATGATATCGAATAAAACATCATATAAAAATATTACTACATCAATGTAAGTATCATAATGTGAACTAATACAAGAATAACTATCTAACTACAAATCATGAATACAGTACAATATCTTTATCTAAGGCCATTTCTATAGTGTGCGTGACATAGCAATTACCAACGGTGTGTGTGTAACATATAGTGCTCGTGCAACATGAACTGTTTGTAATGGTGCAGTGTCCTATCAATATTATATCAATGATTAACATGAAATATGATGAACTAATTATTACTAGATCAATATATGGTTAATCTATGTGTGGTCAATAGGCATATCACTTAAAGTAATTCACTTGAATCCTAGCCTTTGGCACTTAGCGCCACACAGGCGATTTCCCCGTAGATGTTAAATCTACTCACCAGACAATCCTGAATTAAGTGAATCCAATCACCTCCTTTTCTTTCCTTCCTTCGTCTGAAGTCCCTGCTTGCGATCCTAATATCACACAAATAAAGCCAATACTTACCAATATTAGTAAACTAAGGATAACACACGGACACGGACACCAAGCTAACGATTTAGTTCACACAAACTATTTGGTGATAGCTTGGTGACTAAACGTGTGAAGCAACACGACTGAATAACACGCACGCGCAGAACCGACACGATGCGCAGAACTGACTCGAACCACAGAACTGAATCGGACACGTATCGCGTAATATCGTAAGCTCAAAATTTAGCGAAACTATACAAATACGGTAACAAGTACACTCTGTCGGCAGTTCAGCAAAATTTGTTTCAGTACAATCGGATTTCGGGTTCGCAAATTACAGTCGTTTCATTCTAAGTGTTTGCTGCTGGAATTTCAGTTTCTGAACTGAATGTCCATTTCGCAACACAGTTTTACCCTGTTGGGATCAAAATTAGGCGAGCTATACTTGAAAAAAATTTAGGTTTATCAGTTAGGTTTCCAACGCATCATACGGATCAATAATATCCATTGTGTACTGGAAGTTATGTACTGAAAAATAAAGGGGTATACGTTCTGTCCCTGTTTGGGACTGCTATACGTTCTGTTGATTTAAAATACAGTTTAAATAGTAAACGACAGTAGAAATGAATGAAATCACTTTCATTGGTTAGCTAACAGATTTATCTTCACTTTGATATAGAGTTCCGCATTATAACATTTTCATACAGTAGATTGAAAGCATTACAAAACGCGAATCGACAACCAGAACTGCTCTGGACTGCAGTCCAGAGCCGCACTCCGAACCAGTTTCGGTCATCTTTTTAAAACAGAAACAGACTAAAATCATACCTCACCAAAACTTGACTGAATTCTTATCCATCCATGCTCCAAGACAACATAAACATGACTTTTTTTGAAGGTTTGTGAATGAGAGAATGTAGAGGGTGAGGGTGGGTATTTATAGCCAAATTCCTTCTCTTTAATGATTATTCATTACACTTATGCAAGTTTCCACCATACCTACCCTTCCTTTACACTCATGCCACTCATGCCTTGATTCCATGACAACCTTGCATATTCATTATGCTTCCCATGCCACAAATTTTAAAATCCTTCTCTTTAATTAAAATAAAACATTTTTGATATTTAATGAAAATGTAAATAAAACTTATCTTAAAGGTAAACTTTTTAAGTAAAAGTTAATATGGCATGGTAAAAAGTAAAATATCATGGTTATCCTAGCATGGTTAACATCTCCAAAACCCTAGATTAACATGCACAAGTTTGTGCATGTCACAAAATAATTTAATAAAATATTAATTAATTCAAATATTTATATATAAACGGTTTTGGTTAAATTTTATTAAAAATTCGCATTCATTCGCTTAATTACTCAAAACGCATTCTAAAGTGTTACAATCTCCCCCCTTAAAGAAATTCGGTCCCCGAATTTAAAAATCTTAATATGCATACTTTCGAAAAGATGAGAGAATTTCTTCCGCATCTCGCCCTCGGCTTACCATGTAACCTCTTCGCTACTTGGGACATGCCAAAGAACTTTCACTGACGGTAAGACTTTTGACCGAAGTTTCTTCACCTGTCGATCCAAAATTACTACCGGCTGCTCGGTGAAAGAAAGATCGTGCTCCAGTTGGACGGTCTGGGGCTGAATCACGTGTGAAGGATCATGAAGGTACTTGCGAAGCATTGATACATAAAAAAGGGGTGAACAACCGAAAAACTAGGTGGAAGTGCCAAACGATAGGCAACGGTACCAACTCGCTCAAGGATCTCAAAAGGACCTACAAATCTGGGACTAAGCTTCCCTTTTTTACCAAATCTCATCACGCCTTTCATCGGAGAAATCCGTAGGAATACATGATCACCTACAGCGAACTCAAGTCTGCAACGACGACGGTCGGCATAAGACTTCTGTCTGCACTGGGCTGCTCTCATCCTATCTCGGATTAACTGAATCTTCTTCATTGTCTCTTCGACTAGCTGTGGTCCCAAAATCCTGCTCTCGCTGAGTTCGGTCCAACAGACTGGTGATCGACACTTTGAATCGTCTCCTGAAAACTGTTATTGTAGGAGAATTCAATTAAAGGCAAGTGACGATCCCAACTGTCACGAAAATCAAGCACGCATGCTCGAAGCATATCCTCGAGAGTCTGAATAGTCCTCTCTGACTAACCATCGGTCTGTGGATGGAAAGCGGTGCTAAAACTCAATCGAGTACCCAAGGCTTCCTGAAGTTTCTGCCAAAGACGGCTGGTGAACTGGGTTCCTCTGTCAGATACAATGCATGTAGGAACACCGTGCAAACGCACAAGCTCGTCAATGTACAGTTGAGCATACTGAGAAAATCCGGAGGTGGTCTTCACTGGAAGGAAGTGAGCCACTTTCGTCAACCGTTCAACAATCATCCAAATGGAATCATACCCTCGACTGGTCCTTGGTAAACCCACAACGAAATCCATAGAGATTTGCTCCCATTTCCACTCCGGAATAGGCAAAGGCTGCAATTCTCTTGCCGTTCTTTGATGCTCAGCCTTGACCTGCTGACAAGTCAGGCACTTCAAAACGAAGTCCGAAACATCTCTCTTCATCCCTTCCCACCATACTAAGGGATACATCATACTAAGGGTTATCAGAGCGTTAGGTTTTACCTTTCGGAGTGTAGGATGACCCTTAGTATGATGGGGTAGGTAACTTGAGTAGAGTGACGTAGCGTGGGTATGTTCCGCGGCATACTTACGATACGAACTCCGCCTAAGTGACCTTAGGACATTTTTGCTTGTAATTCCTTCCTTGATTCCTTGTATCCCTATGATTTGAATCTATATTCCTATCGAATCATGTTTCCTTATTCTAGCCATTATGCCGCCAAAAACTACTAGGGCGCAAAGAGCTGCTACTAGAGATGAGGTCAGAGCAGGCCCGTCTAAGACAAGGATTGACCTGGATGATATACCTAGTGTTCATGAGAAGAGTGATCCACCTTCTCCTGGACGTACTTCTAGGCTTGAAGCCAATGTTCAACACTTACGTCTGATGATTGGATCTCTAGTCGAGGCCAATCAAGTGCAGAGGTCGGATGTTGCTTCACCGACTACAAAAGCCGTGGTGGTACCTATGATTCAGACTGTCGCACCTACCGCTACCGGGACTATCGCAGTATCTTTAGCTGAATTTATGAGGCTGAAGCCTCCAGTTTTCACAGGCACCGATGCTGCAGAGGATCCTCAGTCGTTCCTCGATCGGATGTCCAGGATTTGTCGTTCTTTGAGATGTTCTGATGCGAGATCAGTCGAGTTTGTAAGTTTTCGTTTAGAGGGACTTGCCCAGGTTTGGTGCGAATCTATGGAGAAAGGTCGAACTGGATGTCTTCTTCCTATGACCTGGAATGAGTTCGCGACGATTTTTCTTGCTCGTTTTCTTCCACAAAGTGTCAGAGATGCTCGAGCTCGCCGCTTTGAGTTGTTGCGCCAGACCGCTAGTATGACAGTGGCTGAGTATGACATACAGTTTACCCAGCTATCAGTATATGCACCATACTTGGTGGATACTGGGTTTCGTCATTCCGAATCGACCCATATCTCATGACTCCGGCCGGTATCCTCCGGACAACCGCCGAGTCCAACCAATCACCGGTAGGTAGTATGCCCTCTGCCAGGCTCATCGGCTACACCATGATATCATTCTTGCCCCGGGGTACCATACCGGGTCCACCATGTACCCGCAGACGGTTCCCACATCTCCTCGAATCGGGTCTCGAAAACCAAGCTCATAACCGAGAAAACTCATGGTGGACATCCAAAAATCACATCAAGAGAAACCGCGTTTAAAACAATTTATAGCTTTCTTTGAAATATACCAGCTGTTCTCAAATCCAGAAATCTCATTAAAACAATATCTCAATGCATATATTCATGAACTACAATGTATGCAATACGGAAGTAATGTGATCATATCAAGGGAAATCCACACTTTTATAAATAAATCATAGTTTTTAGAAAGTATCTTGTGGTTTCTCAAATCCATGATATCGAATAAAACATCATATAAAAATATTACTACATCAATGTAAGTATCATAATGTGAACTAATATAAGAATAACTATCTAACTACAAATCATGAATACGGTACAATATCTTTATCTAAGTCCATTTCTATAGTGTGCGTGACATGGCAATTACAACGGTGTGTGTGTAACATATAGTGCTCATGCAACATGAACCGTTTGTAATGGTGCAGTATCCTATCAATATTATATCAATGTTTAACATGAAATATGATGAAATATGATGTACTAATTATTACTAGTTCAATATATGTTTTTATATATGTATGGTCAACAGGCATATCACTTAAAGTAATTCACTTGAATCCTAGCATTTGGCGCTTAGCGCCACACAGGCGATTTTCCCGTAGATGTTAAATCTACTCACCAGACAATCCTGAATTAGGTGAATCCAATCACCTCCTTTCCTTTCCTTCCTTTGTCTGAAGTCCCTGCTTGCGATCCTAATATTACACAAATAAAGCCAATACTTACCAATATTAGTAAACTAAGGATAACACATGGACACGGACACCTAGCTAACGATTTAGTTCACACAAACTATTTGGTGATAGCTCGGTGACTAAACGTGTGAGGCGACACGACTGAAAAACACGCATGCACAAAACCGACTCGATGCGCAGAACTGAATCGGACACGTATCGCGTAATATCATAAGCTCAAAATTGAGCGAAACT
The DNA here is from genome assembly GCA_030015575.1 of Agapanthus africanus. Taxonomy (NCBI): domain Eukaryota; kingdom Viridiplantae; phylum Streptophyta; class Magnoliopsida; order Asparagales; family Amaryllidaceae; genus Agapanthus; species Agapanthus africanus. The sequence goes on from CM057346.1 coordinate 22,165,974, forward strand.
ATACAAATACAGTAACAAGTACACTCTGTCGGAAGTTCAGCAAATTTTTTTCAGTACAATCGGATTTCGGGTTCGCAAGTTACAGTCGTTTCATTTTAAGTGTTCGCTGCTGGAATTTCAGTTTCTGAACTGAATGTCCATTTCGCAACACAGTTTTCACCCTGTTGGGATCAAAATTAGGCGATTCTATAGTTGAACAAAATTTAGGTATATCAGTTAGGTTTCCAACTCATCATACGGATCAATAATATCCATTGTGTACTGGAAGTTATGCACTGAAAAACAAAGGGGTATACGTTCTGTCCCTGTTTGGGACTGCTGTACGTTATTTTGATTTAAAATACAGTTTAAATAGTAAACGACAGTAGAAATGAATGAAATCACTTTCATTGGTTATCTAACAGATTTATATTCACTATGATATAGAGTTCCGTATTATAACATTTTCATACAGTAGATTGAAAGCATTACAAAATGAGAATCGACAACCAGAACTGCTCTGGACTGCAGTCCAGAGCCGCACTCCGAACCAGTTTTTGTCATCTTTTTAAAACAGAAACAGACTAAAATCATACCTCACCAAAACTTGACTGAATTCCTATCCATCCATGCTCTAAGACAACATAAACATGATTTTTTTGAAGGTTTGTGAATGAGAGAATGTGGAGGGTGAGGGTGGTTATTTATAGCCAAATTCCTTCTCTCTTTAATGATTCTTCATTACACTTATGCATGTTTCCATCATACCTACCCTCCCTTTACACTCATGCCACTCATGCTTTGATTCCATGACAACCTTGCATATTTATTATGCCTCCCATGCCACAAATTTTAAAATCCTTCTCTTTAATTAAAATAAAACATTTTTGATATTTAATGAAAATGTAAATAAAACTTATCTTAAAGGTAAACTTTTTAAGTAAAAGTTAATATGGCATGGTAAAAAGTAAAATGTCATGGTTAACATCTCCGAAACCATAGATTAACATGCACAAGTGTGTGCATGTCACAAAATAATTTAATAAAATATTAATTAATTCAAATAAAATATATAAAAACAGTTTTGGTTAAATTTTATTAAAAATCCGCATTCATTCGCTTAATTACTCTAAACGCATTCTAAAGTGTTACAATCTCCCTCCCTTAAAGAAATTCGGTCCCCGAATTTAAAAAATCTTAATATGCATACCTTCGAAAAGATGATGGAATTTCTTCCGCATCTCGCCCTCGGCTTCCCATGTAACCTCTTCGCTACTTGGGCCACGCCAAAGAACTTTCACTGACGGTAAGACATTTGAACGAAGTTTCTTCACCTGCCGATCCAAAATTACTACCGGCTGCTCGGTGAAAGAAAGATTGTGCTCCAGTTGGACGGTGTGGGGCTGAATCACGTGTGAAGAATCATGAAGGTACTTGCAAAGCATTGATACATGAAAAACGGGGTGAACAACCGAAAAACTGGGTGGACGTGCCAAACGATAGGCAACGGTACCAACTCGCTCAAGGATCTCAAAAGGACCCACAAATCTGGGACTAAGCTTCCCTTTCTTACCAAATCTCATCACGCCTTTCATCGGAGAAATCCGTAGGAATACATGATCACATACAGCGAACTCAAGTCTGCGATGACGACGGTCGGCATAAGACTTTTGTCTGCACTGGGCTGCTCTCATCCTATCTCGGATTAACTGAATCTTCTCCGTTGTCTTTTCGACTAGCTGTGGTCCCAAAATCCTGCTCTCGCTGAGTTCAGTCCAACAGACTGGTGATCGACACTTTCTACCATATAAAGCCTCAAAAGGTGCCATTTGAATCGTCTCCTGAAAACTGTTATTGTAGGAGAATTCAATTAAAGGCAAGTGAAGATCCCAACTGTCACCAAAATTAAGCACGCATGCTCGAAGCATATCCTCGAGAGTCTGAATAGTCCGCTCTGACTGACCATCGGTCTGTGGATGGAAAGCGGTGCTAAAACTCAATCGAGTACCCAAGGCTTCCTGAAGTTTCTGCCAAAGATGGCTGGTGAACTGGGTTCCTCTGTCAGATACAATGCATGTAGGAACACTGTGCAAACGCACAAGCTCGTCAATGTACAGTTGAGCATACTGAGAAAATCCGAAAGTGGTCTTCACTGGAAGGAAGTGAGCCGCTTTCGTCAACCGATCAACAATCACCCAAATGGAATCATACCCTCGACTGGTCCTGGATAGACCCACATCGAAATCCATAGAGATTTACTCCCATTTCCACTCCGGAATAGGCAAAGGCTGCAATTCTCCTGCCGGTCTTTGATGCTCAGCCTTGACCTGCTGACAAGTCAGGCACTTCGAAACGAAATCCGAAACATCTCTCTTCATCCCTTCCCACTAGTAGACATCTCTCAAATCACGATACATCTTGGTGGAACCTGGGTGAACACTGTAAGCTAATTGATATGCCTACTCTAAGATATCGCGTCTCAGCTCTTTGGAATTTGGTACACATAAACGAGTCCCAAAACGTAGCACACCCTGGTCATCAATCACAAACTCCGAATTTTTACCTTGCCGAACAAGTTCAAAGATCTCGGACAAACGATCATCGTCGGATTGTGCATCACGGATAAGATCAAGCAGAAGTGGACGAGCACGGACATGAGCAAGCTGTCCACCGGCTGAAGTGAACTCGAATTGAACTCTACTATCACACAAGATCTGCCAATCTGTAGAAGATTGTCTTAGAACTGCGTTCAAATGGAACATGTTACCTCCGGGTCTACGACTCAAAGCATCAACTACTACATTCGCCTTGCCCGGGTGATAAGGAATTTCACAATCATAATCTTTTACAAGCTCCATCCAACGACGCTGCCTCAAATTCAGATCCCGCTGCTGGAAGATATACTTCAAGCTCTTGTGATCCGTGAAAATCTGGCACGACTCTCCGTACAAGTAGTGTCTCCAAATCTTAAGAGCAAATACCATCGCGGCCATCTCAAGATCATGGGTAGGATAGTTCTGCTCGTGCCTCTTCAACTGACGAGAAGCATAAGCGATAACCTTATCCTGTTGCATTAACACGCAACCAAGTCTCATTCAAGAAGCATCACAATAGACGACATAGCCACCCGATCCAGAAGGCAAAGATAAAACTGGTGCAGTCGTCAACCGCGTCTTCAACAGCTGGAAACTCTGCTCGCAAGCCTCGGTTCAAAGAAAAGGAATCCCCTTCCGGGTCAGTCTGGTCATCGGTGCAGCGATACTTGAAAAATCCTGCACGAAACGTCGGTAATAATCGGCTAATCCCAAGAAACTACGGACCTCCGTCACCGATACGGGTCTAGGCCAAAGTTGTACGGCTTCAATCTTCTTCGGATCGGATACCATCTCCCGTAACCACATGACCCAAAAAGTCAACACTATCAAGCCAAAATGCACACTTTGAGAACTTAGCAAACAACTGGTGTTCTCTCAATGTCTGCAAAGCAATTCTCAAGTGCTTCTCATGCTCCTCTCGACTTCTCGAATACACCAGAATGTCATCAATAAACACAATAATGAACTGGTAGAGGAATGGCTTGAAAATTCGATTCATCAAGTCCATGAACGCTGCTGGGGCATTGGTAAATCCTAACGACATCACCAAAAACTCATAATGCCCGTAGCGCGTACGAAAAGCAGTCTTCGGAATGTCATCTCTCCGGACTCGCATTTGATGATAACCCGACCTCAAATCAATCTTGGAAAATGTCTTGCACCCTGGAGTTGATCAAATAAATCGTCAATGCCAGGTAAAGGATACTTATTTCGCACTGTGACTCGATTCAATTGACGATAGTCAATGCACAGTCTCATACTTCTGTCTTTCTTTTTGACGAAAAGAACAGGAGCTCCCCAAGGTGAAACACTCGGATGAACAAGTCCCTTGTCCAGCAACTCTTGCAGTTGATCCTCAAGCTCTTTAAGCTCAGCCGGAGCCATCTGATAAAGTTGGTATCAGAGCGTTAGGTTTTACCTTTCGGAGTGTAGGATGACCCTTAGTATGATGGAGTAGGTAACATGAGTAGAGTGGCGTAGCGTGGGTATGTTCCAGGGCATACTTACGATACGAACTCCGCCTAAGTGACCTTAGGATATTTTTGCTTGTAATTCTTTCCTTGATTCCTTGTATCCCTATGATTCGAATCTATATCCCCATCGAATCATGTTTCCTTATTCTAGTCATTATGCCGCCAAAGACTACTAGGACGCAAAGAGCCGCTGCTAGAGATGAGGTCAGAGCAGGCCCGTCTGAGACAAGGATTGACCTGGATGATATACCTAGTGTTCATGAGAAGAGTGATCCACCTTCTCCAGGACGTATTTCTAGGCTTGAAGCCAATGTTCAACACTTACGTCTGATGATTGGATCTCTAGTCGAGGCCTTAACACTCAGTTATTTCTTTCTGTTGGAGCTCAACACTTCGATACGTATGCAGCCGCAGTAGACGCGGCTCTATTGGTAGAAGAGCGTGTTTCAGAGACTTCGACTGTTCAAGGATCGAAGAGAATTCATACCGGTATGCCAGCTCAGATGCAGCTTGGTATACGCCGTGACAGATTCTTTCCAAGTGATGATAGTAGAAGAGGCTTTAGACAAGGTCAGTTGTTTGGCTGTTATCCACAGGGTCAGCAATCGATGTCTGGATGTTTTCGATGTGGGAGTCTACAACACCATATCAGGGATTGTCCTGTGAGGCGCCAGAGCGATGCACCAGTTCAGCATGTTACTTTACCACCTTCACCACCTTAGAGAGCTTTGCCCCTTTCGACCGTTGTTGTTCCACGCCAGACCCATGCTCAGAGAGGCCATGGTCGTGACGGTCCTATTCAGAGAGGACGAGGTGGCAGAGGCGGAGGACAGCCAGATGCTAGTAGAGGACATGCCCGAGTTTTTGCATTGACTCCGCAAGATGCGCGAGCATCGAATGCCGTAGTGTCAAGTACACTTTTAGTGTGTTCTTTCTATGCGCGTGTATTATTCGACCCAGGATCTACACACTCTTATGTGTCCACACACTTTGTACCGAGGTTAGGCCAAGACTCATCCTTGTTAGATGAGCCACTTGTCGTGATTACTCCTGTTGGAGAGTCTTTTGTTTCTCGACATGTGTTTCGGTCATGTACCGTTCATATTAGAGATACTGTTTCATTTGTCGACTTGATCCTTCTTGATATGTTGGACTTTGACGTTCTCCTCGGCATGGACTGGTTAGCTACATGCTATGCGGGGTACCATACCGGGTCCACCATGTACCCGCAGACGGTTCCAACATCTCCTCGAATCGGGTCTCGAAAACAAAGCTCATAACCGAGAAAACTCATGGTGGACATCCCAAAATCACATCAAGAGAAACCGCGTTTAAAACAATTTATAGCTTTCTTTGAAATATACCAGCGGTTCTCAAATCCAGAAATCTCATGAAAACAATATCTCAATGCATATATTCATGAACTACAATGTAAGCAATATGGAAGTAATGCGATCATATCAAGGGAAATCCACACTTTTATAAATAAATCCTAGTTTTTAGAAAGTATCTTGTGATTTCTCAAATCCATGAAATCGAATAAAACATCATATAAAAATATTACTATAGCAATGTAAGTATTATAATGTGAACTAATACAAGAATAACTATCTAACTACAAATCATGAATACGGTTCAATATATTTATCTAAGGCCATTTCTATAGTGTGCGTGACATAGCAATTACCAACGGTGTGTGTGTGTAACATATGGTGCTCGTGCAACATGAACCGTTTGTAATGGTGCGGTGTCCTATCAATATTATATCAATGTTTAACTTGAAATAAAATGTACTAATTATTACTAGATCAATATATGTTTTTATCTTTGTATGGTCAATAGGCATATCACTTAAAGTAATTCACTTGAATCCTAGCCTTTGGCGCTTAGCGCCACATAGGCGATTTCCCCGTAGATGTTAAATCTACTCATCAGACAATCCTGAATTAGGTGAATCCAATCACCTCATTTCCTTTTCTTCCTTCGTCTGAAGTCCCTGCTTGCGATCCTAATATCACACAAATAAAGCCAATACTTACCAATATTAGTAAATTAAGGATAACACACGGACACGGACACCTAGCTAACGATTTAGTTCACACAAACTATTTGGTGATAGCTTGGTGACTAAACGTGTGAAGCGACTCGACTAAAAACACGCAAGCGCATAACCGACACGATGCGCAGAACTGACTCGAACCACAGAACTGAATCGGACACGTATCGCGTAATATCATAAGCTCAAAATTTAGTGAAACTATACAAATACAGTAACAAGTACACTCTGTCGGCAGTTCAGCAAAATTTGTTTCAGTACAATCGGATTTAGGGTTCGCAAGTTCCAGTCGTTTTATTTTAAGTGTTCGCTGCAAGAATTTCAGTTTCTGAACTGAATGTCCATTTCACAACACAGTTTTCACCCTGTTGGGATCAAAATTAGGCGACGCTATAGTTGAACAAAATTTAGGTTTACCAGTTAGGTTTCCAACGCATCATACGGATCAACAATATCCATTGTGTTCTGGAAGTTATGCACTGAAAAACAAAGGGGTATACGTTATGTCCCTATTTGGGACTGCTATACGTTCTGTTGATTTAAAATACAGTTTAAATAGAAAACGACAGTAGAAATGAATGAAATCACTTTCATTGGTTAGCTAATAGATTTATCTTCACTATGATATAGAGTTCCGTATAATAACATCTTCATACTGTAGATTGAAAGCATTACAAAACGAGAATCGACAGCCAGAACTGCTCTGCACCGCAGTCCAGAGCCGCACTCCGAACCAGTTTCTGTCATCTTTTTAAAACAGAAACAGACTAAAATCATACCTCACCAAAACTTGACTGAATTCCTATCCATCCATGCTCCAAGACAACATAAACATGATTTTTTTGAAGGTTTGTGAATGAGAGAATGTGGAAGGTGAGGGTGGGTATTTATAGCCAAATTCCTTCTCTCTTTAATGATTCTTCATTATACTTATGCATGTTTCCACCATACCTACCCTTCCTTTACACTCATGCCACTCATGCCTTGATTCCATGACAACCTTGCATATTCATTATGCCTCCAATACCACAAATTTTAAAATCCTTCTCTTTAATTAAAATAAAACATTTTTGATTTTTAATGAAAATGTAAATAAAACTTATCTTAAAGGTAAACTTTTTAAGTAAAAGATAATATGGCATGGTAAAAAGTAAAATGTCATGGTTATCCTAGCATGGTTAATATCTCCAAAACCCTAGATTAAAATGCACAAGTGTGTGCATGTCACAAAATAATTTAAAAAAATATTAATTAATTCAAATAAAATATATAAAAACAGTTTTTGTTAAATTTTATTAAAAATCCGCATTCATTCGCTTAATTACTCTAAACGCATTCTAAAGTATTACAATCTCCCCCCCCCCCTTAAAGAAATTCGGTCCCCGAATTTAAAAATCTTAATATGCATACCTTCGAAAAGATGAGGGAATTTCTTCCGCATCTCGTCCTCGGCTTCCCATGTAACCTCTTCTCTACTTGGGCCACACCAAAGAACTTTCACTGACGGTAAGACTTTTGACCGAAGTTTCTTCACCTGCCGATCCAAAATTACTACCGGCTGCTCGGTGAAAGAAAGATCGTGCTCCAGTTGGACGGTCTGGGGTTGAATCTCGTGTGAAGGATCATGAAGGTACTTGCGAAGCATTGATACATGAAAAACCGGGTGAACAACCGAAAAACTGTGTGGAAGTGCCAAACGATAGGCAACGGTACCAACTCGCTCAAGAATCTCAAAAGGACCCACAAATCTGGGACTAAGCTTCCCTTTCTTACCAAATCTCATCACGCCTTTCATCGGAGAAATCCGTAGGAATACATGATCACCTACAGCGAACTCAAGTCTGCGACGAATCGGTCGGCATAAGACTTCTGTCTGCACTGGGCTGCTCTCATCCTATCTCGGATTAACTGAATCTTCTCCGTTGTCTCTTCGACTAGCTGTGGTCCCAAAATCCTGCTCTCGCTGAGCTTGGTCCAACAGACTGGTGATCGACACTTTCTACCATATAAAGTCTCAAAAGGTGCCATTTGAATCGTCTCCTGAAAACTGTTATTGTAGGAGAATTCAATTATAGGCAAGTGACGATCCTAACTGTCACCAAAATCAAGCACGCATGCTCGATGCATGTCCTCGAGAGTCTGAATAGTCCGCTCTGACTGACCATCGATCTGTGGATGGAAAGCGGTGCTAAAACTCAATAGAGTACCCAAGGCTTCCTGAAGTTTCTGCCAAAGACGGCTGGTGAACTGGGCTCCTCTGTCAGATACAATACATGTAGGAACACTGTGCAAACGCATAAGCTCGTCAATGTACAGTTGAGCATATTGAGAAAATCCGAAAGTGGTCTTCACTGGAAGGAAGTGAGCCGCTTTCGTCAACCGATCAACAATCACCCAAATGGAATCATACCCTCGACTGGTCCTGGGTAGACCCACAACGAAATCCATAGAGATTTGCTCCTATTTCCACTCCGGAATAGACAAAGGCTGCAATTCTCCTGCCGGTCTTTGATGCTCAGCCTTGACCTGCTGACAAGTCAGGCACTTTGAAACGAAGTCCGAAATATCTCTTCATCCCTTCCTACCATTAGACATCTCTCAAATCACGATACATCTTGGTGGAACCTGGGTGAACACTGTAAGCTGATTGATGTGCCTGCTCTAAGATATCGTGTCTCGGCTCTTTGGAATTTGGTACACATAAACGAGTCCCAAAACGTGGCACACCCTGGTCATCAATCACAAACTCCGAATCTTTACCTTGCCGAACAAGTTCAAAGATCTCGGACAAATGATCATCGTCGGATTGTGCATCACGGATAAGATCAAGCAGAAGTGGACGAGCACGGACATGAGCAAGCTGTCCACCGGCTGAAGTGAACTCGAATTGAACTCTACTATCACACAAGATCTGCCAATCTGTAGAAGATTGTCTCAGAACTGCGTTCAAATGGAACAAGCTACCTCCGGGTCTACGACTCAAAGCATCAGCTACTACATTCGCCTTGTCCGGGTGATAAAGAATTTCACAATCATAATCCTTTACAAGCTCCATCCAACGACGCTGCCTCAAATTTAGATCCCGCTGCTGGAAAATGTACTTCAAGCTCTTATGATCCGTGAAAATCTTGCACGACTATCCGTACAAGTAGTGTCTCCAAATCTTAAGAGCAAATACCACAGCGGCCATCTCAAGATCATGGGTAGGATAGTTCTGCTCGTGCCTCTTCAACTGACGAGAAGCATAAGCGATAACCTTATCCTGTTGCATTAACACGCAACCAAGTCCTACTCGAGAACATCACAATAGACGACATAGCCACCCTATCCAGAAGGCAAAGATAAAACTGGTGCAGTCGTCAACCGCGACTTCAACAGATGGAAACTCTGCTCGCAAGCCTCGGTCCAAAGAAAAGGAATCCCCTTCCGGGTCAGTCCGATCATCGGTGCATCGATACTTGAAAAATCCTGCACGAAACGTCGGTAATAACCGGCTAATCCCAAGAAACTACGGACCTCCGTCACCGATATGGGTCTAGGCCAAAGTTGTACGGCTTCAATCTTCTTCGGATCCACTCGGATACCGTCTCCCGTAACCACATGACCCAAAAATTCAACACTATCAAGCCAAAATGCACACTTTGAGAACTTAGAAAACAACTGGTGATCTCTCAATATCTGCAAAGCAATTCTCAAGTGCTGCTCATGCTCCTCATGACTTCTAGAATAAACCAGAATGTCATCAACAAACACAATAATGAACTGGTCGAGGAATGGCTTGAAAATTCGGTTCATCAAGTCCATGAACACTGCTGGGGCATTGGTAAGTCCAAACGATATCACCAAAAACTCATAATGCCCGTAGCACGTACGAAAAGCAGTCTTCGGAATGTCATCTTTCTGGACTCGCAATTGATGATAACCCGACCTCAAATCAATCTTGGAAAAATGTCTTGCACCCTGGAGTTGATCAAATAAATCGTCAATGCGAGGTAAAGGATACCTATTTCGCACTGTGACTCGATTCAATTGACGATAGTCAATGCACAGTCTCATACTTCCGTCTTTCTTTTTGACGAAAAGAACATGAGCTCCCCAAGGTGAAACACTCGGACGAACAAGTCCCTTGTCCAGCAACTCTTGCAGTTGATCCTTAAGCTCTTTAAGCTTAGCCGAAGCCATCCGATAAGGAGGTATAGAAATAGGCCTCGTGCCGAAAATCAGATCGATGCAAAACTCGATGTCGCGCTCTGGTGGCAATCCAGGTAACTCATTAGGAAAAACATCGGAAAACTCTCTCATAATAGGAACCTGGTTCAATGGTTCTACTGTGGCTCCCATATCACGAATAAAAGATAAAAACCTGTGATATCCTTTCCTCAAAAGCCGATTAGCGCAAAGGGTAGAAATAAAATTGTGAAGAGTGGCACTACGGTCCCCCTGCACAACAAGAACCGTTTCTCTCGGAAAACAGAACCTGACTGCTTTTTCACGGCAGTCCACAGACGCATAGCATGTAGCTAACCGGTCCATACCGAGGAGAACGTCAAATTCCAACATATCAAGAAGGATCAAGTCGACAAACAAAACTCTATCTCTAATATGAACGGTATATGACCGAAACACATGTCGAGCAACAAAAGACTCTCCAACAGGAGTAATCACGACAAGTGGCTCATCTAACAAGGATGAGTCTCGGCCTAACCTCGGTACAAAGTGTTTGGACACATAAGAGTGTGTAGATCCTGGGTCGAATAATATACGCGCATGGAAAGAACACACTAAAAGTGTACCTGACACAACGGCATTCAATGCTCGCGCATCCTGCGGAGTCAATGCAAAAACTCGGGCATGTCCTCTACTAGCATCTGGCTTTCCTCCGCCTCTTCCACCTCGTCCTCTATGAATAGGACCACCACGACCACGGCCTCTCTGAGCATGGGTCTGGCGTGGAACAACAACGATCGAAAGGGGAAAAACTCTCTGAGGTGATGAAGGTGGTAAAGTAACATGCTGAACTGGTACATCGCTCTGGCGCCTCGCAGGACAATCCCTGATGTGGTGTTGTAGACTCCCACATCGAAAACATCCAGAAGTCTCTGAAACACGCTCTTCTACCAGTAGAGCTGCGTCTACTGCGGCTGCATACGTATCGAAGTGTTAAGCTCCAACAGAAAGAAATAACTTAGTGTTAAGGCCTCGACTAGAGATCCAATCATCAGACGTAAGTGTTGAACATTGGCTTCAAGCCTAGAAATATGTCCTGGAGAAGGTGGATCACTCTTCTCATGAACACTAGGTATATCATCCAGGTCAATCCTCGTCTCAGACGGGCCTGCTCTGACCTCATCTCTAGCAGCAACTCTTTGCGCCCTAGTAGTCTTTGGCGGCACAAAGGCTCAAAAAAGAAACATGATTCGATAGGTATATAGATTCGAATTATAGGGATACAAGGAATCAAGGAAATAATTACAAGCAAAAATGTCCTAAGGTCACTTAGGCGGAGTTCGTATCGTAAGTATGCCGCGGAACATACCCATGCTACGTCACTCTACTCAAGTTACCTACTCCATCATACTAAGGGTCATCGAGTACTGTCCTTTTATCTTGGGTACCAGTCGATACATGCTTGATGGAGACCCTGTTTCCAGTTCTCGCGTAGACTTGTCATGGAGCGACTAGTATTTAGATTCATGGTTGGTATTTGATGTGGACCGTGGGTATGGGGTAGTTTGAGTGTGAGTTCAACAAATCTCGGGAGTCCCATTGCCGGCACATACAGCGAATCTGGAGATATATGGGTGATGTTACTGATTATTACTGATTATTAGCGAGCGAATCGGGCCCGTGTTCCCTTGCCCTTGGGTCCTACCCTTGGTGGGGGATACTCACGAGTGGTTGACTCTCACACTTGGACTGACGATAGGTTTAGCGACATGGACATTTAGACTTATAGACTGATAGGTTTAGTGACATGCATTGATTACTGATTCGATATACTTGCCTTACTGTTTACCTGCTTTACTGTTTACCTGCTCTACTGTTTACCGGTACTGATTATTTCATGCTCATGTCATCACTCCATGCTTACTGTTTCATTTTAATCATCATTGCACGCGTTTACATATGTGTGTGTGTGTGTATATTTATATATATTGCTATCGTGTCGCTCTGACGACCTGAGTATGCATGCGCAGAGTGAGAAGTGGATTTAGCTCGGATCAGGATCTGTCGTATCTTGAGGATATTGCGGACATCTAGATCAGCGACGTCAGCGCTATCTTTCCTTTGACTCTATCTAGTTAGTTTTACACATGTTTTGATTTAGTGACTGCATTTCTCATTGCCTGTGCATTGATTACTGATTACCACGTAAAGCTAGAAGCCGAAGTGTGACTACGGCAGGATGTTTCCTCGACCGTAGAAGCATGGCTGGCCTTGTCAACGCCTCGTATTCCGTATTTTGGGAAGCTGGGCGTGACATGGTTTTGTTGGTATCAGAGCGCCAGGTTTAGATTGGGATTACAGTTTCCATGTAGGGCTTGACAATTTAAGTCGCTCTTTCGGTCCAGATTGTGAACTTGTTATCCTTGACTAAAATCCTTATTGTTCGTCAAGCTATATTTTGAATCCATCCGCTAGAGTTTTGGGTTAATCGGGTTTGATTTTTGTAGTTGGGTATTGGACCCGATACACTAATCAAAAAAACCCAGAACTAGGAACATGTCCAGCCACATTATTATCGTGATTCTTGAATCATATCTTTCTCTTGACCCTTTAACTTGATGAGATGGAATGACTTTGCATCACGGCTTGAAATCCTTTCAGCTCCATATTGTTTCTCCGTACCTATTCTTTCGATTCTGATAGTAGGATTTGGACGACTTGAACGGAGTTATGTGATTGTAACTATGAACTGCAGCATGGTTACAATGCGGTACTCTATTCAAGTAACTTGGAGTCCTATTCTTGATTCACTTCCTTGATTTTTGGTCGTTATATTACCTTGCTTCTCTCGGTTGCATTGCTTACCAGTTCATATTTTATCGCAAGCTTGAATCCAAGAACCGTGTTGTATCTTTCCCCTTGTCCCGTAGTGACCAATCCGGTTGTGTTTCGAAGAAAACGGAGTAATACATGAGAAGTGTTTGATCGCAGTAGTACTGACTGCTTCAAGACCTTTCAGATGCAAGATGTTTCGAGGAGTTCCGATGAACCCGCCGCAGATCATCAGAGTTATACAGCGGAAGAGTGGTGAGCTAATAAATCACAAGTCTTAGAACAACTTGCAAAATTCATGATGAGGAGAACCGTTTACTGGAAAGTGAAGTTCGTAGACAAGTTGCAGATGAAGCGCTGATAGCAGTTCGAGAGTTTATGGACGTGTTCGCGGACATCTCGAGTTTACCGCCAAACTGAGATGTGGAGTTCGCGATCGATCTTGTTCCTGGTGCAGCACCAATCCTAAAGACGTATTATCCAATGGCACTAGTGGAGTCAAGAAACAGGTTACCGAATTGCTAGAGAAGGGTTGGATTCGCAGCAGCAATTCACCCTGAGAAGCTCCTGTTCTTCTAGTCAAGAAGAAAGATGGCATAAGGAGGATGCGCATCAATTATCGAGAATTAAACCGGGTGACTATTAAGAACAAGTACCTGATCCCTCGCATTGGCGAATTATTCGAGCAACTTAGTGGCACGATGGTATTCTCGAAGCTAGATTTGCGATCCGGATATCATCAAGTTCGAGTTAAATCAGAGAATATTTGCAAGACTGCGTTCCGAACTCGATATGGGCATTATGAGTATTTAGTGATGCCATTCGGAGTCACGAACGCATTAGCGATAATTATGGACTTGATGAACCTAATATTTTCACCGTTCTTGGACCAGTTATAGTAGTGTTTATCGATGATATTCTGATCCATTCAAAGAGCTTAGAAGAGCACGCAGACCACTTGAAGGTTGCACTTCAAACGTTGAGGAAAGAAAGACTGTATGCGAAAATGAACAAGTGCGAATTTTGGCTCGAAGAAAGTAAAGTTTTTGGGGCACGTCGTATCCGGAGATGGAATCACTGTTGATCCTGAGAAGATTGTAGCAGTTCAAAATTGGCCGATTCTGAAGAACGTAGCGGATATCAGAAGTTTCCTTGGACTTGCCGGATATTACAGATGGTTCGTGGAGAATTTCGCTCGTTTGGCTGAGCCTTTGACCAAGCTTACGCGAAAAGAAGTGCCGGATAGATGTGCATCAGTTTTTTTAGGCGTTGAAATAAAGATTGACAACCACTCCTATTTTGACCGTGCTAGACGGTTCCGTAGGATGGGTTAATCACAGCAACGCATCTGGGAAAGGTTTGGAATGTGCAACATGGGAAGGTTATAGCTTATGCATCAAGACAATTGAAGACCCATGAGAAAAATTACCCAACTCATAAGTTGGAGCTGGCAGCAGTGATTTTCGCCTTGAAGATTTGGAGACACTACTTATTGGGCGAAAGGATCGAAGTATTCACCGATCACAAAAGCCTAAAGTATGTGTTCACGCAGAAAGAGTTTAACATGAGACAACATAGATAGTTGGAGCTGATGGCGGACTATGATCTTGATCTCAAGTACCATTCGGTGAAAGTTAATGTAGTGCCGGATACGCTTAGTCGGTTGCCAGCAATTCAGATGTTGACAGCACACAGAAAGCTTATCAAAGATTTTCGGAGATTCGAGTTGGAGATCGTGTTACCGCATTCTTCGGGATAGTTGATGCAGCTGCAAGTACAGTCTTCGTTGATCGATAATATTAAGGCAGCGCAGTCACAGTATCCAAGATTACAGAAGTTTCGAGAACAGGTTGAAGCGGGACTTCAAACGGACTTGTTGATTCATGAAGATGGTTCGTTGCGATATGGTAGCCGTTTGTGTGCGCCGAAAGGAGATATTCGCGAAGAAGTTATGAAGGAGGCATATAGTTCCGCATATTCCGTACATCCAGGAGGCACGAAGATGTACCGTGATCTACGACAGTATTTCTGGTGGGAAGGCATGAAAAGGGAGATCGCCCGCTTTGTAGCGAAGTGCTTGGTGTGTCAGCAAGTTAAGCCTGAACATCAAAGGGTAGCTGGTTTATTGCAACCACTTCCGATTCCTCAATGGAAGTGGGAACATATTACCATGGATTTCGTGACAACTTTACCGTGGAGTCCGAAGGGCAATAATGCAGTTTGGGTGATCGTTGATCGATTGACCAAGATAGCTCATTTCATACCGTTTCGAGTTGGTCAGTCGACGGAAGCGTTAGCAAAACGGTACATGCAGGAGATTGTGAGATTGCATGGAGTACCCGTGAGTATCGTTTCTGATCGTGATACCCGATTCTTATCGCACTTCTGGAGGAGTTTACAGGAAAGTTTGGGGACGTGATTGAAGTTTAGCACTGCTTATCATCTCCATATAGATGGCCAGTCGGAGAGAAAGATCCAAACTCTTGAAGATATGTTGAGAGCTTGCCTGTTAGACTTCAAGGGTTCATGGGAAGATCATTTACACTTGGTAGAGTTTCCATACAGCTTTCAGGCGACTATCCAGATGGCTCCATTCGAGGCATTGTATGGTCGCAAGTGTCGCTCAACCGTCTGTTGGGACGATATTGGAGAGCGAAGATTGTTGGGACCGGATCTGATCGTGCAAACCGTGGAGAAAGTTAATACTACCCGAAATCACATGAGGGCAGCACAAGATCGGCAGAAGAGTTGGGCAGATACATCGAGAAGACCTCTAAAGTTCGATGTTGGTGATCTTGTATTCTTGAAGATATCACCGACTAGAGGAGTGATCCGTTTTGGGAGTTAAGGCAAGCTTAGTCCATGATTCGTGGGGCCTTTCGATACTATTGAGCGCGTTGGAGAAGTAGCTTCGATTAGCTTTACCACCATCTTTGGCGAGTGTGCATGACGTGTTTCATGTATCTCAACTCCGTAAGTATGTTCGAGATGAGACGCACGTAGTAGATCATTCGGGGCTGACAGTAATGGAAGACTTGACCTATGAAGAATGACCGATGTCGATTGTTGATCGAAGAGAAAAGGTTCTCACAAGGTTTTCCCTCTAGTACTTGTTTCATAGGGGAATCGCTCGCACGGAGAATCGATTTAGGAACGAGAAGATGAGATTCGACAGAAGTTCTATATCTCTTCTCTTAAATTCATGTTTACTTGTCTTTTCTAGTTCCGGAAATTTCGAGGACAAAATTTTTTGTAAGGGTGGTATGATGTAATACGCAGTTCCTTTTGTACGCCAATATCCGTATTTATATAAAATGTTGCTTACAAAATTTATTTATTTATATTTATATTTATTTTATTTATTTAAAAATCCTAACCCATACCTGACCCTGTGGTGACATCCGTACTTCTTTTCTCGTTCCGTTTATTGAAACGGACTTTTTTGAATCGCTA
This sequence comes from Agapanthus africanus, assembly GCA_030015575.1. Taxonomy (NCBI): domain Eukaryota; kingdom Viridiplantae; phylum Streptophyta; class Magnoliopsida; order Asparagales; family Amaryllidaceae; genus Agapanthus; species Agapanthus africanus. Next base: position 22,182,530 of record CM057346.1, read on the forward strand.
CGTGCATTTTACGTGCATCCAACCTTGGGGGTATGCATTTTCGTTACCTGAGCATTCATTTTGAAATTTGGACGTCGCATATATTTTTCATATTTTAAAACCGGATTTTTAGACACAATCCGGGGACATTTTGGAGTATTTTTGTATTAGCCTAAAAACCCAATTTTTCATATTATTATATTCATTTAAAACCTAATCTAATCCTAACATCCTCACCTCTCTCTACTCTTTCTTCCCCCCCCCCTTCATGCACTCTTTCTTCCCCCCCTCCCTTCATGCACGTTCTCCCCTCTCTCTCTTTTATCTTTACACCCCCACATCTCACTCTCTTTCTCTCTTTACACCCTCACACCTCACTCCCTCTCTTCTTTACAACTCACCCCCACTCATTCCAAATCTCATGTTCCCTCCCTCCCTCTCTCTATAAAATCTACATTTCATTCCTAACAAACCACTCTCTCTCAATCTCTCTCACTTCCTCTCTCAATTTTCCCAAAGTCCCTACCTCCTTCTCTCCTTCTTCTTCATCCCGCGACCACGAGAAAACTCGAACCCATCCCCGCGCCGCGCACGTCGCCTGCCCTCGCCGACCGTCGTCGTCAGGCAAGTTTAAATACTTGCTTCATGCTATTATACGCTCATTTCAATTGCGATTCAGTATTATTATAAGTGTTCGATGCGAACCATAATCTGAAAACTCCCCTAAAATGACGGAATTTGAACATAACAGTTGGCCCGAGTGATAATGAGTGCTGTGTTAAGAGTTGGCTCAAAAATACGGATCCTAACACCGTGAAATGTCATCCCCATTTAGATCCGTCGAATCTGTAAATTTCTGTACCTGAATTTTGTAAAAATCATAGTAAATTGATTATACACCGGAATGTTGTGTTCGACGGCTCATATCGAAGCCGACTCGATAACCTAGAACCCCATATAATTTTTAGTCTGTTTATGTTTTAAAAAGATGACGGAAACTGGTTCGGAGTGCGGCTCTGGACTGCAGTCCAGAGCAGCATTGGCTGTCGATTCTCGTTTTGTAACACCTTCTCCCTGCCGTATGAAAATGCCATGATGTGGAACCCTATACTATAGCGAAGATAAGTCTGTTATGCAACCATTGGAAGTGATTTCATTCGTTTTCACTATCTTTTACTATTTAAATTATATTTTAAATCAACAGAACCTATGGCTGTCCCAAACAGGGACAGAATGTATACCCTTTTATTGTACAAGGCATAACTTCCAGCACACCATGGGTATTATCGATCCATCTGGCTCATATCGAAGATGGGGTGCTGAAGGTTTATCTGTTGGCTTCGATACGAGCCAAACGGATCGATATTACCCATGGTGTGCGGGAAGTTATGCCTTGTACAATAAAGGGGTATACATTCTGTCCCTGTTTGGGACAGCCATAGGTTCTGTTGATTTAAAATATAATTTAAATAGTAAAAGATAGTGAAAACGAATGAAATCACTTCCAATGGTTGCATAACAGACTTATCTTCGCTATAGTATAGGGTTACGCATTATGGCATTTTCATACAGCAGGGAGAAGGTGTTACAAAATGAGAATCGACAGCCAATGCTGCTCTGGACTGCAGTCCAGAGCCGCACTCCGAACCAGTTTCCGTCATCTTTTTAAAACATAAACAGACTAAAAATTATATAGGGTTCTAGGTTGTCTAGTCGGCTTCGATATGTGCCCTCGAATGCAACATTCCGATGTATAATCAATTTACTGTGATTTTTACAAAATTCAGGTACAGAAATTTACAGATTCGATAGATCTAAATGGGGATGACATGTCACGGTGTTAGGATCCGTATTTTCGAGCCGACTCTTAACACAGTATTCATTATCACTCGGGCCAAATGTTATGTTTAAATTCCGTCATTTTAGGGGAGTTTTCAGATTATGGTTCGCATCGAACACTTATAATAATATAGTATCGCAATCGAAATGAACGTATAATAGCATGAAGCAAGTATTAAACTTGCCTGACGACGACGGTCGGTGAGGGCAGGCGACTGGCGCGGTGCGGGCTTGGGTTCGAGTTTTCTTGTGGTTGCGGGATGAAGAAGAAGGAGAGAAGGAGGTAGGGACTTTGGGAAAATTGAGAGAGGAAGTGAGAGAGATTGAGAGAGTGTGGTCTGTTAGGAATGAAATGTAGATTTTATAGAGGGAGAGAGGGAGGGAACGTGAGATTTGGAATGAGTGGGGGTGAGTTGTAAAGAAGAGAGGGAGTGAGTTGTGAGGATGTAAAGAGAGAAAGAGAGTGAGGTGTGAGGGTGTAAAGAGAAAAGAGAGAGGGGGGGAGAACGTGCATGAGTGGGGGGGAAGAAAGAGTAGAGAGAGGTGAGGATGTTAGGATTAGATTAGGTTTTAAATGAATATAATAATATGAAAACTTGGGAAAATCTATTTGATATCATATATACATTAAATACATCCTTCGGTCTAGATTGTAAACTTGTTATCCTTGATCTTGATTCATACAATGAGTTCTTCTACATATTTTGATCCCTTCGCTAGAACTTTGGGTAACTTGGTAGAGTTATGTGGTTGTAATTATGAACTGCAGCATAGTTACAATACTATACTCTGTTGAGTGACTTGGAGTTCTACATTTGATTTCCACTCGTTTGAGTTTCACCCCACCCGATATTCTTGTTTCGTTGTCCATTCTATATTTTATTCTGATTCTTATTCCTTGTACCTTATGTCGTTCTAAAATTTGTTGTTTTAGGACCATGACCTCCAACCACTCTCCGTTTATATCATTCCCGAGTTTTCAAATCTATTTACGTTTTCATCCTTGTACCTTTCTATTGATCTTACACCTGCTTACGTTTCTTATTGGACTCGTTGCATTCTCACGTCTTCATTTCTTCAAGTTATCGTATCGCGTTGCATATTTCAAGTTCCTATCAGAGTGGCGCAGCGGAAGCTAAAACATGGCTTCCAACGACTCTTCTTCTATCTCCACTCCCCAGAGTCAAACCGCCGTGTACTGCAAAGTTTGAAGGAAGCCCATGAGCGAACGAACGATCTCTTAGCCGAAGGACTAAGAAGGAAAATGGCTCAAGTACCAGCGGAAGCCTCCAATCGTAAGGGAAACCCTGTTAAACAAAGTAGAGATGTGAAGATGAAGAGCCCATTTGTTCCTCCACAACGGAAGCAGCGGAGAACTCAACGTTGCGGTTGTTGCAAGCGACCAGGACACCTTCAGAGAGACTGTCGTAAGGATAAAGGGCAGTGCTTGATTTGTGGATCCGACGAACATCTGGTCAATGGTTGACCTAGAAGGAAAGAGCTACAAGGAGGAGATTCGTCAACGCTCTCCACGTCGGCTTGAGTAACTTGGTTGTTTCGTAGTTCGAGTTTGAGGATGGTACGGACCCTGCACAGGATCCAAACTCGCTTGACGAGATCCCAGAGATTTAGACATCGACGCTAAGTTATCACTTTCCCTGCTTCCAACAAAGATATCCCTTTCAGTTGTTCCTTTTCGTTTAACTCCTGTATCTGTTGAACTCCTTGATTTATATGCCAAAAAATATATATACGTTTGTTTTCCTCATCTTTTCTAAGCACTCAACTATTTTCAAATCTATCATGGTTCACCACCGCACCCCTTGACTCTTTTTCGATTAAGTTGTATCTTGCCGCTACCCCCTTCTGAAGTTGTCAAACTCACACTCTTTCTAAATTATATCTCTCCCTAATTTTGAATCTGATTTCATCCTTTATCTTTATGTCATTCTGGACAGCCCAATTCTTCCTCACTTTCCTCCCATTCGGGTGATTGCTTACGCTTCACGACAATTGAAGAATTACGAGAAGAACTACCCAACACATGACTTGGAGTTCGCCGTTGGTATTTGATTTGGGAGTCGAGGCAAGCTCAGCCCCGATTCGTAGGGCCTTTCGAGATTATTGAGCGTGTTGGAGAAGTGGCTTATCGATTGGCTTTACCACCATCTTTGGCGAGTGTTCATGACGTGTTTCATGTATCTCAACTCCGTAAGTATGTTCGAGATGAGACACACGTACTAGATCATCCGGAGCTGACAGTAAGGGAAAACTTGACCTATGAAGAATGACCGATGTCGATTGTTGATCGAAGAGAAAAGGTTCTCACAAGGTTTTCTCTCTAGTACTTGTTTCATAGGGGAATCGCTCGTACGGAGAATCGATTTAGGAACGAGAAGATGAGATTCGACAGAAGTTCCATATCTCTTCTCTTAAATTCATGTTTACTTGTCTTTTCTAGTTCCGGAAATTTCGAGTACGAAACTTTTTGTAAGGGTGGTATGATGTAATACGCAGTTCCTTTTGTACGCCAATATCCGTATTTATATAAAATGTTGCTTACAAAATTTATTTATATTTATATTTATTTTATTTATTTAAAAATCCTAACCCATACCTGACCCTGTGGTGACATCCGTACTTCTTTTCTCGTTCCGTTTATTGAAACGGACTTGTTTGAATCGCTACGTGCATTTTACGTGCATTCGTTCTTGGGGGTATATTTTTATTAACCGGACATCATATTGTGATTTTAATTTATACGTATATTCTGTATATTTTAAAACTAGATTTTTAGACACAATCCGGGCGTATTTTGGAGTAGTTTTGTATTAGTCAGAAAACTCAAATTTTTTTAATATTATATTATTATAATATTAACTGTTAAATATATAATATATGTTTATTAAATTTTGGTTTTAAATATTGTTCAGATCTCAGATCCAACACACGTTCCTTCTCTTCTATTTTTCCTCTTTACAGTTCAATCCTCTTCTCTTTTTTCCTCTTTACAGTTCAATCTCCTCACTCCCTGATTCTCTCTCTACTTACACTATATATATATATGCACACACACCCTATTAATTAACCCACAGCCCCACGTTCTCTCTCCTCTCTCATACTATATATTCTTCCCCACTCCAAATTAATCCCCACCACCTCCTCACCTCTTTCCTTCATCCTGCCGACGAATCCAAACCCTACGAAAACCCGCGCCCGTCTCGCTCCTCGCCATCGCCGTCACCTCGTCGCCGTCGTCGCCCACCTCCTCATTGGCATCATCTCGTCATCGCCTCTCTCTTCTCCGACTCCCGACACCACCCTCACCTTCCTCCCCGACCACCCTCGTCGGTCTCCCCTCATCACCAACAACCCTGCACCCAACTCTAACCCCTGCAACCCACCTCACCGGAGCTCGTCTCGCCGCCGTCGACCGCCCCTTGCATTTACACCTCGTCGGACACCCCTTCCCGACTCTCCTTAATGCACACCCACAACCCTACAACTACCTAGTACGCCCACTTCCCCACTGCCGGAAACCGTCGCCGGAACCCTCGCTGCCACCTCCAACCACCGACACCTTCGCCGAGACCGTCCTCGGGCCCGCTCCGCGACGACCGAGCTCCATTAAACTATTGCACAGCCACTGCATCCGAGACCAAGCGGAGCTTCTCTTGCCCCCTCCACCTGCTCCGGCCACGATCCCGCACTGCGCGACGGCCACTCCACCATCGATGTCCTCAAGTACCGCCGCCGACATCAATCCATGCGAGTTGTAGCCAATCCAAAAGTAAGAATTCGAGGCCACGCCACTACGGTTCCAAGGCTCGCGAGCTCCGGTTTGTCGCAACGACCAGTTTCGCATCCGTGACGTGCATTGCAGCGTCCGACCGATCCATCATCTCAGTAATATCATCAGCAAGGCAAGTGAACCCCTCACTTGCTTTACATGCTAATATGCTATATATTGATACACATTTATATATAAATTTATATTGCTCTAATTAATTAAGTGTTTGCCGCTTGACCCTAAGCGAAACTCTATTTTAGAATGGCGGAACTCATGATCAATGAAACCCTGCGTGGTTAGTGAACATCGTACATAAATTTGGCTGTAAAATAAAGTTGGTTACTTCCCCTAAAACGACAACCCAATAACCCTTGTGAAATCTGATTTTCTCGGACAAGCTGAACGGTTAAAATCATAATAAATTATCTATATATCGGATCTCAGAGTGCTAGGGCTCGTATCGAAGCCAACTGATAAACCTACAGTAACCCATAGTTCATCTTTACATTTTGATAAGTTATAACAATGAACACGGAGGCGATTCGCGGCCCTGAACTGTAGTTCCGGGTAACGTTCGTTTTGAATACCTGGCCTTGGGAACACCTGTACACCCCTTCCTTAAACTGAAAATATGCGGAACCCTATATGGTCGCGTAGATAATTTATTTAGATAACCTTTGAATCTGGTCCCGTGTCGTTTCACCGTCATTTGATATTTAATTTGTATTTTAGAATACCGTGGTGTTCTGCAGTTTCTGCAGTGATCCCTCTTACACCAACACTTTGAACACAACATAACTTTTAATAAAGAATGCTATAGATGATCCGTTTGATGCGTTGGATAAATAACTGTAAAATCTACAATTAGTTGAACTGTAGCGTCGCCTAATTATGCTTCCAACTGGGAGTAAAATGTGTTACGAAACGGACTTCCAGTTCAGAAATTGGATTTCCAGCAATGAACACTTAAAATGAAATGGCCATAACTTGCGAACCTGAAACCCATTTGACGTGAAACCAATTTTCATGGATAGATAATTAAACATACTGCTTGTTCCTTTTATATTGTTTTGCTTAATTCTGCACATATGATTTATAGTAAATGTTTCAAGTTGTACAACACTGGCTGCTGTGTTTTATTTGTATCATGAATAATTGCATTTTCATCATATCATGTAGCGGTATACCCTCATTGAATAGTGGTCATGAAACATTGATAACCTAGTGATCGTGTATATTACCCAGTGATAAGTATTATTGATTGGATTGTGACAAGTACGTTAGTGTTAAAGCGTGAATGAATAAGTGAAAATGAATGAATAAGTGAAAGTGAATGAATAAGTGAAGTGACGCGTACTTGTACACAATCAACGGAACCAGTTACTTTATTGCATTGTCGACGCCTATGAGGCATATGTAAGTGTAACTATAACAACATGTGTACAAATGTCGCCATAGCGAAGAAATAACGAAATATGAATCAATTCCGGCTCATACGAGCATAACAACAAAAGTCACATAAGGTACAAATACCGAACCTCTCAGTATCTAAGTCAATACAGGTGAATAGTAGATGGAGAGTACTAGATACAATAAGATACATAAATGGAAACAATGGATAACCACACAAATCCACATACCAAAAAAAAGGGTCTCAACCCAATAGTAGCGGTATCCACGGAAAAGATGTAATAAGAAGCCTGCCGCTTCCAAACTGCAAATCAACCCTGCAAAAATGTTGTGGCACAATGGGGGTGAGTTGCCAATTCGTGAGAAGTAAATAACATCGTACAGGTAATCACATGTATGTACGATAAACAACCATTTCTACATATGTGTCATGATAAGGTATATATGTCAATATGAAATGCAGTAAATCATGATCTGGTAAATGACTATATGTAGAGAATGTATCATAAATACCTGAGTATGGGTAAAACATAATACTCATCCATAATCACCATCAGTAAAATAAATCCAGTGTCCATCAACGACACGTAAATCTCAATATCTCAGGCGCCGTCACTATTACTGGCCCTCTCATCTGTAAATCTCATGGAAAACCTGAGTGTCCAACACCGACACTCGAAATATCATAAAAAAAAACTCGTGTCTAGCATCGACACGTAAATCCATATATCTCTCTCTCTGGACTTCGTCATTCCGAATCGGTCCATATCTCTGGGTTTCGTCATTCCAAATCGACCCATATCTCATGACTCCGGCAGGTATCCTCCGGACAACCGCCGAGTCCATCCAATCACCGGTAGGTAGTATGCCCTCTGCCAGGCTCATCGGCTACACCACGATATCATTCTTGCCCCGGGGTACCATACCGGGTCCACCATGTACCCGCATACGGTTCTCACATCTCCTCGAATCGGGTCTCGAAAACCAAGCTCATAACCGAGAAAACTCATGGTGGACATCCCAAAATAACATCAAGAGAAACTGCGTTTAAAACAATTTATAGATTTCTTTGAAATATACCGGCGGTTCTCAAATACAAAAATCTCATGAAAACAATATCTCAATGCATATATTCATGAACTACAATGTATGCAATATGGAAGTAATGTGATCATATCAAGGGAAATCCACACTTTTATAAATAAATCCTAGTTTTTAGAAAGTATCTTATGATTTCTCAAATCCATGATATCGAATAAAACATCATATAAAAATATTATTACATCAATGTAAGTATCATAATGTGAACTAATACAAGAATAACTATCTAACTACAAATCATGAATACAGTACAATATCTTTATCTAAGGCCATTTCTATAGTGTGCGTGACATAGCAATTACCAACGGTGTGTGTGTAACATATAGTGCTCGTGCAACATGAACTGTTTGTAATGGTGCAGTGTCCTATCAATATTATATCAATGATTAACATGAAATATGATGAACTAATTATTACTAGATCAATATATGGTTAATCTATGTGTGGTCAATAGGCATATCACTTAAAGTAATTCACTTGAATCCTAGCCTTTGGCACTTAGCGCCACACAGGCGATTTTCCCGTAGATGTTAAATCTACTCACCAGACAATCCTGAATTAAGTGAATCCAATCACCTCCTTTTCTTTCCTTCCTTCGTCTGAAGTCCCTGCTTGCGATCCTAATATCACACAAATAAAGCCAATACTTACCAATATTAGTAAACTAAGGATAACACACGGACACGGACACCAAGCTAACGATTTAGTTCACACAAACTATTTGGTGATAGCTTGGTGACTAAACGTGTGAAGCAACACGACTGAATAACACGCACGCGCAGAACCGACACGATGCGCAGAACTGACTCGAACCACAGAACTGAATCGGACACGTATCGCGTAATATCGTAAGCTCAAAATTTAGCGAAACTATACAAATACGGTAACAAGTACACTCTGTCGGCAGTTCAGCAAAATTTGTTTCAGTACAATCGGATTTCGGGTTCGCAAGTTACAGTCGTTTCATTCTAAGTGTTTGCTGCTGGAATTTCAGTTTCTGAACTGAATGTCCATTTCGCAACACAGTTTTACCCTGTTGGGATCAAAATTAGGCGAGCTATACTTGAAAAAATTTTAGGTTTATCAGTTAGGTTTCCAACGCATCATACGGATCAATAATATCCATTGTGTACTGGAAGTTATGTACTGAAAAACAAAGGGGTATACGTTCTGTCCCTGTTTGGGACTGCTATACGTTCTGTTGATTTAAAATACAGTTTAAATAGTAAACGACAGTAGAAATGAATGAAATCACTTTCATTGGTTAGCTAACAGATTTATCTTCACTATGATATAGAGTTCCGCATTATAACATTTTCATACAGTAGATTGAAAGCATTACAAAACGCGAATCGACAACCAGAACTGCTCTGGACTGCAGTCCAGAGCCGCACTCCGAACCAGTTTCGGTCATCTTTTTAAAACAGAAACAGACTAAAATCATACCTCACCAAAACTTGACTGAATTCTTATCCATCCATGCTCCAAGACAACATAAACATGACTTTTTTTGAAGGTTTGTGAATGAGAGAATGTAGAGGGTGAGGGTGGGTATTTATAGCCAAATTCCTTCTCTTTAATGATTATTCATTACACTTATGCAAGTTTCCACCATACCTACCCTTCCTTTACACTCATGCCACTCATGCCTTGATTCCATGACAACCTTGCATATTCATTATGCCTCCCATGCCACAAATTTTAAAATCCTTCTCTTTAATTAAAATAAAACATTTTTGATATTTAATGAAAATGTAAATAAAACTTATCTTAAAGGTAAACTTAGTGGCACGATGGTATTCTCGAAGCTGGATTTGCGATCCGGATATCATCAAGTTCGAGTTAAATCAGAGAATATTTGCAAGACTGCGTTCCGAACTCGATATGGGCATTATGAGTATTTAGTGATGCCATTCGGAGTCACGAACGCATTAGCGATAATTATGGACTTGATGAACCTAATATTTTCACCGTTCTTGGACCAGTTATAGTGGTGTTTATCGATGATATTCTGATCCATTCAAAGAGCTTAGAAGAGCACGCAGACCACTTGAAGGTTGCACTTCAAACGTTGAGGAAAGAAAGACTGTATGCGAAAATGAACAAGTGCGAATTTTGGCTCGAAGAAAGTAAAGTTTTTGGGGCACGTCGTATCCGGAGATGGAATCACTGTTGATCCTGAGAAGATTGTAGCAGTTCAAAATTGGCCGATTCTGAAGAACGTAGCGGATATCAGAAGTTTCCTTGGACTTGCCGGATATTACAGAAGGTTCGTGGAGAATTTCGCTCGTTTGGCTGAGCCTTTGACCAAGCTTACGCGAAAAGAAGTGCCGGATAGATGTGCATCAGTTTTTTTAGGCGTTGAAATAAAGATTGACAACCACTCCTATTTTGACCGTGCTAGACGGTTCCGTAGGATGGGTTAATCACAGCAACGCATCTGGGAAAGGTTTGGAATGTGCAACATGGGAAGGTTATAGCTTATGCATCAAGACAATTGAAGACCCATGAGAAAAATTACCCAACTCATGAGTTGGAGCTGGCAGCAGTGATTTTCGCCTTGAAGATTTGGAGACACTACTTATTGGGCGAAAGGATCGAAGTATTCACCGATCACAAAAGCCTAAAGTATGTGTTCACGCAGAAAGAGTTTAACATGAGACAACATAGATAGTTGGAGCTGATGGCGGACTATGATCTTGATCTCAAGTTCCATTCGGTGAAAGTTAATGTAGTGCCGGATACGCTTAGTCGGTTGCCAGCAATTCAGATGTTGACAGCACACAGAAAGCTTATCAAAGATTTTCGGAGATTCGAGTTGGAGATCGTGTTACCGCATTCTTCGGGATAGTTGATGCAGCTGCAAGTACAGTCTTCGTTGATCGATAATATTAAGGCAGCGCAGTCACAGTATCCAAGATTACAGAAGTTTCGAGAACAGGTTGAAGCGGGACTTCGAACGGTCTTGTTGATTCATGAAGATGGTTCGTTGCGATATGGTAGCCGTTTGTGTGTGCTGAAAGGAGATATTCGCGAAGAAGTTATGAAGGAGGCATATAGTTCCGCATATTCCGTACATCCAGGAGGCACGAAGATGTACCGTGATCTACGACAGTATTTCTGGTGGGAAGGCATGAAAAGGGAGATCGCCCGCTTTGTAGCGAAGTGCTTGGTGTGTCAGCAAGTTAAGCCTGAATATCAAAGGGTAGCTGGTTTGTTGCAACCACTTTCGATTCCTCAATGGAAGTGGGAACATATAACCATGGATTTCGTGACAGCTTTACCGCGGAGTCCGAAGGGCAATAATGCAGTTTGGGTGATCGTTGATCGATTGACCAAGACAGCTCATTTCATACCGTTTCGAGTTGGTCAGTCGACGGAAGCGTTAGCAAAACGGTACATGCAGGAGATTGTGAGATTGCATGGAGTACCCGTGAGTATCGTTTCCGATCGTGATACCCGATTCTTATCGCACTTCTGGAGGAGTTTACAGGAAAGTTTGGGGACGTGATTGAAGTTTAGCACTGCTTATCATCTCCATATAGATGGCCAGTCGGAGAGAACAATCCAAACTCTTGAAGATATGTTGAGAGCTTGCATGTTAGACTTCAAGGGTTCATGGGAAGATCATTTACACTTGGTAGAGTTTCCATACAGCTTTCAGGCGACTATCCAGATGGCTCCATTCGTGGCATTGTATGGTCGCAAGTGTCGCTCAACCGTCTGTTGGGACGATATTGGAGAGCGAAGATTGTTGGGACCGGATCTGATCGTGCAAACCGTGGAGAAAGTTAATACTACCCGAAATCACATGAGGGCAGCACAAGATCGGCAGAAGAGTTGGGAAGATACATCGAGAAGACCTCTAAAGTTCGATGTTGGTGATCTTGTATTCTTGAAGATATCACCGACTAGTGGAGTGATCCGTTTTGGGAGTTGAGGCAAGCTTAGTCCACGATTCGTGGGGCCTTTCGATACTATTGAGCGCGTTGGAGAAGTAGCTTCGATTGGCTTTACCACCATCTTTGGCGAGTGTTCATGACGTGTTTCATGTATCTCAACTCCGTAAGTATGTTCGAGATGAGACGCACGTAGTAGATCATTCGGGGCTGACAGTGGGAAGACTTGACCTATGAAGAATGACCGATGTCGATTGTTGATCGAAGAGAAAAGGTTCTCAAGAACAAGGTTTTCCCTCTCGTACTTGTTTCATGGGGGAATCGCTCGCACGAAGAATCGACTTGGGAACGAGAAAACGAGATTCGACAGAAGTTTCCATATCTCTTCTCTTAAATTCATGTTTACTTGTCTTTTCTAGTTTCGGAAATTTCGAGGACGAAATTTTTGTAAGGGTGGTATGATGTAATACCCAGTTCCTTTTGTACGCCAATATCCGTATTTATATAAAATGTTGCTTACAAAATTTATTTATTTATATTTATATTTATTTTATTTATTTTAAAATCCTAACCCATACCTGACCCTGTGGTGACATCCATACTTCTTTTCTCGTTCCGTTTATTGAAACGGACTTGTTTGAATCGCTACGTGCATTTTACGTGCATCCAATCTTGGGGGTATGCATTTTCGTTACCTGAGCATTCATTTTGAAATTTGGACGTCGTATATATTTTTCGTATTTTAAAACCGGATTTTTAGATACAATCCGGGCACATTTTGGAGTATTTTTGTATTAGCCTAAAAACCCAAATTTTCATATTATTATATTCATTTAAAACCTAATCTAATCCTAACATCCTCACCTCTCTCTACTCTTTCTTCCCCCCCCCCACTCATGCATGTTCTCCCCTCTCTCTCTTTTATCTTTACACCCCCACATCTCACTCTCTTTCTCTCTTTACACCCTCATACCTCACTCCCTCTCTTCTTTATAACTCACCCCCACTCATTCCAAATCTCATGTTCCCTCCCTCTCTCCCTCTATAAAATCTACATTTCATTCCTAACAAACCACTCTCTCTCAATCTCTCCCACTTCCTCTCTCAATTTTCCCAAAGTCCCTACCTCCTTCTCTCCTTCTTCTTCATCCCACGACCACGAGAAAACTCGAACCCATGCCCACGCCGGGCCCGTCGCCTGCCCTCGCCGACAGTCGTCGTCAGGCAAGTTTAATACTTGCTTCATGCTAATTATACATATTCAATTCTATTGCACTTCAATATCATATATACATTACGATTGCGAATCAAGTAATGCAAGTGTTCGATGCAAAACACGAACTGAAAACCCCCTTTAAATTGACGGAAACTAATCAGGACTGATGGCCTGAGTGATAATGAATATTGTGTTAAGAGTTGGCTCGAAAATACGGATTCTAACACCGTGAAATGTCATCCCCACTTAGATCCATCGAATCTGTAAATTTCTGTACCTGAATTTTGTAAAAATCATAGTAAATTGATTATACATCGGAATGTTACGTTCGAGGGCACATATCGAAGCCGACTCGATAACCTAGTACTCCATATAATTTTTAGTCTGTTTATGTTTTAAAAAAATGACGGAAACTGGTTCTGAGTACGGCTCTGGACTGCAGTCCAGAGCAGCATTGGCTGTCGATTCTCGTTTTGTAACACCTTCTCCCTGCTGTATGAAAATGCCATGATGCGGAACCCTATACTATAGCGAAGATAAGTCTGTTATGCAACAATTGGAAGTGATTTCATTCGTTTTCACTATCTTTTACTATTTAAATTATATTTTAAATCAACAGAACCTATGCATGTCCCAAACAGGGACAGAATGTATACCCCTTTATTGTACAAGGCATAACTTCCAGCACACCATGGGTATTATCGATCCGTCTGGCTCATATTGAATCCAACAGATAAACCTTCAGTATACCATAGTTCATCTTGGCATTTTGATAAGTTATAACAATGAATACTGAGGCGATTCACGGACCTGAACTGCAGTCCGGGGAAACTTTCGTTTGAATACCTGGCCTTGGGAACACCTGTACACCCCTTCCTTAAACTGAAAATGCACGGAACCCCATATGGTCGCGTAGAAAATTTAGTTAGCTAACCCTTGAATCTGGTCCCGTGTCGTTTCACCATCATTTGATATTTAATTTGTATTTTAGAATACCGTGGTAATCTGCAGTTTCTGCAGTGATCTCTCTTACACCAGCACATTGTGCATAACATAACTTTTAATACAGAACTGATATTGATGATACGTTTGATGCGTTGGAAAGATAACAGTAAAATCTACAATTAGTTGAACTGTAGTGTCGCCTAATTATGCTCCCAACTGGGAGTAAAATGTGTTACGAAACGGATTTCCAGTTCAGAAATTGGATTTCCAGCAGTGAACACTTAAAATGAAATGGCCATAACTTGCGAACCTGAAACCCGTTTGACGTGAAACCAATTATGCACATATGATTTATAGTAAATTTTGCAAGTTGTATGACACTGGCTGCTGTGCTTTATTTGTATCATGAATAATTGCATTTTCATCATATCATGTAGCGGTATGCCCTCATTGAATAGTGGTCTTGAAACATTGATAACCTAGTGATCGTGTACATTACCCAGTGATAAGTATTATTGATTGGATTGTGACAAGTACGTTAGTGTAAAAGCGTGAATGAATAAGTGAAAATGAATGAATAAGTGAAGTGACGCGTACTTGTACACAATCAACGGAACCAGTTACTTTATTGCATTGTCGACGCCTATGGGGCATATGTAAGTGTAACTATAACTGGAATGGGACGGTTATGGAGAACTTGCATTAGTGTCATAGGTAAAACATCGAGTATTGTTCATTTATCTTGGGTACCAGTCGATACATGCTTGATGGAGACCCTGTTTCCAGTTCTCGCGTAGACTTGTCATGGAGCGACTAGTATTTGGATTCATGGTTGGTATTTGATGTAGACCGTGGGTATGGGGTAGTTTGAGTGTGAGTTCAACAGAATCTCGGGAGTCCCATTGCCGGCACATACAGCGAATCTGGAGATATATGGGTGATATTACTGATTATTAGCGAGCGACTCGGGGGGTTGACAAGGCCAGCCATGCTCCTACGGTCGAGGAAACATACTGCCGTAGTCACACTTCGGCTTCTAGCTTTACGTGGTAATCAGTAATCAATGCACAGGAAATGAGAAATGCAGTCACTAAATCAAAACAGGTGTAAAACTAACCAGATAGAGTCAAAGGAAAGATAGCACTGACGTCGCTGATCTAGATGTCTGCAATATCCTCAAGGTACGACAGATCCTGATCTGAGCTAAATCCACTTCTCACTCTGAGCATGCATACTCAGGTCGTCAGAACGACACGATAGCAATACATACATACATACATACATACATACATATATATATATATATATATATATATGCATATGTAAACACGTGCAATGATGATTAAAATGAAACAGTAAGAATGGAGTGATGACATGAGCATGAAATAATCAGTACCGGTAAACAGTAGAGCATGTAAACAGTAAAGCAGGTAAACAGTAAGGCATGTATATCGAATCAGTAATCAATGCATGTCACTAAACCTATCAGTCTCTAAGTCTCAATGTCTGGGTCGCTAAACCTATCGTCAGTCCAAGTGTGAGAGTCAACCACTCGTGAGTATCCCTCACCCAAGGGTAGGACCCAAGGGCAAGGGAACACGGGCCCGAGTCGCTCGCTAATAATCAGTAATAATCAGTAACATCACCCATATATCTCCAGATTCGCTGTATGTGCCGGCAATGGGACTCCCGAGATTCTGTTGAACTCACACTCAAACTACCTCATACCCACGGTCTACATCAAATACCAACCATGAATCCAAATATTAGTCGCTCCATGACAAGTCTACGCGAGAACTGGAGACAGGGTCTCCATCAAGCATGTCTCGACTGTTATGCAAGATAAATGGACAGTACTCGATGTCTTACCTATGACACTAATGTAAGTTCTCCATAACCATCCCATTCCAGTTATAGTTACACTTACATATGCTCCATAGGCGTCGACAATGCAATAAAGTAACTGGTTCCGTTGATTGTGTACAAGTACGCGTCACTTCACTTATTCATTCACTTTCACTTATTCATTCATTTTCACTTATTCATTCACGCTTTAACACTAACGTACTTGTCACAATCCAATCAATAATACTTATCACTGGGTAATGTACACAATCACTAGGTTATCAATATTTCATGACCACTATTCAATGAGGGCATACCGCTACATGATATGATGAAAATGCAATTTTTCATGATACAAATAAAGCACAGCAGTCATATGTGCTGAATTAAGCAAAACAATATAAAAGGAACAAGCAGTATGTTTAATTATCTATCTATCAAAATTGGTTTCACGTAAAACGGGTTTCAGGTTCGCAAGTTATGGCCATTTCATTTTAAGTGTTCACTGCTGGAAATCCAATTTCTGAACTGAAAGTCCGTTTCGTAACACATTTTACTCCCAGTTGAGAGCATAATCAGGTGACACTACAGTTCAACTAATTGTAGATTTTACTGTTATCTTTCCAACGCATCAAACGTATCATCAATATCAGTTCTGTATTAAAAGTTATGTTATGTACAAGGTTCTGGTGTAAGAGAGATCACTGCAGAAACTGCAGATTACCACGGTATTCTAAAATACAAATTAAATATCAAATAGCGGTGAAACGACACGGGACTAGATTCAGGGGTTATCTAACTAAATTCTCTACGCGACCATATGGGGTTCCGGGCATTTTCAGTTTAAGGGAGGGATGTACTGGTTTTCCCAAGGCCAGGTATTCAAACGAACGTTACCCCGGACTGCAGTTCACGGCCGTGAATCGTCTCAGTATTCATTGTTATAACTTATCAAAATACCAAGATGAACTATAGGGTGCTGACGGTTTATCGGTTGGTTTCGATACGAGCCAGATGGATCGATAATACCCATGGTGTGCTGGAAGTTATGCCTTGTACAATAAAGGGGTATACATTCTGTCCCTGTTTGGGACAGCCATAGGTTCTGTTGATTTAAAATATAATTTAAATAGTAAAAGATAGTTAAAACGAATGAAATCACTTCCAATGGTTGCATAACAGAATTATCTTCGCTATAGTATAGGGTTCCGCATCATGGAATTTTCATAAAGCAGGGAGAAGGTGTTACAAAACGAGAATCGACAGCCAATGCTGCCGTGGACTGCAGTCCAGAGCCGCACTCCGAACCAGTTTCCGTCATCTTTTTAAAACATAAACAGACTAAAAATTATTTGGGGTTCTAGTTTATCGAGTCGACTTCGATATGAGCCCTCGAACGCAACATTCCGATGTATAATCAATTTACTATGATTTTTACAAAATTCAGGTACAGAAATTACAGATTCGATGGATCTAAATGGGGATGACATTTCACGGTGTTAGGATCCGTATTTTTGAGCCAACTCTTAACACGGTATTCATTATCACTCAGGACATCAGTTGTGATTAGTTTCCGTCAATTTAAAGGGGGTTTTCAGTTCGTGTTTTGCATCGAACACTTGCATTACTTGATTCGCAATCGTAATGTATATATGATATTGAAGTGCAATCGAATTGAATACGTATAATTAGCATGAAGCAAGTATTAAACTTGCCTGACGACGACGGTCGGTGAGGGAAGTCGACGGGCGCGGCTCGGGCGTGGGTTCGAGTTTTCTCGTGGTCGTGGGATGTAGAAGAAGGAGAGAAGGAGGTAGGGACGGCGATGAGGCAGGCGAGGGCACGGGTTCGAGCGCAGGAAAGGAAAGAAGAAGAGAAAGAGAGGGATCGAGTGGAAAGAGAGAGTGATAACAGAGAGAGAGACATGTGAATGTGGGAATGGGGAGGTGATATGATCTGTGGGATTGAATATATAAGAAGAAGAGAGAGAGATTGTTAATTAATATATAATAATAATATATAGTAAAGAGAGGAAGAGAACCTGAGGAAATGAGAGAGGTTGAGTTGTAAAGAAGAGAGTGAGTGAGATGTGGAGTGTAAAGAGAGAAAAGAGTGAGGTGTGGAGTGTAAAGAGAAAAGAGAGTGATGTGTGGGGGTGTAAAGAGAGAAAAGAGAGAGAAAGGGGAGAACGTGCATGAGTGGGGGGGGTGGAGAATGTTAGGATTAGATTAGGTTTTAAATGAATATAATAATATGAAAACTTGGGATTTTAGGCTAATACAAAAATACTAGAAAATGTGCCCGGACTGTGTCTAAAAATCTAGTTTTAAAATATAAATAATATTCGTATAAATTAAAATCACAATATGATGTCCGGTTAATAAAAATATACCCCCAAGAACGGATGCACGTAAAATGCACGTAGCGATTCAAACAAGTCCGTTTCAATAAAAGAAACGAGAAAAGAAGTACGGATGTCACTACAGGATCAGGTATGGGTTAGGATTTTAAAATAAATAAATATAAATATAAATAAATAAATTTTGTAAGTAACATTTTATATAAATACGGATATTGGCGTACAAAACGAACTGGGTATTATATCATACCACCCTTACAAAAAAATTTCGTCCTCGAAATTTCCGGAACTAGAAAAGACAAGTAAACATGAATTTAAGAGAAGAGATAAGGAAACTTCTGTCGAATCTCATCTTCTCGTTCCCAAGTCGATTCTTCGTGCGAGCAATTCCCCCATGAAACAAGTACGAGAGGGAAAACCTTGTTCTTGAGAACCTTTTCTCTTCGATCAACAATCGACAACGGTCATTCTTCATAGGTCAAGTCTTCCCTTACTGTCAGCTCCGAATGATCTAGTACGTGCATTTCATCTCGAAGATACTTACGGAGTTGAGATACATGAAACATGTCATGAACACTCGCCAAAGATGATGGTAAAGCTAATCGATAAGCCACTTCTCCAACACGTTCAATAATCTCGAAAGGCCCAACAAATCGGGGTAGAGCTTGCCTCGACTCCCAAATCAAATACCAAAGGCGAACTCCAAGTCATGTGTTGGGTAGTTCCTCTCGTAATTCTTCAGCTGTCGTGAAGCGTAAGCAATCACCCGAATTGGAAGAATGTGAGGAAGAATTGGGCTGTCCAGAATGACATAAAGATAAAGGATGAAATCAGATTCAAAATTAGGGAGAGATATAATTTAGAAAGAGTGTGAGTTTGACAACTTCAGAAGGGGGTAGCGGCAATATACAATTTAATCGAAAAAAGAGTCAAGGGGTACGGTGGTGAACCATGATAGATTTGAAAATAGTTGAGTGCTTAGAAAAGATGAGGAAAACAAACGTATATATTTTTTTGGCATATAAATCAAGGAGTTCAACAGATACAGGAGTTAAATTACTCACTTTATTGAGTTCTTCTACACACTCTTATGTGTCCACACACTTTGTACCGAGGTTAAGCCGAGACTCATCCTTGTTAGATGAGCCACTTGTCGTGATTACTCCTATTGGAGAGTCTTTTGTTGCTCGACATGTGTTTCGGTCATGTACCGTTCATATTAGAGATAGAGTTTCGTTTGTCGACTTGATCCTCCTTGATATGTTGGACTTTGACGTTCTCCTCGGCATGGACTGGTTATCTACATGCTATGCGTCTGTGGACTGCCGTGAGAAAGCAGTCAGGTTCTGTTTCCGGGAGAAACGGTTCTTGTTGTGCAGGGGGACCGTAGTGCCACTCCTCACAATTTTATTTCTACCCTTTGCGCTAATCGGCTTTTGAGGAAAGGATATCATGGGTTTTTAGCTTTTATTCGTAATACGGGAGCCATAGTAGAACCATTGAACCAGGTTCCTATTGTGAGAGAGTTTTTCGACGTTTTTCCTGATGAGTTACCTGGATTGCCGCCAGAGCGCGACATCGAGTTCTGCATCAATCTGATTTCCGGCACGGGGCCTATTTCTATACCTCCTTATCGGATGGCTCCGGCTAAGCTTAAAGAGCTTAAAGATCAACTGCAAGAGTTGCTGGAGAAGGGACTTGTTCGTCCGAGTGTTTCACCTTGGGGAGCTCATGTTCTTTTCGTCAAAAAGAAAGACGAAAGTATGAGGCTGTGCATTGACTATCGTCAATTGAATCGAGTCACAGTACGAAATAGGTATCCTTTACCTCGCATTGACGATTTATTTGATCAGCTCCAGAGTGTATGACATTTTTCCAAGATTGATTTGAGGTCGGGTTATCATCAATTGCGAGTCCGGAAAGATGACATTCCGAAGACTGCTTTTCGTACGCGCTACGGGCATTATGAGTTTTTGGTGATGTCGTTAGGACTTACCAATGCCCCAGCAATGTTCATGGACTTGATGAACCAAATTTTCAAGCCATTCCTCGACCAGTTCATTATTATGTTTATTGATGACATTCTGGTTTATTCTAGAAGTCATGAGGAGCATGAGCAGCACTTGAGAATTGCTTTGCAGACATTGAGAGAACACCAGTTGTTTGATAAGTTCTCAAAGTGTGCATTTTGGCTTGATAGTGTTGACTTTTTGGGTCATGTGGTTACGGGAGACGGTATCCAAGTGGATTCGAAGAAGATTGAAGCCGTACAACTTTGGCCTAGACCCGTATCGGTGACGGAGGTCCGTAGTTTCTTGGGATTAGCCGGTTATTACCGACGTTTCGTGCAGGATTTTTCAAGTATCGCTGCACCGATGACCGGACTGACCAGGAAGGGGATTCCTTTTCTTTGGACCGAGGCTTGCGAGCAGAGTTTCCAGCTGTTGAAGACGCGGTTGACGACTGCACCAGTTTTATCTTTGCCTTCTGGATAGGGTGGCTATGTTGTCTATTGTGATGCTTCTTGAATGGGATTTGGTTGCGTGTTAATGCAACAGGATAAGGTTATCGCTTATGCTTCTCGTCAGTTGAAGAGGCACGAGCAGAACTATCCTACCCATGATCTTGAGATGGCCGCGGTGGTATTTGCTCTTAAGATTTGGAGACACTACTTGTACGGAGAGTCGTGCCAGATTTTCACGGATCACAAGAGCTTGAAGTACATCTTCCAGCAGCGGGATCTGAATTTGAGGCAGCGTCGTTGGATGGAGCTTGTAAAGGATTATGATTGTGAAATTCTTTATCGCCCGGGCAAGGCGAATGTAGTAGCTGATGCTTTGAGTCGTAGACCCGGAGGTAGCTTGTTCCATTTGAACGCGGTTCTGAGACAATCTTCTACAGATTGGCAAATCTTGTGTGATAGTAGAGTTCAATTCGAGTTCACTTCAGCCGGTGGACAGCTTGCTCATGTCCGTGCTCGTCCACTTCTGCTTGATCTTATCCGTGATGCACAATCCGACGATGATCGTTTGTCCGAGATCTTTGAACTTGTTCGGCAAGGTAAAGATTCGGAGTTTGTGATTGATGACCAAGGTGTGCTACGTTTTGGGACTCGTTTATGTGTACCAAATTCCAAAGAGCTGAGACGCGATATCTTAGAGCAGGCACATCAATCAGCTTACAATGTTCACCCAGGTTCCACCAAGATGTATCGTGATTTGAAAGATATCTACTGGTGGGAAGGGATGAAGAGAGATGTTTCGGACTTCGTTTCGAAGTGCCTGACTTTTCAGCAGGTCAAGGCTGGGCATCAAAGACCGGCAGGAGAATTACAGCCTTTGCCTATTCCGGAGTGGAAATGGGAGCAAATATCTATGGATTTCGGCCAGGCTCATCGGCTGCACCACGATATCATTCTTGCCCCGGGGTACCATACCGGGTCCACCATGTACCCGCAGACGGTTCCCACATCTCCTCGAATCGGGTCTCGAAAACCAAGCTCATAACCGAGAAAACTCATGGCGGACATCCCAAAATCACATCAAGAGAAACCGCGTTTAAAACACTTTATAGCTTTCTTTGAAATATACCAGCGGTTCTCAAATCCAGAAATCTCATGAAAACAATATCTCAATGCATATATTCATGAACTACAATGTATGCAATATGGAAGTAATGGGATCATATCAAGGGAAATCCACACTTTTATAAATAAATCCTAGTTTTTAGAAAGTATATTGTGATTTCTCAAATCCATGATATCGAATAAAACATCATATAAAAATATTACTACATCAATGTAAGTATCATAATGTGAACTAATACAAGAATAACTATCTAACTACAAATCATGAATATGGTACAATATCTTTATCTAAGGCCATTTCTATAGTGTGCGTGACATAGCAATTACCAACGGTGTGTGTGTAACATATAGTTCTCGTGCAACATGAACCGTTTGTAATGGTGCAGTGTCCTATCAATATTATATCAATGTTTAACATGAAATATGATTACTAGTTCAATATATGTTTATATCTATATGTGGTCAATAGGCATATCACTTAAAGTAATTCACTTGAATCCTTGCCTTTGGCAATTAGCGCTACACAGGCGATTTCCCCGTAGATGTTAAATCTACTCACCAGACAATCCTGAATTAGGTGAATCCAATCACCTCCTTTCCTTTCCTTCTTTCATCTGAAGTCCCTGCTTGCGATCCTAATATCACACAAATAAAGCCAATACTTACCAATATTAGTAAACTAAGGATAACACACGGACACGGACACCTAGCTAACGATTTAGTTCACACAAACTATTTAGTGATAGCTCGGTGACTAAACGTGTGAAGCAACACGACTAAAAAACACGCACGCGCAGAACCGACGCGATGCGCAGAACTGAATCGAACCACAGAACTGAATCGGACACGTATCGCGTAATATCATAAG
Organism: Agapanthus africanus; assembly: GCA_030015575.1. Taxonomy (NCBI): domain Eukaryota; kingdom Viridiplantae; phylum Streptophyta; class Magnoliopsida; order Asparagales; family Amaryllidaceae; genus Agapanthus; species Agapanthus africanus. Next base: position 22,205,367 of record CM057346.1, read on the forward strand.
CTCAAAATTTAGTGGAACTATACAAATACGGTAACAGGTACACTCTGTCGGCAGTTCAGCAAAATTTGTTTCAGTACAATCGGATTTCGGGTTCGCAAGATACAGTCGTTTCATTTTAAGTGTTCGCTGCTGAAATTTCAGTTTCTGAACTGAATGTCCATTTCGCAACACAGTTTTCACCCTGTTAGGATCAAAATTAGGCGACGCTATAGTTGAACAAAATTTAGGTTTATCAGTTATATTTCCAACTCATCTTACGGATCAATAATATACATTGTGTACTAGAAGTTATGCACTGAAAAACAAAGGGGTATACGTTCTGTCCCTGTTTGGGACTGCTATGTGTTCTGTTGATTTAAAATACAGTTTAAATAGTAAACGACAGTAGAAATGAATGAAATCACTTTCATTGGTTAGCTAACAGATTTATCTTCACTATGATATAGAGTTCCGTATTATAACATTTTCATACGGTAGATTGAAAGCATTACAAAACGAGAATCGACAGCCAGAGCTGCTCTGGACTGCAGTCCAGAGCCGCACTCCGAACCAGTTTCTGTCATCTTTTTAAAACAGAAACAGACTAAAATCATACCTCACCAAAACTTGACTGAATTCCTATCCATCCATGCTCCAAAACAACATAAACATGATTTTTTTTTAAGGTTTGCGAATGAGAGAATGTGGAGGGTGAGGGTGGGTATTTATAGCCAAATTCCTTCTCTCTTTAATGATTCTTCATTACACTTATGCATGTTTCCACCATACCTACCCTTCGTTTACACTCATGCCACTCATGCCTTGATTCCATGACAACCTTGCATATTTATTATGCCTCCCATACCACAAATTTTAAAATCCTTCTCTTTAATTAAAATAAAACATTTTTGATATTTAATGAAAATGTAAATAAAATTTATCTTAAAGGTAAACTTTTTAAGTAAAAGTTAATATGACATGGTAAAAAGTAAAATGTCATGGTTAACCTAGCATGGTTAACATCTCCAAAACCCTAGATTAACATGCACAAGTGTGCGCATGTCACAAAATAATTTAATAAAATATTAATTAATTCAAATAAAATATATAAAAACAGTTTTGGTTAAATTTTATTAAAAATCCGCATTCATTAGCTTAATTACTCTAAACGCATTCTAAAGTGTTACAATCTCCCCCCTTAAAGAAATTCGGTCCCCGAATTTAAAAATCTTAATATGCATAACTTTGAAAAGATGAGGGAATTTCTTCCGCATCTCTCCCTCGACTACCCATGTAACCTCTTCGCTACTTAGGCCACGCCAAAGAACTTTCACTGACGGTAAGACTTTTGACCGAAGTTTCTTCACCTGCCGATCCAAAATTACTACCGGCTGCTCGGTGAAAGAAAGATCGTGCTCCTGTTGGATGGTCTGGGGCTGAATCACGTGTGAAGGATCATGAAGGTACTTGCGAAGCATTGATATATGAAAAACGGGGTGAACAACCAAAAAACTGGGTGGAAGTGCCAAACGATAGGCAACGGTACCAACTCGCTCAAGGATCTCAAAAGGACCTACAAATCTGGGACTAAGCTTCCTTTTTTTACCAAATCTCATCACGCCTTTCATCGGAGAAATCTGTAGGAATACATGATCACCTACAGCGAACTCAAGTCTGCAACGACGACGGTCGGCATAAGACTTCTGTCTGCACTGGGCTGCTCTCATCCTATCTCGGATTAACTGAATCTTCTCCGTTGTCTCTTCGACTAGCTATGGTCCCAAAATCCTGCTCTCGCTGAGTTCGGTCCAACAGACCGGTGATCGACACTTTCTACCATATAAAACCTCAAAAGGTGCCATTTGAATCGTCTCTTGAAAACTGTTATTGTAAGAGAATTCAATTAAAGGCAAGTGACGATCTCAACTGTCACCAAAATCAAGCACGCATGCTCGAAGCATATCCTCGAGAGTCTGAATAGTCCGCTCTGACTGACCATCGGTCTGTGGATGGAAAGCTGTGCTAAAACTCAATCGAGTACCCAAGGCTTCCTGAAGTTTCTGCCAAAGACGGCTGGTGAACTAGGTTCCTCTGTCAGATACAATACATGTAGGAACACCGTGCAAACGCACAAGCTCGTCAATGTACAGTTGAGCATACTGAGAAAATCCGAAAATGGTCTTCACTGGAAGGAAGTGAGCCGCTTTCTTCAACCGATCAACAATCACCCAAATGGAAACATACCCTCGACTGGTCCTGGGTAGACCCACAACGAAATCCATAGAGATTTTCTCCCATTTCCACTCCGAAATAGGCAAAAGCTGCAATTCTCCTGCCGGTCTTTGATGCTCAGCCTTGACCTGCTGACAAGTCAGGCACTTCGAAACGAAGTCCGAAACATCTCTCTTCATCCCTTCCCACCAGTAGACATCCCTCAAATCACGATACATCTTGGTGGAACCTGGGTGAACACTGTAAGCTGATTGATGTGCCTGCTCTAAGATATCGCGTCTCAGCTCTTTGGAATTTGGTACACATAAACGAGTCCCAAAACGTAGCACACCCTGGTCATCAATCACAAACTTCGAATCTTTACCTTGCCGAACAAGTTCAAAGATCTCGGACAAACGATCATCGTCGGATTGTGCATCACGGAGAAGATCAAGCAGAAGTGGACGAGCACGGACATGAGCAAGCTGTCCACCGGCTGAAGTGAACTCGAATTGAACTCTACTATCACACAAGATCTGTCAATCTGTAGAAGATTGTCTCAGAACTGCGTTCAAATGGAACAAGCTACCTCCGGGTCTACGACTCAAAGCATCAGCTACTACATTCGCCTTGCCCGGGTGATAAAGAATTTCACAATCATAATCCTTTACAAGCTCCATCCAACGACGCTGCCTCAAATTCAGATCCCGCTGCTGGAAGATGTACTTCAAGCTCTTGTGATCCGTGAAAATCTGGCACGACTCTCCGTACAAGTAGTGTCTCTAAATCTTAAGAGCAAATACCACCGCGGCTATCTCAAGATCATGGGTAGGATAGTTCTGCTCGTGCCTCTTCAACTGACGAGAAGTATAAGCGATAACCTTATCCTGTTGCATTAACACGCAACCAAGTACCACTCGAGAAGCATCACAATAGACGACATAGCCATCCGATCCATAAGGTAAAGATAAAACTGGTGCAGTCGTCAACCGCGTCTTCAACAGCTGGAAACTCTGCTCACAAGCCTCGGTCCAAAGAAAATGAATCCCCTTCCGGGTCAGTCCGATCATTGGTGCAGCGATACTTGAAAAATCCTGCACAAAACGTCGGTAATAACCGGCTAATCCCAAGAAACTACGGACCTCCGTCACCGATACGGGTCTAGGCCAAAGTTGTACTGCTTCAATCTTCTTCGGATCCACTCGGATACCGTCTCCCGTAACCACATGACCCAAAAAGTCAACACTATCAAGCCAAAATGCACACTTCGAGAACTTAGCAAACAACTGGTGTTCTCTTAATGTCTGCAAAGTAATTCTCAAGCGCTGCTCATGCTTCTCATGACTTCTAGAATAAACCAGAATGTCATCAATACACACAATAATGAACTGGTCGAGGAATGGCTTGAAAATTTGGTTCATCAAGTCCATGAACGCTGCTGGGGCATTAGTAAGTCCGAACGACATCACCAAAAACTCATAATGCCCATAGCGCGTACGAAAAAGCAGTCTTCGGAATGTCATCTTTCAGGACTCGCAATTGATGATAACCCGACCTCAAATCAATCTTGGAAAAATGTCTTGCACCCTAGAGTTGATCAAATAAATCGTCAATGTGAGGTAAAGGATACCTATTTCGCACTGTGACTCGATTCAATTGACGATAGTCAATGCACAGTCTCATACTTCCATCTTTCTTTTTGACGAAAATAACAGGAGCTCCCTAAGGTGAAACACTCGGACGAACAAGTCTCTTGTCCAGCAACTCTTGAAGTTGATCCTTAAGCTCTTTAAGCTCAGCCGGAGCCATCCGATAAGGAGGTATAGAGATAGGCCCCGTGCCGGAAATCAGATCGATGCAAAACTCGATGTCACGCTCTGGCGGCAAACCAGGCAACTCATCAGGAAAAACGTCGAAAAACTTTCTCACAATAGGAACCTGGTTCAATGGTTCTACTGTGGCTCCCGTATCACGAATAAAAGCTAAAAACCCATGATATCCTTTCCTGAAAAGCCGAATAGCGCAAAGGGTAGAAAGAAAATTGTGAGGAGTGGCACTACGGTCCCCCTGCACAACAAGAACCATTTCTCCCGGAAACAGAACCTGACTGCTTTCTCACGGCAGTCCACAGACGCATAGCATGTAGATAACCAGTCCATGCCGAGGAGAACGTCAAAGTCCAACATATCAAGAAGGATCAAGTCGACAAACGAAACTCTATCTCTAATATGAACGGTACATGACCGAAACACATGTCGAGCAACAAAAGACTCTCCAACAGGAGTAATCACGACAAGTGGCTCATCTAACAAGGATGAGTCTCGACCTAACCTCGGTACAAAGTGTGTGTACACATAAGAGTGTGTAGATCCTGGGTCGAATAATACACGCGCATGGAAAGAACACACTAAAAGTGTACCTGACACAACGGCATTTGATGCTCACGCATCCTGCGGAGTCAATGCAAAAACTCAGGCCTGTCCTCTACTAGCATCTGGCTGTCCTCCGCCTCTGCCACCTCGTCCTCTCTGAATAGGACCGCCACGACCACGGCCTCTCTGAGTATGGGTCTGGCGTAGAACAACAACGGTCGAAAAGGGCAAACCTCTCTGAGGTGGTGAAGGTGGTAAAGTAACATGCTGAACTGGTGCATCGCTCTGGCGCCTCGCAGGACAATCCCTTATGTGGTGTTGTAGACTCCCATATCGAAAACATCCAGACGTCGATTGCTGACCCTGTGGATAAGAGCCAAACAACTGACCTTGTCTAAAGCCTCTTCTACCATCATCACTTGGAAAGAATTTGTCACGGCGTATACCAAGCTGCTTCTGAGCTGGCATACCGGTACGAATTCTCTTCGATCTTTGAACATTCGAAATCTCTGAAATACGCTCTTCTACCAGTAGAGCTGCGTCTACTGCGGCTGCATACGTATCGAAGTGTTGAGCTCCAACAGAAAGAAATAACTGAGTGTTAAGGTCTCGACTAGAGATCCAATCATCAGACGTAAGTGTTGAACATTGACTTCAAGCCTAGAAATACGTCCTGGAGAAGGTGGATCACTCTTCTCATGAACACTAGGTATATCATCTAGGTCAATCCTTGTCTCAGACGGGCCTGCTCTGACCTCATCTCTAGCAGCATACTACTAGAAGAGTAATTTATAATACTATAATAATATGTTATATATTAACTATAGTTTAGTCTATTGATACTTTAATATTATTACAATAGATATAATGTCTAATATAATACTATTACATATAGATAAGAATATATCATATATCAAATAATTACTGTCTATATTATATCTATATATCTAAAAAATAACATACGTCTAATACTTATCAACGTTAAAGTATTAATATAATAGTACAAATATATGTATATATATGCATACCAATAGATATATCATGTTATATATATATCATAATATAGAGTATATCATATATTAACAAATACAGTAGATTATTTGATACTTTATATGGAAGTAATGTGATCATATCAACGGGTATTTAACTGATGTGTGGTCAATAGTATTACATATCAGTTAACGTTTTAGTCAAATGCTCCAAAACAACATAAATATAGAGTAATTACAAACAATACGAACATGAGTATTTCGCCTGATAACGGATTAATACTGGAAATTTCTATTAAAGTATTTATGTGCGAATTGTATCCGATAAGGATGAGTTAAGGTTTGTATCCACAGACAAAGGTGGATAACTATTCCGTCTTTACTCTACTCAAGTTCCGATCAGAATGGCGCAGCGGAAGCTAAAACATGGCTTCCAATGACTCTTCTTCTATCTCCACTCCCCAGAGTCAAACCGCCGAGATGTTGGGTGTACTGCAAAGTTTGAAGGAAGCCCATGAGCGAACGAACGATCTCTTAGCCGAAGGACTAAGAAGGCAAATGGCTCAAGCACCAGCGGAAGCCTCCAATCGTAAAGGAAACCCTGTTAAACAAAGTAGAGATGTGAAGATGAAGAGCCCATTTGTTCCTCCGTAACGGAAGCAGCGGAGAACTCAACGTTGCTGTTGTTGCAAGCGACCAGGACACCTTCAGAGAGACTGTCGTAAGGATAAAGGGCAGTTCTTGATTTGTGGATCCGACGAACATCTGGTCAATGGTTGCCCTAGAAGGAAAGAGCTACAAGGAGGAGATTCGTCAACGCTCTCCACGTCGGCTTGAGTAACTTGGTTGTTTCATAGTTCGAGTTTGAGGATGGTACGGATCCTGCACAGGATCCAAACTCGCTTGACGAGATCGCAGAGATTTAGACATCGACACTAAGTTATCACTTTCCCTGCTTCCAACAAAGATATCCCTTTCAGTTGTTCCTTTTCGTTTAACTCCTGTATCTGTTGAACTCCTTGATTTATATGCCAAAAAAATATATACGTTTGTTTTCCACATCTTTTCTAAGCACTCAACTATTTTCAAATCTATCATGGTTCACCACCGCACCCCTTGACTCTTTTTTCGATTAAATTGTATCTTGCCGCTACCCTCTTCTGAAGTTGTCAAACTCACACTCTTTCTAAATTATATCTCTCCCTAATTTTGAATCTGATTTCATCCTTTATCTTTATGTCATTCTGGACAGCCCAATTCTTCCTCACTTTCTTCCAATTCGAGTGATTGCTTACGCTTCACGACAGCTGAAGAATTACGAGAGGAACTACCCAACACATGACTTGGAGTCCGCCGTTGGTATTTGATTAGGGAGTCGAGGCAAGCTCCGCCCCGATTCGTAGGGCCTTTCGAGATTATTGAGCGTATTGGAGAAGTGGCTTATCGATTGGCTTTACCATCATCTTTGGCGAGTGTTCATGACATGTTTCATGTATCTCAACTCCGTAAGTATGTTCGAGATGAGACACACGTACTAGATCATTCGGAGCTGACAGTAAGGGAAGACTTGACCTATGAAGAATGACCGATGTCGATTATTGATCGAAGAGAACAGGTTCTCAAGAACAAGGTTTTCCCTCTCGTACTTGTTTCATGGGGGAATCGCTCGCACGAAGAATCGACTTAGGAACGAGAAGATGAGATTCGACAGAAGTTTCCATATCTCTTCTCTTAAATTCATGTTTACTTGTTTTTTCTAGTTCCGGAAATTTCGAGGACGAAATTTTTTTGTAAGGGTGGTATGATGTAATACCCAGTTCGTTTTGTACGCCAATATCCGTATTTATATAAAATGTTACTGACAAAATTTATTTATTTATATTTTTATTTATTTATTTTAAAATCCTAACCCATACCTGATCCTGTGGTGACTTCCATACTTCTTTTCTCGTTCCGTTTATTGAAACGGACTTGTTTGAATCGCTACGTGCATTTTACGTGCATCCGTTCTTGGGGGTATATTTTTATTAACCGGACATCATATTGTGATTTTAATTTATACGTATATTCTTTATATTTTAAAACTAGATTTTTAGACACAATCCGGGCACATTTTGGAGTATTTTTGTATTAGCCTAAAAACCCAAGTTATCATATTATTATATTCATTTAAAACCTAATCTAATACTAACATTCTCCACCCCCCACTCATGCACGTTCTCCCCTTTCTCTCTCTTTTCTCTCTTTACACCCCCACACATCACTCTCTTTTCTATTTACACTCCACACCTCACTCTTTTCTCTCTTTACACCCCACATCTCACTCACTCTCTTCTTTACAACCCAACCTCTCTCATTTCCTCTGGTTCTCTTCCTCTCTTTACTATATATTATTATTATATATTAATTAACAATCTCTCTCTCTTCTTCTTATATATTCAATCCCACAGATCATATCACCTCCCCATTCCCACATTCACATGTCTCTCTCTCTCTTTCCTCTCGATCCCTCTCTTTCTCTTCTTCTTTCCTTTCCTGCGCTCGAACCCGTGCCCTCGCTTGCCTCATCACCGTCCCTACCTCCTTCTCTCCTTCTTTTTCATCCCGCGACCACGAGAAAACTCGAACCCACGCCCGCGCCGCGCCCGTCGACTTCCTTCGCCGACCGTCGTCGTCAGGCAAGTTTAATACTTGCTTCATGCTAATTATACGTATTCAATTCGATTGCACTTCAATATCATATATACATTACGATTGCGAATCAAGTAATGCAAGTGTTCGATGCAAAACACGAACTGAAAACCCCCTTTAAATTGACGGAAACTAATCACGACTGATGGCCTGAGTGATAATGAATACTGTGTTAAGAGTTGGCTCGAAAATACGGATCCTAACACCGTGAAATGTCATCCCCATTTAGATCCATCGAATCTGTAAATTTCTGTACCTGAATTTTGTAAAAATCATAGTAAATTGATTATATATCGGAATGTTGCGTTCAAGGGCTCATATCGAAGCCGACTCAATAAAGTAGAACCCCATATAATTTTTAGTCTGTTTATGTTTTAAAAAGATGACGGAAACTGGTTCGGAGTGCGGCTCTGGACTGCAGTCCAGAGCAGCATTGGCTGTCGATTCTCGTTTCGTAACACCTTCTCCCTGCTGTATGAAAATGCCATGATGCGGAACCCTATACTATAGCGAAGATAAGTCTGTTCTGAAACCATTGGAAGTGATTTCATTCATTTTCACTACCTTTTACTATTTAAATTATATTTTAAATCAACATAACCTATGGCTGTCCCAAACAGGGACAGAATGTATACCCCTTTATTGTACAAGGCATAACTTCCAGCACACCATGGGTATTATCGATCCATCTAGCTCGTATCGAAGCCAACAGATAAACGTTCAGCACCCCATAGTTCATCTTGGTATTTTGATAAGTTATAACAATGAATACTGAGGCGATTCGCGGCCCTGAACTGCAGTCCGGGGTAACGTTCGTTTGAATACCTGGCCTTGGGAACACCTGTACACCCCTTCCTTAAACTGAAAATGCGCGGATCCCCATATGGTCACGTATAGAATTTAGTTAGCTAACCCCTGAATCTGGTCCCGTGTCATTTCACCGTCATTTGTTATTTAATTTGTATTTTAGAATACCGTGGTAATCTGCAGTTTCTGCAGTGATCTCTCTTACACCAGAACCTTGTACATAACATAACTTTTAATACAGAACTGATATTGATGATATGTTTGATGCGTTGGAAATATAACAGTAAAATCTACAATTAGTTGAACTGTTGTGTCGCCTAATTATGCTCTCAACTGGGAGTAAAATGTGTTACGAAACGGACTTCCAGTTCAGAAATTGGAATTCCAGTAGTGAACACTTAAAATGAAATGGCCATAACTTGCGAACCTGAAACCCGTTTGACGTGAAACCAATTTTGATAGATAGATAATTAAAAATACTGCTTGTTTCTTTTATATTGTTTTGCTTAATTCTGCACATATGATTTATAGTAAATTTTTCAAGTTGTACGACACAGGCTGTTGTGCTTTATTTGTATCATGAATAATTGCATTTTCATCATATCATGTAGCGGTATGCCCTCATTGAATAGTGGTCATGAAACATTCATAATCTAGTGATCGTGTACATTACCCAGTGATAAGTATTATTGATTGGATTGTGACAAGTACGTTAGTGTTAAAGCGTGAATGAATAAGTGAGAATGAATGAATAAGTGAAAGTGAATGAATAAGTGAAGTGACGCGTACTTGTACACAATCAACGGAACCAGTTACTTTATTGCATTGTCGACGCTTATGTGGCATATGTAAGTGTAACTATAACTGAAATGGGACGGTTATGGAGAACTTGCATTAGTGTCATAGGTAAGACATCGAGTACTGTCCATTTATCTTGGGTATCTGTCGATAAACGTTACCCCGGACTGCAGTTCAGGGCCGTGAATCGCCTCTGTATTCATTTTTATAACTTATCATAATGCTAAGATGAACTATGGGGTGCTGAAGGTTTATCTGTTGGCTTCGATACGAGCCAGATGGATCGATAATACCCATGGTGTGCTGGAAGTTATGCATTGTACAATAAAGAGGTATACATTCTGTCCCTGTTTGGGACAGCCATAGGTTCTGTTGATTTATAATATAATTTAAATAGTAAAAGATAGTGAAAACGAATGAAATCACTTCCAATGGTTGCATAACAGACTTATCTTCGCTATAGTATAGAATTCCGCATCATGGCATTTTCATACAACAGGGAGAAGGTTTTACGAAACGAGAATCGACAGCCAATGCTGCTCTGGACTGCAGTCCAGAGCCGCACTCCGAACCAGTTTACGTCATCTTTTTAAAACATAAATAGACTAAAAATTATATGGGGTTCTATATTATCGAGGCGGCTTCGATATGAGCTCTCGAACGCAACATTCCGATGTATAATCAATTTACTATGATTTTTACAAAATTCAGGTACAGAAATTTACAGATTCGATGGTTCTAAATGGGGATGACATTTCACGGTGTTAGGATCCGTATTTTCGAGCCAAATCTTAACACAGTATTCATTATCACTCAGGCCATCAGTCGTGATTAGTTTCCGTCAATTTAAAGGGGGTTTTCAGTTCGTGTTTTGCATCGAACACTTGCATTACTTGATTCGCAATCGTAATGTATATATGATATTGAAGTGCAATCGAATTGAATACGTATAATTAGCATGAAGCAAGTATTAAACTTGCCTGACGACGACGGTCGGCGAGGGAAGTCGACGGGCGCGGCGCGGGCGTGGGTTCGAGTTTTCTCATGGTCGCGCGATGAAGAAGAAGGAGAGAAGGAGATAGGGACGACGATGAGGCAGGTGAGGGCACGGATTCGAGCGCAGGAAAGGAAAGAAGAAGAGAAAGAGAGGGATCGAGAGGAAAGAGAGAGTGATAACAGAGAGAGAGACATGTGAATGTGGGAATGGGAAGGTGATATGATCTGTGGGATTGAATATATAAGAAGAAGAGAGAGAGATTGTCAATTAATATATAATAATAATATATAGAAAAGAGAGGAAGAGAACCTGAGAAAATGAGAGAGGTTGGGTTGTAAAGAAGAGAGTGAGTGAGATGTGGGGTGTAAAGAGAGAAAAGGGTGAGGTGTGGAGTGTAAAGAGAAAAGAGAGTGATGTGTGGGGTTGTAAAGAGAGAAAAGAGAGAGAAAGGGGAGAACGTGCATGAGTGGGGGGTGGAGAATGTTAGGATTAGATTAGGTTTTAAATGAATATAATAATATGAAAACTTGGGTTTTTAGGCTAATACAAAAATACTCCAAAATGTGTCCGGATTGTGTCTAAAAATCTAGTTTTAAAATATAAAGAATATACGTATAAATTAAAATCACAATATGATGTCCGGTTAATAAAAATATACCCCCAAGAACGGATGCACGTAAAATGCACGTAGCGATTCAAACAAGTCCGTTTCAATAAAGGGAACGAGAAAAGAAGTATGGAAGTCACCACAGGATCAGGTATGGGTTAGGATTTTAAAATAAATAAATATAAATATAAATAAATAAATTTTGTAAGCAGCATTTTATATAAATACGGATATTGGCGTACAAAACGAACTGGGTATTACATCATACCACCCTTACAAAAAAATTTCGTCCTCGAAATTTCCGGAACTAGAAAAGATAAGTAAACATGAATTTAAGAGAAGAGATATGGAAACTTCTGTCGAATCTCATCTTCTCGTTCCCAAGTCGATTCTTCGTGCGAGCGATTCCCCCATGAAACAAGTACGAGAGGGAAAACCTTGTTCTTGAGAACCTGTTCTCTTCGATCAACAATCGACATCGGTCATTCTTCATAGGTCAAGTCTTCCCTTACTGTCAGCTCCGAATGATCTAGTTCGTGCGTCTCATCTCGAACATAGATACATGAAACATGTCATGAACACTCGCCAAAGATGATGGTAAAGCCAATCGATAAGCCACTTCTCCAACACGCTCAATAATCTCGAAAGGCCCTACGAATCGGGGCGGAGCTTGCCTCGACTCCCAAATCATATACCAACGGCGAACTCCAAGTCATGTGTTGGGTAGTTCCTCTCGTAATTCTTCAGCTGTCGTGAAGCGTAAGCAATCACCCGAATTGGAAGAAAGTGAGGAAGAATTGGGCTGTCCAGAATGACATAAAGATAAAGGATGAAATCAGATTCAAAATTAGGGAGAGATATAATTTAGAAAGAGTGTGAGTTTGACAACTTCAGAAGGGGGTAGCGGCAAGATACAATTTAATCGAAAAAAGAGTCAAGGGGTGCGGTGGTCAACCATGATAGATTTGAAAATAGTTGAATGCTTAGAAAAGATGAGGAAAACAAACGTATATATTTTTTTGGCATATAAATCAAGGAGTTCAACAGATACAGGAGTTAAACGAAAAGGAACAACTGAAAGGGATATTTTTGTTGGAAGCAAGGAAAGTGATAACTTAGCGTCGATGTCTAAATCTCTGCGATCTCGTCTAGCGAGTTTGGATCCTGTGCAGGGTCCGTACCATCCTCAAACTCAAACTACGAAACAACCAAGTTACTCAAGCCGAAGTGGAGAGCGTTGACGAATCTCCTCCTTGTAGCTCTTTCCTTCTAGGGCAACCATTGACCAGATGTTCGTCGGATCCACAAATCAAGCACTGCCCTTTATCCTTACGACAGTCTCTCTGAAGGTGTCCTGGTCGCTTGCAACAACCGCAACGCTGAGTTCTCCGCTGCTTCCGTTACTGAGGAACAAATGGGCTCTTCATCTTCACATCTCTACTTTGTTTAACAGGGTTTCCCTTACGATTGGAGGCTTTCGCTGGTGCTTGAGCCATTTGCCTTCTTAGTCCTTCGGCTAAGAGATCTTTCGTTCGCTCATGGGCTTCCTTCAAACTTTGCAGTACACCCAACATCTCGGCGGTTTGACTCTGGGGAGTGGAGATAGAAGAAGAGTCATTGGAAGCCATATTTTAGCTTCCGCTGCGCCACTCTGATAGGAACTTGAAATATGCAACGCGATACGATAACTTGAAGAAATGAAGACGTGAGAATGCAACGAGTCCAATAAGAAACGTAAGCAGGTGTAGGATCAATAGAAAGGTACAAGGATGAAAACGTAAATAGATTTGAAAACTTGGGAATGATATAAACGGAGAGTGGTTGGAGGTCATGGTCTTAAAACAACAAATTTTAGAATGACATAAGGTACAAGGAATAAGAATCAGAATAAAATATAGAATGGACAACGAAACAAGAATATCGGGTAGGGTGAAACTCAAACGAGTGGAAATCAAATGTAGAACTCCAAGTCACTCAACAGAGTACAGTATTGTAACTATGCTGCAGTTCATAATTACAACCACATAATTCTACCAAGTTACCCAAAGTTCTAGCGAATGGATCAAAACATGTAGAAGAACTCATTGTATGAATCAAGATCAACGATAACAAGTTTACAATCTAGACCGAGGGATGTCTTAGATTGTCAAGCACTACACGGAAACTGTAATCCCATTCTAAACTTGGCGCTCTGATACCAACAAAACCATGTTATGCCCCGCTTCCCAAAATACGGAATACGAGGGGTTGACAAGGCCAGCCATGCTCCTACGGTCGAGGAAACATCCTGCCGTAGTCACACTTCGGCTTCTAGCTTTACGTGGTAATCAGTAATCAATGCACAGGTAATGAGAAATGCAGTCACTAAATCAAAACAGGTGTAAAACTAACCAGATAGAGTCAAAGGAAAGATAGCGCTGACGTCGCTGATCTAGATGTCCGCAATATCCTCAAGGTACGACAGATCCTGATCCGTGCTAAATCCACTTCTCACTCTGAGCATGCATACTCAGGTCGTCAGAGCGACACGATAGCAATATATATATATATATATATATATATATATATATATATATATATATATATATATATATATATATATATATATATATACACACACACACACACATATGTAAACACGTGCAATGATGATTAAAATGAAACAGTAAGAATGGAGTGATGACATGAGCATGAAATAATCAGTACCGGTAAACAGTAGAGCATGTAAACAGTAAAGCAGGTAAACAGTAAGGCATGTATATCGAATCAGTAATCAATGCATGTCACTAAACCTATCAGTCTCTAAGTCTCAATGTCTGGGTCGCTAAACCTATCGTCAGTCCAAGTGTGAGAGTCAACCACTCGTGAGTATCCCCCACCCAAGGGTAGGACCCAAGAGCAAGGGAACACGGGCCCGAGTCGCTCGCTAATAATCAGTAACATCACCCATATATCTCCAGATTCGCTGTATGTGCCGGCAATGGGACTCCCAAGATTCTGTTGAACTCACGCTCAAACTACCCCATACCCACGGTCTACATCAAATACCAACCATGAATACAAATACTAGTCGCTCCATGACAAGTCTACGCGAGAACTGGAAACAGGGTCTCCATCAAGCATGTATCGACTGGTACCCAAGATAAATGGACAGTACTCGATGTAGGCACATCAATAAGCTTAGAAAACAAGAATATATGGGTGATCACATGTATGATGACCCTTAGTATGATGACCCTTAGTATGATGAATTTAAGTAGAAATACCCGAGTTTTCAAATCTATTTACGTTTTCATCCTTGTACCTTTCTTTTGATCCTACACCTGCTTACGTTTCTTATTGGACTCGTTGCATTCTCACGTCTTCATTTCTTCAAGTTATCGTATCGCGTTGCATATTTCAAGTTCCTATCAGAGTGGCGCAGCGGAAGCTAAAACATGGCTTCCAACGACTATTCTTCTATCTCCACTCCCCAGAGTCAAACCGCCGAGATATTGGGTGTACTGCAAAGTTTGAAGGAAGCACATGAGCGAACGAACGATCTCTTAGCCGAAGGACTAAGAAGGCAAATGGCTCAAGCACCAGCGGAAGCCTCCAATTGTAAAAGAAACCCTGCTAAACAAAGTAGAGATGTGAAGATGAAGAGCCCATTTGTTCCTCCGTAACGGAAGCAGCGGAGAACTCAACGTTGCGGTTGTTGCAAGCGACCAGGACACCTTCAGAAAGACTGTCGTAAGGATAAAGGGCAGTGCTTGATTTGTGGATCCGATGAACATCTGGTCAATGGTTGCCCTAGATGGAAAGAGCTACAAGGAGGAGATTCGTCAAAGCTCTCCACGTCGGCTTGAGTAACTTGGTTGTTTCGTAGTTCGAGTTTGAGGATGGTACGGATCCTGCACAGGATCCAAACTCGCTTGACGAGATCGCAGAGATTTAGACATCGACGCTAAGTTATCACTTTCCCTGCTTCCAACAAAGATATCCCTTTCAGTTGTTCCTTTTCGTTTAACTCATGTATCTGTTGAACTCCTTGATTTATATGCCAAAAAAATATATACGTTTGTTTTCCTCATATTTTCTAAGCTCTCAACTATTTTCAAATCTATCATGGTTCACCACTGCACCCCTTGACTCTTTTTTCGATTAAATTGTATCTTGCCGCTACCCTCTTCTGAAGTTGTCAAACTCACACTCTTTCTAAATTATATCTCTCCCTAATTTTGAATCTGATTTCATCCTTTATCTTTATGTCATTCTGGACAGCCCAATTCTTCCTCACTTTCTTCCAATTCGGGTGATTGCTTAGGCTTCACGACAGCTGAAGAATTACGAGAGGAACTACCCAACACATGACTTGGAGTTCACCGTTGGTATTTGATTTGGGAGTCGAGGCAAGCTCCGCCCCGATTCGTAGGGCCTTTCAAGATTATTGAGCATGTTGGAGAAGTGGCTTATCGATTGGCTTTACCATCATCTTTGGCGAGTGTTCATGACATGTTTCATGTATCTCAACTCCGTAAGTATGTTCGAGATGAGACGCACGTACTAGATCATTCAGAGCTGACAGTAAGGGAAGACTTGACCTATGAAGAATGACCGATGTCGATTGTTGATCGAAGAGAAAAGGTTCTCAAGAACAAGGTTTTCCCTCTCGTACTTGTTTCATGGGGGAATCGCTCGCACGAAGAATCGACTTGGGAACGAAGAGATGAGATTCGACAGAAGTTTCCATATCTCTTCTCTTAAATTCATGTTTACTTGTCTTTTCTAGTTCCGGAAATTTCGAGGACGAAATTTTTTTGTAAGGGTGGTATGATGTAATACCCAGTTCGTTTTGTACGCCAATATCCGTATTTATATAAAATGTTACTGACAAAATTTATTTATTTATATTTTTATTTATTTATTTTAAAATCCTAACCCATACCTGATCCTGTGGTGACATCCATACTTCTTTTCTCGTTCCGTTTATTGAAACGGACTTGTTTGAATCGCTACGTGCATTTTACGTGCATCCGTTCTGTGGGTATATTTTTATTAACCGGACATCATATTGTGATTTTAATTTATATATATATTCTTTATATTTTAAAACTAGATTTTTAGACACAATCCTGGCACATTTTGGAGTATTTTTGTATTAGCCTAAAAACCCAAGTTTTCATATTATTATATTCATTTAAAACCTAATCTAATCCTAACATTCTCCACCCCCACTCATGCACGTTCTCCCCTTTCTCTCTCTTTTCTATCTTTACACCCCCACACATCACTCTCTTTTCTTTTTACACTCCACACCTCACTCTTTTCTCTCTTTACACCCCACATCTCACTCACTCTCTTCTTTACAACCCAACCTCTCTCATTTCCTCAGGTTCTCTTCCTCTCTTTACTATATATTATTATTATATATTAATTAACAATCTCTCTCTCTTCTTCTTATATATTCAATCCCACAGACCATGTCACCTCCCCATTCCCACATTCACATGTCTCTCTCTCTGTTATCACTCTCTCTTTCCTCTTGATCCCTCTCTTTCTCTTCTTCTTTCCTTTCCTGCGCTCGAACCCGTGCCCTCGCCTGCCTCATCGTCGTCCCTACCTCCTTCTCTCCTTCTTCTTCATCCCTCGACCATGAGAAAACTCGAACCCACGCCCGCGCCGCGCCCGTCGACTTCCCTCGCTGACCGTCGTCTTCAGGCACGTTTAATACTTGCTTCATGCTAATTATACGTATTCAATTCGATTGCACTTCAATATCATCTATACATTACGATTGCGAATCAAGTAATGCAAGTGTTCGATGCAAAACACGAACTGAAAACCCCCTTTAAATTGACGGAAACTAATCACGACTGATGGCCTGAGTGATAATGAATACCGTGTTAAGAGTTGGCTCGAAAATACGGATCCTAACACCGTGAAATGTCATCCCCATTTAGATCCATCGAATCTGTAAATTTCTGTACCTGAATTTTATAAAAATCATAGTAAATTGATTATACATCAGAATGTTGCGTTCGAGGGCTCATATCGAAGCCGACTCGATAACCTAGAACCCCATATAATTTTTAGTCTGTTTATATTTTAAAAAGATGACGGAAACTTGTTCGGAGTGCGGCTCTGGACTACAGTCCAGAGCAGCATTGGCTGTCGATTCTCGTTTTGTAACACATTCTCCCTGTTGTATGAAAATGCCATGATGCGGAACCCTATACTATAGCAAAGATAAGTCTGTTATCCAACCATTGGAAGTGATTTCATTTGTTTTCACTATCTTTTACTAATTAAATTATATTTTAAATCAACAGAACCTATGGCTGTCCCAAACAGGGACAGAATGTATACCCCTTTATTGTACAAGGCATAACTTCCAGCACACCATGGGTATTATCAATCCTTCTGGCTCGTATCGAAGCCAACAGATAAACCTTCAGCACCCCATAGTTCATCTTGGTATTTTGATAAGTTATAACAATGAATACTGAGGCGATTCGTGTTTACATATGTGTGTGTGTGTATATATATTTATATATATTGCTATCGTGTCGCTCTGACGACCTGAGTATGCATGCTCAGAGTGAGAAGTGGATTTAGCTCGGATCAGGATCTGTCGTACCTTGAGGATATTGCAGACATCTAGATCAGCGACGTCAGCGCTATCTTTCCTTTGACTCTATCTGGTTAGTTTTACACCTGTTTTGATTTGGTGACTGCATTTCTCATTACCTGTGCATTGATTACTGATTACCACGTAAAGCTAGAAGCCGAATTATGACTACGGCAGGATGTTTCCTCGACCGTAGAAGCATGGCTGGCCTTGTCAACCCCTCGTATTCCGTATTTTGGGAAGCGGGGCGTGACATGGTTTTGCCCGCTTCCCAAAATACGGAATACGAGGGGATGACAAGGCCAGCCATGCTCCTACGGTCGAGGAAACATCCTGCCGTAGTCACACTTCGGCTTCTAGCTTTACGTCGTAATCAGTAATCAATGCACAGGTAATGAGAAATGCAGTCACTAAATCAAAACAGATACAAAAACTAACCAGATAGAGATCAAGAAAAGATAGCGATGAGTCGCTGATCTAGATGTCCGCAATATCCTCAAGGTACGACAGATCCTGATCCGAGCTAAATCCACTTCTCACTCTGAGCTTGCATACTCAGGTCGTAAGAGCGACACGATAGCAATATATATACACACATGTAAACACGTGCAATGATGATTAAAATAAAACAGTAAGCATGGAGTGATGACATGAGCATGAAATAATCAGTACCAGTAAACGGTATAGCATGTAAACAGTAAAGCAGGTAAACAGTAAGGTAGGTAAACAGTAAGGCTGGTATATCGAATCAGTAATCAATGCATGTCACTAAACCTATCAGTCTCTAAGTCTCAATGTCTGGGTCGCTAAACCTATCGTCGGTCCAAGTGTGAGAGTCAACCACTCGTGAGTATCCCCCACCCAAGGGTAGGACCCAAGGGAAAGGGAACACGGGCCCGAGTCGCTCGCTAATAATCAGTAATAATCAGTAACATCACCCATATATCTCCAGATTCGCTGTATGTGCCGGCAATGGGACTCCCGAGATTCTGTTGAACTCACACTCAAACTACCCCACACCCACGGTCTACATCAAATACCAACCATGAATCCAAATACTGGTCGCTCCATGACAAGTGTACGCGAGAACTGGAGACAAGGTCTCCATCAAGCATGTCTCGACTGGTATCCAATATAAATGGACAGTACTCGATGTCTTACCTATGACACTAATGCAAGTTCTCCATAACCGTCCCATTCCAGTTATAGTTACACTTACATATGCCTCATAGGCGTCGACAATGCAATAAAGTAACTAGTTCCGTTGATTGTGTACAAGTACGCGTCACTTCACTTATTCATTCACTTTCACTTATTCATTCATTTTCACTTATTCATTCACGCTTTAACACTAACGTACTTGTCACAATCCAATCAATAATACTTATCACTGGGTAATATACACGATCACTAGGTTATCAATGTTTCATGACCACTATTCAATGAGGGTATACCGCTACATGATATAATGAAAACGCAATTATTCATGATACAAATAAAACACAACAGCCAGTGTCGTACAACTTGCAAAATTTACTATAAATCATATGTGCAGAATTAAGCAAAACAATATAAAAGGAACAAGCAGTATGTTTAATTATCTATCCATGAAAATTGGTTTCACTTCAAACGGATTTCAGGTTCGCAAGTTATGGCCATTTCATTTTAAGTGTTCACTGCTGGAAATCCAATTTCTGAACTGGAAGTCCGTTTCGTAACACATTTTACTCCCTGTTGGAAGCATAATTAGGCGACGCTACTGTTAAACTAATGGTATATTTTACAGTTATGTATCCAACGCATCAAACATATCATCGATAGAAGTTCTGTATTAAAAGTTATGTTGTGTTCAAAGTGTTGGTGTAAGAGGGATCACTGCAGAAACTGCAGAACACCACGGTATTCTAAAATACAAATTAAATATAAAATGACGGTGAAACGACACTGGACCAGATTCAAAGGTTAACTAACTAAATTCTCTATGTGACCATATAGGGTTCCGCATAATTTTCAGTTTAAGGAAGGGGTGTACAGGTGTTCCCAAGGCCAGGTATTCAAAACGAACGTTACCCCAAACTGCAGTTCAGGTCCGCGAATCGCCTCAGTGTTCATTATTATAACTTATCAAATGTAAAGATGAACTATGGGGTGCTGTAGGTTTATCAGTTGGCTTCGATACGAGCCCTAGCACTCTGAGATCCGATATATAGATAATTTATTATGATTTTAACCGTTCAACTTGTCCGAGAAAATCAGATTTCACAAGGGTTATTGGGTTGTCGTTTTAGGGAGGTAACCAACTTTATTTTACAGCCAAATTTATGTATGATGTTCACTAACCACGCAGGGTTTCATTGATCATGAGTTCCGCCATTCTAAAATAGAGTTTCGCTTAGGGTCTAGCGGCAAACACTTAATTAATTAGAGTAATATAAATTTATATATAAATGTGTATCAATATATAGCATATTAGCATGTAAAGCAAGTGAGGGGTTCACTTGCCTTGCTGAAGATATTACTGAGATGATGGATCGGTCGGACGCTGCAATGCACGTCACGGATGCGAAACTTGTCGTTGCGACAAACCGGAGCTCGCGAGCCTTGGAACCGTAGTGGCGTGGCCTCGAATTCTTGCTTTTGGATTGACTACAACTCGCATGGATTGACGTCAGCGGCGGTACTTGAAGGCTCCGAGTTCGCAGAGATGAGGACATCGATGATGGAGTGGCCGTCGCGGAGTGCGGGATCGTGGCCAGAGCAGGTGGAGGGGGCAAGGGAAGCTCTGCTTGGTCTCGGCTGCAGTGGCTGTGCAATAGTTTACTGGAGCTCGGTCGTCGCGGAGCGGGACCGAGGACGGTCTCGGCGAAGATGTCGGTGGTTGGAGGTGGCAGCGAGGGTTCCGGCGACGGTTTCCGGCAGTGGGGAAGTGGGCGTACTAGGTAGTTGTAGGGTTGTGGGTGTGCATTAAGGAGAGTCGGGAAGAGGTGTCCGACGAGGTGTAAATGTAAGGGGAGGTCAACGGCGGCGAGACGAGCTCCAGCGAGGTGGGTTGCAGGGGTTCGAGTTAGGTGCAGGGGTGTTGGTGATGAGGGGAGACCGACGAGGGTGGTCAGGGAGGAAGGTAAGCGTGGTGTCGGGAGTCGGAGAAGAGAGAGGCGATGACGAGATGATGCCAATGAGGAGGTGGGCGACGACGGCGACGAGGTGACGGCGACGGCGAGGAGCGAGACGGGCGCGGGTTCTCGTGGGGTTTGGATTCGTCGGCGTGATGAAGGAAAGAGGTGAGGAGGTGGTGGGGATTAATTTGGAGTGGGGAAGAATATATAGTATGAGAGAGAGAGAGAGAGGAGAGAGAACGTGGGGCTGTGGGTTAATTAATAGGGTGTGTGTGCATATATATATAGTGTAAGTAAAGAGAGAATCAGGGAGTGAGGAGATTGAACTGTAAAGAGGAAAAAAGAGGAGGAGATTGAACTGTAAAGAGGAAAAATAGAAGAGTAGGAACGTGTGTTGGATCTGAAATCTCAGATCTGAGATCTGAACAATATTTAAAACCAAAATTTAATAAACATATATTATATATTTAACAGTTAATATCATAATAATATAATATTAAGAAAATTTGAGTTTTCTGGCTAATACAAAACTACTCCAAAATACGCCCGGATTGTGTCTAAGAATCTAGTTTTAAAATATAAAGAATATACGTATAAATTAAAATCACAATATGATGTCCGGTTAATAAAAATATATCCCCAAGAACGGATGCACGTAAAATGCACGTAGCGATTCAAACAAGTCTGTTTCAATAAACGGAACGAGAAAAGAAGTACGGATGTCACCACAGGGTCAGGTATGGGTTAGGATTTTAAAATAAATAAAATAAATATAAATATAAATAAATAAATTTTGTAAGCAATTTTTATATAAATACAGATATTGGCGTACAAAAGGAACTGGGTATTATATCATACCACCCTTACAAAAAATTTCGTCCTCGAAATTTCAGGAACTAAAGAAGACAAGTAAACATGAATTTAAGAGAAGAGATATGGAACTTCTGTCGAATCTCATCTTCTCGTTCCCAAGTCGATTCTCCGTGCGAGCGATTCCCCTATGAAACAAGTACGAGAGGGAAAACCTTGTTCTTGAGAACCTTTTCTCTTCGATCAACAATCGACATCGGTCATTCTTCATAGGTCAAGTTTTCCGTTACAGTCAGCTCCGGATGATCTAGTACGTGTGTCTCATCTCGAACATACTTACGAAGTTGAGATACATGAAACACGTCATGAACAATCGCCAAAGATGGTGGTAAAGCCAATCGATAAGCCACTTCTCCAACACACTCAATAATCTCGAAAGGCCCTACGAATCGGGGCGGAGCTTGCCTCGACTCCCAAATCAAATACCAACGGCAAACTCCAAGACATGTGTTGGGTGGTTCTTCTCGTAATTCTTCAATTGTCGTGAAGTGTAAGCAATCACCCGAATGGGAGGAAAGTGAGGAAGAATTGGGCTGTCCAGAATGACATAAAGATAAAGGATGAAATCAGATTCAAAATTAGGGAGAGATATAATTTAGAAAGAGTGTGAGTTTGACAACTTCAGAAGGGGGTAGCGGCAAGATACAACTTAATCGAAAAAGAGTCAAGGGATGCGGTGGTGAACCATGATAGATTTGAAAATAGTTGAGTGCTTAGAAAAGATGAGGAAAACAAACGTATATATTTTTTTTGGCATATAAATCAAGGAGTTCAACAGATACAGGAGTTAAACGAAAAGGAACAACTGAAAGGGATATCTTTGTTGGAAGCAGGGAAAGTGATAACTTAGCGTCGATGTCTAAATCTCTGCGATCTCTTCAAGCGAGTTTGGATCCTGTGCAGGGTCTGTACCATCCTCAAACTCGAACTACGAAACAACCAAGTTACTCAAGCCGACGTGGAGAGCGTTGACGAATCTCCTCCTTGTAGCTCTTTCCTTCTAGGGCAACCATTGACCAGATGTTCGTCGGATCCACAAATCAAGCACTGCCCTTTATCCTTACAACAGTCTCTCTGAAGGTGTCCTGGTCGCTTGCAACAACCGCAACGTTGAGTTCTCCGCTGCTTCCGTTGCGGAGGAACAAATGGGCTCTTCATCTTCACATCTCTACTTTGTTTAACAGGGTTTCCCTTATGATTGGAGGCTTCCGCTGGTGATTGGAGTATTCATTGTTATAACTTATCAAAATGCCAAGATGAACTATGGGGTGCTGAAGGTTTATCTGTTGGCTTCGATATGAGCCAGATGGATCGATAATACCCATGGTGTGCTGGAAGTTATGCCTTGTACAATAAAGGGGTATACATTCTGTCCCTGTTTGGGACAGCCATAGGTTCTGTTGATTTAAAATATGATTTAAATAGTAAAAGATAGTGAAAAAATAATGAAATCACTTCCAATGGTTGCATAACAGACTTATCTTCGTAATAGTATAGGGTTCCGCATCATGGCATTTTCATACAGCAGGGAGAAGGTGTTACAAAACGAGAATCGACAGCCAATGCTGCTCTGGACTGCAGTCCAGAGAAGCACTCCGAACCAGTTTCCGTCATCTTTTTAAAACATAAACAGACTAAAAATTATATGAGGTTCTAGGTTATCGAGGCGGCTTCGATATGAGCCCTCGAACGCAACATTCCGATGTATAATCAATTTACTATGATTTTTACAAAATTAAGGTACAGAAATTTACAGATTCGATGGATCTAAATGGGAATAACATTTCACGGTGTTAGGATCCGTATTTTCGAGCCAACTCTTAACAATGTATTCATTATCACTCGGGCCATCAGTCGTGATTAGTTTCTGTCAATTTAAAGGGGGTTTTCAGTTCGTGTTTTGCATCGAACACTTGCATTACTTGATTCGCAATCGTAATGTATATATGATATTGAAGTGCAATCGAATAAAAATACGTATAATTAGCATGAAGCAAGTATTAAACTTGCCTGACGACGACGGTCGGCGAGGGAAGTCGACGGGCATGGCGCGGGCGTGGGTTCGAGTTTTCTCGTGGTCGCGGGATGAAAAAGAAGGAGAGACCAATGCATGTCACTAAAGCTATCAGTCTCTAAGTCTCAATGTCCATGTCGCTAAACCTATCGTCAGTCCAAGTGTGAGAGTCTACCACTCGTGAGTATCCCCCACCCAAGGGTAAGACCCAAGGGCAAAGAAACACGGGCCCGAGTCGCTCGCTAATAATCAGTAACATCACCCATATATCTCCAGATTTGCTGTATGTGCCGGCAATGGGACTCCCGAGATTCTGTTGAACTCACACTCAAACTATCCCATACCTACGGTCTACATCAAATACCAACCATGAATCAAAATACTAGTCGCTCCATGACAAGTCTACGCGAGAACTGGAAACAGGGTCTCCATCAAGCATGTATCGACTGGTACCCAAGATAAATGGACAGTACTCGATGTCTTACCTATGACACTAATGCAAGTTGTCCATAACCATCCCATTCCAGTTATAGTTACACTTACATATGCCCCATAGGCGTTGACAATGCAATAAAGTAACTGGTTCCGTTGATTGTGTACATGTACGTGTCACTTCACTTATTCATTCACTTTTACTTATTCATTCATTTTCACTTATTCATTCACGTTTTAACACTAACGTACTTGTCACAATCCAATCACTAATACTTATCACTGGGTAATGTATACGATCACTAGGTTATCAATGTTTCATGACCACTATTCAATGAGGGCATACCGCTACATGATATGATGAAAATGCAATTATTCATGATACAAATAAAGCACAGCAGCCAGTGTCGTACAACTTGCAAAATTTACTATAAATCATATGTGCAGAATTAAGCAAAACAATATAAAAGGAAAAAGCAGTATGTTTAATTATACGGCCATCAAAATTGATTTCGCGTCAATCGGATTTCAGGTTTGCTAGATACGGCCATTTCATTTTAAGTGTTCAATGCTGGAAATCCAATTTCTGAACTGGAAGTCCGTTTCGTAACACATTTTACTCCCAGTTGGAAGAATAATTAGGCGATGATACAGTTCAACTAATTGTATATTTTACTGTTATGTATCCAACGCATCAAACGGATCATCAATATCAGTTCTGTATTAAAAGTTATGTTATGTACAAGCTGCTGGTGTAAGAGAGATCACTGCAGAAACTGCAGATTACCACGGTATTCTAAAATACAAATTAAATATCAAATAATGGTGAAACGACACGGGACCAGATTCAGGGGTTAGATAACTAAATTATCTACGCGGCCATATGGGGTTCCGTGTATTTTCAGTTTAAGGAAGGGGTGTACATGTGTTCCCAAGGCCAGGTATTCAAACGAACGTTACCCCGGACTGCAGTTCAGAGCTGCGAATCGCCTCAGTATTCATTGTTATAACTTATCAAAATCCCAAGATGAACTATGGGGTGCTGAAGGTTTATCTGTTGGCTTCGATACGAGCCAGATGGATCGATAATACCCATGGTGTGCTGGAAGTTATGCCTTGTACAATAAAGGGGTATACATTCTGTCCATGTTTGGGACAGCCATAGGTTCTGTTGATTTAAAATATAATTTAAATAGTAAAAGATAGTGAAAACGAATGAAATCACTTCCAATGGTTGCATAACAGACTTATATTCGCTATAGTATAGGGTTCCGCATCATGGCATTTTCATACAGCAGGGAGAAGGTGTTACAAAACGAGAATCGACAGCCAATGCTGCTCTGGACTGCAGTCCAGAGCCGCACTCCGAACCAGTTTCCGTCATCTTTTTAAAACATAAATAGACTAAAAATTATATGGGGTTCTAGGTTGTCGAGTCGTATTCGATATGAGCCCTCGAACGCAACATTCCGATGTATAATCAATTTACTATGATTTTTACAAAATTCAAGTACAGAAATTTACAGATTCGATGGATCTAAATGGGGATGACAATTCACGGTGTTAGGATCCGTATTTTCGAGCCAACTCTTAACACAGTATTCATTATCACTCAGGCCATCAGTCGTGAATAGTTTCCGTCAATTTAAAGGGGGTTTTCAGTTCGTGTTTTGCATCGAACACTTGCATTACTTGATTCGCAATCGTAATGTATATATGATATTGAAGTGCAATCGAATTGAATAGGTATAATGCATGAACGACATAAGGTACAATCAAGATCAAGGATAACAAGTTTACCAACAAAACCATGTCACGCCCCGCTTCCCAAAATACGGAATACGAGGGGTTGACAAGGCCAGCCATGCTCCTACGGTCGAGGAAACATCCTGCAGTAGTCACACTTCGGGTTCTAGCTTTACGTGGTTATCAGTAATCAATGCACAGGCAATGAGAAATGCAGTCACTAAATCAAAATAGGTGTAAAACTAACCAGATAGAGTCAAAGGAAAGATAGTGCTGACGTCGCTGATCTAGATGTCTGCAATATCCTCAAGGTACGACAGATCCTGATCCGAGCTAAATCCACTTCTCACTCTGAGCATGCATACTCAGGTCGTCAGAGCGACACGATAGCAATAAATAAATATATATATATATATATATACATATGTAAACACGTGCAATGATGATTAAAATGAAACAGTAAGAATGGAGTGATGACATGAGCATGAAATAATCAGCACCGGTAAACAGTAGAGCATGTAAACAGTAAAGCAGGTAAACAGTAAGGCATGTATATCGAATCAGTAATCAATGCATGTCACTAAACCTATCAGTCTCTAAGACTCAATGTATGGGTCCGCTAAACCTATCATCAGTCCAAGAGTGAGAGTCAACCACTCGTGAGTATCCCCCACCCAAGGGTAGGACCCAAGGGCAAGGGAATACGGGCCCGAGTCGCTCGCTAATAATCAGTAATAATCAGTAACATCACTCATATATCTCCAGATTCGTTGTATGTGCCGGCAATGGGACTCCCAAGATTCTGTTGAACTCACACTCAAACTACCCCATACCCACGGTCTACATCAAATACCAACCATGAATCCAAATACTAGTCGCTCCATGACAAGTCTACGCGAGAACTGAAAACATGGTCTTCATCAAGCATGTATCGACTGGTACCCAAGATAAATGGATAGTACTCGATGTCTTACCTATGACACTAATGCAAGTTCTCCATAACCGTCCCATTCCAGTTATAGTTACACTTACATATACCCCATAGGCGTCGACAATGAAATAAAATAACTGGTTCCGTTGATTGTGTACAAGTACGCGTCACTTCATTTATTCATTCACTTTCACTTATTCATTCATTTTCACTTATTCATTCATGCTTTAACACTAACGTACTTTTCACAATCCAATCAATAATACTTATCACTGGGTAATGTACACGATCACTAGGTTATCAATGATTCATGACCACTATTCAATGAGGGCATACCGCTACGAGATATGATGAAAATGCAATTATTCATGATACAAATAAAGCACAGCAGTCAGTGTCGTACAACTTGAAAAATTTACTATAAATCATATGTGCAGAATTAAGCAAAACAATATAAAAGGAACAAGCAGTATGTTTAATTATCTATCTATCAAAATTGGTTTCACGTCAAAAGGGTTTCAGGTTCGCAAGTTATGGCCATTTCATTTTAAGTGTTCACTGTTGGAAATCCAATTTCTGAACTGGAAGTCCGTTTCGTAACACATTTTACTCCCAGTTGGGAGCATAATTAGGCGACACTACAATACAACTAATTGTATATTTTACTGTTATATTTCCAACGCATCAAACGTATCATCAATATCAGTTCTGTATTAAAAGTTATGTTATGTACAAGGTGCTGGTGTAAGAGAGATCACTGCAGAAACTGCAGATTACCACGGTATTCTAAAATACAAATTAAATATCAAATGAACGTGAAACGACACGGGACTAGATTCAGGGGTTATCCAACTAAATTCTCTACGTGACCATATAGGGTTCCGCGCATTTTCAGTTTAAGGAAGGGGTGTACATGTGTTCCCAAGGCCAGGTATTTAAACGAACGTTACCCCGGACTGCAGTTCAGGGCCGCGAATCGCCTCGGTATTCATTGTTATAACTTATCAAAATACCAAGATGAACTTTGGGGTGCTAAAGGTTTATCTGTTGGCTTCGATACGAGCCAGATGGATCGATAATACCCATGGTGTGCTGGATGTTATGCCTTGTACAATAAAGGGGTATACATTTTGTCCCTGTTTGGGACAGCCATAGGTTCTGTTGATTTAAAATATAATTTCTATAGTAAAAGATAGTGAAAACGAATGAAATCACTTCCAATGGTTGCATAACAGACTTATCTTCGCTATAGTATAGGGTTCCGCATATTGGCATTTTCATACAGCAGGGAGAAGGTGTTACAAAACGAGAATCGACAGCCAATGCTGCTCTGGACTGCAGTCCAGAGCCGCATTCCGAACCAGTTTCCGTCATCTTTTTAAAACATAAACAGACTAAAAATTATATGGGGTTCTAGGTTATCGAGTCGGATTCGATATGAGCCCTCAAACGCAACATTCCGATGTATAATCAATTTACTATGATTTTTACAAAATTTAGGTACAGAAATTTACAGATTCGATGGATCTAAATGGGGATGACATTTCACGGTGTTAGGATCCGTATTTTCGAGCCAACTCTTAACACAGTATTCATTATCACTCAGGCTATCAGTTCGTTTTTTGCATCGAACACTTGCATTACTTGATTCGCAATCGTAATGTATATATGATATTGAAGTGCAATCGAATTGAATACGTATAATTAGCATGAAGCAAGTATTAAACTTGCCTGACGAGGACGGTCGGCGAGGGAAGTCGATGGGCGCGGCGCGGGCGTGGGTTCGAGTTTTCTCGTGGTCGCGGGATGAAGAAGAAGGAGAGAGGGAGGTAGGGACGGCGATGAGGCAGGCGAGGGCACGGGTTCGAGCGCAGGAAAGGAAAGAAGAAGAGAAAGAGAGGGATTGAGAGGAAACAGAGAGTGATAACAGAGAGAGAGACATGTGGATGTGGGAATGGGGAGGTGATATGATCTGTGGGATTGAATATATAAGAAGAAGAGAGAGAGATTGTTAATTAATATATAATAATAATATATAGTAAAGAGAGGAAGAGAACCTGAGGAAATGAGAGAGGTTGGGTTGTAAAGAAGAGAGTGAGTGAGATGTGGGGTGTAAAGAGAGAGAAGAGTGAGGTGTGGAGTGTAAAGAGAAAAGAGAGTGATGTGTGGGGGTGTAAAGAGAGAAAAGAGAGAGAAAGGGGAGAACGTGCATGAGGGGGGGGGGGGGGGGTTGGAGAATGTTAGGATTAGATTAGGTTTTAAATGAATATAATAATATGAAAACTTGGGTTTTTAGGTTAATACAAAAATACTCCAAAATGTGCCCGGATTGTGTCTTAAAATCTAGTTTTAAAATATAAAGAATATACGTATAAATTAAAATCACAATATGATATCCGGTTAAAAAAAATATACCCCCAAGAACGGATGCACGTAAAATGCACGTAGCGATTCAAACAAGTCCGTTTCAATAAACGGAACGAGAAAAGAAGTATGGATGTCACCACAGGATCAGGTATGGGTTAGGATTTTAAAATAAATAAATATAAATATAAATAAATAAATTTTGTAAGCAACATTTTATATAAATACGGATATTGGCGTACAAAACGAACTGGGTATTACATCATACCACCCTTACAAAAAAATTTCGTCCTCGAAATTTCCGGAACTAGAAAAGACAAGTAAACATGAATTTAAGAGAAGAGATATGGAAACTTCTGTCGAATCTCATCTTCTCGTTCCCAAGTCGATTCTTCGTGCGAGCGATCCCCCCATGAAACAAGTACGAGAGGGAAAACCTTGATCTTGAGAACATTTTCTCTTCGATCAACAATCGACATCGGTCATTCTTCATAGGTCAAGTCTTCACTTACTGTCAGCTCCGATGATCTAGTACGTGTGTCTCATCTCGAACATACTTACGAAGTTGAGATACATGAAACATGTCATGAACACTCGCCAAAGATGATGGTAAAGCCAATCGATAAGCCACTTCTCCAACACGCTCTATAATCTCGAAAGGCCCTACGAATCGGGGCGGAGCTTGCGTCGACTCCCAAATTAAATACCAACGGCGAACTCCAAGTCATGTGTTGGATAGTTCCTCTCGTAATTCTTCAGCTGTCGTGAAGCGTAAGCAATCACCCGAATTGGAAGAAAGTGAGGAAGAATTGGGCTGTCCAGAATGACATAAAGATAAAGGATCAAATCAGATTCAAAATTAAGGAGAGATATAATTTAGAAAGGGTGTGAGTTTGACAACTTCAGAAGTGGGTAGCGGCAAGATACAATTTAATCGAAAAAAGAGTCAAGGGGTGCGGTGGTGAACCATAATAGATTTGAAAATAGTTGAGTGCTTAGAAAAGATGAGGAAAACAAACGTATATATATTTTTGGCATATAAATTAAGGAGTTCAACAGATACAGGAGTTAAACGAAAAGGAACAACTGAAAGGGATATCTTTGTTGGAAGCAAGGAAAGTGATAACTTAGCGTCGATGTCTAAATCTCTGCGATCTCGTCAAGCGAGTTTGGATCCTGTGCAGGGTCGTACCATCCTCAAACTCGAACTACGAAACAACCAAGTTACTCAAGCCGACGTGGAGAGCGTTGACGAATCTCCTCCTTGTAGCTCTTTCTTTCTAGGGCAACCATTGACCAGATGTTCTTCGGATCCACAAATCAAGCACTGCCCTTTATCCTTACGACAGTCTCTCTGAAGGTGTCATGGTCGCTTGCAACAACTGCAACGTTGAGTTCTCCGCTGCTTCCGTTACGGAGGAACAAATGGGCTCTTCATCTTCACATCTCTACTTTGTTTAACAGTGTTTCCCTTACGATTAGAGGCTTCCGCTGGTGCTTGAGCCATTTACCTTCTTAGTCATTCGGCTAAGAGATCGTTCGTTCGCTCATGGGCTTCCTTCAAACTTTGCAGTACACCCAACATCTCGGCGGTTTGACTCTGGGGAGTGGAGATAGAAGAAGAGTCGTTGGAAGCCATGTTTTAGCTTCCGCTGCGCCACTCTGATAGGAACTTGAAATATGCAACGCGATACGATAACTTGAAGAGATAAATATATTGAACCGTATTCATGATTTGTACTTAGATAGTTATTCTTGTATTAGTTCACATTATGATACTTGCATTGCTGTAGTAATATTTTTATATGATGTTTTATTCGATTTCATGGATTTGAGAAATCACAAGATACTTTCTAAAAACTAGGATTTATTTATAAAAGTGTGGATTTCCCTTGATATGATCACATTACTTCCATATTGCATACATTGTAGTTCATGGATATATGCATTGAGATATTGTTTTCATGAGATTTCTGGATTTGAGAACCGCCGGTATATTTCAAAGAAATCTATAAATTGTTTTAAACGCGGTTTCTCTTGATGTGATTTTGGGATGTCCACCATGAGTTTTCTCGGTTATGAGCTTGGTTTTCGAGACCCGATTCGAGGAGATGTGGGAACCGTCTGCGGGTACATGGTGGACCCGGTATGGTATCCCGGGGCAAGAATGATATCGTGGTGTAGCCGATGAGCCTGGCAGAGGGCATACTACCTACCGGTGATTGGATGGACTCGGCGGTTGTCCGGAGGATACCGGCCGGAGTCATGAGATATGGGTCGATTCGGAATGACGAAACCCAGAGATATGGACCGATTCGGAATGACGAAGTCCAGAGAGAGAGATATATGGATTTACGTGTCGATGCTAGACACGGTGTTTTTCATGATATTTCGAGTGTCGGTGTTGGACACTCAGGTTTTCCATGAGATTTACAGATGAGAGGGCCGGTCATAGTGACGGCGCCTGAGATATTGAGATTTGCGTGTCGTTGATGGACACTGGATTTATTTTACTGATAGTGATTATGGATGAGTATTATGTTTACCCCATACTCAGGTATTTATGATACATTCTCTACATATAGTCATTTACCAGATCATGATTTACTGCATTTCATATTGACATATATACCTTATCATGACACATATGTAGAAATGGTTGTTTATCGTACATACATGTGATTACTTGTACGATATTATTTACTTCTCACGAGTTGGCAACTCACCCCCGTTGTGCCATAGCATTTTTGCAGGGTTGATCTGCAGTTTGGAAGCGTCAGGCGTCTTATTGCATCTTTTCCGTAGATACCGCTACTGTTGGGTTGAGACCCTTCTTTTTGGTATGTGGATTTATGCGGTTATCCATTATTTCCATTTATGTATCTTATTGTATCTAGTACTCTCCATCTACTATTCACCTGTATTGACTTAGAGACTGAGAGGTTCGGTATTTGTACCTTATGTGACTTTGGTTGTTGTGCTCGTATGAGCCGGATTTGATTCATATTTCGTTATTTCTTCGCTATGGCAACATTTGTAAACATGTTGTAGTTGTGTTTCATCTCTATGATTTGTATCATTCATGATTGATTTTTACAAAGGAGATGCTGCCGAAATATACAAAGGAAAAATGAAACTTTAAGTTTTTCTATGATTTTTAAACTAAGATTCTAAATGTTTTAACTGATCTTTTAAACAAATGTTTTAAAGCTTTATCACTCTAATCTTTTCATGGTTTAGATTACTGGGTTTCGGCTTACTTGAGTTACGTTACGTCTTTAGACGTCACGTGATTTAAGTGCCGGTTACGTTCCTCATTTGGGTCGTGATAAAGTTGGTATCAGAGCGTTAGGTTTTACCTTTCGGAGTGTAGGATAACCCTTAGTACGATGGAGTAGGTAACTTGAGTAGAGTGACGTAGCGTGGGTATGTTCCGCGGCATACTTACGATACGAACTCCGCCTAAGTGACCTTAGGACATTTTTGCTTGTAATTCCTTCCTTGATTCCTTGTATCCCTATGATTCGAATCTATATCCCTATCGAATCATGTTTCCTTTTTGAGCCTTTATGCCGCCAAAGACTACTAGGGTGCAAAGAGATGCTGCTAGAGACGAGGTCAGAGCAGGCCCGTCTGAGACGAGGATTGACCTGGATGATATACCTAGTGTTCATGAGAAGAGTGATCCACCTTCTCCAGGACGTATTTCTAGGCTTGAAGCCAATGTTCAACACTTACGTCTGATGATTGGATCTCTAGTCGAGGCCTTAACACTCAGTTATTTCTTTCTATTGGAGCTCAACACTTTGATACGTATGCAGCCGCAGTAGACGCAGCTCTACTGGTAGAAGAGCGTATTTCAGAGACTTCAATTGTTCAAGGATCGAAGAGAATTCGTACCGATATGCCAGCTCAGAAGCAGCTTGGTATACGCCGTGATAGATTCTTTCCAAGTGATGATGGTAGAAGAGGCTTTAGACAAGGTCAGTTGTTTGGCTCTTATCCACAGGGTCAGCAATCGATGTCTGGATGTTTTCGATGTGGGAGTCTACAACACCACATCTGGGATTGTCCTGTGAGGCGCCAAAGCAATGCACCAGTTCAGCATGTTACTTCATCACCCCAGAGAGCTTTGCCCCTTTCGACCGTTGTTGTTCCACGCCAGACACATGCTCAGAGAGGTCGTGGTCGTGGCGGTCCTATTCATAGAGGACGAGGTGGCAGAGGCGGAGGAAAGCCAGATGCTAGTAGAGGACAGGCCCGAGTTTTTGCATTGACTCCGCAGGATGCGCGAGCATCGAATGCCGTTGTGTCAGGTACACTTTTAGTGTGTTCTTTCCATGCGCGTGTATTATTCGACCCAAGATATACACACTCTTATGTGTCCACACACTTTGTACCGAAGTTAGGCCGAGACTCATCCTTGTTAGATGAGCCACTTGTTGTGATTACTCCTGTTGGAGAGTCTTTTGTTGCTCGACATGTGTTTCGGTCATGTACCGTTCATATTAGAGATAGAGTTTCGTTTGTCGACTTGATCCTTCTTGATATGTTGGACTTTGACGTTCTCCTCGGCATGGACTGGTTAGCTACATGCTATGCGTCTGTGGACTGCCATGAAAAAGCAGTCAGGTTCTGTTTTCCGGGAGAAACGGTTCTTGTTGTGCAGGGGGACCGTAGTGCCACTCCTCACAATTTTATTTCTACCCTTTGCGCTAATCGGCTTTTGAGGAAAGGACGTCACGGGTTTTTAGCTTTTACTCGTGATATGGGAGCCACGGTAGAACCATTGAACCAGGTTCGTATTGTGAGAGAGTTTTCCAACGTTTTTCCAGATGAGTTACCTGGATTGCCGCCAGAGCGCGACATCAAGTTTTGCATCGATCTGATTTCCGGCACGAGGTCTATTTCTATACCTCCTTATCGGATGGCTCCGGCTGAGCTTAAAGAGCTTAAGGATCAACTGCAAGAGTTGCTGGACAAGGGACTTGTTCGTCCGAGTGTTTCACCTAGGGGAGCTCCTGTTCTTTTCGTCAAAAAGAAAGACGGAAGTATGAGACTGTGCATTGACTATCGTCAATTGAATCGAGTCATAGTGCGAAATAGGTATCCTTTACCTCGCATTGATGATTTATTTAATCAAACTCCAGGGTGCAAGACATTTTTCCAAGATTGATTTGAGGTCGGGTTATCATCAATTGCGAGTCCGGAAAGATGACATTCCGAAGACTGCTTTTCGTACGTGCTACGGGCATTATGAGTTTTTGGTGATGTCGTTTGGACTTACCAATGCCCCAGCAGCGTTCATGGACTTGATGAACCGAATTTTCAAGCCATTCCTCGACCAGTTCATTACTGTGTTTATTGATGACATTCTGGTTTATTCTAGAAGTCATGAGGAGCATGAGCATCACTTGAGAATTGCTTTGCAGACATTGAGAGAACACCAGTTGTTTGCTAAGTTCTCGAAGTGTGCATTTTGGCTTGATAGTGTTGACTTTTTGGGTCATGTGGTTACGGGAGACGGTATCCGAGTGGATCCGAAGAAGATTGAAGCCGTACAACTTTGGCCTAGACCCGTATCGGTGACGGAGGTCCGTAGTTTCTTGGGATTAGCCGGTTATTACCGACGTTTCGTGCAGGATTTTTCAAGTATCGCTGCACCGATGACCGGACTGACCCGGAAGGAGATTCCTTTTCTTTGGACCGAGGCTTGCGAGCAGAGTTTCCAGCTATTGAAGACGCGGTTGACGACTGGACCAGTTTTATCTTTGCCTTCTGGATCGGGTGGCTATGTCGTCTATTGTGATGCTTCTCGAGTGGGACTTGGTTGCGTGTTAATGCAACAGGATAAGGTTATCGCTTATGCTTCTCGTCAGTTGAAGAGGCACGAGCAGAACTATCCTACCCATGATCTTGAGATGGCCGCGGTGGTATTTGCTCTTAAGATTTGGAGACACTACTTGTACGGAGAATCATGCCAGATTTTCACGGATCACAAGAGCTTGAAGTACATCTTCCAGCAGCGGGATCTGAATTTGAGGCAGCATCGTTGGATGGAGCTTGTAAAGGATTATGATTGGGAAATTCTTTATCACCCGGGCAAGGCGAATGTAGTAGCTGATGCTTTGAGTCGTAGACCCGGAGGTAGCTTGTTCCATTTGAACGCAGTTCTGAGACAATCTTCTACAGATTGGCAGATCTTGTGTGATCGTAGAATTCAACTCTAGTTCACTTCAGCCGGTGGACAGCTTGCTCATGTCCGTGCTCGTCCACTTCTGCTTGATATTATCCGTGATGCACAATCCGACGATGATCGTTTATCCGAGATCTTTGAACTTGTTCGGCAAGGTAAAGATTCGGAGTTTGTGATTGATGACCAGGGTGTGCCACGTTTTGGGACTCGTTTATGTGTACCAAATTCTAAAGAGCTGAGACGCGATATCTTAGAGCAGGCACATCAATCAGCTTACAGTGTTCACCCAGGTTCCACCAAGATATATCGTGATTTGAGAGATGTCTACTGGTGGGAAGGGATGAAGAGAGATGTTTCCGACTTCGTTTCGAAGTGCTTGACTTGTCAGCAGGTCAAGGCTGAGCATCAAAGACCGGCAGGAGAATTGCAGCCTTTGCCTATTCCGGAGTGGAAATGGGAGCAACTCTAGTTCACTTAAAGCCTTGGGTATTTCGACAGAAAAACATTTGTTTAAAAGATTAGTTAAAACATTAGAATCTTAGTTTAAAAATCGTAGAAAAACTTAAAGTTTCATTTTTCCTTTGTATATTTCGGCAGCATCTCCTTTGTAATAATCAATCGTGAATGATACAAATCATAGAGATGAAACACAACTAAAACATATGTACAAATGTCGCCATAGCGAAGAAATAACGAAATATGAATCAAATCCGGCTCATACAAGCATAACAACCAAAGTCACATAAGGTACAAATACCGAACCTCTCAGTCTCTAAGTCAATACAGGTGAATAGTAGATGGAGAGTACTAGATACAATAAGATACATGAATGGAAATAATGGATAACCGCACAAATCCAGATACCAAAAAGAAGGGTCTCAACCCAACAGTAGCGGTATCCACGGAAAAGATGCAATAAGAAGCATGACGCTTCCAAACAGCAGATCAAACCTGCACAAATGCTGTGGCACAACGGGGGTGAGTTGCCAACTCGTGAGAAGTAAATAACATCGTACAAGTAATCACATGTATGTACGATAAACAACCATTTCTACATATGTGTCATGATAAGGTATATATATCAACATGAACTGCAGTAAATCATGATCTGGAAAATGACTATATGTAGAGAATGTATTATAAATACCCGAGTATGGGTAAAACATAATACTCATCCATAATCACTGTCAGTAAAATAAATCCAGTGTCTATCAACGACAGGTAAATCTTAATATCTCGGGCGTCGTCACTATGACCGGCCCTCTCATCTGTAAATCTCATGGAAAACCTGAGTGTCCAACACCGATACTCGAAATATCATGAAAAACACCCGTGTCTAGTATCGACACATAAATCCATATATCTCTCTCTCTGGACTTTGTCATTCCGAATCGGTCTATATCTCTGGGTTTCGTCAATTCCGAATCGACCCATATCTCATGACTCCGGCCGGTATCCTCCGGACAACCGCCGAGTCCAACCAATCACCGGTAGGTAGTATACCCTCTGCCAGGCTCATCGGCTACACCACGATATCATTCTTGCCCCGGGGTACCATACCGGGTCCACCATGTACCCGCAGACGGTTCCAACATCTCCTCGAATCGGGTCTCGAAAACCAAGCTCATAACCGAGAAAACTCATGGTGGACATCCCAAAATCACATCAAGAGAAACCGCGTTTAAAAAAATTTATAGCTTTCTTTGAAATATACCAGCGGTTCTCAAATCCAGAAATCTCATGAAAACAATATCTCAATGCATATATTCATGAACTGCAATGTATGCAATAGGGAAGTAATGTGATCATATCAAGGGAAATCCACACTTTTATAAATAAATCCTAGTTTTTAGAAAGTATCTTGTAATTTCTCAAATCCATGATATCGAATAAAACATCATATAAAAATATTACTACATCAATGTAAGTATCATAATGTGAACTAATACAAGAATAACTATCTAATTACAAATCATGAATGCGGTTCAATATATTTATCTAAGGCCATTTCTATAGTGTGCGTGACATGGCAATTACCAACGGTATGTGTGTAACATACAGTGCTCGTGCAACATGAACCGTTTGTAATGGTGCAGTGTCCTATCAATATTATATCAATGATTAACATGAAATATGATGAACTAATTATTACTAGATCAATATATGGTTATATCTATGTGTGGTCAATAGGCATATCACTTAAAGTAATTCACTTGAATCCTAGCCTTTGGCGCTTAGCGCCACACAGGCGATTTCCCCGTAGATGTTAAATCTACTCACCAGACAATCCTGAATTAGGTGAATCCAATCACCTCCTTTCCTTTCCTTCTTTCGTCTGAAGTCCCTGCTTGCGATCCTAATATCACAAAAATAAAGCCAATACTTACCGATATTAGTAAACTAAGGATAACACACGGACACGGACACCTAGCTAACGATTTAGTTCACACAAACTATTTGGTGATAGCTCGGTGACTAAACGTGTGAGGCGACACGACTGAAAAACACGCACGCGCAGAACCGACACGATGCGCAGAACTGACTCGAACCACATAACTGAATCGGAAACGTATCGCGTAATATCATAAGCTCAAAATTTAGTGAAACTATACAAATATGGTAACAAGTATACTCTGTCGGCAGTTCAACAAAATTTGTTTCAGTACAATCGGATTTCGGGTTTGCAAGTTACAGTCGTTTCATTTTAAGTGTTCGCTGCTGGAATTTCAGTTTCTAAACTGAATGTCCATTTCGCAACACAGTTTTCACCCTGTTGGGATCAAAATTAGGCAACATTATAATTGAACAAAATTTAGGTTTATCAGTTAGGTTTCCAACGCATCATACGGATCAATAATATCCATTGTGTACTGGAAGTTATGCACTGTAAAACAAAGGGGTATACGTTCTGTCCCTGTTTGGGACTGCTATGTGTTCTGTTGATTTAAAATACAGTTTAAATAGTAAACGATTGTAGAAATGAATGAAATCACTTTCATTGGTTAGCTAAAAGATTTATCTTCACTATGATATAGAGCATTATAACATTTTCATACAGTAGATTGAAAGCATTACAAAACGAGAATCGACTGCCAGAGCTTCTCTGGACTGCAGTCCAGAGCCGCACTCCGAACCAGTTTCTGTCATCTTTTTAAAACAGAAACAGACTAAAATCATACCTCACCAAAACTTGACTGAATTACTATCCATCCATGCTCCAAAACAACATAAACATGATTTTTTTTTAAGGTTTGCGAATGAGAGAATGTGGAGGGTGAGGGTGGGTATTTATAGCCAAATTCCTTCTCTCTTTAATGATTCTTCATTATACTTATGCATGTTTCCACCATACCTACCCTTCCTTTACACTCATGCCACTCATGCCTTGATTCCATGACAACCTTGCATATTCATTATGCCTCCCATGCCACAAATTTTAAAATCCTTCTCTTTAATTAAAATAAAACATTTTTGATATTTAATGAAAATGTAAATAAAACTTATCTTAAAGGTAAACTTTTTAAGTAAAAATTAATATGGCATGGTAAAAAGTAAAATGTCATGGTTAACCTAGCATGGTTAACATCTCCAAAACCCTAGATTAGCATGCACAAGTGTGTGCATGTCACAAAATAATTTAATAAAATATTAATTAATTCAAATAAAATATATAAAAACAGTATTGGTTAAATTTTATTTAAAATCCGCATTCATTCGCTTAATTACTCCAAAATCATTCTAAAGTGTTACAATCTCCCCCTTTAAAGAAATTCGGTCCCCGAATTTAAAAATCTTAATATGCATACCTTCGAAAAGATGAGGGAATTTCTTCCGCATCTCGCCCTCGGCTTTCCATGTAACATCTTCGCTACTTGGGCCACGCCAAAGAACTTTCACTGACGGTAAGACTTTTGACCGAAGTTTCTTCACCTGCCGATCCAAAATTACTACCGGCTGCTCGGTGAAAGAAAGATCGTGCTCCAGTTGGACGGTCTGGGGCTGAATCACGTGTGAAGAATCATGAAGGTACTTGCGTAGCATTGATACATGAAAAACGGGGTGATGAACCGAAAAATTGGGTGAAAGTCCCAAACGATAGGCAACGGTACCAACTCGCTCAAGGATCTCAAAAGGACCCACAAATCTGGGACTAAGCTTCCATTTCTTACCAAATCTCATCACGCCTTTCATCGGAGAAATCTGTAGGAATACATGATCACCTACAGCGAACTCAAGTCTGCGACGACGACGGTCTGCATAAGACTTCTGTCTGCACTGGGCTGCTCTCATCCTATCTTGGATTAACTAAATCTTCTCCGTTGTCTCTTCGACTAGTTGTGGTCCCAAAATCCTTCTCTCGCTGAGTTCGGTCCAACTGACTGGTGATCGACACTTTCTACCATATAATGCCTCAAAAGGTGCCATTTGAATCGTCTTCTGAAAACTGTTATTTGTAGGAGAATTCAATTAAAGGCAAGTGATGATCCCAACCATCACCAAAATCAAGCACGCATGCTCGAAGCATATCCTCGAGAGTCTGAATAGTCCACTCTGACTGACCATCGGTCTGTGGATGGAAAGCGGTGCTAAAACTCAATCGAGTACCCAAGGCTTCCTGAAGTTTCTGCCAAAGACGGCTGGTGTCTGATACAAGCATGTAGGAACACCGTGCAAACGCACAAGCTCGTCAATGTACAGTTGAGCATACTGAGAAAATCCGAAAGTGGTCTTCACTGGAAGGAAGTGAGCCGCTTTCGTCAACCGATCAACAATCATCCAAATGGAATCATACCCTCGACTGGTCCTGGGTAGACCCACAATGAAATCCATAGAGATTTGCTCCCATTTCCACTCCAGAATAGGCAAAGGCTGCAATTCTCCTGCCGGTCTTTGATGCTCAGCCTTGACCTGCTGACAAGTCAGGCACTTCGAAACGAAGTCCGAAACATCTCTCTTCATCCCTTCCCACCAGTAGACATCTCTCAAATCATGATACATCTTGGTGGAACCTGGGTGAACACTGTAAGCTGATTGATGTGCCTGCTCTAAGATATCGCGTCTCAGATCTTTAGAATTTGGTACACATAAACAAGTCCCAAAACGTAGCACACCCTGGTCATCAATCACAAACTCTGAATCTTTACCTTGCCGAACAAGTTCGGGAAAACGTTTGCAGATGCGACCATGAATCGAACCAGGTCGAAACATCCAGCTGTCGACGGACAAACAACGCTAGAACGTCGACCGGGATGGGATGGCCAGGCCCCGGTTCCCAGGGTTTTGGTATTCCCTATGTTATGTGTATCGGTAACAACCTCGAGGAGAGCAGAGCATCTCGGACAAACGATCATCGTCGGATTGTGCATCACGGATTAGATCAAGCAGAAGTGGACGAGCACGTACATGAGCAAGCTGTCCACCGGCTGAAGTGAACTCGATTTGAACTCTACTATCACACAAGATCTGCCAATCTGTAGAAGATTGTTTTAGAACTGCGTTCAAATGGAACAAGCTACCTCCGGGTCTACAACTCAAAGCATCAGCTACTACATTCGCCTTGCCCGGGTGATAAAGAATTTCACAATCATAATCCTTTACAAGCTCCATCCAACGACGCTGCCTCAAATTCAGATCCCGCTGCTGGAAGATGTACTTCAAGCTCTTGTGATCCGTGAAAATCTGGCACGACTCTCCGTACAAGTAGTGTCTCCAAATCTTAAGAGCAAATACCACCGCGGCCATCTCAAGATCATGGGTAGGATAGTTCTGCTCATGCCTCTTCAACTGACGAGAAGCATAAGCGATAACCTTATCCTGTTGCATTAACACGCAACCAAGTCCCACTCGAGAAGCATCACAATAGATGACATAGCCACCCGATCCAGAAGGCAAAGATAAAACTGGTGCAGTCGTCAACCGCATCTTCAACAGCTGGAAACTCTGCTCGCAGCCTCGGTCCAAAGAAAAAGAATCCCCTTCCGAGTCAGTCCGGTCATCGGTGCAGCGATACTTGAAAAATCCGGCACGAAACGTCGGTAATAACCGGCTAATCCCAAGAAACTACGGACCTCCGTCACCGATACAGGTCTAGGCCAAAGTTGTACGGCTTCAATCTTCTTCGGATCCAATCGGATACCGTCTCCCGTAACCACATGACCCAAAAAGTCAACACTATCAAGCCAAAATGCACACTTCGAGAACTTAACAAACAACTGGTGTTCTCTCAATATCTGCAAAGCAATTCTCAAGTGCTGCTCATGCTCCTCATGACTTCTCGAATAAACCAGAATGTCATCAATAAACACAATAATGAACTGGTCGAGGAATGGCTTGAAAATTCGGTTCATCAAGTCCATGAACGCTGCTGGGGCATTGGTAAGTCCTAACGACATCACCAAAAACTCATAATGCCCGTAGCGCGTACGAAAAGAAGTTTTCGGAATGTCATCTTTCAGGACTCACAATTGATGATAACCCGACCTCAAATCAATCTTGGAAAAATGTCTTGCACCCTGGATTTGATCAAATAAATCGTCAATGCGAGGTAAAGGATACCTATTTCGCACTGTGACTCGATTCAATTGACGATAGTCAATGCACAGTCTCATACTTCCGTCTTTCTTTTTGACGAAAAGAACATGAGCTCCCCAAGGTGAAACACTCGGACGAACAAGTCCCTTGTCCAGCAACTCTTGCAGTTGATCCTTAAGCACTTTAAGCTCAGCCGGAGCCATCCGATAATGAGGCATAGAAATAGGCCCCGTGCCGAAAATCAGATCGATGCAAAACTCGATGTCGCGCTCTGGCGGCAATCCAGGTAACTCATCAGGAAAAACGTCGGAAAACTCTCTCACAATAGGAACATGGTTCAATGGTTCTACTGTGGCTCCCGTATCACGAATAAAAGCTAAAAACCCGTGATATCCTTTCCTCAAGAGCCGATTAGCGCAAAGGGTAGAAATAAAATTGTGAGGAGTGGCACTGCGGTCCCCCTGCACAACAAGAACCGTTTCTCCCGGAAAACAGAACCTGATTGCTTTTTCACGACAGTCCACAGACGCATAGAATGTAGCTAATCAGTCCATGCCGAGGAGAACGTCAAAGTCCAATATATCAAGAAGGATCAAGTCGACAAACAAAACTCTATCTCTAATATGAACGGTACATGACCGAAACACATGTCGAGCAACAAAAGACTCTCCAACAGGAGTAATCACGACAAGTGGCTCATCTAACAAGGATGAGTCTCGGCCTAACCTCGATACAAAGTGTGTGGACACATAAGAGTGTGTAGATCCTGGGTCGAATAATACATACGCATGGAAAGAACACACTAAAAGTGTACCTGACACAACGGCATTCGATGCTCGTGCATCCTGCGGAGTCAATGCAAAAACTTGGGCCTGTCCTCTACTAGCATCTGGCTTTCCTCCGCCTCTGCCACCTCGTCCTCTATGAATAGGACCGCCACGACCACGGCCTCTCTGAGCATGGGTCTGGCGTGGAACAACAACGGTCGAAAGGGGCAAAGCTCTCTTAGGTGGTGAAGGTGGTAAAGTAACATTCTGAACTGGTGCATCGCTCTGGCGCCTCGCAGGATAATCCCGGATGTGGAGTTGTAGACTCCCACATTGAAAACATCCAGACATCGATTGTCGACCCTGTGGATAAGAGCCAAAAAACTGACCTTGTCTAAAGCCTCTTCTACCATCATCACTTGGAAAGAATCTGTCACGGCGTATACCAAGCTGCTTCTGAGCTGGCATATCGGTACGAATTCTCTTCGATCCTTGAACAATTGAAGTCTCTGAAATACGCTCTTCTACCAGTAGAGCCGCGTCTACTGCGGCTGCATACGTATAAAAGTGTTGAGCTCCAACAGAAAGAAATAACTAAGTGTTAAGGCCTCGACTAGAGATCCAATCATCAGACGTAAGTGTTGAACATTGGCTTCAAGCCTAGAAATATGTCCTGGAGAAGGTGGATCACTCTTCTCATGAACACTAGGTATATCATTCAGGTCAATCCTTGTCTCAGACGGGCCTGCTCTGACCTCGCCTCTAGCAGCAGCTCTTTGCGCC
Organism: Agapanthus africanus; assembly: GCA_030015575.1. Classification (NCBI taxonomy): domain Eukaryota; kingdom Viridiplantae; phylum Streptophyta; class Magnoliopsida; order Asparagales; family Amaryllidaceae; genus Agapanthus; species Agapanthus africanus. Next base: position 22,249,178 of record CM057346.1, read on the forward strand.
CTAGTAGTCTTTGGCGGCACAAAGGCTCAAAAAAGAAACATGATTCGATAGGTATATAGATTCGAATCATAGGGATACAAGGAATCAAGGAAAGAATTACAAGCAAAAATGTCCTAAGGTCACTTAGGCGGAGTTCGTATCGTAAGTATGCCGCGGAACATACCCACGCTACGTCACTCTACTCAAGTTACCTACTCCATCATACTAAGGGTCATCCTAGTTTATTGTAGATGAACTCATTGTAATGAAGAATCATTAAAGAGAAGGAATTTGGCTATAAATACCCACCCTCATCCTCTACATTCTCTCATTCACAAACCTTCAAAAAAATCATGTTTATGTTGTCTTGGAGCATGGATGGATAGGAATTCAGTCAGGTTTTGGTGAGGTATGATTTTAGTCTGTTTCTGTTTTAAAAAGATGACAGAAACTGGTTCGGACTGCGGCTCTGGACTGCAGTTCAGAGCAGTTCTGGTTGTCGATTCGCGATTTGTAATGCTTTCAATCTACTGTATAAAAATGTTATAATGCGGAACACTATATCATAGTGAAGATAAATCTGTTAGCTAACCAATGAAAGTGATTTCATTCATTTCTACTGTCGTTTACTATTTAAACTGTATTTTAAATCAACAGAATGTATAGCAGTCCCAAACAGGGACAAAACGTATACCCCTTTGTTTTTCAGTACATAACTTCCAGTACACAATGGATATTATTGATCGTATGATGAGTGGGAAACCTAACTGATAAACCTAAATTTTGTTCAACTATAGCGTTGCCTAATTTTGATCCCAACAGGGTGAAAACTGTGTTGCGAAATGGAAATTCAGTTCAGAAATTGAAATTCCAGCAGCGAACACTTAAAATGAAACGACTGTAACTTGCGAACCAGAAATCCGATTGTACTGAAAAAAATTTTGCTGAACTGCCGACAGAGTGTACTTGTTACCGTATTTGTATAGTTTCGCTAAATTTTGAGCTTATGATATTACGCGATACGTGTTCGATTCAGTTTTGTGGTTCGAGTCAGTTCTGCGCATCGCGTCGGTTCTGCGCGTGCGTGTTTTTCAGTCGTGTCGCTTCACACGTTTAGTCACCGAGCTATCACTAAATAGTTTGTGTGAACTAAATCGTTAGTTAGGTGTCCGTGTCCGTGTGTTATCATTAGTTTACTAATATTGGTAAGTATTGGCTTTATTTGTGTGATATTAGGATCGCAAGCAGGGACTTCAGACGAAAGAAGGAAAGGAAAGGAGGTGATTGGATTCACCTAATTCAGGATTGTCTGGTGAGTAGATTTAACATCTACGAAAAAATCGCCTGTGTGGTGCTAAGCACCAAAGGCTAGGATTCAAGTGAATTACTTTAAGTGATATGCCTATTGACCACACATAGATAAAAACATATATTGAACTAGTAATAATTAGTACATCATATTTCATCATATTTCATGTTAAACATTGATATAATATTGATAGGACACTGCACCATTACAAACGGTTCATGTTGCACGAGCACTATATGTTACACACACACCGTTGGTAATTGTTATGTCACGCACACTATAGAAATGACCTTAGATAAAGATATTGTACCGTATTCATGATTTGTAGTTAGATAGTTATTCTTATATTAGTTCACATTATGATACTTACGTTGCTATAATGCCACAAATTTTAAAATCCTTCTCTTTAATTAAAATAAAACATTTTTGATATTTAATGAAAATGTAAATAAAACTTATCTTAAAGGTAAACTTTTTAAGTAAAATTTAATATGGCATGGTAAAAAATAAAATGTCATGGTTAACCTAGCATGGTTAACATCTCCAAAACCCTAGATTAACATGCACAAGTGTGTGCATGTCACAAAATAATTTAATAAAATATTAATTAATTCAAATAAAATATATAAAAACAGTTTTGGTTAAATTAAATTAAAAAACCGCATCCATTCGCTTAATTACTCTAAACGCATTCTAAAGTGTTACAATCTCCCCCCCTTAAAGAAATTCGGTCCCCGAATTTAAAAATCTTAATATGCATAACTTCGAAAAGATGAGGGAATTTCTTCCGCATCTCGCCCTCGGCTTCCCATGTAACCTCTTCGCTACTTGGGCCACGCCAAAGAACTTTCACTGACGGTAAGACTTTTGACCGAAGTTTCTTCACCTGCCGATTAAAAATTACTACCGGTTGCTCGGTGAAAGAAAGATCGTGCTCCAGTTGGACGGCCTGGGGCTGAATCACATGTGAAGGATCATGAAGGTACTTGCGAAGCATTGATACATGAAAAACGGGGTGAACAACCGAAAAACTGGGTGGAAGTGCCAAACGATAGGCAACGGTACCAACTCGCTCAAGGATCTCAAAAGAACCCACAAATCTGGGACTAAGCTTCCCTTTCTTACCAAATCTCATCACGCCTTTCACCGGAGAAATCCGTAGGAATACATGATCACCTACAGTGAACTCAAGTCTGCGACGACGATGGTCGACATAAGACTTCTGTCTGCACTAGGCTGCTCTCATCCTATCTCGGATTAACTGAATCTTCTCCGTTGTCTCTTCGACTAGCTGTGGTCCCAAAATCCTGCTCTCGCTGAGTTCGGTCCAATAGACTGGTGATTGATACTTTCTACCATATAAAACCTCAAAAGGTGTCATTTGAATCGTCTCCTGAAAACTATTATTGTAGGAGAATTCAATTAAAGACAAGTGACGATCCCAACTGTCACCAAAATCAAGCACGCATGCTCGAAGCATATCCTCGAGAGTCTGAATAGTCCGCTCTGACTGACCATCGGTCTGTGGATGGAAAGCGGTGCTAAAACTCAATCGAGTACCCAAGGCTTCCTGAAGTTTCTACCAAAGACGGCTGGTGAATTGGGTTCCTCTGTCAGATACAATGCATGTAGGAACACCGTGTAAACGCACAACCTTGTCAATGTACAGTTGAGCATACTGAGAAAATCCGAAAGTGGTCTTCACTGGAAGGAAGTGAGCCGCTTTCGTCAACCGATCAACAATCACCCAAATGGAATCATACCCTCGGCTGGTCCTGGGTAGACCCACAACGAAATCCATACAGATTTGCTCCCATTTTCACTCCGAAATAGGCAAAGGCTGCAATTCTCCTGCCGGTCCTTGATGCTCAGCCTTGACCTGCTGACAAGTCAGGCACTTTGAAACGAAGTCCGAAACATCTCTCTTCATCCCTTCCCACCTGTAGACATCTCTCAAATCATGATACATCTTGGTGGAACCTGGATGAACACCGTAAGCTGATTGATATACCTGCTCTAAGATATCACGTCTCAGCTCTTTGGAATTTGGTACACATAAACGAGTCCCAAAATGTAGCACACCCTGGTCATCAATCACAAACTCCGAATCTTTACCTTGCCGAACAAGTTCAAAGATCTCGGACAAACGATCATCGTCGGATTGTGCATCACGGATAAGATCAAGCAGAAGTGGACGAGCACGGACATGAGCAAGCTGTCCACCGGCTGAAGTGAACTCGAATTGAACTCTACTATCACACAAGATCTGCCAATCTGTAGAAGATTGTCTCAGAACTGCGTTCAAATGGAACAAGCTACCTCCGGGTCTACGACTCAAAGCATCAGCTACTACATTCGCCTTGCCCGGGTGATAAAGAATTTCACAATCATAATCCTTTACAAGCTCCATCCAACGACGCTGCCTCAAATTCAGATCCCGCTGCGGGAAGATGTACTTCAAGCTCTTGTGATCCGTGAAAATCTGGCACGACTCTCCGTACAAGTAGTGTCTCCAAATCTTAAGAGCAAATACCACCGAGGCCATCTCAAGATCATGGGTAGGATAGTTCTGCTCGTGCCTCTTCAACTGACGAGAAGCATAAGCGATAACCTTATCCTGTTGCATTAACACGCAACCAAGTCCCACTCAAGAAGCATCACAATAGACGACATAGCCACCCGATCCAGAAGGCAAAGATAAAACTAGTACAGTCGTCAACCGCGTCTTCAACAGCTGGAAACTCTGCTCGCAAGCCTCGATCCAAAGAAAAGGAATCCCCTTCCGGGTCAGTCCGGTCATCGGTGCAGCGATACTTGAAAAATCCTGCACGAAACGTCGGTAATAACCGGCTAATCCCAAGAAACTACGGACCTCCGTCACCGATACGGGTCTAGGCCAAAGTTGTACGGCTTCAATCTTCTTCGGATCCACTCGGATACCGTCTCCCGTAACCACATGACCCAAAAAGTCAACACTATCAAGCCAAAATGCACACTTTGAGAACTTAGCAAACAACTGGTGTTCTCTCAATGTCTGCAAAGCAATTCTCAAGTGAGGCTCATGCTCCTCATAACTTCTAGAATAAACCAGAATGCCATCAATAAACACAATAATGAACTGGTCGAGGAATGGCTTGAAAATTCGGTTCATCAAGTCCATGAACGCTGCTGGGGCATTGGTAAGTCCAAACGACATCACCAAAAACTCATAATGCCCGTAGCGTGTACGAAAAGCAGTCTTCGGAATGTCATCTTTCCGGACTCGCAATTGATGATAACCCGACCTCAAATCAATCTTGGAAAAATGTTTTGCACCCTGGAGTTGATCAACTAAATCGTCAATGCGAGGTAAAGGATGCCTATTTTGCACTGTGGCTCGATTCAATTGACGATAGTCAATGGACAGTCTCATACTTCCGTCTTTCTTTTGACGAAAAGAACAGGAGCTCCCCAAGGTGAAACACTCGGACGAACAAGGCCCTTGTCCAGCAACTCTTGCAGTTGATCCTTAAGCTCTTTAAGCTCAGCCGGAGCCATCCGATAAGGAGGTATAGAAATAGGCCCCGTGCCGGAAATCAGATCGATGCAAAACTCGATGTCACGCTCTGGCGGCAATCCAGGTAACTCATCAGGAAAAACGTCGGAAAACTCTCTCACAATAGGAACCTGGTTCAATGGTTCTACTGTGGCTCCCATATCACGAATAAAAACTAAAAACCCGTGATATCTTTTCCTCGGAAGCCGATTAGCGCAAACAGTAGAAATAAAATTGTGAGGAGTGGCATTACGGCCCCCCTGCACAACAAGAACCGTTTCTCCCGGAAAACAGAACCTGACTTCTTTTTCACGGCAGTCCACAGACGCATAGCATGTAGCTAACCAGTCCATGCCGAGGAGAACATAAAAGTCCAACATATCAAGAAGGATCAAGTCGACAAACGAAACTCTATCTCTAATATGAACGGTACAAGACCGAAACACATGTCGAGCAATAAAAGACTCTCTAACAGGAGTAATCACGACAAGTGGCTCATCTAACAAGGATGAGTCTCGGCCTAACCTCGGTACAAAGTGTGTGGACAGATAAGAGTGTAGATCCTGGGTCGAATAATACACGCGAATGGAAAGAACACACTAAAAGTGTACCTGACACAACGGCATTCGATGCTCGCGCATCCTGCGGAGTCAATGCAAAAACTCGGGCATGTCCTCTACTAGCATCTGGCTTTCCTCCGCCTCTGCCACCTCGGTCCTCTCTGAATAGGACTGCCACGACCATGGCCTCTCTGAGCATGGGTCTGGCGTGGAACAACAACGGTCGAAAGGGGCAAAGCTCTCTGGGGTGGTGAAGTCACATGCTGAACTGGTGCATTGCTCTGGCGCCTCGCAGGACAATCCCTGATGTGGTGTTGTAGACTCCCACATCGAAAACATCCAGACGTCGATTGCTGACCCTATGGATAAGAGCCAAACAACTGACCATGTCTAAATCCCATTCTACCATCATCACTTGGAAAGAATCTGTCACGGCGTATACCAAGCTGCTTCTGAGCTGGCATACCGGTACGAATTCTCTTCGATCCTTGAACAATCGAAGTCTCTGAAACACGCTCTTCTACCAGTAGAGCTGCGTCTACTGCGGCTGCATACGTATCGAAGTGTTGAGCTCCAACAGAAAGAAATAACTGAGTGTTAAGGCCTCGTATGAATCTCTTAACATGCTTCTCTTCAGTATCCACCAAGTATGGTGCATATACTGATAGCTGGGTAAACTGTATGTCATACTCAGCCACTGTCATACTAGCGGTCTGGCGCAATAACTCAAAGCGGCGAGCTCGAGCATCTCTGACACTTTGTGGAAGAAAACGAGCAAGAAAAATCGTTGCGAACTCATTCCAGGTCATAGGAAGAAGACATGCAGTTCGACCTTTCTCCATAGATTAGCACCAAGTCTGGGCAAGTCCCTCTTAACGAAAACTTGAAAACTCAACTGATCTCGCATCAGAACAACTCAAAGAATGACAAATCCTGGACATCCGATCGAGGAACGACCGAGGATCCTCTGCAGCATCGGTGCCAGTGAAAACTGGAGGCTTCAGCCTCATAATTTAGCTAAAGATACTGGGATAGTCCCGGTAGCGGTAGGTGTGACAGTCTGAATCGTAGGTACCACCACGGCTTCTGTAGTTGGTGAAGCAACATCCGACCTCTGCACTTGACTGGCCTCGACTAGAGATCCAATCATTAGACGTAAGTGTTGAACATTGGCTTCAAGCCTAGCAATACGTCCTGGAGAAGGTGGATCACTCTTCTCATGAACACTAGGTATATCATCCAGGTCAATCCTCGTCTCAGACTGGCCTGCTCTGACCTCATCTCTAGCAGCAGCTCTTTGCGCCCTAGTAGTCTTTGGCGGCACAAAGGCTCAAAAAAGAAACATGATTCGATAGGTATATAGATTCGAATCATAGGGATACAAGGAATCAAGGAAAGAATTACAAGCAAAAATGTCCTAAGGTCACTTAGGCGGAGTTCGTATCGTAAGTATGCCGCGGAACATACCCACGCTACGTCACTCTACTCAAGTTACATACTCCATCATACTAAGGGTCATCCTACACATAAGAGAAGTGGCTTATCGATTGGCTTTACCACCATCTTTGGCAAGTGTTCATGACATGTTTCATGTATCTCAACTCCGTAAGTATGTTCGAGATGAGACGCACGTACTAGATCATTCGGAGCTGACAGTAAGGGAAGACTTGACCTATGAAGAATGACCGATGTCGATTGTTGATCGAAGAGAAAAGGTTCTCAAGAACAAGGTTTTCCCTCTCGTACTTGTTTCATGGGGGAATCGCCCGCACGAAGAATCGACTTGGGAATGAGAAGACGAGATTCGACAGAAGTTTCCATATCTCTTCTCTTAAATTCATGTTTACTTGTCTTTTCTAGTTGCGGAAATTTCGAGGACGAAATTTTTGTAAGGGTGGTATGATATAATACCAAATTCCTATTTGTACGCCAATATCCGTATTTATATAAAATGTTGCTTACAAAATTTGTTTATTTATATTTATATTTATATTTATTTTATTTATTTTAAAATCCTAACCCATACCTGACCCCGTGGTGACATCCGTACTTCTTTTCTCGTTCTGTTTATTGAAACGGACTTATTTGAATCGCTACGTACATATTTCGTGCATCCATTCTTGGGAGTATGCATTTTCGTTACCCGGATATTCTATTTCGGTTTTGGTCATTGCGAATATTATCCGTATTTTCAAACCGTAATTTTAGACCCGACCCGGGTGTGTTTTGGACTATTTTTGTATTTAGCCAGAAAAACCAAATTAATATTTTATTATATAAATTAAACCTATTCTAATCCTCATATTCTCATCTCCCTCTTCATTTCTTCTCTCACATTAACCCACTCTCTTTTTCTCTTTACACCCCACATCTCACTCTCTTTTCTCTTTACAACACTCTCTTCTCTTTACACCCTCACACCTCACTCTCTTTCTTTATTTACACCCTCACACCTCACTCCCTCTCTTCTTTACAACTCACCCCCACTCATCCCAAATCTCACGCTCCCTCCCTCTCTCCCTCTATAAAATCCACATTTCATTCCTAACAAACCACACTCTCTCAATCTCTCACTTCCTCTCTCAATTTTCCCAAAGTCCCTACCTCCTTCTCTCCTTCTTCTTCATCCCGCGACCACGAGAAAACTCGAACCCACGCCCGCGCCATGCCCGTCGACTTCCCCCGCCGACCGTCGTCGTCAGGCAAGTTTAATACTTGCTTCATGCTAATTGTACGTATTCAATTCGATTGCACTTCAATATCATATATACATTACGATTGCGAATCAAGTAATGCAAGTGTTCGATGCAAAACACGAACTGAAAACCCCCTTTAAATTGACGGAAACTAATCACGACTGATGGCCTGAGTGATAATGAATACCGTGTTAACAGTTAGCTCGAAAATACGGATCCTAACACCGTGAAATGTCATCCCCATTTAGATCCATCGAATCTGTAAATTTCTGTACCTGAATTTTGTAAAAATCATAGTAAATTGATTATACATCGGAATGTTGCGTTCAAGGGCTCATATCGAAGCCAACTCGATAACCTAGAACCACATATAATTTTTAGTCTGTTTATGTTTTAAAAAGATAACGGAAACTGGTTCGGAGTGCGGCTCTGGACTGCAGTCCATAGCAGCATTGGCTGTCGATTCTCGTTTTGTAACACCTTCTCCCTGCTGTATGAAAATGCCATGATGCGGAACCCTATACTATAGCGAAGATAAGTCTGTTATGCAACCATTAGAAGTGATTTCATTCATTTTCACTATCTTTTACTATTTAAATGATATTTTAAATCAACAGAACCTATGGCTGTCCCAAACATGGACAGAATGTATACCCCTTTATTGTACAAGGCATAACTTCCAGCACACCATGGGTATTATCGATCCATATGGCTCGTATCGAAGCCAACAGATAAACCTTCAGCACTCCATAGTTCATCTTGGTATTTTGATAAGTAATAACAATGTATACTGAGGCGATTCGCGGCCCTGAACTGCAGTCCGGGGTAACGTTCGTTTGAATACCTGGCCTTGGGAACACCTGTACACCCCTTCCTTAAACTGAAAATGCGTGGAACCCCATATGGTCGCGTAGAGAATTTAGTTAGATAACCCCTAAATCTAGTCCCGTGTCGTTTCACCGTCATTTTATATTTAATTTGTATTTTAGAATACCGTGGTAATCTGCAGTTTCTGCAGTGATCTCTCTTACACCAGCACCTTGTACATAACATAACTTTTAATACAGAACTGATATTGATGATACGTTTAATGCGTTGGAAATATAACAGTAAAATCTACAATTAGTTGAACTGTAGTGTCGCCTAATTATGCTCCCAACTGGGAGTAAAATGTGTTACGAAACTGACTTCCAGTTCAGAAATTGGATTTCCAGCAGTGCACACTTAAAATGAAATGACCATAACTTGCGAACCTGATACCCGTTTGACGTGAAACCAATTTTGATAGATAGATAATTAAACATACTGCTTGTTATTTTTATATTGTTTTGCATAATTCTGCACATATGATTTATAGTAAATTTTTCAAGTTGTACGATACTGGCTGCTGTGCTTTATTTGTATCATGAATAATTGCATTTTCATCATATCATGTAGCGGTATGCCCTCATTGAATAGTGGTCATGAAACATTGATAACCTAGTGATCGTGTACATTACCCAGTGATAAGTATTATTGATTGGATTGTGACAAGTACGTTAGTGTTAAAGCGTGAATGAATAAGTGAAAGTGAATGAATAAGTGAAGTGACGCGTACTTGTACACAATCAACGGAACCAGATACTTTATTGCATTGTCGACGCCTATGGGGCATATGTAAGTGTAACTATAACTGGAATGGGACGGTTATGGAGAACTTGCATTAGTGTCATAGGTAAGACATCGAGTATTGTCCATTTATCTTGGGTACCAGTCGATACATGCTTGATGGAGACCCTTTTTCCAGTTCTCGCGTAGACTTGTCATGGAGCGACTAGTATTTGGATTCATGGTTGGTATTTGATGTAGACCGTAGGTATGGGGTAGTTTGAGTGTGAGTTCAACAGAATCTCGGGAGTCCCATTGCCGGCACATACAGCGAATCTGGAAATATATGGGTGATGTTACTGATTATTACTGATTATTAGCGAGCGACTCGGGCCCGTGTTCCCTTGCCCTTGGGTCCTACCCTTGGGTGGGGGATACTCACGAGTGGTTGACTCTCACACTTGGACTGACGATAGGTTTAGCGACCCAGACATTGAGACTTAGAGACTGATAGGTTTAGTGACATGCATTGATTACTGATTCGATATACATGCCTTACTGTTTACCTGCTTTACTGTTTACATGCTCTACTGTTTACCAGTACTGATTATTTCATGCTCATGTCATCACTCCATTCTTACTGTTTCATTTTAATCATCATTGCACGTGTTTACATATGTGTGTGTGTGTGTGTGTGTGTGTGTGTGTATTGCTATCGTGTCGCTCTAACGACCTAAGTATGCATGCTCAGAGTGAGAAGTGGATTTAACTCAGATCAGGATCTGTCGTACCTTGAGGATATTGCAGACATCTAGATCAGCGACGTCAGCGCTATCTTTCCTTTGACTCTATCTGGTTAGTTTTACACCTGTTTTGATTTAATGACTGCATTTCGCATTACCTGTGCATTGATTACTGATTACCACGTAAATCTAGAAGCCGAAGTGTGACTAAGACGGGATGTTTCCTTGACCGTAGGAGCATGGCTGGCCTTGTCAACCCCTCGTATTCCGTATTTTGGGAAGCGGGGCGTGACATGATTTTGTTGTGCAATAAAGTAACTGGTTCCGTTGATTGTGTACAAGTACGCGTCACTTCACTTATTCATTCACTTTCACTTATTCATTCACTTTCACGTATTCATTCATTTTCACTTATTCATTCACGCTTTAACACTAACATACTTGTCACAATCCAATCAATAATACTTATCACTGGGTAATGTACACGATCACTAGGTTATCAATGTTTCATGACCACTATTCAATGAGGACATACCGCTACATGATATGATGAAAATGCAATTATTCATGATGCAAATAAAGCACAGCAGCCAGTGTCGTACAACTTGCAAAATTTACTATAAATCATATGTGCCGAATTAAGCAAAACAATATAAAAGGAACAAGCAGTATGTTTAATTATCTATCTATCAAAATTGGTTTCACGTCAAACGGGTTTCAGGTTCGCAAGTTATGGCCATTTCATTTTAAGTGTTCACTGCTGGAAATCCAATTTCTGAACTGGAAGTCCGATTCGTAACACATTTTACTCCCAGTTGAGAGCATAATTAGGCGACACTACAGTTCAACTAATTGTACATTTTACTGTTATCTTTCCAACGCATCAAACGTATCATAAATATCAGTTCTGTATTAAAAGATATGTTATGTACAAGGTGCTGGTGTAAGAGAGATCACTGCAGAAACTGCAGATTACCACGGTATTCTAAAATACAAATTAAATATCAAATGACGGTAAAACGACACGGGACCAGATTCAGGGGTTAGCTAACTAAATTCTCTACGCGACCATATGGGGTTCCGTGCATTTTCAGTTTAAGGAAGGGGTGTACAGGTGTTCCCAAGGCCAGGTATTCAAACGAACGTTACCCCGGACTGCAGTTCAGGGCCGCGAATCGCCTCAGTATACATTGTTATAACTTATCAAAATACCAAGATGAACTATGGAGTGCTGAAGGTTTATCTGTTGGCTTCTATACGAGCCAGATGGATCGATAATACCCATGGTGTGCTGGAAGTTATGCCTTGTACAATAAAGGGGTATACATTCTGTCCCTGTTTGGGACAGCCATAGGTTCTGTTGATTTAAAATATAATTTAAATAGTAAAAGATAGTGAAAACGAATGAAATCACTTCCAATGGTTGCATAACATACTTATCTTCGCTATAGTATAGGGTTCCGTATCATGGCATTTTCATACAGCAGGGAGAAGTGTTACAAAACGAGAATCGACAGTCAATGCTGCTCTGGACTGCAGTCCAGAGCCGTACTCCGAACCAGTTTCCTTTATCTTTTTAAAACATAAACAGACTAAAAATTATATGGGGTTCTAGGTTATCGAGTCTTCTTCGATATGAGCCCTCGAACGCAACAATCCGATGTATAATCAATTTACTATGATTTTTACAAAATTCAGGTACAGAAATTTACAGATTCGATGGATCTAAATGGGGATGACATTTCACGGTGTTAGGATCCGTATTTTCGAGCCAACTCTTAACACAGTATTCATTATCACTCAGTCCATCAGTCGTTGTTAGTTTTCGTCACTTTAAAGGGGGTTTTCAGTTCGTGTTTTGCATCGAACACTTGCATTACTTGATTCGCAATCGTAATGTATATATGATATTGAAGTGCAATCGAATTGAATACGTATAATTAGCATGAAGCAAATATTAAACTTGTCTGACGACGACGGTCGGCGAGGGGAGTCGACGGGCGCGGCGCGGTCGTGGGTTCGAGTTTTCTCGTGGTCGCGGGATGAAGAAGGAGAGAAGGAGGTAGGGACGGCGATGAGGCAGGCGAGGGCATGGGTTCGAGCGCAGGAAAGGAAAGAAGAAGAGAAAGAAAGGGATCGAGAGGAAAGAGAGAGTGATAACAGAGAGAGAGACATGTGAATGTGGGAATGGGGAGGTGATATGATCTGTGGGATTGAATATATAAGAAGAAGAGAGAAAGATTGTTAATTAATATATAATAATAATATATAGTAAAGAGAGGAAGAGAACCTGAGGAAATGAGAGAGGTTGGGTTGTAAAGAAGAGAGTGAGTGAGATGTGGGGTGTAAAGAGAGAAAAGAGTGAGGTGTGGAGTGTAAAGAGAAAAGAGAGTGATGTGTGGGGGTGTAAAGAGAGAAAAGAGAGAGAAAGGGGAGAACGTGCATGAGTGGGGGGTGGAGAATGTTAGGATTAGATTAGGTTTTAAATGAATATAATAATATGAAAACTTGGGTTTTTAGGCTAAAACAAAAATACTCCAAAATGTGCCCGGATTGTGTCAAAGAATCTAGTTTTAAAATATAAAGAATATACGTATAAATTAAAATCACAATATGATGTCCGGTTAATAAAAATATACCCCCAAGAACGGATGCACGTAAAATGCACGTAGCGATTCAAACAAGTCCGTTTCAATAAACGGAACGAGAAAAGAAGTACGGATGTCACCACAGGATCAGGTATGGGTTAGGATTTTAAAATAAATAAATAAAAATATAAATAAATAAATTTTGTAAGCAACATTTTATATAAATACGGATATTGGCATACAAAACGAACTGGGTATTACATCGTACCACCCTTACAAAAAAATTTCGTCCTCGAAATTTCCGGAACTAGAAAAGACAAGTAAACATGAATTTAAGAGAAGCAATATGGAAACTTCTGTCGAATCTCATCTTCTCGTTCCCAAGTCGATTCTTCGTGCGAGCGATTCCCCCATGAAACAAGTACGAGAGGGAAAACCTTGTTCTTGAGAACCTTTTCTCTTCGATCAACAATCGAAATCGGTCATTCTTCATAGGTCAAGTCTTCCCTTACTGTCAACTCCGAATGATCTAGTACGTGCGTCTCATCTCGAACATATTTACGGAATTGAGATACATGAAACATGTCATGAACACTCGCCAAAGATGATGGTAAAGCCAATCGATAAGCCACTTCTCCAACACGCTCAATAATCTCGAAAGGCCCTACGAATCGGGGCGGAGCTTGCCTCGACTCCCAAATCAAATACCAACGGCGAACTCCAAGTCATGTGTTGGGTAGTTCCCCTCGTAATTCTTCACCTGTCGTGAAGCGTAAGCAATCACCCGAATTGGAAGAAAGTGAGGAAGAATTGGGCTGCTCAGAATGACATAAAGATAAAGGATGAAATCAGATTCAAAATTAGGGAGAGATATAATTTAGAAAGAGTGTGAGTTTGACAACTTCAGAAGGGGGTACCGGCAAGATACAATTTAATCGAAAAAAGAGTCAAGGGGTGCGGTGGTGAACCGTGATAGATTTGAAAATAGTTGAGTGCTTAGAAAAGATGAGGAAAACAAACGTATATATATTTTTGGCATATAAATCAAGGAGTTCAACAGATACAGGAGTTAAACGAAAAGGAACAACTGAAAGGGATATCTTTGTTGGAAGCAGGGAAAGTGATAACTTAGCGTGGATGTCTAAATCTCTGCGATCTCGTCAAGCGAGTTTGGATCCTGTGCAGGGTCCGTACCATCCTCAAACTCGAACTACGAAACAACCAAGTTACTCAAGCCGACGTGGAGAGCGTTGACGAATCTCCTCCTTTTAGCTCTTCCTTCTAGGGCAACCATTGACCAGATGTTCGTCGGATCCACAAATCAAGCACTGCCCTTTATCCTTACGACAGTCTCTCTGAAGGTGTCCTGGTCGCTTGCAACAACCGCAACGTTGAGTTCTCCGCTGCTTCCGTTACGGAGGAACAAATGGGCTCTTCAGCTTCACATCTCTACTTTGTTTAACACGGTTTCCCTTACGATTGGAGGCTTCCGCTGGTGCTTGAGCCATTTACCTTCTTAGTCCTTCGGCTAAGAGATCGTTCGTTCGCTCATGGGCTTCCTTCAAACTTTGCAGTACACCCAACATCTCGGCGGTTTGACTCTGGGGAGTGGAGATAGAAGAAGAGTCGTTGGAAGCCATGTTTTAGCTTCCGCTGCACCACTCTGATAGGAACTTGAAATATGCAACGCGATACGATAACTTGAAGAAATGAAGACGTGAGAATGCAACGAGTCCAATAAAAAACGTAAGCAGGTGTAGGATCAATAGAAAGGTACAAGGATGAAAACGTAAATAGATTTGAAAACTCGGGAATGATATAAACGGAGAGTGGTTGGAGGTCATGGTCCTAAAACAACAAATTTTAGAACGACATAAGGTACAAGGAATAATAATCAGAATAAAATATAGAATGGACAACGAAACAAGAATATCGGGTAGGGTGAAACTCAAACGAGTGGAAATCAAATATAGAACTCCAAGTCACTCAACAGAGTACAGTATTGTAACTATGCTGCAGTTCATAATTACAACCACATAATTCTACCAAGTTACCCAAAGTTATAGCGAATGGATCAAAACATGTAGAAGAACTCAATGTATGAATCAAGATCATGGATAACAAGTTTACAATCTACACCGAGGGATGTCTTAGATTGTCAAGCACTACACGGAAACTGTAATCCCATTCTAAACCTGGCGCTCTGATACCAACAAAATCATGTCATGCCCCGCTTCCCAAAATTCGGAATACGAGGGGTTGACAAGGCCAGCCATGCTCCTACGGTCGAGGAAACATCCTGCCGTAGTCACATTTCGGCTTCTAGCTTTACGTGGTAATCAGTAATCAATGCACAGGTAATGAGAAATGCAGTCACTAAATCAAAACAGGTGTAAAACTAACCGGATAGAGTCAAAGGAAAGATAGAGCTGACATCGCTGATCTAGATGTCTGCAATTTCCTCAAGGTACGATAAATCCTGATCCGAGCTAAATCCACTTCTCACTCTGAGCATGCATACTCAGGTCGTCAGAGCGACACGATAGTAATATATATATATATATATATATATACATATGTAAACACGTGCAATGATGATTAAAATGAAACAGTAAGAATGGAGTGATGACATGAGCATGAAATAATCAGTACCGGTAAACAGTAGAGCAGGTATACAGTAAAGCAGGTAAACAGTAAGGCATGTATATCGAATCAGTAATCAATGCATGTCACTAAACCTATCAGTCTCTAAGTCTCAATGTCTGGGTCGCTAAACCTATCGTCAGTCCAAGTGTGAGAGTCAACCACTCGTGAGTATCCCCCATCCAAGGGTAGGACCCAAGGGCAAGGGAACACGGGCCCGAGTCGCTCGCTAATAATCAGTAATAATCAGTAACATCACCCATATATCTCCAGATTCGCTGTATGTGCCGGCAATGGGACTCCCGAGATTCTGTTGAACTCACACTCAAACTACCCCATACCCACGGTCTACATCAAATACCAACCATGAATCCAAATACTAGTCGCTCCATGACAAGACTACACGAGAACTGGAAACAGGGTCTCCATCAAGCATGTATCAACTGGTACCCAAGATAAATGGACAGTACTCGATGTCTTACCTATGACACTAATGCAAGTTCTCCATAATCGTCCCATTCCAGTTATAGTTATACTTACATATGCCCCATAGGCGTCGACAATGCAATAAAGTAACTGGTTCCGTTGATTGTGTACAAGTACGCGTCACTTCACTTATTCATTCACTTTCACTTATTCATTCATTTTCACTTATTCATTCACGCTTTAACACTAACGTACTTGTCACAATCCAATCAATAATACTTATCACTGGGTAATGTACACGATCACTAGGTTATCAATGTTTCATGACCACTATTCAATGAGGGCATACCGCTACATGATATGATGAAAATGCAATTATTCATGACACAAATAAAGCACAGCAGCCAGTGTCGTACACCTTGCAAAATTTACTATAAATCATATGTGCAGAATTAAGCAAAACAATATAAAAGGAACAAGCAGTATGTTTAATTATCTATCTATCAAAATTGGTTTCACATCAAACGGGTTTCAGGTTCGCAAGTTATGGCCATTTCATTTTAAGTGTTCACTGCTGAAAATCCAATTTCTGAACTGGAAGTCAGTTTCGTAACACATTTTACTCCCAGTTGGGAGCATAATTAGGCGACACTACTAATTGTAGATTTTACTATTATATTTCCAACGCATCAAACGTATCATCAATATCAGTTCTGTATTAAAAGTTATGTTATGTACAAGGTGCTGGTGTAAGAGAGATCACTGCAGAAACTGCAGATTACCACGGTATTCTAAAATACAAATTAAATATCAAATGACAGTGAAACGACACGGGACCAGATTCAGGGGTTAGCTAACTAAATTCTCTACGCGACCATATAGGGTTCCGTGCATTTTCAGTTTAAGGAAGGGGTGTACAGGTGTTCCCAAGGCCAGGTATTCAAACGAACGTTACCCCGGACTGCAGTTCATGGCCGCGAATCGCCTCAGTATTCATTATTATAACTTATCAAAATGCCAAGATGAACTATGGAGTGCTGAAGGTTTATCTGTTGGCTTCGATGCGAGCCAGATGGATCGATAATACCCATGGTGTGCTGGAAGTTATGCCTTGTACAATAAAGGGGTATACATTCTGTCCCTGTTTGGGACAGCCATAGGTTCTGTTGATTTAAAATATAATTTAAATAGTAAAAGATAGTGAAAACGAATGAAATCACTTCCAATGGTTGCATAACAGACTTATATTCGTTATAGTATAGGGTTCCGTATCATGGCATTTTCGTACAGCAGGGAGAAGGTGTTACAAAACGAGAATCGACATCCAATGCTGCTCTGGACTGCAGTCCAGAGCCGCACTCCGAACCAGTTTCCGTCATCTTTTTAAAACATAAACAGACTAAAAATTATATGGGGTTCTAGGTTATCGAGTCTTCTTCGATATGAGCCCTCGAACGCAACATTCCGATGTATAATCAATTTACTATGATTTTTACAAAATTCAAGTACAGAAATTTACAGATTCGATGGATCTAAATGGGGATGACATTTCACGGTGTTAGGATCCGTATTTTCGAGCCAACTCTTAAAACAGTATTCATTATCACTCAGGCCATCAGTCGTGATTAGTTTCCGTCAATTTAAAGGGGGGTTTCAGTTCGTGTTTTGCATCGAACATTTGCATTACTTGATTCGCAATCGTAATATATATATGATATTGAAGTGCAATCGAATTGAATACGTATAATTAGCATGAAGCAAGTATTAAACTTGCCTGACGACGACGGTAGGCGAGGGAAGTCGACGGGCGCGGCGCGGGCGTGGGTTCGAGTTTTCTCGTGGTCGCGGGATGAAGAAGCAGGAGAGAAGGAGGTAGGGACGGCGATGAGGCATGCGAGGGCACGGGTTCAAGCGCTGGAAAGGAAAGAAGAAGAGAAAGAGAGGGATCGAGAGGAAAGAGAGAGTGATAGCAGAGAGAGAGACATATGAATGTGGGAATGGGGAGGTGATATGATCTGTGGGATTGAATATATAAGAAGAAGAGAGAGAGATTGTTAATTAATATATAATAATAATATATAGTAAAGAGAGGAAGAGAACCTGAGGAAATGAGAGAGGTTGGGTTGTGAAGAAGAGAGTGAGTGAGATGTGGGGTGTAAAGAGAGAAAAGAGTGAAGTGTGGAGTGTAAAGAGAAAAGAGAGTGATGTGTGGGGGTGTAAAGAGAGAAAAGAGAGAGAAAGGGGAGAACGTGCATGAGTGGGGGGTGGAGAATGTTAGGATTAGATTAGGTTTTAAATGAATATAATAATATGAAAACTTGGGTTTTTATGCTAATACAAAAATACTCCAAAATGTGCCCGGATTGTGTCTAAAAATCTTGTTTTAAAATATAAAGAATATACGTATAAATTAAAATCACAATATGATGTCCGGTTAATAAAAATATACCCCCAAGAACGGATGCACGTAGCGATTCAAACAAGTCCGTTTCAATAAACGGAACGAGAAAAGAAGTACGGATGTCACCACAGGATCAGGTATGGGTTAGGATTTTAAAATAAATAAATTTTGTAAGCAACATTTTATATAAATACGGATATTGGCGTACAAAACGAACACGGTATTACACCATAGTACCCTTGTAAAGACCTTTTTGTTTTTGCGGTAGTGTTTGTGCTTGTACTTCTTTTTGTTGGTAGACACTTGTATCTGCACAGTACTGCTTTTACGGTCGGCATGTTCCTCGTCTAGCGATTACTCGTCGACTTGAATCTGATCATTTGCCGAGTGTGCGAGGACCGGCGGGAAGACGGTATCTCCATGGCCCCGAAGTCGAAGTGGAGATCGCTAAGACGTTGATAGACCGGATGCCTCTTGTTGAGTTCATGTTCCTTAGTTGTTGGAGGGGCCGTAAGTGGCCTTCTAATGACGGGGCCGAGCAGGATAGCTGCTCGGTACCTCTTGGCGAGAGCTTTGATCCTTAGTTGTTGTAGGGGCCGTAATTGGCCAACTAAGGATGGGCCGAGCATGGTAGCTGCTCGGTGCCTCTTGGCGAGGGCTTTGATCCCTGGCATTGTGAGGTAGGGAAGCTACCGGCCAAGGATAGCCGAGCAGGGTAGCCGCTCAGCTGCCTCTTGCGAGGGCTTCGATCCTTAGCATTGGAGGGGCTGCGGGAGGCCTGCTAAGGATGGGGCCGAGCATAGCAGCTGCTCGGTGCCTCTTGGCGAGGACTTTGATCCCTGGTGTGTTGGGGTAGGGAGCTACCAGCCAGGGATAACCGAGCAAGGGCGGGCCCGGTTGCCTCTTGCGAGGGCTTTTGATCCTTAAGGACGGGCCGAGCAGGGTTACTGCCCGGGGCCTCTTGGCGAGGGCTTTGATCCCTGGTTTATCCGGGTAGGGGGCTACCGGCCAGGGATAACCGAGCAAGGTCGGGCCCGGTTGCCTGTTGGTGAGGGCTTTGATCCCTGTTTTGTTGGGGTAGGGAGCTACCAGCCAGGGATAACCAAGCAAAGTCGGGCCCGGTTGCCTCTTTCGAGGGCTTTTCATCCTTAGTGCGGGAGGGGACGTAGGTGGCCTACTATGGATGGCCGAGCAGGGTTACTGTCCGGTGCCTCTTGGTGAGGGCTTTTGGTCCTTAAGGATGGCCGAGCAGGGTTGCTGCTCGGTGCCTCTTGGCGAGGGCTTTGATCCCTGGCGTTGTGAGGTAGGGAACCTACCAGCCAGGGATAGCCGAGCAGGGTAGCCGCTCGGCTGCCTCTTGGCGAGGGCTTTGATCCCTGGCGTTGTGAGGTAGGGAAGCTACCGGCCAGGGATAGCCGAGCAGGGTAGCCGCTCGGCTGCCTCTTGGCCAGGGCTTTGATCCCTGGCGCTGTCAGGTAGGGAAGCTACCGGCCAGGGATAGCCGAGCAGGGTAGCTGCTTGGCTGCCTCTTGGTGAGGGCTTTGACCCCTGGCGTTGCAAGGTAGGAAAGCTACCGGCCAGGGATAGCCGAGCAGGGTAGCCGCTCGGCTGCCTCTTGGCGAGGGCCTTGATCCCTGGCGTTGTGAGGTAGGGAAGCTACCGGCCAGGGATAGCCGAGCAGGGTAGCTGCTGGGCTGCCTCTTGGTGAGGGCTTTGATCCCTGGCGTTGTGAGGTAGGGAAGCTACCAGCCGAGGATAGCCGAGCAGGGTAGCCGCTCGACTGCCTCTTAGTGAGGGTTTTGACTTTGATAGTTAGTCGGCGCACCGGGAAGAGGTACGGTCGCTGGCGACACGTGTCGTGACTGCGTGGGGAACGCGAAGCGACGGGTTGTCGTTTCAGTTTCGCATCGAGCGGCGCGACTTCTGCTACGTGGCGACACTGTCGTGGGTGAAACGAGCGACCGTCGAACTCCGGGGGCGTTTGAGGCTATAAAACTGAGGGGGTGTTGTTTACTTCCTCCTCACACCCGAAACGCAAACATGCAGGACTTCCCTTTCACCATCGAAGATATCATAAACTTTAAGGATGTCTACCTCTATGACCCGTACTGCACTGAGGACACGGTGCAGTTGGTTATAGTAAGGATCGAGGACCACTTCGGCCGACTGCTTCCCCGGCGGTCCTCCCTCCTTCAGCTGCTGATGTACTCCATCTGAAGGGTGTCGCCGGGGCTTTACAACCCCTTATCCGAAATGCTGTTCGACGAGGTCATACGCAAGCTAAGGTCTCTGAAGCACTTCGGCCTGATCTCTGCGAGTCGGCTAGACCGCTCGGAAGCGCTCGTCCGTGAGTGCTACTAATTGAGGCGCGATGTCGATGCTCGCGGGGGGGATCGAAGGCTGAGGATGGATGCTGCGAGGGCTCGTCTGGTGGAAATATCCTCAGAGTACCACGAACAGTGCTCTCTACACCCCAACCCCCTGTTGTTGTAATATATTTTTTTTGTACGGCTGAGGAGCCTATAGTACCCCTTGAATGAATAAGATTCTTTTTCTTTTCTGCAATGCTTTATCGACCCCTTTATTATATGAACAAAAGATCTCAAGAAAGGTGTACATTGCCTAAAAAAAAGAAACACATGCTAGTTGATGCTCTTATTCGTGTAGCTTGAGCCCCTCGGTTGTCTGTTGGCATCTATGCCCAGCATAGGGTACTGAGCTGATGCGACCATGATCTGGCCTATGGTTAGCTCGGCGGGAGGGGGACGTTGCTCCTGCTCGCGGTCAGCTTGCCGCTTGTCCCTCAGGTAGGCTACGAGGTGCCCTGAACGGATGAACTCCTCGATGTAGTCTCGGAGCTGCTTGCAGCTCTCTGTGGAGTGGCCTGGCGACCTGTGAAAACCATAGTAGGGGCCCCGGGTTCGCTTTGAGGCCATGCGCGGTATCGGGGGAAATTTGAAGAACCCCTCGCCCTTAGTTTCTTCCAGTAGCACTGCCTGGGAGACGTTGAGCGGTGTGTACTCCTGGAACTTTGGGAGATAGGGCTTTTGCCGCTCGGGTCCCCTTCTCTCTTCTCTTGCCCTCTTCTTCTGGTCGGTTTGCTCTGCCCGGGGGAGGTTGGCGTTCACCTCGGATTCGAGCTGGACCTCGCGCTCGGTCCAGGCCTTTACCTCGGCCATGGTCTTAGCTTGCGCTAATGCAAAGGAGCGTAATCATTCCTTGTGCCTAAGACCAGACCTTAGCGCCTAAGACCAGACCTTAGCGCCGTGATGACCGTCTCGTCCCAGTGCTCTGGTACCTCGAGAAGGGCGTTGTAGAAGCGGGTGACATAGGCCTTGAACGTCTCCTTGTCTCCGCTCTTGATCGTGAAGAGATGGTCAACTGTGCATTTTTGCCGCCTGTTCCCGACGAAGTGGCCGAGGAATTGGGTGGCCAGCTCGTCGAAGGTTGAGATCGAGCGCGGCTCGAGTCTTCGGAACCATTCTCGCCCGGAGCGGATGAGAGTGGCCGGGAAAGCTCGGCATTGGGCGGCATCGGAGTGGTCTTGGAAGCTCATTCCTGCGGTGAATGCATCCAAGTGGTCCTTCGGGTCAGATTTGTCGTCGAAGAGGGAGATCTTTGGGGGCTTGTTGTGGGAGGAGACATGGACGGTGAGCATCTCCTCGGTAAACGGTTTTGTGAGCGAGTCGGCGGCATACTTAGCCCCGTCACTCGAACGGCGACCTTCCCGATGCAGACTCTCGATCTTCTTCTCGAGGGCATCGAGTCGGCCATGGTACCCCCGACGACTCGGCGCATTCTGATCCCAGGCCTCTGCTGTTAGAGGCCTGCGTCTGGCAGCGGCTCCGGTACCTCTCAATGAGGTTCCTTAGATCCCCCAACGAGGTAGTCTTCGAGCCGCCGTGGTGAGTCTCGTTGGCACGACCCCGTCGAGGGAGGGGGTGTCGGTCAAGCCTAGTAACAGGCGAGCTGACAGACATCTCCTCGGGAGGGACATGTGCGTGGAGGATCTCGGGACGAGGCGCTCTGGCGGCGGACTTCGGCGTTGAACTGCGAGGCGCCCAGGGGGCCTCAAAACGTAATGGCCTTGGAGATCTGCAGCCGTGGGAGGTAGCGACTCGGTGGTCGGTAGTGCCGACGCGGAAGGAGTCTTCTCTCCCCCTGTAGGGGTCCTGGTCTCGAGGCGGGGGAGCGGCAACTTGGTGATCTTGCCCCGCCGTTTGGACGCGAACGAGCGCTTCCACGGTGGACGCGAGTCGGTCTATCCGGCCGGCGAGGGCGTTGATGGCATTCGGCGGAGGAGGTTCGTCCGCGCCTCCGTTGAGGGGGAGGCGGCGGCTGGTGCTTGGATCATCGTGATGATCGCTCACCATTAGGTTGAGATCTGAAGGCGAACTTTTGTTTTCGTGGAATCAAGAACTTGTTTCCCATAGACGGCGCCAGCTGATGGAGGCTGGAATCTCCTTCAGATGTTGCCTTTCGTTGATCTGCTGATGGCGGCGATGGGTGGCTGAGATTGGATCTAGGAGTTGTCGCTCCTGAAGCGTGTGGGGCTCAATAGGTTTGAGGTTATGGTTGCCGAGCTACCTGCAAGGAATTCCCGGGGTGGTTGTACCACCGAGGACCCTCCGACGATCAAGTTAGACTAGATATCCGAGCAGAGTAACGGCTTAGTGGAGTTAAAATGGCTTACTTGAACAGTCTGAAGGAGGGGTTTATATAGCGGTGGCAGCAGGCAGGGCAGGCGTGAGAATCACGCCAGCTGTTACGCTCTCGACGTCATGCCCGCGTGATGAGCGGGACCTCCCATTAATGGCGAGACATGCTCGTTAATGGGGGATCGTGGTAGCGTAGAACGTGGGATGTGGCCGGCGGAGATCTCGCGCATGGCGAGATTCGCGGGATGGCGGTTACGCCAGCAAGCGGTGCTGTCGGTCGGTCGACGAGACCGAGGAAGATGACCTCGGCGGAAGAGCTCGCGGACGAGCAGGAGAGCCGAGGTATCTTGGTTCTGCGGTAGCTCGGAGACGAGTTGTGGGGCCGAGGAGGCCAGTTGTGCAGGGGGCTCGGGGGCGAGCCAGCATTGGTCGGTAGGACGGGCATAGCAATGATCTGGTCGGCCACTGTAGGTCCTTTCCTGCATGCTCTGGGACACGTCATCTGCCACGTGCCATGATCTGGGAGATCGTTGATATTGAGCATCATCATTAACAAACATGCTTTGCCGGTATCTTCGATATTTCAGTTCAGATTTAAGTTCCATTCAGAACTCAAAAAGGATAATTTTTCTATACATTTATAATGAAAAAAATAATCGAACGCTATCCATCGGATATAACTCATGCGGGTCGGGTTTTTTTTGGAATATATATAAATATATAGAGAGAGAGAGAGGGAGAAGGGAGGCCTTAGGAGATTCCTCACTACTAAAATAGGGGGTTGCCTCTATGGATAATGAAATCCGTAGGGGCAGATTTCTTTTGGCCCTACGGATTAGTCCGTAGGGCCATACGGTTGCCCCTACGGTCCTGACGTATTAATTTAAAAATATTAAATCGTAAATTGTTGTTTGCCCCTACGGAGCCGCAAACCAAAGACCTACGGACTAATCCGTAGAGGTATCTAAATAGGGATTTAATTAAAAAGGCACAGATCCCCTACGCTGATTATCTATCTCGATAATCTCTCGCGCGCGAACCCAAAATCCCTAAATCTCTCGTTCCCGCCGATCGTCGTTCTCGTCACCGTTCTCGTCGTCGCCACCACCCTCCGTTTCGTCGTCGCCACTGCCCTGGTTCTTCCTCATCGTCGATTGCGCGCGTTGTCGACCACCGATCGATCGTCTCCTCCACCGCACATGTTAGTAAATCTTCAATTAAACAAATTTTTGATTATTTTAGGGCTAGGGTTCATGGTTTGGGTACCGATGAGGGTTAGGGTTAGGCATCGGTTGGGGTTAGCGTTAGGGTTAGAGTTGGGGTTGCGGTTGGGGCTGGGGCCGGGGGTGGGGCTGGGGTTGGGGTTCGGCAGGGGTTGCGGTTGGGGTTGGGGTTGGGGTTAGGGTTGGGGTTGGGGTTCGGCTGGGGCTGGGGCTGGGGTTAGGGTTAGGGCTGAGTGGGTTTGGCTGGGGCTGGGGTTAGGGTTAGGGTAGTTAGGGTTGCGGTTCGGGTTGGGGTTGGGGTTTAGTGCTGAAGTGATGAAGAATTAGTGCTGTTTATATTGAAGATGAAGGCTCTTTTGATTTTTGTTGTTTAGAGCTGGAAAGGGTTTTGGTTCTTTAATTAGCAACAGGTTTTCTCTACTGTTTGCAGTATCATTTGTGAACGCGTTTTTGTTATTGTTGTATTCAATCAATGAGTTTAGGTAAGGATACGGTGAGCTTGTGGGCTGTTCTCAGTACTGTCTCAGATATTGATGCTACATGTATGGGAGGGGGAAATCCATCCAAGGGCTATCTAAGGGCTTGCACCATGCAAGCCTTATATAGTAGTTCTTCTCATCTGCCATTGCTTTCAAATTGTTTGATGTTCAAAATGCTTCTGTCAAAAAAATATTTGTTCATCTCTCTGAACAAGTAAGTCGTACTAAATTAGTAAAGAACGGATTCAAGGAACGCATCAAGACGGGTCGAATAGACAAACCATCCACTTGGATCTCGTGATTCACTTTAGGGAGGTGAATTTTCAGCACTAATCCTTCATCACAAAGGATTGAATCTCCATTACTAATCCTTCATCACAAAAACCCAAAATATGCATCTAAGTTCTTTAATGCTCAATTCTTCATATATCTTATTCTCAAGTTGCAACTTGTAAGTAACTAAACAAGTATTATTTCATAAGTTTAAAATCATGTTATATCAGTTACTTTATATTTTATTTAAATACTTCGTATAGTTTATGTGACGAGAAAATTCAATCGTATGATAACCGATAGAAGCCTTACCCCCGACAGCCGAAACACACACATACAACAAGAATACACAACAAACGCATCATTAGAGAGTGATTCAAGATGTTCAAGTTAAAACCAATATATGATACTCGATGATAATATGAAACTTTCATATTCTCATCGATACTCATATATGAAACTAAAAGCGCCACTTAGTCCCCGTCTATCGGTTAACATACGTTCGATGTTCGTCGTGATATAGAACTATACGAAAGTTGTTAAATATCGGACGGTATAGCTCGATACTAACAACCGTCGTATAGTTTATGTGACGAGAAGATTCAATCGTATGATAACCGATAGATTTGTCCCGTGTGGACAAGTTAGGAATGTATAAAGCAAACACCTTCATTCACTTGTGTTTTCATCCGTTTCGAGATATTTCGTCGGTACCTTTCCGCTGGTTCTCCATGTACAAAGATAGATTAGATGTTCATTTCAACGTTGTTTCACAGTTTTGAAATGATTATCTATTCTATTACAGTGTACTCGGAGAACAGCGGGGAGGTGCTGCCGAAATTTACTCGAAACGGTTGAAAGCACAAGCGAATGGGTGTTCGCTCTATACATTCTTAATGGGATAGAAGCCTTACCTCCGACAGCCGAAACACACACATACAACAAGAATACACAATAAATGCATCATTAGAGAGTGATTCAAGATGTTCAAGTTAAAACCAATATATGATACTCGATGATAATATGAAACTTTCATATTCTCATCGATACTCATATATGAAACTAAAAGCGCCACTTAGTCCCCGTCTACCGGTTAACATACGTTCGATGTTCGTCGTAACATAGAACTATACGAAGGTTGTTAAATATCGGACGGTATAGTTCGATACTAACAACCATCATATAGTCTATGTGACGAGAAGATTCAATCGTATGATAACCGATAGATTTGTCCCGTGTGGACAAGTTAGGAATGTATAAAGAAAATACCTTCATTCACTTGTGTTTTCATCCGTTTTGAGATATTTCGTCGGTACCTTTCTGCAGGTTCTTCGTGTATAAAGATAGATTAGATGTTCATTTCAACGTTGTTTCACAGCCCTGTCTCCTAAGCCATCACTGCCCTGCAAAGAGGTCAAGATGGACCATCTATGAGCCACACTTGCCAAAGCTACATACCACTGAAATGGAGAACTTACTCATAAGCGTATAAACTACTCCACGCCAGAGTAAGACATAAAGAGATAAAAATGTGCGGCTCATGGAGTTAAGGGTTTGGAACTATATCTCTTAAGAGTCAAGATTTGAGTCAATGATAAATGACGACGCTTGTGTCCGCTCGTTATCTTCTCAGATCAAGATCCTGAAAGTTATATACCAATCCGAAACTGGTCATACGCCATGCATTACTCTGCACTACTTCACCCACGTATATACTTACGTGGGCACAGTAGTGGGGGGCATTTGTTCCCGCCAAAAATTTCTGCGCAAAAGAGTCCAAGGTATCAAATGGCAGCGATATGCTTAAGGAAATACGAACCAGTATCTTCCGGGCTATTTTTTTGACAAACTTCCGAATGAGAAACAGATAAATTCTGATGGTATCGAAAGCGGCTCGAAAAACCCTTCGATTTGATATATTATGGGCCTCGTAATTCATCCGGGATCAAAAGTTATGAGGAATTATGTGTCCACACATGATGGACTTTTAAGAACCCGCTGGAGAAGTTAAAAGATCAGAAAAGACCCCAATGGGGCATCACGTGCTCACACGTGACCATGGGTCACGTGCAGACACGTGATGGGCTTTTAAGGCCTCTAAAAGAATGAATAGAATTTAATTCTAAAAGTCAGAAAATACCTCAACGAGGTATCACGTGCTCACACGTGACCAATTGTCACGTGTTGACACGTGATGGTTAAAACAACAACATAAACAAGCGATTGTTAAAGGAACCAATTTGGGGGTCACGTGCTCACACGTGACCAAAGGTCACGTGCCAGCACGTGACAGGCTTTGAAAGCCTTACAGTTTAATAGAATTAAAATTCTAAATTTCTCTAAAATCTTTCGAAATAGAATTAAAATTCTAAATTTCTCTTAATCTTTCCAAATGGAAAAGGATTATGGGGACCGTTGGATTAAAGATCCAAGGGTGATTAAATACCACCAATTTATGGAAAAATCTCAAATAAGGAAAGATCTCCCCAAATCTCACCAGAAATAACAAACAGAATATCTTTGGATTTAAAATCCAACGGTGAATAAAATTCACTGAATGATCTAAAGGATCATATTAAATATGAAAACAAATCAAATCTTTCAATGAGAGATTTGCTAAACAAATTGATTCTCTTCCTTCTCCTATAAATAGGAGCCAAGAAAAGAAGAGAAGGGATCTACTTTTTGAGAGAAAAACAGAGAGAGGAGAATTTAATTCTCAAGAGCGAAGAAAAGAAAGGAGAATTTAATTCTCAACAAAGAAAACCCTAGGTAAGAAAAGAGAGGCTTCAAAAGAGAATTTAATTCTCAAAAGAATTTAACTCTTATTTAAAGAAAAGAACTTAGTTCTTTCTCTGGTTGAGGATCTGCAAAGTGCACATCTCCCCATGAATTGAGAATTTAATTCTCATTGGGTTGAGATCCTGCCATGCAGATCTAAAACACAAAGGAGGAATTGAGTTTTGAGAATTTAATTCTCCCAAACTAATTGGAATTTAATTCCTACAGAATCATAATTGGGTTTTAACCCTACTTAAGAATTTAATTCTTTTACATATCTGGGAATTTAATTCCTTTAAAAAGAAATTAGGATTTTATCCTAAATAAGAATTTAATTCTTTCACGATAGGAATTTAATTCCTCCAAAATCATAATTAGGGTTTAACCCTACGAAGAATTCAATTCTTAAAAGATCTCTGAAAAGAACTAAGGTCACGTGCCCCCACGTGACCCTTGAAAAGATCCACTGCAAAGAACTTTGAAGCATCACCTCACGTGCTCCCACGTGACTCCCAAAACGCAGAAAGAAAAAGCAAAGGAAATGAAAGCTTTGGGCGCTCTCAAGTGTTATCACGTGACCCCTCAGCAAATGCTTTAACAATTGGCGCACAGATCCCCATCACGTGCCAACACGTGATGCTCTAAAATAAAAATGAAAGTGTTTAACACTTAATGGCAAAACAAAAGAAAAGAAACTTTGGGCGCTCTCACGTGTCCCCACGTGACCCCTCAGCAAGTGCGCTAATTATCGATGCATAAATCCCCATCACGTGCCAACACGTGATGCTCTAAAATAAAGATGAAAAGTGTTTAACACTTATTCGCATATTTGAGGATAAAACAAAGGAGATCTGGCTTCACATTTAGGACGCCCTCACGTGTCACCACGTGATCCCTAATGAGCATTCTAACAGACCAGAGCGGGGGCCTCCATCACGTGCTCACACGTGATGGCCGTCAGAATTAAAAGTGTTAAACACTTACCTGCAGAATAAAATAAGGGAAATCAGGGCGCTCTCACGTGTCCGCACGTGACCCCTCCCTCCTTAGTGTTTAACACTAATTGGAAAACTCTCTCTGCAGTGTTTAACACTGATTTCCTTAGTGTTTAACACTAATTGGAAAAATCTATCTGCAGTGTTTAACACTGATTTTCTTAGTGTTTAACACTAATTTGGAAAACTCTATTTGCAGTGTTTAACACTGATTTTCTTAGTGATTAACACTAATGTGAAAACTCTGTTCCCGGTGTTTAACACTGATTTGCTTTGGTGTTTAACACTAATTTGAAATCTATGCTACCAGTGTTTAACACTGATTTGCTTTAGTGTTTAACATTAATTTGAAAGCCCGTTGCTAGTGTTTAACACTGATTATCTTTTAGTGTTAAACACTAACTTGCTAATCATAATTCCAGTGTTCAACACTGTTGGTCTTTAGTGTTTAACACTAGCTTTGGCCCAATTGGCTAAGTTTCTAGAGGCAAAGCATCTCCTTCAATAAGCCAACAAAGGGCCAATATTTCAAACATAATTGGACTTAGCCCAAACTGGCTATAAGTCCTCAAATCATCTTGAACTGAGCACATCTGCTTTTTCAACCAACTCATTGGTTCAAGGGTACATCTCTGAACTCCTCTGATATTTGTCGTTGTAATCCTTCAACGTCTTCAGAGAGGTGACGGGTCCCGACAACCACACATCAACACGGACTGTGGGGTCCTTAAACTCATGGACTTATGCGTCCTTAAACCAAGATACGGACTGTGGGGTCCTTAAACCCGCGGACTTATGCGTCCTTAAACTAACGGACTAATGCGTCCTTAAACACACCCATATGGACTGTGGGGTCCTTAAACCCATGGACTTATGCGTCCTTAGACTACCAATGGACCACTATGTCCCTAAACTGGAGATGGACCACCATGTCCCTAAACTGGAGATGGACCACCATGTCCCTAAACTGGAGATGGACCACTATGTCCCTAAACTGGAACAATAGAGCCCCAAAATGCTCTTTTGTCGGATCTAAACGATCCCGTTAAGTTGATCTTAGTCCCAAACTGGACTAACGTATCCTTAACAACCGTTTAAGTTGATCTTAGCCTCAAATATGACTAACGTATCCTTAAACCTTCAAACAGACTTTAGTCCCAAATTGGACTATGAATCCCCCCAATCAGCTTTGGTTCAAGGGTACATCTCTGAACTCCTCTGACACCTGTCATTGTAATCCTTCAACGTCGTCAGAGAGGTGACGGGTCCCAACGACCATACATGCAATGGACCACCATGTCCCTAAACTGGAATAATGGAGCCCAAACGCTCTTTTGTCGGATCTAAACGATCTTGTTAAGTTGATCTTAGTCTCAAATCGGACTAACGTATCCTAACAAACGTTTGAATCGATCTTAGTCTCAAATATGGCTAACGTATCCTCAAACCAAAACCACAAACCCAAATCTAAGTAAACACGGATTTGGATTAATCCACGTCCTACGGGCGACTACATAAATTAGTCTCCGTATACAATCCACGGGCAACCACAAACAAAACAAACACCCCCGACACGAAGTGACCAGCTGGAGAAGGAGAAAGTTGTTACCGCGATGCGGTAGCGTAATTAACTGCAGGGGCTTGCGCCTGCAGGGAAGAGCGTCCCCACAATCAAAAACCCCTCAACGAGGGGGAATCTGACGAAGTCTGCTACATCGGTCGCATCCGTTTAAACCTTCGATACACGGTGCCATAAATCAACTTGGCATCTTCGGAGAGGTGGACGGATAGCACCTATTAGCATCTGCCCCGAATTTCAGGCTAGACGTTTATCGCGTCTCCATCATTCGGAGAGGAACAGATTCTGGCACGCCCAGTGGGACTTTTTCCTCTTTCCACTCCACACTTCATGTGTCGTGTTCGCGAACGAATCGCAGTTTACCGTGGTTGCCTGTGGATTCGAGGTACTAAGATTTGGTGTCTTGCTCCGTGCAGAAAACAGAAGATCAATGGCTTCAAACTGCACTGCTTGCAACTGCAACTCTCACTCGGTCCCTGCTGGAGGAGTGACTTATGGGCCCCAAACGGCCTCCCTTTTCAAGATGCCAGTGGAGCAGGTAACTCAGGCCACGACTGGATTATTCTTCGGGACCATGCTCCCACCGTTGAGCTTCAATGCCACAATGACGTTGCAAGAATCCCCAAAGAAGTCGGTCTTTGATCGGCTTACCACTGTCGCGACCCCTCTCAACGGGTTGCCCTGCTTCAATACCTCAGTTTTCAACAGACTGGGCCAGAACGTCTGCAAACCCGCGATACCCGAAGCTGCCATCCCAAAGCGGATAGCTATCCCGGCTCAAGCGGACGAAATCATTGGAAAGGCTCCTCATTCCAAGAAGTCAGTTTTTACAAGGCTGGCCATTCCGGTTGCTTCTCCAGGCGAGGTCCTCAAAGCTGCTTCCCCTGCTCAGAGGTCCGTCTTTGACAGATTAGACATTGCTTCTCAACGGGCGTCAGTCTTCGATATGCTAGCACCAATAACAATCTCTCCTCAAAGCAGGGGGCATGAAAAAGCTTATCCAACAACGGAGGTGATCTCATCCGCACGACATGCTCGACGTCGCCACTGGCGCCGAGTGAGGAAGGCTGGGGGCGACTCCCCCTCTGAGATAACTCCGCCAGCTCCAACGGTGGGGATCGATGCTGCTGTTCCAACCGGGAACAGCTTTGAATTGCTGAACACGGTGCGCAGAAACTCTCCTACCGCCGTACTAAAAAGATCCCCTCCTTCGGTGGGAAATGTTGTGGAAGCCAAGCCAGAACAGTCCTCTCAGCGGCTGTCCTCTAAAATCTACAAGGTCTGGCGCCAAGTCCAAGACTCGGTGATTGATCGAAATTTCTCCCGCCAGCAGAAGAAGCTGAAGGTCCGGCAGGAAGAAAACCATCATGTTAAGCCACAAAAGATGACGACTACTTGGGTGCTCACGACAGCGGCCCCCTCAACGTCAACCACTCAAAAGAGAAGGAGGCCAGAGAAAGCCCCAGTAAACGTGGCAGACCACAAAGACGCTAAGCCAAAACACCCCAAGTCTGGGGGCATGGTGGTGCACACCGTATACATGGCTTCTGGAAAGGAGGAAAGCCGTGCTTCGACGGGTCACCGACCGCTCACCCGATCCGTAACGAAAGCCCAGAAGCAGCAACAGAAGCTTCAGGAGATGATGACTGCAATGGCCGCACTTACCGGGCCAAAAGAAAGCCCGGAGGCATCATCAGAGCAGCGTCATGAACAAGAAACTGACGCTGACTACCTACGCAGAGTCCTCGAAAAGAAGGACAAAGAAGCCGCAGAGCAAGCGGCTAACATAAAACAAATGGCGCTTCTCTTCCAAGATATGGTAGGGATGATGATTCAGCAGGATCCTCCTGCTGAAGATCCTCCGATTGTCCTTGAAGATGACAAAGGAGAGACATCGAATCCTCCTCCGGCTCTTTCAGCAGCCAAGGAAGAAACCATTTCCAAGGCCGCACTGGATGACCATATAGCTCAGCAAATACGAGCTCACCAGGCAAATGAAGCGGCTGGGCAAATTGCTAGAACCGGACGACCCTACCCGGGCTGGTATGACCAAATTAGTTACCCGCCGGGATATACGATCCCTAAGTTCCACGTATATAAAGGGACAGGGAACCCACATCAGCATGTCGCTCAATTCATGGCCTTATGCGGCAATACTGGAGGCGATGACAGACTGTTGCTTCGACAATTTGTCGGCAGCTTAGCGGAAACGGCATTCGAATGGTATTCGGAGCTACCTAACGACTCTGTCAAAACATTTGCGGAGATGGAGTTGCTGTTTACACAAAGATTCGCGAGTGCTAGTGAACGCACCCCGATAACAGCACTGATCAACGCCAGGATAAGGCCAGGCGAAACGTGGGTTCAATACGCAACACGATGGCAGAATCTGTGGTCGAAATGCGAACAGCGGATCGAAGAAGCACCTGCGGTAGGCATGTTCGTGGGCACTCTTGATCCGCAAGCAACTATCTCGCAATTCATGATGTTCTTCAAACCGACTACGTTCCAGGCTTTAATTGATAAGTTGGTCCAAATGGATCAGATGAGTCACACACCATCTCCTTCAAAGACGGATCCTCGGCATGGAAAGGGGAAAGGGAAAGCAACTTTCGTCGCTAATACTCAACAACAGTCGAGCAACTTGAAGCCGGTTGTCCGTCAAAACAATATGCATCCACACCCATCCCTCGAGGAGAGACTGGGACGTCCTTACTCGTTTCCTCAGGATAAAACGAGAAGACTGTTCGAGCTGGCAGTGCGCAACAGACTTATCAATCTGCCGAGTCCAAAGCGTCCGTTGCAGCCAGGCGATGTCAACGATCCCAATTATTGTCCTTACCACCAAACGGTAAGTCACCCGATCGAGGATTGCTTCTTCTTTAAAGGATGGATCGAGGATCAGTATCTACATGGCAAGTTTGCGTTGTCCGAGAAGTGGAAAATAAACCCACCACAACCGCACACTCCAAAGAAGACGGACACACCGGGGGCAACTTGTTCTTTTGTTGAAGAAGCTTGGTCATGCTGTCAGCCAAAACCAAAAAGATGCTGAATGATCTCCAGACATGCCCGGCGATCGGGTGGAAGAACTCGCTAGAACCCCAGATCGTCGAAGGGATGCTGAAGCCGCGCCCAACTCCAAAGATCGATGGTGAAGGCCCCAGCACTCACACCCAGCCGTCAAAATCTTCAAAGAAAAACAAGAAGAAATCCAAGAAGCCCGTGAAGCCCGGCGACAAGCGCACGGATTTGCAGAAAAAGATTGACATGCTGGAAGAGTATAACCAGAAGGCGCGGATTCCAATCACGCTCCAAGAGTTCCTCAGCCACGTCCTCGAGGACGAAAATGATGGAGAAGACTCATCAGATGAATCTGAGGACTACGTAGCAAGTTGTCATGTGATCTCTCACTCATTGATAGATGATAAAGAGGCTCCTTGCACCGAGAAACCAGGGGCGGGTCCTGAACCAGAACTTCTGTGGCCATCAGACGAGATGATCGATGCCTTCCTGAACGAAGCCCGTCTTAAAAGCAAAGCTGATCGAGAGCGCAAGATGACCATATTCGAGAAAGCCAAACGCCGGTGACTAGATGAAAGGGTCGAAACACTCCCACCGGATCAAAGTACATCCGCCACAAATAAAAACAGGTTCAAGATGAGGAAAAGATTCGCCAAAGCTATATCGATGGGAATGAAGCTCCCCTCTTTCAGAGGAAATTCTCCCACCGATATATATCTTGATGAAGTGGACATGCATCTTAACTTCTGCTTATATCATCAGAAGATTGCACACCCTACTGAAGAATGCAATGCCTTTAAAAACTGGTGGCAGGGATACGTTGCTCACCGGCAGCACGTTCAACGATTGAAGCGCGAAGCTCGTCGGAAACAGAACACGACAAATGAGCATATGAAAACTGCCGGCAACGGTTACATGGTTGACGGCATAAGATCGCAAGCTCTCACCTTCGGGAGCAATTCTGAAGAAGAAGTGACTCTCAGCCCTCCCTTCAAAGAATCCACCTCAGGAAAAGAGGAAGAAAAGAAGAGCTGCGAGAACGTTCAGCTGCGCAATCGCACGCTACCCGAAAAGAATCTCAAACCCGCAAACAAGGGATCGAACAAAAGGGATAAGGGGAATGGAAAAGCGACTTTCGTCGCCAACGCTCAACAACAGCCGAGTAACCCGAGACCATTTTGTCGTCAAAACAACAAGCCGCGATACCTCAATGAGAAGTTGAAATGTCCTTACTCGTTTCCCAAAGATAAAACAAAGAGATTGTTCGAGCTAGCAGTGCGCAGCGAGCTCATCACTCTGCCAGATCCAAAACGTCTGTTGCAGCCAGGTGACGTTAACAATCCTAACTATTGTCCCTACCACAGAGTAATGGGTCACTCACTCGAAAATTGCTACGTCTTCAAAAACTGGGTTGAAGACCAATACCAACAAGGCAAACTCTCGCTGTCCGAAAACTGGAAGGTGAGCCCGCCACAACCACATGCCTCAAGAAAGATGGATATGCCGGGGGCATCATGCTCATTCATAGGGAAAGCCTCATAGACCGAAAAGCCAGTAAACTAGAGATTCGCCTTAAATACGGCGACGACGGACCGCAATGTCCTAAAACTTGCAAATGACCGAAACGTCGTTAAACTACTATCAACCCGCGGCATCCTCAGGCCGGCGTGGTAAAAAAAAACGGTATGTCCACAAGCAAAATGGGCACAGATGAAAACCCAAAAGGGCTCCGTGAGTAAAAACAGCAGGGCTACCAGCGAGTCTTGTGAAAACCCGAAAGGGAGCAACCTCGTTAGAATAATAAAAAAAAAGAATAAACAAAATCAAAAGGAAAAAAAAAACGGTATGCCCATAAGCAAAATGGGCACGGACGAAAACTCGAAAGGGCTCCGTTAGTAAAAACAGCAGGGCTACCGGCGAGTGTTTGTGAAAACCCGAAAGGGCGCAACCTCGTTAAAAGACACTTACAGGGTCCTCTCGACCTTGTAAGGAGAAACCACCCGCGTGAGATCCTTACGACTCATAAGGGAGCAACACACTTAGGGATCCCCACGATTCCTAAGGAGAAATTACACTTGCGAGATCCTTACGACTCGTAAGGAGAATTCTCTTATGGGACCCCTCACGGCTCATAAGATTTGAAAGTCTTAAGTTACAGAAACCTTAACCTGTTCTTAAGCAACCCCCACAACCTTCGATATTTCCCTACAAGCGGCTCATATTGACCCTTGTATACAATCCACGGGCACGAATAAATATTTCCCCAACAAAGTCACATCCGTGACTAGGGATATGCTTGTACAACAAACAACACTTGTAAGTCCTCTCGACGTATAAGGAGAAAACCCTTTTGTAAGATCCTTACGACTTACAAGAGAACATGCACTTAGGAATCCTCACGATTCCCAAGGAGAAAACACACCTACAAGATCCTCACGACTTGTAGGGAGAAATACCTTTGTGAGACCCTTACGGCTCATGAAGTCAAAAGCCTTAGCCGACAGGACCTTTAACCCTGTCTACTAAGCCACCTTTGTTCAACATCGACAGAGGCAAATGATGATTCGCTCCTGGCAATATCCCAGTTGCAGCGATGCTGATGCCTAAACCAGTATCAAATTCCAAGCCCTTTCAAGGCAAATGATGATTCGCTCCTGGCAATATCCCAGTTGCAGCGATGCTGATGCCTAAACCGGTATCAAATTCCAAGTCCTTTCACGGCAAATGACGATTCGCTCCTGGCAATATTCCAGTCGCTGCGATGCTGATGCCAAGATTGGTATCAGATCCCAAATCCCCTACTCGCGAAAAAAAATCAGCGAGCCAAAAAAAAAAGACATGTATACGAAATAGCCGAAATGATGGGGCAATTTGCAATAAAAAACAGCAAGTAAAACTGTATGCATGAGAAATAGCCGAAATGATTGGGCAACTCGCAATAAAAAGCAGCGAGTAAAAAGAAAAATAGCCGAAATGATTGGGCACCGCGAAAAATAGCCGAAATGATTGGGCAATCGCGATTTTCGCGATATAAAAAGCTGAAATGATAGAGCATCGCAGAAAGAATAAAAAATGAAAGAATGAAACTTTTTGCCCTACAGGTGAAATCACATCGATCCCTGTATACAATCCAGGGGCACAAATAAAGAGGGAACCATACCTTCCCAACAGGCTCCATCAGAAAGCGAAGCCAAATCTCGATGGTTCATAGAAAACCTAGAGACAATCTCGACATTTGTCGCAATATTACAGACACAATGTCAACAAATGAAGCAAACGAAGATCCCGAGCTTCAGGGTCTCGACGTCAACATCGACAACATAGAGATCACCAACGGCGTTTCTCCTCACTCCAACCAGATGCAGACGTGATGTCAACAATCGACCTCAGAGTCGCAACGAAATGGAGCCATGGCAAAGTCCCTAGTTCCAAATCTTAATGGCCACATCTACAGCCTGGAGACCAACAACGGTGTGCCTCCTCATTCCAACGGGACACAGATGTTACACCATCAAGCGGAGCAATGGCAAAATCGCAGCTCCATCTCAGCATTCGTCTCGTTACAGCAGACGAGATGTCAACGACGACGTTCCTCCGCAGTCCAGCAGGATGCAGATGCAACGTCAACGAAAGACCTCATGGTCGAAACAAAGCGGAGTGATGGCAAAATCCCAGTTCCATCTCAGCATTCGTCTCGTTACAGCAGACGAGATGTCAACGACGACGTTCCTCCACAGTCCAGCAGGATGCAGATGCAACGTCAACGAAAGACCTCATGGTCGAAACAAAGTGGAGTGACGGCAAAATCCCAGCTCCGCCTCAGCATTCGTCTTGATATAGCAGACGCAATGTCAACAATGGCGTTCCTTCGTAGTTCATCAGGATGCAGATGCAACGTCAACAGAAGACCCCATGGTCAAAACAAAGCAGAGCGGCGGCAAAATCCCAGCTCCACCTTGACGTTCATCTCGATACAACAGATGAAATGTCACCCCAGCGTTCTTCCCCTAGCAGGATTCGGACGCGCCAAAGCAAACGAAGCGAAGGCCAAATTCCTAGCTTCATACGTCTTGACGGCAAGTCATATAAAGCCTGAAAGACAATCGGAGATCATCTCATACCAGCGCGGAGTGGTCACCACCTCGACGCTCATCTCGATACAACAGATGAAATGTCGCCCCAACGTTCTTCCCCCAACAGGATTCGGACGCGCCAAAGCAAAAGAAGCGAAGGCCAAATTCCTAGCTTCATGCGTCTTGACGGCAAGTCATATAAAGCCTGAAAGACAATCGGAGATCATCTCGCACCAGCGCGGAGTGGTCACCACCTCGACGATCGTCTCGATACAACAGATGAAATGTCGCCCCAGCGTTCTTCCCCCAACAGGATTCGGACACTCTAAAGCAAAAGAAGCGAAGGCCAAATTCCTAGCTTCACGCGTCTTGACGGCAAGTCATATAAAGCCTGAAAGACAATCGGAGATCATCTCGCACCAGCGCGGAGTGGTCACCACCTCGACGATCATCTCGATACAGCAGATGAAATGTCACCCCAGCGTTCTTCCCCCAGCAGGATTCGGACGCGCCAAAGCAAAAGAAGCGAAGGCCAAATTCCTAGCTTTATGCGTCTTGACGGCAAGTCATATAAAGCCTGAAAGACAATCGGAGATCATCTCGCATCAGCGCGGAGTGGTCACCGCCTCGATGATCGTCTCGATACAACAGATGAAATGTCGCCCCAGCGTTCTTCCCCCAACAGGATTCGGACGCGCCAAAGCAAATGAAGCAAAGGCCAAATTCCTAGCTTCAGGGTCTTGACGGCAAGTCATATAAAGCCTGAAAGATATTCGGAGATCATCTCGCACCAGCGCGGAGCGGTCACCACCTCGACGATCATCTCGATACAGCAGATGAAATGTCACCCCAGCGTTCTTCTCCCAGCAGAATTCGGACGCGCCAAAGCAAAAGAAGCGAAAGCCAAATTCCTAGCTTCATGCGTCTTGACGGCAAGTCATATAAAGCCTGAAAGACAATCGGAGATCATCTCGCACCAGCGCGGAGTGGTCACCACCTTGACGTTCGTCTCAATGAAGCAGATGAAATGTCACCCCAACGTTCTTCCCCCAGCAGGATTCGGACGCGCCAAAGCAAACGAAGCGAAGGCCAAATTCCTAGCTTCATGCGTCTTAACGGAAAGTCATATAAAGCCTGAAAGACAATCGGAGATTATCTCGCACTAGTGCGGAGTGGTCACCACCTTGACGTTCGTCTCGACACAGCAGACGCAACATCACCAAAAGGAGTCACGGCAAAATCCATGGTTCCAAACCTCGACGGTTCACTAGCAACCTAGAGACAACCACGACATTCGTCTCGATACAGCAGACGCAATGCCAACAAATGAAGCAAAGGCCAAATTCCTAGCTTCAGGATTTTAACGGCAAGCCATATAAAGCCTAAAAGACATTCGGAGATCATCTCGCACCAGCGCGGAGTGGTCACCACCTTGACGATCGTCTCGATACAGCAGATGAAATGTCTCCCCAGCGTTCTTCCCCCAGTAGGATTCAGACGCAATGCCAGCAAACGAAGCGAAGGCCAAATTCCTAGCTTCAAGGTTTTAACGGCAAGTCATATAAAGCCTGAAAGACCACCGGAGATCATCCCACATGGACTGGTCACCACCTCGACGTTCGTCTCGATACAGCAGACGAGATGTCACCTCAGCGTTCTTCCTACAGCAGGGTTCAGACGCGACAATCAAACAAAAGGAGCCACGGCAAAATCTTTAGTTCCAAACCTCGACGGTTCACCAACAACCTAGAGACAACCATGACATTCGTCTCGATACAGAGGACGTGATGCCAGCAAACGAAGCGAAGGCCAAATTCCTAGCTTCAAGGTTTTAACGGCAAGTCATATAAAGCCTGAAAGACCACTGGAGATCATCCCACATGGAGTGGTCACCACCTCGACGTTCGTCTCGATACAACAGACGAGATGTCACCCCAGCGTTCTTCCTCCAGCAGGGTTCAGACGCAACAATCAAACAAAAGGAGCCACGGCAAAATCCCTAGTTCCAAACCTCGACGGTTCACCAGCAACCTAGAGACAACCATGACATTCGTCTCGATACAGAGGACGTGATGCCAGCAAACGAAGCGAAGGCCAAATTCCTAGCTTCAGGGTCTTAACGGCAAGTCATATAAAGCCTGAAAGACCACCGGAGATCATCCCACATGGAGTGATCACCACCTCGACGTTCGTCTCGATACAGCAGACGCAACATCACTAAAAAGAGCCACGGCAAAATCCCTAGTTCCAAACCTCGACGGTTCATCAGCAACCTAGAGACAACCACGACATTCGTCTTGATACAGAGGACGCAATGCCAGCAAACGAAGCAAAGGCCAAATTCCTAGCTTCAGGGTCTTAACGGCAAGTCATATAAAGCCTGAAAGACTATCGGAGATCATCCCACACCAGCGCGGAGTGGTTATGACTCATCGGGGCTCTCCAAAATGAGCCTAACCTCAAGTAAAAAGCGGCATGAAAAATTCCTAACGCTTGCTCTTCCGACGGTCAAACTGCCAAGGAGGATTGCTTGAAGAC
Source organism: Agapanthus africanus (assembly GCA_030015575.1). Classification (NCBI taxonomy): domain Eukaryota; kingdom Viridiplantae; phylum Streptophyta; class Magnoliopsida; order Asparagales; family Amaryllidaceae; genus Agapanthus; species Agapanthus africanus. The sequence goes on from CM057346.1 coordinate 22,289,268, forward strand.
GTCTTGTCCAGCCCCCGAAGGGATCAGAGACACGGCAGTCGCAGGGCTACTCAAACAGCACGATTGCCTATCGAGGAATACATCAGCTCATGCGACGGTACGACGGCCAAAACCCTAAGTACCACAGACCCTAACGGACTTCTGTCGTAAAGAGCAGAGGTTAACTGTGACGTTAGGATATTCTTGCGAGATCTGCTCGATCCGTTTCGACTCGTGAGGAAATTGATGTCTTTGCGAGAACTTCTCGATTCGTCTCGACTCGTGAGATAAAGCCTTAGGCAGTAGGGATTAGAAAACCTGTTTCCTAAGCACTGGGATCCTGCAAGTCGGCCCAAAATGGTCTCTTGCATACTATCCACGGGTCTCACTCTCCGAAGTCGAATTTCGACAAGGAGGGGAACAACCGCTTACGGGTCCTCTCGACTCGTAAGAGGGAAAAATTCTCTTACAAGATCCTTACGACTTATAAGAGAAACACACTTAGGAATCCTCACGACTCCTAAGGAGAAAATACACCTACGAGATCCTCTCGATCCGTAGGGAGAAAAGTCTTTATGAGACCCTCACGGCTCATAAAGTTGAAAAGTCTTAGGTGGCAGATCCTAACCCTGTCTCCTAAGCCATCACTGCCCTGCAAAGAGGTCAAGATGGACCATCTATGAGTCACACTTGCCAAAGCTACATGAGACTGAAATGGAGAACTTACTCATAAGCGTATAAACTACTCTACGCCAGAGTAAGACATAAAGAGATAAAAATGTGCGGCTCATGGAGTTAAGGGTTTGGAACTATATCTCTTAAGAGTCAAGATTTGAGTCAATGATAAATGATGACGCTTGTGTCCGCTCGTTATCTTCTCAGATCAAGATCCTGAAAGTTATATACCAATCCGAAACTGGTCATACGCCATGCATTACTCTGCACTACTTCACCTACGTATATACTTACGTGGGCACAGTAGTGGGGGGCATTTGTTCCCGCCAAAAATTTCTGCGCAAAAGAGTCCAAGGTATCAAATGGCAGCGATATGCTTAAGGAAATGCGAACCAGTATCTTCCGGGCTATTTTTTTGACAAACTCCCGAATGAGAAACAGATAAATTCTGATGGTATCGAAAGCGGCTCGAAAAACCCTTCGATTTGATATATTATGGGCCTCGTAATTCATCCGGGATCAAAAGTTATGAGGAATTACGTGTCCATACGTGATGGACTTTTAAGAACCCGCTGGAGGAGTTAAAAGATCAGAAAAGACCCCAATGGGGCGTCACGTGGTCACACGTAACCATGGGTCACGTGCAGACACGTGATGGGCTTTTAAGGCCTCTAAAATAATGAATAGAATTTAATTCTAAAAGTCAGAAAATACCTCAACGAGGTATCACGTGCTCACACGTGATTAATGGTCACGTGTTGACACGTGATGGTTAAAACAACAACATAAACAAGCGATTGTTAAAGGAACCAATTTGGGGGTCACGTGCTCACACGTGACCAAAGGTCACGTGCCAGCACGTGACAGGCTTTGAAAGCCTTACAGTTTAATAGAATTAAAATTCTAAATTTCTCTAAAATCTTTCGAAATAGAATTAAAATTCTAAATTTCTCTTAATCTTTCCAAATGGAAAAGGATTATGGGGACCGTTGGATTAAAAATCCAAGGGTGATTAAATACCACCAATTTATGGAAAAATCTCAAATAAGGAAAGATCTCCCCAAATCTCACCAGAAATAACAAACAGAATATCTTTGGATTTAAAATCCAACGGTGAATAAAATTCACTGAATGATCTAAAGGATCATATTAAATATGAAAACAAATCAAATCTTTCAATGAGAGATTTGCTAAACAAATTGATTCTCTTCCTTCTCCTATAAATAGGAGCCAAGAAAAGAAGAGAAGGGATCTACTTTTTGAGAGAAAAACAGAGAGAGGAGAATTTAATTCTCAAGAGCGAAGAAAAGAAAGGAGAATTTAATTCTCAACAAAGAAAACCCTAGGTAAGAAAAGAGAGGCTTCAAAAGAGAATTTAATTCTCAAAAGAATTTAACTCTTATTTAAAGAAAAGAACTTAGTTCTTTCTCTGGTTGAGGATCTGCAAAGTGCACATCTCCCCATGAATCGAGAATTTAATTCTCATTGGGTTGAGATCCTGCCATGCAGATCTAAAACACAGAGGAGGAATTGAGTTTTGAGAATTTAATTCTCCCAAACTAATTGGAATTTAATTCCTACAGAATCATAATTGGGGTTTAACCCTACTTAAGAATTTAATTCTTTTACATATCTGGGAATTTAATTCCTTTAAAAAGAAATTAGGGTTTTATCCTAAATAAGAATTTAATTCTTTCACGATAGGAATTTAATTCCTCCAAAATCATAATTAGGGTTTAACCTTACAAAGAATTCAATTCTTAAAAGATCTCTGAAAAGAACTAGGGTCACGTGCCCCCACGTGACCCTTGAAAAGATCCACTGCAAAGAACTTTGAAGCATCACCTCACGTGCTCCCACGTGACTCCCAAAACGCAGAAAGAAAAAGCAAAGGAAATGAAAGCTTTGGGCGCTCTCACGTGTTATCACGTGACCCCTCAGCAAATGCTTTAACAATTGGCGCACAGATCCCCATCACGTGCCAACACGTGATGCTCTAAAATAAAAATGAAAGTGTTTAACACTTAATGGCAAAACAAAAGAAAAGAAGCTTTGGGCGCTCTCACGTGTCCCCACGTGACCCCTCAGCAAGTGCGCTAATTATCGATGCATAAATCCCCATCACGTGCCAACACGTGATGCTCTAAAATAAAGATGAAAAGTGTTTAACACTTATTCGCATATTTGAGGATAAAACAAAGGAGATCTGGCTTCACATTTAGGGCGTCCTCACGTGTCACCATGTGACCCCTAATGAGCATTCTAACAGACCAGAGCGGGGGTCTCCATCACGTGCTCACACGTGATGGCCGTCAGAATTAAAAGTGTTAAACACTTACCTGCAGAATAAAATAAGGGAAATCAGGGCGCTCTCACGTGTCCGCACGTGACCCCTCCCTCCTTAGTGTTTAACACTAATTGGAAAACTCTCTCTGCAGTGTTTAACACTGATTTCCTTAGTGTTTAACACTAATTGGAAAACTCTATCTGCAGTGTTTAACACTGATTTTCTTATTGTTTAACACTAATTTGGAAAGCTCTATTTGCAGTGTTTAACACTGATTTTCTTAGTGATTAATTCATATGTGAAAACTCTGTTCCCGGTGTTTAACACTGATTTGCTTTGGTGTTTAACACTAATTTGAAATCTATGCTACCAGTGTTTAACACTGATTTGCTTTAGTGTTTAACATTAATTTGAAAGCTCGTTGCTAGTGTTTAACACTGATTATCTTTTAGTGTTAAACACTAACTTGCTAATCATAATTCCAGAGTTCAACACTGTTGGTCTTTAGTGTTTAACACTAGCTTTGGCCCAATTGGCTAAGTTTCTAGAGGCAAAGCCTCTCCTTCAATAAGCCAACAAAGGGCCAATATTTCAAACATAATTGGACTTAGCCCAAACTGGCTATAAGTCCTCAAATCATCTTGAACTGAGCACATCTGCTTTTTCAACCAACTCATTGGTTCAAGGGTACATCTCTGAACTCCTCTGATATTTGTCGTTGTAATCCTTCAACGTCTTCAGAGAGGTGACGGGTCCCGACAACCACACATCAACACGGACTGTGGGGTCCTTAAACTCATGGACTTATGCGTCCTTAAACCAAGATACGGACTGTGGGGTCCTTAAACCCGCGGACTTATGCGTGCTTAAACTAACGGACTAATGCGTCCTTAAACACACCCATATGGACTGTGGGGTCCTTAAACCCATGGACTTATGCGTCCTTAGACTACCAATGGACCACCATGTCCCTAAACTGGAGATGGACCACCATGTCCCTAAACTGGAGATAGACCACCATGTCCCTAAACTGGAACAATAGAGCCCCAAAATGCTCTTTTGTCGGATCTAAACGATCCCGTTAAGTTGATCTTAGTCCCAAACTGGACTAACGTATCCTTAACAACCGTTTAAGTTGATCTTAGCCTCAAATATGGCTAACGTATCCTTAAACCTTCAAACAGACTTTAGTCCCAAATTGGACAATGAATCCCCCCAATCAGCTTTGGTTCAAGGGTACATCTCTGAACTCCTCTGACACCTGTCGTTGTAATCCTTCAACGTCGTCAGAGAGGTGATGGGTCCCGACGACCATACATGCAATGGACCACCATGTCCCTAAACTGGAATAATGGAGCCCAAACGCTCTTTTGTCGGATCTAAACGATCTTGTTAAGTTGATCTTAGTCTCAAATCGGACTAACGTATCCTTAACAAACGTTTGAGTCGATCTTAGTCTCAAATATGGCTAACGTATCCTCAAACCAAAACCACAAACCCAAATCTAAATAAACACGGATTTGGATTAATCCACGTCCTACGGGCGACTACATAAATTAATCTCCGTATACAATCCACGGGCAACCACAAACAAAACAAGCACCCCCGACACGAAGTGACCAGCTGGAGAAGGAGAAAGTTGTTACCGCGATGCGGTAGCGTAATTAACTGCAGGGGCTTGCGCCTGCAGGGAAGAGCGTCCCCACAATCAAAAACCCCTCAACGAGGGGGAATCTGACGAAGTCTGCTACATCAGTCGCATCCGTTTAAACCTTCGATACACGGTGCCATAAATCAACTTGGCATCTTCGGAGAGGTGGACGGATAGCACCTATTAGCATCTGCCCCGAATTTCAGGCTAGACGTTTGTCGCGTCTCCGTCATTCGGAGAGGAACAAGCCTGAATGCTCGGATGGATCTACAGGAGTGGGGAATAAGAAGTGAATTGCACCCTAGACCGGTAGCGGGTAAACCAGGCAAGTTTGTACTTCCCAATACCGCTTATCATATGTCACAACCGGAGAAGAAAAGATTCCTGCAGGTGTTGCATGATTTGAAAGTTCTCACAGGTTTCTCAGGATCATTCAGCAAGAAAATAAAAATTATTGTTCCCCTCCGAACGGCGGCGCACAAGACTGCGATGTCCTGACGCTGAGATTCGGGACAGATGCTATTTGGCTTTATCCGTCCACCTCTCCGAAGATGCCAAGTTGATTTATGGCACCGTGTATCGGAGGTTTAGACGGATGCGGCCGATGTAGCAGACTTCGTCAGATTCCCCCTCGCTTGAGGGGTTTTTGATTGTGGGGACGCTCTTCCCTACAGGCGCAAGCCCCTGCAGTTAATTACGCTACCGCATCGCGGGTAACAACTTTCTCCTTCTCCAGAATTTCACTTCGTGTCGTGTGTGTTCGTTTTGTTTGTGGTTGCCCGTGGATTGTATACGGAGACTGAGTAATGCCGTCGCCCGTAGGACGTGGATTAGTCCAAATTTGTATTTACTTAGATTTGGGTTTGGTGCTTTTAGTTTAAGGATTCATTAGCCGTGTTGCGGCTAAGATCAACTTAAACGTTTTTTAAGGATACGTCAGTGCTGTTTGAGACTGAGATCAACTTAACGTAGTGATCCATTTAATATATGGCCGTCAGGACTCATCACCTCTCTGACGTCGTTGAAGAATTACAACGATAGGTGTCGGAGGAGTTCAGAGATGTACCCTTGAACCAAAGTTGATTTGGAGTTTTATCGTTCATTTAAATGTTTAAGGATACGTTAGCCGTATTTGGGGCTAAGATCAACTTAAACGGGACCGTTTAGATCCGGCAAAAGAGCATTTGGAGGCTCTATTGTTCCAGTTTAGGGACGTAGTGGTCCATAGGTAGTTTAGGGATGTTGCGGTCCATGCTCCAGTTTAGGGACGTGGTGGTCCATATTCCAGTTTAAGGACGTGGTGGTCCGTATTCCAGTTTAGGGACATGGTGGTCCATGTTCCAGTTTAGGGACGTGGTGGTCCATCGCCAGTTTAGGAACGTAGTGGTCCGTCATTAGTTTAGGGACGTGGTGGTCCGTCATTAGTTTAGGGACGTTTCGGTCCGATATTAGTTTAAGGACGTCCCGGTCCGATATTAGTTTAAGGACGTCCCGGTCCGATATTAGTTTAAGGACGTTTCGGTCCCCGAGTTTAAGGACCCCGCAGTCCATATTAATGTGTGGTTGTTGGGACCCGTCGCCTCTCAGACGTCGTTGAAGGATTACAACGATAGGTGTCAGAGGAGTTCGGAGATGTACCCTTGAACTGGATGTAAATTGATTTAGGAGAGCAGTCTTGCTCAGTCAATTTAATTTGAGGATTTACAGCCAAAATTGGGCTGAATCCAGTTGAAAATGTTCAACATTTTATTTATTTTTGGTCTATTAAACCTGTGCTAGGGCTTTACCCACACTTAGATAATGCATTGCATTATTTTCTATTTCTGCTTGGACTGGGCTCTGCCCTTTTATAAATGATGCAGAAGCATTAATTTTATTTGGGCTCTGCCCTTTATAAATGATGTAGAGCATCAATTTTATTATTGCTTTGCAATTTATTTTGGCCTGTTAGGTCATTTTGATTTGGGCCTGGCCTTTAAGAAATGCCTTGCATTTGTCAGGCGCTTTGCGCCAATCATAGAGCGCAAGCGCTTGTGGTGTTGACACGTGTCGCGCAAGCGCAGTGCGCTGCGCTAATGCGCTGCGCCTGCGCTGCTGACACATGGCGCGCTCTGGTGGCTTGCGCCAATCCAGGAGCGCAACAACGCAGTTTGCAAGTGCAAGGCACTATGATTTAAGAATCTTTTAGATTCAAGAACCAATGGTTCACAAAAGAAGTGCAAAGCACTGTTCGTTTCCTTGATCTAATTTAGATCAAAGAAAAACAAGTTTTTCTTTTCATTTCAAGAACCAAAGGTTCATAAAAGTGCAAAACACTATATTTTTTTTTAAGCTCATTGATCTTCTTTTTAGATCTATGATCTGTTCATAAGAGAACTTTCTCTTTCGCTAAAGGTTTTTAACTTTTTTGTTCTTGAGGAGTTCTTCAGAGTTCTCTTTTTTTTCCTCAGAAAATGTTCATGCTTTGAATTGAGGTCTGGGGTCTCTTTTATAGTACCCATAAATTAGTTAAATTTGTTAAAGAGATCTTTCTCTGAGTGATTTGGGGAATTTTCCCCACCGTTGGATCTTTGATCCAAGGGCTTCTGTTTTACAGAAGAAAATCTTCTTGTTTTAACAAGAACAGAAAAGATTTCTTTAGAATTTTAATTCTGTTTGGCGCAGATGCCCCAGCGCGTGACACGTGTCGCGCAGCGCGCAGCGCACAGCGCAGCGCAACCGCGCTAGCGCATCTGCGCTGACACGTGTCGCGCAGCGCACAGCGCAGCGCAACTGAAGCGTTGCTTCCTTTAATTTTACTTAAAATAGAGCTTTGCTCTGATTGGGTGCACTGCCTTGGGCGCTGCGCTGCCGTATCAGCTTTTGACACGTGGCGCGTTGCGCGCAGCGCATTGAATCTGAAGCGTTGCTTCGAATTTTGAATTTTGAAATTCAAACAGAGCCTTGCTCTGATTGGGGGAAACAATTGTGAAAGGCAAGATCGATGGGCTGAAAAGTCATGATCACCATGTTATCGTGGAACACCTTCTTCCATTAGCCCTCAGGACTTCTCTCTCCGAATCAGTTGGTCTAGTAATCAACGACCTATGTTGTTTTTTCAGAGAGTTGTGTGCTAAAACACTGGAGGTTGTGACGCTGGATAAACTAGAAAATTCTATTGCGTTAATACTTTGCAAGTTTGAGCGTATTTTTCCACTGTCATTCTTCGATATCATAATACACTTGACGGTTCATCTTGCAACTGAGGCTAAGTTAGCCGGACCGATACAATATCGATGGATGTATCCCGTCGAGAGGTACGTGGAATTTTTCGTTTCGCGCAATTTTTAAAATTATTATTGTCCTGAATGCCCGTATTTATTTATTCAACATATTTTCTTTAGATACCTTTACACTCTTAAAAAGTATATACGCAATAGAAATCGACCAGAGGGTTTTATCATGCAAAGTTATCTTCTTGATGAAGCAACCACATTTTGTTCCCGCTATCTGGACGAGAACATTGAGACGAGACTTAACCGGCCTCGAAGAATTCAAGACGGGCCATATAGTAAAGCCGATTATAAGAGGGTAGACACTATGTTTATCAACAAGATATACCGGTTTATCTTGCTTAATTGCGCATGTCTTGAACAAATTAGAGAATAAGGTTTTTTGGATTAATTGTTATATTTGTGTTCGTGTGTGTATGAAATGATATAATATTAATGTCACCCTTATTTTTCGAAAACAGAATTCATTTTAACGAGGTACGTGAGGGGCATCCTGATTGGAACGATGAACGATTGGAAAAATATCATCAGGATAATTTTTGCGATTGGGTCACAGATCATATAAGTTATTCGAATAACATGTTATTGCTATCAGTTTTAATCTAAACTTATATCGTTATGTATTTGTCGTAAAATTTGTTTTGTTAGATCACGATCCGAACTTATCTGCATCATTTTAGAGTGATTCAAGATGTTTAGCTCAATTTCCTAGTATGGAGGTTGCATATTATAAAGGATTCGGTGTCATTGGATACAAATTCGAAGTTAAGGACATAGAAATATCTAGAACCACTCAGAATAGTGGGATTGCGACGGTAGGATCGGACGGTGTGATTTATTATGTGTACTTAAATTGTATACTCGGCATCCACTATCTCGGACGATCAGAACCCTTTTATATATTCCACTGTACTTAGTACGATACGCGAACCGATACGGATAAGTGGAGAAGCAATCTTGGGACTTGGAAAGATGAATATGGATTGACCAGTGTGAACACACTTCGATTTTACGGTCAGGAAGATCCGTTTATCTTTCCGAACCAAGCATTCCAAGTATACTATTCACAGTGTTTGAAGCATCTGGGATGGAGTGTCGTATGCCGTTGGAAACCCAGGGATGCTACGATATCCCAGAATTCGAGGACATCGATGAGGATGAAGAAGAGAGAAGGCTTAAAGTGCCCCGACCGTCTGTTTCGAAAGACGGGTTGTCCTCGGCCGATCATGAAGTTACGTGGGTTAGAAATGATATCGATGATGAAATCTAAGTAGATATGTCTAATGCGCCCACGAAACGAAAAAGGTTATCAGTAATGTTATATTATTACTTCACATTTTACGATCTATACATATATAGTCAATACTTGTAATGATCGTCTAATGCGTCCACGAACCGTTTATCTAGATTTGATGACGATGACGGGAGCAGCGAGGGGCGGCAGGAGCTCCAGCCGCGGCACCGGCAGAGGCAGAGGCAGAGGCAGAGCGGTTCTGCCACCCGGAGAGCTACGTAGGGAGCTTCAGAGGGCCGGTCTTGCACCCGGATCGGGGACCCCTTCGGATGCCTCCTTCCATATGGACTTTGCCACACCTCCAGGTATATTGCACGCATATCCATTTTGAATGTAATATTATAGATATTCATGCATGTTCATGTCAAAATTACTTATATTGTCAATATTTGATTGTCTAGCTGTTGGTGATGCGTCCACATCAGGGACATAGGCCACTCCCGCACCTCCATGTATGTTTATATATCATATAGTGCATGTATATTGATTTAGAATGCTATATCATAAATATACACGCATTCCTTTTGCTCTTACTTAGATAATCATTTTTTTTATTGTCTAGTTGTAGGTGGTGCCACCACCGCACCTGCGGATATGTTTATATATCGTATAGTGCATGCATATTGATTTAGAATGTTATACTATTGATCTACACATTCTTTTTGCAATTACTTATATAATATATTTTTAATTGTCTAATTATAGGTGGTGCGTCCACATCTGACGCAGGGGCCATTCCCGCCACTTCCGTACCCTCCGCTCAGTCTGTAGGTTAGTATGAATAAATATAAAATATTTATTCATTCTACATATCCTCTGAAGAATAAATATGAACTTCATGGAAATTTAATGTTGATATTTATTTTCTAGTTGGAGGGGATGCGTTCGCATCCGGGACACCGGCTGTTCCTCACCGGAGGAACTATCGTCCTGCCCGTGCTGCTGCCCGGGCCTAGGCTCGTGCTTTAGTCACCGGAGGTATATATCACACTTCAATTTTCGTTAAACCTTGATTTCTTAATACAACTTTGTCTTAATATTGATTGTCTTGATATTTCTTGCAGACGCAGGGCCTCCCCATCCCCAGAGGGGGACTCGAGGCCCAAATCAGTCCCACAGGCTGAGGCCTGATAGATCTAGGGGGGAGGCAGCATTCCCCCTCTTTTTTACCCCTGATTATCGCTATACCGGCGATCATGCCGAGAGGTTCGGCCGATATATGGGGGATGAGAGCCGGCTCGTGAAGAACTATCCACTTCACGTTGAGTGGGGCGACCAGCACCGGCTCTCATACGCCTTCTTCTGGAATCAGGCTCGGGTATTAATATATATTTTCATTTGATTTATCCAATATATTTATTATTAACACTTGCAATCTAATAACAATGTTTTTTTGTATTTTCAGTTGGATTATGATTTTCAGCCTGTACCCGACCCTGATCATCCTGGGAGGGTGCTCGATCTTCATGCTCTGTACAATGGCCTGATGAAGAACATGCAGACCAAGGTCCGATACAATAGGAATGAGCTGAAGTCCGACTGCTACTCCCTGTGGATGGCGACCCCCGAGGCAGAGAGAGCGGCCCTCCTATCTACTCCGGCCTTTGCGAGAGTCGACGTGGAGACATGGTCTCTATTGTGCGAATATTTCGACTCTCAACGCAAACAGGTATGTATTTTAAATGTAATTCATTGTTTAGTATATAATTTATTTTTTTGTGTTCCTTAATTAGAAAACTAAATGTGAATGTGTTGTGCAGAATTAGGCCGCTCAAAATATAGAGAATAGGAAGTTGGCGAAGAGGGGTCGCCCCACTTATACAGGTGGCTCGAGGAATATTGCTCGTGCCATGGAGTTATCGGTAAATTACAATAGACCGGCATTTGTGATATAATGCAATATTAAGAGTTATTTTCTAATATATCTAATATTAAGAGTTATTTTCTAATATTGCGGAGAGCTCAGACCCTGGCGCAAGGTGGTACAACGAGCTTACTGTCCGCATATCTTGCCGTCCACGGCACCTCGACAGATCCCGCCACGGGCGAGCTTCGATACCCCGACGCTGCTACCCAGGAGTATTGCGTAAGTGTTAATATTTATTCAACCCCTATTTGAAATTTTAGTTTTGAAAGGTTCAAATTTAAATGATATACTTATATTTTACTGGTTAATGTGGGTATAAGAGCGGGTGGTTGAGCAGGCCGAGGCATCGGGGATCGATTTTACTGAACAGAACGATCCAATACTGCTGACCCCGGTCCTGGACGCCGCACACGGAGGGCACCACGGAGGTTGGGAGAGAGGCCGGGGACTGGGCCCTAGCAGGGCCCATATGAGGTTGGACTCCACCCCGGCGGTTACTTCCTCCGTCTCCAGTGAGCGACTTTTCCAGCAAGAACTGGAGAGCTTGAAGGCCACCGTTCAGGAGTTGAAGGAGATGTTGGTATATATACTACTTAATAGTAAAATATTATGTCATATTATAGATAGCAACATATCCAATATTAGTATGTAGCCTGAGCTTATTTGGTTGTAGACTTAGCTTTGATTAATCATACATACATATCTAATTAAAATAAACTACGGTTTTCCAAACTAGATATCCAAACGAGGCCTAACCCTAAGTATACATAGATTGGGGTTTCGAAATAACTTGATAATGATACGAATTCGAATAATACACAGTTCTTACTCGCTTATTACACACGTAGGTCCAGACGCGACAGGGTACATCGGCCGAGCCTCCACATGCATCTACTTCGGCTGCGGCTCCGCAAGCCACTACATCGGCTGCGGTTCCGCAGACAGCTCCTATAGCTCCATTGCCCGCTCAGACTCCCACAGTCGCGGCTCCGCAAGACACTACCTCGACGGCGGCTGCGCAGACCACTCCTACAGCTCCACAGCCCGCTCAGACCCCCGCACGCTCCGCATTGCATGATTTATTGACTCAGGATATATCCGAGGAGCAGGCGCGCCAGATTCTAGCGTTTATCAGAGGTGGAGCTGGACCGAGCTAGGGTAGCTTTTTGATTCTTATATTTTAAACATGTATTTATTTATATGATACATATTGTACTACATTTTGGACGATATTGATATTGGTGGTGTTTGCTTGTTTATATTGATATCATATCCTGTTTGTTGATTTTTTTTGTATATTATGCATGAGATGTAATTATGAATACTGCGATATATGTTCTGCGTGATGATTAATTTTATATATGATGTATATATTATTGTGCACAGGACGAGAAACAAATAGACAGCCCTTTTTTTAAAAAAAACCTGATAATATGTACCTACGGATTTAACCGTAGGGCCCACCATTGCCCCTATGGATTAATTCGTAGGGCCCAACAATGTACCTACAGATTTATCCGTAGGAGCAAAATATCAGGATACCTGACATTTTGCCCCTATGATCTCAGTAGTAGGGGTTACGCTTGCCCCTACGGATATATCCGTAGGGGCAAACAAATGCCCCTACACAGGTATCCGTAGGGACAAAATATCAGGATACCTGATATTTTGTCCCTACAGATTTATACCTCCGCACTTATCCGTAGGGGCAACTACTTGACCCTACGGATAAGTCCGTAGGGACACCTAATTTATTTTCTAAAATCATAAATTAAATAAATTTTTTGTCCCTACAGCCTAATCCGTAGGGACAACTGGACCTACACATTACTCCGTAAGGGCAAGTTTTTGACCGTAGGGGCATGTTCAAGGCTGCGACTTGCACCTACAGCGTTTGCACCTACATGGTATTTTCTTGCCCCTACGGATATGTCCGTAGGGGCAGTGGTTTGCCCCTACGGATAAATCCGTAGGGACAACCCTTATTTGTAGTAGTGCCTCCTACGACATCGAAAGAACTCTATCCTCCACCGTTTTGTTCGACAATCGACACCCAACAACTTCATCTTCATCGGGTATGATGTAGATACGTCCATCAAAATGAAGATCAGCTCCGTACATCTTGTTTAACATGCAAATAAATAAATATGTATACTAAAATTTACATGATTTCGAGACTAATACTTGTATAGATATCACATTCACAAAATGGATGGCCCATAAAGCATCGTAAAAGATGCATACATTATGTACCCTTGATGCATGTGATTCCAATACTTTTTCTTCGTCGATTTAGTGGGAAAAACGATGGAGTGTAGGCTTTTTTCGACATCTTATGAAATTTGGTGTAACTACATCGTCATAAGGATCAAGATTGACGGTACCAATCGTTGAAAAAATGATGGAGTGTAGACTTTTTTCGACGCCATAGGAGGGTTTCCCTCCGAAGGCCTTTGTCCTCCATTATTCTCATATATAGAGTCGGATATTTCGACAAGAACATCAAGAATTAGGATCTGCAGGACACTCTCATGTTCGTTCTAATAAAACAAGTGTTATCGTAGCATCCTTTAGTTAACGTCAAAAAGTACGTCCACGTTATTGTAAATTTGTAATGCCATAAATATACACGGCACATTGACTACATTCAATGGAAAGATAAGAAGCATAACACGGCGCCTTGACTACATTCAAGATAGATAAATAAATAAAAAATTTATTAAAAAAAAGATAGATTGATCAATGATTCTGCAGCTTCAGTTCATTAAGGTGAAGCATCTAATCTCATAAGCACTAACCAAGGTATTCCGCTTTGGCTCTTCCACATGCGAACATCTGAATACTTTGTGTAATAAACTCAATTAGACAGCATGGACGGTGCTTTGAGCAAATTTAAACTAAGAATACAAATACTTTTTAGCAAATTTAAACTAAGAATACAAATACTTTTTAGCAAATTTAAACTAAGAATACAAATACTTTTTAGTGTTTAGGCGTAGATTGTTTGCATATTTGCGTTTGTTTCATGTTCTATACATTAAGAAAACACTGTAAATATTAGGTTGTGCCAAAAAGAGTTTCTCAAGGGTCCTCAGTGAATCCGATGGAATCTAAGGTGTATACCAATCAAAGACGGATACGTCTTGTCGACGTCGAATTGCTGCCTCCCCCACGCACCCCGGCCCCAAAAAACAAAACGAACAAAAAGTAATAAATACGGAAAGAGTTTTTAAAAATAAAAGCCTCAGATGCCCTCAACTGCACATGTCACGCCACTTCAAGGCTCTGTCTGAATTATGGACTCTTTGGCAAAACATATTAGGATATGGAGTTCAGTTTGAAAACATCCCTAGCTTTTGTTTGTTTATATTTCCCAGCTCTAGTTATCTATAAACCAATCAAATCGCATAGTATAGTTCTGGTGAAGTGTCCTTTCAACTGCATCAAAACTTCGAAATTATGATAAGGGCCGAGGGATTTATTTTTTTATGCTAACATGCCCTTATTTTCAATTTAGATTTATCAGCATTCAATATGCGTCCAGTGAGAATCGAACTTTGGAAAGTCCTTTTCCACCGTACCAAAACTCCGAATTTATGATGTTTTTTTTTGTATTCCAACAGGGAGACGAGGCGAGTTTGTGAGTGAGTTCTGAGTGTGTGTTTCGTGAAGGAAAAAGCTTTTGCGAGGGATTGGGTTGCTTAAGATCTAACCGCAAAGAAGCGGTCCTGAGGGTCATTACGGCGCGTAGGGTTGACAGTAACGAAGCACCACCTAACAATTCCATGTTATCAACCCTGACCACAACATCTTCTTCGAGCACGCGTTTCGTTCACAAAAATCACGGAAGCCTTCAAATCTGTCGAGAAATCCAATCGGATCTCATATGTCATCAGGTATCGAATTTGCAAGTGTGGGCTGAAAGATTGACGTTCCCGGATCTAAGTCTACCCGAACCCGACCCGTTTCCGCACTCCAAATCCTTATGTACTTATCCTAGGGTTTTGGCTTCATGCCTGCCTATCGACGATGACGACGACGAAGCTCATCGACAGCGATGCCGACGTCAGCGAGGAAGAGATTGAATCCTCATCCGAGGAGGTTGGTCTCAGATCTCGCCTCATCTCTCTTCAATTTGAAACCTCTCCTTTCAAAAAGACCCTAATTTTTGTATGATCTCAGGAGCGGGAGATGGAGAAAGAGCTGGCCGATGTCTCGTTCGAGGATCTCCAGAAGGCGCGATCCGATGGGTCCTTCACCGCACGACCCAAGCGCGGGAGCAACGCCAAGCTCGGCAGAGCGAACAAGAACAGGTATTAGGGCTTCAGATGAAAGTTGCAGATTCGGGTTTTGTTAGGATTTGAAATTTTTTGTATTGGGGATTGGAAATAGGCCTTCGGAGCTGAGCTCAAAGATGCCCGTGGGGAGATTGAGGGAAGTAGTCCAGGCGCCAAAAAAGGTTGGTGAATTTCGATGTTTTTCTATTTTATTTGTTTTCTCTGGTGGTTGGTCGATTGATTTTGTGATAAAGGAGGAATTTTTAAGATTTATCATGTAGAAAGGTGAAATCTTTGCATTGTTTGTTGATGCATTGTCCTTGGAAGAGTAAGTAGATAAACGATGTAAGGGTTGGGCAGCGAATTTTCCTCTTCTGTGAAGTTAAGAGTTTTAATCGGCCAAGGAGCCAAGGAGTCCAAGATGATTATTTGGAGTCAATGCCATAAGAATCTTTTTTTTCCCTCTAGATTAGTCCCGATGCCATGGACTGGATAATGCTTATAAGTTATGACCAATTGGATTGCTTAGATGAACTGACCTCGGAGCCAGAGATCAAATGCCCATTTTATTTAACAGCCAACATGCATTGAGCAATTTGCCTTCATAGGTATCATAAAACTCAAACAGAGAGTAGAAATTAAAAATACTGAAAGAATGATTATTGGATGATCGAATACATCAAGAAGTACCATATATTAAGAAAAATAACACATAACTTTAGTAAATTCAGGACATTAAATTAAAAGAAAGGAAGGGGATTGTGAGATGATTTTGACAAAATGCATTCTCATTATATTAAAGAAAACATGTTCAAATTTCAAATTGCCGATCCCTATGAAGTAATCAAAATAGCAAAACAATTTCATCCAACAACCAAGAGTAACTACCAATTTTTAATAGTTACATCACTAGGCAACCTTTTTTAATCCTCCTTCGAATTTCAAGTGTTGCCCTCTTTTCCCAAGTCCAATTCATTAGATTCCTAGTCTAATTCTATGTAATTTTTCTGTCTAATTTGAGATGGCGCATTCTTTTTCTTCCCTTTCCTGATGAGCTTCTTTTTAGCCCTGACTATTATTTGCACATACCTGAACTTGAAGGTGCCAATGCTACAAATTTCTCTCTTTTATTGGTCACCAAGATCATTGGAATCCCAACTTGTAATGTCCATTTTCCACATCTTTCCAAGTGAGAAGACTTCCTACAACCTTCAAACTCTCACTCTCTTGGATCATAAGAATGACTGACCATTCATTATGCATCATAAGCCATTTTACTCGACAAAGAAATTTTTCTTCAGATTGATTGTTCCCGCTTTTCGTACCTCACTACTTCTTCAATTGTTGGATTTATTGAACATGGACCAAATGTAAAATGGCATCCATACAGTAAAGCAAGTTGCTTATATAAACATTAAATAAGGTAGACAGATTAAAATATATAATGAAGAAAAATTATTGTAATGTTATGTGGATAACATGTTAATCTGAGAATCAAATTTAACTGTTAATTAACTGAATTAAAATGGAGTTGCCAATCAATTGAATTGAATTGCTAATTATTCAAGCTACTCATTTTATTTATATAAGCCCTCAACTCTTCTTTTTTCAGGTTGTTCGAGACCCACGCTTCGAATCATTATCTGGAAAGTATGATCCAGAAGGGTAAGATTTTTGGTGCCCCCCCTCCCGCGAGCCTGCGCTCACCCATCTGCCTGTTTCTGTTACATGTATTAACTGGATATAAATTGTACCTGCAATGAACTGTCAAAAGACTCTTATGATAATCTCAAATGTGTTTGTTTGGTGATACTTCATCTCAATGCATTTATTTCTCCACACGACCTGTTTCTTACTTTCAAAGCCTTGAGTAATTCATGGACACTGAAGAGGGCACCAGTATTAGGTGCCAATAAATCCAAACACAAAGAAGTGCCAGGCATATATGCGATTTAACTGTGATTAACCGTCTAGGTTGGTATTCCACAGTACTATCTGTGACAATTACATTAAAGAGATAGAACTGAGCACTTAGATGACCTTTGTGTCTATAACAATCCTCTAGATGTTTTCTTCATCAACTTGACAGATGCATTGAGAGCTTACCAGGACAACCTAATATTTGAAGACTTTAAACAAAATGCTGTTAACAAAATGTTTTCCATCTTTTATGCATTTTGTTCATCAGCGCTTTCTTTGGTATTTTTATGATTTAATCATTATACACTTGATAAATCTCTGCATTAAAGAAAAGGAATGTATTCTTGACTTAGCTTGCTGATGATATGTTATTGATCTGTATTGCATGTGTAGAAGCACAGTAGAATAGGTTATGTGTAGGTTCCTAGAACTTGGTTTCCCTAGGATCTGTGTTGCTTTTTAGTTTCGCGATGGGTACGATTATGCTTTAATGCTTTTCCTGCTCATTATAGGTTTAGGAAGAGGTACGGTTTCTTGTATGAAGTTGAACTTCCTGAGGAGAAAAAGGTGGCATTACTCTCTAGTTAAATGTTTAGTGTACCGATAAGATGCTTATCACTTCAGTTCTCTTACTGTTTGTTGACTGTGTTACTGGATTTTGCAGAAACTTGAAAAATTGATTAAGAAATCAAAAGATCCAAATGCTATCGAGGAGTTAAAGAACCACGTTTCTTGGATTGTAAGTAGTTACTTTTGAGAGAGAAAAGTATCTATATTTAGTGTTTTTGTCATATGCTAATATATATAAATTATATGCTTTGGCTTACAGTTTCCTCACAAAACTAGATTTCCCTCTCTATTCTCTCTTTTTTTTAATCAAAATTGTTTCCCTTTCTATTTATTCGCCTGGATCTTGCGTCTCTTATGATGTCATTAAGTTCTTATTAGCAATAAAATTCTTGACCTTTCTTTTCCAATTCATGGAGCTATTGTTTTCTCATTGCTGGCTCATGGAATGTCAATGAAATCTATTGAGGATCAATTGTTGGACAATTGCTATTTTTATTACGATTCTAAATTGAAGCATGTGTTTTTCTGAACACATTCTAAGTTTCAATAAAGTTTGCTGAAAATTTCAAACAAACATAACTTCCATTTGAATATATTAGACAAAGTGCAAGGGATGGTTTAAGTTCCTGCTTGTAAAAATATCTAGAAACAATAAAGGTAATAAGCAATCGAGTTATCATCCATGGTTTACTTCAACCTTAAATTCCTCTTACCAAGTTTTTAGCAAATCATATACATTACAAGGATTTCAATAGAAACCGAGAAAAGAGGTCAATTTGACCAAAGATCAGATATGTAGTTGCTAGAGTAGACTGAAAATAATGAAATATTATCAAAAAATGACTCACTTATTATGAAAACAACTTGTAAGATGTCAAAATAGTGTCAATGGAAGGTAATGTGTTTAGGTAGCGACTTGAGGGCTACAAGCTAGATGAAACACCAAGAACAAAGGGATAGAAGAAGATGATGATACCCTTGTCTCTTTTCTCTAGTCATCATTATCTAAGCCGCATTGTATGAAACAAGCAACCAGGTCTTTTTTAATTATGATTTTTTCCAAGCAACTATTTGGTACTTGATTTTTTTTTTATTTCTGAAGAGCAACGATGCCCCCACCGCCCTTATCCAAACAAAGAAATGGTTCAACTAAAACTAAAAGAGACATAGACAACAGACTGCCAGCAAAGAATATACGCTTGTTTACCAGGTAGTTCCAAATGTTCCTAAACCAAAAGTTCCATTTGGTGCTCAAATGTACATAAAATGGCAGCCTCCAACTATACTCGTCCGTGGTCATGTCCATTCTGGTGGACGTACATGAGTCCTAATTTGGGCATGTGGGAGTGGTAGAACATGGCCTCTGCCTTAATCTTAAATACTCTCAGTGTTACCTGTCTAGAATATGATGCTTCTTCATGATAGTCGATCCAATGGTCGGGAGTGTAGTTTTGCAGTTTTGGTTGCGTTGTTGAAAATTCTGCCATATGTGCCCACCAAATAAACCAACAAGAGGTAGCCTTAATCACATCTCAAATCTCCGGCCCCCTTTCACTAACCTAAGTGACCTCTGATCATACCACATATCTGTAATAGTCTGTGTGTCCTTGTCCTAGCCTATCCCTGATGCAATTCAATGTCCTTGCTCAAGTTGCTGTGTACCAGTAAATGGTTTGCCATCTCTTTTCTGTTTGCAAAGGATACACTCATTATGCCTGACGCACTTTCATTGATTAGATAGTCATTGGTATTTGATACTTCGTTTGGTTATTTCTTAGCCTAGTTCACATGATTCAAATAACGTTGAGCAAGTAGATTGTCATATGTTGGAATAAACGTTTCATAGTTTAAGCATCCTAAGAAAGAAACCTTTTTGTGTGTGATGGAGTTTATATTACTTCTTGTTAAATTGTTATTACTTCAGGATAAGCAGATAAAGTCAGCTCCTCGCCGGTCTGCTGAATCTGAAATTGTTTCTGAACATATAAAGAAAGAAAAGGTAGCAGCAAAGAAGGGGAAGCAGCCTTATTACCTTAAGAAATGTTGTTCTCTCTCTCTCTCTCTGCGTGCGTGTATAGACATAAATGTGGGTGTGCTATCTAATCATGTTTAAACCAATATTTCTCTGCTTCTGTTTGGCAGCCGAAATTCGAGAAATGAAGATGAAAAAGAAGTATAGTGATCTCAAGGTATCGTCCATCTCACAAGTGATAAGTGATTTGCCAGTAGACCTTCCGTTTCCTCACATATTTCAATTAATTTGCAGGAACAGGGCAAACTCGAGTCATTTATTGAGAAAAGGAGGCGAAAGAATGCCTCAAAAGATCACCGATTTATGCCATACCGTAGGCCTAGTGGAAGTGTTCAAGAGTAAGGAACTCGACAATCTCTTGTTTGCGCAAAATTTGTTTACTTGACTAGCCTCACTCTGTACCATAAAATTGGTCGGCTTTGGGGCACGCCTATTACCTGGAAGGCACTTATTTAAATAGAAAGTATTTTTTTTGTCCGGATATGTTGTGCCAAATTTCCGGCTCATCAAAATTACGGCAAGAGGGTTTTCTGTAGAAAGGCCTCTCCTTGGGCAGAAAATTCTACAAAGATCATTATGTATAAGTAAATCCTGACTTAAAACATTTAGAAGGTTCTTTCCTCCACAAAAGTTCTGGCAGAATATATATGAGACTGTATTATAATTCGGCGCTTTAAAAGGATTTTCCTACAAAATTTCTAATGGCGTACTGTTTTTTTCCACTTCTAGCAGCTGAATGATTTGTGTTCCGGACATGCCTGCATCAAGTTAGTTGGAGTCTTCGATTGAGAAGCTCCCTCAAACTGCCAAACATATTTTAAGCATCCTAACTAATCTGGCATAGCTGCTGTTTTTCTTCTAAGTGACATTGTTAGCATGGCTTTATTCTTCCTTTTTCCGATCGAAGATAAATGAAATGAAGTTGTTTTCATGAAGGGTTTTGATGTTGTGAAAATTTTGGCTACTATTGTTCACTTTAAGCTTACATTACAATATCATGACATCTATCTATTGGTGTAAAGTTTCTAGCTGTATGTATCTGAATGCTATGGAATATAATTGATGTTATGGAATATGATTGATATGACATCAGATTTTCTTTCCATGGGAAATTTCGGGCTTCCATAAATTCTGCCCTTGCCCGCATGTTAATTTTTATCCGTATGTTGACTGGCCTAATATCAAACACATCCTTCATGTTTGGATAATGACCGAGATTGTTTTAGGTATGCCTATTACTTAGAGTCCAATAACTAGGGTATGGCTAGTATTTCATCTCTTTGGACATACAAACAACCATAACGTAGTTTGTAATATAGTTTAGGAAATTATATTTTAAAGTCATTTTCCAAGCCATATTTACTTTTAAGGCCTATGTGCGGGGTGGGCCATCTGCTGGGGTCATTACGGATAGCGGGTAAAATGGATGCAGATAAAAATGTCCAGATTTAAATGGATCATAATTTTTATGGTAAATTGTCAAAAAAAAACCAAGCACTTTTTTCTGTTGTGAAAAAACCCCGCCCTTGAAATGTTCGTCAAACCCTCAATAAAAAAGTTTTTTAGTTGTCAATAAACCTCTTATATGTGATATCTAGTAGTGGCCTACTATATCTAATTTTCTGCGATATCTAAGCAGTAGCCAGCGATATCTAAGCAGTTGCTTGTGATATCTAAATTGTTTCCTGCGATATCTAAATAGTTTGTATGAATTGGTTAGATATAGCAGGCTACTATGTACATATTGGTGGAAAAAAATTTAAAGGGTTTTGACTACCGTTTCGAGGCCATGGGGGTTTTGACAGCGGAAAAAAGTGCTTGATTTTTTTTGACAATTTACCCTAATTTTTATGCCCGGCACGGCGACATCCGACCTGTATATGATGGGCTAGTGTGCGAATAATCCATGTATGGATAAACAGGCCAAGAACGAGTTAATAGATAACTTATATTGTTGTCCTCGCACCACACCCGAGGCCATTTCGTGATAGTCTCGGGTGTGGGAGCCAACCCAAGCTCCGGGGGACATTCCTGTGGTCGCTCCCGTGTCATCACAGGGCTCTCGGTCTGAACCGAGAGCCCCGGGACGTGAGTTATTTGCAAAAATAGTTACCGGTTTGGAACATTTTTTCAAATAGTAACTGTTTTGTTTTGTAAAAAGATTTTGGAAATTCAAATGACCACAAAACCAATTGCAAGTATTTGATTTTGTTCTGATACCATGTAAGTGGACGGGGGTTAGGGTTGTGACAATCACGGCTGCGGCGGAATTTAAAAAACAACAATTTTACAAAGCATAATCCCGATCCATCACCAAGATCATAAAATACAATACAATGTGCAAACTAGAAAAGAGTAAAGAGAAAAGTCAAGAGAGTTACAACCTTTGTAGCGTGTCTGGAAGACCCCGTCTATACTTCATGAGCTCCCGGACATGTCTGAAAGCCGGCCGCCTCGCCATAGATGATCCGTGTTGAAAGCGGGTTGTCCGAGCTCCAATTTCGTCACCGAGCGGAGAAATTTCCTCCAGAGGTTAGGTAGGTGTAGAGGAAGATGATGTGAACGATGTGTATTCTCTTTTTTTCACTCCCTCACCATGGCAACACTTGTCATTATCAAGAGAGTCCAAGCTCTTGTGAAAAAAAAGAAAAAGACGTTTGATGACTTTGAAAAATAATGAAATTGTTAATCCTTTTTTTCCATCCATGTCATAATAATATGACACGAGTCACCATCCCACTCTCTCTCTCATGTGTGTTGTCACATAGACAAGAGAGAGGATGGGTCCCACCATTTATTAAGTATAATATATACACACACATAATATAAAGAGATTAATGGAGGAAAGAGGCCATAGGAGGGAATTCCCTCCTATGGCGTCGAAAAAATACCCCCTCCACCAATTTTTCCGACGATCGGCCCCCATCATCTTCATCGTCATCATTTAAGATGTGGGTACATCAAATTTCATGTGATTCTACAACTTTTTCACCGTTGATTTAGTGGGTTCAAAATTAACGGTTTACCGACAATAGAACTTTTTACATTGCTAAATCAACGGTGAAAATGTTGTAGAATGACATGAAATTTGGTGTACCCACATCTTAAATGATGACGATGAAGATGATGGGGGCCGATCGTTGGAAAAATTGGTGGAGGGGGTATTTTTTCGACGCCATAGGAGGGAATTCCCTCCTATGGCATCTTTTCTCCATTATTCTCTAATATAAAATGGTGGGAATTTATATATATATAGAGAGAGAGAGAATAATGGAGGAAAGATGCCATAGGAGGGAATTTCCTCCTATGGCGTCGCAAAAATACAACCCTCCATCGTTTTTTCCGACAATCGGCACCCATCATCTTCATCGTTATCATATAAGATATGGGTACACCAAATTTCATTTGATTCTACAACTTTTCACCGTTAAATTAGTGGGTTCAAAATTAACGGTTTACCGACAATAGAACTTTTTACATTGCTAAATCAACGGTGAAAAAGTTGTAGAATCACATGAAATTTGGTGTACCCACATCTTAGATGATAACGATGAAGATGATGGAGTCCGATCGTCGGAAAACACGATGGAGCTTGTATTTTTTCGACGCCATATGAGGAAATTCCCTCCTATAGCCTCTTTTCTCCATTATTCTCATATATATATAAAAGTATTAGTACATGCATGCCCTACACATACACATCATGTATGCCATACACGAAATACCATCAAAATTTTCTCATGTATGCCATACACGAAATACCATCAAAATTTTCTCATGTATGCCATACACGAAATACCATCAAAATTTTCTCAGTATCATATACTGCAGAGGGTGCGTGTATCATATACATTATACAAGAAACCACATCATCTATACGGTTATCAAGTAAGCGCTTGACTTGATATTCCGATTTTAAAACCGGCCAGTATAACAGTCGTCCGATTAAACACGTATATCCAATATACATGTTTAATCGAACTCGTGCACGTATTCTTACACGCACGTCACATCGTGTTTTGCCCGGACAGGCTCTTCCGTTGCGGGGCTCTAAAAACCTATCAATACGCTGGCAGTAGGTTATATAAGATCGTATCCGATTGAATCTGAAACGCTTTCAGATTTAACCCCCTTTCAGATTAACCCAAAAGCTCGTCTGTGGTACTAGCTGTACGTAACAGCTATCCAAGTATAAGCAAGATAAAGGCAGGTCGATAAGCGAACTCATCCGGACCCGACAAAGTCTATAAGTGACAGTCACCGTACAGTCCGGTCTTTTCGTCAAAGAGTATCGCATACCGGGTGTAACAACCCTGAACTTTCTGTACAGAATTTTTTCAAAATACAGAAAGGAATAGCTTAGCCTGAGCACAAGTTATAAATTTAAATTACTTTTGAATAGCAAGAAAGCACTTGTAGCTCATTGGTTAAGCCTTGCACTGCTGTGACATAACCCCTGTGTTCGAATCTCTCCAGCCACATATTATTTTTATTGATTTTTTCTTCTGAACTTCCAGAAGCTCAAAAGTTTGCACGTGCACTGCACGTAAAATGATAAGTCACACTAAAAACAAACATGTGAAAAATTTTATATGCACTGAACCTGACACGTGGCAGCAATCCAACCCCACACCCACACAAAATGGCCGGCGAGATCTTCACAAGGGGCCGGCGCCGCCGGTCCCACCCGTCCCAAATGCTTCAAATTTTTTTACCTAGTACCTCTTGGACTTTCCCACTAACCCTAGCCTGTTTGTTTTCCCTGCACATTTCCAGAGAATTAAAATGATGCATTAATCCAAAATTTTAATGTATTTTAATTCTCATTTTAAATACCCTAAACCCTAATTCTATCCTATAAATACCACCCTATACTTTAGCCCTCCTCATTCTGAAATCCATTGCCAAAACTCTCTAAAATTCCTAAGTCCAAAAGTTGTACAAGTGGAATTAGCCAAGGTCAAAGTTCCGGCGACGATTCGGGACAAATCCGGCGACGACGCGACTCCACGACGCTTTCAAAAGTGCTCTCTACCTCCCCTCTCTTCTCCAAATCAGTAAGTCCCCCCCTCCTCTCTTTCTATTAAAAAGACTTCTCTTTTCAAAACTCGTCGGAAGCGGAGTTAATCCGACTTCCGATTCTAATTTCTTTAAAAACTCAATTTTTTTAAACAAAATATTAACCATCTATTCATATATTGTTTAGCAACCATAAAAAAACAATTTGACCAAGTTTTAATTCAAAATTTAATGTTAAACAAATTCTATTTTACTTTTTCGGTAAAATACCATCAAGTTTACATACGACATTACTTTATTGTTTTGCTCATATTACCTTTAGATAATTCATGAGATAATGACCTACCTCATCACAACACTCATCTTGATATAGCACGATGGCTTTTGTAACAGTTTTTGTGTGACAAAACACAATTTACATTAAAATACCTTAAACTATCAAAACTCGTATTCTTTAAATTGTTTTAATTAATTCCTTGCAAATAAGCCTGTACAACCCATTTTGGGGAACCCGATTGGGATGGTGCAAGTTATCGCACATCCTCGGGACTAGTAGAGCGAGATGCAGACCTCCTCACGGAGCATTCGATCTCGATGGAATTTTTATTACAATTTTTAAGAAAACGTGATTTCTATTTAATAAATAAATTCTATTCTTATAATTATAATTATATATATATATAAATATTATCAAAATATCTATTTTAAATATAATATATATTCCATGTTTTCTAATCAAAGAAAAAGAATCACAAAAGATTATGAAAATACCATCACTTCAATACAAGTCAAATTACAAGAAAATACCATATACTATTCAAAATTAGGTTTATATCCACTAGAATATTTCATTTTATAAAAATTACAACTATAAAAACCCTAAAGATGATAAATAAATATTTGAAGTTTATTTTGACAAAATATCAAAACTATTTTTCATAAAACCCCTTCAAGTTATATTAATTTACAATAAGGACCCTAATAAATATAGGTTTAAGCGGGACCAGTTCTCTTGAGTCTCAGGGAGCCGGAGAATATGGGTGCTTGCCTATCTAAGGTAGACAAATTAAAAACGATGTTATTAATACGGTAATTGTCTTGGAAAAAGACACAAATCATGTCGTTCATGTGCAACAGTTACCGATAATATCAAAACTAATTCAGGACTTCAATTCTGTTTAAAGAGTCTGACTCAATCTGAGTCCCAGTCTAATCTGAAAACAATATGAATCCAATCTATCCTTGAATACAATTCAAGTATAACTCCAATTCAACATGAATCCATTTATACCAGAAAACAATCTATATCAACATGAACATGATTTGACCGAATCATGGATATACATTTGACTGGTTTACATGACTATCCGTTTATATCCTTTCCGTTTACATGAACTACTGATATCATGGTTTCGGCAAGTCATACATCTATTAAACAAAACAATATACATCAATACATAATACATTACGGGGTTTTAAAAGGGGTAGACTGGCACGGAATGTGTTAAAAGTGGCACGAGATGGTCATTAAAAGACGTAACTATACATCCATTGCCGTTGTTTCGTGGTTTTATCGACGGAGCCTTATACTATGGGTTACCATAGTCCACGGTGTAAGTTGGACTCCTCTCGTATACACTGGCATATTATGTACCAAGCTACAAACAACCGCGTTAGCATAACAATCAAACATTATACCAGTTACATCCTCTTATCTGTCTATTCTATTTCTATCTCTTTGGGACTTACCGAGCGATTGTTCGCTGACGATATTCTTATTTCTCTTCTTTCTTTGGAATGTTGTCAGGAGAACCCGACTCTGAGGAGTTTGAGACCAGTTAGGAGCAATTGGAGCAAACCGCTGAGCAGCACGACCACTAGGCTTCACTTTTACTTTCAGTACATGCCATTGTTTAGGCATCGCTTTCCAGTATTGTATTTTACTTTCTAGTTGTATTGTAAAGAATGTTTAATCAATAAAAGTTGTTGTTCATTTACATATCTTGTCATTTTCTAGTGTGCTTTATCATATTGCTTATTTAGGTTTAGCGTGTTTGCTTCTGAGTAAATGCGTAGCGGGTCAATCACGTCTCCTTACCGTACACCGGGAAGCGGGGCGTGACACCGGGTCTGGGGGTGGAATCTGTCAAACCCCCAATAACCCGATAAGTCGTGTTGACAGAAGACACATAACTAAAGAGATACAACAGGTAACTCTTACCGGTTTATCTCTACTGCCGTGGCCACGGACTTCTAGTTATAGTCGTGTCTTGCACTGCGCGATATCGATTCTCTATATCGGGAGTGACGAATTCTCTCGACCACTCACTGCCTCCATGTGCTTCGGGACTGTACCCAACTAAAACCTATTTACACGACTCAGTAAAGCCATGGTAGGGTAGTACTCTAAGTACAATGGAAACACACACAAGACACTGTGGAGATTTCAGATTTAGGGACTACCCTGTACTCATGTCACCAGAGAACTGTTATCTGACATTGGTATAATACCATCTAGGAGTTCTCGGCAAGTCCGTCCAGTGTAACTCATCTAATGAGCACCTGTATACAATCGGTGCCAAACAGCAACGGTTATGGGATCAGCCATCGTCCCGTACAGGGTCATGAAACGTATACATTAGTCTAAATTGGAGTACCGATGCTGTAACAGCCCTAATTTTCTGTACAACTTTCTGTACAATTTTTTCAAAATTACAGAAAGGGGTATTTTTGTCTGAGCACAACTTATAAGTTTGTTTTGCTTTTTAATAGAAAGCAAGAGCTTATAGCTCATTGGTAAGACTTTGCACTGCTGAACCAAGCCACCAGAGTTCAAATCCCACACCCCACATATTTTTAATATTGTTTTATTTTGAATTTTTAGAATACCAAGGGTTTACACGTGCATATCTCACAAAAACTCCACTACACCCTGTAAACTAACTGCACCAGTGAGATAACCAACCGATGGGGGACCTTCCGACCGCCTGAATCGGCCGGCAGACCGGCCGGCTGGGGCCGCCACAGCCGGCCGAACTCAGCCGGACCGCCGAGTCATCAACATGGAAGTTGTGACTTTTGGGATCCCCTGCACACCTGCATAGTTTAAATATCTAGACCTGTAACAGAACTCTTTTAAAATCCTAATTACTCCACTTTTAATACATTTTTTCTTTACAACCTTCACCTAACCCTAACCCTAGCCTTACCCTATAAATACAACCCCTACACACACACCCCTCACTCCAAAATTCTGATAAAAAACTCTCAAGAAAACTATAGAGAATTTGTGTGCAATTTAAGCTAGCAAAAGGCGAAAGCTTCGGCGATATTCCGACGACGACCCTAAGAGCTCCCGGAGACGAAGCGACGCACCGGCGCCTCCTATCGTTCCCTCTTCCTCTCTTCTGATCTCTAAACCCATAATTCCCACCCCCTCTCTCCTTTGCTACTCTAAAAACATCTTTTAATAAAACCCGACGGAATCGGAGTCAAACCGATTTCCGATTTGGTTTCTTTCTAAAAATCCCACTTTTCTTAAACACAACCCTATTAAACCATTACATGTTGACTATTAATCATTAATAAACATGTTGAACAAGTTTCATGACAATCTATATCATTTTGTAACTTTTATCGCTCTTTTTCAGTAAAATACCATGTAGTTTCATTTTGACATTAAATCATCACAATCTTGCTATACCTTTAAGTTAGATCACGAGATAATAACCTACCTCCTCACAACACTCATATGAAACATAACACAATACTTTTGGGGAACATAGAATACGGGAAACGAACCTTTACATATAAATGCATTTACTAATAAAACCATTTTTACAAGATTTAGTA
This sequence comes from Agapanthus africanus, assembly GCA_030015575.1. Lineage (NCBI taxonomy): Eukaryota > Viridiplantae > Streptophyta > Magnoliopsida > Asparagales > Amaryllidaceae > Agapanthus > Agapanthus africanus. The sequence goes on from CM057346.1 coordinate 22,317,963, forward strand.
TTTTTAAACAAATCTTTACAAAGCGCCGCTACAACCCATTTTGGGGAATCCGACTGGGATGGTGCGGATTATCGCACGTCCCTGGGCTTAGTAGTGCGAGATGCAGACCCCCGCAAGGGGCATTCGGTCTCGAAAGATTTACAAAATACAAGATCTTCAGAAAATGAGATTTCTAGAAATATAATATATATTAAAAAATTATTTTATATAAATATATATATATATATATGTATAATTAAAATATCTACTTTGTGATAATATAAATATTCCAACTTTTTCTAAAATCCCAAGAGTCACTTTACATTAAAATACCATGAATTCCATACTAAGTACAATATTACAATTTAATACCCTATATTATGAAATTAGGTTAATTTCACTAGAAACATCACATATATATAAAATGTACATTTATTACAAGTCTAAAGAAGATAATTAAACACTTTGGGTGTATTTTGGAAGTTATACAAAAGTATTTTTTACATAAAACCCCTCAAGTTCTATAAATTACCCTAAGGACCCTAGTAAACATAGGTTTAAGCGGGACAAGTCACTTGAGCCTCAGGGAGCCGGAGATATGGGTGCTTGCCTATCTAAGGTAGACAACTTAACAACGGTGTTATCAACACGGTAATCGTCTTTGAAAAAAAACAAATCCTTCCGCCCATGTGCAGCAGTTACCGATAACATCAAAATAATCAGGACTTCAATTTCTTTTCTAATTGTCTGACTCAGACTGTGTTTCATTAATAATCTGATTTGAATATGATTCAAGTATCCAAACTACAATTCAATATGAATCCATGAATCCATATATTCAAACTATTCAATCTATACAATCTATACAACTTGACCGAACCGAACCATGGATATACTTTCATTTACATGATTCTCCAGTTACATCCATTTATTGATATCATGATTTCGGCAAGTCATCTATACAATTCAATTTTCAAGACAATACAATACAATACAATACCATCAGTACAATCATTACTATCAATACAATAAATACACGGGGTATTGGGGTAGTTCATTCGTGAATCCAACAGAATCTCAAGAGTCTCCCTAGATCATGGATCCATGTCTACTAACACAAGCAAGCTATCATGAGGGCCCGTATTTCCATGCTCCTGGATTACAGCCTGTTGAGTTTGGAATACTTCGACGACGGTCGAAGTCCCGTTACTAACATTTGATTCGGGCCCGTGGTTCCCTACCCCTGAATTAGAGCATGTTGGGTTTGAGAACACCCTTGAGATTGGTTTCCATTCACCCTTGAACTTACGTTAACAACAGCATTAATACTAAATACAACAGTATAACCATATAAATACAACTCTAAAAGCTACTCTCTCTCTCTTTCTGTCTATTCTACTTCTTCCTTATCTTTGGGACTTACCGAGCGATTTGTTCGCTGACGACATTCTCTTTCCTTTTCTTTGAATGTCGTCAGGTGATTCGGATCTTCCAGAGATCAAGCCTACTAGCGAGGACTTGGACCAGCTTGCATACGATCCAGAGCTCTAGCTACATTGTACACTTTTATTTCAGTATTTTTCCTTTTCTGTTATGCCATTGTTTAGGCATTGCTTCTTTCAGATGTATTTACTTTTCCATGCATTGTACAAAAAGAATGTGAATAAATAAAGTTGATGTTTCATTACATTTTTTCTCTTGTGTACTTTTACTTTTATATTGCTTAGATACGCTTAGCGTATTTACTTCAGAGTAAATACATAGCGGCCTCGTCGCGCCCCCTTCGCCGTACACTGGGAAGCGGGGCGTGACAGGTTTTGTTGGTGGCCCATGCAGGTCAGAGCTGTATGAAACCCTACCATTCAGTTCTGTTCTGCGTGAACAAACCTAAGCAATATAACACAAGAACCATCAACTAAAACATTCTTTACAATTCATACACCTTGAATCTTATCATTTCAAATTCTTTGAACATATACTTTGAATCCGTCCCAACCTAAATTTTTCTTCAAGGTTATGGATTCCCCAAACAACACCAACACCAACTTCAACAACACACCTCCACCACTACCACTCACACCTGCCTTCCCTGCTCCGGTCAACGAGCAGACGGTTTTGCTTGAGGCGATCCGCAGCCTCCTGGAAGGACAGCAGCAACAGACTGCTATTCTCTTGAACCGTCCAGAAACAGAAGCATCTGGAGTGAAGCAATTCAGGGCTTTGCACCCCAAACAGTTTACAGGAAAAGAGAGCCCACTGGAAGCTGAGGAATGGGCTCAGAGCATCGAAGATGATCTGGCAGCGACACAAGTGCCAGAGGTAGCTTGGGTTCGTATTGCAAAATTACAGCTCACGGACAATGCACGGGTCTGGTGGAAGGCGGAAGAAAGCCGTCTTGACCAACCTATCAAATGGAAGACTTTCCGAGACATGTTCGACGCTAAGTACTTTCCTGAGACTGCCAGGTTCGACATGGAACAACAGTTCATTCATCTGCAACAAGGTTCGATGTGGACCAAGTCGGTAGATGAATATGACGCTGAGTTCACCATGCTTAGTCGGTAAGATATGTCTCAATAATTCGATTTTTCAATCTATCACATATTACACAGCTAACACCATACTTTAAACAGATTTGCGGCACACCTGATACTGACGGATGAGATCAGAGCCCGTCGATTTCAACAGGGTTTGGATTCGGAAATCCAGGCTGCACTGGCCACAGGAGATTTTCCGACTCATGAATCGGCTCTGAAAACTGCCCGCCGTTATGAGGCAGTGGTAAAGGCGAGGGGCAGACCTCAGTCTGCAGGAGTTAAGCGCCCTGCCAACCAGATGAGAGGAGAAGCCGCATCAGGACCACCATTTGTACCAAGGAGACCGGGAGTACCAATCAATAGGCCCAGCCCAGCCTTTTGTACCTACTGCAAGAGAGCTGGACATCTGATGGAAGACTGCAGACGAGCAAATGGTCTTTGCCTGATATGTGGATCATCCTCGCATACCATTGGAACTTGCCCACACAACCGAATTAATCCTAATTCCGCAGCTAGACCAACTATCCAAGCTCCACCTACTCAGTTAACTCTTCCTGCACCACCTCCACGTGGACCACCTTTACCTCGACAACCAGCGATGTACCAGCATGCACAAAGAAATGTGCTGAGACGCCAGGCTTACAATTTGGCAGCCGTAGAAGCTGAGATGGTTGGCCAGGATAACCCTGGTAATTCTCTTCAACCTTTTCAAACCGTGGTATCACTTTGCTATTTTTCATACACTATCAGTACTTCAGTCACCAAACTTTACTTAAATCTGTTATACTTTCCTTTTACAAATTTCGATGACGAAATTTTTATAAGGAGGGTAGAATGTAACAACCCTAACTTTCTGTACAACTTTCTGTACAATTTTTTCAAAATTACAGAAAGGGGTATTTTTGCCTGAGCACAACTTATAAGTTTGTTTTGCTTTTTAATAGCAAGCAAGAGCTTGTAGCTCATTGGTAAGACTTTGCACTGCTGAACCAAGCCACCAGAGTTCAAATCCCACACCCCACATATTTTTAATATTGTTTTATTTTGAATTTTTAGAATACCAAGAGTTTACACTGTAAGTCCGCGGCGGCGCCCCGGCCGTCGATCCGACGCCGGAAACGCGGAAACAAAAACTTTCAAAAACTATTGAACCGGCACCACCGCGCACTTTTCACCCGGATTGGGCCATTAACCTAGCTACTAGCAAACAAGAAAAGAGTAGAGAAGTATACCAAGAGATCCGTGTCCTTCGGTCTTCGTCTCCACTCCGATCTCCTGCGGAAACTACGTTCATCTCCTCCTCGTCGGAAAAGGCACCACGTAGCCGAGTTCTTTTACGGGCTCCCACCTCTGGACCGAGGCAACTCGGGCGCGAAGTTGGCTAGCCGACGCGTCCAAGATTTGCTGTAGACTAGTGTAGAAACCATTGTCTCTTTGAGGGTTTTCAAGTTGCCTTTGGATGGAGGGAAATATAAACAATGGAGATGAATGATTTTTGGTAGCAAGCAAAATACATGAGATGAACATTTTTCTCTCCAAATGAAATTCCTCTCACCCTCACAAATAATGGCCGGCCCTCTCATTTCAAAAATGGTGGAGAGAAAAGATCAAAACCAAGAAGGAAGGTGATGGTAGGAAAAGTAGAGGGTGACCACACTAAAAGGTTATGATAACAACATCATGTCAACCTTCATCTCATTTCTAATCACAAATAAAGCAAAGAATGGATGGAAAAAGAATCTCATCATGATGCCACATAATGCAAGAAAACCCCTCCACAAAATGTTATTTGCACACTTGCAAATAACCCCCTCCAACGGAAAGTCCGGCCGCGAAAGAACAAAGGAAAACCGGACGGAACGGAATGCAAACTGGCAACTTCAGAAAACTGATCCCGTAATAAATTACAGGAAAACCCCGCTACTGCAAATACATGCCCGCATTTGTATTCCCACTGAACACAAATGCAAGGAGACAATATCTACACTATCAATACTAGGATCCGGCTTAAGCCAAAGCCGGCTAGTAAAAACCGTCCGATCACGATCCGTGCAATACCGCACGTATCTGATCGAACCCTGCCATATCTCCATACGGCCTCTACAGCGTTTCGCCCGAAACCTGAGTAACTTAGTGTGGTGGACTCTAAAGACTCGTAAATACTATGGCTGTGGATTTAACCACTAGCACGTCAGAGGTATCAGCCATACGTGACGGGCCACCAGCTATTGACCAAAAAGGTCGTCGATGAGCGAACTCATCCTGACACCCTATTGAGCCAGTCAGTGACAATATCCGTACAGTCCGGTCCGTTCGTCTATGAGCATCGCATGGCGGGCCTAGGGGGTTTGTAAAAGTCAGACCCCCAAAAGCGGTACAAGTCATGTCGGAGTGTAGCCCAGAACACCCTGAGATACTACTGGAATACCTACCAGCAAATCTCCTGCCTTGGCCAAGGACTTTTCATGTTCTGGCTCTCCTAGACACAGCGTGACCTCACCCCCAATACCGGGAGAGACGAACCCCTGTAGATCCGCTCACTGCCTCCATGTGACTCGGGACTGTACCCAACTAAAACCTGTTTGCATGACTCCTTTGAGCCGTGGTAGGGTAGTAATCAAAGCACAGTGGGAACTCACATGAGACAAATGACGATCTCAGGTCGATGAACTAACCTGCACACATGTCACCAGGGAACTGCTATCTGACATCAGGTATAATCCCAACTAGCAGGTTCCCGGCGAGTCCTGTCCGGTGTACTCATAACCCAATGAGCACCTGTATACATCTTAGGTGAACCAACTGACACCAGTGGCTTGTGAGACCGGCCACCGCCCCTCGTCGGGGTCTCGACTGTATACACTAGTCTACTCTAGAGAATCGATGCCCTGTCTCGAAACTCCCACGACTAGGGACCTTTTAAGGATGTGCTTATAGACTCCAGCTCTCACTTATATGATCGCCCTCATACTGCTAGTAGTCAAGCAAGAATCCTAGGGGCTCTATCAACGTGTAATAGCGACTCGTAAGGTCACCTGAAGCAGTACACGATGATAAAGATATAGCATACTATCATCTCGAGTAAGACTGTCCTACTGGGACAGGTCCTCCCCTCAATCATTGCAATCACGTGCCTGTGATCCAATAATTGACTCTGAGGGCACTATCTCCAACATACACGTGCATATCTCACAAAAACCCCACTACACACTGTAAACTAACTGCACCAGTGAGATAACCAACCGACGGGGGACCTTCCGACCGCCTGACTCGGCCGAATCGGCTGGCGGACCGGCCGACTCGGGCTGCCGCCGCCGGCCGAACTCGGCCAAACCGCCGAGTCATCAACATGGAAGTTGTGACTTTTGGGATCCCCTGCACACCTGTATAGTTTAAATCCCTAGACCTGTAACAGAACTCTTTTAAACCCCTAATTACTCCACTTTTAATACATTTTAATACATTTTTTCTTTACAACCCTTCACCTAACCCTAACCCTAGACTTACCCTATAAATACAACCCCTACACACACACCCCTCACTCCAAAATTCCGATCAAAAACTCTCAAGAAAACTATAGAGAATTTGTGTGCAATTTAAGCTAGCAAAAGGCGAAAGCTTCGGTGATATTCCGACAACGATCCTAGGAGCTCCCGGCGACGAAACGACGCACCGGCGCCTTCTACCGTTCCCTCTTCCTCCCTTATGATCCCTAAACCCGTAAGTCCCACCCCCTCTCTCTCATTTGCTACTCTAAAAACATCTTTTAATAAAACCCGACGGAATCGGAGTCAAACCGATTTCCGATTCGGTTTCTTTCTAAAAATCCCACTTTTCTGAAACACAACCCTGTTAAACCATTACATGTTGACTATTAATCATTAACAAACATGTTGAATAAGTTTCATGACAATCTATATCATTTTGTAACTTTTATCACTCTTTTTCAGTAAAATACCATGTAGTTTCATTTTAACATTAAATCATCACAATCTTGCTATACCTTTAAGTTAGATCACGAGGTAATGACCTACCTCCTCACAACACTCATATGAAACATAGCACAATACTTTTTGGGAACATAGAATACGGGAAACGAACCTTTACATATAAATACTTTTACTAATAAAACCATTTTATAAGATTTAGTATTTTTAAACAAATCTTTGCAAAGCGCCGCTACAACCCATTTTGGAGAATAAGGCTGGGATGGTGCGGATTATCGCACGTCCTTGGGCTTAGTAGTGCGAGATGCAGACCCCCGCAAGGGGCATTCGGTCTCGAAAGATTTACAAAATACAAGATCTTCAGAAAATGAGATTTCTAGAAATATAATATATATTAAAAAATTATTTTATATAAATATATATATATATATATATATGTATGTATAATTAAAATATATACTTTGTGATAATATAAATATTCCAACTTTTTCTAAAATCCTAAGAGTCACTTTACATTAAAATATCATGAATTCCATACTAAGTAAAATATTACAATTTAATACCCTATATTATGAAATTAGGTTAATTTCACTAGAAACATCACATATATATAAAATGTACATTTATTACAAGTCTAAAGACGATAATTAAACACTTGGGGTGTATTTTGGAAGTTATACAAAAGTATTTTTACATAAAAACCCTCAAGTTCTATAAATTACCCTAAGGATCCTAGTAAACATAGGTTTAAGCGGGACCAGTCTCTTGAGCCTCAGGGAGCCGGAGATATGGGTGTTTGCCTATCTAAGGTAGACAACTTAATAACGGTGTTATCAACACGGTAATCGTCTTTGAAAAAGACACAAATCCTGCCGCCCATGTGCAGCGGTTACTGATATCATCAAAACAATCAGGACTTCAATTTCTTTTCTAATTGTCTGACTCAGACTGTGTCTTAATAATCTGACTTGAATATGATTCAAGTATCCAAACTACAATTCAACATGAATCCATGAATCCATATATTCAAACTATTCAATCTATACAATCTATACAACTTGACTGAACCGAACCATGGATATACTTCCATTTACATGATTCTCCAGTTACATCCATTTACTGATATCATGGTTTCGGCAAGTCATCTATACAATTCAATTTTCAAGACAATACAATACAATACAATACCATCAGTACAATCATTACTATCAATACAATAAATACATGGGGTATTGGGGTAGTTTATTCGTGAATCCAACAGAATCTCAAGAGTCCTCCTAGATCATGAATCCATGTCTACTAACACAAACAAGCTATCATGAAGGCCCGTGTTTCCATGATCCTGGATTACAGTCTGTTGAGTTTGGAATACTTCGACGACGGTCGAAGTCTCGTTACTAACATTTGATTCGGGCCCGTGGTTCCCTACCCCTGGATTACAGCCTGTTGGGTTTGAGAACATTCTTGAGATTGGTTGCCATTCACCCTTGAACTTACGTTAACAACAGCATTAATACTAAATACAACAGTATAACCATATAAATACAATTCTAAAAGCTACTCTCTGTCTCTCTTTCCGTCTATTCTACTTCTTCCTTATCTTTGGGACTTACCGAGCGACTTGTTCGCTGACGACATTCTCTTTCCTTTTCTTTGAATGTCGTCAGATAATTCGGATCTTCCAGAAATAGAGCCTACTAGCGAGGACTTGGACCAGCTTGCATACGATCCAGAACTCTAACTACATTGTACACTTTTATTTCAGTACTTTTCCTTTTCTGTTATGCCACTGTTTAGGCATTGCTTCTTTCAGATGTATTTACTTTTCCATGCATTGTACAAAAAGAATGTGAATAAATAAAGTTGCTGTTTCTTTACATTTTGTCTCTTGTGTACTTTTACTTTTATATTGTTTAGATACGCTTAGCGTATTTACTTCAGAGTAAATGCGTAGCGGCCTCATCGCGCCCCCTACGCCGTAAACTGGAAAGCGGGGCGTGACAGATGCCCATTTTCGGTACTCTTACGACTAAGGACATTTATGAATGTGCTTATAAACTACCAGGCCCCACTGGTATGATCCCTTTCATAATTCTGGTAGTCAAGCAAAGATCTTATGGGCTTTATCTCATGTATTAGCGATACGTGATAACTAGTAACACATATACTCATGACAGATAAAGACAAACCAGAAATCATACTATCATCTCGAGTAAAATTATTCTCTGTATAGATCATCATGAATTCAATAATTGCATTCCTACAATTACGATTATTGCCTTGAGGACACCTATATCCAATAAACTTGACGCAAGCTGAGCTACTACGTATACTCGGATGCTGGGACAGGGCAGTGTCAGGGTATATGTGAGACAGTTCATAGTCTCAACTTAATGATATAATAGCAACACTCATATTATCACTTGATACCTAATTTTACTTGGCCAGTGTGAATTCCTGTTAATGACTTAGTACCGGTTTATTACTGTACATCGATACTTGATACCGACATGATCCTTTTGTTGACTTGACTAGTGGTTTATTAGTGAATGGAAATTAAAGATACTCATACACTTGGATAATATCCACACTACGCACATTTTGGATCATGTTTCCTAGATACTGAATACTTGTTCCTGGATACTGAATCTGAATACTGAATACGGTTTGCTGTATACCATTTATCATGTTTATTTGGACACCGTTTATCATGTTTACTGGATACTGGTTATACTTGATATGGGCGTGCAAGCTAGTCATGGGACACCCCAAGATATGAGTATATTACCGTCCATTTCTACAATACTCCCCTAGTCGTGTCCTGATTCATCCTGACATCCATATGCATTTTTGTAATAATCACTATATTCCTATATACAGTTTGTGCATAATTTCCTTTATTTTATCACTTGCTAGGTCGCTTTCTGACGGCCCTGGGCTTGCATATCCAGATATTGAAGAATCAGATGGATGACGTTCTAAAGTTCAGATTATGATTTTCATCAGAATTAATCAAAGATAGATTACCGGGTATCCATCTGTTCCTTTTGAAATTTTGATATTCTTGTATCATCCTTATTTATCAATTCCATCTTATTGTTTCTATAGCATGTGATATTCGACGTATGGACCTATACAGCTATTCATCTGTGCTGGTTATATTAATTTTAGATTAGATTTTGAGTGGTACAAGTTGATATCGATGGCATTAGTGTATATGACGGGAGTATATCCTCCTTCTGAGTATACATGGCTGCCGTCCGTCGCGTACTCTATTCTGTATATTGTTGTGGGTCCACTATTTCCTGTATTTCGAAATAGGGGCGTGACAACTAGATTTATAAAACGATATCCTAACTAAAACTAACCCATTGAATTATATAAATAAAACTAATACAATGCAATATCCGGTATACCCCATCTATACAGGATATACATGGGGACCCACTATAGAACAATGAGGAATTTTCGGAATGCATTCCGAAAGATAGCAGATCCGAGAACTATAAATGATATGATTACACTCCTATACACAGAGGCGCTTTTTGAGTAAACTGGAACTACAGGAGCTTGAAAACTACGTGGTTAAGTGTGCTCGGGCTAAGGAAATCCTGGGATGGGTAACCTCCTAGGAAGTGGCCCCTACTCGGGTCCAGTTCGCTCGGAAGGACAAAACCGTGCGGTTTCGTTCAGAGTGGACAATACCATCTGTGTTGGGAGTGGGGCATGACATTATGATATCAGGGCCAGTCCCTCAATAGTAGGTCTGTGGTTCAAGGACGAATCATTGTTCTAAGTGGGGGAGAATGTAATATCCGGTATATCCCATCTATACAGGATATACATGGGAACCCACTGTAGAACAATGGAGAATTTTCGGAATGCGTTTCGAAAGAGAGAAGATCCGTGAACTATAAATGATATGATTCCACCCCTATACACAGAGGCGCCTTTTGAGTGAACTGGAACTACATGAGCTTAAACACTCCGTAGTTAAGCGTGCTCGGGTTAGGGAAATCCTAAAATGGGTGACCTCTTGGGAAGTGGTCTCTATTCGGGTCCAGTTCGTTCCAAAAGACAAAACCGTACAGCTTCGACCAGAATGGAAAATACCATCTGTGTTGGGAGTGAGACGTGACAACATGTCTCTTTCTCGTTTATCTTTTTTAGACATATGTTAGTTTATTGCAAATCCTCTTGTATATAGTTTGCCTTATAAAAATGAGATTTCTTATCCTTAAAAATAGTCGGGATTTCAAAGATGCATACGACAAAGTTTTGAATTAGGCCGATTATAATTCACACCGATAACTAACGAGAGTAACTTTATTATAAAGAAAAAACGTTTTAGGCATGTCTATTCGTATATCTATTCAGGATATTCAAGCTGGTCTTTTTTAGTATGTCAGCAGCGGTGATTAATCTTTTAGTAGGCATGCATGCAAGTATAAAATATTATTCGCTATCATAAGCTAAGGACGTACCATAAGGAGAATGACATTTGTTTTTGGAATATGCTCAAGCATGCCCCCTACAAGATAAAAGCGCACGGGGTGGGAAGAGGGGGGCATGACTCCCTCTGCTTCACCTCCTGATACCCCAGTATCGGCATCGACATGAGCCCGGTGAGCCCTGTGAACCATGACCAGTGAATGATTGTCCAGTAGGCAAGCACGAACAAGTGAGTTGAACCTTGGAAAGCTGCAAAAGGGACCAACTCAGAACGTCGTCCGGTCATAGGGTCCCCTGAGTCATGTCGAAAGTGAACTCGACAGTCAACTCAGGAGCGTATATCGGAATGGAGCCAGCGTGAGAAAAAAACCGTCTGAGCTTGGCTTAGAGCTCAAATCACGGATTCCTTTCTCAGTCCGTCGGGTTTATCAAGGAGCCATTCGGTCCGGAACCGGGAAGCCCATGCAAGGCAAAACCCAATTTAACAAATTCGGACCTACAAGACGCGGTGCATGCCCCGAGGATCCTATTTCAATCTCTGCATCCGAAGAAAAAAGATCAATCACCGCCCCATAAGACGGCGACTTTAACTTTGACTTTTCAAAGCTAAAGTGATCCCAGGAAATTCCGCTGAACACTCCACGATATATTGCAAGTCCAGTACAGTGCATTGTATGTGTGGAAACTTGTTCACAATCTCTCGAGCCATCACCCTTACCCCACCACCAACATCAACCAACGATTGCATCCCCAAGAATAATTCCGTGCATGCATCCATCGCCCTCGTGATTCCTATCAAATCTTTTTCAACCAACCCCTGATTGAACACTTGGCTATGCTCGGGGTTTCCTGAAAAATGGCTATATAAGGTCTCACTCTTCACCTGTTGAAATTTTTTTATATTATTTTTTTGACGAAAAGATTGAGTTTTAGTAAACATACTACACTTCTATTTTCAAATCAAGGGCGCACTTTATTTTGTTCATTAAAATGTTTTTTCTTTAAATCTATCATTTTCGGGATCGAACTTGCGTCATCTCACATTGAAGGGGAAATTGATACCAACTGAGCTAAGCCTGGTTGGTATTGTTCATTAAAGTGGTGGGCTCACTATTGTGTGTAGTTAATTATATTATTCAAACTATTAATAGAGGAAATGTGGGTGAAAATATCAAAACAAAGCTTTTGTGGAGTTTGAAACTGTCCAAACCTTTGTTTTACAAAATCCATTTTGATTGCAAACAGCCTGAAAACCCTTAATTTTTGTCAAGCGGATATCAGTTACGAGTTTACTTCATGAATATTGGGCGAATCTTTAGACCGGCCGTGGCCCTTTATTCAGCCTTTGTGCTTAAATTCGGCTCATTCAAGCCGAATTATATTTTGCACAAATAGAACCCCACGAAAATACGGTTTTGGAAACCGCAGCGCCTTACAAGACCTTAAAAAAAATCTTTTTACCAACATCACCTTATTGTATGTCAAAACCGCGGGCGTCGCACCAGAAAGAACAACGTCTAAGCCATGCACAACACTGAGAAAATTCTCATCATGGTTCAACCAGAGAAGCGACGCAAGCGTCGTCCCTTCTCCCTTCACCGGGAACTTCGAGGACGGAGCAAGAGCGTATGACTCCGCCACACCATCACGATAAAGAGCAACGACGTCCATGCAGATGAGGTAGCGCAGGAGGCAGCAGAGCTTGGAGAGGTCCATGCTCTGCACGGGGAGGGACGTGGAGAGCTCGGGTAAGGCAGCAGGCAGCGGGGCCCGATAGATCACGTCAAGGATGTTGATGGCGCATTTCAACACCAATGGGTCTACTACTCCGAAGACGTATTTCATGACAGACGCAGGAGATGCTGCCAAGTCTCCGTTCCTCTCACCTACAATCACCATGATTCTCTGACATATATCACGCACTATGCTATTGCTCTACTTTGCTTTCACAATATTGTTTGTCTAGTGTGTGTGATATATATATATATATATATATATATATATATATATATGAGATTAATGGAGGAAAGATGTCATATATAGGAGGGGATTTACTCCTATGGCGTCGAAAAAATACACCCTCTCTCATTTTTTCCGACGATCGGCAACCACCATCTTTATCATTATCATCTAAGATATGGGTATACCAAATTTCATGTGATTCTACAACTTTTTCACCGTTGATTTAGCAATGTAAAAAGTTCTATTGTCGGTAAACCGTTAATTTTGAACCCACTAAATTAACGGTGAAAAAGTTGTAGAATCACATGAAATTTGGTGTGCCCACATCTTAGATGATAACGATGAAAATGGTGGGTGTCGATCGTCGGAAAAATTAAGGGAGGGTGTATTTTTTCGACATCATAGGACGAAATCCCCTCCAATGGCCTTTGCCTCCATTAATCTCTTTCTCTATATATTAATGCACGAGTGATGCACGACATTTTGCAAATAAATTAAGACACCATACAAGAAAGAATACAGCATCACATGGTACATGCATGCCTATCAATCATTGCAATCAACAAATATTTCTTGCAATTATTGCCACCTAACTAAGAATTTATGATTGCAAGTATTGCCAGCTAAGAATTTAACCTCATCTCCAATATTTAGATGAGCCCCATATTTAATAGAGCAGAGTTTGTCCATTTTTTTGTTTTTTTTATTTTATTTTGTGGGTTATTGTTCAATCGAAAATATCGCACTTTTGATATGACATTTTCCTTACTTTTCTTAAATATCTAAATGTGTTTATTATAAATATGAAACATATGAGGGTTTATCTGTAAAAATACTATTTTCATATGTTTATATATTATAATTAACATTATGAAGTAAAATATATGCATATAATATTTATATAATATTTTGATAATTTAAATATGCATATCATATCAAATATCCTTAATCAATATTCTTAAAATATAATATCCTATCAAATTGGTTAGGATAATATCTCAAAAATACCAAATATTACTAACATTATTCTTTGAGATATGGTGCAAGCTTTGGCTCAGGTCAAGAGATCGAGATGTTGAGACGTCGGAAATCAAAAATCTGCCGGAATATTAAAGAAAATCGAAGAATCAATACTGGGAGAAACTCAGGAAATATTTTCAAGTTCCAGACATCAACTAAATCTCCATGTGTCACAAGAATAAAGCCCCAGAAATTTGCACCGAAGATCTCACCAACAAACCGCGGATCCGCGGCCAAACCATGCAATATGCAGCGGATCCGCGGGCGATTTACCGAATCAAGAGTTAAGATTTTCAGGTTGGATTTACTACAACTAACCATAATTCTGGAGATCTTTGGTTTCTGGTTTTGGGGCTATATAAAGGACCGAGGGCTAAACTTAGAAATCATCAATCTTTTACACAAGCTAATCACCGTCAAAAAACAAGTGATCCAAGACAGGTCCAGAATTCGACGTGATAAAGCGACGCGAGATTCGACGGAACATCTACATCCGACAAGGCAGAGATCAAGAGCAACTTCTTCCTTTTATAGTCTAAACTTGAAGTTTGTACTTGTGAAGTTGATTAATAAAGGTAGATCTTTAGTTTAATTAGTTTAATTATTTAGTTACATTATGAATTTCATTTCTATCCGTTCTTCTTCTATCTCCATCATGCGCGAGTAATTCTCCACTTGATAGGGTTCGTAGGATTAGGGTAGAACAATAGATGAGAAAATATTTTAACTTCTTTTAAATTTTATGAAGTTTATAAACTTTAGCAAAATAAATGTTAATATCCTTATCGGGCGCGCTACCAATTTATTGCTAGTCTCGGCCGTGATTTGAGATCAGATTAACAATTGTTTTGCTAAGGGCTAGACATGACTAGAGATCAATGAAAGGACAAGGATCAATAGTGGGGAAACCCTAGTTTCTTCCAAGAACCCTAATCATCATTCATCACTATCTATCTAGTATTAAATCTATCAATAGATAAAAAGAGTAATCTTTATTGGTCATCCATGACTACTAAATCCGAACGAACTCTACAAGCATTCTTCTTATAAAATTTATATCCGTATTCAAACTAGATCTGTATTCTACATTCGTATTTTGACGTAGATCTAGAAACTATTCTCCACTATTCTTTATTCCTCTACTCTTCATCTTTTTCAACACGGCTAAAATAAGATTGAAAGATTTCACATATTCCTGAGGACGACCCGTACTCATCTCGGTCTAGCTACACGCGACACCGTTATTGATTACGGTTACTACACACACTTTAAAACAGATCAATCAAATGGCGCCGTTGCCGGGGATACGTGCGTAATTTTTTATTCTTACTATTCGTGTTGAATTCTTATTCGATCTATATCATAAAACAAAACAAACCGCATCTTACATATTTAACGATTAGTGTGCGATTTTTACGAGAGAATCTGGAGTCACTGTAGCGAGGAGATAAGGATTCAGAGACATTCATCAAAACCCAGAGAAGCAAGGGAGGCCACTGTAGCAAAAAGTTTTCAAAGAACTCTCAACTCCGCGGTGGAACCGCGGCAAGAAGTGCGTTTTGGCGGCGGAACCACGGCGGTGTTGGTGAGTTAAGGCTTCAATTTTCTCTGGTATCTTTTCTATCTCTTTCTCTCTCCTCTGAAAAATCCAATAATATATTTTCTGCAGGATTCTTTGCAAAATATCGCCGCTCAAAAATCTTTTTGCGAGTTTTGTTTTGCGGTTTGTTTTTGCATATTTTAATATGAACATTAAGGGGAAAAGACCAAATTCAGATTAGGTGGGGATTTCATCACCCTTCCTAAGCCCCACAAGTCACAAAACGAGCAACTGCATCACCCTACATTAATTAAAAAATATCTAGACCAAACCTCTAAGGACCGTCGCGCTCAATAAGGACAAAGGAATGTCGTGGGTAATCTATCACTTATTCGCATTACTTTTGTGGTGTCTAGGAAAGTGTGTCTAAAGCAAGTGGTTACTTAATTAGGCCCGCTATTTTCGGTGATTCGTATAGCGGATACCTCCCACTTACCTGACATTTACCTGGCCACAAGAGTGATAAAGAGGTGGTATATGATTGATCCTGCGGCTTGTCTTTTGGAAGTCTAGGATGGGTCTAGAGACTTGACCTGGGTAACCTTAGTTCTAGGGTTGTGTATGCATTTTTTTGTGGTTTGTCTCACGTCCGACACTTTTCAAAACAAACCAATTTTTAAGTTCTCACACGCTTCTACGTGCGCTAAACCGGCTTAGTGCATGCTCGGCTGGACACGGGATTCCAGTGCCCGTCTTGTCCGCATTTCTGCTATTGACTCTTAAGTCGGTACTTCTTCATCTCCTTTTTCCTCTCCACCCACAACATCGACCGAGATGGACGGTTCTCCATCAGATTTTACCACCACCATCCTGCCACCACCCGTCGGTGCGCAGAATCCACCGCGCATCTCTCTCCAAGAAAGATATTACCCCATGCGCGGACCCCTTCCTACATGTCTATCAATTCCACCAGCCAATGGGGATAATTTTGAAATTAAACCTCACTTCATCAAACTGTTGCCCAAATTTCACGGGCTTGAATCCGAAGACGCATACGTTTTTATAAACAAATTCGAAAACATATGCACAATGATGGGTACGTCACAACTGTCTGTGGATGCTATGCGCTTATATCTTCTCCCTTTTATTTTGTGCGATCTAGCAGAAAAATGACTTTATAACACTGCCTCACATTCTATTGCCAAATGGGATGAATTCGTTGTAGCATTCCTTAAGAAATTTTATCCTAATCATAAGACCGCCCGCGTTCGAAGCGAGATTAACCAGTTTACCCAACTTCCCAATGAACCATTTTGGAAATGCTTTGAACGGTTTAAGGATCTTCTTTTACAATGCCCTCATCACGGAATCAATAGATGGGACCTTTGTCGCATTATATACGAGGGTGTTGATCTAACAACAAAACAGATGCTTGAAACCATGTGTCAATGTCATTTCCTGTCTAAAGATGATGGTGGAGCTTGGCAATTTCTGGAAAATCTCGCTGAACAAACCCTGCAGTGGGAAAGCGTTAGACCTGTATCGTCTAGGGGAGATATCCATCAGCTCGATATTTCCATCGCAGTGAAAGTCGAAATGGACGCGATACAAAAGAAACTCGATGTTATAGAAAACAAAGTCTCTTCAGCCCCCCTAAACCAATTTACGCTCCCCAAAACCGTGTGTGGTTGCTGTTCCAACCCATCACATCTAACGGAAGAATGTCCTTTGAATCCACTGTTTCAAGGTCAAGAACAAATTAATATTACTTTTCAGTAACGATCCCGAAACGATCCTTATTCTTCCACATATAATCAGGGATGGAGGAATCATCCTAATTTTGTTTGGAACCAAAACCAAAACTAAAATCAAAACCAGTTCCAAAGCAATTATCAAAGACCTCCTCCACAGCAACAGCAACCACACCCACAGAGTCAACACCCCTTTCATCCGCAACCTTTTCAAAATTCGGCCAACAATTCTGCACCTTATAATAATTCTTTCCAAATGGCCGGTAACGAAAACTCATCTGCACTCGAACGAAGCGTGGATATGTTTATTAAACATTCCATGCAATCGACGGATGAAATAAAGTCTTCTATCCAATCATTAACACAGACCACCACCTCCCATGGTGAAAGTATAAAATCGATAGAGGCGCAACTTGCACAAATAAATACTGCGATGAGTGCGAGAGAAAAAGGGAAACTTCCATCTCAACCTATACCTAATCCTGGCCACTCACAAAGTTATAATGTGAGTGTTGTTACCACGTTGAGATCAGGAAGAGTGCTGGATAACCAAGTGGGTGAACATGTTGATGACGTTGATGATATTAATAATACCCGGCTTCTACTTCTTCTCCTATTTCGTCTAGTCCACCACCTTCTTTCGAGCCTATTCTCCGTTTTCCCCAAGGCTCGAACACTCAGCCCACTTCCTCGAGTCAACCTAAAACAATCCCAACTCCAATTCTGGGATCCATTCCATCCCCACAATCCTCTCCAATGTGGGCCCAACCCTTATTGATAAAGCACCTTATCCAAATAGGTTAAGGGGCAGCAGACCAAGTCAACAAATGGAGAAAATTGTGGAAATTTTTAAGCAAGTTAATATAAACATTCCTCTCTTACATGCTATTCAACAAGTTTCGTCTTATGCAAAAATTCTAAAGGACTTGTGCACTAGGAAGAAAAAAACTCAAGTGCCTAAAAAAGTTTTCTTAGCGAGTAATGTAAGCACTGCTTTTACCCAATAACTACCCAAGAAACGAAAGGACCCCGGAAGTCCTACCATATCTATTTCTATTTGGGGTAAAGATATCAATCGTGCTCTACTCGATTTAGGCGCTAGTGTTAACTTGCTTCCGTATTCTGTGTATGAGCAATTAGAGATTGGAGAGTTAAAACCGACACACTGCACTCTTCAGATGGTCGATCGATCAATCACCCAACCTAGGGGTGAGCTAGAGGATGTGTTAATCAAAGTCGGAGAATTTATATTCCTTGTGGAATTTATCGTTATAGATACACAACCTGTAGCGAACCCACGAAACCAAATTCCGGTGATTTTAGGTCAACCCTTTCTTGCGACTTTCAACACAATAATCAATTGTCGAAACGGCTCTATGACCCTATCCTTCGGAAAGATGTCAATTGAGCTTAACATTTACAAGTTGGGAAGTGAACCCTCCGAACCCTATGCTCAAGTATTATCTGTCAAAGCGATAAATTTCGACAGCAGCGAATTTGAATAGCTTTATGATTTTGATCTTGACTCCGCTAGTACGTTGTTGTTTGACCCTGCTATTTGTTATACACACACGGACACTTCTATCGAGCTGTCCGGGTCAACATCTAACGCTGAATATGAACCTTTTATAGAGTCTGAGTATCATCCCGTTCTTTCCGATGGGATTATTATTCGGGATATCGATGAAAGTTTTGAAGAAATTTTCGCTGAAGAACTTGCATTCTTAGAAAACATGGGTGTTGTGATAAATCAACCTCAACACAAAGAAGTTGAACCACCATCCCTTCTTCTTATCAATAACAAGAATGCGAGTAATCCACCATTACTGTTTCATCTCTATAAACCAAGACGTAAACACGTTCTATTCCACCCCTTATCCCCTTTCCATTTCTTCACGTCAATAGGTGACATGTTCTTCTACCAACCAGTGCGTTACATCGATAAAATATTTGAATGGTTGGTGTTGACTTTTGGTCTTTGTAAATCTTTGCACGCCATCCGGCTTATACCTGGCAATGACCGCCTATAGACCAATAACTTTAACCCCCCCTCATAATTTTAAATGCTTAATACGATTTTACTCAAGTTTGGGGGGAGGGATATATTTTGGCTCTTGAAAGAAAAATTTTACAAAATTGTGAGCCAAAAATAAGTTTGGGGGAGGATTTCACTTTCATTATTTCTTGTCCCCATTACTTTTCCTCTCAAGTCTACAGTTTTTTTAAGCTTGACAGATGACATCAGTGAGGACACTGCTGCAAACAGGTTTGGGGGAGGTTTGTTATATAAGCAAAAAAAATTGATAATGAAAGTTTGAAAGTGAAAATTTATATATGAAAGATAGGAATAGTTTGAGAAAAGCAAGAAAGTTAGATATTTTCTTAAACGAAACTAGTAATAAGTAGTTATGAGCCGTTGTCCCAAGGGTTAGTAAGATGAAGAAAATTACTAATCTGAGGATAAAAATAAGTCTGAAAAATAGTCCATATTCTTAAGTCCAAACATTTGAACGTTGATACCCTACTATACGCACTTACACACATCTTGAAACTTGAGATAGTAGAGAATACCTTGAAATGCTCTTATCTAAAAGCCTTAGTATGAAGGAAAATAAAATAAAATATAAGTGGTGAAGAAAAAAATGAACACTGGTTTTGTAATTTCTTAAGGCAGCATAAAAAAAATATAGCGAAGGTAATTTATCATCTAGTTCCTTAGACCAACTGGTTTGGGAGCCACTGCTAAACCTTAGGTGTTGCAAGACGAGGAATTACGCCTTAATACGCGAGCACATTTTGTAATCGGTTGGTTAGTATCCCAAGAAATATTAACGGTCGCATGAAAAATGTGTGAGCAATTCCAACTAAAATATTCACCAACTAAAAAGTACTAAGGAAGATGGACAAGAATATGATAGCTTGAATTGAATTCTCTAAAAGTAAGGATGTCTTTTACACACACGTAAGGGTATATGATCAATGTTTGGAGGAAAGATAGGGAGGAAAACTAAAGACGATGTTTTATTGAAGGATGATGTGATTTCTAACATCTTTTCACGACTATTAAGATAGGGCTCATGACAACCGAAAAACCGGTGTAGTTGGAAACTCTTATCTTCAAGTTCTTTCTTTTATACTTCTTATCTTTGTATGTAACTTTCACTATCTTTCTTTTATTATAGGATTTTGTGGGTGTAATCCGCTGAAACTCCTCAAGAGACAACACTCCTCCTACTAGGGACACCTAGAGGTTTAACGGTTTGTTGCACGTGCTCAGTGCAATCGTGTTGCATACGAAAGTGTGTTACTTAGGTTTTTCTTTTTCTTTCTCTCTCTCTTAAATAAATAAGTTTGCTCGGGACGATCAAAATTAAGTTTGGGGGTATTTGTTCAGTCAAAAATATCGCACTTTTGATATGACATTTTCCTTACTTTTCTTAAATATCTAAATGTGTTTATTATAAATATGACACATATGAGGGTTTATCTGTAAAAATACTATTTTCATATGTTTATATATTATAATTAACATTATGAAGGAAAATATATGCATATAATATTTATATAATATTTTGATAATTTAAATATGCATATCATATCAAATATCCTTAATCAATATTCTTAAAATATAATATCATATCAAATTAGTTAGGATAATATCTCAAAAATACCAAATATTACTAACATTATTCTTTGAAATATGGTGCAAGTTTTGGCTCAGGTCAGGAGATCGAAATGTTTAGATGTCGGAGATAAAAAATCTGCCGAAATATTAAAAAAAAATCGAAGAATCAATACTGGCAGAAACTCAGGAAATATTTTCAAGTTCCAGATATCAACTAAATCTCCTTGTGTCACAAGAATAAAGCCCCAGAAATTTACACCCAAGATCTCACCAACAAACCGCGGATCCGCGGCCAAACCATGCAATATGCGGCGGATCCGCGGCCGATTCACCGAATCAGGAGTTAAGATTTTCAGGTTGGATTTGCTACAACTAACCCTAATTCTAGAGATCTTTGGTTTCTGGTTTTGGGGCTATATAAAGGACCGATGGCTAAACTTAGAAATCATCAATCTTTTACACAAGCTAATCACCGTCAAAGAACAAGTGATCCAAGACAGGTCCAGGATTCGACGTGATAAAACGACGTGAGATTCGACGGAACATCTACATCCGACAAGACAGAGATCGAGAGTAACTTCTTCTTCCTTTTATAATCTAAACTTGAAGTTTGTACTTATGAAGTTGATTAAAAAAGATAGATCTTTAGTTTAATTAGTTTAATTATTTGGTTACATTATGAATTTCTTTTCTATCCGTTCTTCTTCTATCTCCATCATGCGCGAGTAATTCTCCGCTTGATAGGGTCGTAGGATTAGGGTAGAACAATGGATGAGAAAATGTTTTAACTTCTTTTAAGTCTTATGAAGTTTATAAACTTTAGCAAAATAAATGTTAACATCCTTATCGGACGCGCTACCAATTTATTGCTAGTCTCGACCGTGATTTGAGATCAGATTAGCAATTGTTTTGTTAAGGGCTAGATATGAATAGGGATCAATGAAAGGACAAGGATCAATAGTGGGTAAACCCTAGTTTCTTCCAAGAACCCTAATTATCATTCATCACTATCTATGTAGTATTAAATCTATCAATAAATAAAAGGAGTAATCTTTATTAGTCATCCATAACTATTAAATCCGAACGAACCCTACAAGCATTCTTCTTATAAAATCTATATCCGTATTCAAACAAGATCTGTATTCTACATTCGTATTTTGACGTAGATCTAGAAACTATTCTCCACTATTCTTTATTCATCTATTCTTTCTCTTTTTCAACACGTCTAAAGTAAAATTGAAAGATTTCGCATATCCCTGAAGACGACCCGTACTCATCTCGGTCTAGCTACACGCGACACCGTTATTGATTACGGTTACTACACACTTTAAAACAGATCAATCAGTTATCAAGTTAATCTCAGTCGTCCAATCTTTTGGTGCTACACTCGAGAGGGTCACTTTGGACGCGTAAGATGTTTCCAACAAATGGCTATTATTTTTATTATTATTATTATTAATTATTATTATAGTTTAATTACTCTAGATCTGACCTGCTATAAATATAGAGGGGTTGGGATCCATATCTACATTCGTTTTAATCTCATTTTCTCCCTTCTCTATGAGATTTTGTTGGACACCAAATCTTTTTTTTATATTTTATATTGGCTGCGTAAATATTTTTATTGGTGCTGTAGAATACTATATAATGGAGACTTTGGCTTCTTGATAATTTTTTTTATTATTCCTTATTATTATTTTAATTGTAACTTCTTACATGGATCGAATTGGAAAAACTAATATATTTTATATAATTAAAATAATTTTACCTTTTAAGATGTAAAACCGAGTTATCTAAATTTATCCAACTGCATGGCACATGCATGCAACTAACTAGTATAGTCGGGATACATATTTAATATTTTTCATTGTGTGTATTTTATTCGTTACGTTACAGATATCAAGTTGCCTTTCACTCGATCTCTACACCACTATCACCAGCACACCGTGTTGCCCATTCCTACGCCAATCTCCTCAAGATCTGCGCCTTCATCATCGAGCCATTGCCATTCATCCACGGCTGCTCTTCAAGCATCCTCGTCTGGATCCAGCTTCGAGCTCAAGCCTTTGCTGATGCTGCACCGCAAGTCTTCAAGATCCAGCTTCGAACCTCAATTAGCCGTTGCTGCTGCGGCGCCCCCCCTCCCCCCCCCCCCCCCCCCAACTAGCTCTTTTTCTTCATCTTTCTCTGCCATTATATATATATATATATATATATATATATATATATATATATATATATGGGAAATTTTTTTACTTAGCCGTTTTCATTTTTTTTATCAAGATATGGATCGGCAATGCTTACAAGGCTTCGAAACATCCATTGCCTCCTTCTGTTGCAAATTATTCCCTATTTTGTCGTTACTGTAAAAAAAAGAGGCACTTAATTGCTAATTGTTCAACACGGCCATTTCGACTAGTTGCTTGCTACCGTTCACCACATTCATCCACTACTTCCACATCTCCAGCAGGCTTTACTACATGGCTTTCTCCTCCGCGCAGAGAACACATATAACCCAGATCATTGATATCGTTGCACGGAGTCTTGGCATCAATGGAGCTTCCGAGAGATTATTATCTACATTTTCTAATTGTACTATCTCAATTGTTAATTCTGGTATTTCTATTCCTTGAATATTTGACTCAGGTGTTTCATATCATATGACTTTTGATAAATTTTTTCTTGCAAACTGTATTACCATTTCTATGTCATGCATACATATTGCTAATGGTTCATCACTTGCAGTTACTCAGTGTGATGACATCACACCTAGTTCGTACTCTCCTGACAATCTTACTCTTTCATCTATATTGCATGTGTCTAAACTAATAATGAATCTTCTATCTGTCAGTCAGATTGTTGATTCTGCTTGCACTATCACTTTCTCATCCACTTCTTATATTGTGCAGAATTCGAGCACTGGTTAGAAAATTGGGGCGGGCCGTAGAATGAATGATATGTATCAATTGGAGTATCTTCACTTACCTGTCTCGAGTAAGATTGTAACTGGATCGGTTATCTCTGATATGAGACATCGCCTTCTAGGTCATATTTCGCATTCTCGTTTTAAGTTCTTATCTAAATTTAGAGTCTTAGGGTCTTTTCGTGCTACTGCCTTAAATAATTGTGTTGGATGTCGATTAGCCAAACAAACTTTCTTACCATTTGTGTCACATAATAAAACTTCTTTAGAACCTATTGACTTGATTCATTCTGATATTTGGGGGCATGCTCCTGTAATATCCATGTCTGGTTATCGATATTATGTTTGTTTTATTGATGACCACTCTCGTTATTCTTGGGTTTATCTTCTGCGTGCTTCATCCATTTATACTGAATTTACGAACATGATTTACACCCAATTTCAAAAATGAATTAAAATTTTCAGATATGACAATACTTGTGAGTACGTTTCATCATCAATGCAAGATATCCTTAAATCTCATGGCACACTTCCCCAACAATCATGTCCATATACTCATGAACAAAATAGTATGGCAAAGAGAAAATATCGATATATCATTGACACCACACGAGCTCTCTTACTCTCTGCATCTATTCATTGCTCTTATTGGGTTAAGGCTCTCTTGACTGATACATTTCTCATCAACATTACTCCATCTTCTTTATTTCCTGATGCCACTCCATATTTGAGGGTTTATAAATTCCTTTTTGACTATTCCATTTTACGCACGTTTGGCTGTGTTTGTTTCGTTCTTCTTCCTTCTCATGAACGAGATAAACTCTCTTCTCGTTCAGTCAAGTGTTTTATGATAGAGTACAATCCATCTTATAAAGGATATAGATATTACGATCCTACTAGCAGACGGCTTTACATATCTCAAAACGTCACGTTTTTCGAGAATGTGTCGTATTTTGCTCATTCCAAAATAGATGTGTCCTTTCTTGATTCTTCTGCCTCATCGTCAGTTATACCTACTATTGTGCCTATATATACTCCCGCACTACCTCCTGTTACACCTACTGATACTCCTACGCCTTCTCCTGTTCCTTCTACTAATACAGTGATGACTAAGTATCCACCTATGCCTGTACTGTCTTCTTCGGATGCTATTTCCCCTCTCCCACCTCGTCGGAATCCTCCGCGAGAAAGACGACCACCTGCCCGTTATAGCTTTTGCATGACTAACGATTATTCTCCTTAGTTTGTATCTTTTCTTTCTGCTATTCATTCTATTCTGGAACCCAAGTCATATACTGAGGTTATAAAATATCCAGAATAGCAGCAGACTATGCAAGAAGAATTGCAGGCTTTCCGTGATACTCACACGCGTGATCTTGTTCCTTTACCATCATATGTCAAGCACATTAGCTGTAAGTGGATTTACAAGGTCAAAACCAAGTCAAATGGATCAGTCAAACGTTATAAGACACGTCTTGTGGATCGTAGGTTTTCTCAGGAATATGACATTGATTACGAAGAGACTTTTGCTCATGTTACCAAGATCACTTCCATTCACGTGCTCATTGCAGTTACCACAGCCCGTCGCTGGCCTATATTTCAGATAGAAGTTAAGAATGCTTTTCTTAACAGCAATCTTTCGGAGACGATTTATATGGAGCGTCCTCCTGGTGTCTCCACTTCTCCTGGGTATAAGTGTCGTCCGCGTCGTGCTCTTTACGGTCTTAAGCAAGCACTCCGTTCTTGGTTTGGGCGATTTCGTCAAACTCTTCTAACTACATGATTCACCGAGAGTGTTGCTAATGTAAGTCGATGTAGTACACCCCAGTACTTGTGGGGAGGCGGAATTTTCAAAAACTTATCAAGTTTAAACAACGAACATCGACTAACCGCTTGAATCGAAGCTAAACTCTAAATAACCGTATCCTATGAGTTTCTTTTCACAAGAGATTAGGGATTATACCTAATGAAACCGGTCCTTCTTCTTTACGTCCTCCTTTGTTCTTCTCGACCTTCTCTAGGTAGTAGACGATCCACCCGAGAGCGAAACTCCAAGCTAAACCTCTAACTTGAGGTAACTAATCAACTTTGATTGCTAATCAAAGATGAGAGGATGATATAGAGTGAAGGTTATGGATTGTTTAGTCTAACTAATCCTTTGATCTCAACACATGAGGATTAAGGATTAGGGTTAGAAGATGAGAGCTTGAGGAGAGAGAATGTGTGATAAGATAATGAGAGAAGAGAGAGAGTGTATCATAATATTATGAAGCATTCTTATTTTCAAATAATCAATAAAGGAAATGAATAAGCATGCTTCACAAAATATCTTGTGATGATTCATTAACATGAGTCATTAAGCAATAAATGTGCATTAATGAAGTGAATGAATCACCACCATGACTCACTCTCTTATCCAAAAGAAACCTCCTTAGTCACATCTTCTAGAAGCTTCTCGAGTAATTACGAGAACGCCCCTCCGATCCGTAAAAATACGGAAAAACTTTAGACTGTATAAATCCAATAACCTGATACCAGTAACTGGCTTAAACCAAAGCCGACTGGTAAAAACTGTCCGAAAGTCGTACGCGCGTAAACGCACGTATGCGTCCGAACCCTTTGTCGCAAAACCATGCAACCTCTATATCGTTTCGCCTGGAGTAGGAAACTCTCTGTGTGGGACTCTAGAGACTCGACTACTACGCTGGCAGTGGGTTTAACCACAGACCGCAAGCGGCACTAGCTGTACGTAACGGTCCCCAGGTAGTTGTCGATAAGAAGGCCGATGAGTAAACCCATCCGAACTCCTACTGAGTCTTATGTGACAATCTCCATACAGTCCGGTCCGTTCGTCCATGACTATCGCATATCGGGCCTAGGGGGGCGGCAAGCGTCAGTCCCCTAATAGCGGTATAAGTCGTGTCGGAGTGAAGCCCATTACACCCTGAGAAACTACTGGAACCTACCAGCAAATCTCGCTTGCCCTGGCCAGGGACTTTGCGTAATGGCTCTCTGACACAGCACGATATCTACTCCCAATACCGGGAGGGACGAATCCTATCTAACCGCCACTGCCTCCAAGTGCTCGGGACTGCACCCAACTGCTACCTGTTTGCACGACTCCATAGAGCCGTGGTAGGGTAGCAATCTAAGAACAGTGGGACACACTCGAGGCGAAGTAGCAGTGTCAAGTCTGCGGACTACGCTGTACTCATGTCACCTGGGAACTGTTTACTGACGACTGGTATCAAACCAACCAACAGTTCCCTGTGAGTCCTGTCCGGTGTACCCGTAACCTAACGAGCACCTGTATACTATCTCCAGTACGACGTACTGACGGCTGTGGGACAGACCATCTCCCCAACTGGGATGAGAAGCGTACACACCAGTCTACTCCGGAGTATCGATGCTCTGTCTCGATAATCCAACGACCAGGGACCTGAATAAGGATGTGCTTGTAGACTACCCAGCCCCCACTAGTGTGACTGCCATCACAACGCTGGTAGACAAGCAAGATCCTAAGAGCTCTATCAATACGTATACTCACATATTAAGATAGAAAAACCAAGTAGCATACTACCATGTTTAGCAAGACTGTTATATACATGTGAATATCCCAAGCTTCCATTAAGTAATATACAAGCTAGTATGATACAGTAATGGCCTTTTAGGGCATAAACACTAACAATCTCCCACTTGCACTAGGGCCATGTACTGGCATATCGCAGACCAATGATCTCGAGTAGCCTCTCGAACTGAATCTGAGGAAGGGCCTTCGTGAATGGATCAGCAATGTTCTCTTCTGAAGCAACTCTCCGAACCTCGATCTCCTGACGATCAATGATCTCCCTGATCAGGTGATACCGCCTCAAGATGTGTCTGGACTTCTGATGGGACCTTGGTTCCTTCGCTAAAGCTATAGCTCCGTTGTTGTCGCAATACAGAGGTATTGGATCAACTATGGTAGGAACCACCTGAAGTTCTGTTAGGAACTTCTTCATCCAGACTGCTTCTTTTGCGGCATCGCAAGCAGCTATATACTCCGCTTCCATCGTCGAGTCAGCAACGGTGTCCTGCTTGGAGCTCTTCCAGCACACCGCCCCTCCATTGAGGGTAAAGACATAACCCGACATGGACTTGGAATCGTCCTTATCACTCTGGAAGCCGGAATCAGCAAAGGCCTCCAACCTGAGGTCTTTTCCGCCGTAAACCAAGAACATCTCCTTAGTCCTTCTCAGGTACTTGAGAATGTTCTTTACTGCTATCCAGTGTTTCTCCCCTGGGTCTGACTGATACCGGCTTACCACGCTCAGTGCGTAAGCTACATCTGGTCTGGTACACAACATCGCATACATTATAGAGCCTACCGCAGAAGCATAGGGTATAATAGACATGCGTTCCCTTTCCAAATCAGTCTTGGGAGACATCTCTTTGGAGAGGGTGATTCCGTGACAAGCCGGTAGATTACCGCGCTTAGAATCTTCCATACTGAATCTTTTCAGTACAGTGTCGATATACCTGGACTGCGAAAGTCCCAACATCCTCTTGGACCTATCACGATAGATCCGGATCCCCAGAATGTAAGAGGCATCACCCAGGTCTTTCATGGAGAACCTGTGTGACAAGAATCCTTTGACAGATTGTAGCATAGGAATGTCATTTCCTATCAATAGAATGTCATCCACGTACAAGACGAGGAATACGACACTTCTGGCCACAACTTTACTATATATGCACGGTTCATCTGGATTTTTGATAAAGTCATATTCTTTGACTGTCTCATCAAAACAGATGTTCCAACTCCGCGATGCCTGCTTTAGTCCATAAATGGACTTGAGCAGCTTGCATACTTTCCCGCTGCTCCCACTCTGATTGAAACCCTCTGGCTGATCCATATAGACGCTCTCTTCTAAATTTCCATTCAGAAAAGCCGTCTTTACGTCCATCTGCCAGATTTCATAATCATGGAAGGCAGCAATAGCAAGAAGGACCCGAATGGATTTGAGCATAGCTACTGGAGAAAAGGTTTCGTCATAGTCCAAACCAGGTCTTTGACGAAAACCCTTTGCAACAAGTCTAGCCTTATAGGTTTCCACCTGTCCATCTACACCAATCTTTTTCTTGAAGATCCATTTGCATCCTATGGGTTTTACCCCATCTGGAGCAAAGTCCAAAGTCCATACTTTGTTGGTGTACATGGACTCCATTTCGGTCCGCATTGCATCTAGCCATCGTACCGAGTCGCCGCTCTGGATGGCCTGCTGGAAGTCAGTAGGTTCATCATCATCTATGATGCAATCCTCTCTATCCCCGTCTATGAGAAAACCGTAGTATCTCTCAGGCGGACGAGACGGCCTACTACTCCTGCGGAGGGGTGCGGGAATGTTCTGTTCTTCTTGAACCTCTGGTTCTACCAAACTTTCAGTAGCAGTTTGTGGTTCTGGAATTTCTTCCAGTTCTATTTCGCTCCCACTTGATTCCTTTTCTAAAAACTGATGTTCTAGAAAATGGGCATTACGAGAAACAAATACCTTCTGTTCCTCTGCGTAATAGAATAGATATCCCCTGGAGTGCTTTGGATATCCCACAAACAAACATTTTACTGATCGTGCCTCGAGCTTGTTCACATGCTGCTTTTTAACAAAAGCTGGACATCCCCAAATCTTTATATACTGTAGATGGGGTTTCTTCCCACTCCACATCTGATATGGAGTGGTAGGCACAGTCTTGGTAGGTACCATGTTCAAAAGATATGCCGCTGATTCTAGCGCATGTCCCCAGAAAGATCGCGGTAACTCAGTATTACTCATCATGGATCGTACCATATCCAATAGGGTTCGATTCCGTCTCTCCGATACACCATTATGCTGTGGAGTGTACGGAGGAGTAAGCTGAGAGAGAATTCCTTTCTCTTTTAGGTAACCTAGGAACTCGGCACTCAAGTATTCACCACCTCGATCAGATCTAAGTGTCTTAATACTTTTGCCGGTTTGGTTTTCTACTTCATTCTTATACTCCTGGAATTTCTCAAAAGCCTCGGATTTATGTTTCATCAGATAAATGAATCCGTATCTTGAGTAATCATCCGTGAAAGTAATGAAATAGGAATAACCACCTCTCGCATGTGTAGACATTGGACCGCATACATCGCTGTGTATGAGTCCTAAGAGCTCGCTCGCTCTTACTCCTTGTCCAGTGAATGGAGTCTTTGTCATCTTTCCTTTGAGACAAGATTGACAAGTGTCATAAGTTTGATATTCGAACGTGTCCAAATATCCTTCTCTATGCAACTTAGTCAACCTTCTCTCATTGATGTGACCCAGTCTACAATGCCATAAGAAAGCTTTATTTAAATCTGGAGACTTTCTTTTTAGTGTGTTCTGGACATTGAAAATTTGGAGTTGGTTTAACACATATATGCCGTTATTTAGAGTACCAGACCCAATCAAACCATGATTAAGGTGGATGTTGACAACATCTCTTACAAACGTGAAATCATAACCTTTATTTGATAACAAGGAAACTGATATGATATTACACGTTAAGCTGGGTACAAAATAACAGTTATGTAAAACCAAAATGTGTCCACTCGTCAATCCTAGGTGATAATCCCCGACGGACGCAGCTCCCACGCTAGCTCCGTTAGCAACCCTGAGGATCATATCACCTTCCTTCAGCACTCTACGGTTTCTCAGTGCCTGCAAAGAATTGCAAATATGAGATCCTGATCCGGTATCCAATACCCAGGAAGTAGAGTTGATTGACAGACAATTCTCAATTACAAACACACCTGAAGTCGAAGCCACAGCTTGCTTCGGTTCCTGGTTCTTGGCGTTCCACGCCTTGCAATCCTTCTTCCAGTGCCCTTTCCTGTGACAATGGAAGCACTCATCCAGGCCAACTACCGGTGCTGTAAACTTTTTCTTTCCCTTCTTTCCCACCTTATTAACACCTCCTCTAGGTCTGGGTGCGGCCTTCTTCTTCCTTCCTTTGGCCCTAGCCTTGGACCCGGAAGAAGATGAACCGCCAACAAACATAGCGGGTGTTTCCCTTGCCTTCTGCAAGGTGCCCTCTGCACTCCTTAACATGTTCAGGAGTTCCGCAAGTTCAACTTCTTTTCCTTGAAGATTGAAGTTGAGGATAAACTGGGCGTAGGTGGGAGGAAGGGACTGGAGAACAAGGTCTGTATAGAGCTCATTATCCAAAGTCGTCCCAAGGTCCGCGAGCTCTTCAATATAGCCGATCATCTGTAGGACATGTTCACCTACTGATGACCCGACAGCCAACCTCGCTCGAAACAGTTTCTTAGAGGTCTCGTATCTTGCTATACGAGATTGCTCTCCATAAAGTTCCTTTGTATGGAGAAATATGCCATCTAGGGACATATCCTCGTGCCTCCTCTGATGTTCATTGTTCATCGAGGCAAGCACGATGCACTTGGCTCTCGCGCAATCTAAATCCCAGGTTTTGCGGATTTCCTTATCCGCATTGCTGGATTTGGGACCAAGGACAGCAGGTGCTGTAGCGGTGAGGACGTACCCCAGTTTGTCATAGGTCAAAGCCATCTTGACATTCCGCAGCCAATCTTTATAGTTTGGCCCCGTCAGTATATTTTTCTCTAAAAGTAACTTAAGTCCAGTCATTTTCAGGGTCGCTGCAATTAGGAGAGAGAGAAGAAAACTCTTTAGCATGATGCTCTTGCAAGTTTAGAGTGGTTTTTAGTTTATCTAAACTGGATGGCTCCCACTGTTTCTCGAATCCTTCCTCAAACCATAAAAGAAGAATTAGCCAAGACTATTCTCACCGTACAATTCTTGCTTAACCGTTCAGCCAGGCCGGTGTCGATACTTCGATGGAGGTTTTCCAACGCTTTCGCGAAGTTCCTTAATTAAATAACCTCTTTTCTCTGGGGGCGTAACCCCGCTGACACTTTTCTGGACACCTACTAGGTTTATAGCATTGATCGTTAAGCGACGAATATCCTGATAAGTAGCATATACTCACAGTAGGATCGGGATCCAAATATCATCGTATGATAATGTTGAAGGAATCCTACCAACATTCATCAAACTCCAAATGGTATGCATCTCTTTGCAAATTTCAGTTTCTTTAGAAATTCCCGATATAAGTTTTTGCCCCATGCTCTTATGACCTTGGCGTTAGGTCAAAATGTCATAAGTCACATGTCAAGTTCTACCCATCATTATCCTGTCAGTTTGAACCCATCCGTATATATCCTTGACGTTCGGCCAAAATGATAATACGACTGTCCCAAACTAACTCATCTATCTATGCAACAAATGAATATCCAGCAGCTACCAAACACTATGCCTTGGCGTTAGGTCAAAATACATAGCTTGAATACTACTGAATACCCAGATGAAATGACGGAGGGCTACGAATGGTTTTGGCGAAACCGTGAACGTAGTGAACTTGATATAACCGAAGGAACCTGATAGCTTTTAAAAGGAGTGGTTAAGACTCCGCATTTAAAAATATCTGTTTTAAAAATAACCGAGTGGTTTCTTTTAAATTGTTCCAACGATTGAAACTTTGGTTTGTTTTACTTTGCATTATAGATAATGCGTCCCATCATTAACCTATCATTGCAGAAAACAACGAAAATATAACGTCCTCTTATGCCATCCGCATTCGCCACGGGGTCCCGTCATCACCCGTTAGGTTACTTAACTAACGACAGAGCGGGGGCTGGGCTAGCGCGGGTGTAAAACATAAGTGACGTCTAAATAGCTATAATAAATATAGATATTTTACATTCGTCTGACGCAATGATATTCATTCCAGAACACAGATAAACAATATTGGATTTGCAAGCAATCTGTATTTCTTTTGAGCCTGCAAGAAAAGACAGATTACATAGTTGTGATGAATAGCCGTTTACCCCACCCTCGACCCCTACGGGTACGGCAAACTACCCACCCGGCAGTCTGTGTACCCCACCTTGGGTCAGTCCTAGGAGCAAAAACAGTAAAATGAAATAATACAACGGTGGCTACGACCGCAACCTGGAAGTGCCCCGCGAAAATAATATTACAACAAATTACATTTACAACAAATGAATTAATCAATAACCCATTGCTAACCCCGGCTATACACCACAACAGTCCAATACAGTTTATATGCACAAACAGATATAACCATTTCAGAAATGTGCAACCCCTTGCCAACCGACATACTAGCAGTTGGGGGAGGTTTACGAACACATTAAACAATCACAGATATAATCCAATACGCAAATACTGTACAATTCGATCGAATAAACAACATCAATATTGCTCTAAAATCTGCTCTGTTAAACAGTAACCTGAGCAATAATTAAATATTCCAGAAAACCCCAAATATCACAGGGGACCCACCCAAAAAAATTGAGCCCATGACTCGGCAACTCGGCCGCGGAAGCGCGGCGGATCGGTGGGATCCGCCGCGCTTCCGCGGCGCTTTAGTCGAATCATTGGCTCGAATTTCTTGGGTGTTCTCCTGTGGTCATGTCAAGCTCTCTGAACACACCAGAAAAATTTTAGGACTTCATTTTAAGTTCGACAGAAACTAAACAGAATTAGGGTTTTCCGGCTTCGTTTTTTCGTTCGAAATTCGTACAAATTTGCGATTAAGTTATTTAGTGTTTAGCGAGGCTCTGATACCACTGTAAGTCGATGTAGTACACCCCAGTACTTGTGGGGAGGCGGAATTTTCAAAAACTTATCAAGTTTAAACAACGAACATCGACTAACCGCTTGAATCGAAGCTAAACTCTAAATAACCGTATCCTATGAGTTTCTTTTCACAAGAGATTAGGGATTATACCTAATGAAACCGGTCCTTCTTCTTTACGTCCTCCTTTGTTCTCCTCGACCTTCTCTAGGTAGTAGACGATCCACCCGAGAGCGAAACTCCAAGCTAAACCTCTAACTTGAGGTAACTAATCAACTTTGATTGCTAATCAAAGATGAGAGGATGATATAGAGTGAAGGTTATGGATTGTTTAGTCTAACTAATCCTTTGATCTCAACACATGAGGATTAAGGATTAGGGTTAGAAGATGAGAGCTTGAGGAGAGAGAATGTGTGATAAGATAATGAGAGAAGAGAGAGAGTGTATCATAATATTATGAAGCATTCTTATTTTCAAATAATCAATAAAGGAAATGAATAAGCATGCTTCACAAAATATCTTGTGATGATTCATTAACATGAGTCATTAAGCAATAAATGTGCATTAATGAAGTGAATGAATCACCACCATGACTCACTCTCTTATCCAAAAGAAACCTCCTTAGTCACATCTTCTAGAAGCTTCTCGAGTAATTACGAGAACGCCCCTCCGATCCGTAAAAATACGGAAAAACTTTAGACTGTATAAATCCAATAACCTGATACCAGTAACTGGCTTAAACCAAAGCCGACTGGTAAAAACTGTCCGAAAGTCGTACGCGCGTAAACGCACGTATGCGTCCGAACCCTTTGTCGCAAAACCATGCAACCTCTTTATCGTTTCGCCTGGAGTAGGAAACTCTCTGTGTGGGACTCTAGAGACTCGACTACTACGCTGGCAGTGGGTTTAACCACAGACCGCAAGCGGCACTAGCTGTACGTAACGGTCCCCAGGTAGTTGTCGATAAGAAGGCCGATGAGTAAACCCATCCGAACTCCTACTGAGTCTTATGTGACAATCTCCATACAGTCCGGTCCGTTCGTCCATGACTATCGCATATCGGGCCTAGGGGGCGGCAAGCGTCAGTCCCCTAATAGCGGTATAAGTCGTGTCGGAGTGAAGCCCATTACACCCTGAGAAACTACTGGAACCTACCAGCAAATCTCGCTTGCCCTGGCCAGGGACTTTGCGTAATGGCTCTCTGACACAGCACGATATCTACTCCCAATACCGGGAGGGACGAATCCTATCTAACCGCCACTGCCTCCAAGTGCTCGGGACTGCACCCAACTGCTACCTGTTTGCACGACTCCATAGAGCCGTGGTAGGGTAGCAATCTAAGAACAGTGGGACACACTCGAGGCGAAGTAGCAGTGTCAAGTCTGCGGACTACGCTGTACTCATGTCACCTGGGAACTGTTTACTGACGACTGGTATCAAACCAACCAACAGTTCCCTGTGAGTCCTGTCCGGTGTACCCGTAACCTAACGAGCACCTGTATACTATCTCCAGTACGACGTACTGACGGCTGTGGGACAGACCATCTCCCCAACTGGGATGAGAAGCGTACACACCAGTCTACTCCGGAGTATCGATGCTCTGTCTCGATAATCCAACGACCAGGGACCTGAATAAGGATGTGCTTGTAGACTACCCAGCCCCCACTAGTGTGACTGCCATCACAACGCTGGTAGACAAGCAAGATCCTAAGAGCTCTATCAATACGTATACTCACATATTAAGATAGAAAAACCAAGTAGCATACTACCATGTTTAGCAAGACTGTTATATACATGTGAATATCCCAAGCTTCCATTAAGTAATATACAAGCTAGTATGATACAGTAATGGCCTTCTAGGGCATAAACACTAACAGCTAATTATGCACTCTTCTATCGATCTTCCTCCAAACACTGAGCTCTTCTTTTGATCTATGTTGATGATATGATTATCACCGGTGATGACACAACAACTATCACATATCTAAAGAAATTTCTTCAGCAGCAGTTTGAAATGAAGGATCTTGAATATTTACGTTATTTCTTGGGGATTGAAATTGCTTGCTATATCCGTGGTTATCTTCTGTCATAGCAAAAGCACATTTCTGATTTTCTTGCACGAACCACGGTTGATGATTCTACTATTACTGTCAGTACTTCTACAGCTACGTCAATGGAGCTTCATCTGAAACTTCGTCAAGCAGATGAAGCAACCCTACCGAACCCCGCTCGGTATCGTGAGTTGGTTAGTGCACTTATTTACCTCTTTCTTACCAGGCCAGACATTGCACATGTTGTTCATGTTCTCAGTCAGGTTATGAGTACTCCTACATCAGTTCACTATACAGCTCTCATACGGGTTCTTCGATACCTTTGTGGCACTCATACTCGGTCATTGTTGTTTCCTTCCGATTCCGACCTTGCTTTACGCGCATACTCTGATACTAGATGGGCTGACGACCCTGATACTCGTCGATCTACCACTGGGTTTTGTGTCTTATTAGGTACATCTTTGATTTCCTGGTGCAGCAAGCACCAAGATACTGTTTCTTGCTCTTGTACTGAAGCTGAGTACAGTGCAATGGCTAATACTGCTGCAGAGCTTAAATGGCTTCGTAGTTTACTTGCTAATATGGGTGTCGTCATTCCTTCTCACGTTCTGCTTTATTATGACAACAAGAGTATTGTTCGTATTGTTGAAAATCCAGTTTTTCATGAATGTAATAAGCATATTAAGGTAGATTGTCATATAGTTCGCCACGAGTACGACCGAGGTCGGATTTCACTTCCTTACATCCATTCCAATAATCAAGTGGTCGATCTCTTTACGAAGCCTCAAACACGTACTCAACTTTCGTATTTCTTGTTCAAACTCTCGGTTTATGATCCACCGTGAGTTTGAAGAGGGCTGTTAAGATATTCAGAAATCTTTCATATATCTTTTTATCTTTATCTCTTTGTATAGGGATTTAATCTTATCTCTTAGTATTGTGGTTTAATATTGTAGGCTATATATAGAGAGACGCATTGTATATTGTATTTGGATCGATCATCAATAATATTTTTCCTCTTCTCAATCTACAATTTATAACATGGTATCAGAGCTAGGTTGATAACATTTGGGGATTTATACTTTAATAACACCTGGGGGAGAGAGTCGTCTACATGCCCTTGATAGACTCACCTTTTCTTGTGCCATAGTTGCACATTTCCTTCTCCTCGTGCTGTTGTTGCATATTTTCTTCTCTTTGTGTCATAATTGCACCTTTCCTTGTGCAATCTACTTGCCAATGAAAGACTAGCCTCTACATGTGTTTGTATGATCCGTATGATAACCACGTTGCATGTGAGGGAAAGTGTTGAAATGTGTTTGGGAATAATCCCACATTGAAAAAACTATGATAGATGCATGAGCATAAGATATAAGATGGGACAAGTCTCAACAAAGCTTGAGTTTTATTGATAGAAACCATTTATATCAAAGGCACATGTACGTACACTTATAAAAATAAAATATGTGATTGTCCCCTCTCGTTCATGTATAATTAAATTTAATAAAAACATTTTAAAATGAAAAATAAAATATTTAAGGGGTGATCCATAAATTGTTCAAATTCATGCCGCATGTATTTGATTTTTTTTCTTTTATCTTTTTATGAATAATAAATATGTGTGAGTAACACACACATACAATTTTAAACTAATGGATTCGATCGGCTGTTCTTTACAAGGTAACTCTACGATAAAGCTCATCTCATCTTCAATGTAAGGAGGGAAGCTACCGACTTTATTTACATTACAGATAGCTTTGAATTCTGGCACACTGGATCAAAAAATTATCAAAAATCTCTAAATGGACCCTACAACTAATTTGTTGGAATATCTTGAAAGCTAGATGGAATGCCAGATTTCAGAATTTATTCACTGTGTGTGTAATACGACTATGCTCCTATCAGTAGGTTTTAGAAACAAATCCTACCCATTTCTTATTGAAAGTCTATGCAACAACTGCATTAATTTACGAGTTCCTCGTGATCGGACTGTATTTTTTTGCGATTGTCATCTAGAAACTATGCAATACTCGAATGTTCTCGCGTGAAAAGAGTGTGGACATGAGTATGTCATAGGCTCAGTGTTACCGGATCACCTGTCTCACATATAAATAAAAACTCAAGGAATATACTTGTGGTAGCTACTTTTTGGGGGATGTGTTTAAATAGAAACGATTGTTGTTTTAATAACTCGCTTTATACCTTTGATATCTTGATTCATATTATTGATGAGTTCTTCTTTCTTTGGGCGGGCGCCGCTGTGAAACTGAAGGGCAGAATGAAAGCGCCGGCGATCTTTCCTCCCATTACCGAACAAGGGCATGCTGTGCAGGAGAACCTATCTAATGGATTTTGATTGCTGGCCTAGGTTGTTTAAGATCTATCATGGTTGTGTTCTTATATTGTATTTTTGCATAGATGATTATGTGGATGAAGTATGCTTTTGCTTGGTTTTGTCACTCGATATGTGCAGGGTTTACGACACAAAAAGTAATTAATGAACAAAGAGAGTATTTAATGGTTAACTAATTACTTTATAAGAAAAATCCCTAGTAGCAAGAAAGATGAACTACCTTTTTAAAGAAAATACTAGCAAAAATAGTTATCGATTATAAAAGAGCAAGCAAAAGCAAGAGGAGCATCAAAATCCTCTTCATTGAAACCTTTGTTCCCACATTAATGCATCGGCATGCCCCCTGCAGTGCCCAAAATCATATTATTGTGACAACAAGCACAACAACTTAAAACAAATCGAGACAAAATGATTCTTAATTAAGGAAAACTTAAGCTGTCGACGCACTATGAATGTCCCTTCTGTCATACATCATTTTATAATAACAGATATCATTAAATCTCACTCAAACATGCACGCAAACACGAGGGACGAATGATTATATCGATTATATTAATTGTACACGTATAAGATTGCTTGTCACACTAATTTCTCCTTAGCACAAAACATCAGACATGTAAAAAATATTAAAGTTACAAGATTTAGTCATGATTGCTCATCACTTTCGACAATGTAAATGGCGACATTATATAAATGTAATATAATGATATTTGTATATGATTCAACAAAGACAATTTTCATTATCCATATATAGAAGGAAAAGGGTGACAATGATCAACAAAAATGGAATTTTTTGTAATTTTTGACAGCAAGACTTTTACCAATTTTTTTGTTTTGTATGCAAGACATCTGAAGTTTCTGTAAAAAATGGTAAAAAGTACATTGCAGAATTGTTCTATGGAGTATAAAGAGGTAAACGTGTATAATCTTCTTAAGTTATCTAAGTTTCAACTTGTCCTCATTTGGGTTGCTTTCAAATGCCAGCAAAAGAATTCTAACAAGTATAATTCATCCCCTCCAAAGAATTTGATAGCAGCCAAAAAAATCTGCTTACTTCGATTTCTATACAAGCAAAAATAAAAGAAAGAAAATTATTTATGTAAGAAAAATTTACTATCAACCTTTTCCTAATCTTAAAAGGTAGTCATAATGTAATTTTGACATAATCAAAATTCCATTTTGGATAAATAGTGTGGATACCTGATCTAATGGTATAAGATCGTGGCACGTGCGATCGCAAGGATACAGGCAGTCGATTTCTTTGGCGATCCCTCTCTCAAAGTACCAATCGCCGACAGCCTCTGCAATAGTCTGAAAATGTAATTGCTCTTGTGAATACTCATTGAATGTGGAAAATAATCGGCCAAATATAAAGTAAAGCTCTTGAGTTTAAAAAAACATAGACCTTATTGTTCACTCTTGGGGAATTGGGTGCGAACCATGTTTCCTGCAGCTCACTTTGGCAATGGGCGAAGCAAGAGTTTATAAACATTCCGCCGTTTGTAGAGTTTTCAAAGGTTTTCAATGCCGACAGCATTGCATACCTAAATCCTGCGAAGTGCATGCTTAATTTAGATGCGGAAAATACACGATGTTACGCATACCATGCATACATGATACCTGTGCACATAGGACCTGCACATCCACTAGATTCAAAATTCAGATCAATTAACATTGAAATATACTAAACCCTCTATTTTTCACTAAAATACCTGAAAGTTATATATTACAGTAAACTACCTTAGACTACCATCAAAATTCTGCAGCTATAACAAAGTTAGGATACATTTTTCCCGAAAAAAAATTAAACCGATATGTTCACGGTACCGAATAGCTTTTTCTCTCTCCACACGAGATCACCCAAGACCAAAACCTTTTAACTGATCGGTATTTCGAATAAAACGATACAAGATGGTAATAAATAGAAGTTACAGGAGAAGAATAAATACCATGGAGGATATATATTTGATTTGTTGTACATTCTGCTGGGTTTAATTTGCAATGGCTCCAATGCCCGCGTGGATCAGCAGAAGGTGGCACGTATATATGATGAAACTGTTCGATATCAACAAGGACTATTAAATATAAGTTTTTCATCTCAACCCCATTTTCGTACTAATTTAAAAGCTGCTATATAGCGAATAGTTTTACCTGGTATACATCATATGCGGAATTCAATATAAAATACGGCGTTCTGATGTAAGGCAATACAACTTGCGGAAAGAAGCACTGTAAAAAGAAATTAGAATCTTCGCAATCAGAAATCAACTTTTAATATTTAGCGTTTGTTATTAGTAAAGATAAGCCGAATGCAAACCTGGAACGGATATTTCTGAGACGAAACACAAATTGCATGCAGATTCTTCTGCACACCCTGCAAACATATAATTTTTAATTCAAATAGATGGAAGAATACAGAAAAATGTTTATCCGATTAATACTACAAAAAAATTAGCAAAGGGGGGTGGAAAATAAATTAGGAAGCTAACCTGAAGTTTGACTACATTATGGAAGAAGGGACTTATACTGTTGTTCCCAGATGTGTCCCTCCTGAAAATTCATATTAATTGAGTAAGAAAATTTAAAAGGCTTACAACGACAACATGCCTTTATCCCAGATTTTGGGGTCGGCTATATGAACCATTTTCTTCTATTCTCGTATGTGAAGGACCATTTTTTCTATTAAATTAACATTTAATATATTGGTCTTAATTAACTCTAACCATATTCATTTAATTATGTCCTTATCTCTAACTGCGCTATTAACTACAATTTTGTCACTTCTTCTAACCAGGACATTAACTGGTCTCCGTTACACATGACCAAACCATCTCAAAAGGCTTGAACACCCAAAAAATTCATAATAAAGCTTGGAAAAAGTGTAAAGTGAAAATAACTACACGTCGAGGAAAAACCCTGCATCGCTCATGCATTTGATGGTGGCTTTACGTGGAATAAGCTGAGCAAGATCATCACAGTGAAGAAAAGTCGATAGACCGCCAGCAGAACATCCCGAAAGTAGTACCTAAGGGAGTGAGAAAAAAATAGTTGAAAAGTGTCAACCAAACAATACGAAACTATATGAACGAGGAAAAAAAACCTAAGGAGCATTTGAAGAGAATGTGAGTATATACCTTTTCTGCAAGAAGAAATTCTTTAGAGAATAAATCAACAATTATTGCATCCCAAATCCTTTGGCCTCTGAAGAACAGCACTGTAGTCTGATTCAAGGATACAAACAATTCAACCAATAATTAGGCTAGATGACACTAAACCACCCTTAACTATCGGTATTAATTCTACTTTAAATGAATTTACTGAAATAAGAAAAATTAAGGTAGTTAACTGAAAAAACAGCGATCGTTAAGTGTAGTTTAGGGTAAATTATTCATTTAGAGAAAAACTAATAACGGAGAAATGGAAAATACACACACACACACACACACTTACACCATTCCTGTATTCGGAATCACCGCCAAAGGAAGCTCCATCGCAATAGCGAAGCTTTACCCTGTTCCAATTGTAGAAATCTGTTAGAGGGAGAAATATTGTTAGTCTATCATAGCCTCAAATCCATACCCTCTTAGGTCTTAAGAGAAACAAAAATTCGAAAATGGCCATGTTTCAAATATTACTAGAATATGCTAAAACCGATACTTGAAAGTCCGAATTAAAAATTGGATAAATGGTCGGTGACTGGCAATGGCATACACCGTTCTAACATGCACTAGCTATGATCGGAATACAGGTAGAAACGAATTATAAAAGCTTAAATATAATTTAATAAACTATGTTCTTGACCTTTTAATTCAAAGCAAAGAGCAACTATGCAATTTCCCTACACAACGAACTACATAACACACTCAAACATTCGGTATGAAGCCTACACTCTTAAGTGTGAGACCCGCTGATTTTGTGAGTGTTGTATGGTTTGTTGTGTAGAAAGGGTTGTGCAATAACCCGTTTTCCCTTAATTTAATATAAAATACCAGTATACCGGTTGGTATTGAACACGGCCTAGACCCAAAAAATAGCAAATAATTTTTTTTCCCTTTCCAAAATGAAAGACAACATGGGTTTTTTCTAGGTAGACAGTCACAGGTCTTGCAGCTAAGCTATTTATACAGGTAGGCAGTCAAGAAAACATATAGACGCAATGAAAGCTCATTATTCATTAGGATATGGTCTTTTGCTATTTTAATACAGTGGTCGCTTTCCCCTATTAACTCAGTCAATGGGGACCACCCTACAAACCCAGGGGAAAAAGAGTCCTATTCCGAAAAAAATATCTAGTGATATGCTCCCATCTCAGCCATACATTCTACGTGCAAAGCACGTAGGATACACCAATACACATGGCTCTTTTTTACACAAATCCCGACCCCTGACTTCGAATTTGGATGAATCTGCACCGTAGGGTCGAATGGCAGGGGTGTTATTTTGCCTCCAATAGCAGGGACTCCAGATCCAACCCAGGACGCTACCAAAGAAAAAAGTCGAAATAAAAAACACTAGGA
This sequence comes from Agapanthus africanus, assembly GCA_030015575.1. Taxonomy (NCBI): domain Eukaryota; kingdom Viridiplantae; phylum Streptophyta; class Magnoliopsida; order Asparagales; family Amaryllidaceae; genus Agapanthus; species Agapanthus africanus. The sequence continues at coordinate 22,360,292 of CM057346.1, forward strand.
CCCCTATCAAACATTAGAACTAACTAAAGGCAGAAGATGTAAAAAAAAAAGGATGTTATCTCCGTAACAGATCATGGAGAGTGAGAAACATGGTTTTAAGTAAGAGAGCGGGGCAGAGAGATAAAACGATCGGGATAGTTTAGTCAATATACCGTTCAGTTACCACGGTTAATCCTTAATGAACAAACAGAGACGTGTATTTAGTTAGCGGAGTAACTTTAGCATTTTTTTAAAGGCTAAATTGCATAAATGTACCCATGAACTTTCATATTTTTTGGGATTGATGCCATGAATTTTTTAATAATTGCAAATAAGTACCATTAACCTTTGAATGTTTTGTTTCTTTCTATTTGTTTTTCTTTTTTTTTAATTTTGGAAATTGAAGTTTACAGGGTTGACTAAGAAATCTCATTGGGGTAAAATGGGAAAAACAACTCAAAATATTGCTGACGTGGCAGTAAATGGTATCGGTAGCAATCGAGGGTGATAGTTTATGGTACTTGCTTGTAATTAAATTAGTTCATGGTGTCAATTGCAAAAAACACGAAAGTTCATAGATACATTTGTGCAATTTAGCCTTTTTTAAATAACTATGAACCTTTGGGGGTTGTTTTCCGAAATCCCTAAGCTGTGGATCCTATATAAAAAAACCTAAAATAAAACAAGATGGAAAGGCTTAACTGCAATAATTTATCTCATATAGCACCAATACCATTTATTAAGGAAAGATGGAGAGCTTTGTCAAAAATGAAAATCAGAAGGTTTTAGTTCGAGATGAGGATATCAAGAAAAGATGGAGAGATTATTTTGACAAATTGTTCAATGAGAGCTTTACTAAGGATTTGGATGGACTTGTCATTCAATCTCAAGATATAAATCGTGATTTCATGCGTAAAATAAGACTTACTGAGGTTAAAGAAGCTTTGAACAGAATGGGTTTAAGAAAAGCGGTTGGTCCTGACGGGATTCCTATCGAGATTTGGAGATGCCTAGGCGAAATAGGCGTTAAATGGCTGACAGTTTTGTTTAATAAGATTTGGCAGACAAAAAAGATGCCAAATGAATGGAGGAAAAGTATTCTTGTACCTATCTACAAGAATAAGGGTGACATTCAAAGTTGCTCAAACTACCGTGGAATAAAACTAATGTGTCACACCATGAAACTTTGGGAGAGGGTGATTGAACACAGGCTAAGGAAGGATATTAAGATAACAGAGAACCAATTTGGGTTCATGCCTGGACGATCGACGACAGAGGCGATTCATCTGCTTCGTCAACTTGTCGAGCGCTTTCGAGAGAGGAGAAGAGATTTGCATATGATATTTATTGATTTAGAAAAAGCGTACGACAAGATACCTAGAGAGGTATTATGGGGGACAATGATGAAAAAGGGGGTCCCCGTCAAGTATATTGACATAATCAAGGATATGTACGACGGAGTAGTGGCAAATGTCAGAACTTGCGGTGGCTTAACAAGTGATTTTCCGATTACTATTGGTTTACATCAAGGATCTGCATTAAGTCCTTTCCTGTTTACCATCGTGATGGATGAGCTTACTAGAACTATCCAAGATGAAGTCCCTTGGTGTATGCTATTCGCTGATGATATTGTTCTAGTAAATGAGACGAAAGCGGGGGTTAATGCCAAATTGGAATTATGGAGACAAACATTGGAATCTCGGGGATTCAGATTGAGCAGGTCCAAGACAGCATATATGCACTGCAAATTTAGTAGCCAGAGAAATCAAAACCATATTGGTATAACATTGGAAGGTCAAGAGATATCACCGAGCGACCAGTTTAGATATCTAGGTTCCATCATCCAAAGGAATGGGGAGATCGATAGTGATGTTAATCATAGGATCCAAGCTGGTTGGTTGAAATGGAGGAGTGCAACAGGGATTTTGTGTGATCGTAACTTTCCGTTAAAATTGAAAGGGAAGTTTTATCGGAGCGCTATTCGGCCTGCCTTATTATATGGTACAGAATGCTGGGCTCCTAAGAAGCATCATACACAGAAGATGCACGTAGCGGAGATGCGCATGCTTCGTTGGATGTGCGGTAACACTAGAAAAGACAAGGTGCGAAATGAGGATATTTGTGCAAAAGTTGGTGTAGCACCCGTGGAGGAGAAGATGCGGGAAAACCGGCTTAGATGGTTTGGTCATGTGCGACGCAGACCTATGGAAGCACCGGTTCGACGAATAGATACTCTCGATATGGGTAATGGCAAAAGAGCAAAAGGGAGACCGAAGAAAACATGGATGGAGGTGATACGAAACGATATGGTTGCCAAAGGACTCAATGAAAGTATATTGTTCGATAGAAGTGAGTGGAGACAGAGGATTCATGTGTTGGACCCGGCGTGACTCTCATGTTGGTTCATGTAGCCTACCCCTTATACTTGGGATAAAAGGCTCAGTTGTTGTTGTTGTTTAGCACCAATACCATTTATTAGCGTAAACACCCCCTCTTTTCATCAACCAAAATTCTCAAAGATACTCAAATTCACTTGAATCTACACAAAATAGTTGTAACAGTATCAGACAGCCATTTGACTTGTTCAGAGTTTAATTTGACTGTTTCTGACTGTTTTGATTAAAAAAGAGAGGAACTGTTTGTGCTAATAAATCCCTTTAGAAATTATTGTACATGGTAAACTACTGCGGTGTTCTATGCAGCTAACCCAAATAAGAACAAAAATAAACCCACTAAATTTCGTTCGCAAAAGAAAAATCACGGTACCTGGATTCATTGTAGGGTCGTTGCTGAGAACACCATTAAAATACTCAAGCTTGTTCATGAATTTGCTCGACCCTCTCCTCGTTCTCGATCTCACTAAACATGACTCAACATCACCACACCACGCTCCTCCCTATATCATCATCATCATCATAGTTATCATCATACTCTTTATCCAAAAAATAAACAAAAAATAAACAGACGTAACAACTGAGAAATAATAATCTAATAAACATTGTACCAAACCACCTCGAACTGCAAAATCCAGTTGTTTACACCAGACCCAAATCCTCTGTGCAAGTGGTATGCAGGAGGGCTCCCATCTAAACACACTGCACCCAACACCATCATTTTTTTCACATAAAAACAAAAAAGAAAAATATTATTTAGAAAAGAGATCTGTCAGTATCGAATTCGGCGAAAAATAGAGTAAAATAATGGACTCTGTTTTTTTTCCTTTGGAAGGGGTGTTGTTGGATCCATTGGATCATTACCTGCTCCAAGAGAAGAAGCATTAGGAACTAGAGTCATTGGAACCAATAAACTCTTTGGTGGCTGTTGTGGCCTTGTTGCATTTGAGGAGTAATGGGAGCTTGTTGCTGGGTTGAAGAAAAACCCATTAACGGCGACGATTAAGAACAACAAATCGATGGATTGCTTCATGGTTTTGGGATTGGAGGCAGCAAAGAAATTTTGATGGGGATTATAAAGAGAGGAAAGGATTGAATGTTTGAAAATGAAACTGAAAGAATTAATTATTGGGAAGGAAAAGATTTGTTGTTATTCTATTTTGTACTTATTAGATAAGGTATCGAAATGGGGTCAAAAAAGGGGGGCAGAAAAAATATTTTGAGAATGAATGAGAATGGGGGAAAGAAGGGGGGAGTGCAGAGGCATTTATAACTTGCTCCAAAAAGAAATAAAAGAAGGAAAGGAGAAAGAATGATTGAGTTGCATTTCTAGTTTTCCTTTATCCTTTACTTCTTAAAAGGATAGATACGGTATTTCTTTTTCCTTTTTAAAGCCATCATAGGATTGGTGGATGGGCTTATACAATGTTTCATATACAATCCGTCTAGATTATCTATCGTTCTTTTAATAAAAATTTCATGATACGACAGTCTATTTTCTTCTTTCTGTCACATCACGCGTGCACGGGGACCTAAGGGACCCATGCACCCATGCACGAATTTTCCTCAAAAGCATTACTTTGTGGCCGTAATTATTTATGGTCATTTTCGTCAGCTTGTAATGGCTCGAGAAAAAAAAACTAGCAATTAATTAATGTAGGTAAGAGAGTGGCACCAAAATGATTGGGCACGGGAGTAGAAATTTGGCATTGAATTCATATGAGGATATATATAGGGGGAAATAATGGCTTGATGGTGATGAGCCTCCAATAGTTGTGGGGCCATACAAAAGCAGGAGTAGTGAGTGGTAGATCGTTGGGGCACGGCGGCGGCGTTACCAATCTCTTCTGGCTTTGACCGATTGGTTAAAGGAAGATAGCAACGGTTTAAGGCTGTACTCTCCATCCTCCATTAAATTAAGCCTTTTGTTTTGTGTCGAGGTGTCTTTTGCTTCCAAGTTTAGTCCTTGTGCTAATCACATCTTTACCTAAATAAAATGCAGAACTTGTGCTGAGTCTGCTGACCTGCTTTGTTCGTTTATTGCTGGCTTGTTTGTTTTATATTTTGTAATTTATGTGTTTTGATTTTGAATATGATGGAGCTCCTTTTCGGGCCTCCGTCAGATGTTGTCTTCCGTTGATATCGCGGTGAACTTAACTGATTATCCTTCGTTGCGTGTGGGTCTCAATGGAATTTTGGAGGAAGAGGTGAGGTGAGGAAGCTGTTACCGAGTACCTGCAAAGAAGTCCCGGGATGGTTTGGTACCACCAAGGACCCTCCGGCGCTCAAGTTAGTGATGAGATCCGAGCAGAGTAACGGCATAAAAATGTAAAAAATGGTTTACTTGACCCCTCTGTGATGGGGGTTTATATAGCAGTGGAGCATGCAGCAGCGGGCGCGAGAATCTCGCCGGCAGTTACGCTCCCGACGTCACGCCCGCGTAGAGAGCGGATCGCCCATCAATGGGGATCGTGATGGCGTGGAACGTGGGACGTTGCTGGCGTAAAATCCGCGCATGGCGAGATTCGCGGAGCGGCGGTTACGTCTGGAAGTAGGTCGGAGGGCCGAGAAAGACGTCCTCGGCGGGAGCTCGGGGACGAGCAAGGAAGCCGAGGAGTCTTGGTCCTGTGGTAGCTCGGGGGCGAGCTGAGAGGCCGAGGAGGCCAATTTGCAGGGGGCCCGAGGGGGGCCAGCATGTGCTTGCTGGTCGGGCACGGGGTGGCCTGATCGGTCCCTACAGGCCCTTTCTTCTGAGTTCTGGGACACGTCGTCTGCCACGTGTCATGATCTTGGGGATCGTCAATATCGAGCACCATCATTTGCCCCCCACTCTTGTCCCGACCAGCTAGTGGTCGGGTCAGGAGTGGACTGCCGGGCCTTCCGAGGTGAGATCCTTTCTATTGTTTTGTCGGGGCGAGCCCTCGGGCCGTCGGTTGTCTTTTCTGCTAGCGAATCAAGGCGAGATCTTTGCATTTAAAGGAGGTGCGCCGGTTCATGCACTCTGCAGTCAAAGCGACGGTCCATGTGTCGAGCGTCGATTAGCCGATGCGACGTGCGCAGGTCTGCGGCGTCTGATGGGACGCGGTCCAGCGCTGGGCTGCCACGTGGAACGATCGGAGCCGCTGGGCGCGAGGAGCCGTTTCGGCGGGAGACGATGGGCGCCGTTGGATGAGGCCGTATGCGGCAATAAATATGGGTGGGGTCCGCCCTAGGGCCCTTACTCTTTCATATTTTCCTCTCTCAAGCCTCAGCTGCTCGGCGCTCGTCTCCCCTCTTTCGTTTTCAACCTTTGAAGAATTTCTTTTCCCGGGTTAGATGTCTTCCTCTGTAGAATCGGTAGACGTTGTAGGAGTAGATGCTAGGGTTCCTTTAGATGTGTCTGAGTCTCCTCGGGGAGCAGGGGCTGGGCCCTCTCCCCGGGGCCGTGAGGCGGGGGCCGCCTCCAGGGAGGAGGCGGCAGATGTGGCCCCCAGCACCTCGTGCTGGGTGACGCATGAGGACGAGCTCGCCAGCGCTCGGGCTCGCTTCCACATTCCCCCGTGCTACACGCTCCGTCTGGCCGAGGAGGGAGAGAGGGCAGACCAGATACGGGGCAAGGAGATTGCCCTATATTTGGAAGCTTTTTGGGGCGGAATGCGCCTGCCCTTCTCTCCTGAGGTCATCGCCGCTCTGAATTTCTTCGGTTTGGCCCCCGGCCAGTTAGTGCCGAACGCGTGGAGGATTCTCCTTGGGTTCTTGTCACGACCCGCAAGGTACGGAACGCGACCGGCACTTAAGTTACGAAACGTCTCAAGGCGTCCGTAAAATAAGTAAGCCGAAGCCCAGAATACAAAACCCAATTAAGAATTTGAGTGAAAGAAAACCAATTTATTTAAAACATTTTTCAACATTAATCCACATCAAGTCCCTTTTTAAAATAACCTTCCTCTTTCCAAAATTCCTGCAGAATTTCCTTTTTAAATCAGGCCTCAAACGGGCGCAAAACCGAAATATAAATAAATAACATGAATATGGCATCCCCAAGCGGGAGCTAGCTCTTCGCCTTAAGACGGTCACAAATCCCACGCAATGTAAAACAACAATGTGCATAAATAAGTATGAAGCATGGGTAAAATAACATGTCGACTCAAGTGAGCTCGACCCCAAATAACATATCATAATATCCCCAAGTCTCACAATCTCGTCTCTAAGTCAATATACAGTAATCCAAATAACTGGTACAGCTGAAATAGTAGTAGTAGCAGTGGCAGTAGTAGTAGCAGTAGTAGCAACAGTAGATGGAGTACTCTAGATACAATGAGCATATATAAGGTGGTACAAAATGATAACCCACCTAGGAGCAAAAGTCTTGAGTCCAAGCAAAAGGGGCAATGAGCAAAAGTGTCCGCCGCTACAGTGCTGACGGAACAGACCTACAGAAAAGCTGGGCACAACGGGGGTGAGTTGCCAGCTCGTGAGTAATAAATAACATTTACTAAGGCTATCGTATGCATGTACACAAGTATCCTAGCATCTCTAAAACAGGTATGGCTATATGTACTAGCAGGTATGTATGCATCATCAGGGTTCTAACCAGTATGTCACATGGATGCAATAACAGGTATGTATGCCACATGAGTCAACTCAGGATCTCATCATGAAGGTATAAGAATTGTTCCTTCATTTGTTTTGAAAACTTCTTTTAAACATCAGCATAATATCCATGAAATCAATAAAATCCGTGTCCAGCAACGACACCTCAAATCTGTCTAAATCTCATATATCCATGTCAAATATCTCTAGCCTCAGCCATCCGGCTGATCCATGTCAAATATCCAAATCTCAATCTAGCGGCCACGGTCGGTATCCTCTGGATATCTGCCGTGCCAAATGAAATCACCGGTAGGTAATCCGTCCCCTGCCAGGCTCAACGCCATCATCTGCGATCTTCTTGCCCCGGGGTACCTTACCGGGCCCACCATGTACCCGTGACGGTTCCTCTACTCCTCGACACGGATCTCGAAAACCACAGCAAACTCATGGTGGACGACACTTTACATCACTAGAAAACCGCAACTTTTATATTAAAAGATCGTAAGTTTGGAAATCTTGCGGCTTTCCCCAAAATCCAGAAATATCATAAATCTCATGAAATCATCATGGGTGCATATGTCAATGATAATGAATGCATAAGGTATCAATATGCAATATATGATCTATACTACGCATGAGCAAGTGAATTAATGCATTTGCACGAGAATGACAATTCTTATGATTTCTTTTAATATATTTATTGCAATAGCACAATTCTAAGCAATTAACATGTTTCAGATTTGCAGTTATCTAGTGTTGTGACATGGCAATTACCAGGGTGTGTGTCAACATGAATAGTGCTTGTGCTGCATATAAAAACCTGGTAATGGTGCATGTGTCTTATAAATGAGTTTGCGTATATGGGTATGACATATTGATCTAATTGCAGCAATTATCATGCAAGTGTTATTATTCTAATGTCACAAGTGATTATCCAGTTTACTATTTTCCAGTTTACTATTTTCCAGTTTACTAAATCTATCGGGCGACTTGCGCCATCCAAACGATCGTCCCCCGTAGATGTTAAATCTACTCACCCGTGATCCTGTGTTAGGTATGTCCGACCACCTGCTTCCCTTTCTCCGCTGCGCTCGAAGTCCCTGCCGGTGAACCTAGAATTTACAAAGTCACCATATAAGGAAAAATCCTGCAAACACGATTTATCTATAAAAAGGATACGCGTGCGTGAAACTAAACGCGTGTGCACACGATACGACGCGACGCGCACAAACCCACTAGAACCTATGCCAAGTCGGATAAATCGGGTATTTTTATGAAATCTGGGGAAATTCTCTGGTTAACTGGTCTCAACAGCGCCTACTTGGGTTACTCTAACCATCACAACCATTACATTCTCAAAATTCTCTTAACTCACCCAAAATTTCCACTAAAGCATGTGATAATTACCAACTAATCTAGATGACCATAATTTTAGCAATTTAGAGTCGGGTTAAGGGGGTTATACCTCAAAAGACCCTAGATGAAGGAGAAGAGAAGGAGTAGGAGAGTGTGTGTTGTTGCTACAGCTCCTGGTGCTGCAAAACTTGACTTGAAATGAGCTGTGATGGGCTGCAGATGTTGTTTCTGTAACTTGCTGATGCTTACACGAGCTGTTGCTGATTTTGTTTCAGTTTGGTGTGGTGTAATATATTTTGTGTTGCTGTTTGAAGTAGTAGCAGCAGCAGGGATGGTAGTATGATTGTGGGAAGGGTTGTGTGATTAGGGGGGAGAGTTTATGTAAGGAGTTTGGGGCTGATGTAACAGCTGTTGCCGTTGAAAATGGCTGATGTTATAGGCTGATGAAGTTGATGTTTTGTTTTGGAGCTGAATTGTTGCTGATGTGAGTGTTGTACCTGAAACGTGTTGCTGTGAGTGTTGTCGTGGTGTGGTGTGTGGTGTTTTGTGTTGAAACTATGGGCTGATATGATGCTATGGGCTGATATGATGTGATGCTGCTGCTGTTTTTTCAAGGGTTTGGTGGCTGTTGCAGCAGCAATTGCTGACTTTAAGGCTGAAATTGGGCTGAAATTGGGCTGATGTGATGTTGGTGCTGTTTTTTTTTTTCAAAGGGATAGGTGGCTGATGCAGCCCAAATTGCTGACCTTAAGCTGAAATTGGACAGAATTTGGGGCTGTTGTGACGTTGGTGTTACAGTCTTCCCCCCTTAAGAAAATTCGTCCCCGAATTTTAAAATATGCAACTACCTTCAAAAAAAGATAAGGGAATTTCTTCCGCATCTCTCCCTCGGCCTCCCAAGTGATCTCCTCACCATTCGGGCTGTGCCAAAGAACCCTTACCGACGGCAGGACTTTTGATCGAAGTTTCTTCACCTGCCGATCTAATATCTCAACTGGCTGCACGGTGAACGAAAGGTCGGGCTCAAGCTGAACGGTATGATGCTGAATTGTGTGGGAAGGGTCATGAAGATATCTGCGTAGCATTGACACGTGGAAGACGGGGTGAACATCTGAAAAGCTGGGTGGAAGCGCCAAACGATATGCAACCGCGCCGATGCGTTCGAGAATCTCGAAGGGACCTACGAATCTAGGGCTAAGCTTTCCCTTTTGCCCAAATCGCATCACGCCCTTCATTGGAGAGACCCTCAGAAAGACATGATCGCCAACCGCGAACTCTAATCTGCGACGGCGCCTATCTACATATGATTTCTGCCTGCTCTGAGCTGCTCTCATCCGGTCTCGAATCAACTGCACTTTATCGGTCGTCTCCTGCACGACCTGTGGCCCAAAAATACTGCTTTCGCTCAGCTCAGTCCAACAGACAGGCGATCTGCATCTCCTCCTATACAATGCCTCGAAAGGTGCCATCTGAATAGTATCCTGGAAACTGTTGTTGTAGGAGAACTCCACTAAAGATAAATAACGATCCCAGCTACCTCCGAAGTCTAAAACACACGCTCGAAGCATGTCCTCGAGAGTCTGAATGGTCCGCTCTGATTGTCCGTCGGTCTGCGGATGAAATGCTGTGCTAAAACTCAAACGAGTGCCCAATGCCTCCTGAAGTCTCTGCCATATTCGGCTGGTAAACTGGGTGCCTCGATCTGACACGATACAAGTCGGTACGCCATGCAATCGTACGATCTCATCGATGTAAAGCTGGGCATACTGAGTGAAGCTGAAAGTGGTCTTCACTGGCAGGAAGTGAGCCGCTTTCGTCAATCGATCCACGATCACCCAAATGGAGTTGTACCCTCGACTGGTCCTGGGTAGACCCACAACAAAGTCCATCGAAATCTGCTCCCATTTCCACTCTGGAATGGGCAAAGGCTGCAACTCTCCTGCTGGCCTCTGGTGCTCGGCCTTGACTTGCTGACAAGTCAGGCATCTCGATACGAAGTCGGTGACATCCCTCTTCATCCCGTCCCACCAATAGACATCTCTCAAATCACGGTACATTTTGGTGGAACCTGGATGAATGCTGTATGTAGATCTATGCGCTTCGTCAAGAATCTCACGCCGCAGTCCCTCGGAATCTGGTACGCACAATCGAGTCCTAAATCGTAGTACTCCCTGATCGTTGATCATGAACTCAGAATCTCTGTCCTGTCTAATCTGTTCCATGATCTCTGAGAGTCGGTCATCACTGGGTTGTGCCTCTCGAATACGGTCAAGTAACTGCGGACGTGCATGAACATGCGCAAGTTGTCCCCCTGTCGGAGTGAACTCGAACTTAACTCGGCTGTCGCATAAAATCTGCCAATCTGCTGACGACTGCCTCTGCACTGCGCACATATAAGATAGATTACCCCCGGGCCTCCTGCTCAGAGCATCCGCTACTACATTTGCCTTGCCCGGGTGGTATAAGATCTCACAGTCGTAATCTTTTACCAGTTCCATCCAACGACGCTGTCTCAGATTCAGGTCTCGCTGCTGAAATATATATTTTAAGCTCTTGTGGTCAGTGAATATCTGGCACGACTCGCCGTATAGGTAATGTCGCCAGATCTTAAGTGCAAAGACTACTGCAGCCATCTCCAAATCGTGAGTGGGGTAGTTCTGTTCATGTTTCTTCAATTGCCACGAAGCATACGCGATTACCCTGTCATGCTGCATCAATACACATCCTAGCCCCACCCGTGAAGCGTCACAATAAACCACGAATCCGCCTGATCCTGAAGGTAATAATAATACTGGTGCCGTAGTCAAACAGGTCCGTAGTTGCTGAAAACTTTGCTCGCACTCCTCCATCCAAACGAAAGGAACTCCCTTCCGGGTCAAACCGGTCAAAGGTGCAGCAATACGGGAGAAATCCTGAACAAATCTCCTGTAGTAGCCTGCAAGGCCTAGAAAACTACGGATCTCCGTAACCGATGTCGGTCTGGGCCACTGCTGGACGGCCTCGATCTTCTTCGGGTCCACACATATGCCGTCTCTCGTAATCACATGACCCAAGAATCCGACGCTGTCCAACCAGAATGCACACTTGGAAAATTTTGCGAAAAGCTGGTGCTCCCTCAAGGTCTGCAAAGTAATCCGCAAATGCTGCTCGTGCTCCTCTCGGCTCCGGGAATACACCAAAATATCGTCGATGAACACGATGATGAACAAGTCAAGATACGGTCTGAATGTACGGTTCATCAAATCCATGAATGCAGCTGGGGCGTTGGTGAGTCCGAACGACATCACCAGAAATTCATAGTGGCCATAGCGTGTACGGAAGGCTGTCTTCGGTACATCCTCCTGTCGGACTAGCAGCTGATGGTAGCCCGATCGCAAGTCGATCCTAGAAAAATAACCCGCACCCTGAAGCTGGTCGAACAAATCATCAATGCGTGGCAACGGATATCTGTTCCGTACGGTAATCTTGTTCAGCTGGCGGTAGTCGATACATAAGCGCAAACTTCCGTCCTTCTTCTTGACAAACAGGACCGGAGCACCCCATGGAGAAACGCTAGGTCGAATAAGGCCCTTATCTAACAAATCTTGCAGCTGAACCTTCAATTCACTAAGTTCCGCCGGGGCCATCCGATAAGGCGGTATAGAAATAGGCCCCGAGCCGGGAATCAAATCAATACAGAACTCGACATCGCGCTCAGGCGGCAGTCCAGGAAGCTCATCAGGGAAAACATCAGGGAACTCACAAACAACCGGGACCTGGTCCAACGGTTGATCTGTAGCTCTAGTATCACTGACATAAGCCAAGAATCCCTGACATCCCTTTCTCAACAGCTGAACAGCGCGAAGAGAAGAAATCAACATGTGAGGGGTGGCACCACGGTCCCCTTTCACAACAAAAACCGATTCGCCGGGAAAACAAAATCTAACTGTCTTCTCGCGGCAGTCCACAGACGCATAACACGTGGCTAACCAATCCATGCCCAAAAGGACGTCGAAGTCCAACATCTCAAGAAGGATCAAGTCGACAGGCAGCTCTCGCTCGCCAATACGGACGGTACAGGATCGGAACACGTACCAAGCAACAAATGACTCTCCCACAGGAGTGGTCACAACAAGCGACTGATCTAACGACGACGACTCATGACCCATCATCGGTGCAAAGTGTGAAGAGACATACGAATGTGTGGAACCTGGGTCGAATAATACCCGTGCATCGAAAGAACAAACTGGCAAGGTACCTGTCACAACGGCGTTGGATGCCTGCGCATCCTGCTGTGTCAAAGCGAACACTCGGGCCTGTCCTTCACTGATGGCGGGCTGTCCTTGGCCTCGACCTCTGCCTCCTCGTCCTCTCTGGATCGGTCCGCCGCGTCCACGGCCTCTGGTTGCACCTAGCTGGCGTGGAGCATTGCTTGTGGCAGGAAGTAAAGCTCTCTGAGGAGGGGGCGGTGATGGTGGTAGGGTCACATACGGAACTGTCGCCGCTCCCTGTCGTCTTACTGGACAATCCCTAATACGATGGTGCAGACTCCCGCACCTAAAGCATCCTGGCGACGACTGTTGTCCCTGTGTATACGATCCATACAGTTGACTGTGTCCAAACCCTCTGCCGGCCCTATCTCTCGGAAGGAATCTGGCATGCTGCCTTTGATCTGGCTTGCTGGTACGAATCCTCTTCGGCCCGGTAACAGACGAAGTTGCTGAAATACGTGCCTCCATCCGCAATGCCGTATCCATAGCTGCTGAATAAGTGTCGAATTGCTGGGCGCCAATGGCAAGATATAGTTGGGCATCTAGTCCCTGTATGAATCTCTTCACCCTCTTCGCTTCGGTATCCACCAGATACGGAGCATATCGGGACAATTGTGTAAACTGGACGTCATACTCAGACACCGTCATCCCTGGTGTCTTGATCAAGGTCTCAAAACTACGAGCTCTGGCGTCACGAACGCTTTCCGGAAGGAAACGGGCTAGAAAAACTGCTGTGAACTCGGTCCAGGTCATGGACGGTAGACCTGCAACTCGACCTCTCAGAACCGACTCCCACCATATCTGTGCGAGGCCCTCTAATCGGAAACTCGCCAGCTCTACCCATCGGTCATCAGAACACCTCAGCGAGCGGCAGATTCTGGCCAAACTGTCAAGGAACGTCTGCGGGTCCTCTGCTACCTCGGTACCCGTGAAGACTGGAGGTCTCAGCCTCATGAAATCCTGTAGCGAAACCGGGATTGTCACGGTGGTAGTAGTAGGAGCAGGTATCACAGTAGTCTGGGATGCAGTGGGTACGTCCTCCGGCCTCGGTGCATGACTGGCCGCAACGAAGGATCCTACCATCTGACATAGCTCCTGCATACTCCCCATCATCTGTCTCAACTCCTCCATACTAGTCTCGAGTCTATCCATACGGCCTGGGGAAGGTGGATCGGTCTGTCCCTGCGGCGTAGGGATACTACCCTGCTCAGTCCTAGTCTCGGATGAGCCAGCTCGAATCTCGTCTCGGGCGGTAGCCCTCTGTGCTCTGGTAGTCTTTGGCGGCATAGTAGCTGGTATAGGAACATGACAATAAGATCGATGCAATAGGATTGTAGGATATACGAAATTGAAGAAGGAATTTCAAGCAAGTATATCCTAAAGTCACCTAGGCGGAGTACCGCATCGCAAGTATGCCGCGGACATACGTACGCTACGCTACCCAGCTTAAGTCACTTACTCCATCTACTAAGGGTCATCCTACACTCGGAAAGGTGAAACCTATCGCTCTGATACCAACTTTGTCACGACCCGCAAGGTACGGAACGCGACCGGCACTTAAGTTACGATACGTCTCAAGGCGTCCGTAAAATAAGTAAGCCGAAGCCCAGAATACAAAACCCAATTAAGAATTTGAGTGAAAGAAAACCAATTTATTTAAAACATTTTTCAACATTAATCCACATCAAGTCCCTTTTTAAAATAACCTTCCTCTTTCCAAAATTCCTGCAGAATTTCCTTTGTAAATCAGGCCTCAAACGGGCGCAAAACCGAAATATAAATAAATAACATGAATATGGCATCCCCAAGCGGGAGCTAGCTCTTCGCCTTAAGACGGTCACAAATCCCACGCAATGTAAAACAACAATGTGCATAAATAAGTATGAAGTATGGGTAAAATAACATGTCGACTCAAGTGAGCTCGACCCCAAATAACATATCATAATATCCCCAAGTCTCACAATCTCGTCTCTAAGTCAATATACAGTAATCCAAATAACTGGTACAGCTGAAATAGTAGTAGTAGCAGTGGCAGTAGTAGTAGCAGTAGTAGCAACAGTAGATGGAGTACTCTAGATACAATGAGCATATATAAGGTGGTACAAAATGATAACCCACCTAGGAGCAAAAGTCTTGAGTCCAAGCAAAAAGGGCAATGAGCAAAAGTGTCCGCCGCTACAGTGCTGACGGAACAGACCTACAGAAAAGCTGGGCACAACGGGGGTGAGTTGCCAGCTCGTGAGTAATAAATAACATTTACTAAGGCTATCGTATGCATGTACACAAGTATCCTAGCATCTCTAAAACAGGTATGGCTATATGTACTAGCAGGTATGTATGCATCATCAGGGTTCTAACCAGTATGTCACATGGATGCAATAACAGGTATGTATGCCACATGAGTCAACTCAGGATCTCATCATGAAGGTATAAGAATTGTTCCTTCATTTGTTTTGAAAACTTCTTTTAAACATCAGCATAATATCCATGAAATCAATAAAATCCGTGTCCAGCAACGACACCTCAAATCTGTCTAAATCTCATATATCCATGTCAAATATCTCTAGCCTCAGCCATCCGGCTGATCCATGTCAAATATCCAAATCTCAATCTAGCGGCCACGGTCGGTATCCTCTGGATATCCGCCGTGCCAAATGAAATCACCGGTAGGTAATCCGTCCCCTGCCAGGCTCAACGCCATCATCTGCGATCTTCTTGCCCCGGGGTACCTTACCGGGCCTACCATGTACCCGTGACGGTTCCTCTACTCCTCGACACGGATCTCGAAAACCACAGCAAACTCATGGTGGACGACACTTTACATCACTAGAAAACCGCAACTTTTATATTAAAAGATCGTAAGTTTGGAAATCTTGCGGCTTTCCCCAAAATCCAGAAATATCATAAATCTCATGAAATCATCATGGGTGCATATGTCAATGATAATGAATGCATAAGGTATCAATATGCAATATATGATCTATACTACGCATGAGCAAGTGAATTAATGCATTTGCACGAGAATAGCAATTCTTATGATTTCTTTTAATATATTTATTGCAATAGCACAATTCTAAGCAATTAACATGTTTCAGATTTGCAGTTATCTAGTGTTGTGACATGGCAATTACCGGGGTGTGTGTCAACATGAATAGTGCTTGTGCTGCATATAAAAACCTGGTAATGGTGCATGTGTCTTATAAATGAGTTTGCGTATATGGGTATGACATATTGATCTAATTGCAGCAATTATCATGCAAGTGTTATTATTCTAATGTCACAAGTGATTATCCAGTTTACTATTTTCCAGTTTACTAAATCTATCGGGCGACTTGCGCCATCCAAACGATCGTCCCCCGTAGATGTTAAATCTACTCACCCGTGATCCTGTGTTAGGTATGTCCGACCACCTGCTTCCCTTTCTCCGCTGCGCTCGAAGTCCCTGCCGGTGAACCTAGAATTTACAAAGTCACCATATAAGGAAAAATCCTGCAAACACGATTTATCTATAAAAAGGATACGCGTGCGTGAAACTAAATGCGTGTGCACACGATACGACGCGACGCGCACAAACCCACTAGAACCTATGCCAAGTCGGATAAATCGGGTATTTTTATGAAATCTGGGGAAATTCTCTGGTTAACTGGTCTCAACAGCGCCTACTTGGGTTACTCTAACCATCACAACCATTACATTCTCAAAATTCTCTTAATTCACCCAAAATTTCCACTAAAGCATGTGATAATTACCAACTAATCTAGATGACCATAATTTTAGCAATTTAGAGTCGGGTTAAGGGGGTTATACCTCAAAAGACCCTAGATGAAGGAGAAGAGAAGGAGTAGGAGAGTGTGTGTTGTTGCTACAGCTCCTGGTGCTGCAAAACTTGACTTGAAATGAGCTGTGATGGGCTGCAGATGTTGTTTCTGTAACTTGCTGATGCTTACACGAGCTGTTGCTGATTTTGTTTCAGTTTGGTGTGGTGTAATATATTTTGTGTTGCTGTTTGAAGTAGTAGCAGCAGCAGGGATAGTAGTATGATTGTGGGAAGGGTTGTGTGATTAGGGGGGAGAGTTTATGTAAGGAGTTTGGGGCTGATGTAACAGCTGTTGTCGTTGAAAATGGCTGATGTTATAGGCTGATGAAGTTGATGTTTTGTTTTGGAGCTGAATTGTTGCTGATGTGAGTGTTGTAGCTGAAACGTGTTGCTGTGAGTGTTGTCGTGGTGTGGTGTGTGGTGTTTTGTGTTGAAACTATGGGCTGATATGATGCTATGGGCTGATATGATGTGATGCTGCTGCTGTTTTTTCAAGGGTTTGGTGGCTGTTGCAGCAGCAATTGCTGACTTTAAGGCTGAAATTGGGCAGAAATTGGGCTGATGTGATGTTGGTGCTGTTTTTTTTTTCAAAGGGATAGGTGGCTGATGTAGCCCAAATTGCTGACCTTAAGCTGAAATTGGACAGAATTTGGGGCTGTTGTGACGTTGGTGTTACAGTTCTTGATCCGCCTGAGGCTGCAGGCGGTTCCTTTCAGTCTCTCCCTTCTCGATTCCTCCCTCGTTTTCAAGAGTCACCCTGGCGGTCGAGCTGGCGACCTGAGATGGGTTTATTTTACTTTTAGGAAGCGGTGGGGGGTCGCTGCTGGGACCGGGGTCGTGGCCTTGCCCTCCTCCATTCATGATTGGAAAAAGAAATTTTTCTTCGTTTCCCGTCCCGAGGGCGAGGACTGGCCGGTGCCCACCAAGTGGTCGAGGGAGAAGTGTCTTCTCGGGCGCAGCCCGCTCCCGCCCCTACTGCCCCGGTGGCGGCTCCTCGAGGACGCTCGGCGGCGGATCCCGCCCCGGGCCCCAGCAGAGCATCGGGTCGGAAGCGGGCCCTGATTCTGGAGGACACAGCTTCGGAAGAGGAGATCGGCTCTCCCCCGGAGTCGCTCAAGAGGAGTTCCCGGAGACCCTCCCGGGGCCGGTCCTCCCCGACCGTAGTGGAGGAAGGGGGCTCCGGTTCGCGGTGCCATCGGGGCTGTCGGTCGCGGACAGGCTCCTGCACGAAATAGAGACCTCGGCCAGGGGTCGAGTTCTTGGAGGGACCCTCAGGGCCCAGCCGGCGTCGATCGCCCAGGAGTCCATGCAGGTAAGCCCCCGGTTCATCGTGAGATTTGGTGCCCTTTGCTTTTTCTGATCTTTTTTATGTCTTCCCAGGTCCTCCAGGACGTGGCCCTCGCCCTTCGCATGGAGACGGAGGTGGTAGCCCCGGCGGTGGAGGCCACGGGCCAGCTCGCCGCGCTGCAAGAGAGCTCCAAGCGAGAGCAGGAGGCGATGTCGGCGAAGATCGCCGCCCTGGAGGGTGAGGTGGATGCCGGGAAGAGGGAGATCGCCCGGCATCGCGAGGCCGCCGTGATCGCCGAGGGCAAGCTCGAGGACTCCCAGGTGCTCGCCGAGAACCTGAAGAGGACGGTGAAGGCCCTCTGTCACGCCCCGCTTCCCAGAGTACGCTAAGATGGACACGCGACATAGCCAACCATGCTACCTGTGGATAGGAAAATCCTTCCACAGTCACAATACGGCTGTAGAGATATCAAGAACAGAAAAGTAAACTAACTATCTAGTACATGTCCATAAGCCAGAGTAAAAGAGTCAAGAAATAACAATATGCGGAAGCCAAAAGATATAATAAATGAAACGCCTGGAAGTGAAATTACATACCGACAGGAACTTCACCGCTCGTCTAACAGAGGCAATACTCCTGATCAGTCTGCAACAAGGTAGAAGAATCAGGGCCATGCAAAACCCAGACGTCAGCGCGTCATGTCATCAAGCAATAAAATATAAACAGGGTACTAGGCAATGCAAATACAATCATGAATGAAAAGCAAATGTAACAGTAATGCAAATTATGGCAGTGAAGGGTAATGTGCAGTGAGTAAACTAAACTGAACTATTGGTTTATCTACTCTCAAGTCTTTGAAATCAAATTGATGAATCATCGATGTAACTCAATAGTATCCCGTGCATGCCCGGGACCACGGTCTACAGACCCTCGGGCTGAAACCGAGACGTGCCGCTAGGCAGTAAAAGGTAGCAGGTACAGGCGAGTGATGTCAGCATCATCACTCCGGGGCTGGCCTAGCCAGTAAGACTGATCAGAAAAGGTATCGAACTGTTGAGTTACAAGTCAGGTTTCACCTTTGATTTCCCCATACCCCCAAGTTATAAGTGTTCCAGTCAGGTATTCAGTAATCAAGAACTAATGCCAACACAGGATCAGATAAGCAGGTTTGTCTGGATAGATAACAGGAACGGTCCGTAAGTACTACATGTCAGGTTTGTTGGCATTAGACACGAGATCAAGTAATGGGTCAAGTCATGGCACATCAGGTCAATTCAAGTAGTGTACGGTACCCTGTCGGGTCAATCAATATGTGTGTAGCGAGTCAGGTCAAGGTGTAAAAGATATCATGTGTGTTCCCCTCCGAAAGACGGCCAAGACGACGTGATGACGTCTTGCCTGAGATTCGGGGCAGATGCTATTTGGTTTTATCCATCCACCTCTCCGAAAATACCAAGTTGATTTATGGCACCGTGTATCGGAGGTTTAGACGGATGCGGCCGATGTAGCAGACTTCGTCAGATTCCCCCTCGTTAGAGGGGTTTTTGATTGTGGGGATGCTCTTCCTTGCAGGCGCAAGCCCCTGCAGTTAATTACGCTACCGCATCGCGGTAACAACTTTCTCCTTCTCCAGAATTTCACTTTGTGTCGTGGGTGTTTGTTTTGTCTTGTGGTTGCCCGTGGATTGTATACGGAGACTAATTTATGTCGTCACCCATAGCACGTGGATTAGTCCAAATCCGTATTTTCTTAGATTTAGTTTTGGGGTTTTGGTTTGAGGATACGTTAGCCATATTTGAGGCTAAGATCAACTCAAACGTTTGTTAAGGATACGTTAGTCTGATTTGAGACTAAGATCAACTTAACGTAGTGATCCATTTAATATATGGCCGTTGGGACCCGTTACCTCTCTGACGACGTTGAAGGATTACAACGACAGGTGTCAGAGGAGTTTGGAGATGTACCCTTGAACCAAAGTCGATTTGAAGTTTTATCGTTCATTTAAATGTTTAAGGATACGTTAGCCGTATTTGGGGCTAAGATCAACTTAAACGGGACCGTTTAGATCCGACAAAAGAGCATTTGGATGCTCAATTGTTCCAGTTTAGGGACGTGGTGGTCCATATTCCAGTTTAGGGACGTGGTGGTCCCTCGTTCCCATTTAGGGACGAATATTAGTTTAAGGACGTTTCGGTCCAACATTCCCATTTAGGGACGGATATTAGTTTAAGGACGTTTCGGTCCATTATTAGTTTAAGGACGTCTCGGTCCATTATTAGTTTAAGGACGTCTCGGTCCACGAGTTTAAGGACCCCGCAGTCCGTATTAATGTGTGGTCGTCGGGACCCGTCACCTCTCTGACGTCGTTGAAGGATTACAACGATAGGTGTCAGAGGAGTTCGGAGATGTACCCTTGAACCGGATGTAGATTAATTTAAGAGAGTCGACGTGCTCAGTCAATTTAATTTGAGGACTTATGGCCATGATTGGGTTAAGTCCAACTGAGAAATGTCCAACGTTTTGTTTGCATTTGTCCTGTTAGACCTGTGTTAGGGCTTTGCCCGTGTTTAGCAATGCACAGCATTTTATCCTAGCCTGCTAGGCCTTTCTGATTTGGGCTCTGTCCATTTATTTTTGATGCAGAGCATCTGTCTTTGCTTGGGCTCTGCCCTCTTTTAAAACAATGCAAAGCATTTAGTTCAGTCTGTTAGGTCTTTTTTTAAATTGGGCTAGGCCCTTCCGCAAATAATGCAATGCATTAATTATTTGACAGTGGCTTGTCAGGCGCTTTGCGCTAAATAATGAGCGCAAGCGCTCGTGGAAGCGACACGTGTCGCACTCTGGTGAATGCAAGCGCAATAGCGCAGTGCGCTGTGTCAGTGCGCTGCGCTGTTGCGCTGCTGACACGTGGCGCTCCCTGGTGGCTTGCGCCAACAAAGGAGCGCAACAGTGCAATTTTTCAAGTGCAAAGCACTGTTTTATATTTTGATCGATTTTAAATCAAAGAAAACAAGTTTTTTCTTGTTTTCAAAGAACCAATGGTTCATAAGAAAGTACAAAGCACTATTATTATTTATTTTTCTTTTTTAAGATTATTGATCTTGTTCTTAAATTAATAATCTGTACATAAGAGAATTTTCTCTTTTTCCTAAAGGTTTTTACCTTTTCTTCTTTTGAAATTTCTTCAGAGTTCTCTCTGTTTGAAGCTCTTGATTTTTCAAGAAATGTTGATCCTTTTGAATTGAGGCCTAGGGTCCTTTTTATAGTGCCCATAAATTAGTTAAATTTGTTAAAGAGATCTTTCTCTGAGTGATTTGGGGAATTTTCCCCACCGTTGGATCTTTGATCCAAGGGCTTCTGTTTTACAGAAGACAATCTTCTTGTTTTAACAAGAACAGAAAAGATTTTTCTAGAATTTTAATTCTGTTTGGCGCAGATGCACCAACGCTTGACACGTGTCGCACAGCGCAACCGCGCTAGAGCAACCGTGCTAGCGCGTGTCGCGCAGCGCACAGCGTAGCGCAACCGCGCTGCCACGTGGCGCGCAGCGCACAGCGCAGTTCAGCTGAAGCGTTGCTTCTTAAAGTTTGAATTTTAAACAGAGCTTTGCTCTGATTGGGTGCGCTACCTCGGGCGCTGTGCTTCCTGCGCTGACGTGTCTGATTTTGACACGTGGTGCTCTGTGCGCAGCGCAGGAGATCTGAAGCGTTGCTTCATTTAATTTAACTTCAATTTTCTCTTTAATTTTCAAGACAGGGTTTTGCTCTGATTGGGGAAAAACAGAAGCATTGCTTCTTTTCCCATCTTGGAATTTGAACAGAGCTTTGCTCTGATTGGGGTAAACAGATGCCCCCCCACCGTTGCGCTTACGTGGCTCCCCAAACATGAGCGCAGCAGTGGCAGAATTCCAACCGTTGCGGTAACTTTTAGAAGTTGAAAGGGCATTTGATGCCTATAAATAGGACCTTTGGTCCTTAGATGATTTCATCTTCACAATTTTATTTTCAGAACTCATAGCCCTGCTCTCTTGTTTAACACTTTTAAACGTTCAAACTTTAGAGAATTTTAGGTAAAAATATCAATTTTGATTAAATCAAATCAATTTTAAGAGCTTTGCTCTCAGTAGATCCCTGATCTAAAGAAGACCCATTTAGGGTTTCACTTAGCAGAGCTTTGCTCTAAAGGGGTCTATAAAAGACTAAAGAGAGCCCTATTAGGGTTCCATTAATAGAGCTTTGCTCTCTAAAAGATCTTCCCTGTATTTTCTCATTTCATTAATGGAGCTTTGCTCCTCCCAAATCATATAGAAGAACTCTTAAGAATTCTTCATGGAACTTGAAAGTTAAAGATGACATTTTATTCCTCAGTGCATTATATCGTTTTGCTTAATCAGTCTTTCTGATAATTTTTGTTGATTTTCTTTTACAGAAACAATGAACGACCACATGTACAATCTTGACGAGATCATCTCTTACGGGGACATCCGCCGACTTGGCTGTTCTCAAAATCGAGAGTTCACAAACGCGGAGTGTGCTGAAATCATGAGCCGCTTCGACGCATATAACGGTCCATTGCTTCCCCGACGTTCCTCTCTCCTGAAACTTATCGTGGGAGCCATCTGGGAAGCGCTTCCCCTATTCTGTTCCGGTGTGCCACTTAGGGCGTTGGATGCCGCTGAGGATAAGGTGCACTCGGTGTACCAGATGAACTTTATCTTGAAGAGACGGCGAGACAGTCTTGTCGATCTCTTGCACGAGGTCTTTCAACAGTCTGCCATACTCGCTGCTTATCGGAGGGTGGAAGACATCAGGAGGGACCCTGACTCTTGTGCTCGTGAAAGAAAGCACACCAGGATGGTCCGCAAGGCTTGGAAAGTCATAGATAGGGTCACTTTCGAGTTTCTCAATCCATGTCCTGGGTTCGAGGTTATACCTTTGTAAACATTTTAATAATGTTATTATCTATTTTTCCGTGATTGTAAGGACCCCTTTTTATGATATGAATAGAAAATTTCCATTTCAATTTGTCTTATTTCTTGTTCTGAATCTTTTGCACAGGCCTGAATGAGTGTGTCTCGAACGCTTGATCAAATGTAAATCTGATGTTCTTCCTGTCACTTCCTTCTTTCTTTTATTGTGCGTATGCTGTCTTAATAAACAGGGTCGATAGATAATAGAGTAAGCATCTAGATTTCTCCAAGAGATAGCGATGGCTTAGGCCGCAGGTTCAGATCTGCCGCCTAAGACTTTTCAACTCTATGAGCCGTGAGGGTTTCATAGTGACTTTTCTCCCTACGGATCGAGGGGATCTCGTAGGTGGATTTTCTCCTTAGGAGTCGTGAGGATTCCTAAGTGTGTTTTCTCTTACAAGTCGTAAGGATCTCATAAGAGAATTTTTCCCTCTCACGAGTCGAGAGGACCCGTAAGCGGTTGCTTTCCTCCTTGTCGAGTTTCGAGTTTGGAGAGCGAGACCCGTGGATAGTGTGCAAGAGACCGTTTTGGACCAACTTGCAGGGTCCCAGTGCTTAGGAAACAGGCTTCTTTCATGCCCACTGCCTAAGGCTTTATCTTACGAGTCGAGCCGCCCCAAGAATTTCTCGCAAAGACATCAATTTCTTCACAAGTCGAGACGAATCGAGTGTTTCTCGCAAGAACATCCTAACGTCGCATTTAACCTCTGCTTTTTACGACAGAAGCCCGTTAAGGTCGGTGGTACTTAGGGTTTTGGCCATCGTACCGTCGCATAAGCTGATATAGTCCTCGATAGGCAATCGTGCTGTTCGAGTAGCCCTGCGACTGCCGTGTATTTGATCCCTTCGGGGGCTGGACAAGACGTCTTCAAGCAATCTTCCTAGGCAGTTTGACCGTCGGAAGAGCGAGCGTTAGGAATTTGCCATGCCGCTTTTTACTTGAGGTTAGGCTCATTTTGGCGAGCCCCGATGAGTCATAACCACTCCGCGCTGGTGTGGGATGATCTCCGATAGTCTTTCAGGTTTTATGTGAGTTGCCATCAAGACCTTGAAGCTAAGAATTTGGCCTTCGCTTCGTTTACTGGCATCGCGTCTACTGTATCGAGACGAATGTAGCGGTGGGAACTAGGGATTTTGCCGTGGCTCCATTTGTTTGATTGTCGTGTCTGAACCTTGCTGGAGGAAGAACGCTGGAGTGACATCTCATCTGCGGTATCGAGACGAACGTCGTAGTTGTCTCTAGGTTGCTAGTGAACCGTCGAGGTTTGGAACCAGGGATTTTGCCGTGGCTCTATTTGTTTGATGATGTTGCGTCTGCTGTGTCGAGACGAACGTTGGGGTGACATCTCGTCTGCTGTATCGAGACGGACGTCGAGGTTGTCTCTAGGTTGCTGGTGAACCGTCGAGGTTTGGAACTAAGGATTTTTCCGTGGCACCGTTTGTTTGATGATGTTGCGTCTGCGGTGTCGAGACGAACGTCGGGGTGACGCTTCGTCTGCTGTATCGAGACGGACGTCGAGGTTGTCTCTAGGTTGCTGGTGAACCGTCGAGGTTTGGAACTAGGGATTTTGCCGTGGCTCCGTTTGTTTGATGATGTTGCGTCTGCTGTGTCGAGACGAACGTTGGGGTGACATCTCGTCTGCTGTATTGAGATGGACGTCGAGGTTGTCTCTAGGTTGCTGGTGAACCGTAGAAGCTTGGAACTAGGGACTTTGCCGTGGCTCCGCTATTTGGTGATGTTGCGTCTGCTGTGTCGAGACGAACGTCGAGGTGGTGACCATTCCTCACTGGTGTGAGACGATCTCCGGTTGTCTTTCAAGCTTTATATGACTTGCCGTTAAGACCTTGAAGCTAGGAATTTGGCCTTCACTTCGTTTTCTTTGTCATGTCCGAATCTTGTTGGAGGAAGGACATTGTTGTTGACATCTCGTCTGCTGTATCGAGACGAATGTTGAGGTGGAGC
Source organism: Agapanthus africanus (assembly GCA_030015575.1). Classification (NCBI taxonomy): domain Eukaryota; kingdom Viridiplantae; phylum Streptophyta; class Magnoliopsida; order Asparagales; family Amaryllidaceae; genus Agapanthus; species Agapanthus africanus. Next base: position 22,384,879 of record CM057346.1, read on the forward strand.
TGGGATTTTGCCGTCACTCCGCTTTGCTGACTGTGGGGTCTTTTGTTGACGTTGTATCTGCATCTTGATGGACTGCGAAGGAACGCCTTTGTTAACATCTCGTCTGCTGTATCGAGACGATTGTTGAGAAGAAGCTGGGATTTGGCCGTCGCTTCGTTTTGTTTTGACCGCGAGGTCTTTTGTTGGCATTATATCTGCATCTTGATGGACAGCGAAGGAAAGCCGTTGCTAACATCTCGTCTGCTGTATCGAGACGATTGTTGAGATGAAGCTGGGATTTGGCCGTCGCTTCGTTTTGTTTTGACCGCGAGGTCTTTTATTGGCGTTATATCTGCATCTTGATGGACTGCGAAAGAACGCCGTTGTTGACATTGCGTCTGCATTTGGTTGGAGTGGGGAGAAACGCCGTTGGCGATCTCTAAGTTGTCGATATTGACGTCGAGACCCTGAAGCTAGGGATCTTCTTCTTGCTTCGTTTGTTGACATTGTGTCTGAAATATTGCGACAAATGTCGAGATGGTCTCTAGGTTGTCTATGAACCGTCGAGATTTGGCTTCGCTTTCTGATGGAGCCTGTTGGAAAGGTATAGTTCCCTCTTTGTTTGTGCCCCTGGATTGTATACAGGGATCGATGTGATCTCACCTGTAGGGCATGAATTTTGTTATATATATATATATATATATATATATATATATATATATATATATTTTATTTTATTTCTTTCCGCGATGCTCTATCATTTCAGCTCTTATATTGCGAAAATTGCGATTGCCCAATCATTTCGGCTATTTTTTTTTGCGGTGCCCAATCATTTCGTCTATTTATTTTATTTTTACTCGCTGTTTTTTATTGCGAGTTGCCCAATCATTTCGGCTATTTATTTTATTTTTACTCGCTGCTTTTTATTGCGAGTTGCCCAATCATTTCGGCTATTTTTCATGCATATATTTTTACTTGCTGCTTTTTATTGCAAGTTGCCCCATCATTTCGGCTATTTCATATGCATTTTCGGCTCGCTGATTTTTTTATCGCGAGTGTGGAACTTGGAACCTGATGTCAATCTTAGCATCAGCATCGCTACGACTGGAATATTGCCAGGAGCGAATCATCATTTGCCATGAAAGGACTTGGAATTTGATACCGATTTAGGCATCAGCATCGCTACAACTGGGATATTGCCAGGAGCGAATCATCATCTGCCTCTGTCGATATCGAACAAAGGTGGCTTAGCGACCAGGGTTAGGGTCCTGTCGACTAAGGCTTTTGACTTCATGAGCCGTAAGGGTCTCACAAAGGTATTTCTCCCTACGAGTTGTGAGGATCTCGCAGGTGCGTTTTCTCCTTAGGAATCGTGAGGATTCCTAAGTGTATGTTCCCCCTGTAAGTCGTAAGGATCTTACAAAAGGGTTTTCTCCTTATAAGCCGAGAGGACTTATAAGGGTTGTTTATCATGCGTACATATCCCCAGTCACGGATGGGACTTGGTTAGGGAAATGTTTATTCGCGCCCGTGGATTGTATACAAGAGCCAGTATTGGACCACTTGTAGGGCAATATTGAAAGTTGTGGGGGTTGCTTAAGCACAGGTTTAGGTCTCTGTAACTTAAGACTTTCAAATCTTATGAGCCGGGAGGGTCCCATAAGAGAGTTCTCCTTACGAGTCGTGAGGATCTCGCAAGTGTATTTTCTCCTTAGGAATCGTAGGGATCCCTAAGTGTGTTGCTCCCTTTTGAATCGTAAGGATCTCACGCGGGTGGTTTCTCCTTACAAGGTCGAGAGGACCCTGTAAGTGTCTTTTAACGAGGGTGCGCCCTTTCGGGTTTTCACAAACACTCGCCGGTAGTCCTGCTGTTTTTACTCACGGAGCCCTTTCGGGTTTTCATCCGTGCCCTTTTTGCTTATGGACATACCGTTTTTATTTATTCTTTTTATTTTCTTCTTTTCTCTTTTTTTTACGAGGTCGCGCCCTTTCGGGTTTTCACGAACACTCGCCGGTAGCCCTGCTGTTTTTACTCACGGAGCCCTTTCGGGTTTTCATCCGTGCCCTTTTTGCTGATGGACATACCGTTTTTATTTATTATATTTTTTTTCTTTTTTTTTATCTCGTCAGCCTAAGGATGCTGCAGTATTAGTTTAAAGACGTTTCGGTCATTTGCAAGTTTTAGGACATTGCGGTCCATCATTAGTTTAAGAACGTTTCGGTCCAGTGTCGCCGTATTTGAGGCGAATATCTAATTTATTGACTTTTCGGTCTATAGGTCCTACCCCATAAATGAGCATAATGCCCCTGGCGTATCCATATTTCTCGGAGCGTGCGGTTGTGGCGGACTCACCTTCAGTTTTCAGACAGCGCAAACTCGCCCTGTTGGTATTGGTCTTCAACCCAGTTTTTGAAGATGTAGCAGTTCTCGATCAGGTGACCTACTGTTTGGTGGTAAGGGCAATAATTAGGATTATTAACATCGCCTGGCCGCAACGGACGTTTTGGACCCGGCAAATTGATGAGTCTGTCGCACACTGCCAGCGCGAACAGTCCCCTTGTTTTATCTTGCGGAAACGAGTAAGGACGTTTCAACTTTTCCTGGAGGGGTTGCCGCTTGTTGCTTTGGCGAGCAACCGGTCTAGGGTCACTTGACTGTTGTTGAGCGCTGGCGACGAAGACCGTTTTTCCTTTTCCTTTATCTTTTTTGCTCGATCCTTTGTTTACGGGGCCGAGATTTTTTTCGAATAGCGTGCGATTACATGGCTGATCGTTCTCGCAGCTCCTCAATTCCTTTATTTTTGAAATAGATTCCCCGAGAGAAGGGTTGGGGGTAGCTTCTTCGTCAGAGTCGCTCCCAAAGGTGATAATTTGTGATCTCTTGGAGTCGGCTATATAACAATCGGCGGCGGCTCTTTTGCGCTCATCTATCACAATTTTTCGGCGTCTACGAGCTTCACATTTTGTCCTTGTTTTTGAGTGACATACCCTTGCCACCAACAGTTAAAGCATTCGCAGTCTTCGGTAGGATGTATAATCTTCTGATGATATAAACAGAAGTTAGGGTGCATCTCTACCTCAGCGAGAGTATTTTCTTTAGAGGGCGGTAGCTTCATTCCTACTGATAGAGCTCTGGCGAACCTTTTCCTCGTCTTGAATTTGTTTTTACCCGTAGTGTATGGCTTTTGATTTGACGGGAATGCCTTGGCTCTTTCCAGTATGGCCATTTCACGCTCTTGATTGGCTTTTGCTTTCAGACGAATTTCATTTAGGAAGACATCAATCAACTCGTCTGATGGCTGTAGAATCTCCGACTCAGGGTTCGCCATTGATTTCTCAGCGCAAGGAGCCTCCTCATCATCCGTCGGTGAATGAGAAATTACATGACAAGTCGCTACGTATTCTTCGGATTCATCTGATGAGTTTTCTCCATCATTTTCATCCTCGACGAAAGAACAAGTTGCCCCGGCGTGTCCATCTTCTTCGGAGAGTGCGGCTGTGGTGGGTTTACCTTCCAGTTTTCCGACAGCGCGAACTTGCCTTGTAGGTACTGATCCTCGATCCATCCCTTAAAGACGAAACAATCCTCAATCGGGTGACTTACCGTTTGGTGGTAAGGGCAATAATTGGGATTATTAAGATCACCTAGCTGCGACAGACGCTTTGGACTCGGCAGATTAATGAGTCTGTTGCGCACTACCAGCTCGAACAGTCTTCTCGTTTTATTCTGAGGAAACGAGTAAGGACGTCCTAGCCTCTCTTCGAGGGATGGGCGTGGACGCACGTTGTTTTGGCGAACGACAGGCTTTGAGTTGTTCGACTGTTGCTGAGCATTGGCAACGACGATCGCTTTCCCTTTTCCTTTCTCATTTCGGGAATCTGGTTTTGGAGGAGACGGTCCCTGGCCCATCTGGTCCATTTGGGCTAATTTGTCGATCAGGGCCTGGAAGGTGGTCGGCCTGAAGAACATCATGAATTGCGATATGGTCGCCTGCGGATCAAGAGTGCCCACAAACATGCCTACCGCAGGTGCCTCTTCTATGCGTTGTTCGCATTTCGACCATAGGTTCCGCCATCGCGTTGCATATTGGACCCACATTTCGCCCGGCCTTATCCTGGCATTAATCAATGCTGTTATCGGGGTGCGTTCACTAGCACTCGCGAATCTTTGTGTAAACAGGAGCTCCATCTCCGCAAATGTTTTGACAGAGTCGTTAGGTAGTTCTGAATACCATTCAAAGGCTGTTTCTGCTAAGCTGCCGACGAATTGGCGTAGCAACAACTTGTCATTGCCTCCAGTATTGCCGCATAAGGCCCTGAATTGAGCGACATGCTGATGCGGATTCCCTGTCCCTTTATATACGTGGAATTTAGGGATCGTATATCCCGGCGGGTAACTGATTTGGTCGTACCATCTCGGATACGGTCGTCCGGTTCCAGCAATTTGCCCAGCCGCTTCATTCGCCTGATGAACCCGGATCTGCTGAGCTATATATTCGTCCAGGTCAGCTTTGGAGATTGCCTCCTCCTTGGCTGTTGACAGATCCGGTGGAGGATTTGACGTTTCTCCCCTGTCGTCTTCAAGGACGATCGAAGGATCTTCAGCAGGAGGGTCCGGCTGTAACATTATCCCTACCATATCTTGGAAGAGGAGCGCCATCTATTTTATGTTAACCGCTTGCTCTGCAGCTTCTTTGTCCCTCTTTTCGAGGACTCTGCGTAAAAAGTCAGCGTCGGTTTCTTGTTCGTGCCGCTGTTCTGATGATACTTCCAAGCTTTCTTTTGGCTTGGTAAGTGCAGCCATCACAGTCATCATTTCCCGAAGCTTCTGTTGCTGCTCTTGGACTTTTGTCATGCATCGGGTAAGCGGTCGGTGGCCCATCGAAGCGCGGCTTTCCTCCCTTCCAGAAGCCATATAAACAGTATGCACCACCATGCCCCCAGACTTGGGGCGTTTGTGTTCGGTGTCTTTGCGATTTGCCAAAGACACAGGGGCCTTTTGCGGCCTCCTTCTCTTTTGAGTGATTGGAGTTGAGGGGGCCGTTGTAGTCGGCACCCAAGTAGCTTTTGCTTTTTGTGGCTTGACAGAGTAATCCTTCTCTTGCCGTACCTTCATCTTTTTCTGTTGGCGGAGATAGTTTTCATCAATCACCGACTCTTGGACCTGTCGCCAGACTTTGTAAATTTTAGAGGACAGCCTTTGAGGGGGCTGCTCTAGCTTCTTCTCTGGAGTATTCTCTACAAGTGAAGGAGTTTGTTTCAACACTGCAGTAGGAGAATTTCTGCGCACCGTGTTCAGCAATACAAAGCTGTTCCCGGTTGGAACGGCAGCATCGATCCCTACCATTGGAGTTGGTGGCGTAAATCCAGAGGGGGGGTTGCCCCCAGCCTTTCTTACTCGATGCCAGCGGCGACGTCGAGCGTGTCTTGCGGATGGAGTTACTTCCGTTGTTGGATAAGCTCCTTCATGCCCCCTGCCCTGGATAGGGGAAGCAGCTTTGAGGGCCTCGCCTGGAGCAGCAACCGGAATGGCCATTCTTGTAGAAACTGACTTCTTGGAAGGAGAAGCCTTGATTTCGTCCGCTTGAGCCGGGATGGCTATCCGCTTTGGGATGGCAACTTCGGGCATCGCAGGCTTGCAGACGTTCTGGCCCAGTTTGTTGAAAACTGAGGTATTGAAACTGGGCGACCCGTTGAGAGGGGTCGCGGCAGTGGTAAGTCGATCAAAGACCGGCTTCTCCGGGGCTTCTTGCAACGTCATTGTGGCATTGAAGCTCGACGGTGGGAGCACGGTCCCGAAGAATAACCCCGCGGTGACCTGAGTTACCTGCTCCACTGACATCTTGAAAAAGGAAGCCGCTTGGGGCCCATAAGTCACCCCTCTAGCGCGGACGGAGTGAGAGTTGCAGTTGCAGGCAGTGCAGTTTGAAGCCATTGATCTTCAGTTCTCTGCACGGAGCAAGACACCAAATCTTAGTACCTCGAATCCACAGGCAACCACAGCAAACCGTGATTTGTTCGCGAACACGACACACGAAGTGTGGAGTGGAAAGAGGAAAAGGTCCCACCGGGCGTGCCAGAATCTGTTCCCCTCCGAAAGACGGCCAAGACGACGTGATGACGTCTTGCCTCGGGGCAGATACTATTTGGTTTTATCCATCCACCTCTCCGAAAATACCAAGTTGATTTATGGCACCGTGTATCGGAGGTTTAGACGGATGCGGCCGATGTAGCAGACTTCGTCAGATTCCCCCTTGTTAGAGGGTTTTTTGATTGTGGGGACACTCTTCCCTGCAGGCGCAAGCCCCTGCAGTTAATTACGCTACCGCATCGCGGTAACAACTTTCTCCTTCTCCAGAATTTCACTTCGTGTCGTGGGTGTTTGTTTTGTCTTGTGGTTGCCCGTGGATTGTATACGGAGACTAATTTATGTCGTCGCCCGTAGGACGTGGATTAGTCCAAATCCGTATTTTCTTAGATTTATTTTTGGGGTTTTGGTTTGAGGATACGTTAGCCATATTTGAGGCTAAGATCAACTCAAACGTTTGTTAAGGATACGTTAGTCTGATTTGAGACTAAGATCAACTTAACATAGTGATCCATTTAATATATGGCCGTTGGGACCTGTTACCTTTCTGACGATGTTGAAGGATTACAACGACAGGTGTCATAGAAGTTTGGAGATGTACCCTTGAACCAAAGTCGATTTGAAGTTTTATCGTTCATTTAAATGTTTAAGGATACGTTAGCCGTATTTGGGGCTAAGATCAACTTAAACGGGACCGTTTAGATCCGACAAAAGAGCATTTGGATGCTCTATTGTTCCAGTTTAGGGACGTGGTGGTCCATATTCCAGTTTAGGGACGTGGTGGTCCCTCGTTCCCATTTAGGGACGAATATTAGTTTAAGGACGTTTCGGTCCAACATTCCCATTTAGGGACGGATATTAGTTTAAGGACGTTTCGGTCCATTATTAGTTTAAGGACGTCTCGGTCCAATATTAGTTTAGGGACGTCTCGGTCCACGAGTTTAAGGACCCCGCAGTCCGTATTAATGTGTGGTCGTCGGGACCCGTCACCTCTCTGACGTCGTTGAAGGATTACAACGATAGGTGTCAGAGGAGTTCGGAGATGTACCCTTGAACTGGATGTAGATTAATTTAAGAGAGCCGACGTGCTCAGTCAATTTAATTTGAGAACTTATGGCCATGATTGGGTTAAGTCCAACTGAGAAATGTCCAACGTTTTGTTTGCATTTGTCCTGTTAGACCTGTGTTAGGGCTTTGCCCATATTTAGTAATGCACAGCATTTTATTCTGGCCTGCTAGGCCTTTCTGATTTGGGCTCTGTCCATTTATTTTTGATGCAGATCATCTGTCTTTGCTTGGGCTCTGCCCTCTTTTAAAACAATGCAAAGCATTTAGTTCAGCCTGTTAGGTCTTTTTTTTAATTGGGCTAGGCCCTTCTGCAAATAATGCAATGCATTAATTATTTGACAGTGGTTTGTCAGGCGCTTTGCGCCAAATAATGAGCGCAAGCGCTCGTGGAAGCGACACGTGTCGCACTCTGGTGAATGCAAGCGCAATAGCGCAGTGCACTGTGTCAGTGCGCTGCGCTATTGCGCTGCTGACACGTGGCGCTCCGTGGTGGCTTGCGCCAACAAAGGAGCGCAACAGTGCAATTTTTCAAGTGCAAAGCACTGTTTTATATTTTGATCGATTTTAAATAAAAGAAAACAAGTTTTTTCTTGTTTTCAAAGAACCAATGGTTCATAAGAAAGTGCAAAGCACTATTATTATTTATTTTTCTTTTTTAAGATTATTGATCTTGTTCTTAGATTAATAATCTGTACATAAGAGAATTTTCTCTTTTTCCTAAAGGTTTTTATCTTTTCTTCTTTTGAAATTTCTTCAGAGTTCTCTCTGTTTGAAGCTCTTGATTTTTCAAGAAATGTTGATCCTTTTGAATTGAGGCCTAGGGTCCTTTTTATAGTGCCCATAAATTAGTTAAATTTGTTAAAGAGATTTTTCACTGAGTGATTTGGGGAATTTTCCCCACCGTTGGATCTTTGATCCAAGGGCTTCTGTTTTACAGAAGAAAATCTTCTTGTTTTAATAAGAACAGAAAAGATCTTTCTAGAATTTTAATTCTGTTTGGCGCAGATGCACCAACATTTGACACGTGTCGCGCAGCGCAACTGCGCTTGCGCAACAGCGCTTACACGTGTCACACAGCGCAACCGCGCTAGCGCAACCGTGCTAGCGCGTATCGCGCAGCTCACAGCGCAGCGCAACCGCAACCGCGCTGCCACGTGGTGCACAGCGCAGTTCAGCTGAAGCGTTGCTTCTTAAAGTTTGAATTTTAAACAGAGACTTGTCTGATTGGGTGCGCTGTGCTCCCTGCGCTGGCGTGTCTGATTTTGACACATGGCGCTCTGCGCGCAGCGCAGGGGATCTGAAGCGTTGCTTCATTTAATTTAACTTCAATTTTCTCTTTAATTTTCAAGACAAAGCTTTGCTCTGATTGGGGAAAAACAGAAGCATTGCTTCTTTTCCCATCTTGGAATTTGAACAGAGCTTTGCTCTGATTGGGGTAAACAATGTGTATGCTCATAAACAGCTAGCATAATCAGGGTTATAAATAAACGAGCATGGTTATCAACAACATGATCTAAATAATGAATTAAGCAATAAGCAGATTCAATTAACTAGCTATACAGTTATCAGTGGTGTTTAACAGACAGTGTCAGCATTATGTGAATACAGCAAAACACATATGAATATTAAAATCATGCTAATACGCACTAAACACTCTAGAGATGCAATGATATATAAAATTACGTTCAATTGATGCCACTGGGTATTCGGGATAGAAACTATTTAAAGGTGCTTGGAATTATGCAGTTAATTAGTAAGCAATTAAACACGGATGTGGGTATACAATATGGTGCTCTGACATGCAACGAATTATGGTTTAAGGTCTGAGTCTACCATGATATATTCTGACATCGAAATGCAATAATGAAGATTAACAGCCTTATATTCCATTTACAGTTTTAAACATGAAATAAATATGTATAGATGTTATAGTAGCATGTAGCAAGATTAACTTGCCTGGACGGATCAAGAACGGAAATACGGATCGTCTCACGTCGGTGGAAAAGGTCGCGACGCGCGCACGGTACTCGGAATGAACCCAAACGACGAACGATGGAAATACGCGGGTCGGGTATGCTCGCTGGGTCGTCGGGATCGTCAATGGCACGACCGTATTCCGGCGATGGCTGCAAAACAGACTCTACAAAAATAAAGAAAAGAACAAGAAAAGAAGAAGAGGGGGAGGGATTTGCTCACTGGTTTGTGCACGGGAGCCACCATGGGAGTCAGGGAGACGAGGTGTTTGAAGGGTTAGCCTAGCACCTCGTCAAGGGTTTGGTAGCATCACATATGCCATAATCAAAATTTTAGAGGTGCTAAGTTAACTCGACAAGAATCGAAACTAGAAGTTTTAGGGATTCATACAAATAAGCATCACATGCAAATGTAAAACTATCACTAAGAGTAGAGATTACAACCTTTGTAGATCTCCCTCGGTGACTCCTTGGTACTATGAGAGTTTGGAACGGATCGATGGAAGCCCTCCTTGTCCACGATGATCCACCCGAAATCCCTTTGCCCAAAGCTCCTTGCCTTACTTGTTTCGCGAACGAAGTAGAGCAAACACCCTACACAAATCGGCTAGATGTGTGTAGTATGATGATGTGGTTTATATTCAATAATTGAAACCCTTTCTTTTTGTCAACTTCACTCAAGAGAAAAATCAAGAGAGGAAGAAGAAGATAATGGTGGCTAAGCTTGAGCTTTCTATCATATCACATATGATAACTTGTTTTCACACCCTTGTTCACAATTTTCCCTTTGTCATATGTACACCTTGTTTCATATCACATATGAAGCTATTTATAGTGATGAGAAGGAATAATCATCATTATTCCATTTCCACTATAATTATGGGTGGAAATTCTTTTCATAAAGAATTAAGCATGGGTGGAAATTCTTTTCATTAAGTTAAATAAAACTTACCCACTAAAGAATAAAGGAGCATGAGTGGGTTTTCTTTACATTAACTTAAAATGATAAATATAAATAAAAGCTTCAATATAAGTCTTGCATTGCCACCATTCTTGTATCATCAACCATGATACTATGTATGCATGTATGTGTCCATGCACATCATCATGTGCATAAATGCATGCATACAAAAGGATTTAATTAAAGAATTAATCTAAATGTTATTTGTTAAATCAACACTTGATTTAGCAAACCGGTCATATCACATACGACCCGATCAGTAGAAAATGCCCGATTAATATACGTTATCACATAACCGTATTTAATTGGGTCCCGCGCATATCTCATATGCACACCACATCTTTTTGCCTGAGCCAGGAAACTTCATTGTGGGACTCTAAGACTCGTCAATACACCGGCAGTAGATGATGATCATATCAAACACCTACAAGCCGCAAGAGGTCAGCTAAACATAACGGCCACCTAGGTATTGAAACGATCAGAAGAAAACCAGCGAAACTGTAAAAACTCCCGTCGAGCTAACTGGCAACACTTACCGTACAGTCCGGTCTCTTCATCAGATATGCTGCATATCGAGTCCAGGGATGGAATCGTCGACCCCAGTAACTCAATAAGTCATGCTGGTGTATGGCTCATAACAGATCGAGAAACTACTGATAACTCTTATCAGTAAATCTCAGCAGCCCTGGCCAGGGACTTCATGTTATAGCCAATCGAGCATAGCACAACATCAACCCCCAATACCGGGAGAGACGAAACCCCTCCTATCGCTCATTGCCTCCATGCGCCTCGAGACTGTACCCAAAGACCACCTGTTTGCACGACTTAGTAGAGCCGTGGTAGGGTGGAGATCAAAGTATAGTGGGAGGACACACAAGACTCTATGACGATCCCGGGTCTACAGACTAACCTGTACCAGTGTCACCTGAGAACTGCTATCCGACGATAGATATAATACCACATAGGAGTTCTCGGTGAGTCCGTTCAGTGTACCCAGTCTCCACTGAGCACCCGCATACAATCTTTGGTGTCTCCTCACCAGATGGATATGGGATCATCCATCGCCCATCATATGGGACAAGAATGGTATATGCTAGTCTACTCTGAAATATCGATGCCCTGTCTCGATACACCCTCGACTAGGAACAGTTCAAGGATATGCTTATAGACTATACGTGCCCCACTAGTATGATCCACATCATAATCACAGTAGTCAAGAAAATATCCTTTGGGCTTTATCAACATGTGTAAATGATTAAATCTACATGTTCAGATAAAGTAAACCAGATAGCGTACTATCATGTTGAGCAAGAAAGTTATCTATCTCTATAGATTATATGTCCAAGTTTCCACTATCCATATAATGGCCTTTAGGGCATACATATTACTAACAATCTCCCACTTGCACTAAGGCCAGTTATTGGCGTATCTCATACCCAACATTTCAAACAGTCGCTCATGCTGCGGCTGTGGAAGTGCCTTGGTGAATGGATCCGCTGTGTTATCCTTTGTATCTACTCTCCGAATCTCGATCTGCTGGCGATCTACTATCTCCCGGATCAGATGATATCGCCTTAGGATGTGTCTGGATTTCTGATGGGACCTTGGTTCTTTGGCTAATGCTATAGCTCCATTATTATCACAATACAATGGTATTGGATCAACAATGGTTGGAACTACTCCTAGTTCCGCAATGAACTTCTTCATCCAGACGGCTTCCTTAGCAGCATCACTTGCAGCAATATACTCAGCTTCCATCGTGGAGTCTGCAACGGTGTCCTGTTTGGAACTCTTCCAACTAACCGCTCCTCCATTTAGAGTAAATACAAACCTTGAGATAGATTTGCTGTCATCCTTGTCACTTTGGAAGCTGGAATCGGTAAAGGCCTCCAACTGGAGATCCCCATTCCATACACCAAGAACAATTCTTTAGTCATTCGCAAGTACTTAAGAATGTTCTTCACTGCTATCCAATGTTTCTCCCCTGGGTTGGATTGATACCTGCTTACTACAGCCAGTGCATAAGCCACATCAGGGCGAGTACACAACATCGCATACATTATAGATCCTACGGCTGAAGCGTAGGGTATAACGCTCATGCGAGCTCTCTCTTCATCAGTCTTCGGACAGAAGTCCTTGGAAAAAGTGATTCCATGACTAGCAGGCAAGGCACCACGCTTGGAATCTTCCATACTAAACCTCTTTAGAATGGTGTCTATGTACTTTGATTGGGACAGTCCCAATAACCTCTTGGATCTATCTCTATAGATCCTAATGCCCAAAATGCGCGAGGCATCACCCAGGTCCTTCATGGAGAACCTTTGTGATAAGAATAGTTTGACCGATTGTAGCATAGGAACATCATTTCCTATCAGGAGAATGTCGTCTACGTACAATACGAGGAATGTGACAGTACTCCCTACAATCTTCTTATAAATACATGGTTCATCTTCATTTCTGATAAAATCAAACTCTTTGATTGTATCATCAAAGCAGATGTTCCATCTCCTTGAGGCCTGCTTTAATCCATAAATGGATTTAAGCAATCTACACGCTTTCCTGCTGCTCCCACTATCAATGAAGCCCTCTGGCTGATCCATAAAAACGCATTCTTCTAAATCACCATTTAGAAATGCAGTTTTCACGTCCATCTGCCAGATTTCATAATCATAGTGAGCAGCAATAGCAAATAGGATCCTAATGGATTTAAGCATTGCTACTGGAGAGAAAGTTTCATCATAGTCCAAGCCTGGTCTTTGACGAAAACCTTTCGCTACAAGCCTTGCTTTATAGGTCTCCACCTGTCCATCTACACCAATCTTTCTCTTAAAGATCCATTTGCACCCAACGGGTTTTATCCCAGGAGGCGCAACGTCCAAAGTCCATACTTTGTTGGTGTACATTGACTCCATTTCGGATCTCATTGCTTCCAGCCATTTCACTGAGTCACCACTCGTGATGGCTTGCTGAAAACTAGTAGGGTCATCATCATCCATGATGCAATCTTCTCTATCACCATCTATGAGAAACCCATAGTATCTCTCTGGTAGGCGAGAAGTTCTACTAGACCTCCTGAGCGGCTGAGGTTCTTGAAGTTCTACTGCAACATCAGTTTCAACCAATTCCTCCTGAGTAATTTGTGTCTCTAGAACCTCTTCTAGTTCTACCACATTGCCATTAGTACTTTCCGTAAAGATCTCATTTTCCAAAAATGTGGCATGCTGAGCAACAAACACCTTTTGTTCCTCTTTGTGGTAGAATAGATATCCATACGAATGTTTTGGATACCCCACAAATCTACACATGACCGATCGTGTCTCGAGTTTGTCTGGATTCTGCTTTTTAACAAAAGCCGGACAACCCCAAATCCTAAACCTTTTAAGAGATGGTCTCTTTCCATTCCACATCTTATATGGAGTGATAGACACGGTCTTGGTTGGAACCCTGTTCAATAGGTACATTGCTGTCTCCAATGCATGCCCCCAAAAGGAAAGCGGTAACTCAGCATCACACATCATGGATCGTACCATATCTAATAGGGTACGATTCCTCCGTTCTGACACACCATTGTGCTGTGGTGTGTAAGGAGGAGTGAGCTGAGAGAGAATCCCATTCTCTTTTAAGAAGTCTAGAAACTCTGTACTTAAATATTCTCCACCTCGATCAGATCGAAGTTTCTTGATGCTCAAGCCTGTTTGCTTCTCTACTTCAAGTTTATACTCCTTGAATTTCTCAAAGGCTTCGGATTTGTGCTTTATCAAAAACACGTGTCCGAATCTTGAGAAATCATCAGTAAAAGTAATGAAGTATGAAAAACCACCTCTTGCATGTGTAGACGTTGGTCCGCATACATCACTATGTATGAGGCTTAAGAGTTCACCAGCTCTCTCTCCGTGTCCACTAAACGGAGTTTTAGTCATTTTACCTTTGATACAAGACCGGCAAGTCGCATAAGATTTATATTCAAACGGACTTAAATATCCATCTTTATGTAGCTTGTTTAGTCTTGTTTCATTAATATGACCAAGTCTACAATGCCAAAGAAAAGCTTCATTTATATCTGAAAACTTTCTTTTACTGGTATGCTGTATATTAAAAACCGTGTGTTGGTTCAGGACGTAAATACCGTTATTTAGTGTACCATACCCAATCAACTCTTGATTCAGGTTAATGTTCATAACATTATTTTGCAATATAAAATGATATCCTTCATTGTCCAACAAAGAAACGGATATTATATTACATAGCATACTTGGTACTAAATAACAGAGGTTCAAAACCAAAATACTTCCTGAAGGCAACCCTAGATGATACTCTCCTACGGATACAGCATGTATATTGGAACCATTTCCAACCCGCAGAGTATGATCTCCAATCTTTAAACCTCTACTATTTCTCAATCCCTGCATACAATTGCAGATGTGAGAACCAGAACCGGTATCCAATACCCAGGATGCAGAGTTTAAAGAAAAACTGTTTTCAGTTACAAACACACCTGATGTGGAAGCATCAGCATGCTTCTTCTTCTTGAGATCAGCAAGATATTCAGCACAGTTGCGTTTCCAATGTCCTGACTTTTTACAGTAAAAACATTCTCCTTTCCTGCTTCCCACAGCCCCGGCTTTGTCTTTCCCCTTTGCCTTTCTAACTCCTCCTTTCTGTGTGATAGACTTCTTCTTCTTTCCCTTGGCCTTAGCTTTTGGGAATGAAGAGGAAGATGGCCCAGCAAGCAGAGCGGGAGTCCTTGTCGTTTTCAACGTGTTCTTTGCACTTCTCAACATATTGATAAGTTCAGGCAATGATTTCTCCAAATCATTCATATTGAAATTCACTATGAACGGAGCAAAGGTAGGGGGGAGAGACTGTAGAACAATATCTGTATATTGCTCATTATCCATAGTCCATCCCAGTTCCTCAAGTTCTTCAATAAGACCAATCATTTTCAAAACATGGTCTCCAACTGATGCACCAAGGGCCATTCGCATCTGAAACAGCTTTCTAGATGCCTCGTATCTCAAAGTACGAGATTGCTCTTCATACAACTCCTTTGTGTGAAGAAAGATGGATTGCACATCCATATTCTCGTGTTGCTTCTGATGGACATTGTCCATAGAAGCGAGCGCGAGGCACTTGGCCGTGTTGCAGTCATTTTCCCAATTTTTTCGGATCTTCCTATCCGAGACAGATGATTCAGGTCCTGGGACGGGTGGGGCTTCGGTATTGAGGACATATGATACCTTATTATATGAAAGTGCAATGTTTAAGTTTCTCAACCATTCTTTATAATTTGGTCCTGTCAGTTTATTTTTCTCAAGTAGTAGCTTAAGTCCTGACATCTGTAACTGACATTTGGAGAGAGAAAAGGATACACTTAGCGAAATGCTCTTGCAAAGAATTAGATTGGTTATTATTTTATCTAATCGATGTCTCCCACTGCTTTTATCAAATTTTCTTTCAAAACCTGAAAAGAAAACTAGCCAGGAATAATTACATTCTACAGTTTCGCTAACCGGTCAGTCTATCTAGACACCCACTGGATTAGCTAATTGTAAAGTGTAAAACTCTCCTGGAAGTAACACTTACTCACAGTGAGATCGAGATCCAACTATCATATAGATGGTATGCAATCTCATTTCAAATTTCAACTCTTGAAATTCCCGATATGGTTTTTACCCCTAGTCACTTATGACCTTGGCTATGGTCAACATATCATAAGTACTAGTCAAATTCTACCCGTCATTTCGTGATTAACTAGGCCCACCCATATGACCCTTGACTATGATCAACATAATTACATGAATGTCCTAACTAATCGCATCATATGCTTTGTAGGAAGACATCACTTAGATACCGTACACTACGCCTTGACTATAATCAACATACGCAGCACGAATACTAAGTACTCTGCTTCCTAAAATGACGGAGGGTTGCGGATGGTTTTTAAGAAAACCTTTAACGCTTTGAACTTGATCTCGTTGTAGAATCAAAACAGTTAAGAAAATGAGTGGCTTAAGCTCCGCATCTTTTTGAAACTTGCATTTTTCATAAAAAGCCGAGTTGGTTTCAAATCTGATTCTACAATATCATTTAGGTTTCTTTTCTTTACATTAATCTCATTAATGTGATCCCATCATTTAAGTTCCTAATCCATCACAGAATAGAACGTATACTTATACCATCCGCATTCGCCACAGTGTCCCGTTATGCACCGTTAGGTTACTTAACTAACGGCATAGCGGGGCGGGACTAGCGCGGGTGTAAAATATAAGCAACGTTTATTATATATCATATATATAATAATAATCCATTCGTCTCAGATACTAAGTAATCACATTACAGAATATCAACAGCAGAAGCACATAAAAGGATATCTAGGATGTCCGTATTTTGTATCGAGCCAACAATAGAAAATACGGATTCCACGGTCGTGATGAATAGCCAAGCCCACACCCCTAGACCCCTACGAGAGCGGCAAGTGATCCCGCCAATTCTAGAGTTTAGGAGACCCGGTCTCGACTCCTCGAGATGGCCTCCCACTGAACCCTAGAACCCGGTCACTTGTGCTCCCCTCCTTGGGTCTATCCTAATGCGGAAAAGTAAATAATATACAATTGATTTATACATGAATGAAAATAAAACTCTCATCTCAAATAAAAACCCCCGGCTATTCATTCGCGACAATCCTACTCATCATATCTCAGCAACACATAATATCTCATATCATCAACGTAAGTAAGTATGCGTATCCCGATTGTCGTTGACGTATAGCAACGAAAACGGCGATACACCACATACTACACTTACGGTCGCAGAAAATAAAATGAAAAACTACAACATTTGGAATCCACAATCACTTTAGACATCATAAATTCGAAATATCACATACTTCGTATTTCATGCCTAACTATATGAATTCCACATATTGTATCACATTTCAGATAAATAGACAATGTTAAACTTTTCGATCGAATAAACAAACACCCTAGATTTCCCTAATTGCACAAAACTTGAGCCGAGTTCAAAAAATTTCTAGAACATGTCACAGCCCCTTATGGACCAACCGTAGAAGGGCCAAACCAACGCCTCACATGTGGCAACGCTAAACTACCACAAACCCTAAGGTTCAGTGACAGTTTTGACGGTCACATAATCGAGTTAAGGTTATGTTCTTCTAGAGTGTCCACAGATACGCTTGCATGTTTTTCGAAAGTTTCGAACTTGGGAAAAATCCAACACTTGGAATTTTTCCAATACGGGAAAAAATGTGTTTCTAATATTCGTTCAAACATTTTAACATGTTCTAAATAATCTGAAAATCTGAACGAAGTTAAAATTTCCGATCGAATCACCAAAAACAATATATCTCCAGAAAACTCAACACTTGAGTAAGTTTAAAATATCTCAGAGGCATGTACTATTACATACGGGTCTACTGTAGAAAAAACTATTCCTAATTCCATAAAACGGCCGCGGAACCGCCGCAAAAAGCATGGTTAGGCCGCGGTTCCGCGGCGTTTTAGTGAGATCATTAAAAAAAATTTATACAGTAATTCATAGAAAAGCCTGCTGAATTTTTTAAGAACTTTTAATTTGAAAAAATCCAATTTTGAAAAAATTTCCAGAGAGCGGTCCAAATTAGTGTTTCATGGTTCGATCGGACTTTTAACATCGCCTACGCATCGCCTAAAGCTCTAGCTTGGCTCTGATACCACTGAAGGGTTAGCCTAGCACCTCGTCAAGGGTTTGGTAGCATCACATATGCCATAATCAAAATTTTAGAGGTGCTAAGTTAACTCGACAAGAATCGAAACTAGAAGTTTTAGGGATTCATACAAATAAGCATCACATGCAAATGTAAAACTATCACTAAGAGTAGAGATTACAACCTTTGTAGATCTCCCTCGGTGACTCCTTGGTACTATGAGAGTTTGGAACGGATCGATGGAAGCCCTCCTTGTCCACGATGATCCACCCGAAGTCCCTTTGCCCAAAGCTCCTTGTCTTACTTGTTTCGCGAACGAAGTAGAGCAAACACCCTACACAAATCGGCTAGATGTGTGTAGTATGATGATGTGGTTTATATTCAACAATTGAAACCCTTTCTTTTTGTCAACTTCACTCAAGAGAAAAATCAAGAGAGGAAGAAGAAGATAATGGTGGCTAAGCTTGAGCTTTCTATCATATCACATATGATAACTTATTTTCACACCCTTGTTCACAATTTTCCCTTTGTCATTTGTACACCTTGTTTCATATCACATATGAAGTTATTTATAGTGATGAGAAGGAATAATCATCATTATTCCATTTCCACTATAATTATGGGTGAAAATTCTTTTCATAAAGAATTAAGCATGGGTGGAAATTCTTTTCATTAAGTTAAATAAAGCTTACCCACTAAAGAATAAAGGAGCATGAGTGGGTTTTCTTTACATTAACTTAAAATGATAAATATAAATAAAAGCTTCAATATAAGTCTTGCATTGCCACCATTCTTGTATCATCAACCATGATACTATGTATGCATGTATGTGTCCATGCACATCATCATGTGCATAAATGTGTTGGATATATATATGCCCTAGAGGCCATTATGAGATAGTGTATGTACTGATGTGTATATATATATATATTCGGGTGACAGTCTTGCTCAAAATGATAGTATGCTATATGGTTTTACTTTATCATATGTTCACTTGATCATGTTTATATTCATTTGGTACATGTTGATAAAGCCCTAAGGATATTGGCTTAACTACTGGAATTATGATGCGGATCATACTAGTGGGACATCTGTAGTTTATAAGCATATCCTTGAAATGTTCCTAGTCGTAGGTATATCGAGACAGGGCATCGATATTCCAGCTTAGACTAGCGTATACCATTCTTGTTCCATATGATGGGCGATGGATGATCCCATATCCGTCTGGTGTGTTGACACCGAAGATAGTATACGGGTGCTCAGTGAGACTGGGTACACTGAACGGACTCACCGAGAACTCCTATATGGTATTATATCATACGTCGGATAGCAGTTCTCAGGTGACACTGGTACAGGTTAGTCTGTAGACCCGAGATCGCCATAGAGTCTTGTGTGTCCTCCCACTGTACTTTGATCTCCACCCTATTGCGGCTCTACTAAGTCGTACAAACAGGTGGATTTTGGGTATAGTCTCGAGGCATGTGGAGGCAGTGAGCGATAGGAGGGGTTTCGTCTCTCCCGGTATTGGGGGTTGATGCTGTGCTGTGCACGATTGGCTATAACGGGAAGTCCCTGGCCAGGGCTGCTGAGATATTACTGATAAGTGTTATCAGTAAGTTTCTCGATCTGTTATAGACCATATACCGGCATGACTTATTGAGTTATTGGGTTCGACGATTCCATCCCTAGACTCGATATGCAGCATATCTGACGAAGAGGCCGGACTGTACGGTTAGTGTTGCCAGATGGATTGACAGGAGTTTTGACAGGTTCGCTTGTTCTTATTCTGATCGCTCAATACCCGGGTGGCCGTTACGTTTAGCTGACCGCTTGCGGCTTGTAGGTGTTTGATATGATCATCATCTACTGCTGGCGTATTGACGAGTCTTAGAGTCCCACATAGAAGTTTCTCAGCTCTGGCGAAACGAAGTGGTGCACATATGAGATATGCGCGGAGCCTCGATTATATACTAGTATATGATACTGTATTTTAATCGGGCATTTAATATTAGTCGGGTCATATGAGATATGATGGATTTATTAAATCAAGTGTTGATTTAATATTGGCTTTTATATTATTTATTTAAAACCTTTTCTTCTTTTGGATACATGGATGTATATGTACATGATGATGTGCACACATACATACATACATGACATGTATCATGGTTGTTGATACATAGAGGAAGGCAATATAAGAATCATATTGTAGAAAAGATAATGTTTGGATTTTTCATTAAAGATTAAAGGCAAAAGAAATGGTTAATGAGTCATTGCTTCCACACTCATCTATACATTTCTTTAACTCAACCATAGTTTCCATTCCTTTTGCCTTTTAACCTTATATGAAATATCTAGATTTTATTTTCTACTATGGTTAAAGTTATGATAAGATCTCTCTCTCTCTCTCTCATTTATCTTTTACATTATCATTATCTTAGAAAAAAAAAAGAGTGAGACTTCTTCTTCTTCCTCAAACCCTAGCTCTCTTTTAATGGTTAAAAAGAGTTAGAAAAAGAAAAGAAAAGGTAATAAATAAGAATAGCAACCACTTCATCATCCTACACAACCTTAGCCATCTTGTGTAGGGTGTTGTGCTTCAAGGATTTCCAAAGATCGTAGGAAGCATCAAGCTTAGGGCAAAGTGCTTCGGGTGGATCGTCGTGGACGAGGAGTTGATCAAGTGAACCTTTGCAAAGCCTAGGAGTCTTCCAAAGTGAACTACAAAGGTTGTAGTTTCAACACTTAGCATAACATAAACTTTATTTGTTGATACTATTAATAGTTACTTCATAATTCTAGTTCGATTCTTTGTATAGTTTGCTTAGCACCTCAAAATTTTTATTGTTATAGCATGCATGATGCTTCTAAACCCTAATAGAGGTGTTAAGAAAACCCTACATGGTATCAGAGCCAAGCTAGAGCTTTGTGGTAACCTAAACGACGTTGAAAACTTCGAATGGACGAAAATCGACACCTGGGAGGTGCTCTCTGGAAATTTTTTAAAAACCTGGTATTTTTCAAATTAAAAATATGTAAAAAACAGAGCAGGAAATTGTATGGACACACAAGAAAAACGATGCCCTAATTCAACTATACGGCCGCGGAACCGCGGCCAAGAGTGCCTTGGTTGCGGCGGTTCCGCGGTGGTATAGGTGATTCATGGGCCGTATTTTCTTATGCTGGCCCGTATGTGTTTTCTGGTGTTACTGGTATTTTTAGAATCTGCTCAGGTGTTGAGCTTTCAGAGCAGTTTCTGATTGTCTAAATTGTTTGATCGGATGTTCCAACGTCGCTTAGTTTAATAGTATGTGTTACAATAATTGAAATCTACAAATTTGTTTGTTGCGTGTAAATCTAGCAGTTCGGTCTCGGGATTAACGGAAATCTTGTTGAATTATCCGGTTTGTTTTGAAAAGGTGTTTTCTTGAATGAGACCCAAATGCGAGCTTTACATTGTTTAGGCATGAAATCTTGTATATGTGATATTCCTGATTTGTGTTGTCTAAAGGCGGTTAAAGATTTCAATTGTTGTATTTTTCCATTTTATTTCTCTGTGTCGATGAGATATGATATGCAGGATTGTCGCAATGAATAGCCGGGGGTTTTCTTTTTATGTGAGATGAGAGTATTCTTTCAATTCATGTAATATTAATTTGTATGTAATATTCTTTTATTTGGGACACTTCCGGGGTGAGGTTGTTGTCACCAGTGTTGTATATTATTTACTTTTCCGCATTAGGATAGACCCAAGGTGGAGGGCACAAGTGACCGGGTTCTTGGGTTCAGTGGGAGGCCATCTCGAGGAGTCGAGACCGGGTCTCCTAAACTCCAGAATTGGTAGGGTCGCTTGCCGCTCTCGTAGGGGTCTAGGGGTGTGGGCTTGGCTATTTATTGCGACCGTGGAATCCGTATTTTTTATTGCTGGCTAAATATAAAATACGGACCTCCTAGATATCCATTATATGCTTCTGCTGCTTTTATTATCTGATGTGATCTTTTAATGCATATCTGAGATGAATGAAATTTTATATATGATATATTTTAAACGTTACTTATGTTTTTCACCCGCACTAGCCCCGTCCCGATATGCCGTTAGTTAAGTAACCTAACGGTGCATATCAGGACACTGTGACGAATGCGAGTGGCATAAGTGTACGTTATATTTTCGTTTCTTTCTGTAATGGCTTAGGATTTAAATGATGGGACTACATTAATGAGATTAATGTAAAAGATAAATGAACCTAAAAAGATGTTGTAGAATCAGATTTTAAACACACTCGGCCTTTTTGTAAGAAAAAAGCAAGTTTCAAAATGCGGAGCTTAAGCCACTCCTTTTAAACTCATTAGATTCTACAACGATATCAAGTTCAAAGCGTCAAAAGTTTTCTTAAAAACTATCCGCAACCCTCCGTCATTTTAGGAAGTAGAGTACTTAGTATTCGTGCTGCGTATTTTGACTTTAGTTAAGGCGCAGTGTACGGTAGCTGAGTGATGTCTTCCTACACTGCATATGATGCTGATTAATTAGGACATTCATATGATTATGTTGACTTTAGTTAAGGGTCATATGAGTGGGTCTAGTTAATCACGAAATGACGGGAAGAACTTGACTAGTACTTATGATATGTTGACTTTAGTTAAGGTCATAAGTACTAGGGGTAAAAATTATATCGGGAATTTCAAGAGTTGAAAATTACAATGAGATTGTATACCTACTATATGATAATAGGATCCTGATCCCACTGTGAGCAAATGTTGCTCCCGGGAGAATTTTGCACTTTACAATTAGCTGACTCGGTAGGTGTCTAGAAAGGTGCTAAACGGGGCTACGCCTCTGGGAAGACGAGGTTTACTTTAATTAGGTCCGTGCGAAAGCACGGGGATCCTCCCTCAAGTACCGGCACTGGCCTGGCTGAGAGGTTGGCGAAGTTGTAGAATGTAATTAATCCCGGCTAGTTTTCTTTTTAAAAGGTTTTAAAGAAAATTTGATAAAAACAGTGGGAGACATCGATTAGACAAGATAATAACCAATCTAATCTTTGCAAGAGCATTCGCTAAGTGTATTCTTTTCTCTCTCTTAATGGCAGATACCCATGACAGGACTTAAGCTTCTATTAGATAAAAACAAGCTGAATGGGACCAATTATAAAGACAGGCTGAGAAATTTAAACATAGCCTTGACTTATGATAAAGTATCATATGTCCTTACAGCACCAGCCTTGCCCCCCTAGGTCCTAAACCTTCAGTTGCGGATAGGGAAATCCGCAAAACATGGGACACTGACTGTGCTACGGCAAAATGCCTCGCGCTTGCATCGATGGATAACACACATCAGAAGCAGCACGAGAATATGGACGTACAAGCCATATTCCTCCATACAAAAGAGTTGTATGGAGAGCAATCCCGCGTATTACGATACGAAGCGTCTAAGAAACTGTTTTAGATGCGCATGACCGCTGGCACAGCAGTAGGAGACCATGTTCTAAAAATGATAGCTCTCATAGAAGAGCTTGAGGACCTTGGGTGGACAATGGACAATGAACAGTATACAGATATTATTCTACAGTCTCTCCCCTCCACCTTTGCTCAGTTCATCGTTAACTTCAACATGCACAACATGGAGAAGGAATTGCCTGAACTCCTTAATATGTTAAGGAGTGCAGAGAGCACACTGAAGTCAGTGAAGACTCCCGTTATGTCTATTGGGTAATCCTCCTCATCTCACCCAAAGGCTAAGGCCAAGGGAAAGATGAAGAAGAAACCCACCAAACCTAAGGGTGGAGTCAAAAAGGTGAAGGGAAAAGGCAAGTCCAAGGTTGGGGCATCAGAGAAAGGTGAATGTTTCCATTGCAAGAAGACGGGACACTGGAAGAGGAACTGTATTGAGTACCTAGCACTCAAGAAGAAGCATGTTGATGCTTCAGCTTCAGGTGTGTTCGTAATTGAAAACTGTTTTTCTATTAATTCTGCATCCTGGGTATTGGATACCGGTTCGGGTTCTCATATTTGCAATTCTGTGCAGGCGTTGAGAAATAGCAGAGTTCTGAAGACAGGTGATCATACTCTCCAAGTTGGAAATGGTTCCAATGTAAATGCAGTTTCAGTAGGAGAGTATCACCTAGGTTTGCCTTCGGGTTGTATATTGGTTTTGAACCCGTGTTATTTTGTACCAAGTATGCTTTGTAATATTATATCAGTTTCCTTGTTAGACAATGAAGGATATCATTTTGCTGTGCAACACAATGTTATGAACATTAGACTGAATCAAGAGTTGATTGGTTGTGGTACATTAAATAACGGGATATACGTCCTTAATCAACACACAGTTTTCAACATACAACACAAAAATAAAAGGAAATTTTCAGAAATAAATGAAGCTTTTCTTTGGTATTGTAGACTTGGTCATATTAATGAAACAAGACTAAACAAGCTTCATAAAGATGGATATTTAAATTCATTTGAGTATAAATCTTATGCAACTTGCCAGTCTTGTATCAAAGGTAAAATGACCAAAACCCCATTTACAGGACATGGTGAAAGAGCTACTGAGCTCCTAGGCCTCATACATAGTGATGTATGCGGACCAATGTCTACACATGCAAGAGGCGGTTTTTCATACTTCATAACTTTTACTGATGATTTCTCAAGATTTGGTCATGTATATTTGATAAAACATAAATCTGAAGCTTTCGAGAAATTCAAGGAGTATAAACATGAAGTAGAAAACCAAACAGGAAAGAGTATCAAGATACTTCGATCGGATCGAGGTGGAGAGTACTTAAGTACTGAGTTCTTAGACTTCCTAAAAGAGAATGGGATTCTCTCTCAGCGCACTCCACCTTACACACCACAGCACAACGGTGTGTCAGAACGAAGGAACCGTACCCTATTAGATATGGTACGATCCATGATGAGTGATGCTGAGTTACCTCTCTCGTTTTGGGGGCATGCATTGGAAACAGCAGCTTTTCTGTTAAACAAAGTTCCAACCAAAACCGTGTCTACCACTCCATATGAGATATGGCATGGGAAGAAACCATCTCTTAAAAGAGTTAAGATTTGGGGTTGTCCGGCTTTTGTTAAAAAGCAGAATCCAGACAAACTCGAGACACGATCAGTCAAATGTATATTTGTCGGATATCCTAAACATTCGTTTGGGTATCTTTTTTACCACAAAGAGGAACAAAAAGTGTTTGTTTCTCAGTATGCCACCTTTTTAGAAGATGAGATTTTTTCAAACAATACAAATGGCAATGTGGTAGATCTAGAAGAAGTTCTAGAAACACAAATTACAGATGACAACTTGACTGAACCTGAAGTTATAACAGAATCTAATGAACCTCAGCCACTCCGTAGATCTGGTAGGATTTCTCGCCCACCGGAGAGATACTACGGTTTTCTCATAGATGGTGATAGAGAAGACTGCATCATGGATGATGATGATCTTTCCAGTTTTCATCAGGCTATCACGAGTGGTGACTCTGTGAATTGGCTGGATGCCATGAGATCCGAGATGGAGTCCATGTACACCAACAAAGTATGGACTTTGGAAGATGTACCCTCCGGGATAAAACCTGTGGGATGCAAATGGATCTTTAAAAGAAAGATCGGTGTAGATGGACAGGTAGAGACCTATAAGGCAAGGTTGGTAATGAAAGGTTTTCGTCAAAGACCAGGCCTGGACTATGACGAGACTTTCTCTCCTGTAGCCATGCTTAAATCCATTCGGATCCTACTCGCTATTGCTGCTCACTACGACTATGAAATCTGGCAGATGGACGTTAAAACTGCATTCCTAAATGGTGATTTAGAGGAATGCGTTTATATGGATCAACCAGAGGGATTCATTGATAGTGGGAGCAGCGGTAAAGCATGTAAGTTACTTAAATCCATTTATGGATTAAAACAGGCATCACGGAGTTGGAACATCTGTTTTGATGATGTTATCAAAGAGTTTGATTTCATCAAAAATCCAGATGAACCTTGTGTTTATAAGAAGACTGTAGGAAGAAATGTCGCAATCCTCGTATTGTACGTAGATGACATACTTCTGATAGGAAATGACATTCCTATGCTACAGTCGGTCAAATCATTCTTATCACAAAGGTTCTCCATGAAGGACCTGGGAGATACCACATACATATTGGGTATACGGATCTATAGGGATAGATCCAAACGGTTATTGGGATTGTCCCAAACTAAGTACATAAACACCATCCTAAAGAGATTTAGTATGGAAGACTCCAAGCGGGGTGCCTTACCCGCTTGCCATGGAGTCACTCTCTCAAAAGACGATTGCCCAAAGTCTGATATAGAGAGAGCTCGCATGAGCATTATTCCCTATGCTTCGGCAGTAGGATCGATAATGTATGCGATGTTATGTACACGCCCTGATGTTGCTTATGCACTTAGTGTAGTAAGCAGGTATCAATCTAACCCAGGGGAGAATTACTGGATTGCTGTAAAGAACATTCTTAAGTACTTGCGAAGGACTAAAGAATTGTTCTTGGTGTATGGTAATGGGGATCTCCAAATGGAGGCCTTTACCGATTCGAGCTTCCAGAGTGACAAGGATGACAGCAAGTCTATCTCAGGGTTTGCATTTACCCTCAATGGAGGGACGGTGAGTTGGAAGAGTTCCAAACAGGATACCGTTGCAGACTCAACGATGGAAGCTGAATATATTGCTGCAAATGATGCTGCCAAGGAACCTGTCTGGATGAGAAAATTCATCGCGGAGCTAGGAGTAGTTCCAACCATTCTTGATCCAATACCTCTGTATTGTGACAATAATGGGGCTATGGCGTTGGCCAAAGAGCCCAGGTCCCATCAGAAGTCCAGACACATCCTGAGGAGATATCATGTGATATGGGCGATAGTTGATCGCCGCGAGATCGAGATTAAGAGAGTAGACACAAAGGACAACGCTGCGGATCCATTCACCAAGGCCCTCCCTCAGCCGCAGCATGAGCGACTTTTTGAGATATTAGGTATGAGATATGCCAATAACTGGCCTTAGTGCAAGTGGGAGATTGTTGGATATATATATGCCCTAGAGGCCATTATGAGATAGTGTATGTACTGATATGTATATATATATATTCGGGTGACAGTCTTGCTCAAAATGATAGTATGCTATCTGGTTTTACTTTATCATATGTTCACTTGATCATGTTTATATTCATTTGGTACATGTTGATAAAGCCCTAAGGATATTGGCTTAACTACTGGAATTATGATGCGGATCATACTAGTGGGACATCTGTAGTTTATAAGCATATCCTTGAAATGTTCCTAGTCGTAGGTATATCGAGACAGGGCATCGATATTCCAGCTTAGACTAGCGTATACCATTCTTGTTCCATATGATGGGCGATGGATGATCCCATATCCGTCTGGTGTG
Source organism: Agapanthus africanus (assembly GCA_030015575.1). Taxonomy (NCBI): domain Eukaryota; kingdom Viridiplantae; phylum Streptophyta; class Magnoliopsida; order Asparagales; family Amaryllidaceae; genus Agapanthus; species Agapanthus africanus. The sequence continues at coordinate 22,412,056 of CM057346.1, forward strand.
TTGACACCGAAGATAGTATACGGGTGCTCAGTGAGACTGGGTACACTGAACGGACTCACCGAGAACTCCTATATGGTATTATATCATACGTCGGATAGCAGTTCTCAGGTGACACTGGTACAGGTTAGTCTGTAGACCCGAGATCGCCATAGAGTCTTGTGTGTCCTCCTACTGTACTTTGATCTCCACCCTACTGCGGCTCTACTGAGTCGTACAAACAGGTGGATTTTGAGTATAGTCTCGAGGCATGTGGAGGCAGTGAGCGATAGGAGGGGTTTCGTCTCTCCCGGTATTGGGGGTTGATGCTGTGCTGTGCACGATTGGCTATAACGGGAAGTCCCTGGCCAGGGCTGCTGAGATATTACTGATAAGTGTTATCAGTAAGTTTCTCGATCTGTTATAGACCATATACCGGCATGACTTATTGAGTTATTGGGATCGACGATTCCATCCCTAGACTCGATATGCAGCATATCTGACGAAGAGACCGGACTGTACGGTTAGTGTTGCCAGATGGATTGACAGGAGTTTTGACAGGTTCGCTTGTTCTTATTCTGATCGCTCAATACCCGGGTGGCCGTTACGTTTAGCTGACCGCTTGCGGCTTGTAGGTGTTTGATATGATCATCATCTACTGCTGGCGTATTGACGAGTCTTAGAGTCCCACATAGAAGTTTCTCAGCTCTGGCGAAACGAAGTGGTGCACATATGAGATATGCGCGGAGCCTCGATTATATACTAGTATATGATACTGTATTTTAATCGGGCATTTAATATTAGTCGGGTCATATGAGATATGATGGATTTATTAAATCAAGTGTTGATTTAATATTGGCTTTTATATTATTTATTTAAAACCTTTTCTTCTTTTGGATACATGGATGTATATGCATACAAAAGGATTTAATTAAAGAATTAATCTAAATGTTATTTGTTAAATCAACACTTGATTTAGCAAACCGGTCATATCACATACGACCCGATCAGTAGAAAATTCCCGATTAATATACGTTATCACATAACCGTATTTAATTGGGTCCCGCGCATATCTCATATGCACACCACATCTTTTTGCCTGAGCCAGGAAACTTCATTGTGGGACTCTAAGACTCGTCAATACGCCGGCAGTAGATGATGATCATATCAAACACCTACAAGCCGCAAGAGGTCAGCTAAACATAACGGCCACCCGGGTATTGAAACGATCAGAAGAAAACCAGCGAAACTGTAAAAACTCCCGTCGAGCCAACTGGCAACACTTACCATACAGTCCGGTCTCTTCGTCAGATATGCTGCATATCGAGTCCAGGGATGGATTCGTCGACCCCAGTAACTCAATAAGTCATGCTGGTGTATGGCTCATAACAGATCGAGAAACTACTGATAACTCTTATCAGTAAATCTCAGCAGCCCTGGTCAGGGACTTCATGTTATAGCCAATCGAGCATAGCACAACATCAACCCCCAATACCGGGAGAGACAAAACCCCTCCTATCGCTCATTGCCTCCATGCGTCTCGAGACTGTACCCAAAGACCACGTGTTTGCACGACTCAGTAGAGCCGTGGTAGGGTGGAGATCAAAGTATAGTGGGAGGACACACAAGACTCTATGACGATCTCGGGTCTACAGACTAACCTGTACCAGTGTCACCTAAGAACTGCTATCCGACGATAGATATAATACCACATAGGAGTTCTCGGCGAGTCCGTTCAGTGTACCCAGTCTCCACTGAGCACCCGCATACAATCTTTGGTGTCTCCTCACCAGATGGATATGGGATCATCCATCGCCCATCATATGGGACAAAAATGGTATACGCTAGTCTACTCTGGAATATCGATGCCCTGTCTCGATACACCCTCGACTAGGAACAGTTCAAGGATATGCTTATAGACTATACGTGCCCCACTAGTATGATCCGCATCATAATCACAGTAGTCAAGAAAATATCCTTTGGGCTTTATCAACATGTGTAAATGATTAAATCTACATGTTCAGATAAAGTAAACCAGATAGCGTACTATCATGTTGAGCAAGAAAGTCATCTATCTCTATAGATTATATGTCCAAGTTTCCACTATCCATATAATTGCCTTTAGGGCATACATATTACTAACAGTGTTGGCGCTGTCGGGGTCGCCGGAGGTGGGCTGCCGGTGAGGGTGCAGGGGGTGCAAGGTAGGGTTCTGGTGTAGATGGTCTAAGGAAAGAAGAGAAGAGAGAGAGGAGAAGAGAATAAAGAAGAAGAGAAGAGGAGAGTGGGTGGTGACAGCGAGGTTGAGGGATTGCCGGTGACGAGGTGTGCCGGGTGATGGGTTCTTTTCGCGGTGGGTGCCGGAGGTCGGGTGTGCAGGGGGTTCGATGATGGGAGAGAAGAGAGAGAGGATGAGGAGAAGAGGAGAAGAAAGAGATGAGGGAGATGAGGAGAGCAGGAGGTATCGGCGACGGCGATGTGATCGGCGGCGATGGAGGTTGGTATGGTGATGGGTTCTGGCTACAGGCTCGGGAAAGGAAGAGTGAGAGGGAGATGACGAGGAGGGAGAGATGAGAAGAGGAGAGAAAGGTGGAGGGGATGGTGGTCACGGGTGTGAGGCGACGAGGCTAGGGTTAAGGTGTAGACGCAGGCATGGGTTATCGTGGGCTCGGGGTTGCAAGGAGAGAAGAAGAAAGAAATGCAAGAGGGAGGTGACACGACGCAGGAGCGGTGATTGGAATCGAGAAGGTCACAGTGCTCGCGATAGCTGAGAGAAAGAGTGCGAGAGGAGAGAGAAAAGAAGAGAGAGAGAGAGAGAAAGAGAGGCGGTGGGGCCCGGTAAAAAGAGAGGTGCTCTGATTGGCTGATGGCCAAGGAAATGGGTTGGCAAAGATTTTTAAAGGATTTAAAGAATATTTCTATTGGTTGAGAGAAAGAGAGAGAATGGAGAGAGAGGATGGAGAGAGATAGAGAGACGTGGGCCCAGCGCAAAAAGATGGAGTTTTCTGATTGGGCGCAGAGGAAAAATAAAGGAAGAAGGAAAATCTTGCAGTTAAAGAAATTGTGAAAGATTCATAATTTAATTTTAGGAAAAAATCCTATGCACTGAGTAAACATTTAGAAGTAAAGATTTAAAATTTTAAACAATTAGAATTTGGCGGGTTACAAAACATTTCAGAAATGCGCCCGGGTCGGGTCCAAAATTCAGATTTAAAAATATCAAAAATATATGCAGCTTCCCAATTTCAAAATGAATGCCTAGTTAAAGAAAAAGCATACCCCCAAGAACGGATGCACATACGTGTGCGTAGCCATCCAAACACGTCCGTTTCACTGAACGGGACAAGAACATGATGCAAGGACGCTACCACAGGGTTAGGGGTATCATGCAGGCCATGAAATGAAATTTTAATTTATTTCACATGATTTAAACTGTTATATGCAAAAGATGCGATATAGGATAAAAGATACCAGTACACTAAATCATGAGATGTGCTAGTCCATGCAACAAGTCCAGATAATGTATAATAAGAGTCAAACAGGTTCTAGCAAGCGGGTTGGGTCGAATGCCCAGTAACATGCAAAATACTATCCGCGCCCAAACACGCTAAATCAGGAATATACCATTGATAAGTAAAATTACTGAAACTGGAATTGGTACAAATGAACTTGGGTATTACATTATACCCAACTACAAAAGGATTTCGTCCTCGAAATTCCAAGGACAAGAAATGATAAACAATTAAGAAACTACAAAGATAGATGTGGAAACTTCTGTCGGATTTCATCTTCTCGTTCCCAAGTTGGTTCTCCATGCAAGCGATTACCCCAAGAAACAAGTACAAGAGGGATAACTTTGTTTACAAGAATCTTTTCTCTTCGATCCACAATTTATATCGGTTGCTCCTCAAAGGTTAAATCTTCTCGTACAATCTGCTCCGAAAGATCCAATACATGTATTTCATCTCGAGCATACCCACTGGGTAGAGATGCAAGAAACACGTCATGAACATTCTCCAATGATTGTGGTAACACCAAACGATGAACCACTCTTTCAATCATGCTCCAAAATCTCGAAAGGTCCAACAAATCGAGGACTAAACTTTCCTCGACTTCCGAAACGAATCACCCCTCCAGTCGGTGATACCTTCAAGATCACCAAACCACCAATGTCGAACTCTAGAGGTCTTCTCGACGTATCTGCCCAATCCTTCTGTCTGTCTTGAGCTGCTTTCATATGATTCCGAATAGCGTTAACTTTCTCAACGGTCTGCACAACCAAATCTGGTCCCAACAATCTTCGCTCTCTGACATTGTCCCAACAAACAGGTGAACGACACTTGCGACCACACAATGCTTCGAATGGAGCCATCTTAATAGTCGCCTGAAAACTGTTTTTGTACGAAGAGTCCACCAAGTATAGATGGTCTTCCCAAGATCCCTTGAAGTCTAACATGCAAACTCTCAACATGTCTTCAGGAGTGTGGATCGTTCTCTCTGACTGGTCATCTGTCTGAGGATGATAAGTTGTGCTAAACTTCAATCGAGTCCCCAAACTTTCCTGTAAGCTTCTCCAGAAGTGTGATAAGATATGGGTGTCACGGTCGGACACGATGCTCACCGGTACTCCATGCAATCTTACAATCTCCTGCATGTACCGTTCCGCCAACGCTCCCGTTGATTGACCAACTCGAAATGGTATGAAGTGAGCTGCCTTGGTCAATCGATCAACTATCACCCCAACTGCATTGTTGCCTTTTGGACTCCGCGGTAAAGCTGTCACGAAATCCATGGTTATATGTTCCCACTTCGATTGAGGAATCGGAAGTGGTTGCAATAAACCAGTAACCCTCTGATGTTCAGCCTTAACCTGCTGACACACCAAGCACTTTGCCACAAAGCGAGCAATCTCCCAATTCAAACCTTCCTACCAGAAATGCTGTCATAGATCACGGTACATCTTCGTGCCTCCTGGATGTATGGAATATGCTGAACCGTGTGCCTCCTTCATAAGCTCTTCACGGATACCTCCATTGGCACACACAGATAACTGACACAACGAACCATCTTCATGAACCACCACGCCCGCTTGAAGTTCAACTTCAACCTGTTCTGAAAACTTCTGCAATCTTGGGTCCTGCAATTGCGCTGCTTCAATATCCTCGATCAACGATGACTGTACCTGCAGTTGCATCTACTGTCCCGACGAATGCGGTAGCACAACCTCCAAATCGAATCTCCGAAAATCCTCGATAAGCTCCTTGATTGAACTATTTTCTGACGTGTATATGTAAAAAGTATTGACAATCAAAAAATTGTATTGACCGCAATCAAACTACGGTGTCAGCTGTAGTTAATGAATGAGTGCGGATCGTTCACAGGGATTGCACGATTCGTTTGTATTATGATACGTTTGAAATGAAAAGTTAAGCAACAATAAAAGAAAACATGATTCAAGAATGATTTGTATTCGAGTGTCACAATTCTTTAATCAAGAATCAAGAAACTATAAACAATCAAGAATCGGTGTTTTGATAATATTTCCAATCAACAATCAAGAATCTAAAAGGGGCTCGTAGGAATCGATCGGATCGATAGACGTGATGTAATCTAAAGATATCGTGTTCTTGTCCTTCGAAGGATTGATACTAGATCGATGATCATCGACAAGAGTTAGGGTTTTCTCTTGAAACTAGGGTTTCATCTTATCCCTTGTTCTGTTGTCGATATCATTCACATTCTAGCCTCTAGCAATTTCAAGAAACGATCCTAACTCCCCCATTTTGAACGATGTCAATCAAGAAAGTATCGAAACAAAATGGGTTGTCGATTCTTGAACTTGCTAGGGTTTACAAAACTTGTAGGAATCAAGAATCGATTAAAGTTATGTTACATCATCTTTCTATTGACCGTCTCGACTCCTTGACGAGCGGAGTTTTATTCACACATCACCACACATAAAAGATTGACAAATTGTAAAGATATCATGATGCGGAAATTAAAGAAAACAAGATAGAAGAATATCACCTTTATTTATCTCAACAATTTTGATTACATTCACTTCAAGAACTACAAGAAGAAGAATCTAGATGTTGATCGGGCGTCGCTCGGCTTCATGAGTCGTGGATCGGCTTCGGATCGCTTGCTCCATTGAAGATCGGCTTCGCTCCAAAAAGGTTGTAGTGTTTCTTGCCTAAAGGGTACTCGGGATCTTGATGTTGCTTTGGATTAGGGTTAGGGTTTCCTACAAGCTCTCTCACTAAACTTGAGGAAGAGGGGATGAAGAAAGAGATTGGCTAAAACTATAAAATGGGATATTTCCAAGATGAATAATGAGTGAGCCTAGGGTCTTATTTATAGAACTCTCAAACCCTAGGTTTAGGTTTGAATTAGAGGTTTCCCTCCCAAAGTTTGTTGAAAGAGTTTGTTAGGAACTAGCTTACGGTTTAAGCTAGGGTTTAGGGAAAGTTCTAGAATGATTAGGCTAGTTTAGTGAAACTCAAGGTGTTTGCTGATCTGGTAGAAGTATCTGGAGTCTTCTGGAAGTAGGAGTGCATTTTTGAGCTGTAGCCACTGAAACAGGAGTTTTGGTGTAAATTTGAGGAGGTGATCCCCTGGGCCCACCGCGGATCCGCCGCAAGTAGTAGGCAATAGCCGCGCTTCCGCGGCTACTTGATGGGCTTGGGCCTTGGTATTTCAGGTTCTGTCTTGTACTGCAATTTGGGCTTTTCTCTGATGTTTTGATTTGTATTTTCCCTTCTGTGTTGATACCAGATTTGAGTTTAGTGATTTTACGTATCTTTCGAGCGGTGTAATGTTCGAGCAAGCTTCTCTTTTCCTGCACAGACTTCGAAACACGGGTTTGCAAGATATAGAAAATATGCCATGTAATGAAATGAAGTCAATTTCCCTAGAAATGCCGGTTTTAAGGTCTAGTACATGTAATCTGATAATCTGTGATAGATTTGCTAATATGTAGAATACTGATGCCGAACACTTCTATATGAATGCAGATGATAGGGAAATTGCCGGTAAAAATATGCAATATTTTCGACTGATCAAATACCCCCAAACTTAATTTCGATCGTCTCGAGCGAATGTTTTATTAAAAAGAGAAGGAGAAAATAAAGAAAGAGAAAAACTAACTAGCACACTTTCGTAGGCAACACGATTGCACTGAGCACGTGCAACAAGCCTTTAAACCTCTAGGTGTCCCTAGTAGGAGGAGTGTTGTCTCCTGAGGGTTTTCAGCGGATTGCACCCACAAAATCCAATAATAAAAAAAAGATCATGAATATTACATTTTAAAGAAAAGAATTGTAAAAGAAAGACTTTGAAAATTAGGGTTTCCAACTAAGCTAGCTTTTCGGTTGTCATGAGCCCTATCTTAATGGTCATGAAAAGATGTTAGAAATCACGTCCTCCCTCAATAAAACATCGTCTTATTCTTCATTCCTATCTTTATTCCAAACATCGATCATATCACCCTGCGTGTGTGTAAAGACATCCCTACACCCGGAGAATTCAATTCAAGCTATCATATCCTTACCCGTCAGCCTCAGTACTTTTTTTTTCTTTTCGATGAGCTCACACACTTTCATGCGACCGTTAATACTTCTTGAGGTACTAACCGACCGATAACTCATGTGCTTGCTTATTTGGTGTATTTTCCTAATCTTGCACCACCTTAGGTATAGCAGTGACTCCCAGACCAGTTGGCCTTAGGGCACTAGATGAAGAGGCACCCTCGCTATATATTTTTTATTTCCCTCGGTGATAACAAAACCAGTGTCCATTTTTCTCACCATTTTTTTTATACATCGGCTTTAAGACAAGAGCATTTCAAGGTATCCTCTACTATCCCAGACTTCAAGACGTGTGTAAGTGCGAATAGCAGGGTATCAACGTTCAAAATGTTTGGCTTCCAGAATAGAAACTATTTTTCAGACTTAGTTTTATCCTCAGATTAGTGACGTCCTTCATCTTACTAACCCTTGGGACAACGGCTCATAACTACTTATTACTAGTTCGTATAAGAAAACTTCTAATTTTCTTAGTTTTCTTAAATTTTTCTAATCTCATGGATGTAAATGTTCACTATCTAAACTTTTATTATCTTATTTATGTACAAAAAATATTTTTATATTTTTTGAAAATTTTTAAATTTTTATGGTTTTTAAAGAAATGTTTTGTGCTTATGCAAATGATATGCAAATGATGCAAAAATAAGCACAAACCTCCCCCAAACTTGTTTTCAACAGTGTCCTCACTGTTGCCATCTGCTAAATCTCGAAAAACCTGTAAGCTTGGGAGGAATTTATTAGTGGGGGCAAAATATTTAAGTGAAGATCCTCCCCGAAACTTATTTTTGGCTCAAAATTTTGTAAAATTTTTTTTTTTGGAGCCAGAAAAAATTATACCCCCCAAACTTGAGTTATGCAATGTTAATCTTTAAAATCACAAGTGGGGGTCAAAAATCAGTGGTCGATGCCAAGCTTTGCAAAGACCGAATGTCAACACCAACCATTCAAAAAAATTATCAATGCAGTGCTCGGGTTGGTGGAAGAAGAAGTGGGGAAAAGGTAAATGGTGGAAGAGAATGTGTGTGCGTCTCATATTGGAGAGACGATGCAGTGAATATGATGGATTACTCGCATTTTTACAGTTCAGAAGAAGGGGTGGAGGTTCAATTTCATTGAGTGGGAGATGATTCATCTCAACACCCGTGTCATTCAAAAATGTGAGTTCCTCAGCGAAGATTTCCTCAAAAGTTCCATCTATACCCCGATGAATAATGTCATCACAAAGTGCGGGGTGATCTTCAGGCTCTAAGAACAGTTCATAATCCGTGTTAATTGTTGACCCGGACATCTCGGTGGAAGAGTCCGTATGCGTATGATACATAATTGGGTCAAACAACAACATATGAAAAGTGTCAAGATCAGTATCAGGAGGATCAAATTCGCTGCTGTCGACATCCATTAAGTCGACAGAACATACCTGAGCAGTAGGTTCGGAGGGTACACTTCCCAACTTGTAAATGTTCAGCTCTATTGACCTATTCCCGAAAGATAGGGTCATAGAACCGTTACGACAGTTGATTATTGTATTGGAAGTGGCCAAAAAGGGGCGACCTAAAATCACCGGAATTTGATTCCGTGAGTTCGCTACAGGCTGTGTATCAATTACAATAAAATCCACAGGGAAGATAAATTCCCCGATTTTTATTAACACATCCTCCAGTTCACCCCTAGGTCTGGTGATTGATCGGTCAGCCATCTGTAGAGTGCATGGAGATGGTTTCAACTCTCCAATCCCTAACTGCTCATAAACTGAGAAAGGAAGCAGGTTAACACTTGCCCCAAGATCTAGTAGAGCACGGTTAATGTGTTTCTCCCCAATAGAGATGGAAATCGTAGGATATCCAGGATCCTTACGTTTCCTCGGTAATTGCTGGGGGAAAGCTGTGTCTACTGTTTTTTCCATGAATATCTTCTTGGGCATTTGTTTCTTTCTCTTTCTAGTGCAAAAATCTTTAAGAACTTTTGCGTATGCAGGGACTTGTTGGATAGCATCTAGAAGAGGGATATTGATGTTAACCTGTTTAAACATCTCAGTGATCTTCTCCATCTGTGGACTTGGTGTGTTAGCCCTTAACCGATTAGGGTAAGGTGCTTTAGCAATAAGTGCTGGGTCCATCATAGGAGAAGGAAGTGTGTGTGGAACCGATCCCAGAATAGAAGTGGGAATCGTCCGAGGAGGGGTAAAAGAGGTGGGCTGTAGTGGCGAGCCTTTTGGGAAATGGAGAATAGGCTCGGAAGAAGGTGGTAGGGTAGAAGAACTGGGGTCAGAAGTGTGTGTGTGTGGAAAGGTCTCAGCCGGGGTGTTGATATGATTTTTAGTATCATCAACTTCTTCCCCAACATGATTGTCAAGCACTCTTCCAGATCTCAATGTGGTGATTGCATTCACATGATGTGAATAGCCAGGATTTGGTAAGGATTGAGCTGGAGGTTTCCCTTTCTCTCTTGCACTCAGTTCGGCTTTTAATCGTGCAATTTCTTCTTCCATCGATTTAATACTCTCGTTTTGGGACGCAGAGTTTTTCTCAATTTTATCGACGGAAGATTTCATTTCAGCCGAAACTTGCATGATATTTGTTAAGATCAAATTCATGTATTGTGCAAAAGAAGAGGATTCATCAGTTCCGGTCAATTGTAAAGGACTAGACAGTGCAGGTGTGTTGACCTGATTTTGAAAATTATGTGCTTGAAAGGGGTGCTGACTTAATTGAAGTTGTGGCTGCTATTGTGGTGGAGGGACCCTTTGAAAATTGTTTTGGTTTGGAACCGTGTTTTGTGATTGTGATTGGTTCCAAGAAAAATTGGGGTGATTCCTCCAACCCTGATTATATGTGGAAGAAAAAGGATCGTTTCTCGGTCTTTGAAATGTGGCATTGGTATGCTCACGACCTTGAAACGGACATTCTTCCGTCAAGTGAGACGGATCAGAACAGCAGCCACATACAGTTTTGGAAAGTGACATTTGATTAAGGGAGGCAGCTAAAAGTTTGTTTTCCATAGTCTCGAGTTTCTTTTGTAGAGCTGAAATGTCAGCTCTAACTCCTATGGAAACATCTGATTGGTTATTGCCACTCCTAAATGATGGACTTTCCCACTGTAAGGACTTTTCAGCGAACTCTTCTAAATATCGCCAAGCTTCCCCATCATCCTTAGACATGAAGGTACCTTGACACATGTTTTCAAGGCTCTGTTTAGTGTTAGGGTTACTGCCCTCATATATGATTCGGCAAAGCTCCCATCTCGGGATGCCGTGATGAGGACATTGAACCAATAGATCCTTGAAATGTTCAAAGCATTTAGAAAATGGTTCAGCAGGGAGCTGGGCAAATTGATTCAGTTCGCTACGGATTCGAGCTGTCTTTTGGATTGGGTAAAATTTCTTAAAGAATGCAGCGACGAATTCTCCCCAATTCGTAATAGAGTGTGCGGTAGTGTTGTATAGCCACTTCTCGGCTACATCGCACAAGGTAAATGGGAGAAGTCGTAGACGCATAGCATCCACTGAAAGTTGTGACGTACCCATCATTGCGCAAACGTTTTCAAATTTGGTAATGAAAACGTAAGCGTTCTCAGTTTCGAGTCCGTGGTATTTGGGTAAAAGATTGATATACTGGGGCTTAATTTCAAAGTTATCCCCATTGGCTGGTGGTGTGGATAAGCAGGTCGAAAGAGGACCTCTAAGTGGATAGCATCTTTCCTGGAGAGAAATGTGGGGTGAATTCTGCGCACCAACGGACGGCGGCAGATTAGGGTTAAAGAAGTTTGATGGATTTGGATCCATCGGTGTGGGTGTGGTAGTGGGTAAAGAAAAGGTAAATGGAGAAATATCGACTTCGGAGTCGATAAAGGGTACGCGGACTAGACGGGCACTAGAATCCCGTGTCCAGCCTATCTTGTACTAAAAAGGGTTAGTACAAGTGGCAGCGTGAATTTTATAATTAGGGGAAAAATGAATGCGGTGTTTGCTTTTGAAAAAGGGGCGGATTTTGAAAAAAAATGATGCGACAAACCAAATGCAGCAACACAAACCCTAGAATCTAATGGTCACCTAGGTCCAGCTCTAGACCGCTCCTAACTGCCAAAAGACAAGTCGCAGGATCAATCCTCCACTGCCTCTTTGTCCCCCTGTGGCCGGATGAGTGCCAGGTAAGTGGGAAGGTACTCCACTACGTAAGTAGTGGGCCTAATTAAAAACCACTAGCCTTAGACACACTCGCCTTAGGCACCACAAGAAAACGCGGATAAGCAATGAATTACCCATGGCCTTCTCTTGTCCTAAATGAGCGCGACAGTCCTTAGAGTCATCTCTAGATTTCTTTTAGTTAATGTGGGTCAATGCGGATGCACGTTTGGTGATTTTCGGGGCCTAGGAAGGGTAATGAAATCCCCACCTAATTTGGATTTGGCCGTGCCCCTTATTATCCGTATTTAATATGCAAAACAACCAAGAAACAAAAATCACGCACAATTTTAATTTGCTTTTGCGGCGCAGCGATTATTTGCAAAGAATCCTGCAGCAAAGTGTTAGTTGGAGCTAAAAAGGGAGAGGGGAGAGAGCAAGAAAGTACCTGCTGCAAAGAATTTGCAGAGAACCCTTCAATTAGCCGCGTTTCAGCCGCAATAATACCCTATTGGCCGCTCTTCCGCGGCTGGGTATTGGAATCAGTGCACAATTTTTCAACAGATGCCTTCTGTTGCTTCCCTCAGCTCTCTGGTATATCCCAAATAATTTTTCCATAGCACAGAATGCTCCAGATCTCCTTGCAATCAAATCACAACACACGTATAAGAGTTTGTACGAATTTTGATTTCAAGAAGTAAAATGTAATAATTCTTTCACTTCAAACTAAAAATGCAAATGAATTAGCGCGATCCCCGGCAACGGCGCCATTTTGATTGAACTATTTTCTGACGTGTATATGTAAAAAGTATTGACAATCAAAAAATTGTATTGACCGCAATCAAACTACGGTGTCAGCTGTAGTTAATGAATGAGTGCGGATCGTCCACAGGGATTGCACGATTCGTTTGTATTATGATACGTTTGAAATGAAAAGTTAAGCAACAATAAAAGAAAACATGATTCAAGAATGATTTGTATTCGAGTGTCACAATTCTTTAATCAAGAATCAAGAAACTATAAACAATCAAGAATCGGTGTTTTGATAATATTTCCAATCAACAATCAAGAATCTAAAAGGGGCTCGTAGGAATCGATCGGATCGATAGACGTGATGTAATCTAAAGATATCGTGTTCTTGTCCTTCGAAGGATTGATACTAGATCGATGATCATCGACAAGAGTTAGGGTTTTCTCTTGAAACTAGGGTTTCATCTTATCCCTTGTTCTGTTGTCGATATCATTCACATTCTAGCCTCTAGCAATTTCAAGAAACGATCCTAACTCCCCCATTTTGAACGATGTCAATCAAGAAAGCATCGAAAAAAAATGGGTTGTCGATTCTTGAACTTGCTAGGGTTTACAAAACTTGTAGGAATCAAGAATCGATTAAAGCTATGTTACATCATCTTTCTATTGACCGTCTCGACTCCTTGACGAGCGAAGTTTTATTCACACATCACCACACATAAAAGATTGACAAATTGTAAAGATATCATGATGCGGAAATTAAAGAAAACAAGATAGAAGAATATCACCTTTATTTATCTCAACAATTTTGATTACATTCACTTCAAGAACTACAAGAAGAAGAATCTAGATTGTTGATCAGGCGTCGCTCGGCTTCATGAGTCGTGGATCGTCTTCGGATCGCTTGCTCCGTTGAAGATCGGCTTCGCTCCAAAAAGGTTGTAGGGTTTCTTGCCTAAAGGGTACTCGGGATCTTGATGTTGCTTTGGATTAGGGTTAGGGTTTCCTACAAGCTCTCTCACTAAACTTGAGGAAGAGGGGATGAAGAAAAAGATTGGCTAAAACTATAAAATGGGATTTTTCCAAGATGAATAATGAGTGAGCCTAGGGTCTTATTTATAGAACTCTCAAACCCTAGGTTTAGGTTTGAATTAGAGGTTTCCCTTCCAAAGTTTGTTGAAAGAGTTTGTTAGGAACTAGTTTAGGGTTTAAGCTAGGGTTTAGGGAAAGTTCTAGAATGATTAGGCTAGTTTAGTGAAACTCAAGGTGTTTGCTGATCTGGTAGAAGTATCTGGAGTCTTCTGGAAGTAGGAGTGCATTTTTGAGCTGTAGCCACTGAAACAGGAGTTTTGGTGTAAATTTGAGGAGGTGATTCCCTGGGCCCACCGCGGATCCGCCGCAAGTAGTAGGCAATAGCCGCGCTTCCGCGGCAACTTGATGGGCTTGGGCCTTGGTATTTCAGGTTCTGTCTTGTACTGCAATTTGGGCTTTTCTCTGATGTTTTGATTTGTATTTTCCCTTCTGTGTTGATACCAGATTTGAGTTTAGTGATTTTACGTATCTTTCGAGCGGTGTAATGTTCGAGCAAGCTTCTCTTTTCCTGCACAGACTTCGAAACACGGGTTTGCAAGATATAGAAAATATGCCATGTAATGAAATGAAGTCAATTTCCCTAGAAATGCCGGTTTTAAGGTCTAGTACATGTAATCTGATAATCTGTGATAGATTTTCTAATATGTAGAATACTGATGCCGAACACTTCTATATGAATGCAGATGATAGGGAAATTGCCGGTAAAAATATGCAATATTTTCGACTGATCACTCCTTCTGTGCAGTCAACATCCGAATTGCTGGCAACCGGCTAAGCGCTTCCGGCACTACATTAACTTTCCCGGATGGTACTCAAGATCAAGATCGTAGTCAGCCATCAGCTTCAACCATCTTCGCTGTCTCACAACTAGCTCCTTCTGAGCGAACACGTACTTTAGGCTTTTATGATCGGTGAATACTTCGACCCCCTTTCGCACAATAAGTAGTGTCTCCAAAACTTCAAGCGAAAAATCCCAGCCGTAAGCTCCAAGTTATGAGTTGAGTGATTCTTCTCATGGGTCTTCAACTGTCTCAACGCGTAAGCTATAACCTTCCCATGTTGCATCAAAACACATTCCAATCCTTTCCCAGATGCGTCGTTGTGAATCACCAATCCTCCGGAACCGTCTGGTACGGTTAAAATAGGAGCGTTTATCAATCTCTGCTTCAATACCTCAAAAGCTGACGCACACTTATCCGTCCATACAAACAGTACTTCCTTGCGCGTAAGCTTGGTCAAGGCTCAGCCAAACGAGCAAAATTCTCCACGAACCTTCTGTAGTATCCTGCAAGTCCAAGAAAACTTCTGATCTCTACAACGTTCTTCGGAATCGGCCAGTCTTGAACTGCTGCAATCTTCCCTAGATAAACGGCGATTCCATCTCCAGCTACGATACGCTCCAAAAACTTCACTTCTTCAAGCCAAAACTCGCACTTGCTCATCTTTGCATACAATCTTTCTTGCCTCCAAGTCTGCAGTGCGATCTTCAAGTGTTCCGCATGCTCTTCAATGCTCCTCGAGTAGACCAGAATATCTTCCATGACCATTACTAAAACTAGTCCAAGAATGGTGAAAAGATTCTGTTCATCAAGTCTATAAATATTGCCGTTGTATTCGTTACTCCGAAGGCTTCACTAATACTCGTGATGTCCATACAGAGTTCAGAACGCAGTCTGTCAAATATGTTCTGATTTAACTCGGATCTAATGATATCCGAACCGTAAATCCAGCTTCGAGAATACCCTCGCGCCACTAAGCTGCTCAAACACTTTGCCAATGCGAGGGATCGGGTACTAGTTCATAATAATCACTCGGCTTAATTCTCGATAATCAACGCACACCTTCCCTGTGTCTTCTTTCTTCTTTACTAGAAGAACTGGAGCTTCCCCAGTTAAGTTGCTGCGGCGAGACCAACCCTTCTCGAATAATTCAGCAACCTACTTCCTGACTTCTTTCAACTCCACTGGTGCCATCGGGTAATATGCCCTTTGCGATTGGCGCTGCACCAGGAATAAGTTCAAGTGCGAACTCCACGTCTCGCCTCGGTGGTAAACCTGATATGTCTTCAAACACGTCCATGAAACTCTCGAATATTGCCGGCGCTTCTTCCTTACCCACTTCCATCGTCGAAAGAATATTGTTTGTCGGCCTAGCCCTAAACTTGACTGGCCCGACAGAACTGCTTCCTCCAGCAAGACAACCTCCGAATGTCCGGAAATCTGGAGAACCACTTTCCCTTCCTTACAATCAATATGAGCGTGAAAAGTGCAGCGAAATTCCATTTCCAAGACAACAACAAACAAGGAAAAATGCACCAGGATTGAATAATCCTAACACGGGGAAAAACAAGAACAAGTAAGATACCAAGATGACTTCATCCGAAGTCAAGGTATTGAAGAGGGTTAACCACGGTAAACATGATTCAAGCTGGCGATGAAACAATAACTGGTAAGCAATGAAACCGAGAGGGACAAGGTAGTACAACGATCAAGGACCATGGAAGTGAATCAAAACCAGGACTCCAAGTTACTTAAATAGAGTACCGCATTGTAACCATGCTGCAGTTCATGGGCACAATTACATAACTCCACCCAAGTCGCCCAAGTCCTAGAGATAACAAGGAATCGGGTTTTCGAGTCGATGCAAAGGAAGTTTGCACATCGTAAAAGATATAATCAGGAAGAACTTGATTCAAAAACGGTAAAACGGCAAGGTGGCAGGACATGTTTCCTAAACACGGGTATTCTGATTCGTGTATTGGGTACCATACCCAACTACAAAAGAATCAACCCGACTAACATATGGCTCTGATACCAAAAGAACCATGTCACGCCCCGCTTCCCAGAGTACGCTAAGATGGGCACGTGACATAGCCAACCATGCTACCTGTGGATAGGAAAAATCCTTCCACGGTCACATTACGGCTGTAGAGATATCAAGAACAGGAAAGTAAACTAACTATCTAGTACATGTCCATAAGCCAGAGTAAAAGAGTCAAGAAATAACAATATGCGGAAGCCAAAAGATACAATAAATGAAACGCATGGAAGTGAAACTACATACTGACAGGAACTTCACCGCTCGTCTAACAGCAGCAATACTCCTGATCAGTCTGCAACAAGGTAGAAGAATCAGGGCCATGCAAAACCCAGACGTCAGCGCGTCATGTCATCAAGCAATAAAATATAAACAGGGTAACAGGCAATGCAAATACAATCATGAATGAAAAGCAAATGTAACAGTAATGCAAATTATGGCAGTGAAGGGTAATGTGCAGTGAGTAAACTAAACTGAACTATTGGGTTATCTACTCTCAAGTCTTTGAAATTAAATTGATGAATCATCGATGTAACTCAATAGTATCCCGTGCATGCCCAGGACCACGGTCTACAGACCCTCAGGCTGAAACCGAGACGTGCCGCTAGGCAGTAAAAGGTAGCAGGTACAGGCGAGTGATGTCAGCATCATCACTCCGGGGCTGGCCTAGCCCGTAAGACTGATCAGAACAGGTATCGAACTGTTGAGTTACAAGTCAGGTTTCACCTTTGATTTCCCCATACCCCCAAGTTATAAGTGTTCCGGTCAGGTATTCAGTAATCAAGAACTAATGCCAACACAGGATCAGGTAAGCAGGTTTGTCTGGATAGACAACAGGAACGGTCCGTGAGGACTACATGTCAGGTTTGTTGGCATTAGACACGAGATCAAGTAATGGGTCAAGTCATGGCACATCAGGTCAATTCAAGTAGTGTACGGTACCATGTCGGGTCAATCAATATGTGTGTAGCGAGTCAGGTCAAGGTATAAAAGATATCATGTGTATGCTCATAAACAGCTAGCATAATCAGGGTTATAAATAAACGAGCATGGTTATCAACAACATGATCTAAATAATGAATTAAACAATAAGCAGATTCAATTAACTAGCTGTACAGTTATCAGTGGTGTTTAACAGACAGTGTCAGCATTATGTGAATACAGCAAAACACATATGAACATTAAAATCATGCTAATACGCACTAAACACTCTAGAGATGCAATGATATATAAAATTACGTTCAATTGATGCCACTGGGTATTCGGGGTAGAAACTATTTAAAGGTGCTACGAATTATGCAGTTAATTAGTAAGCAATTAAACACGGATGTGGGTATACAATATGGTGCTCTAACATGCAACGAATTATGGTTTAAGGTCTGAGTCTACCATGATATATTCTGACATCGAAATGCAATAATGAAGATTAACAGCCTTAGATTCCATTTACAGTTTTAAACATGAAATAAATATGTATAGATGTTATAGTAGCATGAAGCAAGATTAACTTGCCTGGACGGATCAAGAACGGAAATACGGATCGTCTCACGTCGGCGGAAAACATCGCGACGCGCGCACGGTACACGGAATGAACCCAAACGACGAACGATGGAAACACACGGGTCGGGTACGCTCGCTGGGTCGTCGGGATCGTCGATGGCACAACCGTATTCCGGCGATCACTGCAAAACAGACTCTGCAAAAATAAAGAAAAGAACAAGAAAAGAAGAAGAGGGAGAAGGAGGGAGAGGGATTTGCTCACTGGTTTGTGCACGGGAGCCACCATGGGAGTCAGGGAGACGAGGTGTTGGCGCTGTCGGGGTCGCCGAAGGTGGGCTGCCGGCGAGGGTGCAGGGGTGCAAGGTAGGGTTCTGGTGTAGGTGGTCTAAGGAAAGAAGAGAAGAAAGAGAGGAGAAGAGAATAAAGAAGAAGAGAAGAGGAGAGTGGGTGGTGACGGCGAGGTTGAGGGATTGCCGGCGACGAGGTGTGCTGGGTGATGGGTTCTTGTCGCGGTGGGTGCCGGAGGTCGGGTGTGCAGGGGGTTCGATGATGGGAGAGAAGAGAGAGAGGATGAGGAGAAGAGGAGAAGAAAGAGATGAGGGAGACGAGGAGAGCAGGAGGTATCGGCGACGGCGATGTGATCGGCGGCGATGGAGGTGGGTATGGTGATGGGTTCTGGCTACAGGCTCGGGAAAGGAAGAGTGAGAGGGAGATGAAGAGGAGGGAGAGATAAGAAGAGGAGAGAAAGGTGGAGGGGATGGTGGTCGCGGGTGTGAGGCGACGAGGCTAGGGTTAGGGTGTAGACGCAGGCATGGGTTATCGTGGGCTCAGGGTTGCAAGGAGAGAAGAAGAAAGAAATGCAAGAGGGAGGTGACACGACGCAGGAGCGGTGATTGGAATCGAGAAGGGCACAATGCTCGCGATAGCTTAGAGAAAGAGTGCGAGAGGAGAGAGAAAAGAAGAGAGAGAGAGAGAAAGAGAGGCGGTGGGGCCCGGTAAAAAGAGAGGTGCTCTGATTGGCTGATGGCCAAGGAAATAGGTTGGCAAAGATTTTTAAAGGATTTAAAGAATATTCCTATTGGTTGAGAGAAAGAGAGAGAATGGAGAGAGAGAATGGAGAGAGATAGAGAGACGTGGGCCCAGCGCAAAAAGATGGAGTTTTCTGATTGGGTGCAGAGGAAAAATAAAGGAAGAAGGAAAATCTTGCAGTTAAAGAAATTGTGAAAGATTCATAATTTAGTTTTAGGAAAAAATCCTATGCACTGAGTAAACATTTAGAAGTAAAGATTTAAAATTTTAAACAATTAGAATTTGGCGGGTTACAAAACATTTCAGAAATGCGCCCGGGTCGGGTCCAAAATTCAGATTTAAAAATATCAAAAATATATGCAGCTTTCCAATTTCAAAATGAATGCCTAGTTAAAGAAAAAGCATACCCCCAAGAACGGATGCACGTACGTGCGCGTAGCCATCCAAACACGTCCGTTTCACTGAACGGGACGAGAACATGATGCAAGGACGCTACCACCGGGTTAGGGGTATCATGCGGGCCATGAAATGCAATTTTAATTTATTTCACATGATTTAAACTGTTATATGCAAAAGATGCGATATAGGATAAAAGATACCAGTACACTAAATCATGAGATGTACTAGTCCATGCAACAAGTCCAGATAATGTATAATAAGAGTCAAACAGGTTCTAGCAAGCGGGTTGGGTCGAATGCCCAGTAACATGCAA
This sequence comes from Agapanthus africanus, assembly GCA_030015575.1. Lineage (NCBI taxonomy): Eukaryota > Viridiplantae > Streptophyta > Magnoliopsida > Asparagales > Amaryllidaceae > Agapanthus > Agapanthus africanus. Next base: position 22,431,635 of record CM057346.1, read on the forward strand.
AATACTATCCGCGCCCAAACACGCTAAATCAGGAATATACCATTGATAAGTAAAATTACTGAAACTGGAATTGGTACAAATGAACTTGGGTGTTACATTATACCCAACTACAAAAGGATTTCGTCCTCGAAATTCCAAGGACAAGAAAGGATAAACAATTAAGAAACTACAAAGATAGATGTGGAAACTTCTGTCGGATTTCATCTTCTCGTTCCCAAGTTGGTTCTCCATGCAAGCGATTACCCCAAGAAACAAATACAAGAGGGATAACTTTGTTTACAAGAATCTTTTCTCTTCGATCCGCAATTTATATCGGTTGCTCCTCAAAGGTTAAATCTTCTCGTACAATCTGCTCCGAAAGATCCAATACATGTATTTCATCTCGAGCATACCCACTGGGTTGAGATGCAAGAAACACGTCACGAACATTCTCCAATGATTGTGGTAACACCAAACGATGAACCACTCTTTCAATCATGCTCCAAAATCTCGAAAGGTCCAACAAATCGAGGACTAAAATTTCCTCGACTTCCGAAACGAATCACCCCTCCAGTCGGTGATACCTTCAAGAACACCAAACCACCAATGTCGAACTCTAGAGGTCTTCTCGACGTATCTGCCCAATCCTTCTGTATGTCTTGAGCTGCTTTCATATGATTCCGAATAGCGTTAACTTTCTCAACGGTCTGTACAACCAAATCTGGTCCCAACAATCTTCGCTTTCTGACATTGTCCCAACAAACAGGTGAACGACACTTGCGACCACACAATGCTTCGAATGGAGCCATCTTAATAGTCGCCTGAAAACTGTTGTTGTACGAAGAGTCCACCAAGTGTAGATGGTCCTACCAAGATCCCTTGAAGTCTAACATGCAAACTCTCAACATGTCTTCAGGAGTGTGGATCGTTCTCTCTGACTGGTCATCTGTCTGAGGATGATAAGTTGTGCTAAACTTCAATCAAGTCCCCAAACTTTCCTGTAAGCTCCTCCAGAAGTGTGATAAGATATGAGTGTCTCGGTCGGACACGATGCTCACCGGTACTCCATGCAATCTTACAATCTCCTGCATGTACCGTTCCGCCAACGCTCCCGTTGATTGACCAACTCGAAATGGTATGAAATGAGCTGCCTTGGTCAATCGATCAACTATCACCCCAACTGCATTGTTGCCTTTTGGACTCCGCGGTAAAGCTGTCACGAAATCCATGGTTATATGTTCCCACTTCGATTGAGGAATCGGAAGTGGTTGCAATAAACCAGTAACCCTCTGATGTTCAGCCTTAACCTGCTGACACACCAAGCACTTTGCCACAAAGCGAGCAATCTCCAAATTCAAACCTTCCTACCAGAAATGCTGTCGTAAATCACGGTACATCTTTGTGCCTCCTGGATGTATGGAATATGCTGAACCGTGTGCCTCCTTCATAAGCTCTTCACGAATACCTCCATTGGCACACACAGATAACTGACACAACGAACCATCTTCATGAACCACCACGCCCGCTCGAAGTTCAACTTCAACCTGTTCTGGAAACTTCTGCAATCTTGGGTCCTGCAATTGCGCTTCTTCAATGTCCTCGATCAACGATGACTGTACCTGCAGTTGCATCTACTGTCCCGACGAATGCGGTAGCACAACCTCCAAATCGAATCTCCGAAAATCCTCGATAAGCACCTTCTATGCAGTCAAAATCCGAATTGCTGGCAACCGACTAACCGCTTCCGGCACTACATTAACTTTCCCGGATGGTACTCAAGATCAAGATCGTAGTCAGCCATCAGCTTCAACCATCTTCACCGTCTCACAACTAGCTCCTTCTGAGCGAACACGTACTTTAGGCTTTTATGATCGGTGAATACTTCGACCCCCTTTCGCCCAATAAGTAGTGTCTCCAAAACTTCAAGTGAAAAATCCCAACCGTAAGCTCCAAGTCATGAGTTGAGTGACTCTTCTCATGGGTCTTCAACTGTCTCAACGCGTAAGCTATAACCATCGCATTCTGCATCAAAACGCATCCCAATCCTTTCCCAGATGCGTCGCTGTGAATCACCAATCCTCTGGAACCGTCTGGTATGGTTAAAATAGGAGCGGTTATCAATCTCTGCTTCAATACCTCAAAAGCTGACGCACACTTATCCGTCCATACAAACGGTACTTCCTTGCGCGTAAGCTTGGTCAAGGCTCAGCCAAACGAGCAAAATTCTCCACAAACCTGGCCGTGGCGAGCTATAAGGGGTCGAAGGATTTTTATAACGACCTGGCCATGGCCACGACCCGCATTTGGCACGACGCCCTCAATGCCGTTAAGTCTCGGGTGCCAGGGTTCGACGACGCGGACCTCCGGGCCGAGTTCCCCCTCATGGGCACCGACGAGCAAGGGGAAGAAGGTCCCGGGGAGGAGGTGGCCGGGGACCCAGTGCCCCAAGTGGTGGAGGTCGAGGACCTCGAGGTCGCGCCCGGCCCCGAGGTGTAGAGCCCCCGTTCTCCTCTCTTCATTTCGTTTTCCTTTTGAATTTTGTAAGGTTGGGGAGCCAAAAAATACCCTTTGTAAAAAAACTTTTGTCTTTGGCAGTAGTAATAAAGTTTTTTTTCTCAGCTCCATAGAATTGTGTTCTACCATCTGTTTGTGTAGAATGCTCGTGGAATATTTTTTGCTTGTATCGTTGTGCTTTTTCGTCAGGTTGGCCATCTGTCTAGCGATCGTCTGTCGAGTTGTCTGCAATCACTTGCCGACGAGCGCTTCTGAGGAGGTATCTCCCTGGGCCCCGGAGTCGAGGGAAGATCGTTTAGGCTTGGACAGACCTGACGCCCCTCACCGGGGTCTCGGGTCCACGGCCACAGAGCATCTCTGATTCCGAGCATTGGTCGCCATCCGGGGTTGACTGGGCAGAGTAGCTGCCCCGTCATGTCTTGCAAAGGATTTATGCTTCCTAGCGTGGTGGTAAGGGAGTTTCCCACCAAGGATGGCCGAGCAGGGTAGCTGCTCCTTTACCCCTTGCGAGGGCTTGGCTCTCTAGCGCTTGAGGGGTTGTACGAAGCCCACTAAGGATGTCCGAGCAGTGGTGTAACATTTTCAAAAATATAAAATATTAATTTTGGGAATTTTTATAATTTAATATTATTTTATTGATTATTTTAATATTAAATGCAAATAAATAGGAAAAATGTTAGAAAAATTATGAAAAATTTTAGAAAATTCTAAAATGGGTTAATTATTGAAATATGACATTTTTAAGTTGTTGTGATCATTTTGACACTAATTTAGTGCTAATCGCGATTAAAATCGCTAATCGGGTTTTTTTGGTAATTTTGTGCAAAACTTGCACATATCACATTTTCTACACTTGTACACTTTTCTTGCCATGGTTTTCATTTGGGATCACTATTCTTGTGAGAAGGTTTAGGGATTTAAAAGAAAAGGGAAAAAGAAAAAGAAAGTGTAATGATGAGGGTAGGTGAGAGAGAGAGGTTGACCTTTAACCCTTAACCATTTTCTTCTCCCATCATTTTTCCCCTCTTCTTTCTCCTCTTGCTGCTGCTGCCTTTCCCCCCCATCATCCTCCCCTCTTCAAGCCATGAATCATCTCAAAAACATACCCAAAAGCTCATGTCCATTTCATTAAAAATGTGCAAAATCCCTAGATCTACACATGGAGCTAAAGAAGCATGGATTTGGCCACTAGAGGGCAACTCAAGAATTTTCTTGAGTTGCTAATGAAGGTAATTTCTGAACCATTTGCTTAATTATAGCCTTTCCTATAAACCCATGTTAAGATTTAATCGATATTGTGTGATATTATGGATTTGATGAAAACCTAGTTAGGGTTTGAGAGGAACTTGGGTTGTATTGTGCAATTGAGTTCAATTGAGGATACACCAACACCCTAGTGTATGAATTGAGACCCTAACCTGAAGTTTAAACCCATAATGCGGATTTTAGAAAACTGTATCGGGGAAAAACCTGGAATCTGCCACTGTTATTGGAATCTGCTAACACCCCGAGAACCCTAAAATAATATTGAGTGGAAATTGAGATGTGCAGGCAACATAGAGGCAACACCCAAAACCCTAGCTCCCCACTCCACCTTCTGGCCGCCAAAACCTCCATTCTGGCCGCAAATTGCGGCCAGACCAGTGAGGAATCTCCTCGTTTTCTGTGCACAGCCCCATTTCATCAATTCTTGGCCCTGGGTACTTCTAGTTTTGACAGATTCTTTCTAGGGTAAAATCTGGGGCATATATCCTAAGTTGCCATTTTGGATTCGTGTTTCCGTATTTCCGTATTTTCATTTCTGAAATGGTGGATTGTGTTTTGCCTCGACTATTGGGCGTTTATACGACGATATAGAGGAGTTATTGATGGTTTTGAAGGCGTGCCATAGGTTTTCACCTATAGGCCCCTTATCGTATCGTTTTGGGTTTTATGCGCCGTTTTAGATTGGATTTGGTTTTAATGCGCATATGCGATATTTTGATGTGTAGGTACCCATGAAGACTTCGGGACGACAAGCATACGTGGTGACGTCCGCAATGATGATGCAAGGTGAGTAGATTATATCTACAGGGGGAAGTCGGGTGGATGGCGTATAGCACCCCCGCAGTCCGTAGATAGATTACTATGTAGTTTATTGTGATATTAGGTGTATTGTGGATAGTATAGGGTTAGCAGTGACTAGTGCAGTTCATAGTCGCGAACCCTAGGATAGACTTACACCTATACACACACCCTTGCTTATCACTTGTACTTGCACTGTGATTGATGATATGTGATGACTTTGGAGATGAGTCGATGATGTGGGCTTGGTGCCCTGGGATCGGTGATTTGATACGATTCATATGTGGGATATGACTTGTGATTCTTGCGGGCTTGGGATATGTGTTTACCCCCGCATGCATACTTCTCTGATGGTATCGACATGTACTAGACATAGAGTAGTACCCACAGACTATATGATCTGATGATACTGATACCTGTTATGTGACGAGATAGTGAGTTGTTGACCCCTACCCAGCTATGGGGATGCCGTACGATGATTTACCGTACGAGCCGATATTGATGATAGATCCGCACTCATAACTCAAGGATATCTTACGATATGACATTGAGGCGGGATCACCGACTACATATCTTTATATATATACATTGACTCAGATTTAGGTGGTTTCTACACCTACCCCTCCTGATTGACCGGATACTTAGATGTAGTTTGCATAGTGGATACTTCACTGTGGTGTTGACTACTAGATTTCTGCATCTTCATGCTATTCGCATTGCTGGCGTATGTTCATTGCTATACTATTATCATGCTGTTAGGACACCAGCACCATTATCGATGATGCGTATGTTCCACGTACACTATTTGCCGGCTCACACACTTCATCATCGATAATTGCCATGCCACTACACTGTAGTACTGTTGCATTCATGATATGATTACTGCTTGGCATATTGTACACATGTACCTGTACACAAACATAGATGATTCATACTTGATTGAGATTGAAGGCTGCAAGATATTCCATGTTACATGATTTCCGATATGATTACCTCTCTTTACTTGTCGCATACATCATGAATTGATTTTATAGCACGTTGCATTGGATTTACTTCTCGATGTGGATTTTCATGTGATTTCTGGTTTTGAGGACCGTGGGATTATTTAATAAAAGATGCTCTTTATGAAAAACCCGGTACCTCGTGATATGATATTTGGTGCGTCCACCACGCGTTTTCTCGGTGCTGAGACGTGTGCTTGAAACCCGATTCGAGGAGGTGATGTACCGTTTGCGGGTTCGTGGTGGGCCCGGTATGGTTCCCCTCGGCGAGATGATCGATGGGTTATGCCGATTGAGCCTGGAGGCGGGCGAGTACCTACCGGTGATTGTATTTGAGCTCGGCGGATATCCGGGGGATACCGCCTGGAGCTGAGAGATGGGCGTACTGCCGGGGGCCGACGGGCCGATACCGCAGACGGAGCCCAGAGATGGACATGGGTTGACTCGTACTGCCGGGGGCCGAGGGCCGATACCGCAGACGGAGCCCCATATGTGTGAGGATTTACGTGTCGATGCTTGGCACGGGTTTCATGATGAGTTTTCCATGATTTGGTTATATCCTCACATTGCATACATGATGCTTGCTGTCAGTGGGTGACAGGTGGACGGGTTCCACAGATATACAGATGTGGATCATATACAGACTGGTTTTACACTTATCTTACACCAATATTAGTGGTATGGGACGCTAATATATGTGTATTGATATCTTTGATATTTCATCATATCTACTTCATGCAGACATACCTTACACTGATGACATGTTATTACCTGAGTACCTGGCACTACATACATGATTAGATGTTACCTTGCCACCTTATTACACTCAGATGTACTCTTGTGGATTATATTACTGATCGTTGACTTAGGATTATGTCTTGCATTCGATTTCTGCTTGTAGATGTTTCTATTCACGAGTTGGCAACTCACCCCCGTTGTGCCACAGTTCTTGCAGGTTCTGCCGTACAGGTTCTATTGCGGCATTTCTGGCACACTACCTTCTTGCGGGTGATTTGCTTTGGTAGGTGGATTCTTTCGTATCAGGAATCACCTTTGTATTTATTTATTTCATTGTATATAGAAATTGTCCATCAACCAAAACTTGTATATTCTTTCAGACTCCGAGACAGTGTTGTATTATTCGACCTTAGAGTCGCGCTTAGTAGTATTGCGGTTTTCTTGCTACTTTTGAGCTTTCTTTTGGTTTTGATCCTCGCCACTTGGCGTTGTATATTATTATATCATTGTGTGGTTGTGACCGTCGATTGACGAAGAGCTAGCTCCCGCTTGGGGATGCCTTTATCATTGTATATGTATTGTTATCCTTGTTGTACCCCATTCGGGGCTAGTTTTATAAAGGAAACTCTGCCGAAATTTTTAGAAAAGACTTATTGTTTTCAAAACGTACCTTCGGCTTAGTCATTTAAAAACCTTGATTTCAAACCTGTATTTCTTCACTTCTTTAAACCAGTTTTCTTTATTTATTCTTCAAAATGGTTTTAGATTTCTGGGCTTTTGGCTTACTTGGATCAGATGGAGTCCTATAGGCTTCATATGGTTCAAGTGCCAGTCACGTGCTCTTTCGGGTCGTGACAAGTGGAGCTGCGCGGCGGCCTCTGGGCGAGGGCTTGGACCTCTGGCGTCGTGGGTAAGAAACTACCAGCCTGGGATGAACGAGCGGGGCAGCCACTTCTATCCTGGCGTCGCGGGTAGGGAGCTACCAGGCGGAGTTCTTACCGAGCAGGGTAGCTGCTCGGTCGCCTCTGTTCCCCTCCGAACGGCGGCCCGGACTTCGCGTCCGTTGCCTGAGGTTCGGGGCAGATGCTATTTGGTTTTATCCGTCCACCTCTCCGAAGATGCCAAGTTGATTTATGACACCGTGTATCGGAGGTTTAGACGGATGCGGCCGATGTAGCAGACTTCGTCAGATTCCCCCTCAAGGTGAGGGGTTTTTGATTGTGGGGACGCTCTTCCCTACAGGCGCAAGCCCCTGCAGTTAATTACGCTACCGCATTGCGGTAACAACTTTCTCCTTCTCCAGAATTTCACTTCATGTCGTGTGTGTTTGTTTTGTTTGTAGTTGCCCGTGGATTGTATACGGAGACTGAGTAATGTCGTCGCCCGTAGGACGTGGATTAGTCCAAATCCGTATTTACTTAGATTTGGGTTTGGTGTTTTTAGTTTAAGGATGCATTAGTCGCGTTGCGGCTAAGATCAACTTAAACATTCGTTAAGGATACATTAGTCCTGTTTTAGACTAAGATCAACTTAACGTAGTGATTGATTTAATTATCTGGCCATCGGGACTCGTCACCTCTCCGACGTCGTTGAGGGATTACAACGACAGGCGTCAGAGGAGTTCAGAGATGTACCCTTGAACCAAAGTTGATTTTGGGTTTTATTGTTTATTTAAAGATCTAAGGACACATTAACCGTATTTGGGGCTAAGATCAACTTAGACGGGACCGTTTAGATCCGGCAAAAGAGCGTTCGGACTCTATTGTGCCAGTTTAAGGACGTGGTGGTCCATCGCCAGTTTAAGGACGTAGTGGTCCATCGCCAGTTTAGGGACGTGGTGGTCCATCATTAGTTTAGGGACGTTTCGGTCCGATATTAGTTTAAGGACGTTTCGGTCCGATATTAGTTTAAGGACGTCTCGGTCCAATATTAGTTTAAGGACGTTTCGGTCCATTATGGGTGTGTGGTTGTTGGGACCCGTCATCTCTTTGACGTCGTTGAGGAATTACAACGATGGATGTCAAAGGAGTTCGGAGATGTACCCTCGAACCGGACGTAAATTGATTTAGGAGAGCCATTTTGCTCAGTCAATTTAATTTAAGGACTTATGGCCACGATTGGGCTAAGTCCAGTTCAACATTTTATTTGCTTTTGCATTGCATTTTTTATTTAGGCTCTACCCACAAAAGATACAGAGTATCAATTTATTTTGGGCTCTGCCCATTTGTAGATGATGCAAAGTATCTACCTTGTTTGGGCTTTGCCCCTTTTAAAATGCATAGCATTCTGAATATTTTGTTTGGGCTCTGCCCATTTATAAATGATGCAGAGCATCTGTTTTGGTTTGGGCTCTGCCCCTTAAAATAATGCATTGCATTTTATTAAGCCTGTTAGGCCTTCTTTTAATTGGGCTTGGCCCTTTTTGTAAGCAATACAATGCATCTGCGCTTTGCGCTAAGTAATGAGCGCAAGCTCATATGGTGATGACACGTGTCGTGTTCTGGTGAGCGTAAGCGCACTAGCGCAGTGCAATGCGCTGTTGCGCTGCGCTATTGCGCCGCTGACACGTGGCGCGCTCTCAGCGAGTTGCGCCAATTTCAGAGAGCAAAACTCTATCTTAAGGGCGCTTAGCGCAAGTGGTTCTATAGCCGACACGTGGCGCTCTCTTAAGAGCGCAACAGCGCAATTTGGAAGTGCAAAGCACTAAGAATCTTTTAGATTCCAGAAGGGAAGTGCAAAGCACTGTTTAATTTCTTGATCTAAATTAGATCAAAGAAAAATAAAGTTTTCTTTGTTCGAAGAACCAGAGGTTCATAAAAGTGCAAAGCACTATTCTTTTATTATTTTATTATTTTTATTGTTTTTAAAGAACCGAAGGTTCACAAGAAGTGCAAAGCACTGTTTTTTTTTATATAAAGATCATTGATCTTATTTTTTTTAGACTAATGGTCTATTAGAAGGAATTTCTTCTAATCCATAAAGGTTCTTTACCTTTTTCTTGAAATCTTCTCAGAGTTCTCTCTGTTTAAAGTTCTTGAGTTCTCAAGAAAAATAATGTTCCTCCTCTTTGAATGAGGTCTGGGGTCCTATTTATAGTGCTCACAAATTTGTTGAATTTGTTAACAAGATCTTTTCTAAGTGATTTTGGGAATTTTCCACCGCTGGATCTCTGATCCAAAGGCAGAAGAAAATCTTCTGGTTTTGGAAAGAACAGAAAAGATTTCATTAAATTCTTAATTTAGTTTGGCGCAGATGCCCCAGCGCGCGACACGTGTCGCGCAGCGCAGAGCGCAGCGCAAGTGCGCTAGCGCATCTGCGCTGACACGTGTCGCGCAGCACAGAGCGCAGCGCAGCTGAAGCGTTGCTTCCTTTAAACAGAGCTTTGCTCTGATTGGGTGCGCTTTCTTGGGCGCTGCGCTGACGTGTTAGCGCCAGACACGCGGTGCGTTGCGCCCGCGACTTGAAGCGTTGCTTCAAAATTTGAATTTTGAATTCAAACAGAGCTTTGCTCTGATTGGGCGAAACAAATGCCCCCCCACCGTTGCGCTCACGTGGCGTACACGTGAGTGCAATGGTGGCAACCCCCCCTGACCGTTGGATCAAGGGGGAATCTCAAGAGGCGCAAGCGCCTTATAAATAGAGCCTCTGGCCCTTAGAAAACTCTCCACCGTTTTTCTAAATTTAGATTTTCAGAGCTCTGCTCTTGCTTAAGAATTTCAGAGCTTTGCTCTTGCTTTTAGAACTCTAGAGCTTCGCTCTCATTTCCCAAAGTTTTTAGAAAACTTTAGGTAATATTTAATTTAAAACTAAGTTAAACTAATTTAAGTCAATTTTAACCCACAGAGCTTTGCTCTCATAGATCTTTTGATCTAAAGAAATTCCCTTTGGGGTTTCATCAACAGAGCTTTGCTCTCACAAATCCATAGATCTACAGAGATCTTGTTCATGGATTCTAACCCATGAACAGAGCTTTGCTCTTGAATCAAATGTAGATCTTTTAGACCTAAAAAAGATGAAGAATTTTTCTATAAGCTTTCATGGGTCTTTTTTCAGGATTCCAGAAATTTTAATTTTAAATTTCTTTTTTCAAAACTTTCTCTTTGATGGAATATTATAGAGCTAAGCTCTTTTTTAAGGAATTTTACTCTTTTGAGACCAGAACTTGACAAGTGTCATTCTGTGACAGAGCTTTGCTCTGAAAGAGGAGATTTTCTCCTTGTCTCTAGTGATTCTTTCCCCCCTTTTTTATTATGGGAATGTTCCCCCCCAGGGACCAACTGACAATCTCATCCAATGATGAGTTTGTCTCCTTAATTGACGTATTGTCATTTAGATTTCATGGGTCCCTCTTTGGTCTCCTACTCACTGCACTGTGGTGCGGTGTAATTAATTAATTTTGATTTTGATTTAATTTAATTAATGCATTTTCTTCTTTTAATGCCAAACGTTGGGATTACAACACTAACGGCTACATTGCCCTTTTGCAGCGATCATGTCTGAAGACACTTCATTTCCGTTCGTCCGCTCGGAGGAGGGATTTCCAGAGGCGTCTTTGGACCGTGAGATCCTGGCCATGATCAAGGCATACGATCCGGAGTACAAGAGTCTCCACCTTTGGGGGTCGTGGTACAATCAGATCATTATGGGTCGACGCAGCTTCACATGCGCGGTGCCGTCTGAGCAAATCACGGCGATTCATTATGCTACCCCACCCTCGGTGCAGTATGCCGTGGAGTTGGCGGACTGGACATCGAAAGGTTTTCTACATCCCGCTATAGATGCGATACCGGTTCAACGTCCTATAGTTTTGGACATCTTAGGACGTCGTATCTGTCAAGGTGAAGCGCGACCTTGGGGGCAATTGTATAACCTTAGTCTGATTCCCCGCCACCCGATTGGCTATCTGCCGTGGGCCCGGTATATTCTGTCGACGAAGAAGTCACAGTTGATAAGATTAGGACTGTACACCGCGGTCTATGTCTCTCTCTTCCAGTATCCCACGCTTTCCACCTGGTGGTTTAAAGCTTTCTTGGAGCAATGGAATATTCCCACCCACACTTTCCTTGCCATGGATCGGGAAGTGTCAATTTCTCTGGAGGAATTTGCGGAGGTATCCGGCTTACCGGTGATGGGGGAACATTATGAGGAGCTGCTCCCAACAGACGTGTACGTCTTCGGAGCTAGGCCAATGGTGAAGGGGGTCACGCCGGATACTGCTGTTCAACACCAGTTCCCAAGCCAAATTAAAGTGTTGAACATATATGAGTCTCTCTTCGTCGAACATGGGAGTCGAGGAGTTAATTTTGAGGATTTCATTGCTCGGTTCCTTCACCCTAACGCCCTCTCTGCGGCCACTGCCAAGTTTGCCACCCTCGAGGACCCTTTCGATTTAGGTTTGGATAACCTGCCGGCGAATGAAATAGGCCAAAAGGATTTCTTTCTTCCTAACTTTCCAACCATGTCTCTTGCAGAAGTAGCGGCCCCTGGGATGGATGAGGAGGCCTTTTTCTTGGGGTTTCTCGGGTTATGGTTGAGTTGGTTCGCTATCCCAATGCACTCTCATCGGATGCGGCCCTCTGTCTTTTATCCAGCACACCGGATGGTCATCGGGGTGAAGGTGGCTGTTGGGATCGCCGGCTTGGCACACTTATACCACGGTCTCAGTCGAGCAGCGGATGCTAGCGAACCCGGGGTGTTGCATGTGGTCTTCCCGATGCATTACTTCTCATCGTGGCTTGAGTTACATACAGCGGGTGTCTTCGGGATGCATAAAAGGCCCTCGTTCTTTGACAAGTGCGGTTTTCCTCGCATTATACAGCTGATCGGTGCATCAATTGTAAACCCCTCACCACGGAACGCTAGGGGCTTGCTCCTTCGCCCCCATACCGTCGAAGCCGGGATGTCCTTTGTCGATAAGGTATTGACCGTTGGAAAGGTGTCTACCACTGTGACGCGGCCATTACAAGATATCTTTAAGGATGGAGCTTCAGTTTTAACGGCTCGGGAGACCCTCCACTTATATTCCATTAGACCGGGTTTTTTAGTTTTTAGGCAGAATGATGTGGCAATTTTTATGAGGTATAACCCACATCGTTTTGCTCAACAACTGGGCTACGATCAAGGGGTCCCCTTGGAAGCCTTCTTGGTGGAACCCGCTGCCACTGAAGAGGGGATGGAGAACGCATTGCACCATTTCATGCGCGTGAACACGAGCTCTCATTTTTTTATCAATGCGCCGGCTTACGCTCCGAGACTCCTCAATGTGTACAAAGACTGGTACAATCATGCAACAGGAGCAGTCATAAAGGAGGAAAGGCGACTGTTGGTCGATCGTAAGGGTGCACCTCCAGGTACCGATCGCACCGCTCCTTTGGTTCCTAGGACCCCAGTAATCGCTCCTTTAAAAGATGCCGGGGGCAGACCATCACGTGCGCAAAGTCCTCCGCGTGAATTACCACTTCCTGATATCGCGGATGCACCTCCTGCACCCCGCGCTCAGGTGGAAACAATGGTTGTACCCTCGCCGGAGTCTGGCGTGGGTGCGGACATCGGGACTCGTCGTCCCAAAGTGGCTGCTAAGCGGAAGTCGATCCCTCGCGGGCCCAGGGTCGGAGGGCAAAAGAAAAAGAAGTCGCTCCTCGCCGCGGACGTTGTGTTCGGCCAGGAACCCCATGCTCCCTACTCCGAGGGTCTGCTCGAATATGGGACTAACGCAGGATTAGTGATGCCACCGCCGGACGATACAGACTTGGAGGCTGCTCTCAGAGCTTCGGCATGGTTGGTGAAGCGTGACGCATGGCTAGCTAAGCTTGCGCAATCAGGTAACTACTAGTCGCCTTTTCTTTATTGTAACATATCCTCTTCATTATTTTTGACTAACGCTTTTCTTTCTTTTCTTTCAACAGGCATCACTGATGAAGAAGCCATTGCTGCTTCTCTGAAGACTTTTCAGGAGGAGGAACGTCTCAGAGCATCTATGGGCCTTAGTAAGTTTCGACTCATCAAGTTTTTCATTTTTCTTGCGTTATGGTCGATCTAACCTTTCCCTTTTAATTGCAGGAACCTCAATGCCGCTCCCTCCTAGCGACGCAGACGTCCTACCAGCCGCCGACGTTCCCGCTTCTTTTGGGCCACCACAGGAGGTTCGTCTTGAAGAGCCGATGAGAGATGCCTTAAAGGCTCTGGAGGCATCCCTGAATGAAGATGATGATGCCTTGAAGGAGGCGTCACAGAGGTCCCTCATAACCGCTCGGGAGGAGAGGAAGCGGTTGAGGCGTGAGGCGAAGGCGTGCAGGGCTGCCTTGGCTATGGGAGTGGGCCCCAGCACCGCCCCTCGAGCTGATACTCCCTCCGAAAAGGCCCCTGTCGCCCTATCCACCGCCCGCAGAGAGGTGGCGCGAGCAGTTCGGAGCGCAAACGGTAAATCCGCTTCAGGTAATATTTCTCTCAGAGTTTTTGTTATAAGGACTTTGATGTCATTGGTCCTTATATCTCTTATCTTTGCAGGGCCAAGTCCGATCGAGGGAGAGGCGGAAGCCGTCGATCCTAGGGGAACGGAGGAGGCGATGCCTGCCGAACTCGAGCCGACAGTGGGTGACGTCGTTATGGCTTTGGAGCCTGAGGTGGAGGTTGAGGGGCCTGCCGTCATTGATGCCGAACCTGAAGCGGTGGCAGATGATATGACCATTATAACTGAGTCCAGAGTGGTGGCAGCTGAGGCACTCGAGGTTGGCGGTCCCTTGGTGACGATAGACGATACGACCATAGCTATTGAACCTGAGAGAGTAGTGGGTGAGGTGGCCATGATTCCCGAGGACGAGCCAACCGCTCCTTCTCTGGAATCCGGCAATACTCCAATCGTAGCTCTTCCCGTCTATGGTCCTCCGCCGTCCCCAGGTCTGGCTAGCACGACGACAGTCCCCATCGAGTCAGGTGACGAGGCCACGGGCGGTGGTCTCATGTCGGTAGAGGAGGGAGCCGCCTCCGTTTCAGCCGGGAGCTCCTCAGGTAAACCATAAGTGGCTGCTTTTCTTTACTTTACAACCTTTTCTGACAAGTTCACCTTTTCGTAATGCAGGTTCGGCTAGCGCCGATGCCCCACTGCTCGAGGGAGCGCCTTCAACGACTGCTTTGGCGGTGGCCACCTCTCAACCTTCTCTCATACCCTCGAAGATGTTGGAAGGTCTGTGTTTACGATTTGTTAATCTTGTTTTCCAGACATATAATTCGCGTACTAAAGTGACACTGTCGTGTTTTCAGGAGTGCTTTTTGATCATGTATATCAGATGTTGCTCCCACACTTTTCCTTCCCATCTGAGCTTGCTTCTTCTTCTGGTGGCGTTGGTGAGTATGATTTCCGTTGACATCCTTCCTCTCTTTTTTCTTATTTGACGGAATTGTCTCTAACCTCTTTTTCTCATCTCAACTGCAGTGCTACAGATTGAAGGAGGGGATGAAAGATCAGCTGCGCCACCAGCCCTTCCGACCTTGCCACCTGTCTCAACTGGTACAATGACCATCATATTGGTAACTTTCCTCTCTCTATTTTCTGTACTGTTATCTGATCGCATCCTGTTTCTTTCAGCAGTCGTTCTGGCTTCGGCGTCCTTCGAACCTCGCGTCACAATGCCGGCGGGTCCTTATCTGAGGAGTCTGTCTTCAAAAGGCGCCGTGAATAGTCTGCGCATGTTGAGTGACTATGTCGAGGAACTCGACGTTGAAACTCCTACATCTGCCGCAGACTTCGCTATGGTGGTTAACCCGATGCTAGCAATACTCGTGAGCTTTCATGAGGAGGGCATCATTGCATCCTGGGTTAACCATTGTAAGGAGATCGAGGGTCGCCTATATCAGTTGGAGTCGCTGCGTCCCGCTCCCGAGACCGTGGCTGCCAATAATCAGAGGACAGCGTGGATTGAGCAAAGCACTCCTTACTTCCGCCATCTCGAACAAGAAGTCATTTCAAGGCGTAAGGAGCGTGGTGAGGTTTCAAGCAAGTCTGCTCAACTGCATGCTCGGGTGGAGGCCAATGCCGCACGGCTGAAGGTTATCTTTGAGGGCCTCCTGCAATGCCTTTCCGAAGGGTTATCATTGAGGCAAAGACTTGACTTTGTCGAGCGAGCTGCAGCCAGCCAGGAAGCAGCCCAGAAGGCGGTAGAGGAGCAACTTTCATCCTTCTTGCAGCAGCGGGCTCAGGTGGAGGCGGAGGTGGCCGCAGCTGTCACTCGAGAGGAAGCGCTGAAGGAAGTGCGAGAGCGGCTTGTGAACTTACTAAAGACACTTCCTCCTCAGTAGCTATCCATTTTTGTAAAGAATATATATGTATATATTTTTTTATCCTTGTGACATAATGTATCCTGTATTCAATCAAGTTTATGAATAAAAGATACACCTTTTTGTAATGTCTTGTGTCACTTCTTCGCTTTTTTCTTTCTTTTCAGCATGACATTTTTAATGCACCTTATTGGCAGGTAAATTCATTTCTGCCAGAGATAACGATGGCCTAGACTGCAGGTTCAGATCTGCCGCCTAGGGCTTTTCAACTCTATGAGCCGTGAGGGTCTCATGGAGGCTTTTCTCCCTACGGATCGAGAGGATCTCGCAGGTGGATTTTCTCCTTAGGAGTCGTGAGGATTCCCAAGTGTGGTTTTCTCTCATAAGTCGAAAGGATCCTATAAGAGAATTTCTCCCTCTTACGAGTCGAGAGGGCTCGTAAGCGGTTGTTTCCCTCTTTGTCGAGAATCGACTTCAGAGAGTGAGACCCGTGAATAGTATACAAGAGACCATTTAGGATTGACTTGCAGGGTCCCATTGTTCAAGAAGCAAGTTTTTGAGTCCTTACTGCCCGAGACGTGAGTTAAAGAGGCTCTCGTCACGGAGTGTTTGTATCCGTGAGTTGAAAAGTTTTGCGAGGGATTATTTGTTTCCCAAGCGCCAAGGATTATTTGTTTCCTTGGGGTTTGAAACGAGTCGAGGGTTCCCACGGAGGCGCTGGTGGCTCTGCGAGTCGACGCGGATCAGGAGGCTCTCGTCAAGGAGTGTTTGTATCCGTGAGTTGAGGAATTTGCCGGGATTATTTGTTTCCCAAGCGCCAAGGATTATTTGTTTCCTTGGGGTTTGAAACGGGTCGAGGGTTCCTACGGAGGCACTGGTGGCTCTGCGGGTCGACGCG
The DNA here is from genome assembly GCA_030015575.1 of Agapanthus africanus. Lineage (NCBI taxonomy): Eukaryota > Viridiplantae > Streptophyta > Magnoliopsida > Asparagales > Amaryllidaceae > Agapanthus > Agapanthus africanus. Next base: position 22,448,102 of record CM057346.1, read on the forward strand.
GATCAGGAGGCTCTCATCAAAGAGTGTTTGTATCCGTGAGTTGAGGAGTTTGCCGGGATTATTTGTTTCCCAAGCGCCAAGGATTATTTGTTTCCTTGGGGTTTGAAACGGGTCGAGGGTTCCTACGGAGGCACTGGTGGCTCTGCGGGTCGACGCGGATCAGGAGGCTCTCGTCAAGGAGTGTTTGTATCCGTGAGTCGAGGATTTTGCGAGGGATTATTTGTTTCCCAAGCGCCAAGGATTATTTGTGTCCTTGGGGTTTGAAACGAGTCGAGGGTTCCTACGGAGGCACTGGTGGCTCTGCGGGTCGACGCGGATCAGGAGGCTCTCGTCAAGGAGTGTTTGTATCCGTGAGTCGAGGATTTTGCGAGGGATTATTTGTTTTCCAAGCGCCAAGGATTATTTGTGTCCTTGGGGTTTGAAACGAGTCGAGGGTTCCCACGGAGGCGCTGGTGGCTCTGCGAGTCGACGCGGATCAGGAGGCTCTCGTCAAGGAGTGTTTGTATCCGTGAGTCGAGGATTTTGCTAGGGATTATTTGTCTCCCGAGCGCCAAGGATTATTTGTGTCCTTGGGGTTTGAAACGAGTCGAGGGTCCCTACGGAGGCACTGGTGGCTCTGCGGGTCGACGCGGATCAGGAGGCTCTCGTCAAGGAGTGTTTGTATCCGTGAGTCGAGGATTTTGCGAGGGATTATTTGTTTCCCAAGCGCCAAGGATTATCTGTGTCCTTGGGGTTTGAAACGAGTCGAGGGTTCCTACGGAGGCGCTGGTGGCTCTGCGAGTCGACGCGGATCAGGAGGCTCTCATCAAGGTGTGTTTGTATCCGTGAGTCGAGGATTTTGCTAGGGATTATTTGTCTCCCGAGCGCCAAGGATTATTTGTGTCCTTGGGGTTTGAAACGAGTCGAGGGTTCCTACGGAGGCACTGGTGGCTCTGCGGGTCGACGCGGATCAGGAGGCTCTCGTCAAGGAGTGTTTGTATCCGTGAATCGAGGATTTTGCGAGGGATTATTTGTTTCCCAAGCGCCAAGGATTATCTGTGTCCTTGGGGTTTGAAACGAGTCGAGGGTTCCCACGGAGGCGCTGGTGGCTCTGCGAGTCAACGTGGATCAGGAGGCTCTCGTCAAGGAGTGTTTGTATCCGTGAGTCGAGGATTTTGCTAGGGATTATTTGTCTCCCGAGAGCCAAGGATTATTTGTGTCCTTGGGGTTTGAAACGAGTCGAGGGTTCCTACGGAGGCACTGGTGGCTCTGCGGGTCGACGCGGATCAGGAGGCTCTCGTCAAGGAGTGTTTGTATCCGTGAGTCGAGGATTTTTTGTTGAAGTCACTGGCTTCTTCGGTTGAAATGAACCGTTGAGGTTTGGCTTCGTCGTTTGACGGAATCCGCTGGGGAAGTATGGTCCCTTCTTTGTTTACGCCCTTGGATTGTATACAGGGATCGATGTGATCTTAACTGTAGGGCCGAAGTTTTACCATTTCTTCTTTATATTTTATTTTATTTCCGCGATGCTCTACCATTTCAGCTTTTATATCGCGAAGGTTGCGATTGCCCATTCATTTCGGCTATTTTTCGCGGTGCCCAATCATTTCGGCTATTTTGCATGCATACATTTTACTTGCTGCTTTTTATTGCAAGTTGCCCTATCATTTCGGCTATTTCGTATGCATGAGCGGCCTACTGGATTTCGCCGTAAACCTGAAATTGGACACCGATTTTGGCATCAGCACCGCTGCAACTGGGATATTGCCAGGAGCGAATCATCATTTGCCTCTGTCATTGTCGAACAAAGGAGGCTTAGCGATCAGGGTTAGGGACCTGTCGACTAAGGCTTTCGATTTCATGAGCCGTAAGGGTCTCATAAAGGTATTTCTCCCTACAAGTCGTGAGGATCTTGTAGGTGTATTTTCTCCTTAGGAATCGTGAGGGTTCCTAAGTGTTTTGTTCCTCTGTAAGTCGTAAGGATCCTACAGAAGGGTTTTCTCCTCATAAATCGAGGGGATTTATAAGGGTTGTTCACCATGCGAACGTATTCCCAATTACGGATGAAATTTGGCTAGGGAAATGTTTATTCGCACCCGTGGATTGTATACAAGGGTCAATACTGAGCCACTTGTAGGGCAATATTGGAAGTTTGTGGGGGTTTGCTTAAGCACGGGTTTAGGTCTCTGTAACTTAAGACTTTCAAATCTTATGAGCTGTGAGGGTCCCATAAGAGAGTTCTCCTTACGAGTCGTGAGGATCTCGCAAGTGTATTTTCTCCTTAGGAATCGTGGGGATTCCTAAGTGTGTTGCTCCTTTGTGAGTCATAAGGATCTCACGCAGGTGGTTTCTCCTTACAAGGTCGAGAGGACTCCATGAGGGTTCTTTCACGAAGTTGCGCCCTTTCGGGTTTTCACAAACATTCGCCGGTAGTCCTGCTGTTTTTACTCACGGAGCCCTTTCAGGTTTTCATCCGTGCCCATTTTGCTTATGGACATACCGTTTTTCTTTTATTTTCTTTTTCTTTCTTTTTTTTTTACGAGGTCGCGCCCTTTCGGGTTTTCACGAACACTCGCCGGCAGCCCTGCTGTTCTTACTCACGGAGCCCTTTCGGGTTTTCATCCGTGCCCTTTTTGCTTATGGACATACCGTTTATTTTATTTTATTTTTATATGTTTTTTTTTATCTCGTCAGCCGAAGGATGCTGCGGTGTTAGTTTAAAGACGTTTCGGTCTGATATTAGTTTAAGGACATTTCGGTCCATCGTTAGTTTAAGGACGTTTCGGTCCGTCGCTAGTTTAAGGACGTTTCGGTCCGTCGCTGAAAAGGCCGGCTACTTTATAAAGCTTAAGCTTAGGAAGATAGCGAGCGGACATAGTCGTCGTCATCTATCATTGACCTAAACTATGGCTCATTAAGCGTAGTATTTCTTCAGGAAGCGACCGTTTATTGGCCTGAAAGGCCTTTCACCGTGCATGTCCATGAGTAGATAGGCTCCACCCTGGTAGACTTTATCTATGATATACGGGCCTTCATAGTTTGGCTCGAATTTTCCCCGCTTGGCGCGATTGGGGATCATAGGCCTTTTGACCACTAGCACAAGTTCGCCTTGACAAAATGTCCTCGGTCGGGTCAATCTTTCGTATGAGCGCGTCATCTTTGCTTTATAAGCTTCCAGATTTTGCTGTGCTAGAAGCCGGATTTCATCAAGGGCGTCAAGCTCTTCAAACCGAAGGTGAGCATTTTCTTCGTCTGTCAGCTCGTAGTGGACTGCCACTCGTAGAGAGGGTAATTCTATCTCGAGAGGGAGTACTGCTTCCGTCCCAAATACCAACGCGTACGGCGTTGTGTTTGTGGCCGTTTTAAATGTAGTTCGATACGCCCAAAGAGCCTCTTGCAATCTTTCGTGCCAATCTCTCTTATTTCGTGACACTGTTTTCTTCATGATCTTCGTCAAGGTCTTGTTGAAGGCTTCGGCTAGACCGTTAGCTCATGGATTATAAACTGAAGAATATCTCCAGTCTATATTGTGCTGCTGTGCGAAGCGGCTAATTTTATGACTTCGGTAAGCTGGCCCATTATCAGAAATGATCCTTCTCGGGGTTCCAAACCGGTATATGACGTGCGTTCTGAAGAAATGGAGGATGTTCTCCGTCTTCACTTCCCTCAACGGTACCGCCTCTGCCCATTTGGAGAAGTAATCGATCGTTGCTAGGATGAAACGATGTCCTTTGGACGATGCTGGTTCGATGGGGCCGACTATGTCAGTTCCCCACATTTCGAATGGCCAACTAGCCACTGTCGGATGCAGTGGATTGGGATGCTGATGGATGAAGTCCCCATGAATTTGGCATGAATGACATTGCCTCGCGTATTCCAGGAAATCCTGCATCATCGTGGGCCAGTAGTAGCCCATCCGTTTTATCTTCAACTTCATCTTAGGGCCTGCTTGGTGGGAACCGCAGAGTCCGTCGTGAACCTCTTGGACGACCCTTCTTGCTTCGTCAGGTCCTAGGCATCTCAGCCACAGAGAATCGAATGTCCTCTTGTATAGAGTATCGTTGACGAAGGCGAAAGACAGAGCGCGTTTCACGAGCTGATGTCTTATGGACGCTTCTTCAGGTATTCGATGGAACTTGAAGTAATCTATGAAGACTTCTCTCCAGTCTTCGGTCTTTTCATGGTCTTTTATTTGTAGGGTCGCCTGTTCAGTTGCTCCCTTTTCTTTATATGATTCTGTAGGTATTTCTGCTGGGGAGAGTACTCGACGGCTTTGTATCACGATTCTAACGTCATCGAGGTTCTCGTCAGCCAATTCTTTAGCAAGTTTAGCCAGTGCATCTGCTTTGCTGTTTTCCGCGCGCGGTATGCTTTCCAACATGTAGGAGGGAATTTGGGTTAGCAGTTGCTGCACTTTTTCACCATATTTTACTAATTCCGGTTTGCATGTTTGGTAATCGCCGTTCACTTGACTGACGACCAGTTGGGAGTCCCCATATATGAGGAGGCTTTCAATTCCTATATCAATGGCGATCTCGAGGCCTGCAATCAAAGCCTCATATTCAGCTTCATTATTCGTTCTTGGCTCTGTTAAGGAGAAGGCGAAGCGCATTATTCCTCCTTGTGGGGTCACAAAGATGAGTCCTACCCCCGATTTGATCATTGGCGTACTTTGCTTATGCTTTTTCATGGAAGATGCTCCATCGAAATAAAGTTCCCAACGAGTATCACCACCGTCGATTGCGTCAAACGCATGTTTGTCTGGCAAATCGCAATTCAGAGGGGAATCGGCAGGTATCGGGTGTTCAGCAAGGAAGTCGGCTATGGCCTGACCCTTCACTGCCTTGAGGGGTCGATATGTTATCGAGAACTCCATTAAGAGCAGAGCCCATTTAGCGAGTCGTCCCGTCAAGATTTCTTTTGATATTAAATATTTGAGAGGGTCCGCCTTTGAAATGAGATGGACTTCGTGCGCTAATGCATAGTGCCTAAGCTTTGTTATTGCGAAGATCAACGCCAGGCAGTGTTTTTCAATGGGAGAGTAGTTGCTTTCTGCCCCCAGCAGAACTCGACTTAAGTAGTAGAGTGCTCTTTCTTTCCCTTGATCGTTCTCTTGTGCCCATAATGCGCCTAAGGAACCTTCGAGGGCGGTTGTATAAAGAATGAGAGGCTTTCCCATAACCGGAGCAGCCAACACCGGCGGGTTCTGTAGGTATTGCTTGATCTCGTCCAGTGCGCCTTGGCATTTTTGATCCCAAACGAATGGGGTTCCCTTCTTCATCAGGTGACTATAAGGACGGCACTTTCCTGAAAGGTTGGCTATAAATCGCCGTATGTATGCGAGTTTCCCTTGGAGAGACCGCAGCTGTTTGAGAGTCCTCGGCGGAGGCATTTCCAGGATCGCTTTAATCTTTGACGGGTCTATTTCAATACCTCGGTGTCGAACAACGAATCCCAGGAATTTGCCCGAGGAAACCCCGAACGCACATTTAAGAGGATTCATCTTCAAGTTGTATTGCCGAAGGCGTTGAAATACGGTCTTCAGATGCTCGAGATGTTCCTCGTACGATTTGCTTTTTACCACGAGGTCGTCGATATAGCATTCAACGATTTCGTGTATAAGGTCGTCGAAGATCTTTGTCATGGCCCTCTGATAAGTAGCACCGGCGTTCTTCAAACCGAAGGGTATCACTTTATAACAAAATATACCAAGAGGAGTCCTGAAGGCTGTGTGCTTCTGGTCTTCTGGATGCATTTTTATCTGGTTATACCCCGATGAGCCGTCCATGAAAGAGAAGACTTCATGAGTGGATGTATTGTCAATCATCAGTTCAGTGACTGGTACTGGAAAATCATCCTTCGGGCAAGATTTATTAAGATCCCGGAAGTCTACGCATACGCGCACTGTCCCATTTTTCTTCATCACTGGGACGATGTTGGCGATCCATTCAGGGTATTGAACTTCCTGGATGAAGCCAGAGTCAATTAACTTTTTGACTTCGGTATTTATGATCATTTCAAGCTCGAGTCGCATTCTTCTCGGCGCCTGCTTGACTGGCTTGATGTCTGGGGATATTGCTAGTTTATGTACAGCAACTTCTGGATCTAGTCCCGGCATCTCGGAATAGTTCCATGCGAAGCAATCTTTATGCTGCACAAGGACGTCTTTTAACGCAGCCACCCTCTCTTCAGACAGTAGCTCACTGACGAATGTCGGTCGCGGATCATTTACCGTCCCCAACTCGATTTTCCTGAGGTTGTCGGCGGTGGTATGTATTCCGTCCTCCAGTTCTTTCGGAGCTGGGGGAAATTCTGAGATCACCTCATCGCTGCCGTTTTCGAAGCACCAAGGAAGGCTGTTCATGTCCTCGGACTCTTCTTTTAATATTGTTACCACATGGCAAGTGCAAATTTTCTGCCAATCCCAATGCGGAGTTGGTTCTTCTCTCGCGGCTTCGGGCTCGTGTTTCTGTGGTGGTGCTACCCTCCAGTTGTCAGAAAACGCGAATTTGCCTAGCTGATACTGATCTTCAACCCAATTCTTGAAGGTGAAGCAATCTTCAAGAGGGTGTCCCATTGCTCGATGGTAAAAGCAATAATTTGGGTTGAACACCTCGCCTGCGTGCTCAGGATGCTTAGACTCTGGCAACGTAAGCATTTGATGTTTTAGAGCGAGATCGAATATCTTCCTCGTTTTGTTCCGAGGAAATGAGTATGCTCGACCCATTTTCTTCCTGAGGGCTAAGTCAATAACGCTCGACTCTCGGATACGTGGCTTCTTAGCTCTGCTTTGTGGTTGTCGAGTGCCTCTCTTGCCTTTCGACTTGTTTTTGTTTTCGCGTCGAACCTTTTTTGTAGCAGGTTGACAAGGAGCGGCATTTTCTTCCTTCACCGCCTGTTGAAGGAGGCGCTGTGTCTTGGCTTTTTCATAGATTGCTATTTCACGATCGTGATCGTCTCGGGCTTTTTGACTCGCATCCCTTATAAGTTTGCTCATCTGGTCTTCAAATGATGGACTGGGCGGTTTTGTATCAGGAACTTTTGCTGGCTCAGGATTAGCGTCCTCCCATTGAGCGTCCGCCTCTTCGTCGAAGTCATACATAACATAACAGCTGTTTACTAGCTCCCGTTTCTTTGACCGGATGTACCCAAGCCCTTTTGTTTCTACTCTCCCGTTAGGCAGTTTGCATTGAGTCCCGGGAATGTTCCAGACCTTGTCATAGAATTTGGCTTTTCTAATGGTCTGTGTGAAGGACATCCCCTGGCGTTTCAGCAGTTTCTTCAAACCTTCGGTATAATATCTGGGAAGACGGATAGGCTGAAGCCTGTCGAGCATGGGATCCGCGCCATGCCAAATTTCTTTTTCCACCTTGTTTTCTTCAGAACGGTAGAATAGGATTGCCTTCTCGCCTTTTCGTCCGGGAGGGATATAGAATGTCTGCAATTCTTCTACGCTGTTGGTGTCGAGTGCATCCAGTTCTTTATAATGCTCAAGCGGCACCATGGTTATCTGCAGACTTCGATCTTCATCAGCGGAAACCCGTATTGAAGGCCGAGCGGGGAATACAGTGTGAACTTCATCTTCTGAATCACTGCCGAAGATCAATGAAGGAACGGATGGTCCCGGCCTGGTGGATTGGGATGGACCTGAATAAATTATATCCTCCTCTTCCTCGGTGTCACTGCCGAAGACAGGGATGGTGGCGTTAGTCTTGTCCTCCGGTTTGTGACACCTTTCCGTGTCTTCGAAACTCGGTAAAAAGTATTTGGCATCTTCATACTTGCGAACTTCATTCACGGAAAACGGATTCAACTCTCCCGCCACAGTGTACTCGAGGCCATCCCTAGAATATTTCATGCACTGATGCTGTGTAGAAGGGATGATATTGTACTCGTGTAGCCATGGTCGGCCGAGCAGAGCATTGTAGCACGTCTTGGCATCTATAACATGGAATTTGATGTCTGTGACGAGCAACCCGAAGCGTAGCGTCAATATCACAGATCCAAGAGTCTTTGAGGATTGAGAGTCGAAACCGGAGATAGTGATCTTGTCTCGGGCGAGGTGTTGGACACTCATGCAAATCTCCTTTAACACTCGCACATTGAGTAAATTGACAGACGATCCATTATCGACCAAGATTTTACCTATCTTTATGTCATGGCAGTATCCTGAGACATAAAGGGGGCGATTGTGTTCACACGTCCCGAGGAGAAGGTCTTCATCACCAAAAGCAACGTCGGCTGTGTGCACTTCTTCTAATTCGTCTTTCATCTTTTCTTCGGCTAAGAAGGCTTGGAACTGGTCCGGATCTTGTAGCGCCTTAATCAAAGAGTCTCTCGCCTCCTTTGATAGTAACAAGGCATCAAGGACGCTGAGCTGAGAGGGCAATTTCCTCAGATGTGCCAGAACGTTGTAATCCACCTTACTTCTCTTCGGCAGGTTTTCGGCGTTTAGCTCTTCCAGAACTTGGTCATCTAAGACGATGTCTTCAGAGACCTTTTCTTTCCCTTTATCTTTTCTATTCGAGGTTCCGAGGTTCTTTTCAGGCAGTGTTCGATTCCGCAGCCGGATATTTTCGCAAACCACTGGCTCCTCTTCTTTTCCCGAAGTTGACTCTTTAAAGAGAGGGGCAAGTTCTAACTCCTCATCAGAGTCGCTCCCAAATGTAGGCACTTGCGACCCGGTAGTGTTAACCATGTGACAGTTGCCGGCAGTTCTTTCAAGCTCTTTGGTTGTGCTTCTTTGCTCCCGACGAATCTTACGCTTTTCCCGTTTAAAGCGTTGTTGATTAGCGACGTATCCTTGCCACCATCCATTGAAAGCTTTGCAATCTTGGGTGGAGTGCGAGACCTTCTGATGATATAAGCAATAAGAGGGGTGTATTTCTACCGCGCCAGTAACTTTTTCTTCAGAGGGTGGTAGCTTCATGCCCATCGATATGACCTTAGCAAACTTCTTTTTTATCTTGAATTGACTTTTGTCAGCGGTGGAGGCATTTTGTTCCAGCGGGATCATCTCAGCTCTTTCCTCAAGTCGCTGGCGCTTGGCCCTTTCGAATATAGCCGTCTCACGTTCTCGATCAGCTTTGCTTTTCAATCGAGCTTCATTAAGAAACACGCCAATCATTTCAACTGATAACCCTGGGGCTCTTGATTCGGCATTTGCCCCCAGCGTTTCAGTGCCAGAAGTCCCTTCATCGTCCGTGGTCGAATGGGAGATCATATGACAGCTCGCCACATATTCCTCGGATTCATCCGATGAACTTTCTCCCTCATCTTCTTTTTGGAAGACGTGATCAAGGAAATCTTGGAGCGTAATGGGAGTCCGCGCTTTTTGGTTGTACTCATCCAGTGCGTCGATTTGCTTTTGTAAGTCCGTGCGCTTGTCGCCAGGCTTCATGGGCTTCTTAGATTTCTTCTTCTTCTTTTTTGAAGATTTTGACGGCTGACTATGAGCGCTTGAACTACCACCATCGGTCCTCGGAGTCGGACGTGGCTTCAACATCCCCTCAATAACCTGCGGTTCTAAGGGGTTCTTCCACTTGACCGCTGGACAGGTCTGAAGATCATTTAACATTCTCCTCGTTTTGGCTGATAATACAACCTCCCAAGGAGCTTCTTCAATGACGGAGCATGTTGCCCCCGGCATATTCGTCCCTTTAGAGGTGTGGGGCTGCGGGGGATTCACCTTCCATTTGTCGGATAGCGCAAATTTACCTTGGCGGTACTGGTTTTCAAGCCAATTTTTGAAAACGTAACAGTCTTCGATCGGATGTCCTAGCACTCGATGATAAGGGCAGTAATTAGGCTCGTTGACGTCACTTGGTTGCGACGGACGTTTTGGATCTGGCAGATTTATGAGCCTGTTGCGCAATGCCAGCTCGAATAGCCTCCTCGTTTTATCACGGGGGAAGGAGTAAGCACGTCCCATCCTGTCCTCAAGGGGTACGTATGGGCGCGTATTGTTTGGACGAGCAACCGGCTTCGAGTCGTTCGGTTGTTGTTGGGCATTAGCGACGATGATCGCTTTTCCCTTTCCTTTATCGTTTCGGGAGTCCGGCTTCGGGAGAGGGGGTTTATGGCCCATCTGGTCCATCTGCGCCAATTTGTCGATCAAAGCCTGGAAGGAAGTCGGCTTGAAGAACATCATAAACTGTAAGATGGTTGCTTGTGGATCAAGGGTTCCAACAAACATTCCCACCGCAGGGGCTTCTTCTATGCGCTGTTCACACTTAGACCATAGATTACGCCACCGTATAGCGTACTGAACCCATGTCTCGCCGGGTTTTACCCAGGCATTAATCAGTGCCGTCATCGGGGTACGCTTGCTGGCACTTGCAAAACGTTGGGTGAAGAGCAGCTCCATCTCCGCGAAGGTTTTAATAGAGTCATTGGGGAGCTCAGAATACCATTCGAAGGCCGTATCTGATAAGCTTCCAACAAACTGGCGAAGCAAAAGCTTGTCGTCGCCGCCGGTGTTACCGTAAAGCGTCCTGAACTGGGCAACATGTTGATGGGGATTGCCGGTCCCTTTGTAGACATGAAACTTGGGAATTGTATAACCTGGTGGGTACTTGATTTGGTCATACCAGCCTGGATACGGTCGTCCCGTTTTTACGACGTGGCCGGCTGCTTCGGCCGCGTGATGAACCTTTATTTGTTGGGCTATATATTCGTCCAGATCAGTTTTAGAGATTGTATCCTCTTTAGCCGTTGATAGAACGGGCTGAGGGTTTGATGTCTCTCCCCTATCATCCCCAAGGACAATCGGGGGTTCTTCAGTCGGGGGATCTTGTTGTATCATCATCCCTATCATGTCCTGGAAGAGGAGGCCCATACGCTGGATATTGGCTGCTTGTTCAGCAGCCTCTTTGTCTCTCTTTTCCAATACTCGGCGGAGGAACTCGGCGTCGGTCTCTTCCTCTTGACGTTCATCTAAGGACGTCTCAGGATTCTCTTTTGGCCCCGTGAGTGCAGCCATTGTAGTCATCATCTCCTGGAGCTTTTGTTGCTGCTCCTGGGCCTTCGTCACGGATCGGGTGAGCGGTCGGTGACCCGTAGAAGTACGAATTTCTTCCTTTCCAGAAGCCATATAAACCGTATGAACTGTTATGCCCCCTGACTTGGGGCGTTTAGGTTCACTGCTTTTAAACTTTGTCAGTGTCACGGAGGCTTTCTCCGGCCTTTTTCTTTTGTGGACCATTGAGGTTGAAGGAGCCGTTGAAGTGGGCATCCTAGCATTTGTTGCCCCCTGCTGTTTAATGGGGCGGTTCTTGTCTTTTTCTACCTTTGCCTTTTTCTGGCGACGAAAATGGTCTGAGCCAATCACGGAGTCTTGAACCCTCCGCCAAACTTTATAAATTTTTGACGACAGCCGTTGAGAGGGATGTTCCTGCTTTGTCTCCGGAGCTTTTTCTATGGGCGGAGGGGATCTTTTCAATGTAGCAATGGGAGAGTTCTTTCTCACCTTCCTCAGCAATTCAAAGCTGTTCCCGGTTGGAACAGCAGCGTTGACCTCCAGCATTGGAGCAGGTGGGGTTAGCCCTGAGGGGGAGTTGCCCCCTGCTTTCCTTACTCGTTGCCAATGGCGACGTCGCGCACGACGAGCCGTTGGGACTGGCTCGGAAATCGAGATAGTTTCTTGTTGCCCCTTGTTTGGGTGTGGGGTAACTGCCGATGTCAGCCTGTCGAAGACTGATGCCTTTTGACCAGCTGGGGGAGGAGTGGGAACCGTCAATCTTGTGAAGACCGACTCTCTGATGGGAGAAGCCGCCTTAACGACTTCCAAAGCAGCGGCCGTTGCCCTCTTTGGGACGGCCACTTTATAGTTCTGACCTAGCCTGGTGAAAACGGAGGCTGTTGGTTTAGTAGCAGGCGACCCGTTGACAGGGGTCGTGATAGCAGTGAGCCGGTCGAACACCGACTTCTTGTTCACTTCCGGTGCAGGTGTCGGCATAGAGAAGCTTGTAGGTGGGACCATGGTCCCGAAGAACAAGCCGGTGGTGGCTTGGGTCACCTGGTCTACCGGCAGAGTCAGGAAGGAAGCCGCTTGGGGCCCATATGTTACACCTCTCGGTGAGGTGGAGCGTCCGTTGCAGTGGCATTTCAAGCAGTTGGTGCAGTTGGTGGCCATTGAATCTTGAATTCTGCGCCAGGTAAAAGACCAAATCTTAGCAACTTGAAATCCGAAGACAACCATTTAACAAACCGCGATTGGTTCGTGAAGACGACACACGAAGTGTGGAGTGAAAAGAGGAAGAGGTCCCACCGGGCGTGCCAGAATCTGTTCCCCTCCGAACGGCGGCCCGGACTTCGCGTCCGTTGCCTGAGGTTCGGGGCAGATGCTATTTGGTTTTATCCGTCCACCTCTCCGAAGATGCCAAGTTGATTTATGACACCGTGTATCGGAGGTTTAGACGGATGCGGCCGATGTAGCAGACTTCGTCAGATTCCCCCTCAGGGTGAAGGGTTTTTGATTGTGGGGACGCTCTTCCCTGCAGGCGCAAGCCCCTGCAGTTAATTACGCTACCGCATTGCGGTAACAACTTTCTCCTTCTCCAGAATTTCACTTCGTGTCGTGTGTGTTTGTTTTGTTTGTAGTTGCCCGTGGATTGTATATGGAGACTGAGTAATGTCGTCGCCCGTAGGACGTGGATTAGTCCAAATCCGTATTTACTTAGATTTGGGTTTGGTGTTTTTAGTTTAAGGATGCATTAGTCGCGTTGCGGCTAAGATCAACTTAAACATTCGTTAAGGATACATTAGTCCTGTTTTAGACTAAGATCAACTTAACGTAGTGATTGATTTAATTATCTGGCCATCGGGACTCGTCACCTCTCCGACGTCGTTGAGGGATTACAATGACAGGCGTCAGAGGAGTTCAGAAATGTACCCTTGAACCAAAGTTGATTTGGGGTTTTATTGTTTATTTAAAGATCTAAGGACACATTAACCGTATTTGGGGTTAAGATCAACTTAGACGGGACCGTTTAGATCCGGCAAAAGAGCGTTCGGACTCTATTGTGCCAGTTTAAGGACGTGGTGGTCCATCGCCAGTTTAAGGACGTAGTGGTCCATCGCCAGTTTAGGGACGTGGTGGTCCATCATTAGTTTAGGGACGTTTCGGTCCGATATTAGTTTAAGGACTTTTTGGTCCGATATTAGTTTAAGGACGTCTCGGTCCAATATTAGTTTAAGGACGTCTCGGTCCAATATTAGTTTAATGACGTTTCGGTCCATTATGGGTGTGTGGTTGTTGGGACCCGTTACCTCTTTGACGTCGTTGAGGAATTACAACGATGGATGTCAAAGGAGTTCGGAGATGTACCCTCGAACCGGACGTAAATTGATTTAGGAGAGCCATTTTGCTCAGTCAATTTAATTTAAGGACTTATGGCCACGATTGGGCTAAGTCCAGTTCAGCATTTTATTTGCTTTTGCATTGCATTTTTTATTTAGGCTCTACCTACAAAAGATACAGAGTATCAATTTATTTTGGGCTCTGCCCATTTGTAGATGATGCAAAGTATCTACCTTGTTTGGGCTTTTCCCCTTTTAAAATGCATAGCATTCTGAATATTTTGTTTGGGCTCTGCCCATTTATAAATGATGCAGAGCATCTGTTTTGGTTTGGGCTCTGCCCCTTAAAATAATGCATTGCATTTTATTAAGCCTGTTAGGCCTTCTTTTAATTGGGCTTGGCCCTTTTTGTAAGCAATACAATGCATCTGCGCTTTGCGCTAAGTAATGAGCGCAAGCTCATATGGTGATGACACGTGTCGTGTTCTGGTGAGCGTAAGCGCACTAGCGCAGTGCAATGCGCTGTTGCGCTGCGCTGTTGCGCTGCGCTATTGCGCCGCTGACACGTGGCGCGCTCTCAGCGAGTTGCGCCAATTTCAGAGAGCAAAGCTCTATCTTACGGGCGCTTAGCGCAAGTGGTTCTATAGCCGACACGTGGCGCTCTCTTAAGAGCGCAACAGCGCAGTTTGGAAGTGCAAAGCACTAAGAATCTTTTAGATTCCAGAAGGGAAGTGCAAAGCACTGTTTAATTTCTTGATCTAAATTAGATCAAAGAAAAATAAAGTTTTCTTTATTCGAAGAACCAGAGGTTCATAAAAGTGCAAAGCACTATTCTTTTATTATTTTATTATTTTTATTGTTTTTAAAGAACCGAAGGTTCACAAGAAGTGCAAAGCACTGTTTTTTTTTTATATAAAGATCATTAATCTTATTTTTTTTAGACTAATGGTCTATTAGAAGGAATTTCTTCTAATCCATGAAGTTCTTTACCTTTTTCTTGAAATCTTTTCAGAGTTCTCTCTGTTTAAAGTTCTTGAGTTCTCAAGAAAAATAATGTTCCTCCTCTTTGAATGAGGTCTGGGGTCCTATTTATAGTGCTCACAAATTTGTTGAATTTGTTAACAAGATCTTTTCTAAGTGATTTTGGGAATTTTCCACCGCTGGATCTCTGATCCAAAGGCAGAAGAAAATCTTCTGGTTTTGGAAAGAACAGAAAAGATTTCATTAAATTCTTAATTTAGTTTGGCGCAGATGCCCCAGCGCGCGACACGTGTCGCTCAGCGCAGAGCGCAGCGCAAGTGTGCTAGCGCATCTGCGCTGACACGTGTCGCGCAGCGCAGAGCGCAGCGCAGCTGAAGCGTTGCTTCCTTTAAACAGAGCTTTGCTCTGATTGGGTGCGCTTTCTTGGGCGCTGCGCTGACGTGTTAGCGCCAGACACGCGGTGCGTTGCGCCCGCGACTTGAAGCGTTGCTTCAAAATTTGAATTTTGAATTCAAACAGAGCTTTGCTCTAATTGGACGAAACAGCCTCTTGCGAGGGCTTTGATCCTTCAGGACGGGAACTGAGCAGGGTTACTGATCAGTGCCTCTTAGCGAGGACTTTGATCCCTATCGGTTGTGGTAGGAAGCTACTAGCCGGGGATAGCCGAGCGAGGGCCCGACTGCCTCCGGGAGGACTTTGGTCCATGGCGCGGGAAGAGCTATAAGGCTGTAAGAAGCCAACCAAGGACCCTTGGCCGGGCAGGGTTATTGCCCGGTGCCTCTTGGCGAGGGCTTGTTTCCCCCAATCAGAGCAAAGTTCTGTTTCAAAATTCAAAATTTAAATTGAAGCAACGCTTCAGATTCTGCGCGTTGCGCGCCACGTGTCAAAAGTAGATGTGCCAGCGCCAGGAGCGCTGCGCCCTAGGCAGCGCGCCCCCAATCAGAGCAAAGCTCTGTTTTAAAATTTGAAATTTAAAATTTAAAAGTTGAAGCAATGCTTCAGATCCAGCGCTCTGCGCTGCGCGCCACGTGTCAAAAACGGGTGCGCTAACGCAGTTGCGCTGCGCGCCACGTACCGAACGCAGGTGCGCTTGCGCAAGGTGCGCCAGCACTGGAATTAAAAAATCCGCTACCGTTAGATCAAAAGATCTATTACCAATAAACTATTAATTAATCAGAACTAAAATTCTGTTATGGAAAGATCTTTCCAATCTTATTAAAACAAGAAGATTATCTTCTGTAAAACAGAAGCCTTAGGATCAAAGATCCAACGGTGGGAAATATTCCCAAATCAATCAGAGAAAGATCTCTTAAAACTGATTTAAGAAATCATTTGGCCCTATATAAAGGACCCTAGACTTCAAGTCTAAAATATACAGAAGACAGAAGAAAAGAGAGAGAAAAACCCTCTGCAAAAAAGAGCAAGCTCTTAGAAAAAGAAGATTTTTCTTCATCTTCAAGATAAAAAAAAAGAACTATGTTCTTGAATAATAAAGATGAAACCATCTCGTAAAAAGAAGAACCATCTTCTAAAAAGATCAGAGATCTAAGAAAAAGACCAAGGTCTTTAATAAAAAAGAAAAGATCAAAAAGATCTAATCATAAAAAAAACTAAAAGAAGTATTTTACTTCATTCACAGATCTTTTGATCTATAAAGACAGAGCCTTTTATAAAAACAAGAACTTTTGTTCTTGGATCTTGAGGAAAAGGTCTCCTTTGAAGAACATAAATTTGTTCTTTAATCTTAAAACTGATCAAATGCACTTTGCGCTATTGAAAAGTGCCTTGCACTCATGAACTGCGCTTTTGCGCTCTTTGGACCGGCGCTCAGCGCCAAAACGTGCCATGTGTCAACCATATAGGCAACTTGCACTTCGCGCTCTTGAAATAGCGCACTGCGCTCATGGACTGGCGCAAAGCGCCAAGCGCGCCACGTGTCATTCATGTGTGCGCCACTGAACCAATAGCGCAATGCGCTCATCATCTGGCACTCAGCGCCAAGCACGCCACGTGTCACTCACGTGTGCGCTACTCAGCAGAAGCGCAATGCGCTCATCATCTAGCGCTTAGCGCGACACGTATCCTGCTCGTGTGCGCTACTTGGCAGAAGCGCAATGCGCTCTTTAATTGGTGCAAAGCGCCTGGTGCGCCACGTGGCGCGCTGTCAGAACACACATTGTTCTGATGAATGCTATGCATTCAATATAAGACAAAAAAGAAATGTCACGATCTAATACTTAGCATTATTAAAAGGGCCAAGCCCAAGTAAAGGCTCAATAGCCAGAACAATAAAATGTTAAACATTTATTGGACTTAGCCCAAGATTGGCCGTAAGTCCTCAACTCATATCAACTGAGCCCATATGCTCATAAACCTTTTAACAGACTTTAGTCCCAAATTGGACTATAGATCTCCCAACCAAAATTGGTTCAAGGGTACATCTTTGAACTCCTATGATTGTAATCCTTCAACGTCTTCAGAGAGGTGATGAGTCCCGACAACCAAACACTCTACGGACTGTGGGGTAACCTTGACTGTGAGGTCTTTAAGCTCACGGACTATGATGTCCTTAACCTTGACTGTGAGGTCTTTAAACTTACGGACTATGACGTCCTTAACCTTGACTGTGAGGTCTTTAAACTCACGGACTATGACGTCCTTAACCTTGACTGTGAGGTCTTTAAACTCACGGACTATGACGTCCTGAACCAATAGCGCAATGCGCTCATCATCTGGCACTCAGCGCCAAGCACGCCACGTGTCACTCACGTGTGCGCTACTCAGCAGAAGCGCAATGCGCTCATCATCTAGCGCTTAGCGCGACACGTATCCTGCTCGTGTGCGCTACTTGGCAGAAGCGCAATGCGCTCTTTAATTGGTGCAAAGCGCCTGGTGCGCCACGTGGCGCGCTGTCAGAACACACATTGTTCTGATGAATGCTATGCATTCAATATAAGACAAAAAAGAAATGTCACGATCTAATACTTAGCATTATTAAAAGGGCCAAGCCCAAGTAAAGGCTCAATAGCCAGAACAATAAAATGTTAAACATTTATTGGACTTAGCCCAAGATTGGCCGTAAGTCCTCAACTCATATCAACTGAGCCCATATGCTCATAAACCTTTTAACAGACTTTAGTCCCAAATTGGACTATAGATCTCCCAACCAAAATTGGTTCAAGGGTACATCTTTGAACTCCTATGATTGTAATCCTTCAACGTCTTCAGAGAGGTGATGAGTCCCGACAACCAAACACTCTACGGACTGTGGGGTAACCTTGACTGTGAGGTCTTTAAGATCACGGACTATGATGTCCTTAACCTTGACTGTGAGGTCTTTAAACTCACGGACTATGACGTCCTTAACCTTGACTGTGAGGTCTTTAAACTCACGGACTATGACGTCCTTAACCTTGACAGTGAGGTCTTTAAACTCACGGACTATGACGTCCTTAACCTTGACTGTGAGGTCTTTAAACTCATGGACCACAATGTCCTTAAACTGGTAATGGACCACTATGTCCTTAAACTGGTAATCGACCGCAATGTCCCTAAACTAAACAATTGAGTCCAAATGCTCTCTTGTTGGATCTAAATGATCCCGTTAAGTTGATCTAAGTCTGAAATGAGACTAACGTATCCTTAACAAACGTTTAAGTTGATCTTAGTCTCGAATGAGACTAACGTATCCTTAAACCCAACCCCCAAACCCGAATCTAAGAAAGTACGGATTTGGACTAATCCACGTCCTACGGGCGACAACATAAATTAGTCTCCGTATACAATCCACGGGCAACCATAAATAAAACAAGCACCCACGACACGAAGTGACCATCTGGAGAAGGAGAATGTGGTTACCGCGATGCGGTAGCGTAATTAACTGCTGGGACTTGCGCCTGCAGGGAAGAGCGTCCCCACAATCAAAAAACCCTCACCATGAGGAGGAATCTGACGAAGTCTGCTACATCGGCCGCATCCGTTTAAACCTTCGATATACGGTGCCATAAATCAACTTGGCATCTTCGGAGAGGTGGACGGATAGCACCTATTAGCATTTGCCCCGAAATTCAGGCAAGACAATCCGTCTTCCCAGTTTCCGGCGGTAAACAGATTCTGGCACGCCCGGTGGGACCTTTTCCTCTTTCCACTCCACACTTCGTGTGTCGTGTTCGCGAACGAATCGCGGTTTGTTATGGTTGCCTGTGGATTCGAGATACTTAGATTTGGTGTCTTGCTCCGTGCAGAAAACAAAAGATCAATGGCGTCTACTTGCACGAAATGTTCCAACTGCAACTGCAACTCTCGCTTCGTCCCGTCCGGAGGAGTGACTTACGGGCCCCAAGCGGCCTCCATCTTCGATATACCGGTGGAACAGGTCACTCAGGCCACTACTGGATTATTCTTCAGGACCATGCTCCCGCCAATGAGCTTCAATGCCCCTCTGCCGTTGCAAGAAGCCCCGAAGAGCTCGGTCTTTAATTGGCTCACTACTACCACGGCCCCTCTCAACGGGTCGTCCGATGTCAAGCCAACAGCATCGGTCTTCGATAGGCTGAGCCTGAACTCCAATAGGCCCGCCAAGAAGCCCATGATACCTGAAGCGGCCGTCCCAAAGCGGATAACCATTCCTGCTCTCGAAGTCGTCAAAGCGGCTTCTCCTGCCAAAGGGTCGGTCTTCACATGACTGACTGTTTCAACGTCCGTTTAAGGCGAAATCGTCAAGGCTGCTTCACCTGCTCGGAAGTCTGCTTTCGATAGGTTGGTTATCCCCACTCAGCGGACATCAGTCTTTAATAGGCTGACAACGACAACTTCCGAACAACACAGGGGGCATGAGGAAGTCACCCCTATAGCTGAGACAATTCCGGACGCACGACATGCTCGACGTCGCTACTGGCGCCGAGTACGGAAGGCTGGAGGCAGCTCTCCCTCTGGACTAACTCCACCAGCCCCAACGGTGGAAGTCAATACTGTTGTTCTAACCGGGAACCGCTTTGAATTACTGAACAAGGTGCGCAGGAACTCTCCTACCGCCATACTAAAAAGATCTCCTCCGCCCGTGGAAAATGTTACAGAAATAAAGCCGGGTCAGCCCCCTCAGTGGCTATCCTCCAAAATATATAAAGTCTGGCGACAGGTCCAGAAGTCGGTGATTGATCAAGATTACCCCCGCCGATAGGAAAAGCTGAAGGTTCAGCAAGAAGAGAACCGTCCTGGCAAGCCACGAAGGACGACAACCGCCTGGGTGCCCGCTACAACGGCCCCCTCGGCGTCAACTGCTCAAAAGAGAAGGAGGCCATAGAAAGCCCCTGTGACTACGGCAGATTGCAAAGACACTAAACCCAAACGCCCTAAGTCTGGGGGCATAATGGTCCATATTGTTTACATGGCTTCCGGAAAAGAGGAAAGCCGCGCTTCGACGGGTCACCGGACGCTCACCCGATCAATAATAAGGGCTCAGGAACAACAACAGCAGAAGCTTCAAGAGATGCTGACTGTAATGGCCGCACTCACCGGGCCAAAAGAAAGCCCGGAGGCGTCATCGGAGCAGCGTCACGAACAAGAAACCGATGCTGACTTCCTCCGCAGAGTCCTCGAAAAGAAGGACAGAGAAGCAGCAGAACAAGCGGCTAATATAAAACGAATGGCGCTTCTCTTCCAAGACATGGTCGGGATGATGTTACAGCCAGAACCTCCAGCTGAAGACCCCCCGATCATCATTGAAGACGACAGAGGGGAGACATCGAACCCTCCTCCGGCTCTTTCAGCAGCCAAAGAGGAAACCATCTCAAAAGCCACGCTTGATGATTATATTGCTCAGCAAATACGAGCTCACCGAGCGAACGAAACGGCTAGCCAAGTCGTCAGCACCGGGCGACCATATCCGGGCTGATATGACCAAATAAGTTACCCGCCAGGATATACAATCCCCAAATTCCATGTGTACAAGGGGACAGGCAATCCCCATCAACATGTCGCTCAGTTCAGGGCTCTTTGCGGCAATACCGGGAGCGATGATAAACTTTTGCTCCGTCAATTCATCGGCAGCTTGTCGGAGACGGCGTTCGAATGGTACTCCGAACTTCCCAACGACTCCGTCAAAACTTTTGCGGAGATGGAGCTGTTGTTTACACAGAGATTTGCAAGCGCTAGCGAGCGCACCCCGATAACAGCATTGATCAATGCCAGGGTGAAGCCTGAAGAAACATGGGTCCAATATGCAATACGGTGGCGGAACTTGTGGTCGAAATGCGAACAACGCATCGAAGAGGCTCCTGCGGTAGGCATGTTTGTGGGTACTCTCGACCCTCAAGCGACCATCTCGCAATTCATGATGTTCTTCAAGCCAACTACTTTCCAGGCCTTGATTGACAAGTTGGCCCAAATGGATCAGATGGGTCATAGACCATCTCCTTCAAAGACGGATCCTCGGAATGAAAAGGGGAAAGGAAAAGCAACTTTCGTCGCCAATACTCAACAACAGCCGAGCAACTTAAAGCCGATTGTTCGCCAAAACAATATGGGTCCATGCCCATCCCTTAAGGAGAGACTAGGACGTCCCTACTCATTTCCCCAAGATAAAACGAGGAGACTGTTCGAGCTGGCGGTGCGCAACGGTCTCATCAATCTGCCAGATCCAAAACGTCCGTTGCAGCCAAACGACGTCAACGATCCCAATTACTGCCCCTACCACCGAGTATTGAGCCATCCGATCGAAGACTGCTACGTCTTCAAAAACTGGATTGAAGACCAATACCGACAAGGCAAGTTCGCGTTATCGGAAAATTGGAAGGTGAAACCGCCACAACCTCATGCCCCTAAAAAGGTGGACACGCCGGGGACATCATGCTCTTTTATAGAAGAAATTCCATGGGAGGTCGCTCTTTCAGTCAAAACTAAAAGAATATTGAAGGATCTCCAAACGTGCCCGGCCGTGACTAGAGATATGTCTACACAGTGAACATCCCTTGTAAGTCCTCTCGACTTATAAGGAGAAAACACTCTTGTAAGATCCTTACGACTTATAAGAGACCATACACTTAGGAATCCTCACGATTCCTAAGGAGAAAATGCACCTATGAGATCCTCACGACCCGCAGGGAGAAATACCTTTATGAGACCCTTACGGCTCATGAAGTCAAAAGCCTTAGTTGACAGGATCCTAACCCTGTTCGCTAAGCCACCTTTGTTCGACATCGATGGGGCCAAATGATGATTCGCTCCTGGCAATATCCCAGTTGTAGCGGTGCTGATGCCGAAATCGGTGTCTAATTCCAATCTTGCAGCAAGAAGCTAGCGAGCCACACATGCATACTAAATAACCAAAATGATAGGGCAACTTGCAACAAAATCAGCAAGTAAAAAAAATGTATGCATGCAAAATAGCCGAAATGATTGGGCGACTCGCAATAAAAAGCAGCGAGTAAAAATAAAATAAATAGCCGAAATGATTGGGCGCCGCGAAAAATAGCCGAAATGATTGGACAATCACGACCTTCGCGATATAAAAGCTGAAATGATAGAGCATCGCGGAAAGAAATAAAAAAAATGAATGAAATTTATGCCCTACAGGCGATATCACATCAATCCCTGTATACAATCCAGGGGCACAAACGAAAAGGGAACCATACCTTCCCACCAGGTTCCATCCGAAAGAGAGCCAAGTCTCGACGGTTCACAGACAACCTAGAGACCATCTCGACATTCGTCTCGTTACAACAGACGCAATGTCAACAACGGTGTTCCTTCGCAATCCAGCAGGATACAGATGCAACGTCAACGAAAGACCTCACGGTCGAAACAAAGCTGAGCGACGGCAAAATCCCAGCTCCACCTCGACATACGTCTCGATACAGCAGACGTGATGTCACCCCAGCGTTTTTTTCCCTCAGTAGGATGCAGACGCAACGTCAACGAAGGATCTCACGGTCAAAACAAAGCGGAGTGATGGCAAAATCCTAGCTCCACCTCAGCATTCGTCTCGATACAGCAGACGAGATGTCACCACAGCGTTCTTCCTCCAGCAGGATTCAGACGCGACAATCAAACAACGGAGCCACGACAAAATCCTTAGTTCCAAACCTCGACGATTCACCAGCAACCTAGAGACAACCATGACATTCGTCTCGATACAGCAGACGCAATGCCAGCAAACGAAGCAAAGGCCAAATTCCTAGCTTCAGGGTCTTGACGGCAACTCATATAAAACCTGAAAGACTATCGGAGATCATCTCACACCAGTGCGGAGTGATCACCACCCCGACGTTCGTCTCAATACAGCAGACGAGATTTCACCACAGCGTTCTTCCTCTAGCAGGACTCACACGCGACAATCAAACAACGGAGCCACGGCAAAATCCTTAGTTCCAAACCTCGACGGTTCACCAGCAACCTAGAGACAACCGCGACATTCGTCTCGATACTGTAAGTCCATGTCACGCACCCCACGAACTTGCGGGGAGGCGGAATATATGAAAAACGATTATCAAAGCTTCGTAACACGTACTTGAGCGCATGAATCGTATCTAAATCGTTACTAGCAAACTACGAGAGGTTTAACTACTCGGATTCGAAGTTATACTTCACGTTACTTGTCCTTCGGGTCTTCATTGCTGTCCTCCACTCCTCGTAGGCTTCTTGGAACATCGGCACCTCAACGGCCTCCTCGAGTCAAAGACGATCCACCCGAGAGCTCCTTCTCCAAGCTCGATCTCTAACTTGAGATAACTAGGTTGCTCAAAGTGCTAATCTAAGCTACCTAGGAGATATAGAGTGAGATTATGGATGTATTAGTCTAGCTAACCCTTGATCTCAACACATGAAAGGTTAGGGTTAGGGTTTCAAGAATGAGAGAGCTTGAGGAGAGAGAAGGTGATGATAAGAATGAATATGAATAATGAGCTCATTAGAATATATCAACCATAACAATTTATCAAATAAATAATATAAATGATTAATCATCATGGTTGATGCATTCACCTTGTGTGATTCATCATATGACTCATTAACTAATTAATGCATCATTTAATACGAAGGATGAATCACACAAATGAGTCATTAAGCAATTAATGCTTATGCCACCTTAAACCCCAAGTCACCATGCTTCTAGAAGCTTCCCGGAAAATTACGAGAACGCCCCTCCAATCCATGAAAACACGGAAAAACTTTAGACTGTATAAATCCAATAACCTGATACTAGAATCTGGCTTAAACCAAAGCCGGCTAGTAAAAACTGTCCGAACGTCGTACGTGCGTTTAAACACGTATGCGTCCAAACCCTTGTCGTAAAACCATACGATCTCTATATCGTTTCGCCTGGAGCAGGGAAACTCTCTGTGTGGGACTCTAAAGACTCGACACTACGCTGGCGGTGGGTTTAACCACAGACCGCAAGCGGCACTAGCTGTACGTAACGGTCCCCAGGTAGATGTCGATAAGAAGGCCGATGAGGAAACCATCCGAACTCCTACTGAGCCTATCCGTAACAATATCCGCGCATTCCGGTCTGTTCATCTAAGAGTATCGCATGTATGGTCTAGGGAGGTGGAGAACGTCAGACCCCTAATAACCGTACAAGTCGTGCCGGTATGGCTCATGACCATTTGAGAATTTACTGATCAGTCCACCGGTAATTCTCCATCAGCCCTGGCCAGGGACTTATTGTAATGACCAACCGATCATTGTGCGATATCAACTCCCTATACCGGGAGAGACGAATCCCTAACAGCAGTCGCTCACTGCCTCCATGTGGCTCGGGACTGTACCCAACTAAAACCTGTTTGCACGACTCCTTTGAGCCGCGGTAGGGTAGTAATCAAAGCGCGGTAGGAACTCACACGAGACAAATGACGACCTTAAGTCAACAGACTACCTGCACACATGTCACCTGAGAATTGCTATCTGACGTTAGGTATAATACCATCCAGTCAGTTCTCCTGCGAGTCCTGTCCGGTGTACCCGTAACCTAACGAGCACCTGTATACTATCTCCAGTATGACGTACTGATGGCTGTGGGACAGACCATCTCCCCAACTGGGATGAGAAGCGTACACACTAGTCTACTTCAGAGTATCAATGCCCTGTCTCGATAATCCTACGACCAGGGACAAGTTTAGGATGTTTCTTATAGACTACCCAGCCCCCACTAGTGTGACTGCCATCACAACGCTGGTAATCAAGAAAAGATCCTATGGGCTCTACTAATATGTATAAGTGATACGTTACAAGAAACATATGCACATATTAAAGTAGACACAAACCAAGTAGCATACTACCATTTTTAGCAAGACTGTATATACAACTGTGAATATCCTAAGCTTCCATTAAGTAATATACATGCAACTATGATACAATAATGGCTCCTAGGGCATATACACTAACAGATACAGCAGACGCAATACCAGCAAACGAAGCAAAGGCCAAATTCCTAGCTTCAGGGTCTTGACGGAAACTCATATAAAACCTGAAAGACTATCGGAGATCATCTCACACCAGCGCGGAGTGGTCACCACCTCGACGTTCGTCTCGATACAGCAGACGAGATGTCACCACAGCATTCTTCCTCCAGCAGGATTCGGACGCGCCAAAACAACGAAACGAATGCCAAATTCCTAGCTTCAGGGTCTTGACGGTAACTCATATAAAACCTGAAAGACCATCGGAAATCATCTCACGCCAGCACAGAGTGGTCACCACCTCGACGTTCGTCTCGATACAGCAGACGAAATGTCACCACAGCGTTCCTCCTCCAACAGGATTCGGACATGCCAAAGCAAACGAAGCGAAGGCCAAATTCCTAGCTTCAGGGTCTTGACGGCAACTTATATAAAACCTAAAAGACCATCGGAGATCATCTCACACCAGCGCAGAGTGGTCACCATCTCGACGTTCGTCTCGATACAGCAAACGAAATGTCAACACAGCGTCCTTCCTCCAACAGGATTCGGACACACCAAAGCAAACGAAGCGAAGGCCAAATTCCTAGCTTCAGGATCTTGACGGTAACTCATATAAAACCTGAAAGACCACCAGAGATCATCTCGCACCAGCATGGAGTGGTCACCACCTCAACGTTCGTCTCGATATAGCAGACGAAATGTCACCACAACGTTCTTCCTCCGGCAGGATTCAGACGCGACAATCAAACAAACGGAGCCACGGCAAAATCCCTAGTTCCAAACCTCAACGGTTCACCAGCAACCTAGAGACAACCTCAACGGTTCATGGCAAAATCCCTAGTTCCTTAAACTGGTAATGGACCACTATGTCCTTAAACTGGTAATCGACCGCAATGTCCCTAAACTAAACAATTGAGTCCAAATGCTCTCTTGTTGGATCTAAATGATCCCGTTAAGTTGATCTTAGTCTGAAATGAGACTAACGTATCATTAACAAACGTTTAAGTTGATCTTAGTCTCGAATGAGACTAACGTATGTTGGAGATAGTGCCCTCAGAGTCAATTATTGGATCGCAGGTACGTGATTGCAATGATTGCGGAGGACCTATACCGATAGGACAGTCTTACTCGAGATGATAGTATGCTATCTGGTTTGCCTTTATCAGTCGTGTACATGTTCAGGTGACTGATTACATATTACACTTTGATAGAGCCCTTAGGATCTTGCTTTACCACCAACAGTATGATGGCGATCATATACGTGAGAGTTGGGTGGTTTATATGCATATCCTTAATTGTGGTCCCTAGTCGTGGGAGTTTCGAGACAGGGCATCGATACTCCGGAGTAGACTAGTGTATACAGTCGAGACCCCGAAGAAGGGCGGTGGCCGGTCTCACAAGCCACTGGTGTCAGTTGGATCACCTAAGATGTATACAGGTGCTCATTGGGTTATGAGTACACCGGACAGGACTCGCCGGGAATCTGCTAGTTAGTACTATACCTATCGTCAGATAGCAGTTCCCTGGTGACATGTGTACAGGTTAGTTCATCGACCTGAGGTCGTCATTTGTCTCGTGTGAGTTCCCACTGTGCTTTGATTTCTATCCTACCACGGCTCAAAGGAGTCGTGCAAACAGATAGTTTTTGGGTACAGTCCCGAGCCATATGGAGGCACGTGAGCGGATCGGCAGGGGATTCGTCTCTCCCGGTATTGGGGGCGAGGTCGTGCTGTGTCTAGGAGAGCCATTACACAAAGTCCATGGCCATGGCAGGAGATTTACTGGTAGGTACTCCAGTAGTATCTCAGGGTGTTATTGGGCTACACTCCGACACGACTTATACTGCTATTGGGGGTCTGACGTTACTAGCCCCCTAGGCAGATATGCGATACTCATAGACGAACGGACCGGAATGTATATACATTGTCACTGTTAGGCTCAGTAGGGTTTCCGGATGAGTTCGCTCATCGGCCTCCCTTGAGGTCAATCCATGGGCAGCCGTTATGCATAGCTAGTGCCACTGACGGTTTGTGGTTAAACCCACTGCCAGGGTACTGACGAGTCATTAGAGTCCCCCACAGACAGTTTCCCAAGTTCGGGCGAAACGTTGTAGAGGCCGTATGGTTTTATGGCAGGGTTCGGAAAATGCACGTGCGTTTACGCACGTGTTATTTTTCGGGCAGATGATACTGGTCGGCTTTGGTTTAAGCCGGATCCGAGTATTGTATTGAGTAGATATAATATCTTTGTCTCAGTTGCATTTGTATTCGGTCGTAATATAAATACGGGTATATTTATACAGTTACGGGGTTATCCTGAAATTCGTTTCGGGATCACTTTTGGAAGTTGCCAGTTTCCAGTTTTCTATCAGCCTTCTTTTAACATTCGGTTAAAGACGGATTTATCTTTTCTTGGATGAGAGTGAGTCATGCTTCTAGAAGGTTCTAGAAATGATGACTTGGCATGGTGAGTCATTAGTGCTTTAATGGGGCCATTAATGCAATGGTGACTAGGTTAATGAATCACCATTTGCATTAATGAGGTTTTGTTTGCATGAAGGATATTTGTGGTTGATCTTTTCTCTTATGGTAACCTCCCCCTCTCCTACACTCACCCCCACCTCCTATATATGGCCGGCCCCCTCCCCTCACTCTCTCACTCTGACTTGATGATTCATTTGGAAAAAGATGATAGTTTTCGGTGTATGGAATTTCACAGTTCATTTCATTTCATCACCCGATTCGAGTGGCAACTTCATTTACCGATCGTCCACGAATTTGGAAGAAGTGAGACAAAGTCATCTACTCATTCTCTACATCATTCTTGGTCGTCTCTTTTAGCAAACTTGACGACCGAGTTGCCTCGAGTCAGAGGCGGGAGCCCGTTTAAAGAATCAGTGACGTGGTGCCACCTGGACGAGCAGATCGGAGATCGACGAGATCGGAGCAGCCGCAACGGAGCGTGGGATGATGGTTAAAGAACGAAGGACTCGGATCGTTCGGTATAACCTTTCTACACTCTTTAGAGTTTGTTAGTTTAGCAATAATGGAAGATCCGGGTTAAAGTATACGATAGCGCCAGTTAAAAAGTTTTTGTTCCGCATTTGGCGTCTGTAGACGGCCAGTTCGCTACCGTAGACTTACAGTGGTATCAGAGCCTCACCATTTTGCTATACTAACTTGTGCTAACGTGTTTAAAACATCGATCGAACCGGAAATCAAAAACCACATTTTTCCAATTTCACAGTTTCTGTAAATTTTAAATGATGTCCTAAAATTATTCTACATATCACAGAAAGTTGTGCAGGGTATTATTAGAACACCGTACAAATTTGGGCACATGAATCGACAAGACTGCCGCGGAACCGCGGCCAAACCCATGGTTTGGCCGCGCATCCGCGGCCGTTCTGAGTGATCATGCCCCCAAATTTGCACAGTGTATTCTTCTCTGGAAATTAGGGTTTTTGGTACATATCTTTTGGGCCCAGATTTTGTTACTGTTCAACAGATGTTCGTGGGGCCCACTTCTTGATATTTAGTCGATCGAAATTTAAACACGTTAGTTTACAGTGCTTACATTATATCTCCGATCGGGAATGTCATTTGATCGGTAAACCGCGTCTGATTGCTATAGTTCTTTTAGACGGGTTTGCGAACGTGACATTCGCGTTGATGTTATGTGTTGTGCTGTGATGTTGCGGATTTGTCGTGGTGGATAGCAATGTGCAATGGTAGTGCAGTTTGAGTTTATTTGTACATTTGATATTGCGGGGCGAGCGTCCAACATGTGGACTGCCGTCACTGCCTGTTGTATAATATTCTTTTGGGGCACGACCAGGTTGCGGTCGATGTACCTGTTGTACTATTTTTCATTAATGTACTAGGTTTTGTCCCGCGACGGAGTGCACGGATAGCCGGGTTCTGGGGGGCAACGGGTCCGCATCTCATGGCTTTGAGAGGCAGAGGGGCCTCACTCTAGAATTGGCAGACTATTCGCCGCACTCGTAGGGGGTACAGGTTGACCTAAGGAGGGGTGCCCAAGTTTACCGGATTCCGTGAAGTGCAGGGTGGTCCATTCACTTTGCTGTAGGGGGCTGCCTCGCTTCAGGTTTTGGCGGGTAACTTGACGCACCCGTAGGGGTCTAGGTTTCATTGCACAGGCTATCCACACGACAGGGGAACGTCGGGTTTCAGCAGCGACTCTGTGAAACTCGGGGATCCCAGATTATCTGTATTGTTCTGTGATGCTTATTACTTTTCTGTAATGTTTCATATTATCACGCCTGGAGCGATTATTGTATATTGGTTTATACACTATTAGATGTTGTATATGTTTTACACCCGCGCTAGTCCAGTCCCCGCTCTGTCGTTAGTTAAGTAACCTAACGGGCGATGACGGGACCCAGTGACGAATGCGGATGGCATATACGTATATTTTATTTTCGTTCTTTTCTGGTGTGATCGATTGATGGGACTGCGTTGATTCTGATCAATGCAAAGTAAAACAAACATGTTTACAGTTGTTGGAACAATTTAAAAAGTGTTATTGCAAAGGCGTTTCCTTTTGTTTTGCATAGCGGTATTCAGTGGAATATCCTGCACCTCATTCGACGGGGCAAGGGCCGATATCCCTTCACCGGGACTGACCCCTTGGGCAGAAGTTTTGCGTCAGGGTAATAACTTCACTATAGTCGATTACAAGTTGCTTTGCATCGTGGTATTCAGTGGAATATCCTGCACCTTATTCCACGAGGAAAGAGCCGAGATCCCTTCACCGGGAGTGACCTCTTTAGCAAAAGGTTTTCGCCACTATATTTTAAAAAGCTATCAGGTTCCTTCAGCGATATCAAGTTCGTTACGTTAAAGGTTTTTCGCCAAAAACCAGCCGTAGCCCTCCGTCACTTCTTTTGGGTATTCAGTAGTATTCAAGCTATGCATTTTAGCCAAAGTTAAGGCATAGTGTTTGGTAGCTGCTGGGTATTCATTTGTTGCATAGATAGATGGGTTAGTTTGGGACAGTCGTTCTGCCGATTGGCCAAAGTCAGGGGCATGTGCGGGTGGGTTCAAATTGACAAGATAGTGACGGGTAGAACTTGGCATATGACTTATGACATTTTGACCAAAGCCAAGGTTATAAGAGCATGGGGCAAAAATCATATCGGGAGTTTCTAAAGAAACTGAAACTTGCCAAGTATGCGCATACCTTCTGAAGTATGAGTAACGTGGATGCATTCCATCATGTTATCATGCGATGAGAGTTGGATCCCGATTCCCACTGATGAGTTGGTTTACTCTTCGGGTAATCCCGATTGATTCTTCTTTAGGTTTGGAGGAGAATTTGACAGGACAGTGGGAGGTTTCCGGATTAGATAAAGTGATAACCATTCTGATCTAGGTTAGAGTGCACGCAGAGTGTTTCTTTTCTCTCTCTCTCTTTGGCAGCGACCTTTGACCGACCCTAGACTATGACTCAGTGACCAGGTTGTTGAAGATAGTGCCCTCATAGTCAATTATTGGATCGCAGGTACGTGATTGCAATGATTGCGGAGGACCTATCCCGGTAGGACAGTCTTACTCGAGATGATAGTATGCTATCTGGTTTGCCTTTATCAGTCGTGTACATGTTCAGGTGACTGATTGCATGTTACACTTTGATAGAGCCCTTAGGATCTTGCTTTACTACCAACAGTATGATGGCGATCATATACGTGAGAGTTGGGTAGTTTATATGCATATCCTTAATTATGGTCCCTAGTCGTGGGAGTTTCGAGACAGGGCATCGATACTCCGGAGTAGACTAGTGTATACAGTCGAGACCCCGACGAGGGGCGGTGGCCGGTCTCACAAGCCACTGGTGTCAGTTGGATCACCTAAGATGTATACAGGTGCTCATTGGGTTATGAGTACACCGGACAGGACTCGCCGGGAATCTGCTAGTTAGTACTATACCTATCGTCAGATAGCAGTTCCCTGGTGACATGTGTACAGGTTAGTTCATCGACCTGAGGTCGTCATTTGTCTCGTATGAGTTCCCATTGTGCTTTGATTTCTACCCTACCACGGCTCAAAGGAGTCGTGCAAACTGGTAGCTTTTGGGTACAGTCCCGAGCCATATGGAGGCACGTGAGCGGATTGGCAGGGGATTCGTCTCTTCCGGTATTGGGGGCGAGATCGTGCTGTGTCTAGGAGAGCCATTACACAAAGCCCACGGCCGTGGCAGGAGATTTACTGGTAGGTACTCCAGTAGTATCTCAGGGTGTTATTGGGCTTCACTCCGACACGACTTATACTGCTAATGGGGGTCTGACGTTACTAGCCCCCTAGGCGGATATGCGATACTCATTGACGAACGGACCGGACTGTATATACATTGTCACTGTTAGGCTCAGTAGGGTTTCTGGATGAGTTCGCTCATCGGCCTCCCTTGAGTGCGCTCATCGGTCTCCCTTGAGGTCAGTCCGTGGGCAGCCGTTACGCATTGCTAGTGCCGCTGACGGTTTGTGGTTAAACCCACTGCCAGGGTACTGACGAGTCATTAGAGTCCCCCACAGACAGTTTCCCAAGTTCGGGCGAAACGTTGTAGAGGTCGTATGGTTTTATGGCAGGGTTCGGAAAATGCACGTGCGTTTACGCACGTGTCGATTTTCGGACAGATGATACTGGTCGGCTTTGGTTTAAGCCGGATCCGAGTATTATATTGAGTAGGTATAATATCTTTGTCTCAGTTGCATTTGTATTCGGTCGTAATACAAATGCGGGTATATTTATACAGTTTCGGGGTTATCCTGAAAGTCGTTTCAGGATCACTTTTGGAAGTTGTCAGTTTCCAGTTTTCTATCAGCCGTCTTTTAACATATGGTTAAAGACGGATTTATCTTTTCTTCAGATATGAGTGAGTCATCATTCTAGAAGCTTCTAGAAGTGATGATGAGGCTAGTGAGTCATTAGTGCATTAATGGTGTCATTAATGCAATGGTGACTAAGGGTTTAGATTCAATGTTTCTTTATGACTCATTCTTTAGCTTTAATGGGTTTTGTTAACCTTAGGATATTTAGTGAGAAGGTTTCATCTTATGGTTACCTCTCCCCTCTCCTACACTCACCCTCCTCCTTCTCTATATAAGAAAGGCCCCTCCCCTCTCTCATTTGGTTGCTTAATTCATTTGTAGAAAAAAGATTATGATAGTTTGGGGTGTATGGAATTCACAGCTCATTTCATTCCATCACCCGATTCCCTCGGCAACTTCATTAACCGATCGTCCACGGACTTGGACGAAGTGAGACAAAGTCATCTACTCATTCTCTACATCATTCTTGGTCGTCTCTTTTAGCAAACTTGACGATCGAGTTGCCTCGAGTCAGAGGCGGGAGCCCGTTTAAAGAACCGATCATGTGGTGCCACCTCGACGAAGAGATCGGAGATCGACGAGATCGGAGCAGCCGCAACGGAGCGTGGGATGATGGTTGAAGAACGAAGGACTCGGATCGTTCGGTATAACCTTCCTACACTCTTTACAGTTTGTTAGTTTAGCAATAATGGCAGATCCGGGTTAAAGTATACGATAGCGCCAGTTTAAAAGTTTTGTTCCGCATTTTGGCGTCTGTAGACGGCCGGGGCGCTAGCGTAGACTTACACAGGTTGACCGAACCTTCTTAAAATACTGGATTTTGGATTGTCTGAGTTGTATAAGTCATTGCCACTCCTTCTTTTACCCTTTGTATTTCTCAGAACACCCCGTATTACTACGGACATCCACTTCCATTGGATAGATCCATCGTATGGTTATATACGAACTCGAAGGGACTTCTTCGAGGATGGATCCAGGTTCAGGAGAAATAGAATTGGTTTATTCAGTTGTCTTTTATTATCACCTTCTCTCAGGTTGCGAGGGCTCCTTGGTTTAGGAGAGTACACCTATTACGCTTATTGGATAGTCTTATTCCAAACCATAGGCAGGTGCCGAAAGGTAGGGAATGAAGAAAACCAATTAGCCTAAGTAGGGTGTGCAGAAGGTAATATGTAAAGACAAAATAAAGGGATTAGAAAGAGGGCAAAGTAAATTGCGACTGTTATCATTCAAGACCAAACCACGTACTTCATCGCCACTCCTATTTCACCTTTAAAGGAATAAGGTATTATTCAGTTGTCTTTTATCATCACCTTCTCTCAAGATACGAGTACTCCTTGGTTTAGGAGGGTACACCTATTATGCTTACTGGATAGTCTTCTTCCAAACCATAGGCTGGTGCCGAACGGTAGGGAAGGAAGAAAACCATTTAGCCTAACGATGGTGTACAGAAGGTAATGACTAAAGACAAATAAAGGGATTTGGAGAGATGGCAGTGAAATATACGGTTAAAGTCATGAAGTGGATTATGGAAGAGGCATTGCTATGAATACCAGGATACCCCTACGAAACATTTTCATGTTTCAGTGCATTGTTAAAAGAAAATTGTTTTCCCAATTGGATACTTACTCCAAGGGTATGTATTTACCAGGTGTCATTCTCATATCTGTATGGTTTTACAGATGATGAGTGGGAGTAAGTTATTGGGAATTAGGTGATCATCCTCATTATATCGGAATTCGTTGTAATTGGTAATATTTGAGGAAATCGCCAGGGTACAGTTTTCAACCTACGATGCACAGGTTATGAGTTGCTTAACTCAGAGGACTTATACAGAGTATTGTATGTTGTCCAGTGTCCATCAGGACAAAGGGGTAGGTCCTCGTACTATGTTCTGTTTACTTATGACTTCTCTAGTATTTAGACGAGTATTTCGTAGAAATACAAGGTCTAAGTTTTGAGAAGTTGTGGGTATAAGAATAAAGTAGAGAACCAGGTGTCACAAGTATCGGGATTCTTCAAAGAGATCGAAGATGTAGATTCTTGTGATTGGTATTCAGATGATAGTGATGGTTTTGAGAAACTTGTTTCTCTTTCAGGTTACTCATAATTGGATGGATTCCTAAGTTGAGTAATGCTGATTAGCCTCTTTTCCATTAAGTTGATATGCACTGGAGACAGCTGCATGATTTGAATATGGTTCCAATTAAATAAGTGCCAAAGTTTCTATATTGGATATAGAATAGTTCGTACCTTAAAAGATGTTAAAGTACGGGGAGTTGTCCAGCTTATGCTTAAAACCAAACTCTGGATAACTCAAGGCACGTTTCTGTAATGGCTGTTTGTGGGTTGACCCTGGCTATGACGAGGGTTGATATTCTACCATTTGGAAGATCAATAGTGATATTGTTCTTGACTCGCCACAGTTTTAGTAAAATGGATCTTTTTCAGAAAACAGTAGTGGGAGTATGGTAGAACTGGAAGTGATTCCAGAACCGCGAACGATTACGGAAAATTTAATAGGACCTATATATTCAATCAGGTTTGACATTCCAATAGCCACTCCGCAGATATGATGGGTAACCTCAGACACTCGAGAGGTACTCTGGTAGCCTCAAGGACGGTGACAGGGAAGTTCTTATCTACCCATACTTGACACTACTGTTGTTCCAGGCTATGAGACCCGGTAGGAGGGTTGTGTAGTCAGTGGGAGCATCGGAAGCATAGTGGGCAAGTAGCTTATATCTATTTATAGACTTGAGCAGTCATAGCGGAGATAGATCCTCTAATTTTGATGTGAAAGTCATGGGTTTGACTTCAATCAGGATAGGGGATGGATCTGTTAAGAAGGTAGTAGGGTGTGATGTCATGGTATTTGGATGACATACACAGAGTAGGAAGTAAAATTCCTATACTACGATCGGTTGTACTGTGGTCGTCACACAGTTGTTTCTCCAGACAGGATATGGATATAATATTTGACATTCTGGTTTCTAGATCTATGGTTTTAGATCTGGATTTGGGTAGTTTCCCAATGTGGGTACTTTGACAGTATTCTAATGGTTTTTAGAATAGATGACTCCTAGCATGGTGGTGTACCTGCAGGTGATGGAGTCACCCTCTCTAAAGATGTCTTACAGACTAAAGGGGAGAGGGATGGGCATGATTGACAGATCACTTGCTTAGGCAACTGAGTCAATCATGAGATGTCAAGTACCACACCAAATGTTGTTTTTGCACTATATGCAATAAGTTTGTATTAATCCAATCCTGGAGAAACATAAGGAAGCAGTTTTAGAACATAAGTGCATGTTCTAAGGATTTGATGACGGCAGCCTCCTTCGGGAGACGGTTATCATTCCTGGCTTCAAAGGTGACATGGATGACAGAGTGATTGTCAGAGTTATAGTTTTTCCTCTGACGAGGGACAGTATTATGGACAGGTGGTCCAAGAGGATACTGTGGGTGACATGGTGCCGGATACTGATTAGGTTCAGTGATCGATACAGTCTAAGAAGTTTGGATTTGGAGTTCATTTATGAACTAGGTCCCATCAGATATCCAGACATATTCTAAGACGGGTATTACTCAATTCGGGAGATGGCTTTCTCCGCGAACTTGAGATTAAGAGAGATATAGAAAGAAACATCTAGGCGGATCCACTCACTGAGGCTATTTCTCGAACACAATAGTTTTACAAACGGGCTTTGTGAAACTGATTAGTAGAGGAGTTGGATGTTCGGTTTCACACGGGCTGTGAGTAGTCGACATCGCAATAATTAGCCTTAAGTGCAAGTGGGAGATTGTTGGAGATAGTGCCCTCAGAGTCAATTATTGGATCGCAGGTACGTGATTGCAATGACTGCGGAGGACCTATACCGGTAGGACAGTCTTACTCGAGATGATAGTATGCTATCTGGTTTGCCTTTATCAGTCGTGTACATGTTCAGGTGACTGATTACATGTTACACTTTGATAGAGCCCTTAGGATCTTTCTTTACCACCAACAGTATGATGGCGATCATATACGTGAGTTGGGTGGTTTATATGCATATCCTTAATTGTGGTCCCTAGTCGTGGGAGTTTCGAGACAGGGCATCGATACTCCGGAGTAGACTAGTGTATACAGTCGAGACCCCGAAGAGGGGCGGTGGCCGGTCTCACAAGCCACTGGTGTCAGTTGGATCACCTAAGATGTATACAGGTGCTCATTGGGTTATGAGTACACCGGACAGGACTCGCCGGGAATCTGCTAGTTAGTACTATACCTATCGTCAGATAGCAGTTCCCTGGTGACATGTGTACAGGTTAGTTCATTGACCTGAGGTCGTCATTTGTCTCGTGTGAGTTCCCACTGTGCTTTGATTTCTACCCTACCACGGCTCAAAGGAGTCGTGCAAACAGGTAGTTTTTGGATACAGTCCCGAGCCATATGGAGGCACGTGAGCGGATCGGCAGGGGATTCGTCTCTCCCGGTATTGGGGGTGAGGTCGTGCTGTGTCTAGGAGAGCCATTACACAAAGTCCATGGCCATGGCAAGAGATTTACTGGTAGGTACTCCAGTAGTATCTCAGGGTGTTATTGGGCTACACTCCGACACGACTTATACTGCTATTGGGGGTCTGACGTTACTAGCCCCCTAGGCAGATATGCGATACTCATAGACGAACGGACCGGAATGTATATACATTGTCACTGTTAGGCTCAGTAGGGTTTCCGGATGAGTTCGCTCATCGGCCTCCCTTGAGGTCAGTCCATGGGCAGCCGTTATGCATAGCTAGTGCCACTGACGGTTTGTGGTTAAACCCACTGCCAGGGTACTGACGAGTCATTAGAGTCCCCCACAGACAGTTTCCCAAGTTCGGGCGAAACATTGTAGAGGCCGTATGGTTTTATGGCAGGGTTCGGAAAATGCACGTGCGTTTACGCACGTGTTATTTTTCGGGCAGATGATACTGGTCGGCTTTGGTTTAAGCTGGATCCGAGTATTGTATTGAGTAGATATAATATCTTTGTCTCAGTTGCATTTGTATTCGGTCGTAATACAAATGCGGGTATATTTATACAGTTACGGGGTTATCCTGAAATTCGTTTCGGGATCACTTTTGGAAGTTGCCAGTTTCCAGTTTTCTATCAGCCGTCTTTTAACATTCGGTTAAAGACGGATTTATCTTTTCTTGGATGAGAGTGAGTCATGCTTCTAGAAGGTTCTAGAAATGATGACTTGGCATGGTGAGTCATTAGTGCTTTAATGGGGCCATTAATGCAATGGTGACTAGGTTAATGAATCACCATTTGCATTAATGAGGTTTTGTTTGCATGAAGGATATTTGTGGTTGATCTTTTCTCTTATGGTAACCTCCCCCTCTCCTACACTCACCCCCACCTCCTATATATGGCCGGCCCCCTCCCCTCACTCTCTCACTCTGACTTGATGATTCATTTGGAAAAAGATGATAGTTTTCGGTGTATGGAATTTCACAGTTCATTTCATTTCATCACCCGATTCGAGTGGCAACTTCATTTACCGATCGTCCACGGATTTGGACGAAGTGAGACAAAGTCATCTACTCATTCTCTACATCATTCTTGGTCGTCTCTTTTAGCAAACTTGACGACCGAGTTGCCTCGAGTCAGAGGCGGGAGCCCGTTTAAAAAATCAGTGACGTGGTGCCACCTGGACGAGCAGATCGGAGATCGACGAGATCGGAGCAGCCGCAACAGAGCGTGGGATGATGGTTAAAGAACGAAGGACTCGGATCGTTCGGTATAACCTTTCTACACTCTTTAGAGTTTGTTAGTTTAGCAATAATGGAAGATCCGGGTTAAAGTATACGATAGCGCCAGTTAAAAAGTTTTTGTTCCACATTTGGCGTCTGTAGACGGCCGGGGCGCTACCGTAGACTTACAACGTATCCTTAATCCCAACCCCCAAACCCGAATCTAAGAAAGTACGGATTTGGACTAATCCACGCCCAACGGGCGACAACGTAAATTAGTCTCCGTATACAATCCACGGGCAACCACAAATAAAACAAGCACCCACGACACGAAGTGACCATCTGGAGAATGAGAAAGTGGTTACCGCGATACGGTAGCGTAATTAACTGCAGGGACTTGCGCCTGCAGGGAAGAGCGTCCCCACAATCAAAAACCCCTCACCATGAGGGGGAATCTGACGAAGTCTGCTACATCGGCCGCATCCGTTTAAACCTTCGATATACGGTGCCATAAATCAACTTGGAATCTTCGGAGAGGTGGACGGATAGCACCTATTAGCATCTGCCCCGAAATTCAGGCAAGACAGTCCGTCTTCCCGGTTTCCGGCGGTAAACAGGGCTTTTGTCCTGAAAGATAGCCGAGCGAGGGAACCTCGGGCTCGACTGCCTCTGAGAGGGCTTTTTGATCCCCGGCGTTGCGGCA
Source organism: Agapanthus africanus (assembly GCA_030015575.1). Lineage (NCBI taxonomy): Eukaryota > Viridiplantae > Streptophyta > Magnoliopsida > Asparagales > Amaryllidaceae > Agapanthus > Agapanthus africanus. Next base: position 22,486,028 of record CM057346.1, read on the forward strand.
GGGAAGCTGCCCGCTGGGGATAGCCGAGCGAGGGAACCTCGGGCTCGACTGCCTCTGAGAGGGCTTTTTGATCCCTGGCATTGCGGTAGGGAAGCTGCCAGCTGGGGACGGCTGAGCGAGGGGACCTCGGGCTCGACTGCCTCTGGGAGGGCTTTTTGATCCCCGGCGTTGCGGCAGGGAAGCTGCCCGCTGGGGATAGCCGAGCGAAGGGACCTCGGGCTCGACTGCCTCTGGGAGGGCTTTTTGATCTCCGGCGTTGCGGCAGGGAAGCTTCCCGCTGGGGACGACCGAGCAGGGAAGCTGCTGGGATGAATCTTGTTGTGGTGTATCCCGACCGTTCAACTGCAGGTGCGGGGAATGGGAACAGTCGGGGCAACGGCGCGCGTAGCTAGCCTATTGAATGCGGGGGAAGGCGAAGCGCTAGGGGCGCGGCGCTTCGATTCCACCGGAGAAGGCTCGATGTCCGCCGCGTGGCAGCGACTCCCTAGGCAAAAGAGTGCGACGGTTGGGCTGTGCAGTGGACTATATAAGGCTGAAGGAGTACTAGTCCTTTCATCCTTCATAAACAGGGCGCCGAGAATGCAGGACTTCCCGTTCACCATCCCCGACATCGCTCACTTTGAAGACGTGTACCTCTATGACCCGTACTGCACCGAGGACACGGTGCAGCTGGTCTACGGGAGCATCGAGGACCATTTTGGCCGGCTGCTCCCCCGACGCTCCCCCCTGTTGCAGCTGCTGATGTACTCCATCTGGAGGGCATCGCCGGGGCTTTACAACCCGCTGTCTGAGCTGCTCTTTGATGAGGCCGTGGGCAAGCTGCGGTCTTTGAGGCGCTTCGGCTTAATCTCCGCGAACCGGCTGGCCCACTCAGAGGCGCTCGTCCGCGAATGCTACGAGCTGAAGCTCGGGGTCGATGCCCACGGGGGGAACAGGGGACAGAGGCTGGAACTGGCGAGGCCCCGGTTGGGGGAGATTTTTACCGAGTACCACGAGCAGTGCTCGCTGCACCCCCTCCCCCCACTATTGTAATTTTCTTTTCTTTCTGCATGTATGGCTGAGGAGCTTATAATACCCTTTGAATAAATAAAGCTTTTCTTTCTTTTTTTGCAATGCCCCATTGATCTTTATTAAATTAACAATAGATCCTAGGAAGAATTTACATTGCTTTCAAAGAAAGATACAGGCTAGTAGACGACTTTATTGGCTCGGGCCGAGCTCCTTGAAGGACCGCTGGCCCCAGTGCTCGGCGCAGGGCTCCCGGTTCCCTGAGTTCATGGCTGGCCGTCTGCTGAAACGAGAATGATCTGACCGATTGTCAGGTCGGTGGGAGGGCGAGGCTGCTCTTGCTCGCGGTCGGCCTGCCGTTTGTCCCTCATGTATGCAGCGAGATGCCCGGATCGGATGAGCTCTTCGATGTAGCCCTGAGTTGCTTGCAATCCTCCGTGGCGTGGCCTAGCACCCGATGGAAAGCGCAGTAGGGGCCCCGGGTTCGCTTTGCGACCTGACGCCGGATCAGAGGGAACTTGAAGAACCCCTCGTTCTGGGCCTCCTCCAGCAACACCACGAGGGAAACGTTGAGCGGGGTATACTCCTGGAACTTAGGGTGGTAGGGCTGCTGACGCTCCGGCCTCTCCTCCCGAGCCCTCTTCTTCTGGTCGGGCCGTTCTGTTCGGGGAATGTTAGCATTCACCTTGGATTCCAGCTGGGCCTCGCGCTCGGTCCACCCCTTGACCTCGGCCATGGTCTTAGGTTGCGCCAGCGCGAAGGAGCGTAACCATTCCTTGTGCCTCAAGCCAGATCTGAGCGCCGTTATGACGGTTTCGTCCCGGTGCTCGGGTATCTCGAGAAGGGCGTTGTAGAAACGGGTGATGTAGGCCTTGAACGCTTCCTTGTCCCCACTCTTAACCGTGAAGAGGTAGTCGACCGTGCGCTTCTGTCGACGGTTCCCCACGAAATGGCTGAGGAACTGAGTAGCCAGCTCGTCGAAGGTCGAAATCGAGCGGGGCTCGAGCCCCCGGAACCAGTCCCGACCTGCGCGGATGAGGGTGGCCGGGAAGGTTCTGCACTGGGCGGCGTCGGAGCGGTCCTGGAAGCTCATCCCCGCAGTGAAAGCGTCCAAGTGGTCCTTCGGGTCGGTTTTCACGTCAAACAGAGAGACCTTTGGAAGCTTGTTACACAAGGAGGCGCGCACGGCGAGCGGCATCGTGAGCGAGTCGGAGGCGTACTTAGCCCCGTCACTCGAGAGGTGAGCTTCTCGGCGCATGCCCTCGATCTTCTTCTCGAGGGCGTCGAGCCGACCGTGGTACCCCGAAGAATCGGCGCCTCGGGATCTTTGGCCCCCCTGCGGGTGACCTGCGTCTGGGAGCGGCCCCGGTTTCTCTCGATGAGGTGCCTCAGGTCCCGGGATGAGGTAGCTCTTGAGTTACCGGGGCGGACCCCTTCTGTGTGGCCCCGCCGATGGTGGTGGGGTCGGCTACGCCCGTGGATAGGCGAGGTGACTGACATTTCCTCAGGGGGATAAGGAGCACGAGGAGGCTCGAGGCGGGGCGTTCTGGCGGCCGATCTCGGCGTGGAGCCCTGGGGCGCCCAGCGGGCCTTAGGGAGCATCAGTGCGAGGGACCGGCGGCTAGGGGATGCAGCCTGTTGGTGGTCGGCCGTCCAGACAGGGACAGAGCCTTCTGGAGGCGGTGGAGCGGCGATCTAGGGCCCGGGCGCGGCCGTTTGGACGCGGACGAGGGCCTCCACGAGGGATTGCAGACAATCTGTCCGGCTTGCGAGGGCGTTGATGACGGTCATGGGAGGAGGTTCATCCCCGCCTTCGGTGAGTGGAAGGCGGCGGCTGGTACCGGGATCCCCAGGATGGTCGCCTGCCATGAGGGTGGAGATAGGAAGGCTAACTTTGTATTTTGTGGAGTTAGTTTCCCACAGACGACGCCAACTGATGGAGCTCCTTTTCGGGCCTCCGTCAGATGTTGTCTTCCGTTGATCTCGCGGTGAACTTAGCTGATTATCCTTCGTTGCGTGTGGGTCTCAATGGGTTTTTGGAGGAAGAGGTGAGGTGAGGAAGCTGTTACCGAGTACCTACAAAGAAGTCCCGGGGTGGTTTGATACCACCAAGGACCCTCCGACGCTCAAGTTAGTGATGAGATCCGAGCAGAGTAACGGCATAAAAGTGTAAAAAATGGCTTACTTGACCCCTCTGTGATGTGGGTTTATATAGCGGTGGAGCACGCAGCAGCAGGCGCGAGAATCTCGCCGGCAGTTACGCTCCCGACGTCACCCCCGTGTAGAGAGCGGATCGCCCATCAATGGGGATCGTGATGGCGTGGAACGTGGGACGTTGATGGCGTAAAATCCGCGCATGGCAAGATTCGCGAAGCGGCGGTTACGCCTGGGAGTAGGTCGGAGGGCCGAGGAAGACGTCTTCGACGGGAGCTCGGGGACGAGCAAGGAGGCCGAGGAGTCTTGGTCCTGTGGTAGCTCGGGGGCGAGCTGAGAGGCCGAGGAGGCCAATTTGCAGGGGCCCCGAGAGGGGCCAGCATGTGCTTGCCGGTCGGGCACGGGGTGGCCTGATCGGCCCCTGCGGGCCCTTTCTTCTGAGTTCTGGGACACGTCGCCTGCCACGTGTCATGATCTTGGGATCGCCAATATCGAGCACCATCAGAATATATAAAACAATAAATTTAAATAGAATATATCCCATAAAATTAGGTCTAATACCCAACTATCAAGTACAGAACACCCAAATTATATTCTTGATAAAATTGGTTAAAAAGGTACAAACAAGCCGAACTCAAGAATTTGGTTGTGCCAAACTTATTTGTTTGTTTATATGCTTAGTTCATTTTGTAGTCGAATGGATGATGAACGAACTGAAGTTGGGCTAGCTAAGCTCAAATTGAAATGAACTCCAACCACGCTTGAGCTGAGCTCAAGTTGATGCCAGCTCGTTCAAAATCCTCTCATTTACAACCCTAGTTACAATTTTCAAAACTCCGCCGGCTCTTCTTCCTCTTTGATCAGCATACTATTTCTTGCATAATTAATGTAAATCCGATTCCCATCATTTTGTTCTAGACAATCAACTATTACGTGAGCGAACTTGAGACGATGTTATACCACCGAGAGATTAGACAAATGCACCAAATGAGTTGCTTTCCTAATGCCCGCAAAAGAAAAGCCGAACAATTTTTATTTTGTACCCAAAGAGTAGCTTGGTGTGATTGTGCTATAGATTTCTCTCCAATTATGAAGTTCTCAAGTACATCCTAATAACTGATGTGGAAAAAAAAATATTATGTGTGGATATTATTTAATTGTGGTTTCTCCGCTATTAAAATCACTATCATTGTCTGCTACTCAAACAGTCCATCTTCTTGATGCATATGAAAATGTTACTTTCTCAATAAATGTCTGATTTTGTCAGTAGAAGAATCCACACCAAACATGGCAGGCCCCCGCAAATTTTTATAGCCCATTACACAATCCAATACTAATGAGCAATAGCTCATATAGTCGGACACTTCCCCTCATGGGAAGAGCGTGGGGTTCGAATTTCAGGAGGGGGACAAATTCGTTGATCCCATGGATGCTCGTGTGTGTGCGGGTTAGGCATACGAACCAGTTCATATATATATATAGATAGAGAGGGAGGGGGGGGGGGAGGGATAATAAAGAAAAGAGGTCATGGAAAGGAATTTCCTTCCATAGCATCGAAAAAACATACCTTTCATAATTTTTTCTGACGATCGGCCGCCATTATCATAATCTTTATCATCTAAGATATTGATATACCAAATTTTATATGATTTTACCGTTTTTTCACCGTTGAATTTGCGATGTAAAAAGTTCCATCATCGGTAAACCGTTAATTTTTTACTTACTAAATCAATGGTGAAAAAATGGTAGAATTACCTGAAATTTGGTGTATCCATATTTTAGATGATAAAGATGATGATGCATGCCGATCGTCAAAAGAAATTATGAAGAATGTATTTTTTCGACGCTGTAAGAGTAAATTCCCTCCTACGACACCTATCATTCATTAATCTCAATATATAATCTAGTTAGGCCAACTAACTTAACAACCGATATTGAAATCAAAAATACATTTTCTACCGCAATTTGTCTATCCAAAAGTTTACCTAAAAGACAAAATAGTATGACCCACAACACCTGGATAATGACGTCAAACAGTTAGGCTTATTTTGTTTCTTGTGTAAATTTTTTGGTAGACAAATTGCGGGTAAGAAAAGTATTGCTAAGTTGAAATGATCCAAGTTGTCACATCAATTATTCCAACAAGTCTGCAAAATTAAATTCACACATTCTCCTTGCATCATCTATTTGCTTCGCATGTTTATAGAGATGATCATATTACTCATTCATGAGGAGAAAAATCATGAGAAATGCTAAGATCATATATATATATATATATATATATATATATATATCAAAATGAACAAATTAATCAAAGGATGTCTCACATTATTGGCATCTGTATACTGCAGAAAATAGTTTAATTACAAAGATCGTAATAAAGAACTCATTGTGTAATATTTATGAAAGACACTTATTTATCTTGCTTTGCACAGGTCGGAAGGAACAGAAATCTCGGCCATCGAATCCTTTGCAGAGTGAACTTTAGATAGCGATTGCTTCTCTCCTAAGATGAATGATCTTTTTGGCATTGCTTCTGCTTCATCCTCTACCTGCACTCAATAGAGATTAGTTTGGGTTTCCTAATAATCAAAGTAGATATTTCATTTTCCTTCTTCGAAGTTCTTACATGTGTACTGAATTTGAGACCAACTTTGAGTTCTCCCCAGTAACCACCGTCTTCCAGCACTATATTGTATGGAGCCGGTTTCATTCTATGCTTCCCTTTCGATTTCCTTCTCTCAATATGCCTCTTACGTATATACTGCACAATAATTGTGGAAGCAAGTCATATGATTATTTTCATAATGAGGCTTAATCTTTCATGAAAAACTGTTTGCTACAATCAAGCCAGTTTCAATTCCATGCTTCCCTTTTGATTTCCTTCTCTCAATATGCCACTATATATATAATGGAGGAAAGATGCCATAGGAGGGAATTTCTTCCCATGGCGTCGAAAAAATACAACATCCATCGTGTTTTCCGACGATTGGAATCCATCATCTTCATCATTATCATCTAAGATATGAGTACACCAAATTTCATGTGATTCTACAATTTTTTCACCGTTGAATTAGTGGGTTCAAAATTAACGGTTTACCGACAATAGAACTTCTTGCATTGCTAAATCAACGGTGAAAAAGTTGTAGAATAACATGAAATTTGGTGTACCCACATCTTAGATGATAACGACGAAGATGACGGGTTCCGATCGTCGGAAAACACGATGGGGTGTATTTTTTCGACGCCATAGGAGGAAATTCCCTCCTATGGCATCTTTCCTCTATTATTCTGGAGGAAAGATGCCATAGGAGGGAATTTCCTCCTATGGCATCGAAAAAGTACGTCCTCACTCATTTTTTCTGACGATCAGCACCCATCATCTTCCTCGTTATCATCTAAGATGTAGGTACACCAAATTTCATTTGATGCTACAACATTTTCACCGTTGATTTAGTGGGTTCAAAATTAACGGTTTACCGACAACACAACTTTTTATATTGCTAAATCAACGGTGAAAAAGTTGTAAAATCACATGAAATTTGGTGTATCCATATCTTAGATGATAACGATGAAGATGATAGATGCCGATCGTTGGAAAAAATGAAAGGGGCGTATTTTTTCGACGTCATAGAAGTAAATTCCTTCCTATGGCCTCTTTCCTCCATTATTCTCTCTCTCTCTCTCTCTCTCACACACACACTGCACAATAACTGTGGAAGCAAGTCATATGATTATTTTCATAATGAGGCTTAATCTTTCCCGAAAAACTGTCTTTGTATGTATTTTTGTGGAAGGATGGATTAAGGTCTAAGAAGTACAGAACATAGTTTTGTTTGGGTTCAACAATGCTTTCAGCATCTTGAAGATCTATAACTTACAGGTTCTTACTTTTTTTTAATACCATTGCAAGGTTCTAAACAATAAAGAGATCATTGTCTCCATATATAATTAGCAAGTTAACGAGTAACATAAACTTGTAGAACCAAACCAAAAGGCCTAAGCCAATTGGTGGGGTTCTCATCTATATCTTATACTCATGTGCATCTTATATTATTTCCAATGGAGAGTCATGGAGGAAAGAGGCCCTAGAAGGCTTTTTGCGTTAGGTGGCGGGAAAAAGTACGCCCTCCACCATTTTATTCGACGATCGGCACCTTCCAACTTGATATCCATCGTCTAATTTGTCGATACACCAAATTTTATATGATTACAACACCATTTCTCCGTTGATTTAGCAATGTAAAAATTTCTATTGTTGGAAAACCGTTAACTTTTTACATTGCTAAATCAACGGTGAAATGGTGTTGTAATCATATAAAATTTGGCGTATCGACAAATCAGAGGATGAATATCAAGTTGGAAGGTGCCGATCGTTGAATAAAATGGTGGAGGGCGTACTTTTTACCGCCACCTAACGCAAAAAACCTTCTTAGGGCCTCTTTCCTCCATTATTCTCTTTCCAATGTGGGATTATTCTCAATACTCCCCATTACTTCCAACAGTAGATTAGATGAAAGTTAATGCTATTTATCATTTCTGGCTATAAGTGCGGGCGTTTAGAATTGAAAAGTTTCAAGATTTTCCGGGAGAGTGATGATTACCTAGCCTCACCAAAGGAGCAGTCCTCTACATATTTATCTCTTTCCATAATCTGAAAGTTGATCTTATTCAGTGACTTCCATTCTGAATATGTCAGTTTGAATATAAACTTCTCATTCCACCAAGCTCTCTTATATTGTCCTGAGCCAATTGAAATAAGGCTTACGAAAACATAAAAATATTAGGAAAAGATGCCTCTGTAGCATACCGCTAGCTAAGAAAACAAGTATTCAAGTCATTCAACACAGAAAATACCTTTGTGGGTATGTATGGTTATTAATTTATATTTCAGATTTCTTAATTTCATCCTAGTACCTTACTTAATCCTGTGAATTTGTTAAACATTCATTTTAGCAAGGCTAATTTCTGCTCGCTATTTCTTTCAAGCTACGGCAACAAAAAGTAAGTTTTTTTTTTACTTTTCCTTTTCTGAGGAAAGCTTGTGGTCTCATCTAAAACCTCCAACATGTTTGCGGACACGGTATATTGACCCTGATTGACTTACTAAAGAAATTTAAGGGCAATTATATATAAAGAAGGGCAAATTGTCAAAAAGCCCCCGGTCCGTTTCAAACTTGTGTAAAAAAACCCTAGGCCTTTTGCTCTTGTTAAAAAACTCCTGGGCCCAACTAAAACCCCTTTATACTAGTTGTCGGCCCAATTAAAACCCATTTATACTAGTTGTAATATCTAAGCAGTGACCTGTAATATCTAAAAAATTGCCTTAATATCTAAGCAGTTGGAGGAAATAAAGGCCTAAATGAAATGCGGCCCAAGAGTTTTTTCATAAAGATTTTGAACAGTAGACCCTTTCCAACAATTTCAAAAATATCAAGGGGTTTTAGACAACTCCCGAGCAGGCCCGGGGCTTTAAGTTACTACATCAGTTAATGAATAATGTCATGATATGTATTACTCCTATTATAAAGACATAGGGAGCCTATTTCTGAAAAGATCAAAGAAAATAAGAAAAGGTAAACTGACAGTGATATTGCCGTGCAATTTACACAACACGCCTTAGATATTTCAATCTAATTCCTAGAACATGAGAGGAGAGACAATAGAACACGACCACAAACGGGATTTTGTGCATATCCCAATATTATACAGCTAAGATAATTTCACACCAGTGGATGCACAAATAGTTAATTACTGTTTATTTAAGAACATGGATCGCAAAAGTATCTACTCAAAAAAAAATATGCCGTTTTCCAAATTCTTCTATAATTTTCTATAAATTTTTAGTAATTTATGTCAATGTAATTACTTAAGGGTTATTTAAACTACCAATGAGAGAAGAACTGAAGAATGGAGATTGAACCTGACGAGATTTTGCTTGTCCGAGTGTTGTTGCCACATCATATCACCACATACTGGCTCCATAACCCTGCAGCACACAGGAGAAAAAAATTCAAATAGTATCTATATAAATATTAAACCAACCCATTGAGTGATTTAAGGTTCACAAAATACTTAAGAGCCTGGCATGTTTTAGGCCTTCTGCGCTCACAAGCAGAATTTCTAAAACTCCACCTTTCATCACAGAGAGAAGAGAGGCGCGTGAGAGAGAGAGAGAGAGAGAGAGAGAGAGAGAGAGAGAGATGGTAGTTTCAATTAGCATTATATTGAACATTTATTAGACTATTAATAAGAGCAGGAGTTTCACAATTAGTGTTCAGGAAACATATATTACAATGAATAATTGATCTCTGATTAACCTAAAGAAGCTCAATTGTCTTGGAAACCCTCTTAATAACTAAATAAGACCAAGTAATTAGAGGATCAATTTCTCATTCTGCATACACTTATTTATTTTTCTCATTTAAAACTATCTGAGGCTAAGGATAAACGTCCAAGTTTTACCCACATGAACATACCTTAAATAAATAAGTTTATGAGCATGAGCTATGTTTTTTTTCTTTTGCTATGAAAGTAAAGCAACTCTTTTCTCATAATAAGAACCTAAGTAATCCATATGAAAGCACCTGGGTCTAACTCTTTAATCATAATCATAGTCTATAGGGAAAAAAGAAAGAAATATAATATTAATAATTTCAAAATTGCAGTCGAAACAATTCATATATTTATCGTTATATAGTTAAAACAATCAAGAAAATAGAAGACAGCTTGCCGATCTTATGCATCTTTTAGTAGAGGCCTCATTTGCTAGAGATGCCGTGCAATTTATAATCTTTGCATCATATGCCAGTTCGAGCAAATGACAACTATTTCCTGTAATAAGAAGGATTGATCGTGAAGCCTTCCCTTTGCAAATGCAATCATTGATGCTTTAAGATGGAATTGGTCAGTCCGCTAAAATTTGAGTTCCTGGCATTTCTCAAGATGGCTACAGCGGCCGGTGTCACACTATGGTATAACGGTAAACTATTTTGGGCGACACTATGGTATATTGGTAATTAATTTAGATTTTTGACAATTGATGAATCTCTTGACGGTGTAGCAGTGTAGGGTTAAGGGAAATGATAGCTTCATAAGATTAAGGCCATAATTGGCTTAGGGTCATGGTTAGCGTATTTCAAAAGTATCTAAATATAACTCCAAAATTCCAAACTACAACCTAGTTAATTTTGCTTTTAGGGTTAGGAATACTACCCTTGTCTAAAATCCTAATTATTCACCCATTGAGTTCAAAGTTTAGTTCGGCCATGTTTGGCTCTTTTAGTGGATCCTTAAAAACTAGAGTTTGCATGTTTTATATTTCCGCTTAAACTAGGGCTCCGATCATACTCATTCCAGAGCCAAAAAGGGTCATATAGTTTTTCATTTTTATTTTTGATAACCTCGTTTCTTAATATCTGACAAAGAACCAACTCTTTTTGTTGAAGGAAAAAGAGTCATATTGCAGTTGGTGCGTCTCCATTTAAAATTAAAATTTTGGCTATATTATCTTCAAATAGTCTTAACCATATTGGTTTGTAGCATCAATTGGGTATGTCTCATGCAGTAACAATAAGAATCTACTTGTTTGTCATGCAAGTATTTTTACTTGCTTGTTTGTCATACAAGTATTTTTGTATGAGAAAAAACACATTTGTTAATCGTCTTCATCATACTATTTTTATATAAAAATAAAAAGAAAGCAACACAGGAAACGCATGACTTAAACAAGTCGCAATTTGTATGAACCTCATCATTTATTTATTATTCTACATACCAACTCTCACGCGCACGGCCCATGCCATCCACGCCCCGCACACGTGTCCCATCTATCAGCCGTTGGATCTCTCCCCTCACTCGCCTCGCGCGTACAAAGCATCCGTGTTAACCCAGAGCCCTAGCACGCTCCCCCTCAACTTCGCACGAGCGAAACCCTAGCTCCCCCAACCCGCCTTCCGCCGCCTTCCGCCGCCGATCCTCGCCGGAGATCAGCCTCCGGCGGCAGATCGAGTCATCTCGCGGCGCTGATTCAGCCTCCGGATATCGCCGGAGGGCCTTTCCATTCGCCGGAAAATTGAAGATCTGGTGAAGTTCGAGATTGCGAGGGAATTCCTCGCAAATTTGAGAAATTTTGGAGCTTTAAGCCCTAGATCTGCTCAAAAAGGGAAATTTTAGGGGCTTCTAGCCTCCAATTTTACCGATTGAAGCGATTTCGCAGCTTGCAAGCCCTAGATCTATCAAGTGACTTCAAAATTGAGGCCTATCCTAGGGTTTCGAGCTCGTACCTGAACTCGAGCTCCCAATTGAGCTTTGATGTCGTTGCAAGAGATGGAGAAATTCGGCGGCACGAGCGAAGACGAGCTCGAAGACGACATGGATATGGAAGTGAAAGAGGAAGAAGACGCAAGCGGTTTCTTCATCCAAGAAGAAGCAAGCGGTGACCAGATCCAGATCCAAAGCGTCGGAATGGAAACAGAAGCAGGAAGCACTCGCAGATCCCGGCCAAAGGAAGAGAAGGAGAGGACGAAACTACGAGAGCGGCATCGGCGAGCGATCACGGCGAGGATCCTCGCGGGGCTGCGGCGCCACGGGAACTACAACCTGAGGGTCCGAGCCGACATCAACGACGTGATCGCGGCGCTGGCGAGGGAAGCGGGGTGGGTCGTTTTGCCTGATGGGACCACGTTCCCTTCAAGATCTTCGCCTGCTTCTTCTTCTCCTCCTCAGGTTTGGTTTTGTTCTCTCTTTGATTTGTTGTTTCGTGATTTTTTTTGGTTGAGTTTTAGAGTTTGGTTTTCCCCCCTTGGGATTTGATGAGGATGATGATGCACTGTCCTTGGTGTCTGGTGACGTGTTTTCAGTGTTTATACACTGAAGATCTGTAAGCCTTATATTATTACTTTTAGGACATGCATGCGACAAGAATTTAACAGATTCTAAGATTTATAATTGACCAAAGGTATTTTGCACACGTGTAACAAAATATTAACATTGATTATAACAAGAAAAGGTTTTTTTTAAGGAAAAAAAGAATTTTAAATTTCATCAAAAAATTGTTTTTTCACGTGCGATGCACGTACATATACGTCATGAAAATAGATTTGAAAAGATGCAAGGTAAGAGGTTCTAAAAAGCTTAATATAGATTTTAATGATTTGAGAAGCTATGATTAGTTAGAAATAAAAAGTTAAAATATTTATTTTTCTTAAAATTGTGAGAAATTTTGTATTTTCCTTCAAATGATTATTTTTCTATTTAGAAGAAACTGGGCCCCTACTTGTTTTGGATCATTGTAGGTCCCTCGTTTGTATGATATCCTCAATTTGGAAGTTTATATTAATTAAAAGGTAAATTGTCACACAAAAAAAAACCGAGCACTTTTTTCTGCTGTCAAAAACCATGGCCTCAAAACGGTAGTCAAAAACTCCTTAGAAATTTTTCATGCAGTATCTATATAGTAGCTTTCTATATCTAACCAATTCATACAACTATTTAGATATCGCATGAAACGGTTTGCGCGGGCTATTGCTTAGATATCGCTAGATACTGCATAGATATCGCAGGAAACTAGATATAGCATACATCTACTAGATATCATAGCTAAGGGATTTCTTGACAACTAAAAACTTTTTTATAGGGGTTTTGACTAACTTTTTAAGGCCCGGGGTGTTTGACAACAGAAAAAAATGCTTGTGGGGCTTTGACAATTTACCCTAATTAAAACCATAAAACTTTATCAGATCTCAACTCACATATTTTGGCGGAAAAAGACTTGATGGTTGTGGCGGTGGTGGTTATGACATGGAACGTTTGACCATTACTATCAAAGTGATTACGTAAGGACTATATACATTGGAAATATAAAAAAATTAATTTTGGAGGAGATTTGATGTTTATTTAGACTAATTATTTTTAATTAGAGTTTTTTTTAAAACGATCATATTAGATAGTAAGGATAAGGTTGATTGTTTCATGGGGTATACACACAAAATCTTTCTTGTATGTGTATATCTCGATGAATGGTTCATATTTTCCTGTTCTCATTTAAATATTTTTAAGGTGTTTCAAAAAAAAACCTCCCGAAACACAAAAAAAAATTGTATTTTAATATTGGCATATTAATAGAAGGGGGAAAATGAGGATTTAATAGGCTTGATTACAAAAAGAAATAGAATAAATAAATACAAGTGGAGATAGAGATCGAGATATATTACAGCGGTAAATGAGGGAAACATGCAACAAATTGGGGATTTGGGTAGATGCTTTATTTCATCTTTTGGTTTCAAATTATTTTATCACTGCGTCTTTAAACTATCAAAGTTTGAATATAAACTAATTAAAGGAGGTTTAATAAAAAAAATTAAGATTCTATGATGTTACATTAAAAATATGAAATTTTCAGGGTTATAAATAAATATGAAAGGGTTCATGTCACACCTTACCCCCAACAGACGGTATTGTCCGCTCTGGACGAAGCTACACGGTTTTGTCCTTCGGAGCGAACTGGACTCGACCAGGGGCCACTTCCCAGGTCACCCATCCCAGAATTTCCTTGGCTACTGTAGTACAACAGTTAAAAGGCATCTCTGAATTGAAAAGTTGTATCATTCCATTTATAGTACAGAATTGTCCTCTTTCGGAATGTATTCCGAAGATTGGCCCCCGCTCTTTGGCATGACACTTTGTTCCGTGTGACACTTTATTTCGTAAGTAAGGACGGTATTGTCCGCTCTGGACGAAACTACACGGTTTTGTCCTTCGGAATACGAAAGGGTTTATGTCACACTCTACTCCCAACCGACGGTATTGTCCGCTCTGGACGAAACCACGGTTTTGTCCTTCGGAGCGAACTGGACTTGACCAGAGGCCACTTCCCAGGTCATCCATCCCAGAATTTCCTTGGCTCCTGTAGTGCAACAGTTAAAAGGCGCCTTTGAATTAAAAAAGTTGTATCATTTCATTTATAGTACAAAATTGTTCTCTTTCGGAATGTATTCCGAAGATTGGCCCCCGCTCTTTGGCGTGACACTTTGTTCCGCGTGACACTTTATTTCGTAAGCAAGGACGGTATTGTCCGCTCTGGACGAGACTACACGGTTTTGTCCTTCGGAGCGAACTGAACCCGACCAGGGGCCACTTCCCAGGTCACCCATCCCAGAATTTCCTTGGCTCCTGTAGTGCAATAGTTAAAAGGCGCCTCTGAATTGAAAAATGATATCATTCCATTTATAATACAGATTTGTCCTCTTTCGGAATGTATTCCGAAAATTGACCCCCGTCCTTTGGCGTGACACTTTGTTCTGTGTGACACTTTATTTCGTGAGCAAGGACCGAAAAGGACCAGCTCTGATACCATTCTGTCACGCCCCATCCCCAACACAGACGGTATTGTTCGCTCTGGCTGAAGCTGCACAATTTTGTCCTTCGGAGCGAACCGGACCCGACCAGGGGCCACTTCCCAAGAGGTCATCCATCCCAGAATTTCCCTGGCCCGAGCATGCTTAACTACGGAGTTCTCAAGCTCGTGTAGTGCCGGTTCACTTAATAGACGCCTCTGTATTGAAGAGTGGTATCATTCCATTTATAGTATAGATCTATGCTCTTTCGAAATGTATTCCGAAGATTTTCCATTATTCTATAGTGGGTCTCACGGACTCAAGAGGTGGCCCCCCGTTCTTTGGCATGGCACTTTGTTCCATGTGACACTTTATTCCGTGAGTAAGGACCGGGGCCCAACAGTTCAGACGACATATACATAGCTTCCATATTTGGACCGGTGGCTTGCGCTGTTTTTTCTCCTTTCAAATTGCCACATGCCAACCTATTTCACACCAACGTGAGTTGAAATTCCAATCAAACACCCTTAAACACGGTTTGCATAAATATTCTAGATCATATATGCAAAAATACCATATAGTGACTATAGTCATTTTCCCCTTAAAAGGGGAAATCACATATGGCCTCTCAAACTATATTAGGAGCAAATGATCTCTATATATACTGTGTTTTCACTTGCTCACCCCCCACCCCCACCCCCGGAAAAATTTCCTTAGAAACACCCAAAAAAAAATAGAAGAAGAAAGAAAGAAAAGCCTGCCCGCCCACCCACAAGCGCGCGCGATTTTGAAGCTCTGCGGTAAGAGTGTAGTTTGGACCCCCTATTATCATCTGGACGACACTAAACTAGTGGTGTGCCACTGAACCTGAGGACCCCTATTATCATCTGGATTGCACTAACCCAATAGTGTTAGTAGAGGAGAGGGAAATTTCATGTTCAGTTGCAGGATTAGGACCTTTATTCAACAACTTACAAGTATAGTGTTGCCCTATTAGCTAATCAATCATACTTGAGGGTTATAAAAGCTATTACTACTATAGTCAGAAGGATCCTATGTAATTTATGCTTTGTAAGAGACTAAAACTAAATCAAACCATATATATTTTGTCATCGTGTAGATTTGCATTCAGATAAGTATAACAGTGTATGTTAGATAACTAATCAAGGTTAAGGAACTCACATATGCCACCATGTTGTTGAGTGGTGCATCCCGCATATTCTGCATATACGCTGCATGTGCGGCCGTTTATGTGGTTGGGCTCTTCAAAGGAAAAAAAGGGAGAGGGAAGAAGGGAAAGAGAATAAAGAAAGACAATGATGAGAAACTAAAAAAAGAAATTGAAAAATATTTTAATATTTTAGTCTATACTAATAAAAGTTGAGATGTATTGAAAAAACATACGTTTACAAGTATATAAGTAAAATCTTAGAAGAGGAGAATGGGAAAAAAAGAAGGAGAAGGTTTAATATAAATTTAATTGGCTAACTCGTATGTCAAATAGTCTCTGTTCAATCCACACAATATCAACCCCAATTGCATGAAGAAAAGCTCGCATATGCCTTTTTCAGCTTCAAATATGAGCATCCCCCACTTATTGGGCCATGCAGAGCAATTTTATAGACGAGATGCATATAATGTATATGCAGGTGCATATGCGCCCATAAAACGCCTATTACAATGTCACGACCCGAGAATTCGACTCGTGACCGGCACTTAACCACGCAACGTCTACAGACGTAACGCGGCTAAGTAAGCCGAACCCAGAAATCAAAACCAATAAATATAGAGTGATTTAAAACATTTGTAAAAACAATCTTACATGTCTGAAAAACTTCCATTTATTTAGTAGAAATCCTTTTTAAGTTCAAAAGTTATAAGTTTATAATTTTGGTAACATTTCCTTTTTAAAACATTTGCCCCGCCAGTCGGATAGAAACAAAGTGTAACAGAAATGACGAGTAAATGGAATGAAGCATCAAAATAAGATATACGACGCCGTAGCGAAGAATACACAGTAAAGCAAGGACAATATCATAAAAGATGAGACTGCAAAAGTAAAAGTCGGCTCACATGCGAGCTCGACACCAGAATATAAAATCATACATATCGTCCTCACAACTGTCTCTAAGTCAATACAGAAGGTAGATGGAGAGTACTAGATACATCAATATACAACTGAAAGATAACAGATACCGTACAAAACCCACCTATCAGCAAAAGACTATCTCTGCTCAAAAGGGTATCTGTGCCAAAAGATGCGGAAACAGCCAGCCGTGACTACTCCCAAGGGCAACCTGCAAACACTGTGGCACAACGGGGGTGAGTTGCCAACTCGTGAATAGAGATAACATATAAAGGTGATCGCAAGCATGCACATATAGCGTGGCTCTACTAATGCCAGCAGATGATATCAATGCATGTCAGATAGAGGATGCAATAGTAATGCAAATACTCTAACAGGTAAATGCTACAGGATGAGATATATAGTAGTCAATACTGAGTATGGGATAATAACATCTACATGGACTATGTCAACATGGAAAACCATAATCGGTGCCTCAGGCTGCACTCAAATCCCAAATACACTCAGGCGCCGGCACACCCATCGGCCCTCAAATCCTGTACATCTCTGAGAAATCACGAGTGCCCAACATTGGCACCCAAAACATCATAAAATACTCGTGTCTTAGCATCGACACGCAAATCCTCGTATATCGGGCTCCGTCAGTCCGGATCGGCCCACGGGGTCCGTCTGCGGTGTCGGCCCTCGGCCCCGGCAGCACGGGTCATCCCGCATCCATCACTCGACTCTGGTCAGTATCCTCCGGACAACTGCCAGGTCCAACCAATCACCGGTAGGTACTCGTCCGCCTCCAGGCTCAATCGGCAAATCCCATCGATCATCTCGCCGAGGGGAACCATACCGGGCCCACCACGAACCCGTAAACGGAACATCCACTCCTCGAATCGGGTTTCAAGCACACGTCTCAGCACCGAGAAAACGCGTGGTGGACACACCAAAATATCATATCACGAGGTACCGGGTTTTTCAAAATAGTGCATTTTGTCTTAAATAATTCCACGGTCCTCAAAACAGAAATCACATGAAAATCCAACACCAATAGTAAATCCAATGCGAGGTACAATATACATCAATCCATGGTATGGGTATAAGGGGAAAAACCGCTTTTTAAGGTAGTTTCGTTTCCGGTTTTAAAAGATGTCATGCGGTTCCCAATATACATGAAAGTCATATCAAATCACATATGAAGCGAACTATAGCAATATAATCATGGCAGCTCTACAGTGAGTGTGGCATGGCAATTACTAACGGTGTGTGTGTAGCATGCAAATAGTGCCCGTGCAACATAAACCGTTAGTAATAGTGCGGTGTCCTATCAGTTCTAAGCAATATGTATATAAACACAGCAGGGAATGCAATATGCGATGACAGTCTATGGGGTGCATGCAACATATAATAATAGAGTCCTATCAGCCCTGACGCATAACGCCATGCGGGCGATATCCCCATAGATGTGAAATCTACTCACCTAGCTTCGTGCTATGTGTATCCAACAACTTGCTTGCCCTTCTTCGCGGCGTCCGTCTCACTGGCCTGCGAACCTAAAATCACATAACATATATCACACATAAGCTCATTTCACAAAAACGCGACATTACGGTCCAGCTAGAAACTCGTGTCGCAAACCAATCGCGCGTGTGCGCGATACGTCAAAACATGTGTGTGTGCTGAACCACGAACTACCCCGACGCGTTACGATGCGTAGCACGCACCAGACCAAACGAAGCATGCATGTCGCACTAAACACACACCCCAACATAAGGAAAACAACTCCCAGATTCTTATCTGGAAGAAATCCCACAATTTAAATAAGACCAAACACATCAAAACACCCACATAAACTACCCTGCACAAATACGACATTTTGCATCGAATCGTGAAATTGGTGGTATTTTAGCGTAATAGGGGTTGGACTAGGTTGCTGTGGCCTCAACAACTTACTAATGACCTACTGAAACCACAACTCACTTCGTTTGCACAAGATTCTCACAAATTACCCCATATCACACTAAAACGCACTAAAATCCGATAACCGAAGCAAATCTACACTAACTAAGCTAACTAGGGATCAAGTTAGGAAGTATACCTCACTCTCGACCCTAGGGAGCTGCAGGAAGATGGAAAGGTGAAGGGGAGGGGCTGCACTAGGAGCTGGGGCTGCTGCTGCTCACTGGGGCCTTGCTGTTGCTGAATGTTGCTGCTGCTGCTGCTGCTCAGTTGTTGCTGTTGCTTTGCTTGCTGCTGCTGCTGCTACTGCTGCTGGGGGTTCTGCTGAGTGTGAGTGTTGTGTGTGTGAGTGTGTTTGTGAGTGTTTGAGAGAATAGCAAGAAAATGAGAGGAAACCCTCAAGTCCAAAGGTCAACCCTCCTCTCTCTCTCATCAATTAATGCAAGCATAGCTTGAGCCATGATGCACCCCTCACTCTCTCACAAGTCAACCCCTAAACCAATTCAAATTAAAGTGACTTCTATTTAACTAACTAATTAAACCCATTTAAGAATCCAAAAGACTTAATCCTAGAATTAACCCACCATGGTTAATAATTATGGTATTTACTTCATTTAAAAACCCTAGTTTACATGCACATGTGTGTGCAAGCCTAGGAAAATTTTGGAAAAATATTTATTAAGCTAGGAAAAATATTTAAAACACAATTTGGTAAACTTTTTATTAAAAACCATTATTTAATTATAATTATTCACTAACCCTTATCCTAAGATGTTACATACAACAATGTAATTAATCATGCGAATAAATTATAAATGTTGTTAATACTATTATTCAGGGCACATACACAGTTTCTTTTAATGAATGAAGCAAGGATTTCTTTCTTTCTTTTTTAACTGGAATTTTTTCATAATTTTAGTCATAAGTGCTTGAAATATGGGAATTTTACAGCTTTATCCAATTCCCCAACCAAGCCTTCTTAAAAGCTAGTTGCATTTTCTTACAATATTTGTACTCAAATGTCTTGAAGCTGCGAGAAACATCTCCACATTTACTGTACAAAAGAACTCACACTTGCTAATCCATTTTCAAACTTCGATTGCGTCTCCATGATTGGTATTTGCTTGCCTTTATTCCACCATGCAATCAAAACTTTCGAATATATACAAATAATGCTCTCTTCTGCAATGGATTTTTTTCCTTACAGGCAGTAAGAGGAGCAGAAGCTACTCCTATATCAACGATGCCATCGATAGCACCAGCTCAGACCCCGCCATTAAGGGCAATTTCCTCCTCCTCCTCCGGTAGTGGGCTCTGCCGTCTCAAAGGAGTGTACACTCCCCCTACTATTACCTCTTATGCTGGCCTACCCATTGATTCTACTAGTGACAAGAAGGTGATTTATCTCATAATATTCATTACCCTTTTCTACTCTACTCGGACTCACATTATTTGTGTTTATAGGTGATGAGTGTTCATGGAAGAATGCCAGAGCATGATTTTGCTGGCACTCCTTATGTGCCTGTTTATGTGATGCTGCCTGTGAGTCATTATGAGATGCTATATATGTTTACTTAATTGCTGGTGGGCCTCTAGTGATTGCTGTTTTTTTCGTTATAATGATGATAGTTAGGTGTCATTAACATGAAATGTGAGCTGGTGGATCCAGAAGGGCTGGTGAAGCAGCTTAGAGCATTGAAATCCATCAATGTGGATGGTGTGATGGTTGATTGTTGGTGGGGGATAGTGGAGGCTCATGCCCCACAAGAGTATAACTGGCATGGTTATAAGAAGCTCTTTCAGATTGTGCGAGACTTGAAGCTTAAATTGCAGGTGAGTTTCATTGGCATGGAAATATCAATTACTTGTTAATACTAATGCTTCTTCGGTGTTGCATGCCTTCCATCTTCATCTTGTATTAGCTGATTTCATTGGGAAAGCTGAAAACAAGGTGATATTGAATGAAAATATGAAAACAATTTGTTTTGGTGGAAATAGAGAAACATTCTTTTCAGGTGGGGTACATGAGGGACTTGTGTTTTTCACTAATTATTTTGTAAGCTAGGTTTGTTTGCAATGCCTTTTTTACAGTTTGACATGAAGGATAATCGTCCATGTTTTCTTTGTGAACTGTATTTCCTACGACAATGTGTACATTTTCTTCAAAAATTAAAATGTGTTGTACAATTCTACGAGATCAGCAAATTCATTATTTTCAATATGTACCAATTTCCTTTCGTCGTATAAAAAGATTATATTGTTCTTCCAAGCTAAGTTATATTCCACAAGCTCTGATCAGTAAAATTCTTCTGTTTGCAACACCAAGGTGGTCATGTCATTTCATGATTGTGGAGGCAACATTGGAGATGATGTTTTTATTCCTTTGCCTAACTGGGTAGCGGAAATTGGTAGAAACAATCCAGATATTTTCTTCACTGATAAGGAGGGCAGACGTAATCCTGAATGCCTATCATGGGGAATAGATAAGGAAAGGGTTTTGTTAGGCCGGACTGCAATTGAGGTATACGTCTTTGCTAAAATTCTATCTACATATTGAACATGTTATCTTCTTAGCTAAGATTAACAATCTATGTGATGTGATCAATAATAACTGTATAAAAGGTGATACCAATTAACTTTACTATCAATTTTCTTTTGACTAAAACATAAATGAATACCCCGCATTCATTAAATTGAAAGTTTAACAAAACTAATACAAAGGAAGAAAAAACGAAAAAAAAAAAACAAATTACATCAAACACCACCGACCACCACAAGCCGACTTTAAGACACGCTTCTTAACCCTAGACGATTTGGTCACCTAGCATCCATGTCTACTCAGTGATGCCTCCATAACGAATCTTCGTTACCATTGTAGCATTAATGTATGTTAAAATCTCAAATTTTCAATCAGGTTTCATCTTCGTCGGATTGACCTTTAAGTCTTTGGACAACTAGTCCTCGATTAGTCTATCTTTTGTTGTATCAGACTACAAGTCTTCGGACATTTAGTCCTCGATCGGGCTACCTTTCGCCTTATCCGGGTCTTCGGACTCCTAGTCCTCAATCGGGCTACCTATCACCGGATCAGACTCTATATTCGAACACCTAGTCCTCAATAGGCCCAATCGGACTCCACATCTTCCGACGCCTCGTCCTCGATGGGGCAACCTTCCGCTGGATCGGACGCCAAGTCTTCGGACGTCCAGTCCTTGATCGAGTCATCTGTCACATGATTAATCCCTTATTGTCGATTCAAACACCCACTTTGCTCAAGCCATTACCTATCATCAAATGATTCAAATCATAAAGCACACAATGGATCAAAGCCTTTTTCTCAAAGGGTTGCCCTTTTGAGCCGGATTCAACCTTATGTCGCCAACTCTGATCCCATCTGGTCTCCACTTTCGATCTAGTCGAAGATCGCACTCCAAAAAAGTTCCGAACTTCCATAACCGGATTTGGACACCTTATCGTCTGATTTGGCCATTTACCATCGGATCCAGTCGCCTGTGGCTAGATCCAACCACCACAATACCGTATTCGGGCCTCCCATGTCTGGATCCGGCCACCTCGGCTTTAGATCAACAAACCCCCAACAGGGGAGGGAGAGAGAGAAGCCCTGGGGAGCAGGAGCGGGAGCTCAAGCTTCATCCCCTACCCCAAGCGGAGATCGGTGGAAACCTAGAGAACGGCGGGGGAAACCTTAAGAATGAGGAGAGAGAGGTTGAGCGGCGGAAACCCTAGAGCTTGGGGTTTGAATGTTATGTCACGTTTACTTACTGCCAATCATAATATCTTATGCTACCTAAAGAACGTGGATTATGCAAGTAAGGAAGGATATGGTACGTGCTAATTTAATAAAAGCGATCGCCCTTTAAAGAGCTGCAATGGATGTGAAGATTTATGTGGCCAAGTGTCTAGTATATCAACTGGAAGGCTGAGTATTATAGAGCCGCGGGATTGCTTCAACCCTTGCATATGCCAGAATGGAAGTGGAAGAACATCACGATGGATACCGTGAATGTGTTCCCTCGGATCATGGAGGCAACGACGCCGTATGAGTTATGGACCGACTCATCAAGTCCGCCCATTTCATTTCGTTTCGCGTTGGACAGTCGAGCTTAGTTAAGAAGTACATGGAGGAGATTGTCAGGCTATACGGACTACCAGTAAGCTTTGTTTCCGATCGGGACACTCGGTTTCGATCCCAGTTTTGGCAGAGTCTGCAGCAGATTCTGGACACAAACCTGAGTTTCAGCACAGTCTTTCATCTTCAGACCGATGACCAATCTGAAGGAGTCATTCAGATTCTGAGGATGTACTTCAGGCTTGTATGTTAGATTTCAAGTTGCCTTAGGAAGATCACTTGCACCTAGTAGAGTTCGCTTACAACAACTAACAGGCAAGTATCGGCATGGCACCGTTTGCGACCTTATATGAGCGGAAGTGCGGGTCTCCGTTGAGTTGGGACGATATTGGAGATTGAGGAACTTTTGGGCCCCAAGATGATTGTCGCGACAATGGAGGTCGTGAGAACAATCTGAGAATAGTTGCGAATAACTCAAGACCGACAGAAACACTGGACATATACAAAGAGGAGGCACCTGGAATTCCAACCGGAAGATCATGTGTTCTTGAAAGTTTCCCCGAGTCGAGAAGCGATACGTTTCGGGAAGCGTGGAAAGCTCAGTCCGTGAATCGTCGATCCCTTCGATATCCTAGAACGAGTCGGTGAACTTATCACTTGACCTTACTATCATCTTTGGAGGGCGTACACGTCTTTCACATCTCGCAGCTGCGAAAGTATGTGGATGATCCTGGTCACGTCGTAGATCATTGCGGGTGCCAGTCTAATGTACGACCAACAGCCGGTCGAGATTCTAGACCGGAATAGAAGATCATGAGGAACAAAACTGTTCAGCTCGTTATGGTTATATGAAGGAAAGACTCCTCAGACAAGTCTACCTAGGGAGAGAGGACGAGACGAGAGAGTGATACCCATCTTTTTATAACCCCTTCTTTGTAACTTCTTTGGCCGCTACCCTCTGTAATTTCGAGGACGAAATTATTTTAATGAAGGTAGATTGTAACGTCCGTATTTTCTAATACCTAATAAAATGTTTTTTTATAATTTTTCTGTTGTCGAATATTTATTTAAGTGCTCTTTTTTATGGAAAATACTTTTAGAAGATTGTTTTATACTTAAACTAATTTTAGTAATTTTTAAGAATTTAAATATAATTTTTGGAGATTTTAGGGTTTATTTTAACAATGGATATCGGGGAAAAGGATTATATTTTTGAAGTAATGATGGCCAGAAATAGGTAAATGTTTATTTAGAATTTTCCTACAATATTACCATACTTTTCTGATAATTGAAAGATATTTGTGGTCAGGCCCGTGAGCCCAGACCCGGACCCGCCACGGGCAGCAGCTGATGCTACCGCGTGGGCCCCATGCACTTGTCTGCACGTGGGCGGCCCACACCCACGTGGGGAATTCGGGGTCGTTGGATCCATCGATACAACGGTGGAGGCGCAGCGGGGGACAACGGTGCGCGATCGCCGTCGGCGGTCGGCTCCGAATCCAGCTCGAGTATAGGGTTTTCAAACCCTATATATACCCCCACACTATTTTGGGTTTTTCTTCTTCGTTTCTTGTTCAAAAATTCTGGAAAAATATTCGTTGAGACCGGGACTCGATCCTCTATGCGGCGATATTGCCCAAGTCTTCAAGAAAAATCGAAGGAGAGAAAAGCTAGGACAGATGGAGTTTCAACGTTTTTTTCAATACTTGAATCAAAGGTACGATCTCCATTCTTTCTCTTTCCACTCTGTCGTCTTCTTGATCTGTATTTAGATTGAAATAATCTTTTCTCTCGTGTTTTTATTTCGAACGATCGATATTCTTTCACATAATAAACCTTATGAACTTTCGAATTGTTGAACTATTACCACCGAACGTTTAGTTATTATAACCTCACACTAGTAGATAGTTAAGCACGGGGTAACGAACTACTCCCACTCTTTCATGCTTATGCTATAACCCATAAATACGTCGTTATGCTGTCCATTTCTAGATTGGTAAAACGCCAGTTATAAAACGAAGTGTTGCCAAAATTGTGAATAGAAATTTTGCCGCTGAAATACCCTATATTATTATTGAATATATTTTATTAAAACGTACTCAAGGTTCTAACCTCGTCTTGACTAAAACCCCTCGACTTTTCTGAAAGCCGTACTTTTACTCAAATCCCTTGACTCGACTTGTCTAAAAGTCGTATTTTCAAATAAATACCCCGACTTTTCTAAAAGTCGTATTTTAAAATAAATATCTCGACTTTTCTAAAGGTCGTACTTTCAAATAAATACCTCGACTTATCTAAAGTCGTATTTAAAATACATACCTCAACTTTATCTAAATTCGTGTTTTTGAATAAATACCATAAACCTTTTCTAAAATTAATATTACTCTAAAATACCATAGACTATTACTAAACCCCAGTACATGAGCATATTCTATACTTACCCCTTTTACATGGGCTTGCAACATCTTCACAAATCGAATGTGATACTTAACCTTATGCAAGGAACTCTTTAAGACATGATATCTTGTACGGTTAGGGTTAGACGCGTGAACCTAGGTATGGAATGCTTATTGAAGATTCCAATATATGGATGACCTTATCAATTGAAGATTCCGATATACGGATGAGCTTATTTCTACTGAAATTCCATGCCTAGTAGAAGGTATGGAATACTTATTGAAGATTCTGATATACGATCTTATCTATAGAAGAATCCGATATACGGATGACCTTATTACTACTAAAATTCCATGCCTAGTAGAACCACGTGCTAACACCTACCTGTATCCATATACTTCTAAACAAGACCGGGATGGGATAATTTGGCTTATGTAAGATAGTATGATGGGTCTCGGATTCCCCTTCTAGTTATCATAATGGATCCGGAGTGAAACGGGAATGTATATATATATCTTCGATCTGCTGTTGTTCCGCGGCCCAATGGATAATCTCGAAAACCTGGTACCCTTACCTAACCAAATTAGAACATGCACAACATTTAGTCAATACATGATATTCTTGACCACTACACACATATGACATCATTTATACTGCACACTTTAGTTACTTTTTTCTTGCTTAACCTACACAAAATATCCGTTTACATACACTCATACAAACATATGCGACTGTCACCGTACTTTTTATTTGCTTTATTTCACTCGCTCTATCTTGAGAAATCGAGTTTATCTCGCCGACGAACATTTCTCTCTTTTCCCTTTCTCTCTCTCTCTCTCAATGTCCGTTAGGGCTAAAAGAAAAGAATAGAGATGACGTGGTGGAGGTGAAGCTAGGGATGAAGGCAACGCTCACTTCTCGACTACCTTTTAGGCCTAGGTTTTACTGTTTATCTTACTTGCCCACCTAATTAGGGCTCGTTTATCATCATGCCTTTCTTTTGATCTATGAAATAAAATTTTGAGACCATGTTTGTAATAAAGTTCTGGCTGATGAATAAAACTTCGTTTTTATTTTACTTGCTTTTGTATATTTCCTGCATACTTTACACTTGACGTAACTGTATCGAGTTGAGTTTCTCTCTCTCGATATAGCTATGTCGTGGGCCTCGTCGCGTCTCCGCTCCCGTATCTTGAGAAGCAGAGCGTGACAGGCTGCAAACCTGTCCTTAGCCAAGCTTAGATATAAACACCATAACCATCACCTCCCATCCGATCCTGCTCCATAACCGGAAAGAACAAGGCGGCAGCTTTCATCCTGCCTCTGTCTCGGTCGAGGTCCCTGCCCAAAGAGAAGCAAAGCTATCAATCACCGGAATAAGATTATCACTGTTATAAACGCAATAATTAAAATCAAAGTAATTAAAATAACAATCGTTTCTCTTAATCCTCAAGTCCCAAAGAGCCGCGGCAATAAAGAAATGCCCTAACTTCTTGATTCTCTGATTTTGCCCATTATTAGCACGTTAGTTTATTTCTTTTATGAGAAGTTGGTGATAATATTACGATTTCATTAATCTGTTTTTGGTATGTAATTTAGTTTGTTTCCTCGATGATATCTATTAAGCATTTATATTTACATAGAGAAACATAGAAGAAAAGGAAGCTAATCTTGTGATGAATCAGTTTTTGAAAAAATTCCTGTGCACCTTAGTATATAAAAGCTCCATTATCAGTATTCTATTTATAAGGATTCAATTAATTCTTTTATTGTAATTTTTAGATAGATCCTCCACTTATTCCAATAATTTTACTTAAAACCTCAGGAAGATTTTTCAGAGCACTCTCTTAAAGAACTGACATGTTGTAATTAGCTATAAAGCCTATAATTATATTTGAGATGTAGTAATAGGAAGCTTTATGTTAATAATTTATTTTATTGACTTAAAGATTCAATAAGCTTTCTCAAATTACCCTTTGTGGGAACTGACACGTAATTATCTATAGTTTAATTTAAGATGTAGTAATGAAAGGCCTTATGTGAAGAATTTAATATTATTTAGTATAAATGCTTTCTCTTTGCTGACAGTTAATAACATATAGGTTTACTTTGATTATATGAGAAGCTTCAGAATAGAATTTGATGAATTCTTTGAAGATGGAATAATTTCTGAAATTGAAGTTGGATTGGGGCCGTGCGGAGAGCTTCATTACCCATCTTTTCCTGTAAAGCATGGTTGGAGATATCCTGGAATTGGCGAGTTCCAGGTATTGGTTATAACGTGTTTTCGTTTTCTTTCGTTTATGTTATGTACTTAAAATACACAAAATACAGATCCTATATATTGTGTACAGATCTATACTTGTCACTAATGTGCATCGTTTGTGGTCCTTACTGCCTTTATGTAAGGGCAATTGACAAAATGTGTGGAACCCAATTAGCATGAGTTAATTTCACACAGAGCTTGGATTTATTATTTAAGTTTAATGCTTGACATGACACCTCTTTTTTTGGCTGATATTGGCCTCTTTGTTTATGTTAGCATTAGTCAGTATCCATGCATCTGCTAAAGCATGTTACCCTCTTGTTTAAGTAAATTCTTTTTGTTTGTTTTGAACTTGAATATAATGTTCTATATTGCTAAAGCTAATGTTGCTATAATACCACATACATTTCTTCCATATTTGAAATTGTCCTTATTGTTTATGAACAAGTTTTTTGTGCCAGTAAATTATTTATAGGAGGTATGTCAGTTTGACTTAATTTTTATTCAAGACTTTTTTTTTCTTTTATCTTCGCAGTAGGCGCTAACTGCTACATTGTTTTTTGTCTTCTTTTAACTTTATACTAATGAAAGATATTGTATTTATAGTGCTACGATCGGTATCTCATGAAGAGTTTGAGGAAGGCAGCAGAAGCAAGGGGACACTCTTTCTGGGCAAGGGGACCAGATAATGCTGGCTCATATAATTCCCAGCCAGATGAAACTGGATTCTTTTGTGATGGAGGTGATTATGATAGCTATTATGGTAGATTCTTCCTTGGTTGGTACTCTAATGTGTTGGGTGATCATGCCGACCGTGTACTATCCCTGGCTAAATTGGTGTTTGAAGGCACACACATTGTTGCGAAGGTTTGTGTATAGAATTTATCTATTGGTGTGTAAATTACATGCTACTCTAATATTTTAGGATATGGGATTTTATTCTATTTTTTAGCTCTGTGCCTTATTTGGAGTCTCAAATAAAAGAAAATATCTAATCTTATCATGTCGTCTGTTCCTATTGTTAGTTCCCCAGTTAAAAATTTGTAAGGGTAGCCTGTGTTTTCATAAGGTAAATGCATTACTCAAATCTATTTGCTCTAGTCATTAAGGTTATTCACTCCAGTCCTCTCCTTGTCATAGTCTCCTTTGGTCAGGGAGAAATCACACCAGCTTTAAATTTGTCTCTGAAAACTTGCCAATTCATATTTGGATGTTTGGCTTCGGGTTAAGCTCCATAATGAGCCATATTTGATGCAAAAAGGCTTGAATGACAATTATGATAATAAATTAAATTTGTATGCTACTAAACTTTCAATTTATTCCAAAGAATCGTACAGCTTGAAAATATCTTAATATAGTCCATTTGCAATTTTTATGTTACACACATATTTACAACAGTAAAAATCATGCTTTATCACAGTATTTATTAAATGTTTACTTTTATTCTTTTAATCACATGCACAATATCGAGGTGCAAATTATTTCTGAACTTCAACCTCCCAATTCATTTCTTTTCTGCATATGTTTACTACATTACTGCTCTTTAGCCAATATCGCTAATTTACCGTGGATTGTTGTCCTTACCAATTGAAGCTAGTCCTTTGGGAGAAGAGAAACTTATATTTTCAAAAACTGGTTGAAACAGATATCTGGTGTTCATTGGTAGTGTTTTACTGTAACTAGAAAACGAAATTTATGTTGAAACAGATATCAGGCGTTCATTGGTAGTGTTTTACTGTAACTAGCAAACAAAATTTATGTTGAAACAGATATCAGGTGTTCATTGGTGGTACAAAACAGGTAGCCATGCTGCTGAACTGGCTGCTGGGTTCTATAACCCCTCCAACCGTGATGGATATTCTTTAGTTGCATCGGTATTAAAGAAGCATGGTGTGACATTATGCTTCTCATGTGTGGAGTTGCGCACTTTGAACCAGCAACTAGATTTACCACAAGCATTAGCAGATCCAGAAGGTTTGTTCTGGCAGGTATGGAATTTCAGGACCAAATAAATTTTTTTGGAGAAAGATAATGTAATCACTATCTATGTTTGTTTACAAAATTAAATGAAGATTGGAAGATGTTGCAGGGGAAAGTGGGAGGGAGTCGTGATTTGAATGCATTTCTTTTCCTGAAGTGACTCGATTCTAGCGTAAATTCTCATGATGGACCTTTTATGACCTACATGCACTATAATGGTAGTGTATCAAAAATTTTGTGGTTTAATTCTTTCAATCATTCATCAAGTAATTGCAAAAAAAATGGTTTGCCGACAATAGAACGTATAGGGTCACTTGACGGGTGATCGATAAGTGGCTAAATGACATGATTTTTTATACACTGCAGTTTTAGGGCATATAGATCACAATGAGCAGTGTGGGTCATCTGAGATAATTTTCCATCATGAGAATTTAATCCAACCCCTCATGTTAAAACAGAAGGAACCATATGAACACTACCCTTTTTTTTATTTTCTTTTTTACCCTGTTTTATTCGGGGGAGGGGAGCCTTGACTTGGAAGTTGAGGAGGAATATAGGAAGGCAAATGAAAGGATATAGAAGTTTCTCTTTTATCTATGGTGTATGTATTATAATGTATAGGAGTGAACATAATTTAAAATTTTAAATGAAACCATAATCTCATCTTCAGGTGTTGAACGCGGCATGGGATGTTTGTATACCGGTAGCT
This sequence comes from Agapanthus africanus, assembly GCA_030015575.1. Taxonomy (NCBI): domain Eukaryota; kingdom Viridiplantae; phylum Streptophyta; class Magnoliopsida; order Asparagales; family Amaryllidaceae; genus Agapanthus; species Agapanthus africanus. Next base: position 22,516,001 of record CM057346.1, read on the forward strand.
AGCAAGAATGCTCTTCCTTGTTACGAAAGAGATATATATAACAAAATTCTGGAAAACGCAAAACCAATTAATGATCCAGATGGAAAGCACTTGTCAGCATTTACCTACATGAGGCTTAGTCCTGTTCTAATGGAAAGACACAACTTCTTAGAATTTGAGCGCTTTGTCAAGAGAATGCATGGTATATATCAACGCCTTTTCCTCACTCTGTTCTTACGAAAATTCATTTCATCTTTGTTTTTGCAGTTCTAAACCCTTGTTTGTGTTGATATATTTCTGCTATAGCTTAATTTAATAGAAGCTTATAGGTAATATAATTATTTAACCAATTGGTAAAACTTCATTACATGACAGTATGGCATGCCATATTGTAGAAACTTAATGAGACATTATCCTACTTGTATGGCTTGCTTAATTCAGTACCATGACCATATTTAGGAAATTCTAGATAATAATCCATTCTATTTTAATGAAACAGATTAATGGATTTGCATTTAAAAATATGCTTGAAAAGTAAGATAAGGATTCAACGATTTCAGAGAAAAAGAGCCTTTAACTTGTTAACATTAGTTCTCTTTAATGGTTACTAAAAGGTCTTTTGGTTCATCTTAAGTGATATACTAATAGAACCTTAATACTGAACTTCACCATCATCATCGTCATCAAAGTTGTTTCCCATCAGTATGGAGTTGAGCTGGAGTAAGGCTCAATAAAGATCTGACAAAGATTAAGGAATAGCTCTCATATCCTTTTTCTCGAATTATAAAAAATCTTTGCATTGTCTGGCTTCTCCATTAAAAGCTGGTTGGTATAGAACTCAACTTTTCCATTAGAAGTTTGCCACTATCGAACATAACTTCCCGTAATTTAAGAAAATTGTATTACTTGTGTCAATCCTCCGAGATTCGGTTCCCGTATCTTGGCTAGCTAGGAGGCTATGTCTATTGTGGTGCCAAATTCCTAGCAATAAAATGAATGAGCAAGTTACTTGCCAAAAAAATCGATCGAATCCGAATTCTTGTATTTGGAGAAATATGGTTATCTATATTCCATCCGTTTATTATACAAAGAAGATGAAATGGTCTCCTATCTGAATTTCGAAATAGATATTCAAATAAAAAAAATACAGTGTAACTAAATCCGAAAGTATGACCTGGTGCATATTGATTTGAAGTCTACTTTGTAATACAATTAAAGTAATGTTTTTCTTTTTTGCAAACAAGACTTTGAAGCCTTTATCCTTGGATCTGCGGTATAGATGACACCACAGAAGCTGCATAGGCGAGAATCCTCTCCTATGTTAGCTGACCCCATTTAATGATTGTTTTATTGCTTCCTTTTATTTTCGGCAAACAAACCCTTGAAACATTTATCCTTGGATCTGCAGTCTACATGGTGCCTCCTCAGCTACATATTTCTCTTTTAAAAATATACAAACTGTGACATCTCACATCGTTTTTATGTAGCAAATTTTGGTTTAACTGCTATCTAACTAGCTGAGAAGCTCACTTGTAAATTGTAATAGTTGATCCACTGGCATGAACCGTACTGAAAGTACTTATGCAGCTGTTTAGTAGCTGGACTAATCAAATTACATTATTTGTAGAGTCTAGAGACATTCCTGTTAAAATCTAATATCGTGAGTCAAAAATAATATACATAGTGGACTATGTTGTGAGTCGAAGTGAATCTATATTACGTTGTCAATTTAGCTGTACCGATCTTTCATAACTAGAATTATTATGAGTCAAGAGTCTGGCAGATGTTTGCATGAGAGGATATCAGCCTCATATCGAGACTCTATCCTTACAAAATTGTGGTAATTTCCATGTCTTTCTTACCTATGCCTTGACGTTTTTAATTTTTTATGTGGCTGTACAGTTATTCATTGAAATGCACCAACACATTATTTCCTTTGACACTATTTTAATGAGATATTAGATTTTGCCTTTCCAATTGTGCGTGTTGCTTTCAATATGATACAAATGTGAAGCCTCATGATATAATTGCTTTCCTTTTTTCCTGACATGTTAAGTATTTAATTCTTCATTGATGATCATGGTATTCTCAATTTGCTATTCTGTACAAATGTGTGTAGTGTGCTGTAGTTTAGGATATTACAAAATTTTGTTTTCAATGTTTACAATGAATTGAATGGTGACATGTCACCGTAAAACATTAAGCATATATGTTTTGGTCAGTTGATGGACTATCTTATCTTACATCATAATAAATCCAAACCAACTCAAGCAAAATGATTTGTTAACGATGCTAATTCTCTTCTGCTCTGGTTTCGGTATCAGATAATGCAAATTGATGCTATAGACAAGTACAAGATAGTGGCACATAAAACTCAACCTGATTGCGGGTTTAATATCATGAGACAACTACGAATAGATTTGATGTCTACTATCATTCTGATATAATCAATTTACAAATTTATCATCATACCATTATTTAATTATTGTGATTCCTTTATATTATCAAATTATCAATAAATTGTCATGCTGTTGGAGGACATTGCTAATATTTTCTCTCGCAGGTGAAGCAGTTCTTGATCTCCAATCGTAGAACAAATGGGGAGGGGTGACTGCCGCATGACCCTTGACCTAAAATTGATTCACACAACTATAACTGTAATTATTTTCCTTATGTAAAGATCGTCCTTGCTAAGCTCTTATTGACTATAGGATTCAAGAGGTGCTCTGATCTCAGTTTAGTGCCCTTGTCAAAACCTACATGCTATTGTATAGCCCTCTCTCTAATCTTACCCGAAGCATGTGACCTTTCAGAAACTTGTTTATGCATATCAGGATATAATGTAGCTCCAACTACTCCAGGACCCGACATTTAGCAGAAGCTTTCCTGGGGAAGGCCTGAACTCTTCAGGAGCGATCCTTTCAGCTCAATTTGGTGACGAAACAAGAACGGCTCTTTTTGCTAAAACTCAGAATCATCATTTTGAGCTGAAAATCATACAGATATTGTGTATTATGTCAAATTCCAACAGAAAATTATCAATGGATATGTATATCTAAACAGTGTTTATATTCCCTGCTATTTTGTGGCTTATTTTTATTAATTTTCTCAGTATTATTGTCGAAAAGGTGTTGAATAAATTTATCCTGATTTCGCTTACTGAATGTATGTTCCTTAAAGTCATAAAATAGGGTCCGCAAGACGATATGAGGATATTCTCTTCTCCTTCAGCATCAGCTACAAATCCAGTGAGATTACCTCTAGCTACATTTATCTCAACTATTTTAATGCCATGGGAGGAGTGTAGAAAGCATGTGAAAAAACAACTGTCTAAGTAAGGACATCAGCCTATTATGGCACATGCGATACACAATTAAATTAATAAAATATAATAAATAAGGAGATTTGTTAGTAAATATATGTTTTATTTTAATTTTTTGTTTGAAAAATATATTAAATACTTTTAGTTAAAATAATAAATATTTTTAACAACTTTTAGTTAAGATGATAAAGAATGTTAAAAGGCTTGTAATATAAATTGTTAAAGATTTGATAAAACTAAACGGAGGAGTGGGATGAATAGAGGGCATCTAGGGAATTGAGAAATTATTGTCTGACTGTTGGAATATTTGGCTACAGCGGAATAATAGAATTTTTAAATAGAATTTTTAAGAATTCTAAGTAATCATTATTGAATATTATAAATGTGATTGAAGCCAGCATTAAATTTTGGTCAGGTGGTGTTGTAAAGAGGGTCAAGAAGAAAAAGGCAAGAACAGTTACAGAGGACGAGAGTTTAGAAGCGGGCAGGGCGAATTCAGTTACCTTGGATTTGGCAGGCGTGTTAACAACTGGGAGGGATGGAATCAGTGGGAAAGAAGAATGCTGATTTATTTTAGGCAAGAATAAAACTTGTGTTTGTCTTTTTGCTTTTCTTTTCGTTGTTTTTATTTTTAATCTGGTAGACTTTTGATATAGTTTTGTTAAATCGTCGTTTAATAAAACACGAGGGCATTTAACATTCGTTTTATTATATAAAAAAAGATTTGACACTATGTCAAACCTTTATTTTAATACAGATGTGTATCGCATGTGCAAAATACAAAAATACTATTATTGGTCAAATTTTTTGTCTATCATATCTCAACTAATTTCTCATCTCAAGTTAAAAAAGAATTTTAAAAATACCGTGTGCTCAGTTAGAAATAATCATATGTATCATATCAACCCGATTTAATCTAAAATTTAAAATCAAACTCTATTTTTAGACTGAAATTTATTTAAATATAGATTAAGTTAGTTGGGATTTTAATTATTATTTTCCTTGTGTATATATAAATTGTAAATAAAGTTTAATTACAATTCTTTTTAAAAATAATAAAATCATTGTAATAAATAATACAGCATAGAATTCTGTAAAAATTATTTATTGATAATCTGCATCTGCCTATTTGGTAACTATTTCTAACCCCTTTTTTGAATTCATTTACAACACCTAAATTATTTGGGTCCATTCTGGACAAAATCAATGGATCGAAGAAGAAATACAAGAAAAGGAGAATTTTGACCCAAATCATGATAGCTAAATCACTGCTAAACCCTCCATAAAAAATCAAAATTTCAGCATAAAAAACCCATCTCCTATTGATACCCCTTTTAAGTTTATGCTGAATTAATGTTGATCTTCTTTCCTAGTAATTAATTAGTCATACGATGTATTAATAAATCTCTTATCATCATCAAGTCAATTCAAATTTTCAAATCTTCATGCATGTGATGTCTTGTAAATGTATGCCTAAGGGAAGCAAAGAAGGTCACAAAATTTCAAATTACATTAATGTATTCGAATATTGTTGCTTCCAGGTCTTCAAACTTTTCAAATCTCTATCATTTTCTTCTTCTTCTTCGTTGACCATATATAGAAGGTATTTTATATATCTTCTTGCTTTTTGTCTCTCCAGTTTAAGAATTTGGACACAATCAACGCAGCTTTTAAGTATGTGTCATTGGACGGACAGTAAACTCTATATTGAGTATTATTGGATGGGCAATAAACTCTATACTGTGTATATGGCATTAAAACTCTCAATTTTATTTTATTTTATTATTAATTTTTTGAACTGGACTGTGACCCTAATTCGTGCACACAACATATACAAGCACATAACACTCAAATGCAGGGACCTTCGAATTTAGCCACTTCCTCTTTTGGGAATCGAACCTTTTGGGAATCGAAACTGCCCTCTTGTTTTTATCAAACTATGAAAAACTTCATATAAAAAGATGCAATATAATTTATTACAATATGGTCTGTCCAAATTGATCTACTAGAATCATGAACTAAGTAAATATCTAACCAAATATTTTCAATATAAAATCTTGTTAACTAAATCTCAAACAATTTTTTTAAAATTTTAATTCATGTTAACTAAATCTCAAAAGAAAATTAAATTTAGTTCCTGTTAATTAACCAAATCTCAAAAAGTTTTCGATTTCTCTAGAAATATAATTGTTAAAGAATAGTGTAGTATTGTATACGGCGTAGCACTGTGTAGCACAGTAGTTCTACGGCGTAATACGGTACAGCACCGTCGTTAACATTGTATATATAAATGTTGTATTTCATTTGTAAAGCGGGAGGTTCAATGAATGTATTCCAATTCTTAACCATCGCCATTAGAATTTAGATTTTAAAAAACAACTAAACATGGGTCCCACGTCCAGTCTCACGTGCATACAATTACTATGGAAAGAAAAATATATAGGGTTTTTATTTATATAGGCCCATGAAATGTGCATATTTTGAAACCGCTATAAAATTTATGTTCTTAAAAACAACCCTGAAACCTCTCCCTTAATCTAAATTGGTCATTATATTTGTTATTTGTTGTTTTTCTTGTGGATTAACATCAAACTTATGAAGGGAGAAAGACAGAGGAGAGGAAGAAGACGGTGGGGGAGAAGTGGCGGACGGCGGTGGAGGAGAGGAAGGAGAAGCGGAGGAGGAGGCACTACTACAAATAGGGGTTGACCCTATGGATAAATCCGTAGGTGCAAAGCACTGCCCCTACGGATATATTCGTAGGGGCACAAAAATACACCGTAAGTGTACACGCCGCAGGTGCAAGTCTTAGCCTTAAACATGTCCCTACAGAGTAATAATTGCCCCTACGGCTTAGTGCATAGATCCATAAGTCCCTACAGATTACACCGTAGGGACAAAATATTTATTTAATTTATCGGTTTATAAAATAAAATAGTTGCCCCTCCGGATAACTCCGTAGAGACAAATACATACCCCAACGGCTTAATGTGTAGATCCATATTTATGCTCCTACGAATAAATGTGTAGGGATAAATGTGTAAGGGCAAAATATCAGGTATCCTGATATTTTGTCCCTACGGATAAATGTGTAGAGGTAAAGTTTATGCCCCTACGGATTAATCCGTAGGGATAAGGCTAACACCTGTTACTGAGTCTATAGGGGTAAAATATCAGGTATCCTGATATTTTGTCCATACGGATAAATTTGTAGGGGCAAAGTTGGACCCCACGAATTAAACGGTAGGTGCAACATTTGTCCCTACGGATTAATCCGTAGGGACATATTATCAGTTTTTTTTTTTAAAAAGGCTGTCTGTTTTTTCCTCGCCCTGTGCACAATAATATATACATCATACATAAAAGTAATCAACAAGTAGAATATATACCACAGTATTCATAATCAACATCTCACGCATAATATATAAAAGAAATCAACAAGCAGAATACGATATCAATCTAAATCAATATGAACACGCAAACACCACCAATATCGTCCAAAATATATACAATATGCATCATATAAGTAAATACATGTTTAAAATATAAAAATTAAAAAGCTACCCTAGCTCGGTCCAGCTCTACCTCTGATAATCGCCGTAATCTGGCGCATCTGCTCCTCGGATAAACCCTGAGTCAACAACTTGAGCAATGCGGACTGTGTGGAAGTCTGAACAGGCTATGGAGCTGTAGGAGTGGTCTACGCAACCGCAGCCGAGGTAGTGACTTGCGGAGCCGCAGCTGCGGGAGTCTGAGCGGGCTGTGGAGCTGTAGGAGTGGTCTGCGCAGCCGCAGCCGAGATAGTGGCTTGCGGAGCCACAGCCGAAGGAGATGCATGTGGAACCGCAGGCGAAGGATATGCATGTGGAGCCTCAGCCGAAATACCCTGTCGCGTCTGTTCAGTTTTGTGTGTAATAAACGAGTAAGAACTGTGTATTAGTCCAATTCGTATCATTATCAGGTTATTGCGAAACCCCAATCTATAAATACTTAGGGACTTAGGCCTCGTTTGGATATCTAGTTTGAAAAACCGTAGTTTATTTTAATTAGACGGTTCTATGTATGTATGATTAATCAAAGCTAAGTCTACAACCAAATAAGCTCAGGCTACGTACTAATATTGAATATGTTGCTATCTATAATATGATATAGTATTTTACTATTAAGTAGTATACATACCATCATCTCCTTCAACTCCTGGACGGTGGCCTTCAAGGTGTCAAGTTCTTGCTCTAGACGTCGCTCACGGGAGATAGAGGAAGTAACCGCCGGAGTGGAATCCAACCTCATATGGGCCCTGCTAGGACCCAGTCCCCGGCTTCTCTCCAAACCTCCGTGGTGCCCTCCGTGTGCGGCGTCTAAGACTGGGGTCAGCAGCATTGGATCGTTCTGTCCAGTAAAATCGATCCCCGATGCCTCCACCCGCTCAACCACCCGCTCCTACACCCACATTACCAGTAAAATATAAGTATATCATTTAAATTTGAAATTTTCAAAACAAAAATTTCAAATAGGGGTTGAATAAATATTAACACTTACGCAATACTCCTGGGTAGCGGTGTCGGGGTATCGAAGCTCGCCCGTGGCGGGACCTGTCGAGGTGCCGTGGACGGCAAGATACGCGGACAGCACACTCGGTGTACCACCCTGCACCAGGGTTTGAGCTCTCTGCAATTCGCAAAAAATTTACATATATTATAAAATAACTTTTAATATTACATTATATCATGGTAGATCTATTGTAATTTACCGATGCCTTCATGGCACGAGTAATATTCCTCGAGCCACTTGTATAAGTGGGCGACCCCTCTTCGCCGACTACCTATTCTCTTTATTTTAATCCGCCTGTTTCTGCACAACACATTCAGATTTAGTTTTCTAATTAAACAACACAACAAAATAAATTATATACTAAATACTGAATTACATTTAAAATACATCCATGTTTGCGCTGAGAGTCGAAATATTAGCACAATAGAGGCCATGTATCTACGTCGACTCTCGCAAAGGCCGGAGTATGTAGGAGGGCCACTCTCTCTGCCTGGGGGATCGCCATCCACAGGGAATAGCAGTCGATCTTCAGCTCGTTTCTATTGTATCGACCTTTGATTGCATGTTCTTCATCAGGCCATGGTACAGAGCGTGAAGATTGAGCACCCTCCCAGGGTGATCAGGGTCGGGTACAGAGTGAAAATCGTAATCCAACTGCAAATACAAAAAAAACAATGTTATTAAATTGCAAGTGTTAATAATAAATATATTGGATAAATCAAATGAAAAACTATATTAATACCCGAGCCTAATCCCAGAAGAGGGCGAATGAGCGCCGGTGCTGGTCGCCCCACTCAATGTGAAGTAGATACTTCTTCACGAGTCGGCTCCCATCCCCCATATACCGGACGAACCTCTCGGCATAATCGCCGGTATAGCGATAATCAGGGGTAAAGAAGAGGGGGAATGCTGCCTCCCCCTAGCTCTGTCGGGCATCAGCCCGTAGGACTGATTCAGGCCTCGAGTCCCCCTCTCAGGATAGGGATGCCCTGCGTCTACAAGAAATATCAAGACAATCAATAATAAGACAAAGTGGTATTAAGAAATCAAGGTTTAACGAAAATTGAAGTGTGATATATACCTTCGGCGACAGAAGCACGAGCCTGGGCCTGGGCAGCAGCACGAGCGGGACGATAGTTCCTCCGGTGAGGAACAGCCGGTGACCTGGACATGGACGCATCTCTAACTAGAAAATAAACATCGATAAAATTATATGAAGTTCATGTTTATTCTTAAAGGATATGTAAAATGAATAAATATTTTATATTTATTCATACAAACCTGCAGACTGAGCGGATGGTATGGAAGTGACGGGAGTGGCCCCTGCACCAGACGTGGATGCACCACCTATAATTAGACAATCAAATATTGACTATATAAGTAATTGCAAAAAGAATGTGTATATCAATAATATAACATTCTAAATCAACATGTATACACTATATGATATATAAACATACCCGCAGTGGTGGGCTCTGCCGGAGATTTGGAGGCACCACCTACAGCCCGGTATGTAAATACGTAAGAGCAAAAGGAATGTATGTATATTTATGATATAGCATTCTAAATCAATATACATGCACTGTATGATATATAAACATACCTGGAGGTGCGGGAGTGGCCTTTGTCCCTGATGTGGACGCATCACCAACGACTAGACAATCAAACATTGACAATATAAGTAATTTTGACATGAATATGCATGTATATCTATAATATTACATTCAAAATGAATATGCGTGCAATATACCTGGAGGTGTGATAAAGTCCACACGGAAGGAGGCATCCGAAGGGGTCTCCGATTGGGGTGCAAGACCGGCCCTCTGAAGCTCCCTATGCAGCTCTCCGGGCGACGGAACCGCTCTGCCTCTGCCTCTGCCTCTGCCTCTGCCTCTGCCGGTGTAACACCCTAGTTCATTTATACCAGTTCTAGTTCACGTATTTCTTTATTATGGTATTTTCCTGATTTACTGTGTTTTGGGTGCGAATAGTATATTTGACATCTGTATTTACATCCGACCCGACCCGCTTGCTTGAAACCTGTCTTAATTCATATTTATGATTTATCCTGACTTGTTACGTGGACTCGTGCACTTCCATATTTACATACTGCATATTGGAATTTATCTGGCATCTGCATTTTTAAATATAACATTTAAAATCACATAAAATACTTTAAAAATAAATTGCATGGCATGCATGATACCCCTGACCCTGTGGTAGCATCCGCGCATTTTGTTCTCGTCCCGTTCAGTGAAACGGACTTGTTTGGATGGCTACGCGCACGTACGTGCATCCATTCTTGGGGGTATGCATTTTCGTTATCCGGATATCCAATTTTAATTTTAGTCGACATGTATATTTTTCATATTTTGAAACTGAATTTTTAGACCCGACGCGGGCGTGTTTTGGACTATATTTGTATTTGTCAGAATATCAAATTTTATTAATATAATATTTTAAATGTTTAATTAACAGTTTAAAATTTTAATAACGAAAATATTTTTCTTAAATTTAAATCTTAACAAATTTCTTATAAACCTCTCTCTTTCTTTTCTCCCTCCTCCTCTCGCTGGCTCTCTCTCTATTTTCCCTATCCCAACTCACTCTCTCTCTTCTTTCTTTTTCTCTCTCTCTCTCTCTCTATGTCACACAGAACTCTCTCTCTCTCTCTTCTTTTTCTCTCTCCTCTCGATCCCTCTCTCTCTCCTCTCGTGAACACTGTCCGCGTTCTCGACTCTGGTCACCGCCCTCCGCGTTCTCGTCACCTCCCTTCTCTTCTTTCTCTCTTCTTCTCTTTAAAAACCCCCGAGCGTCCACGAGAACCCATACAAAGAAACCCTAACCCTACTCCTCTGCCTTCGACCTCAACCCGAGCCTCCATCTCCATCATCTCCTTCTCCTTCTCGTCGTCCTCTCTTCTTCCTCATCCTCCCTCTCTTCTCCCGAGCCTGCACACCCAAACCCTAACCCACAGAACCCATCACCTCACCGCCGACGACCTCGTCGTCGCCTCCTCATCCCCTTGCTTCCACCATCACCACGACTCCACTCTCCTACACCCAGAACCTTCCCTGCACACCCAACAACCAAAACCCTTCGACCAAGAACCCCTACTGCACCCTGCACCCTCGCGGGAGCTCCGTTGATCCCGTCGTCGCCCTCACCTCTCTCCTGTTCCCTGCACAGAAACCCCAGCACCAACCCCAGTGAGCACAAACCCCTTCTTCTCTTCTTCTTCCTCTTCTTCTTTTTCTTTTCTTTTTCTTTTTCTTGAATCTAGATTTTCCAGCGATCGCCAGAGTCACGTCACCGCTGCCGATCCAAACGGTCCAGTGAACGTACCTTGCCTGCGTAATCACCTTCTTGCCTTGCCTGGACCCGTCCCGCTTGCTTTGTGTGCGTTGCGACGATTTACCGACGTCGGATGTGCCGTACGTATCCGTCGTGTGTGTAAGTCCACGTTGCTCACCCCGGTGCTTACGGGGAGGCGGAAACGGCGAAAAACGATTTTTTGGCGCAAGGCAACATGGACTAAAACACGGATCTTTGCTAAACTATGAACTATCAAACTACTAGAGGCATTATCTACTATGCCATAGAAGTTATACCTCACGATACCGGTCCTTCGGGTCTTCTCTCCGCTGTCCGGTTCGTCCATCCACGCTCTGAGGGTCGATCCGGATCTTGGTCACCTCCTCGGTCTTCTTGAGTCGAAGACGATCCACCCGAGAGATGTACACCGAGCTCCACCTCGAGCCGAGGCAACTAGGACAACAAGATCGCTAGTCTTGATGTCCTAGGTTGTGTAGAAGAGATAGATGGAAGTGTTTGTCTATGTGGATTCTTTTTCTCTCAACACATGAGATCAAAAGAAGAAATCAAGAGGAGGAAGAAGAAGGAGATCAAGCAACCATGGAGCTCTTTTTCTTTCTTCTCACTTGCAAGAGAGAGAATGAGAAAAGAGAAATGAATTATCAACCAAAGAAAAAAGGCACCATGGTTGCAATAATACTAAACATCATCATTACTAATCCTATCATGATAAAGTTGATGGCTATATTGACATGACCATTTTCATAATCCAAAAAGAAAAAGAAAACCAAAAAAGAGTGTAAACCTCTCATGAAGGTCAAGGTCAACTTTGATCAACGGGTCAACAAAGTCAAGAGTGGTCAAATGGTCAAAGCAATTAACCATCACAAAATTATCACTGAAAAGATTAGTAAGTAATTTCCGCGGCTCATAATGGTTTTGACCGAACGAATTGCCAAAACCCTAATAAGTCTGCCTGTCACGCCCCGCTTCCCAAAATACGGAATACGAGGGGTTGACAAGGCCAGCCATGCTCCTACGGTCAAGGAAATGTCCTGCCGTAGTCACACTTCGGCTTCTAGTTTTTAACTGGTAATCAGTAAATAACACGCAGGTAATGAGAAATGCAGTAACTGAAACAAAACAATGTAAAGAACTGACCTGATGAGAAACAAATGGGTATAACCCTGGATGGTAAATCAAGATGTCAGTGATGTAAGTCTAGTCCTGGTCCAGGCTAAATCTTCTCCTCACACTGAGCATGCATACTCAGGTCGTCAGAGCGACACAATAGCAATATAATATATATAAAATCATGAGACAATTCTAACAGTGATAATAGATATATATATATATATATAACAGTAGATCAATGGCAGTATGGGTATGAACATGCAGTAATCAATGCAGCGGAACAGTAAAAGCAGTAGAATGATATGCCACGTATGTCAACACAGTATGTATGTATATCGATGCCATCATCCCTATCAGTCTCTAAGTCTCACTGTACAGGTCACTAAACCTATTGTCAGTCCAAGTGTGAGAATCAACCACTCGTGAGTGTCCTCCACCCAAGGGCAAGGGACCACGGGCCCAACATGTATATCACGGTAATAATCACGTACCCTGTAAATCTCCATATATCTCCCTAAATATATAAGCCGGCATGGGACTCCTGATATTCTGTTGAACTCACACTTAAACTACCCCACACCCCGTGATCTACATCAAACGCTAACCATAACCCTAAATACCAATCGGTCTGTGACAAGTCTGCGCGAGAACTGGAGGCAGGACCTCCATCAAGCACATCCCGACTAATACCTAAGATAAATGGCAGTGTCTGGTGCCTTATCTGTGACACCCGTGCAAGAGCTTCCATAAGTGTCTCATACCACTTATAGTCACACGTACACGCGTCTCACAGACGTCGACAATGCAATAGAATAATAAGGTTCACTGATTGTGTACAAGTACGTATCACTTTCACTTATTCACTGATACACGAACACTAACGTATTTGCCACAATCATCACTAATACCTAATACTGGGTAATGCACGTTATCACTAGGTTATCAATGCAATGACATGTGTATGATATGATGCGTAAACAGTATATAAAGCATGATTAGGGTGTCATGATTCGATAATCTACCACTTACATAATTTATCATAAATCATACGGTTACCATTTAGTGAAACGATGAACAGGTAATAATTAGTATGTTCAGTTATCTATCCATCGAATTTAGTTTCATGCCAATCGGGTTCCAGGATCATTAATTATGGCCATTTCATTTTAAACGTTCGCGGCTGGAAATCCGGTTTCAGAATCGGAAGTCCGTTTCGCAACGCATTTTAATCTCAATTGGGATCAGATTTTAGCAACGCTACAGTTGGATGAAATCTATGGTTTTCAGTAAGGTATTCAACGCAATAGACGGATCTTCAATCGCATCTGCACGTCAGAAGTTATACACTGTTTAACATTAATATGTCATCTCAGAATCTGTTCTGGACTGTTATACGTCCACATCTATTAAATTACAGATTAAATAACAAACGATAACGAAACAGGATGAAACCACTTGTGTTGTCTACCCAACACATTCTCCTATAAATAACAGTGGAGTTCCACAACCTACGAGTTAAGGAAACATGGTGGTGTTCATTACGGGACAGTAAACAACAACTGGAATCGCTCTGGACTGCAGTCCAGAGTCGCACTCCAATCCAAATATCGTCACAGTTTAAGTATAGGAATATCTGGAAACTAGTATAGGGTTAAAGTTCGTCGAGTTGGCTTCGATTTGAGCCCTCGAACGCATCATTCCAGTATGTATATAATTTATGGTGATTTTAATGGTTTTCAGGTACAATAAAATTCCAGTTTTACTAGTAAACTTGGGGGTAGTCATTTTGGTCATTAACGGTCATATTATCCAACGAAATTCACACACTACATTCACAGCCATACGGGCCAGATTATACAACTGAGTTTCGTCAAATTAGGTGAGTAATTTCATTGGAAACACACGTCGAACATGTATGGCACACAATTGATCTAAAATTGTAACTTCATGATCTATGTAATTAAATATTGTAACTTGAGTATATAGCATGTAAGCAAGTAAAATACTTGCCTGGGGATGTGTCGACAATAATACTGCAGTGGTATCAGCACGATCGCGCCACGAACGCAGCACCGGCTCAATCCTTTGGAATCCGACAATTTCACTCGATCTAGCTGCTCTTCGTGCCCTCCTTTTCTTCACTGCTTCACGATGTTCCTTGATTTGATGTGAGGGAAGGTGAGACGCTGATAAAGGGAGAGAAATTTAGAGAGAGAGGAAGAGAGAATTAGAGAGAGAGAGAATTAGAGAAATTGAGAGAGAGAGGGAATTAGAGAGAAAGAATGTGGGTGAGATGAGAGAGGGGGAATAGAATGAATGAGAATTAAGTGGTGATTAATAGGATTTTAAAAAGGATTAATGGGGGAAATTAATTGGGATTAAAGAGGCATTAACTTGGTGTTTTAATAGGAATTTATAGAGGAGATTTGGGTTTGGATTTGAAGAGATTTAAAAGAAATGAGGTGGGATAATTGTTATTTTAATGGGCTGGGGAGGGAAAATGGGCTCGGGCCAAGGGATAAGATAGTAGGGAAAAGAAAGGGGCCGGGTGTTGGAGATAGTGCCCTCATAGTCAATTATTGGATCGCAGGTACGTGATTGCAATGATTGCAGAAGACCTATCCCGGTAGGACAGTCTTACTCGAGATGATAGTATGCTATCTGGTTTGCCTTTATCAGTCGTATACATGTTCAGGTGACTGATTGCATGTTACACTTTGATAGAGCCCTTAGGATCTTGCTTTACTACCAACAGTATGATGGCGATCATATACGTGAGAGTTGGGTAGTTTATATGCATATCCTTAATTGTGGTCCCTAGTCGTGGGAGTTTCGAGACAGGGCATCGATACTCCGGAGTAGACTAGTGTATACAGTCGAGACCCCGACGAGGGGCGGTGGCCGGTCTCACAAGCCACTGGTGTCAGTTGGATCACCTAAGATGTATACAGGTGCTCATTGGGTTAGGAGTACACCGGACAGGACTCGCCGGGAATCTGCTAGTTAGTATTATATCTACCGTCAGATAGCAGTTCCCTGGTGACATGTGTACAGGTTAGTTCATCGACCTGAGGTCGTCATTTGTCTCGTGTGAGTTCCCACTGTGCTTTGATTTCTACCCTACCACGGCTCAAAGGAGTCGTGCAAACAGGTAGCTTTTGGGTACAGTCCCGAGCCATATGGAGGCACGTGAGCGGATCGGCAGGGGATTCGTCTCTCCCGGTATTGGGGGCGAGGTCGTGCTGTGTCTAGGAGAGCCATTACACAAAGTCCATGGCCATGGCAGGAGATTTACTGGTAGGTACTCCAGTAGTATCTCAGGGTGTTATTGGGCTACACTCCGACACGACTTATACTGCTTCTGGGGGTCTGACGTTACTAGCCCCCTAGGCGGATATGCGATACTCATTGACGAACGGACCGGACTGTATATACATTGTCACTGTTAGGCTCAGTAGGGTTTCTGGATGAGTTCACTCATCGGCCTCCCTTGAGTTTGCTCATCAGCTTCCCTTGAGGTCAGTCCATGGGCAGCCGTTACGCATAGCTAGTGCCGCTGACGGTTTGTGATTAAACCCACTGCCAGGGTACTGACGAGTCATTAGAGTCCCCCACAGACAGTTTCCCAAGTTCGGGCGAAACGTTGTAGAGGCCGTATGGTTTTATGGCAGGGTTCGGAAAATGCACGTGCGTTTACGCACGTGTTATTTTTCGGGCAGATAATACTGGTCGGCTTTGGTTTAAGCCGGATCCGAGTATTATATTGAGTAGGTATAATATCTTTGTCTCAGTTGCATTTGTATTCGGTCGTAATACAAATGCGGGTATATTTATACAGTTTCGGGGTTATCCTGAAAGTTGTTTCAGGATCACTTTTGGAAGTTGCCAGTTTCCAGTTTTCTATCAGCCGTCTTTTAACATTTGGTTAAAGGCGGATTTATCTTTTCTTGGATGAGAGTGAGTCGTGCTTCTAGAAGGTTCTAGAAAGTTCTAGAATTTGTGACAAGGCTAAGTGACTCATGCTTTGATTTCATTACATTCTTGTTTTGCTTAAGATCTTTATGCAAGATATTTAGTTTGTGTTCACATATGATATTTTCTTAAGGTCGCCCTCTTTGCTCCTACGGTCACCCCCCTCTCTTTATAAGAGGCCGGCCCCCTCCTCTCTCTCTCATGGTTGTTGATTTCATTTGTAGAAAAGATATGACAGTATTCGGGGTGTATGGAATTTTACAGTTCATTTCATTCCATCACCCGATTTCCACGGCAACTTCATTAACCGATCGTCCACGGATTTGGACGAAGTGAGACAAAGTCATCTACTCATTCTCTACATCATTCTTGGTCGTCTCTTTTAGCAAACTTGACGATCGAGTTGCCTCGAGTCAGAGGCGGGAGCCCGTTTAAAGAACCGATCATGTGGTGCCACCTCGACGAGGATATCGGAGATCGACGAGATCGGAGCAGCCGCAACGGAGCGTGGGATGATGGTTGAAGAACGAAGGACTCGGATCGTTCAGTACAATCTTTCTACACTCTTTACAGTATGTTAGTTTAGCAATAATGGCAGATCCGGGTTAAAGTATACGATAGCGCCAGTTAAAAAGTTTTTGTTCCGCATTTGGCGTCTGTAGACGGCCGGGGCGCTAGCGTAGACTTACAGTGGTATCAGAGCCTCACCATTTTGCTATACTAACTTGTGCTAACGAGTTTAAAATATCGATCCGACCGGAAATCAAAAATCACAAAATTTCAACTTGACAGTTTCTGTTGTTTTTAAACGGTCTGATAAAATTATTCTACACATCTCAGAATACTGTGCAGGCTTTTATTAGAACGACGTAGAAATTTGGGCACGTGATTCGATGAGACTGCCGCGGAAACGCGGTTTGACCGCTCTTCCGCGGCCAAACAGTGAGCTCGTGGCCCCAACTTTTTACAGTGGGTTCTTGGTTTGATTTTGGGGTTTTTGGTAAATATCGTTTTGGCCCAGGTTTTGTTACTGTTCACCAGTAAGCAGTGGGGCCCACTTTTTGATATTTGGTCTTTGGTCGATCGAAATTTAAACACGTTAGTTTACAGTGCTTACATTATATCTCCGACCGGGAATGTCATTTGATCGGTAAACCGCGTCTGATTGCTATAGTTCTTTTAGACGGGTTTGCGAACGTGACATTCGCGTTGATGTTCTGTGTTGTGCTGTGATGTTGCGGATTTGTCGTGGTGGATAGCAGTGTGCAATGATAGTACAGTTTGTGTTTATTTGTACATTTGATATTGCGGGGCGAGCGTCCAACATGTGGACTGCCGTCACTGCCTGTTGTATAATATTCTTTTGGGGCACGACCAGGTTGCGGTCGATGTACCTTTTGTACTATTTTTCATTACTGTACTAGGTTTTACCCCGCGACGGAGTGCACGGATAGCCGGGTTCGGGAAAGCAACGGGTCCGCATCTCATGGCTTTGAGAGGCAGAGGGGCCCCACTCTAGAATTGGCAGACTATTCGCCGCACTCGTAGGGGGTACAGGTTGACCCAAGGAGGGGTGCTCAATTTACCGGATTCCGTGAAGTGCCGGGTGTTCCATTCACTATGCTGTGGGGGACTGCCTCGCTTCAGGTTTTGGCGGGTAACTTGCCGCACCCGTAGGGGTCTAGGTTTCATTGCACAGGCTATCCACACGACAGGGGAACGTCGAGTTTCAGCAGCGGCTCTGTGATACTCGGGGATCCCAGATATCTGTATTGTTCTGTGATGCTTATTACTTTTCTGTAATGTTGCATATTATCACGCCTGGAGCGATTATGTATATTGGTTTATATACTATTAGATGTTGTATATGTTTTACACCCGCGCTAGTCCAGTCCCCGCTCTGTCGTTAGTTAAGTAACCTAACGGGTGATGACGGGACCCAGCGACGAATGCGGATGGCATATACGTACATTTTATTTTCGTTCTTTTCTGGTGTGATCGAATGATGGGACTGCGTTGATTCTGATCAATGCAAAGTAAAAACAAACCTGTTTACAGTTGTTGGAACAAATTTAAAAAGTGTTGTTACAAAGACGTTTTCTTTTGTTATGCATAGCGGTATTCAGTGGAATATCCTGCACCTCATTCGACGGGGCAAGGGCCGATATCCCTTCACCGGGACTGACCCCTTGGGCAGAAGTTTGCGTCAGTGTAATAACTTCACTATAGTCGATTACATGTTGCTTTGCATAGCGGTATTCAGTGGAATATCCTGCACCTCATTCCACGAGGAAAGAGCCGAGATCCCTTTACCGGGAGTGACCTCTTTAGCAAAAGGTTTTCGCCACTATATTTTAAAAAGCTATCAGGTTCCTTCAGCGATATCAAGTTCACTACGCTAAAGGTTTTTCGCCAAAAAACCAGCCGTAGCCCTCCGTCACTTCTTTTGGGTATTCAGTAGTATTCAAGCTACGTATTTTGACCAACGCCAAGGCATAGTGTTTGGTAGCTGCTGGGTATTCAATTGTTGCATAGATAGATGAGTTAGTTTGGGACAGTCGTTCTGCCATTTTGGCCAACGTCAAGGGCATGTGCGGGTGGGTTCAAATTGACAAGATAGTGACGGGTAGAACTTGGCATGTGACTTATGACATTTTGACCAACGCCAAGGTTATAAGAGCATGAGGCAAAAATCATATCAGGAGTTTCTAAAGAAACTGAAACTTGCCAAGTGTGCGCATACCTTCTGGAGTATGAGTAACGTGGATGCATTCCATCACGTTATCATGCGATGAGAGTTGGATCCTGATTCCCACTGATGAGTTGGTTTACTCTTCGGGTGATCCCGATTGATTCTTCTTTAGGTTTGGAGGAGAATTTGACAGGACAGTGGGAGGTTTCCGGATTAGATAAAGTGATGACCATTCTGATCTAGGTTAGAGTGCACGCAGAGTATTTCTTTTCTCTCTCTCTTTGGCAGCGACCTTTGACCGACCCTAGACTATGACTCAGTGACCAGGTTGACCGAACCTTCTTAAAATACTGGCTTTTGGATTGTCTGAGTTGCATAAGTCATTGCCACTCCTTCTTTTACCCTTTGAATTTCTCAGAACACCCGTATTACTACGGATATCCACTTCCATTGGATAGAGCCATCATATGGTTATATACGAACTCGAAGGAACTTCTTCGGGGATGGATCCAGGTTCAGGAGAAATAGAATTGGTTTATTCAGTTGTCTTTTATTATCACCTTCTCTCAGGTTGCGAGAGCTCCTTGGTTTAGGAGAGTACACCTATTACGCTTATTGGATAGTCTTATTCCAAACCATAGGCTGGTGCCGAAAGGTAGGGAATGAAGAAAACCAATTAGCCTAAGTAGGGTGTGCAGAAGGTAATATGTAAAGACAAAATAAAGGGATTAGAAAGAGGGCAAAGTAAATTGCGACTGATATCATTCACGACCAAAACCGCGTGCTTCATCGCCACTCCTATTTCACCTTTAACAGAATAAGGTATTATTCAGTTGTCTTTTATCATCACCTTCTCTCAGTTGCGAGTACTCCTTGGTTTAGGAGGGTACACCTATTATGCTTACTGGATAGTCTTCTTCCAAACCATAGGCTGGTGCCGAACGGTAGGGAAGGAAGAAAACCAGTTAGCCTAACGATGGTGTACAGAAGGTAACGACTAAAGACAAATAAAGGGATTTGGAGAGACGGCAATAAAGTATACGGTTGAAGTCATGAATTGGATTATGGAAGAGGCATTGCTATGAATACCAGGATACCCCTACGAAACATTTTCATGTTTCAGTGCATTGTTAAAAGAAAAACTGTTTTTCCCGATTAGACACTTACTCCAAGGGTATGTATTTACCAGGTTTCATTCTCATATCTGTATGGTTTTACAGATGATGAGTGGGAGTAAGATATTGGGAATTAGGTGATTATCCTCATTATATCAGAATTCGTTGTAATTGGTGATATTTGAGGAAATCGCCAGGGTACAGTTTTCCACCTACAACGCACAGGTTTTGAGTTGTTTAACTCAGCGGACTTATACAGAGTATTGTATGTTGTCCAGTGTCCATCAGGACAAAGGGGTAGGTCCTCGTACTATGTTCTGTTTACTTATAACTTCTCTAGTATTTAGACAAGTGTTTCGTAGAAATACAAGGTCTAAGTTTTGAGAAGTTGTGGGTATAAGAATAAAGTGGAGAACCAGGTATCACAAGTATCGGAATTCTTCAAAGAGATCGAAGATGTAGATTCTTGTGATTGGTATTCAGATGATAGTGATGGTTTTGAGAAACGTGTTTCTCTTTCAGGTTACTCTTAATTGGATGGATTCCTAAGTTGAGTAATGCTGATTAGCCTCTTTCCATTAAGCAGATATGCACTGGAGACAGCTGCATGGATTGAATATGGTTCCAATTAAATAAGTGCCAAAGTTTCTATATTGGATATAGAATAGTTCGTACTTTAAAAGATATTAAGGTACGGGGAGTTGTCCAGCTTATGCTTAAAACCAGACTCTGGATAACTCAGGGCACGGTTCTGTGATGGCTGTTTGTGGGTTGACCCTGGTTATGACGAGGGTTGATATTCTACCATTTGGAAGATCAATAGTGATATTGTTCTTGACTCGCCACAGTTTTAGTAAAATGGATCTTTTTCAGAAAACAGTAGTGGGAGTATGGTAGAACTGGAAGTGATTCCAGAACCGCGAACGATTACGGAAAATTTAATAGGACCTATACATTCAATCAGGTTTGACATTCCAATAGCCACTCCGCAGGTATGGTAGGTAACCTCAGACGCCCGAGAGGTACTTCGGTAGCCTCAGAGACGGTGACAGGGAGGTTCTTGTCTACCAAGACTTGACACTACTGTTGTTCCAGGATATGAGACCCGGTAGGAGGGTTGTCGTAGTCAGTGGGAGCAACGGAAGCACAGTGGGCAAGATGCTTATATCTATTTATAGACTTGAGCAGTTATAGCGGAGATTGATCATCTATTTTTGATGTGACAGTCATAGGTTTGACTTCAATCAGAATAAGGGATGGATCTGTTAAGAAGGTAGTAGGGTGTGATGTCATGGTATCTGGATGACATACACAGAGTAGGAAGTAAAATTCCTATACTACGATCGGTTGTACTGTGGTCGTCACACAGTTGTTTCTCCAGACAGGATATGGATATAATATTTGACATTCTGGTTTCTAGATCTACGGTTTTAGATCTGGATTTGGGTAGTTTCCCAATGTGGGTACTTTGACAGATATTCTAATGGTTTTTGGAATAGATGACTCCTAGCATGGTGGTGTACCTGCAGGTGATGGAGTCACCCTCTCTAAAGGTGTCTTACAGACTAAAAGGGAGAGGGATGTGCATGATTGGCAGATCACTTGCTTAGGCAATTGAGTCAATCATGAGATATCAAGTACCACACCAAATGTTGGTTTTGCACTAGATGCAATAAGTTTGTATTAATCCAATCCTGGAGAAACATAAGGAAGCAGTTTTAGAACATAAGTACATGTTCTACGGATTTGATATCGACAGCCTCCTTCAGGAGACGGTTATCATTCCAGGCTTCAAAGGTGACATGGATGACAGAGTGATTGTCAGAGTTATAGTTTTTCCCTCTGACGAAGAGGGACAGTATTATGGACAGGTGGTTCAAGAGGATACTGTGGGTGGCCTGGTGCCCGATACTGATTAGGTTCAGTGATCGATACAGTCTAAGAAGTTTGGATTTGGAGTTCATTTATGAACCAGGTCCCATCAGATATCCAGACATATTCTAAGACAGGTATTACTCAATTCGGGAGATGGCTTTCTCCGCGAACTTGAGACTAAGAGAGATACAGAAAGAAACATCTAGGCGGATCCACTCACTGAGGCTATTTCTCGAACACAATAGTTTTACAAACGGGCTTTGTGAACTGATTAGTAGAGGAGTTGGATGTTCGGTTTCACACGGGCTGTGAGTAGTCGATATCGCAATATTAGCCTTGAGTGCAAGTGGGAGATTGTTGGAGATAGTGCCCTCATAGTCAATTATTGGATCGCAGGTACGTGATTGCAATGATTGCGGAGGACCTATCCCGGTAGGACAGTCTTACTCGAGATGATAGTATGCTATCTGATTTGCCTTTATCAGTCGTGTACATGTTCAGGTGACTGATTGCATGTTACACTTTGATAGAGCCCTTAGGATCTTGCTTTACTACCAACAGTATGATGGCGATCATATACGTGGGAGTTGGGTAGTTTATATGCATATCCTTAATTGTGGTCCCTAGTCGTGGGAGTTTCGAGACAGGGCATCGATACTCCGGAGTAGACTAGTGTATACAGTCGAGACCCCGACGAGGGGCGGTGGCCGGTCTCACAAGCCACTGGTGTCAGTTGGATCACCTAAGATGTATACAGGTGCTCATTGGGTTATGAGTACACCGGACAGGACTCGCCGGGAATCTGCTAGTTAGTATTATATATACCGTCAGATAGCAGTTCCCTGGTGACATGTGTACAGGTTAGTTCATCGACCTGAGGTCGTCATTTGTCTCGTGTGAGTTCCCACTGTGCTTTGATTTCTACCCTACCACGGCTCAAAGGAGTCGTGCAAACAGGTAGCTTTTGGGTACAGTCCCGAGCCATATGGAGGCACGTGAGCGGATCGGCAGGGGATTCAGTCCCGAGCCATATGGAGGCACGTGAGCGGATCGGCAGGGGATTCGTCTCTCCCGGTATTGGGGGCGAGGTCGTGCTGTGTCTAGGAGAGCCATTACACAAAGTCCATGGCCATGGCAGGAGATTTACTGGTAGGTACTCCAGTAGTATCTCTGGGTGTTATTGGGCTACACTCCGACACGACTTATACTGCTTCTGGGGGTCTGACGTTACTACCCCCTAGGCGGATATGCGATACTCATTGACGAACGGACCGGACTGTATATACATTGTCACTGTTAGGCTCAGTAGGGTTTCTGGATGAGTTCACTCATCGGCCTCCCTTGAGTTTGCTCATCAGCTTCCCTTGAGGTCAGTCCATGGGCAGCCGTTACGCATAGCTAGTGCCGCCGACGGTTTGTGGTTAAACCCACTGCCAGGGTACTGACGAGTCATTAGAGTCCCCCACAGACAGTTTCCCAAGTTCGGGCGAAACGTTGTAGAGGCCGTATGGTTTTATGGCAGGGTTCGGAAAATGCACGTGCGTTTACGCACGTGTTATTTTTCGGGCAGATAATACTGGTCGGCTTTGGTTTAAGCCGGATCCGAGTATTATATTGAGTAGGTATAATATCTTTGTCTCAGTTGCATTTGTATTCGGTCGTAATACAAATGCGGGTATATTTATACAGTTTCGGGGTTATCCTGAAAGTTGTTTCAGGATCACTTTTGGAAGTTGCCAGTTTCCAGTTTTCTATCAGCCGTCTTTTAACATTTGGTTAAAGGCGGATTTATCTTTTCTTGGATGAGAGTGAGTCGTGCTTCTAGAAGGTTCTAGAAAGTTCTAGAATTTGTGACAAGGCTAAGTGACTCATGCTTTGATTTCATTACATTCTTGTTTTGCTTAAGATCTTTATGCAAGATATTTAGTTTGTGTTCACATATGATATTTTCTTAAGGTCGCCCTCTTTGCTCCTACGGTCACCCCCCTCTCTTTATAAGAGGCCGGCCCCCTCCTCTCTCTCTCATGGTTGTTGATTTCATTTGTAGAAAAGATATGACAGTATTCGGGGTGTATGGAATTTTACAGTTCATTTCATTCCATCACCCGATTTCCACGGCAACTTCATTAACCGATCGTCCACGGATTTGGACGAAGTGAGACAAAGTCATCTACTCATTCTCTACATCATTCTTGGTCGTCTCTTTTAGCAAACTTGACGATCGAGTTGCCTCGAGTCAGAGGCGGGAGCCCGTTTAAAGAACCGATCATGTGGTGCCACCTCGACGAGGATATCGGAGATCGACGAGATCGGAGCAGCCGCAACGGAGCGTGGGATGATGGTTGAAGAACGAAGGACTCGGATCGTTCAGTACAATCTTTCTACACTCTTTACAGTATGTTAGTTTAGCAATAATGGCAGATCCGGGTTAAAGTATACGATAGCGCCAGTTAAAAAGTTTTTGTTCCGCATTTGGCGTCTGTAGACGGCCGGGGCGCTAGCGTAGACTTACAGTGGTATCAGAGCCTCACCATTTTGCTATACTAACTTGTGCTAACGAGTTTAAAATATCGATCCGACCGGAAATCAAAAATCACAAAATTTCAACTTGACAGTTTCTGTTGTTTTTAAACGGTCTGATAAAATTATTCTACACATCTCAGAATACTGTGCAGGCTTTTATTAGAACGACGTAGAAATTTGGGCACGTGATTCGATGAGACTGCCGCGGAAACGCGGTTTGACCGCTCTTCCGCGGCCAAACAGTGAGCTCGTGGCCCCAACTTTTTACAGTGGGTTCTTGGTTTGATTTTGGGGTTTTTGGTAAATATCGTTTTGGCCCAGGTTTTGTTACTGTTCACCAGTAAGCAGTGGGGCCCACTTTTTGATATTTGGTCTTTGGTCGATCGAAATTTAAACACGTTAGTTTACAGTGCTTACATTATATCTCCGACCGGGAATGTCATTTGATCGGTAAACCGCATCTGATTGCTATAGTTCTTTTAGACGGGTTTGCGAACGTGACATTCGCGTTGATGTTCTGTGTTGTGCTGTGATGTTGCGGATTTGTCGTGGTGGATAGCAGTGTGCAATGATAGTACAGTTTGTGTTTATTTGTACATTTGATATTGTGGGGCGAGCGTCCAACATGTGGACTGCCGTCACTGCCTGTTGTATAATATTCTTTTGGGGCACGACCAGGTTGCGGTCGATGTACCTTTTGTACTATTTTTCATTACTGTACTAGGTTTTACCCCGCGACGGAGTGCACGGATAGCCGGGTTCGGGAAAGCAACGGGTCCGCATCTCATGGCTTTGAGAGGCAGAGGGGCCCCACTCTAGAATTGGCAGACTATTCGCCGCACTCGTAGGGGGTACAGGTTGACCCAAGGAGGGGTGCTCAATTTACCGGATTCCGTGAAGTGCCGGGTGTTCCATTCACTATGCTGTGGGGGACTGCCTCGCTTCAGGTTTTGGCGGGTAACTTGCCGCACCCGTAGGGGTCTAGGTTTCATTGCACAGGCTATCCACACGACAGGGGAACGTCGAGTTTCAGCAGCGGCTCTGTGAAACTCGGGGATCCCAGATATCTGTATTGTTCTGTGATGCTTATTACTTTTCTGTAATGTTGCATATTATCACGCCTGGAGCGATTATGTATATTGGTTTATATACTATTAGATGTTGTATATGTTTTACACCCGCGCTAGTCCAGTCCCCGCTCTGTCGTTAGTTAAGTAACCTAACGGGTGATGACGGGACCCAGCGACGAATGCGGATGGCATATACGTACATTTTATTTTCGTTCTTTTCTGGTGTGATCGAATGATGGGACTGCGTTGATTCTGATCAATGCAAAGTAAAAACAAACCTGTTTACAGTTGTTGGAACAAATTTAAAAAGTGTTGTTACAAAGACGTTTTCTTTTGTTATGCATAGCGGTATTCAGTGGAATATCCTGCACCTCATTCGACGGGGCAAGGGCCGATATCCCTTCACCGGGACTGACCCCTTGGGCAGAAGTTTGCGTCAGTGTAATAACTTCACTATAGTCGATTACATATTGCTTTGCATAGCGGTATTCAGTGGAATATCCTGCACCTCATTCCACGAGGAAAGAGCCGAGATCTCTTTACCGGGAGTGACCTCTTTAGCAAAAGGTTTTCGCCACTATATTTTAAAAAGCTATCAGGTTCCTTCAGCGATATCAAGTTCACTACGCTAAAGGTTTTTCGCCAAAAAACCAGCCGTAGCCCTCCGTCACTTCTTTTGGGTATTCAGTAGTATTCAAGCTACGTATTTTGACCAACGCCAAGGCATAGTGTTTGGTAGCTGCTGGGTATTCAATTGTTGCATAGATAGATGAGTTAGTTTGGGACAGTCGTTCTGCCATTTTGGCCAACGTCAAGGGCATGTGCGGGTGGGTTCAAATTGACAAGATAGTGACGGGTAGAACTTGGCATGTGACTTATGACATTTTGACCAACGCCAAGGTTATAAGAGCATGGGGCAAAAATCATATCAGGAGTTTCTAAAGAAACTGAAACTTGCCAAGTGTGCGCATACCTTCTGGAGTATGAGTAACGTGGATGCATTCCATCACGTTATCATGCGATGAGAGTTGGATCCTGATTCCCACTGATGAGTTGGTTTACTCTTCGGGTGATCCCGATTGATTCTTCTTTAGGTTTGGAGGAGAATTTGACAGGACAGTGGGAGGTTTCCGAATTAGATAAAGTGATGACCATTCTGATCTAGGTTAGAGTGCACGCAGAGTATTTCTTTTCTCTCTCTCTTTGGCAGCGACCTTTGACCGACCCTAGACTATGACTCAGTGACCAGGTTGACCGAACCTTCTTAAAATACTGGCTTTTGGATTGTCTGAGTTGCATAAGTCATTGCCACTCCTTCTTTTACCCTTTGAATTTCTCAGAACACCCGTATTACTACGGATATCCACTTCCATTGGATAGAGCCATCATATGGTTATATACGAACTCGAAGGAACTTCTTCGGGGATGGATCCAGGTTCAGGAGAAATAGAATTGGTTTATTCAGTTGTCTTTTATTATCACCTTCTCTCATGTTGCGAGAGCTCCTTGGTTTAGGAGAGTACACCTATTACGCTTATTGGATAGTCTTATTCCAAACCATAGGCTGGTGCCGAAAGGTAGGGAATGAAGAAAACCAATTAGCCTAAGTAGGGTGTGCAGAAGGTAATATGTAAAGACAAAATAAAGGGATTAGAAAGAGGGCAAAGTAAATTGCGACTGATATCGTTCACGACCAAAACCGCGTGCTTCATCGCCACTCCTATTTCACCTTTAACAAAATAAGGTATTATTCAGTTGTCTTTTATCATCACCTTCTCTCAGTTGCGAGTACTCCTTGGTTTAGGAGGGTACACCTATTATGCTTACTGGATAGTCTTCTTCCAAACCATAGGCTGGTGCCGAACGGTAGGGAAGGAAGAATACCAGTTAGCCTAACGATGGTGTACAGAAGGTAACGACTAAAGACAAATAAAGGGATTTGGAGAGACGGCAATAAAGTATACGGTTGAAGTCATGAATTGGATTATGGAAGAGGCATTGCTATGAATACCAGGATACCCCTACGAAACATTTTCATGTTTCAGTGCATTGTTAAAAGAAAAACTGTTTTTCCCGATTAGACACTTACTCCAAGGGTATGTATTTACCAGGTTTCATTCTCATATCTGTATGGTTTTACAGATGATGAGTGGGAGTAAGATATTGGGAATTAGGTGATTATCCTCATTATATCGGAATTCGTTGTAATTGGTGATATTTGAGGAAATCGCCAGGGTACAGTTTTCCACCTACAACGCACAGGTTTTGAGTTGTTTAACTCAGCGGACTTATACAGAGTATTGTATGTTGTCCAGTGTCCATCAGGACAAAGGGGTAGGTCCTCGTACTATGTTCTGTTTACTTATAACTTCTCTAGTATTTAGACAAGTGTTTCGTAGAAATACAAGGTCTAAGTTTTGAGAAGTTGTGGGTATAAGAATAAAGTGGAGAACCAGGTATCACAAGTATCGGAATTCTTCAAAGAGATCGAAGATGTAGATTCTTGTGATTGGTATTCAGATGATAGTGATGGTTTTGAGAAACGTGTTTCTCTTTCAGGTTACTCTTAATTGGATGGATTCCTAAGTTGAGTAATACTGATTAGCCTCTTTCCATTAAGCAGATATGCACTGGAGACAGCTGCATGGATTGAATATGGTTCCAATTAAATAAGTGCCAAAGTTTCTATATTGGATATAGAATAGTTCGTACTTTAAAAGATATTAAGGTACGGGGAGTTGTCCAGCTTATGCTTAAAACCAGACTCTGGATAACTCAGGGCACGGTTCTGTGATGGCTGTTTGTGGGTTGACCCTGGTTATGACGAGGGTTGATATTCTACCATTTGGAAGATCAATAGTGATATTGTTCTTGACTCGCCACAGTTTTAGTAAAATGGATCTTTTTCAGAAAACAGTAGTGGGAGTATGGTAGAACTGGAAGTGATTCCAGAACCGCGAACGATTACGGAAAATTTAATAGGACCTATACATTCAATCAGGTTTGACATTCCAATAGCCACTCCGCAGGTATGGTAGGTAACCTCAGACGCCCGAGAAGTACTTCGGTAGCCTCAGAGACGGTGACAGGGAGGTTCTTATCTACCAAGACTTGACACTACTGTTGTTCCAGGATATGAGACCCGGTAGGAGGGTTGTCGTAGTCAGTGGGAGCAACGGAAGCACAGTGGGCAAGATGCTTATATCTATTTATAGACTTGAGCAGTTATAGCGGAGATTGATCATCTATTTTTGATGTGACAGTGATAGGTTTGACTTCAATCAGAATAAGGGATGGATCTGTTAAGAAGGTAGTAGGGTGTGATGTCATGGTATCTGGATGACATACACAGAGTAGGAAGTAAAATTCCTATACTACGATCGGTTGTACTGTGGTCGTCACACAGTTGTTTCTCCAGACAGGATATGGATATAATATTTGACATTCTGGTTTCTAGATCTACGGTTTTAGATCTGGATTTGGGTAGTTTCCTAATGTGGGTACTTTGACAGATATTCTAATGGTTTTTGGAATAGATGACTCCTAGCATGGTGGTGTACCTGCAGGTGATGGAGTCACCCTCTCTAAAGGTGTCTTACAGACTAAAAGGGAGAGGGATGTGCATGATTGGCAGATCACTTGCTTAGGCAATTGAGTCAATCATGAGATGTCAAGTACCACACCAAATGTTGGTTTTGCACTAGATGCAATAAGTTTGTATTAATCCAATCCTGGAGAAACATAAGGAAGCAGTTTTAGAACATAAGTACATGTTCTACGGATTTGATATCGACAGCCTCCTTCAGGAGACGGTTATCATTCCAGGCTTCAAAGGTGACATGGATGACAGAGTGATTGTCAGAGTTATAGTTTTTCCCTCTGACGAAGAGGGACAGTATTATGGACAGGTGGTTCAAGAGGATACTGTGGGTGGCCTGGTGCCCGATACTGATTAGGTTCAGTGATCGATACAGTCTAAGAAGTTTGGATTTGGAGTTCATTTATGAACCAGGTCCCATCAGATATCCAGACATATTCTAAGACAGGTATTACTCAATTCGGGAGATGGCTTTCTCCGCGAACTTGAGACTAAGAGAGATACAGAAAGAAACATCTAGGCGGATCCACTCACTGAGGCTATTTCTCGAACACAATAGTTTTACAAACGGGCTTTGTGAACTGATTAGTAGAGGAGTTGGATGTTCGGTTTCACACGGGCTGTGAGTAGTCGATATCGCAATATTAGCCTTGAGTGCAAGTGGGAGATTGTTGGAGATAGTGCCCTCATAGTCAATTATTGGATCGCAGGTACGTGATTGCAATGATTGCGGAGGACCTATCCCGGTAGGACAGTCTTACTCGAGATGATAGTATGCTATCTGATTTGCCTTTATCAGTCGTGTACATGTTCAGGTGACTGATTGCATGTTACACTTTGATAGAGCCCTTAGGATCTTGCTTTACTACCAACAGTATGATGGCGATCATATACGTGAGAGTTGGGTAGTTTATATGCATATCCTTAATTGTGGTCCCTAGTCGTGGGAGTTTCGAGACAGGGCATCGATACTCCGGAGTAGACTAGTGTATACAGTCGAGACCCCGACGAGGGGCGGTGGCCGGTCTCACAAGCCACTGGTGTCAGTTGGATCACCTAAGATGTATACAGGTGCTCATTGGGTTATGAGTACACCGGACAGGACTCGCCGGGAATCTGCTAGTTAGTATTATATATACCGTCAGATAGCAGTTCCCTGGTGACATGTGTACAGGTTAGTTCATCGACCTGAGGTCGTCATTTGTCTCGTGTGAGTTCCCACTGTGCTTTGATTTCTACCCTACCACGGCTCAAAGGAGTCGTGCAAACAGGTAGCTTTTGGGTACAGTCCCGAGCCATATGGAGGCACGTGAGCGGATCGGCAGGGGATTCGTCTCTCCCGGTATTGGGGGCGAGGTCGTGCTGTGTCTAGGAGAGCCATTACACAAAGTCCATGGCCATGGCAGGAGATTTACTGGTAGGTACTCCAGTAGTATCTCAGGGTGTTATTGGGCTACACTCCGACACGACTTATACTGCTTCTGGGGGTCTGACGTTACTAGCCCCCTATGCGGATATGCGATACTCATTGACGAACGGACCGGACTGTATATATATTGTCACTGTTAGGCTCAGTAGGGTTTCTGGATGAGTTCACTCATCGGCCTCCCTTGAGTTTGCTCATCAGCTTCCCTTGAGGTCAGTCCATGGGCAGCCGTTACGCATAGCTAGTGCCGCTGACGGTTTGTGGTTAAACCCACTGCCAGGGTACTGACGAGTCATTAGAGTCCCCCACAGACAGTTTCCCAAGTTCGGGCGAAACGTTGTAGAGGCCGTATGGTTTTATGGCAGGGTTCGGAAAATGCACGTGCGTTTACGCACGTGTTATTTTTCGGGCAGATAATACTGGTCGGCTTTGGTTTAAGCCGGATCCGAGTATTATATTGAGTAGGTATAATATCTTTGTCTCAGTTGCATTTGTATTCGGTCGTAATACAAATACGGGTATATTTATACAGTTTCGGGGTTATCCTGAAAGTTGTTTCAGGATCACTTTTGGAAGTTGCCAGTTTCCAGTTTTCTATCAGCCGTCTTTTAACATTTGGTTAAAGGCGGATTTATCTTTTCTTGGATGAGAGTGAGTCGTGCTTCTAGAAGGTTCTAGAAGGTTCTAGAATTTGTGACAAGGCTAAGTGACTCATGCTTTGATTTCATTACATTCTTGTTTTGCTTAAGATCTTTATGCAAGATATTTAGTTTGTGTTCACATATGATATTTTCTTAAGGTCACCCTCTTTGCTCCTACGGTCACCCCCCCTCTCTTTATAAGAGGCCGGCCCCCTCCTCTCTCTCTCATGGTTGTTGATTTCATTTGTAGAAAAGATATGACAGTATTCGGGGTGTATGGAATTTTACAGTTCATTTCATTCCATCACCCGATTTCCACGGCAACTTCATTAACCGATCGTCCACGGGTTTGGACGAAGTGAGACAAAGTCATCTACTCATTCTCTACATCATTCTTGGTCGTCTCTTTTAGCAAACTTGACGATCGAGTTGCCTCGAGTCAGAGGCGGGAGCCCGTTTAAAGAACCGATCATGTGGTGCCACCTCGACGAGGATATCGGAGATCGACGAGATCGGAGCAGCCGCAACGGAGCGTGGGATGATGGTTGAAGAACGAAGGACTCGGATCGTTCGGTACAATCTTTCTACACTCTTTACAGTATGTTAGTTTAGCAATAATGGCAGATCCGGGTTAAAGTATACGATAGCGCCAGTTAAAAAGTTTTTGTTCCGCATTTGGCGTCTGTAGACGGCCGGGGCGCTAGCGTAGACTTACACCGGGCTTGTGATTTTAAGTGAATGAGAAAAGGATTAGAGGAGTGGGCCGGCTCTGGGCTTGGGGAAAGTAACGGCTGGGCTAAAAATGAAAAAGAAAGGGGATAATAAAAGAGGAATGGAATGAGGGTTTGGGTTAGGGAAAATTAAAAGATATGAGATTAGATTAGGATTTGGGTTTTTAGAATAATACAAATAATAATTATAAAATAAATAAATTTTGGGAGTGACAAAAATACGGATATTGGTATTCAAAAGGACTGGGTATTACATCATACCACCCTTACAAAAATTTCGTCCTCGAAATTTAAAAGAAACGACAAGCTAAAAAATAGTAAGCGAAAAGTTACCACATCGAACACTAATACATAGTGACTTACTTAAAACGGGTGGATAAAATTTTAAAGGTCTATATATGTAAGAACAACATACAAAATGATAGGTCTAAATAAGTATAAGGCAGGAACAACTATAAGGGCAAACTACATGCATACGAGAATATAAATAACAATAACGAACAATAATATTCGAGGCGTACTCGATAAAATCGGAACTCAAACATATGCACATATCAGTATATTAAAAGTAGTACAACAGAAATAATAAGTGTAAAGCACAACTATAAATAATAGTAACATAGGCACCATACCCGAAAAAGGACGACAATAAAGTAGTGAAAGATTTGTCTGTAGGTTAAAACATTTTAGAATATTGTATCGATCAAATAGTTTTAAAATAACTTAGAAAACTCATATAGTGAAAATAAGAAACATAGAACAAAATATGCGCGGTGTACGGTTGCGCTACAGAAAACGAGGATAATAATAGCGTACTTAAAATACATAAAGCGAAGTAATCAATAACACGCACTCTTTGATAAATACAAAGCAATGAAAACTAAATTTTCGAATAACAATGTCCCTAAATATAGTTAGGGAAACAGGGAAAAACACAAAGAGGTATAGGGCTATCTAGGGTAACGATTACAAGGGAAGGTGGCTCATTCAGAAGGTCGGAGTATGGCGGCTTTAGGCTGAGGATCAAGGAGATTGGGATCGGGTCGGCACGGGAAGTAAGGGTAAGCAACAAAGGACTACCAGGGGAAAGTATGGGGAGGATAACGATCGGTAGGTCATATGAGTCAACAATTTGAAAAGTTAGCTAACTCGGAAATTTCACAAGAAATGTTCTCCTCCCAGAAGGATCTCAAAGGGGCACAGACGAATGATGAAGGGTGGACCTCTAAAAGATCGGGTGTGGTACTAGTTAATCTCAGTGAGGGTTAAAACAATGTAAGGAGTAGGGTTGAACAAATCTCAGTAGGGAAAGTAATTGTACATAAGAAATAATCAAGTAGCAAGTGAACTAAGAAGGTCAAAAGATTTGTGAACTCAGCAATTTATTCCATTCCGGAAGATTCTAAACAAAGCATTCTCAAAGACGAAAGGTGGCCCTAAGCTATACATAGATTTATTTGGCCAGAGAAGACAACATCTAAAAGAAATCCCGTCAGTCGCGGTTGTGGAGATTCAGCAGGTTGCGGTAGGCTCGCGCACTCAGGTAGGGACGTCCGTTTCCATATCGCCTCGCAGGGATCGCCATTGGGAGTTCTTCCACAGCAGGGTCTTGACCTTCTGGTCCTTCTTCCTCGGATGGAGCTTCTTCGTTGATGTCCGATTCCATGTGATTCTCTTCTCCTAGATTCTCTTCCATGGGGTTTTCCTCCACTGGATTTTCTTCTATCGGTTCTTCATCGGGGTCTTCCTCCATCGGGTTCTCTTCAGGGTCTCCTTCCTCTTCGTCGGAATCGTCTATCATGTTAAACTCTGGGGCGGCTGCTCCTTCGTCCTCTGAATTGTTGTTACCGACATTGACCTGGGGATCGTTGATCTCATCATCAGAACTCATCAGTGTGTGGTCTAAGAAAACGCATGACTGTGCATCCTCATCTAGATGCGGCGCTGCTCCAGGGTGGGCCATGGCCTGAAAAGAAAGAGTCATGATTAGACAGTGGAATACATCAAGAAAATAGCTAAGTGTACGAAGTATAGAAGGATATGCGGTGGCAGGAACTGAAAGATCAGGATTAAAATGTTGTGATAATGAATAATATAATTAAGGAGAAAGCAAGAGAATAATACATATATTACGATTCAAGTTTTATTGTATTCACTAAAAGTTCAACGGATACAAGATTTCAAACGGAAAGAAATATTCATAAGAGGATGACAACATTATTACTGAAAGTAGAAAACATGAAAATTCTTCTTTGACTACTAGAACGTTGCCTTCTCGTCACGTGAGTTGAATCCTGCGCTGGGTCCGCCTTATCCTCGATGTTTGAACTACGCAATAATCATCACTTGGCCGAAGTGGAGAGTGTGGATGAGTCTCCTCCTTGTAGCTCTTTCCTTTTTGGGCAACCGTTGATAAGATGTCCGCTGGATCCGCAAATCAGATATTTCCCTTGGGCGCGGCGACAATCCCTCTGAAGATGTTCTGGCCTCTTACAGTACCCACAACATGGGGTATTCTGCTGCTTCTGACGCGGGGAAACAAATTGGCGCTTCATCTTCTTCTCTTTTCCTCGTCTAACGGGAATCTCTTTATGATTGGAGACTCCCGCTGGTGTCTGACTTACCTGCCTTCTCAGTCCTTCAGTTAACAAGTCGTTTGTTCGCTCCTGGGCTTCCTTCAAACCTTGCAGTACACTCAGAATCTCAACGGTCTGATTCTGGGGAGTGGAGATAGAGAAAGAGTCGTTGGAAGACATGATCCTGGAAACAATAATTTTGAGAACGATATAAGGCACAAGCTATAAGAATCAAAATGTAATACAGATTGGACACAGATTCAAGAATATCAAATGTGATGAAATTTATTACAAGCGGAAAAATCAACTGTATGACTCCAAGTCACTTAAACAAAGTATGGTAGTGTAATCCTGATGTAGTTCACCATTACAATCACGGAACCTTGCCAAGTCACCTGAAATCCTAGCGTATGGATAGCAGAACACACAATGTGAATATGAATCAAGAATAGCAAGTTTACAATCTCGACCGAGGGATGTCTCAGATTGTCGAGCAATACACGGAAAACTGCAATCCCAATCGAAGCAAAACCTGGGCTCTGATACCAACTAAACCATGTCACGCCCCGCTTCCCAAAATACGGAATACAAGGGGTTGACAAGGCCAGCCATGCTCCTACGGTCATGGAAATGTCCTGCCGTAGTCACACTTCGGCTTCTAGTTTTTAACTGGTAATCAGTAAATAACACGCAGGTAATGAGAAATGCAGTAACTGAAACAAAACAATGTAAAGAACTGACCTGATGAGAAACAAATGGGTATAACCCTGGATGGTAAATCAAGATGTCAGTGATGTACGTCTAGTCCTGGTCCAGGCTAAATCTTCTCCTCACACTGAGCATGCATACTCAGGTCGTCAGAGCGACACAATAGCAATATAATATATATAAAATCATGAGACAATTCTAACAGTGATAATAGATATATATATATATATATAACAGTAGATCAATGGCAGTATGGGTATGAACATGCAGTAATCAATGCAGCGGAACAGTAAAAGCAGTAGAATGATATGCCACGTATGTCAACACAGTATATATGTATATCGATGTCATCATCCCTATCAGTCTCTAAGTCTCACTGTACAGGTCACTAAACCTATTGTCAGTCCAAGTGTGAGAATCAACCACTCGCGAGTGTCCTCCACCCAAGGGTAGAACCCAAGGACAAAGGACCACGGGCCCAACATGTATATCACGGTAATAATCACGTACCCTGTAAATCTCCATATATCTCTCTAAATATATAAGCCGGCATGGGACTCCCGAGATTCTGTTGAACTCACACTTAAACTACCCCACACCCCGTGGTCTACATCAAACGCTAACCATAACCCTAAATACCAATCGGTCTGTGATAAGTCTGCGTGAGAACTGGAGGCAGGACCTCCATCAAGCACGTCCCGACTAATACCTAAGATAAATGGCAGTGTCTGGTGCCTTATCTGTGACACCCATGCAAGAGCTTCCATAAGTGTCCCATACCACTTATAGTCACACGTACACGCGTCTCACAGACGTCGACAATGCAATAAAATAATAAGGTTCACTGATTGTGTACAAGTACGTATCACTTTCACTTATTCACTGATACACGAACACTAACGTACTTGCCACAATCATCACTAATACCTAACACTGGGTAATGCACGTTATCACTAGGTTATCAATGCAATGACATGTGTATGATATGATGCGTAAACAGTATATAAAGCATGATTAGGTTGTCATGAATCGATAATCTACCACTTACATAATTTATCATAAATCATACGGTTACTATTTAGTGAAACGATGAACAGGTAATAATTAGTATGTTCAGTTATCTATCCATCGAATTTAGTTTCATGCCAATCGGGTTCCAGGATCATTAATTATGGCCATTTCATTTTAAACGTTCGCGGCTGGAAATCTGGTTTCAGAATCGGAAGTCCGTTTCGCAACGCATTTTAATCCCAATTGGGATCAGATTTTAGCGACGCTACAGTTGGATGAAATCTAGGTTTTTCAGTAAGGTATTCAACGCAATAGACAGATCTTCAATCGCATCTGTACGTCAGAAGTTATACACTGTTTAACATTAATATGTCATCTCAGAATCTGTTCTGGACTGTTATACGTCCACATCTATTAAATTACAGATTAAATAACAAACGATAACGAAACAGGATGAAACGACTTGTGTTGTCTATCTAACACATTCTCCTATAAATAACAGCGGAGTTCCGCAACCTACGGGTTAAGGAAACATGGTGGTGTTCATTACGGGACAGTAAACAACAACTGGAATCGCTCTGGACTGCAGTCCAGAGTCGCACTCCGATCCAAATATCGTCACAGTTTAAGTACAGGAATATCTGGAAACTAGTATAGGGTTAAAGTTCGTCGAGTTGTCTTCGATTTGAGACCTCGAACGCATCATTCCAGTATGTATATAATTTATGGTGATTTTAATGGTTTTCAGGTACAATAAAATTCCAGTTTTACTAGTAAACTTGGGGGTAGTCATTTTGGTCATTAACGGTCATATTATCCAACGAAATTCACACACTACATTCACAGCCATACGGGCCAGATTATACAATTGAGTTCCGTCAAATTAGGTGAGTAATTTCATTGGAAACACACGTCGAACATGTATGGCACACAATTGATCTAAAATTGTAACTTCATGGTCTATGTAATTAAATATTGTAACTTGAGTATATATGTCACGCCCCGCTTCCCAAAATACGGAAACGAGGGATGACTAGGCCAGCCATGCTCCTACGGTCAAGGAATCATCCCGCCGTAGTCACACTTCGGTTTCTAGCATTACATGGCAATCAGTAAGTAAAGCACAGTATTAAAGGAATCACATCACTAATTTATTACATTAAAATTTCATTGTTCACAAAATTACAGATAATAAGAACAATAACTAACCAAGTTCAATCTCACGATCACTCTATGGAAAGCAGTAAAGATAGGGAGTACACCAGACTATATCTCTGTGAACTCGAAGGGTAGATCCGTCTCCTGTGCTGGTCCTCCCGCGGAATCTGAGCATGCATACTCAAGTCGTCAGAGTGACACAATAACAATATTACTATAATAAGATGAAACAGGTAAATGAGGTAATACTGGTATAAGAACAATGCAAGTAATCACTGTGTCACTATATGATGCAGAATATATCATGTGTCCCGAACGGTCTCTAGGTCATGTTTGAAATCACACAGTGGAAGGAGGATCATGTTTAACAGGAGTCTCGTACATACCCGAGACCACGGCCCACATGCCCGGGACATAACCCTGTCAGCCGGATCGCTAGATCCTATCCTACACGTATCAGTATCACAGTTCGAATGATCATCCTCTAAACATGGTCCCGCTAAATACGATACTCTTTCCACTTTGATTTTCCCTTTTCCCCCAGGTTTACACTATTTATGATTTTGGTTTAGTCGTGTACAAGTCTACCAATGGCACGGTTTTATCACTGTTCACTGTATCAATCACTGTCACGAATATTCACTTTCCATTGATGTACTCGTCACTCCTAAAACAACATCTATCACGCACGATAATGCAATGTCCACACGCACTAACACTGAGTATATGACAAGGGTATGATATATGTAATGAATGCTACCAATAAACTATGTATGTTATGAACCAACATGCATGTCTTTGACTAAAATAAATTGCATAAATTAATATATTAAGAATTCAGCAAAATGATACAAGTAGGATAAATAAAACACTTAGTCAGAAATTCATCAAAATTTGTTTCAGTTCAATCGGGATTCCGGTTTTCAAGATATAGCTGTTTCATTTTAAGTGCTCGCGGCTGGAAATTCAGTTTCAGAACTGAACGTCCGTTTTGCGACACGAATTTCACCCAGTTGGACTCAGAATTTAGCGATGTCACAGTTAAATGAAATTTAGGGTTTTCGATAAAGTATTCAACGCAACAGACGGATCCTCAATCGTATCTGTACGTTGAAAGTTATACACAGTTTAACCTCAGGTGTCATTTCAGAATCTGTTCTGGACAGTTATACGTTCTGCCCTTTTAAATACAGTTTAAAATAGTAAATGGCGATGAAACGGAATGTAACCACCTGTTTTATTTAGCTAACAGAGTTATATTTAATCTACTGTAGGGTTCCGTAACATACGACTTCAAGAAACACAGTGGCACAAGTATTGGTACCGTACACAATAATCAGAAACGCTCTGGACTGCAGTCCAAAGTCGCATTCCGATCCAGTTACCATCATGGTTACAGAACAGAAATCATTGAAATGTTACATAGGGTTAAGGTTCGTCGAGTCGGCTTCGATTTAAGCCCTCGAACGCAGCATTCCAGTTTGAATATAATTTACGGTGATTTTATTCATTTTCAGATACGAGAAAATATTAGTTTTAACGACATGTTTGGGGGTATCGATTTTTGTCACTAACAATCGTATTTTCCATAGAGATTCATACACGATAATCATCATTATAAGGGCCAACAGAAAGTTTCGGTTACCGTCAAATTAGACAATTATTTCCATTGGGATCTAGCATCGAACACTTAGGTCATGTTATGTATCGGTAATTGGCAAATCCGTAAACTAGATATTATAGGTTTATACCACTAATATATTAGCATGAAGCAAGTAAATACTTGCCTGGAAACGTTTCGGGGTCGCACGGTAGCAGCGGTGTCACGAACACGCGACGTACGCCGTGTAACGGATTTTCGCGAGCTTGGTTCGAAACACGGGTTTTACGTCGGAGTTTCCCGGAGTCGTC
Source organism: Agapanthus africanus (assembly GCA_030015575.1). Taxonomy (NCBI): domain Eukaryota; kingdom Viridiplantae; phylum Streptophyta; class Magnoliopsida; order Asparagales; family Amaryllidaceae; genus Agapanthus; species Agapanthus africanus. The sequence goes on from CM057346.1 coordinate 22,555,309, forward strand.
TTGTGCGCGCTGGAAGTGTAGGTGGTGCTCCGTGGTTGGCCTGGGACTTGCTGGGGTCGACGATGTCGGCGATGGTTGCTCCGGCGATGTGCACAGTGGAGTGTTTGGAAATGGGTTTGGGTGATTTTTGAAGAGAGGGAAAAAGTTGAGCAGTGGGCTAGGGAATTATGGTGATGGTGACGATGCTGAGGAGGTGGAGGTCGACGACGTGGTTAAGGTGCAGTGGTGGGGGCTCGTCGGCGTCGAGAGTGTAAGGTGGCGGTTGGCTCGGGTGAAATGGGTTTGTGTGCAGGGGATGCTTGGTGGGGGCTCGGTTGATGAAAGGAGGAGTCGTGGAGGGAGAAAGAGGGTGACTGAGTGGCTGTCGTCGACGTGGGTCGAGCGACGAGGTGGGATGATCGCCAGCGGTGGAGGTGGCAATGGGTTCGAGAGAAATTTTGGGTGCTCGGTGGATTTGGAGAATGGGGAGGGTCAGGGATTTTCCGAAAAGAAAGAGAAGAGAGAGGTGAGGTTGTGACAGGGAACGGCGGCAACGGCACCGCGTGGGCGTGGGCGTGAGCGACGGCGGAGGAAGCGGGTCGCGCGCGTAAGTTTGGGAGGTTACCGTTGGGGAAATTTGAAGGAAGATGAACAGGGAGTGGGGGTCGGGTCTAAGGAGGCGGGTACGGGTTAATGTGAGTGGGCCGGAATAAAATAATTGAAGAATTATAAAAAATGAGACGTGAGCTGAGAATGGGGAATGGGCCGGGGACTTTATGTTTAAAAGTTTGTGGGCTGAAAAAAGGAAAAATGGGTTGAGGGATTTTAGTGGCTGGGAAAAATTTGATAAATGGATCGGGTTTAATAAAGGAGGTGAATGGGTTAGGGTTTTGTTTAAAGATTTATTTTAAAAGGAATTTTGAATGGGCTGAAGGTATATGTAATATAGTTTTGGGTTTTAATTTATTTTAGCCTTGGTATTAATTTGTTTTGAATCTTGGTTTTAACTTTTAGGGTTAGGATTATGATTTCAAAAGAGTTGGGAAAAATGTTAAGCCTAAACAACCAATTCAAACACGAAGGGAAAAGAAGCCACTGGAATTCAGAAAATAAGAAACTTTTATTAAAGCGGAAACGGGGATTTACAATATAGCATGTAAGCAAGTAAAATACTTGCCTGGGGACGTGTCGATAATAATACTGCAGTGGTATCAGCACGATCGCGCCACGAACGCAGCACCGGCTCAGTCCTTTGGAATCCGACAATTTCACTCGATCTAGCTGCTCTTCGTGCCCTCCTTTTCTTCACTGCTTCACGCTGTTCCTTAATTTGATGTGAGGGAAGGTGAGACGCTGATAAAGGGAGAGAAATTTAGAGAAAGAGGAAGAGAGAATTAGAGAGAGAGAGAATTAGAGAAATTGAGAAAGAGAGGGAATTAGAGAGAAAGAATGTGGGTGGGATGAGAGAGGGGGAATAGAATGAATGAGAATTAAGTGGTGATTAATAGGATTTTAAAAGGGATTAATGGGGGAAATTAATTGGGATTAAAGAGGCATTAACTTGGTGTTTTAATAGGAATTTATAGAGGAGATTTGGGTTTGGATTTGAAGGGATTTAAAAGAAATGAGGTGAGATAATTGTTATTTTAATGGGCTGGGGAGGGAAAATGGGCTCGGGCCAAGGGATAAGATAGTAGGGAAAAGAAAGGGGTCGGGCTTGGGATTTTAAGTGAATGAGAAAAGAATTAGAGGAGTGGGCCGGCTCTGGGCTTGGGGAAAGTAACGGCTGGGCTAAAAATGAAAAAGAAAGGGGATAATAAAAGAGGAAGGGAATGAGGGTTTGGGTTAGGGAAAATTAAAAGATATGAGATTAGATTAGGATTTGGGTTTTTAGAATAATACAAATAATAATTATAAAATAAATAAATTTTGGGAGTGACAAAAATACGGATATTGGTATTCAAAAGGACTGGGTATTACACTGCCATATAACGGTTTTGGCCGAACCAACTGCCAAAACCCTAATGTGGCACTTCCTCCTTGTTCGCTCCTCAAAACTGTGCATACACACCCGCATCCGCATTTTGTAGAATGCGAATGCATAGAAGACAAAACTAATCCATCCGTGCAATACTAGGATCCGGGTTAAACCAAAGCCCACTAGCATTGCCTGCCCGAACAGCATACGCACACAAGTGCACGTAAGTGATCGCAGCCCTGCCGTAAAACCATACGGCATCTACACTTTTCGCTCAGTGCAGGGAAACTCTCTGTGTGGGACTCTAAAGACTCGACACTACGCTGGCAGTGGGTTTAACCACAGACCGCAAGAGGCACTAGCTGTACGTAACGGTCCCCAGGTAGATGTCGATAAGAAGGCCGATGAGGTAAACCCATCCGAACTCCTACTGAGCCTATATGTGACAATCTCCGTACAGTCCGGTCTGTTCGTCTGATACATCGCATGGCGGGCCTAGGGGGGTGAATGTCAGTCCCCTAATAGCGGTACAAGTCGTGTCGGAGTGTAGCCCAGAACACCCTGAGATAACACTGGAAACCTACCAGTATATCTCGCTTGCCCTGGCCATGGACTACTCGTGTAATGGCTCTCCTAGATACAGCGCGATGTCAACCCCCAATACCGGGAGAGACGAATCCTGTCTAACCGTCACTGCCTCCAAGTGCTTCGGGACTGCACCCAACCACTACCTGTTTGCACGACTCCTTTGAGCCGTGGTAGGGTAGTAATCTAAGTACAGTGGGAACACACTCGAGGCGAAGTGACAGTGTCAAGTCAGCGGACTAAGCTGTACTCATATCACCTGGGAACTGATAACTGACGATAGGTATAATACCATCCATCAGTTCCCGACGAGTCCTGTTCAGTGTACTCGTAACCTAACGAGCACCCGCATACTATCTCGAGTACAACGTATTGACGGCTGTGGGACAGACCGTCTCCCGTTCTGGGATGAGAAGCGTATACGCTAGTCTACTCCGGAGTATCGATGCCCTGTCTCGATAGTCCTACGACTAGGGACCTGTATAAGGATGTGCTTCTAGATTACCCAGCCCCCACAAGTATGACTGCCATCACAACGCTGGTAATCAAGCAAAGATCTTAAGGGCTCTACTAATATGTATAAGCGATATGCTAAAAGAAACACATGCACATATTGAAGTAGATACAAACCAAGTAGCATACTACCATTTTGAGCAAGATTATTTATACAACTGTGAATATCCCAAGCTTCCATTAAGTAATATACAAGCTAGTATGATACAGTAATGGCCTCTAGGGCATATACACTAACAATCTCCCACTTGCACTAAGGCCATGTACTGGCGTATCGAAGACCTATCATCTCGATCAGCCGCTCGAACTGAGTCTGGGGTAGGGCCTTCGTGAGTGGATCTGCAGTGTTATTCTCCGAATTTACCCTCTTCACCTCGATCTCCCGGCGATCTATGATCTCCCTGATCAGGTGGTACCGCCTCAAAATGTGCCTAGACTTCTGATGGGACCTGGGTTCCTTCGCTAAAGCTATAGCGCCGTTGTTGTCGCAATACAGCGGTATTAGATCAACAATGGTAGGAACCACCTGAAGCTCCGTGAGGAACTTCTTCATCCAGACATCTTCCTTTGCGGCATCGCAAGCTGCTATGTACTCCGCTTCCATAGTTGAGTCAGCAACGGTCTCCTGCTTGGAACTCTTCCAGCAAACCGCCCCTCCATTGAGGGTAAAGACATAACCCGACATGGACTTGGAGTCATCCTTGTTACTCTGGAAGCTGGAGTCAGCAAAGGCCTCGATCTGGAGGTCTTTTCCGCCATACACCAAGAACATCTCCTTAGTCCTTCTCAGGTACTTGAGAATGTTCTTTACCGCTATCCAGTGTTTCTCCCCTGGGTCCGACTGATACCGACTTACAACGCTCAATGCGTATGCTACATCTGGTCTGGTACATAACATCGCATACATTATAGAGCCTACCGTAGAAGCGTAGGGTATAATAGACATGCGATCCCTTTCCAAATCAATCTTGGGAGACATCTCTTTGGAGAGGGTGATCCCGTGACAAGCCGGTAAATTACCGCGCTTGGAATCTTCCATATTGAATCTTTTCAGTATGGTGTCGATGTACCTGGACTGTGAAAGTCCCAACATCCTCTTAGATCTATCACGATAGATCTGGATCCCCATAATGTAGTTGGCATCGCCCAGGTCCTTCATGGAAAACCTCTGCGACAAGAATCCTTTGACTGACTGTAGCACAGGAATATTATTTCCTATTAGGAGAATGTCATCCACGTACAAGACGAGGAATACTACAGTTCTCCCTACAATCTTACTATAAATGCATGGTTCATCTGGGTTTTTGATAAAGTCGAATTCCTTGACAGTATCATCAAAGCAGATGTTCTAACTCCGCGATGCCTGCTTCAGTCCATAGATGGACTTGAGCAACTTGCACACTTTACCGCTGCTCCCACTCTGAATGAATCCCTCCGGCTGATCCATATAGACGCACTCTTCCAAATTTCCATTTAGAAAAGCCGTCTTTACGTCCATTTTCCAGATTTCATAATCGTGGAAGGCAGCAATGGCAAGAAGGATCCGAATGGATTTCAGCATAGCCACTGGAGAAAAGGTCTCGTCATAGTCCCAACCAGGTCTTTGACGAAAACCCTTTGCAACAAGTCTAGCTTTATAGGTCTCAATCTGCCCATCTACACCAATCTTCTTTCTGAAGATCCATTTGCAGCCTATGGGTTTTACCCCTTTTGGAGCAAAGTCCAAAGTCCAAACTTTGTTGGTGTACATGGACTCCATCTCGGTCCGCATTGCATCCAGCCATTTTACCGAGTCACCGCTCTGAATGGCTTGCTGGAAGCTAGTAGGCTCACCATAATCCATAGTGCAATCCTTTCTATCCCCATCTATGAGAAAACCGTAGTATCTCTCGGGCGGATGAGACTGCCTACTACTCCTGCGGAGTGGCACTGGGATCTCCTTTTCTTTCGAACCCTCTGGTTCTACTAAGCTTTCAGTAATAGCTCGTGGTTCTGGAATTTCTTCCAGTTCTATTGCGCTCCCAATTATCTGGTTTTCCAAAAACTCAGTTTCCAAGAAGCGGGCATGACGAGAAACAAAAACCTTTTGTTCTTCTGCGTAATAGAAAAGATACCCCTTGGAGTTCTTTGGGTATCCCACAAACTTACACTGTATTGAACGTGCCTCGAGCTTGTCCGCATGCTGCTTTTTAACAAAAGCTGGACACCCCCACGTCTTAAAGTGTTTAAGACATGGTTTTTTCCCACTCCACATCTGATATGGTGTGGTAGGCACTGACTTAGTAGGAACTTGGTTCAAAAGATATGCAGCTGTTTCTAGTGCATAACTCCAGAAGGATCGCGGTAACTCAGCCTTACTCATCATGGAACGAACCATATCCAATAGGGTTCGATTCCGCCTTTCCGATACACCGTTGTGTTGCAGTGTGTATGGAGGAGTAAGCTGAGAGAGAATTCCATTCTCTTTTAAATAGCCCAGAAACTCGGCACTCAAGTATTCACCACCTCGATCAGATCTCAGTGTCTTGATACTTTTGCCTGTTTGTTTTTCAACTTCATTCTTGTATTCCCGAAACTTCTCAAAGGCCACGGATTTATGCTTCATCAAGAAGACATGTCCATACCTAGAGAAATCATCTGTGAAAGTAATGAAGTATGAATAACCACTTCGCGCATGTGTAGACATTGGACCACACACGTCACTGTGTATGAGTCCCAAGAGCTCGCTTGCTCTTTCTCCGTGTCCAGTGAACGGAGTCTTTGTCATCTTTCCCATGAGACAAGATTCACAAGTGGCATAAGACTGGTACTCGAACGGATCCAAGTATCCTTCTTTATGTAACTTTGTCAACCGTGTCTCATTAATATGACCCAGTCTACAATGCCATAAGAAAGCCTGATTTAATTCCGGAGACTTTCTTTTAAGTGTGTTCTGGACACTGAAAACCTGAGCTTGATTCAGTACGTATATTCCGTTTTTCAATGTACCTGACCCAATCAGAACTTGATTTAGGTGGATGTTTACTACATCGCTTACAAAAGTAAAATCATATCCTTCCTTAGAAAGTAAGGATACATATATGATATTACAAGTCGCACCTGGTACATAAAAACAGTCACGCAGAATCAATATCTGCCCAGTCGTCAGTCTAAGATGATATTCCCCTACGGATTCAGCGTACATGCTCATTCCGTTAGCAACCTTGAGAGTCATATCACCTTTCTTGATAACCCTACGATTTCTCAGAGCCTGTAACGAATTACAGATGTGAGATCCTGATCCGGTATCCAATACCCAGGAAGTAGGGTTAACTGACATACAGTTCTCTATTACAAACACACCCGAAGCCGAAGCCACAACATGCTTCGAATTCTGGCTACTGGCTTTGCAAGCCCTGCAATCCTTCTGCCAATGTTCATTCCTGTAACAATAGGAACATCCCTCTTTTACTACATCCAGTCCCGAAACTTCTGCCCTTCCCTTTCTTTCTACTTCCCTGGTTTCCTTCAGGGTAGTAGGTAGAGACTATTGAACTAAGTCAGCATCTGACCCGTTCTTCAACGTGGTCTTCAGGTCCGTGAGCTCAAAAGAGCTGGTCTCTGTAAGGACGTTGCCCCCTACAGATAACCCGATAGCCAACCTCGCTGGAAGCAATTCGTTCGAGGTCTCATATCTTGTGATACGAGATTGCTCTCCATATAAATCTTTGTTATGGAGGAAGATAGAAACTAAGTCCATCTTCTCGTGCTGCCTCTGGTATGCACCGTCAACTGAGGCTAACACGAGGCACTTGGCTTTCGCACAGTCTTTTTCCGATGTCTTGCGGATATGAATATCCGTGACAGGGGATACTGGACCTGAGACGGCAGGGGTTGGATTAGTTAAGGGGTGTCCCAGCTTGTCATGGGCAATGGACATATGGACAGACCTTTGCCAGTCATAGCAGTCAGATTCAGTCATTTTATTATCTAGATGTAACCTAGGTGTGGTCACTAGGTTGCTGAAATTAAGAGAGAGAGAGAAGAAAACACTCAACATGATGCTCTTGCAAGTTTAGATTGGTTTTTAATTTATCTAAACAGGATGGCTCCCACTGCCTCTCGAATCCCTCCTCAAACCATAAAGGAAGAATTAGTCGGGATCATTCTCACCGTACAATACTTGCTTAACCATTCAGCCAGGCCAGTGTCAGTACTTCGAGGGAGGTTTTCCAACGCTTTCGCGAAGTTCCTTAATTAAGTAACCTCTTCTCCCTATGGGCGTAGCCCCGCTAACACCTTTCTAGACACCTACTTGGTTTATAGCATTGATCGTTAAGTGAGAAATTTCCCGAGGAGTAGCATATACTCACAGTAGGATCGGGATCCAAATATCATCGCGTGACAAAATTGAAAGAATCCTACCAGAATCATCACACTCCAAATGGTATGCAGCGCTAGCATGTTTCAGTTCTTTTGAAACTCCCGATGTGGATTTTTGCCCCATGCTCTTATGACCTTGACTAAGGCCAACAAATCATAGTCACATGTCAAGTTCTACCCGTCGTTGTCCAGGTTGATTTGAACCCACCCGTATATACCCTTGACTATGGCCAACAAAGTAATACGACTGTTTCAAACCAACGCATCTATCTATGCAACATATGAATACCCACCAGCTACCAAACACTGTGCCTTGACTAAGGCCAACAAACACAGCTTGAATACTGTTGGATATTCATATGAAACGACGGAGGGCTACGGATGGTTTTGGCGAAACCGTGAACGTAGTGAACTTGATATAATCGATGGAACGAGATAGCTTTTAAAAGGAGTGGTTCAAGCTCCGCGTTTAAAAAGCTGGTTTTTGAAAAGAACCGAGTGGTTTTGAAAGTGTTCCAACGACTTTTACTTGGTTTATTTTCTTGCATTAATTTTAATGCGTCCCATCATTTAATCCTACCATTGCAGAAAACAACCAAAATATGGCGTACGCTTATGCCATCCGCATTCGCCACGGGGCCCCGTCATCACCCGTTAGGTTACTTAACTAACGACAGAGTGGGGGCTGGACTAGCGCGGATGCAAAACATAAGCAACACCTAAATAGATATCATATATAGATATATAGCAATGATAGTCAATCCAGATCACAGATGAACACTTTGGATATACTAGGAATCCGCGATTCGTTCGAGCCTGCAACGAAAAGTGGATTACACGGTCGCGATGAATAGCCAATACCCCACCCTAGACCCCTACGGGTGCGGCAAACTACCCGCCAAGTACCAGAAGCGAAGCAACCTCCCTCAACCCGTGAGTAGGCCACTCGGCACTTCGAGATACCCGGTAGTTTGTGCACCCCACTTTGGGTCTATCCTAGGAGCAAAAACAGTAAAAAGAAATTATACAATGGCGGCTACAACCTCATCCCGGATGTGCGGCCAAACAAATAATATTACATCAATTTACAAATTTTACATGAATGAAAGAAAAAGAAACTCTCATCTCACATCCACCCCGGCTATTCATCCGCGACAATCCAACGAGTTCATATACACAAACCATCAACATTACAGATCACAGATATGTATAACCCCCACTAATCGACGTATAGCGATTAGTAGACGTTCAATACATATATCACATCACAGATAAAATCCATTAGCCAAAGTCTACGGAATATCGATCAAAATACGGATTTGTAACCACCCCAAAAATCAATTTGTTCTCTGGAAAATCTGGGTAGAAACAGACTGTATTAAAAATCCCAAAACAACACAGTAAGAACACTGCAGCAAAACGGAGTCGCGGCCGAGTCAACTCGGCCGCGGATCCGCGGCCAAACACATGGTTTGGCCGCGGTTCCGCGGTGAGTTGGCCGAGTCAGCGGCTCATTTTTGCTGTGTGTTCTATAAAAACCCTGAGCCGATTTTTCATATATTTTAAATTACTTTTTGAACAGATATGAAAATCGGCAGAAAGTTAAAAAAATCCGGACTTGTTTTGTGATTTTTTTCCGATCGATATTCTAAATACTTTGCTAACTTGCTAGTTTATGTTTAGCTAGGCTCTGATACCACTGTAAGTCCACGTTGCTCACCCCGGTGCTTACGGGGAGGCGGAAACGGCGAAAAACGATTTTTTGGCGCAAGGCAACATGGACTAAAACATGGATCTTTGCTAAACTATGAACTAGAAAACTACTAGAGGCGTTATCTACTATGCCATAGAAGTTATACCTCACGATACCGGTCCTTCGGGTCTTCTCTCCGCTGTCCGGCTCGTCCATCCACGCTCCGAGGGTCGATCCGGATCTTGGTCACCTCCGCGGCCTTCTTGAGTCGAAGACGATCCACCCGAGAGATGTACACCAAGCTCCACCTCGAGCCGAGGCAACTAGGGCAACAAGATCGCTAGTCTTGATGTCCTAGGTTGTGTAGAAGAGATAGATGGAAGTGTTTGTCTATGTGGATTCTTTTTCTCTTAACACATGAGATCAAAAGAAGAAATCAAGGAAGAAGAAGGAGATCAAGCAACCATGGAGCTCTTTTTCTTTCTTCTCACTTGCAAGAGAGAGAATGAGAAAAGAGAAATGAATTATCAACCAAAGAAAAAAGACACCATGGTTGCAATAATACTAAACATCATCATTACTAATCCTATCATGATAAAGTTGATGGCTACATTGACATGACCATTTTCATAATCCAAAAAGAAAAAGAAAACCAAAGAAGAGTGTAGACCTCTCATGAAGGTCAAGGTCAACTTTGGTCAACGGATCAACAAAGTCAAGAGTGGTCAAGGTGGTCAAATGGTCAAAGCAATTAGCCATCACAAAATTATCACTGAAAAGATTAGTAAGTAATATCCGCGGCTCATAATGGTTTTGACCGAATGAATTGCCAAAACCCTAATGAGTCTGCCACATAACGGTTTTGGCCGAACCAACTGCCAAAACCCTAATGTGGCACCTCCTCCTTGTTCGCTCCTCAAAACTGTGCATACACACCCGCATCCGCATTCTGTAGAATGCGAATGAACAGAAAATAAAACTAATCCATCCGTGCAATACTAGGATCCGGCTTAAACTAAAGCCCACTAGCATTGCCTGCCCGAACAGCATACACATACAAGTGCACGTAAGTGATCGCAGCCCTGCCGTAAAACCATACGGCCTCTACACTTTTCGCTTAGTGCAGGGAAACTCTCTGTGTGGGACTCTAAAGACTCGACACTACACTGGCAGTGGGTTTAACCACAGACCGCAAGCGGCACTAGCTGTACGTAACGGTCCCCAGGTAGATGTCGATAAGAAGGCCGATGAGGTAAACCCATCCGAACTCCTACTAACCCTGTATGTGACAATCTCCGTACAGTCCGGTCTGTTCGTCTGATACATCGCATGGCGGGCCTAGGGGGTGGTGAACGTCAGTCCTCTAATAGCGGTACAAGTCGTGTCGGGGTGTAGCCCAGAACACCCTGAGATAACACTGGAAACCTACCAGTATATCTCGCTTGCCCTGGCTAGGGACTACTCGTGTAATGGCTCTCTTAGACACAGCGCGATGTCAACCCCCAATACCGGGAGAGACGAATCCTGTCTAACCGTCACTGCCTCCAAGTGCTTCGGGACTGCACCCAACTACTACCTGTTTGCACGACTTCTTTGAGCCGTGGTAGGGTAGTAATCTAAGTACAGTGGGAACACACTCGAGGCGAAGTGACAGTGTCAAGTCAGCGGACTAAGCTGTACTCATGTCACCTGGGAACTGATAACTGACGATAGGTATAATACCATCCATCAGTTCCCGACGAGTCATGTCCAGTGTACTCGTAACCTAACGAGCACCCGCATACTATCTCGAGTACGACGTACTGACGGCTGTGGGACAGACCGTCTCCCGTGCTGGGATGAGAAGCGTATACGCTAGTCTACTCCGGAGTATCGATGCCCTGTCTCGATAGTCCTACGACTAGGGACCTGTATAAGGATGTGCTTATAGATTACCCAGCCCCCACAAGTATGACTGCCATCACAACACTGGTAATCAAGCAAAGATCCTAAGGGCTCTACTAATATGTATAAGCGATATGCTAAAAGAAACACATGCACATATTGAAGTAGATACAAACCAAGTAGTATACTACCATTTTGAGCAAGATTGTCTATACAACTGTGAATATCCCATGCTTCCATTAAGTAATATACAAGCTAGTATGATACAGTAATGGCTTCTAGGGCATATACACTAACAGTGTGATCCGATCGAGGCAAGTTAATCTTGCTACATGCTATACTACAATATACTGCACCCATTTGAATGAAAACATCATATAATGTTTATTTATGCATCCCACATTACCATTTTACAGTTTTACTGTTTTCGGATACCTGTTTGCATCCATATCATTTAAAATATATATAACCGCATCTATAGATCACATTAATTCATATTATTATTGTAGTAACACCCTATGCTTAATAATGTGCATCCCACTTAGTCTTGGAACTATAAATGTAACCCTAATCGATGTTTGTGCATCCATACCATTAATTATATATCAATTTGCATGCCATGTCACATTGTTTCATATTATTGTTATATTAGTACTCCATGCTTGATAATGTGCATCCTACATAGTCATGATGTAACTCTTGATGAATATTTGTGCATCCATGCTTTTATTTGTGCACCCGTATCTGCTACCGTTTTATTATGAGCATCCGTTTGAAATCTGTGCACTACCTGACATGACCTGATATACCACTACTTGACTTGATACCTGATCTTGTTACTGATGCCGACAATCTTGACCTGTTGTCTCTACGGACATATCCTGTTGTCTATTTAGACAAACATGTACCTGCTTGATTCTGTGTTGGCATTAGCTCCAGATTTTTAATACCTGACTTGAACACTGTAACATTTTCAAAAAGGTAAAATATTAATTTTGGGAATTTTTATAATTTAATATTATTTTATTGAATATTTTAATATTTTGGAATTATTAAATGCAAATAAATAGGAAAAATTTGAGAAAAATTATGGAAAATTCTAAAATAGGGTAAATTAGAGAATTATGACATTTTAAAGTTTTTGTGATTAGTTTGACACTAATTTAGTGCTAATCGCGATTAAAAAAATCGCTAATCGGATTTTTTGGCAATTTGTGCAAAACTTGCACATATCATTTTTATCACACTTGTGTATTTTCTTTCATGTTTTTGGAGCTACTATTCTTGTGAGAAGGGTTTTAAAGGATAAAGAAAAGGAAAAGAAAAAGAAAAGAAAAAGAAAAAGAGAAAAGAATGAGGGTAGGTGAGAGAGAGGGGTATGGGCTCATTGACCAACCCTTAGCCATTTTCTCCCCCTCTCATTTCTCTCCCTCTCTCATGCTTGCTGCTGCTGCCTCTTCTTCATCTTCCTCCCCTCTTCAACTCCTCACTTCATCTCAAAAATCACTCCAAAACCCCAATCTCCTTTCATTAAAATTGTGCACAAGCCCGAGACCTACAAGATGGACCAAGAAAGCATGGATTTTGGCCACTAGGGGCAACTCAAGAAAATTCTTGAGTTGCCAAATGAGGTATTTTCTGGATCATTAGCTTGGTTTATGCATTACTTATACCCCATGTTTAGTTTAGAACCGATATTGTGGATTTTTATGGAATTGAGAATAACCTAGTTAGGGTTTGAGGAAACTTGTGTTGTATTGGGAAATTAAGCTCAGTTAAGGTTATACCAACACCTTAGTGTATGAATTGGAACCCAAAACCTGAAGCTAAAACCAGAATACGGATTTTAGAAACCGATATCGAGGAAATTATGAAATCTGTGCAGGTTAACTTGAATCTGCTATCACCCCGAGAACCCTAAAATAATATTGAGTGGACAGTGACATGTGCAGGCACCATTGAACCAACACCCCAAACCCTAGCCCCCAACTCATCCGTACGGCCGCCGGTTTTCCCTTTCTGGCCGCAATTTGCGGCCAGACCAGTGAGGAATTTCCTCGTTTTGCGTGCATGCCCCCATTTCCTCAATTCTTGGCCCTGGGTACTTCTAGTTTTGACAGATTCTACCTAGGGTAAAATCTGGGACATATATCCTAAGTTGCTATTTTGGATTCGTGTTTCCGTATTCCGTATTTTTGATTCTGAAATGGTGGATTGTGTTTTGCCTCGACTATTTGGCGTTTATACGACGATATAGAGGATTTATTGATGGTTTTGAAGGCGTGCCATAGGTTCTCACCTATAGGCCCCTTATCGTATCGTTTTGGATTTCATGCGCCGTTTTAGCTTGGATGTGATTTTAATGCGCATATACGATATTTTGATGTGTAGGTATCCATGAAGACTTCGGGGCGACAAGCAAATGCGTGGTGACGTCCGCAAATGATGATGCAAGGTGAGTAGATTATATCTACAGGGGGAAGTCGGGTGGATGGCGTATAGCACCCCCGCAGTCCGTAGATAGAATACTATGTAGTTTAACTGTGATAGTTAGGTGTATTATGGATAGTGTAGGGTTAGAAGTGACTAGTGTAGTTCATAGTCGTGAACCCTAGAATAGAATTACACCTACACGCACACCCTTGCATATTACTTATACTTGCACTGTGTTTGATGATATGGGATGACTTTGGAGATGAGTCGATGATGTGGGCTTGGTGCCGCGAGATCGGTGATTTGATATGATTCATATTGGGATATGACTTGTGATTCTTGCGGGCTTGGGATATGTGTTTACCCACGCATGCATACTTTATTGATGGTATCGATTTGTACTAGACATAGAGTAGTACCCCCAGATTGTATGATCTGATGATGATGATACATGTTATGTGATGAGATAGTGAGATGTTGACCTGTACCCAGCTATTGGGATGCCGTACGATGATTTACCGTACGAGCCGATATTGATGATAGATCCGCACTCATAACTCGAGGATGTCCTACGATATGTTCTTGAGGCGGGATCACCGACTATATATCTATATATTTATCGACTCAGATTTAGATGGTTTCCACACCTACCCCTCCTGATTGACCCGATTCTTAGATCTGTAGTTTTCTTAGTAGATGTTAAACTAGACCCGGGTCATACTTATTTCAAATGGCAAGCCGCGTTACTGTTCATTTACTATTCACTCTACAGCTCGCATTGCATTGCATGCTTATATGTTATTGTTTCATATTCCTTGTGTATATGCCTTTACAAAGTTCCATGCTCATATTAGTGTTTCATATAGCATGCATTATAATTCATGGATTTCGCACTGTGATATGGTTGCATATGATGATTCTGGATTATTTTACTCCTGAGTATATATATATTAGTGGTATGGGACGCTGATATATATACGCATACTTAATATATTATCATGATGATCTATACAGAGGAGCCTATGAGCTCGATGTGAGAGGAGCCTATGTGCTCGGAGCCTATGAGCTCGATGTGATGGGAGCCTATATGCTCGGAGCCTATGTGCTCGGAGCCTATAAGCTCGATGTGATGGGAGCCTATGTGCTCGGAGCCTATGAGCTCGATGTGAGAGGAGCCTATGAGCTCGATGTGATGGGAGCCTATGTGCTCAGAGCCTATGAGCTCGATGTGATGGGAGCCTATGTGCTCGGAGCCTATGAGCTCGATGTGAGAGGAGCCTATGTGCTCGGAGCCTATGAGCTCGATGTGATGGGAGCCTATGTGCTCGGAGCCTATGAGCTCGATTGGAGAGGAGCCTATGTGCTCGGGGCCTTTATGGTCGATGGTATATTATATCTCCCCTACCCCATATTTATTGTATATGCATTGCATCACATATTAGTAGTACCTGATAGAGTACCTTCATGAATGCTGCATACATGTCGGATGCATGATATATGGGTTTCATTTGATATTGAGATATATAGTTTGTGTCAATGCTCGACGTTGATTTCCTGATGATTTAATTCATTGATACTTCATCATATTTACTTCATGCAGACATACCCTATACTGATGACATGTTATGACCTGAGTACCTGGCACTACATACATATTTAGATGTTACCTTGCCACCTTATCATACTTCAGATGTACTCTTGTGGTTATAATACTGATTGTTGACTTAGGTTTATGTCTTGCATTCGGTTTCTGCTTGTAGATATTTCTATTCACGAGTTGGCAACTCACCCCCGTTGTGCCACAGTTCTTGCAGGTTCTGCCGTACAGGTTTCATTGCGGCATTTCTGGCACACTACTTTCTTGCGGGTGATTTGCTTTGGTAGGTGGATTCTTTCGCATCAAGAACCACCATTGTATTTATTTTATTCATTGTATCTAGAATTTCCATCAACCAAAAAACTTGTATATTGTTTCAGACCTAGACTTTAGTGATGTATTATTCGACCTTAGAGTCGCGATTAGTAGTATTGCGGTTTTCTTGTTGCTTTTGAGCTTTCTTTTGGATTTGATCCTCGCCACTTGGCGTTGTATATTATATCGTTGTGTGGTTGTGACCGTCAATTGACGAAGAGCTAGCTCCCGCTTGGGGATGCCTTTATTATTGCATATATTGTTATCCTTGTTGTACCCCATTCGGGGCCAGTTTTACAAAAGAAACTCTGCCGAAATTTTTAGAAAAGACTGTACTGTTTTAAAATGCATATTCGGCTTAGTTATTTAAAAACCTTGATTTCAAACATGTTTTTCTTCACTTCTTTAAACCAGTTTCTTTACTTATTCTTAAAAAATGGTTTTAGATTTCTGGGCTTTTGGCTTACTTGGATCAGATGGAGTCATATAGACTTCATATGGTTCAAGGGCCAGTCACGTGCTCTTTCGGGTCGTGACAAAGTTGGTATCAGAGCGCTAGGTTGACCTTGGTTCAAGTCTAAGTTTGACTATGTGGAGCCTAGGGCGTTTATATATATACGGAACTTAGGCTTGACCTTACGGAACTTAGACTTGGTCGAGGGGGTATTAGACCCGAACTTTCGTCGTACTAGGATGACCCTTGGTTGATGGAATAGGTGACTAAAGTAGAGTGACGTACCGTTGGTATGTTCCGCGGCATACTTACGACACGCCACTCCGCTTAAGGAACCTTAGGATGTACATATTTTCGAGATCAGTGATTCTCTTCATATCCAGGATTATGCATCCATTTGAGATCCCCGATTCTATTAGTTTCATGATCATACCTTTATTGATGCTGTTCCTTCTTATGATCATGTATTCCCTCTGGATCTGTTGTTTCCTTTCTTGCCATTGATGTGCTCTCTTTGATACTCGATTGAGGTTCCTGTCACCATGTTTGAGCGCAGTTTGGGCTGCTGCTAGGGTTACGGCCGGTGTGAGCTCGTCTGGTACGAGGGCCGACCATTATGTTTTCTGGTGACATGGGAACGTCTCGAGTTAGTATTGGTGATTGTGACCTCTAGTGGAGGTGAGTGTTTGGTTTTGCACCGGATGATCGGGCCATTGTTAGAGCTGCCAGTTGAGAGAGGACTGTTGATGTACAGCATACCTCAGAGATTGTGATGTCGCCTACCGTGCAGACAGATGGACCAGCTGTTGCTGAGATTGACAGGATGTCGCTTCCGGAGCTTACGAGCTGAGATTGCCGGAGCTTTCAGGCAGATATGAGATGGATGATAGCTAGTCTACCCGATTTGAGAGACGAAGGTGATTCGTCCGATTTATGCGCCGGAGCGGACCCAGATGAGTTGAAGATTTCCAGTGTGGAGAGTCTTACTCGGATCTAGAGCAGACCGATTCAGAGATGACCGCCAATGTGTCGCCTTTCCTGGAGGATAGAGGCGCTGTTCGGCGTACAGGCGAATGAGCCAGTTGCTGCTGCAAATGACGAGATGTCGCCCAGATGATTGGAGCTACTGCAGCATGAGCATATACTTAGAGAGATGATAGCGAGTCGCTAGTCACCTGAGGATGAATGACTAGGACATGTGGTTCGTTCGTTTACCGATGCGAGGTCATCAGATAGATTGTTTCCAGCTAGAGACGACTTCACGCAGGTTCGTTGAGAGTCGATAGAGACGATCGAATGTCAGGAGCCCATTTTCCAAGTTTAAAGTATACGGAAAGACATGCAGGTGATTCTATGGACCCTCTAGAAGAATGAAACCCTAACTCGACTTAATGACCGTGTGAAAGCCTTTGAACCTTAGGGTTTGCGGCAGTTCCGCGGCGCCATTAGTGAGGCTTGGGTTTGCCCTTCTACGGCTGGACCACCGACGCTGTGGCATGTACTCGATACTATTAAACTGTACCCATGATGTTGATCTCTTGGGGGATTATGAAGTTCTGACGAGTCGATCGGATGATTCGACATCATTCGGATATCGTGTGATGGGACGCGTTGCTTGGGATACTCCAGATACGAGGATAGCCGTTGGAGCACAGTCCATGCAGCCATGATCAGACGAGTCCGAATCAGTCGACATTGACGCAGAGCGAAGAAAAGAGTTCGCAAGATATTTCGACGAGATGACGTCCCACTCCGCTGACATCAGAGATGTGATACGCACCCAGAGGCGTTGTATATGGATATATCTTCCAGAAAGAAGCGCGATAAGTATACAGCCGTTCCGGAATGAGAAATTGCTTCAGCAATGGATGATGACTTCCGGGCAATTCGGCAGGAATGAGATTTGAGAGAGGAACCTCGACAGGACCCTTCTGGAAAACGATACGAGAAGACCTAGACCCAGGAGTGGTCGTATTGCGCACACCCAGCAGGACAGAGTTCGGCATTGTCGACGAGGTAGTTGACCAGGTTTGGATAAAGGAACTTACCCAGATACATTGCGAATTGATCAAGGACGGACGAGTGACGAGTGTTCCTCCGATGGTTGGGACGTGTTCCCGAGGACCTGTTCGGCCTGACATCTTCTACAGAATGATGAAGCTACAGAATACGCGATTTCGAGTCCGTGCGAGAGACTTCAGATTGACCGTGGCCGAGAACAGTGCAGTGCGTAGTAGCTTGGCGTGACGTCATAATGGACGACAATAGAGACAGGTGGAACAAGAGGTTCGTGTGAGACACTGACGAGCTGTCATTGCTTCCCGTCGAGACTAGAGACCTGATATGCTTACAGATACGTTGGGATGTGACCAGTTTCCGAGAAAGTATTGTGCTGAGGACACAGATGTCTCTCGAGTGTGAAGGGATTATGCAGGAGAGCCAACCTCTGTACAGATCGGCATAGGCATGATTGGAAGAGACCATGAGCAGGATTCCTTCCGGGACATTGCTGCAATGATGTTTGCACCCAGGATCAGATGTGTGACGTGCATTCAGAGAGCCAGAGGCCGACGCCAGTGATATGCTGCCTTACGAGTGGTCGTGAGGATTGACCGAGAGATGACCAGAGAAGTGCCAGAACGGAATCGTCCCCGTTAGCACACCTGACAGGGCCGATGAGCCGATTGACTGCGAGATAGGAAATCCGTAAGGAAAATAAGGACCCAGCGTCAGAGGACGCCAGACCGTGAGCAAGAGGCAAGTAGATATCCTGCGCTGCTAGCAGTGGATGCACCGACTCCTTCTCGACCTTGAAGGAGGAACTACCGACGACGGTATTTATGATTTGTGATTTTGTGATTCGATTATCACGTATCCGTCATTTTGGATTTCGGTATTTTGGGCGTTCTGTTTGCATGATTTAGTTTTGATGACTGAGTTTCATGATATTGGTTTCATGCACCCACTGGATATTTATATATTTTGCGCAGAGTTATTACATTTGAGATATTGATTGAGATTTCATGCCTACCGTATGCAGTGATTTGATTTACGCTTCCAGCGTAGTTTTCATGCACCTTTAGTGTTTTGATATACGATTTTGGTGCACGCCAGATGCACTAAATCGGGATTCTTCGTGCATGTCACATGCACCTGATTTTTTTTTCTGTCAGGCACACACGTTGCCTACGACAGATGTTTCGTGCACACCGGTTGCACCTAGATGTTGTTTTGTACACCTGTTTGACACATATATGGATTTTGATTCCTTACGCACCAGACGCGTAGGATATTCTTATATATGCATTTTGGGGATTGATTTCTAGTAGAGCAGTACATTTTTATGATATTCTCTATGTATTGAGGTTTTCGGAGCCCCGACAAATTGGATTATTACTGAAATTGCTTTAGTATTGGGGGTTTAAATTTAAATTCGGGGACCGAATTTCTTTAAAGGGGGTAGATTGTAACATTTTCAAAAAGGTAAAATATTAATTTTGGGAATTTTTATAATTTAATATTATTTTATTGAATATTTTAATATTTTGGAATTATTAAATGCAAATAAATAGGAAAAATTTGAGAAAAATTATGGAAAATTCTAAAATAGGGTAAATTAGAGAATTATGACATTTTAAAGTTTTTGTGATTAGTTTGACACTAATTTAGTGTTAATCGCGATTAAAAAAATCGCTAATCGGATTTTTTGGCAATTTGTGCAAAACTTGCACATATCATTTTTATCACACTTGTGCATTTTCTTTCATGTTTTTGGAGCTACTATTCTTGTGAGAAGGGTTTTAAAGGATAAAGAAAAGGAAAAGAAAAAGAAAAGAAAAAGAAAAAGAGAAAAGAATGAGGGTAGGTGAGAGAGAGGGGTATGGGCTCATTGACCAACCCTTAGCCATTTTATCCCCCTCTCATTTCTCTCCCTCTCTCATGCTTGCTGCTGCTGCCTCTTCTTCATCTTCCTCCCCTCTTCAACTCCTCACTTCATCTCAAAAATCACTCCAAAACCCCAATCTCCTTTCATTAAAATTGTGCACAAGCCCGAGACCTACAAGATGGACCAAGAAAGCATGGATTTTGGCCACTAGGGGAAACTCAAGAAAATTCTTGAGTTGCCAAATGAGGTATTTTCTGGATCATTAGCTTGGTTTATGCATTACTTATACCCCATGTTTAGTTTAGAACCGATATTGTGGATTTTTATGGAATTGAGAATAACCTAGTTAGGGTTTGAGGAAACTTGTGTTGTATTGGGAAATTAAGCTCAGTTAAGGTTATACCAACACCTTAGTGTATGAATTGGAACCCAAAACCTGAAGCTAAAACCAGAATACGGATTTTAGAAACCGATATCGGGGAAATTATGAAATCTGTGCAGGTTAACTTGAATCTGCTATCACCCCGAGAACCCTAAAATAATATTGAGTGGACAGTGACATGTGCAGGCACCATTGAACCAACACCCCAAACCCTAGCCCCCAACTCATCCGTACGGCCGCCGGTTTTCCCTTTCTGGCCGCAATTTGCGGCCAGACCAGTGAGGAATTTCCTCGTTTTGCTTGCATGCCCCCATTTCCTCAATTCTTGGCCCTGGGTACTTCTAGTTTTGACAGATTCTACCTAGGGTAAAATCTGGGACATATATCCTAAGTTGCTATTTTGGATTCGTGTTTCCGTATTCCGTATTTTTGATTCTGAAATGGTGGATTGTGTTTTGCCTCGACTATTTGGCGTTTATACGACGATATAGAGGATTTATTGATGGTTTTGAAGGCGTGCCATAGGTTCTCACCTATAGGCCCCTTATCGTATCGTTTTGGATTTCATGCGTCGTTTTAGCTTGGATGTGATTTTAATGCGCATATACGATATTTTGATGTGTAGGTATCCATGAAGACTTCGGGGCGACAAGCAAATGCGTGGTGACGTCCGCAAATGATGATGCAAGGTGAGTAGATTATATCTACAGGGGGAAGTCGGGTGGATGGTGTATAGCACCCCCGCAGTCCGTAGATAGAATACTATGTAGTTTAACTGTGATAGTTAGGTGTATTATGGATAGTGTAGGGTTAGAAGTGACTAGTGTAGTTCATAGTCGTGAACCCTAGAATAGAATTACACCTACACGCACACCCTTGCATATTACTTATACTTGCACTGTGTTTGATGATATGGGATGACTTTGGAGATGAGTCGATGATGTGGGCTTGGTGCCGCGAGATCGGTGATTTGATATGATTCATATTGGGATATGACTTGTGATTCTTGCGGGCTTGGGATATGTGTTTACCCACGCATGCATACTTTATTGATGGTATCGATTTGTACTAGACATAGAGTAGTACCCCCAGATTGTATGATCTGATGATGATGATACATGTTATGTGATGAGATAGTGAGATGTTGACCTGTACCCAGCTATTGGGATGCCGTACGATGATTTACCGTACGAGCCGATATTGATAATAGATCCGCACTCATAACTCGAGGATGTCCTACGATATGTTCTTGAGGCGGGATCACCGACTATATATCTATATATTTATCGACTCAGATTTAGATGGTTTCCACACCTACCCCTCCTGATTGACCCGATTCTTAGATCTTTAGTTTTCATAGTAGATGTTAAACTAGACCCGAGTCATACTTATTTCAAATGGCAAGCCGCGTTACTGTTCATTTACTATTCACTCTACAGTTCGCATTGCATTGCATGCTTATATGTTATTGATTCATATTCCTTGTGTATATGCCTTTACAAAGTTCCATGCTCATATTAGTGTTTCATATAGCATGCATTATAATTCATGGATTTCGCACTGTGATATGGTTGCATATGATGATTCTGGATTATTTTACTCCTGAGTATATATATATTAGTGGTATGGGACGCTGATATATATATACGCATACTTAATATATTATCATGATGATCTATACAGAGAAGCCTATGAGCTCGATGTGATGGGAGCCTATGTGCTCGGAGCCTATGAGCTCGATGTGATGGGAGCCTATGTGCTCGGAGCCTATGAGCTCGATGTGAGAGGAGCCTATGTGCTCGGAGCCTATGAGCTCGATGTGATGGGAGCCTATGTGCTCGGAGCCTATGAGCTCGATGTGATGGGAGCCTATGTGCTCGGAGCCTATGAGCTCGATGTGAGAGGAGCCTATGTGCTCGGAGCCTATGAGCTCGATGTGATGGGAGCCTATGTGCTCGGAGCCTATGAGCTCGATTGGAGAGGAGCCTATGTGCTCGGGGCCTTTATGGTCGATGGTATATTATATCTCCCCTACCCCATATTTATTGTATATGCATTGCATCACATATTAGTAGTACCTGATAGAGTACCTTCATGAATGCTGCATACATGTCGGATGCATGATATATGGGTTTCATTTGATATTGAGATATATAGTTTGTGTCAATGCTCGACGTTGATTTCCTGATGATTTAATTCATTGATACTTCATCATATTTACTTCATGCAGACATACCCTATACTGATGACATGTTATGACCTGAGTACCTGGCACTACATACATATTTAGATGTTACCTTGCCACCTTATCATACTTCAGATGTACTCTTGTGATTATATTACTGATTGTTGACTTAGGTTTATGTCTTGCATTCGGTTTCTGCTTGTAGATATTTCTATTCACGAGTTGGCAACTCACCCCTGTTGTGCCACAGTTCTTGCAGGTTCTGCCGTACAGGTTTCATTGCAGCATTTCTGGCACACTACTTTCTTGCGGGTGATTTGCTTTGGTAGGTGGATTCTTTCGCATCAAGAACCACCATTGTATTTATTTTATTCATTGTATCTAGAATTTCCATCAACCAAAAAACTTGTATATTGTTTCAGACCTAGACTTTAGTGATGTATTATTCGACCTTAGAGTCGCGCTTAGTAGTATTGCGGTTTTCTTGTTGCTTTTGAGTTTTCTTTTGGATTTGATCCTCGCCACTTGGCGTTGTATATTATATCGTTGTGTGGTTGTGACCGTCAATTGACGAAGAGCTAGCTCCCGCTTGGGGATGCCTTTATTATTGCATATATTGTTATCCTTGTTGTACCCCATTCGGGGCCAGTTTTACAAAAGAAACTCTGCCGAAATTTTTAGAAAAGACTGTACTGTTTTAAAATGCATATTCGGCTTAGTTATTTAAAAACCTTGATTTCAAACATGTTTTTCTTCACTTCTTTAAACCAGTTTCTTTACTTATTCTTAAAAAATGGTTTTAGATTTCTGGGCTTTTGGCTTACTTGGATCAGATGGAGTCCTATAGACTTCATATGGTTCAAGGGTCAGTCACGTGCTCTTTCGGGTCGTGACAAACACATAATCTTGAGGGTATGGGGAAATCAAAAGTGTAACTAAAGTGTAGCTTAAAAGGGTATTACTTGATCCGTGGTCCCGGGGGATAACGGGACAGAATCATTCGTGATTCTTACTTTATCCGTGGTCCCAGGGGATAACGGGACAAAGTCAACCATGACTCCCACTACCTGATCCGTGGTCCCGGGGGATAATGGGACAAAGTCATCCATGACTCATAGAAAGGTTGTGCAGTCTACCGATTTTCTTAGTTAGAGAGTTGCAATAGAGGAGGATATTTATATTCATGAGCTTGAAGGGTTCGTAATTGATGGCAAGGATGTCTATGTTTGCTAATTGAAGAAGTCGCTTTATGATTTGAAGCAGTCTTTGAGACAGTGGTACAAGCAATTAGATCAGTTTATGTTGGAGATTGGATATACAAGGAATATTAAGAATCGGTGCATTTATATGAGTCTACTAGACGATGGGTCCCGGATTTATCTTTTATTATACGTGGACGATATGTTGGTGGCATCACGCATCATATCAGAGATCAACAGGTTGAAACAGCAGTCGAGTCAGGGGTTCGAGATGAAAGATTTGGGGCTGCAAAGAAAATACTTGGCATGGAGATTGTCAGGGAGAGTAAGTATGGTGAGTTGCGTCTGCGACAGAAATATTATATCAAGAAAGTTCTCGCTCGGTATGAGATGGAGAAGGCAAAGACCGTGTCTACTCTTTTAGGGATGCACTTCATGCTTTCGGCGAACTTATCACCGGGTTCGGATACAGACAGAGAGTATATGTCTATAGTGCAGTTTGATGTATGCGATATAGGCAGTTTGATGTATGCGATAGTTTTGCACGTGTCCAAACATTGCACATGCAGTTGGGATGGTCCGCCGATACATGGATATTCCGGGAAAGAAGCATTGGCAGGCTGTAAAATGGATTTTGAGGTACTTAAAGGGTACTAGGGGTTCGGTTTGTTATTCAGCAAAGGCAGTACGAATGGTTGTATTATGACAGGATATTGTAACTCAGATTTTACTGGTGATAGGGACAGACAGAGGCTGTCATGGAAATCGACGTTACTGTCCATTATCGTATTATCGACGACACAGGCAGAGTTGATAGCTGCTATGGAGGCTGTCAAGAACGCCATATATTTGCGTGCATTGATGGATGGTATGGATGTTGTGCAGGATATCATGGAGGTGTTTTGCGACAGTCAAAACGCGATTCACTTGGCGGAGTATCAGGCTTATAGTTCGAGAACTAAGCATATCGAGATGAAAGATTTCTTTTTGGAGAATGAGAAGAAGATTATTTCGCTTACGAAGATTGATACCTAGGAAAATCCGGCGGATTCATTTACGAAGATGGTCTCATTTTCAAAGTTCAAGTTTTGTTTGGACTTGATTTGCCTAGTTGCTTGATAAAAGCTACAGACGGCGAATTTCAGAGTTCCAAGTTTTTTCATGGAAGTATAGAGATTTTTGCGAATTTGAATCAAGATGGAGATTGTTGAAATTAATTGCAAATCAAAACCGAGATCAAATGCTCAAAAGCCTAAAAGTGAATACGTGCGGTGCACATAATGGGGATTTAAATTAATTAATTTAAATTCCGAACTTATCTCTAAAGCCTATGGATATATATGTATATATTAATTGATTCCTTAGGCCTAAGAGGAAATCTAGAGAGCCTTGAGAAGTTTGTTGCGGCATGCATATATATCCACATAGAGCCTCAATTAATGTCTGCATCCACAAATTAAAAATGGCTGCGTGAATTAAAAATCCACATAGCCAAAATATTGGCAGCTGCAGCAGCAAAGCTTTGGAAGCCGAGAAAGGCAGAGAGAGAGAGAGATTTGTATCGCAGAGATTGTCTCTTGTAATTCTTCGTTGAATAGTGGCAGCAATTCGTCGACGGTTTACACGATTAGGTACAAGTACGCATGGAACCATCTTGTGTCCTTAACTTGGTGTGTTTTTTTCCTTTATTGTTTTTGCCCGGTTGCTGCGTTGTGGTCTTTTTCATTAGTTCCGATTCACGCATATCGATCATCCGCCGCGAACGTTGGTGCTATTTTCACAACCTACTAAATCTAATAACTAGCTAAGATGGAAAAACCAATCAAGGCTTATTGATAATGAGATTTTGTATAGGAATTTTAGGGGATGGGTGATTGGTCCAATTTGCCCGACGACATTTGGATACTGATTGCCAAGAATAGATCGATATAGATACGAAAAGAAATCAGTACCAAGATTTTACGTTTTATCAAGGGAAACTTTTCATGTTCGGCATGGAGGTCCATTGGTAGTTTGTGATGTTGGTCGTGAGCCTAAGATTTCATTCATTCGCGTTGAGGAAAACGAGTATCCAGATCTAGAAAGCATTGGACAACAATATATCTTGGAATAATCAGGTGACTTGTTACTGGTTTGAAGGGTTATAAGTTGCGACAGGAAGAGAATCCCTTGGTACAAGACATACAGGTTTCATGTTTATAGATACAGTGGAAATGCAAAAGGGTGGAGTAAGGTCGAAGATTGAGGCGAGCATTCGCTGTTTGTTGGAGGCAGTCGCTCAATCTCAGTTTCGGTCCGTAATTTTAGAGGTTACAAGCCGAATTGCGTCTGTTGCTTCGATGATTATATCGAAGGTATTCATGGCCACAAGGCCGATGCTCAAGTGGACTGTGGCGTGTTTTTCTTAGAGGATGGTTGTGTCGAGCCGTGCCCGCGGGATGCTTTGTCAATATGGAGAGCACCAGGATTGTGGTATGAGCAAAATTTGTAAAGTCGAATTAGATTGGCCCTGTATCATATTTTCTTTTATGACTTCAATACCGAATCTAATTTATGGATGCAGAAGATGTTAATCTATGGATGTCGAAGATGTTCTGGAATAATCTGTAAAAAATGCAATAAATATTACTTCAAAAGTTTGTTAAATGTGAAACTTGATTTAGATCCCATTTTGGTTCTCACTTAATAATCTTGTATGTTTCTTGAAAGTTGAAACACAACAACATTTCTTGGCAGTTTTCAGAATTATTAAAATTTTTGAGTGAATATAATAAATCTATATTGAGAATAGATTTTATGAGTTAAACACTTAATAAATATATATTATAGATTTTATGAGTTATAAACACTTAATAAATATATTTATTATAGATTTTATGTTTTTCACCATGTGTCATGCTCCGAACCAAATTGAAAGTACAAATTTAATGATGCAGCCTTTCAAAGTTTACAAATACTCAATATTTTTGCACGGTACAAAAAATATAGAGGTTTGATGTGAAGATTTTCATTATCCTAACATGTATTTGAAATCTGTTATCTTAACTAAATGCTTTTCAGCATCTTTTCAAAAAAAATAAAAATCTACCATATCAACATATGTTCACATGCTTGAATAAAGATGACATGGACAGTCTTATAATTAAGATTTTTTCAAGATTCTCAGAAAATTTAATTCCAATTAATTATTAGAGAATTCTAATTTAAAGCAAATTCATTGAAACAACTTATCCATCATTCATGGTATGATACAAGAACGGTTGAGATTTAACCAAAAAAATGATAAAACTTCAAAATAATTAATAGTAGAGATGTGAGCCACTTATAACATTAGACACGGAGTAGTGATTCACTGCTATTATTACTGTTACAATAACGTCTACCCCACATCACACCTCAAAGTACCAAGATAATGATAAATATAAACAAGTCACAACATGTTACTCAATATCCCATAGACATAGCAGAAATTGCCAGAAATGTACAGTTAACACTTTTCATGGGCTTTTATTCCGAACCGTGGCATAAGAAATTGACAACCCCATCTGGTTTCTCACTCAACAATCATATAAGTTTCACAACAACAAAAAGAAACAACAATTCTCAGCAGATATACATTTCAGCAAAACTGCACAAATATATATCGTTTGTAAAGAAACCGAATTTCTAAGCCTTGAACTTCTGGGTGAATTTCTCAACACCATCCTTGCAATCTTCGACTGCTCTCCTCGCTTTATCGCCGACGCTTGAACCAAACCCAGATGTGTTTTCTTTGAGCTGTTCTATCGATCTACTTGCTTTCAAAACAACTCTCTTTTGTATCTCTACGGCACGAGTCGAAGTTTTAGCTGCTAGATCTTTCAGAATTGAAATAAATGAGTTTATCTTCTGAATTACTCTGTCTATTGAAGCAGAAGACTTGATTTTCATTCCAGAAGCCATTGCCTTGAGTTTTTCGACTAAGTTTTCTGCTCTGCTTACTGTCTCGTCAATTTGAGGTTGTTGTTGTCCAGCAGTTAGCCATGTGACTCCAGTTACAGCATCTTCTTGAAGATCTTCATCAACGACGACTTTGATTCCGTGCCGCTCCCATCTGTCTCTCGCTTCCTCAAGAGCTTTGGCGTGCTCTCTAGCTCGCTTAGCTTCTTCCTCTGCCCAAGCCCTGTTAAATAAATTTAAAATAAGAACTTTAGTATTAGCTTATTTTCAGTGACATTGAATAGAGGACTTGAGCACAATGGAAAGCCACATCCAATTTTTTTTTTTTGGGTCGGCTACTTGAATCTTTAAACTCTAATCAGCTCTATATGGGGCCACTAATGAATTAGCACCTGCAAGATCCTGATTTACAGATCCAGTCATGTTTATTCTGGTCTGTATTATTTTGGAGGATTTAATGTGAGGAGTCCACTTCAAGTAATTATATGCATATGTTACGAGTCTGGAGAATGACGACTCTGAATCCATCAACATATTCACATAAAGTCACAGTGATCCCATTCGACTAAAATGTAGTAACCAAGGTATTTAGCTTATTCGGTCACAAAGTGCATGACATCAGAAAATGCATATATTCCATCCATTAGCTTTTGGTCACTTGCATTAGATATGTGGCCTGTGCAATTTGACAAATTTCAAAATGAAGGAAAATAAATAAATAATGTTTAACCAGTCTTTGATTTTGTATAGCTTTCCATTTAAGGACAGCAACATTGCCAATCTACTCTATCTTCACATTGTTCTTTTAGTTTCCTACACATGGGATACAGTCAACAATCATCAAGAAAATATTGTTATATCAAAGGTGTGAATCATATGATTCGCTAAGATGCACAATTCTTGGCCCCGTTTAAGAGGAAAAAAAACTCCAACGCCAAATATCATAGGATATGCAACAAAATTTATTTTTAAAAAGAAATGCAAAAGAATGCTACTATGCTACTATGCAGCAACAAGGAAATATGAACTTATCCAAGTTTTGGAGTTGGGGAAGAAAGCTTTTTACCTAGCCATGGACAGAGCCTTCCTCTCCACTTCCAGTTCATACTGTAACTGGACGATTTTCTGGTTCTCACTTTCTGTTTCCTTTCGAAGTTTATTAATCCTATCCCTCTCAAAAGATATCTCCACCTTGTTGCTAATGAGATCTTGCAACTGTTCTTCCACTTCATGCCTTAGCTTCGAAAGGACTTCCATTTCTGATTCAATAGCAGCCCGTCCGTTTATGAGAGCATTACTTTGTTCCTCTCCTTCCGCTTTTAACCTTTCCAGTTCCAGCCTTGCTTCTTCAGCCAATTTCTCTAAAGAAATTGTTTTCTCCCTTTCTTTTGCAAGCTCCGACTCAAAACTAGCATTAAGCTCTTTCTCAACTTGTGCTACTAAAGCAGTGTGGGCATTCACAACACTCTCTGCTAATGATTCTGCTTCAATTCTTGTAAGCTCTTCTCCAACGACCTCAGCAGCCTCACCAGTAGCAAGAGCAATAGCAGCTTGAGCTTTTGTCACAGGTTTGTTCGGCTGAAACAATCTGGTATAACCTATAAAATGCATACCAAAAGGATAATAAATCATTAAATTAAGAGTGAATTTCACTAAAACACATTTAAAAGTATCACTGTTTTGTACTAAACCACCTTAACAATTTTTTTTTAAAAATTACAGTAGCTTCCCTTAAACTGTTACATTTAAGGGTATTTTAGTAAGAAAGTACTCGTTTAAAACCCTAAGGAAGCTTACTGTAATTAAAAAAATTAAAAAGTTTAGTGAACAATGACCATGGTTAAGGTATTTCAGTGAAATTTAGCCTATTATTAAATAAGACAACGATCGCTTTTTAAACATAGACAATTCAGGGAGAAGGCAGCAAGCAATATAAAGGAAGCAATATAAAGGTAGAAAGGATACCAAAAGCAAGAGCTGTGATGCTTTGTTCTCCAGTAGATAAGTCAGCTACCAAAGCGGGCCAAGCATCTTTGTCTATTTTATCAACATCTATATAACCAGAACACTGGTACAGATACTGGTTGTTGAAAAGATAATTGTCGTTTATCAGCAAATGATATTCCAATTTTCAACTAATGCCAGGAAAAAAATTGAATTCATGAGTTTAAAATTTCTTATTACCTTTCTGTCGACTTCTGGAAGTTCTCTTTTCTCCAAAGCCATTTTCCAGCTGACAAGATCTTGACGTGATACAGGGCTGCCATGCCAATGGTTTCAAACAAATTTTTTAGTTCTTTTGGAGGGGAAAACATGAAATATATGGAGCAAAAAAGGACTTTGTGCAATGTCACCTCTCAGGACAGAAGAATAAAGAACCCTGGTGTACACTGGAAGTTCCATTTAAATCAGAGATTGAAAGCTTGCTCGAGATTATTCCAGCTTCAGCTAAGCCTGTCCTTTCATTGTGACAAGTAATCATAGAATCAGTTATATAGATTGCTTCAATTGCTAGATGTCTGCATCAATTACACATTTTACCTTGAATGCATCGATAGTCAGGGTCTTCAGGAGTGACATCATCAAATGCAAGCTCTGTTACATTCTCTATGAACATTGCAGGGTACACTTTTGAAATTGCACTCCTGTGAGGGGGGGAAATAATGATAGAACCAGTTAGATGTTGTCATCTAATATTTCCTAACCATATTAAATATAGAATGGATCAGAAAAGATCATCAGACACCATTCATATTTCCGCGTGACACCTAATACATGCTTCAGTTCCATATGCAAAGCAAAGGTAGGACATGTATACCTAGAAAGAGTACTGCTTGCAGATACCAACCAACGAGCATACTCCCGGCGAGTACATAAATCACCTGGTTGAACATCAGTCTCGATAACCTAAAGCAAAAGGTCATGGGATAAAAATTGAGACCTAATGTTTTAGATTAACAAGTAATTTTTTGTTAAATATGCACAGTATGAAAATATAGGTATGCAAGGCTTGCAGAGTTAATGGGTGAACATATTTGGAAAAGCACAGAAATATAGTGCAGAAAATTGCAAAGTTGAAATGTCTTAAATATCTAGCAAAAGAAGGTTATATTAACCTCAAATCCTTCGAATGAATTTTGAATGTAGAGATATTTAAAGAAATGCATGATTATATTCTTCTTAAATAAATATACGAGTACGTGTAAAGTACATGTGTGTGGGAGAGAGTAAAGAGAAAATGAGAGGACTAAAAAGTGTGACAATTTGCAAGGAATTGACGGGGATGCTATAAGTATAAACATAAATGAGCTTGAGATATAGTTAGGAGAAACTGGCACATGGCGAATACATCTGACTAAAAAAGGACATTTTCTAATCAAGGAGATTTGGCCAAGAGTTGTAGCATGATGAATTTCAGAAGCTTCCTTGGGTCTCCCATAACAAATATTAGACTATTGTAGCATCCTAGTCCGATCGTATGTTTCTTTTTCTTTTGGATATATTGGGTTTTATTTTATTATTATTATTATTATAACTTGGAGTTTAATTATTTTAATCAAGATATATACATATAATTATGGTTTTTCAAGTTTATCAAATAGGCATATTATTAGTATTTAAATATTTATTTGTCTAACATTATTTTGTGACCATATTTATATTTTAGTATTATAATTTAAACAAAAAATATTTTGTTTGGTATTTCTTTAAACAATATATATACACAAGATTTTACCCCTATTTAAATCGTATTTATAAGATATTTTGTCTAACGATATTTATTTAGTTAAAATATTTAGTTTTGACAAGTCATGAAAGTCCCTGTTAAATTTTTTAACCATATAAATATTTTTGCTAAACTAACTCAATTTTCTCTCTCCAATCACCATATATCTCTCCGCCTGAACTTATCTCTCATCTGATAACTCTCTGTCCTTTCAAAACAAATACTATTTTTTCTCTTTCCAATCAATTCTCTCCCCAAAAAATATCTTTTTCTAACAGATTTCTCTCTTCATATTCTATTTTATCTACATATAGTTTTCTATATAACTAATTATATTTCACCAAACCCCCGCTCTTTCTCTATATATATTCCCTAACAAAATCTCTCTCTACATATATTTTTCTATATAACTAACTATATTTCACCAAACCCCCGCTCTCTTTCTCTATATATATTTACTAACAAAATCTCTCCAATCTAATCTAATCTCTCTTAGCAGATTTTCTCTATCTCAAATCTACTCTCTTTAATTCTTTTTCTACAAACCTATATATATATATATAATTGAAGATATTTTGTTATGATAATTTAATTGAAAATATATTTTAGTTATATATATATAGCAACTAATTATATTTATTTTAACGAATCCATAACCATATACATATCAACATATATTTTTACCATATACTAGTAAATGTATATACATATAATTTCCTATTATCCTAACTATATACAAACTAATATCCATATATACAACTTTTCTAATATTTTATACAAGTATATAACAACCCATCATATCTCTCTTCTATATTTATATATCTTTCTCTCTCTTAAAATCAAACCCAAGTCTCATCTCATCAGAATATCTTTCTCCCTCTCCGATTATAATAATCTCTCCAATCTTTAACAGCATTTTTCTCTTCCCTATAAAAAACAATCTAATAATTATTCTCTCCTTCTCATATAAATCAACCTTCTCTCTTTCCCATCACACTATTTTCTTCTTCAAAATTAGCCGAGCCATCAAAACTTGGAGTTGCGTTTCGTGTCGTCGTGTTTATCTGTCTCCGAGGCAAGTACTCGGATTTTTTCAGCCGATGCAACATCGTCAAATATCGTAATAAATTCGTAGTCTATAATATTTGAATAAAAATTGTATTATTGTGCAATTTCACTAAAATACCACGTAGTTATTATATACATGATAAAAACCTTAGTTTTATACTGGTCACATAAATTTGCATGCTGGTCACATATATATAGCTTATATTTAGACTTATTTGCATAGTTAATATAAATTTTAATTAGTAAATATGAGTTAGCATTTCATTAAGTTAAATAATCAATTCACTTTTATTTTTTTGTTGAATCTTTGTAGAATATAACTTACATAATATAGTGCTTAGTGAACAGTAGTTCAGGATAATTAAATTATATATATATATATATAGATAGATAAGATCGTATCATTGTAACATCAAAAAAAATACAATATATAATACAACAAGAAATTACGCATTGTTACTAATAGTATGAAGTAGAACGCTTAAGTGCATTTATATAAGATAACTTAATTGTTTGTGTTTTAATACCATTGGTATTAATTTTATATAGTTAGCTTTGTGTTTTTATTAACAATCAGACCGTATGCTATTAAATGAAACCTTATGTTCATCATGCATGAAATAAAAACCCTAGGATATCTAGAACACTCATTAATCATATTAATCCTTTAAAACCATATTTTAATTTAATATTCTTCCCAATAATAAATCCGGATATTAAATGGAGATGCTTGCAAATTCATGTAGATTCTTATTTACATTATTGATACTTTCGTATTATATCGACTGTATTTGACATACTACTTGAGATTATTATTATCGACCTGCTTGACATGACATGCATGTTCACGATTACTGTTTCCTTACATTAAAACGATATCACTAATTAGAATGTTGAACATTCATGCCATGAAACAATTACTCGTGCATATATGTTTACCATATTGTACTATCATCGTGACTTGTCCTGCTTTCCTGTCCACTCAGCATTCTATATTGTGATTAAATTTATTACCATGTTAGGTATAAATACGCGGGGGGTTGGGTTAGTTTGAGTGTGCGTTTGTACAACAGGATTTCAAGAGTCCCATGCCGACAGCTCGTATTGTGGTATATCGGTCGCTTGTTATTACAGCTCGTACCGGGCTATTTCGGTCGCTTGTTCGTTCCACAGTTGGGCCCGTGTTTCTTTGCCACTGGGCCCTACCCTTAGGTTAGGAATACTCCTGCAGAGCTTGACGCACACACTCGAGCTCACGATATGATAGATTACCTTTTAATGACCAGTAGGATATGACTTGACCTGTTTATATATCCATTTTATATTATTACTATATCCATATGTATTTATAAACATGCGCACACAGGCTTCACTCCACTTACATACTCATGTTATCATACTGCATACACCCCTTTTACGTTGAGTACTTGTTGGGATGTTCTAACATCCCTGAGATTTGCCGACATCCCTGAGATTTGTCATCTCAGGTTTAGAGACGGATTTTCAGGCTGAACAGGATTAGAGCGGTTATTAGGACTTTGTCAAAAATCAGTAGCCCGTAGGTTTTTTTTTTCCAATTAGTATTTACCATATGCACCCTTGTGGGACATTAGGACTTATATATCTCTTTTAGATCTTGTTTTATTTCGAACCTATTGTACTGGATCTTTATTTGCATCCATTAACCACTATAATCTATTTTTAGTATTCCTTGTGAATTCCTTGCAGCTTGACTATTAGTATTATCTCTTTTATTATTGGATTTTATCTTTGACAGGTTGGCTAAACAGCCTTTATGTGACTATGGGAGGATCTTTCCTTACTGTAAATAGCACGGCTGGCGTTCGCTGCTCTCCGTATTCCGTATTTTAGGAAGCGGGACGTGACAAGGTTTTGTTGGTATCAGAGCCAGCTTGACGTCGAAGTTGGTCTTGGTTCTACCGACCTTTTAAGTTAAAATCATGTCTAGATTGCTCTTAGCGTGTCATGCTGCATATTCCATTGACTCTGATCGTAGGATTCGGGTGACTGAGATAGAATTACGTTATTGTACCCATGTACCGCAGCATGGTTACAATGCGTAATTCTGTTTATATAACTTAGAGTTCTACCCTTAATTTATTTCCACCGATTTGATTTTCTTGCACATGCCGACTTCTCGAGCCAAGACCGTGACTCTTCATGCCCTAATTTGTTTCCTTGGTCCTTAATTTTTCACCCATCTATTTTCATTGATCCTTGTAATTAATTCGCGATCTTGTATTTTCGTTCTTCTAAGTTCGCGATCGTACATTTCTTTTTCTTTTTCTTTCGGATATATTGGGTTTTGTTTTATTATTATTATTATTATTATAAGTTGGAGTTTAATACTTTTAATCAAGATATATACATATAATAATAGTTTTTCAAGTTTGTTAAATAGGTATATTATTAGTATTTAAATATTTATTTGTCTAACACTATTTTGTAACCATATTTATATTTTAGTATTATAATTTAAAGAAAAGATATTCTATTTGGTATTTTTTTAAACAATATATATACATAAGATTTTACCCCTTTTTAAATCTTATTTATAAGATATTTTGTCTAACGATATTTATTTAGTTAAAATATTTAGTTTTGACAAATCATGAGAATCCCTGTTAAATGTTTTAACCTTATAAATATTTTTCCTAAACTAACTCGATTTTCTCACTAATCAGCATATATCTCTCCCTCTGATCTTATCTCACTCACATGATAACTCTCTCATTTTAAAACAAATACTATTTTTTTTCTCTCCAATCAATTATCTCTCTCCAAACAAATATCTTTTTCCAACAGATTTCTCTCTCCATATTCTATTTTATCTACATATATTTTTCTATATCACTAACTATATTTCATCAAACCCGCTCTCTCTCTCTATATATATATATATATTTCCTAACAAAATCTCTTTCCAATCTAATCTTTCTCAGCAGATTCTCTCTCAAATCTACTCTTTAATTTTTTTTCTACAAACCTATATATATATATATATATAATTGAAAATATTTTGTTATGATAATTTAACTCAAAATATATTTTAGTTGTTTGATATCTTAAAATCATATATATATAGCAACTAATTATATTTATTTTAACGAACACATAACCATATACATCTCTACATATATTTTACTATATACCAGTATATGTATATACATATACTTTCCTATTATCCTAACTATATACAAACTAATATGCATATATACAACTTTTCTAATATCTTATAGAAGTATATAACCCATCATCTCTCTTTTATATTTATATATCTCTATTAAAATCAAACTCAAGTCTTATCTCATCAGAATATTTCTTTCTCCCTCTCCAATTATAATAATCTCTCTTCAATCTTTAACATTTCTCTCTTCCCTATAAAAAACATAATAATTATCTCTCCTTCTCATATAAATCAACCTTCTCTCTTTCCCATCACAATATTTTCTTCTTCAAAATTAGCCGAGCCATCAAAACTTGAAGTTGCGTTTCGTGTCGTCGTATTTATCCGTCTCCGAGACAAGTATTCTTATTTTTTTAGCCGATGCAATATCAGCAAATATCATAATAAATTCTTAGTCTATAATATTTGAATGAAAATTGTATTATTATGCAATTTCACTAAAATAAGACGTAATTATTATATACATAATAAAAACCTTAGTTTTATATTACTCACATAAGTTTGCATGCTGCTCACATATATATAGCTTATATTTAGGCTTATTTGCATAGTTGATATAAATTTTAATTAGTAGATGTGAGTTATCATTTCATTAAGGTTTTTTTTTGAATTTTTGTAGAATATGGCTTACATAATATAGTGCTTAATGAACAGTAGTTCAGGATAATTAAATTATATATATATATAGTCAGATCAT
Source organism: Agapanthus africanus (assembly GCA_030015575.1). Classification (NCBI taxonomy): domain Eukaryota; kingdom Viridiplantae; phylum Streptophyta; class Magnoliopsida; order Asparagales; family Amaryllidaceae; genus Agapanthus; species Agapanthus africanus. The sequence goes on from CM057346.1 coordinate 22,591,393, forward strand.
TGTAACATCAAGAAAATAAATATACAATATATAATACAATCAAGAAATTACGCATTGTTACTAATAGTATGAAGTAGAACGTTTAAATGCATTTATATAAGATAACTATATTGTTTGTGTTTTAATACCGTTGGTATTAATTTTATATAGTTAGCTTTGTGTTTTTATTAACAATCAAACCATATGCTATTAAATGAAACCTTATATTCATGCATGAAATGAAAACCCTAGGATATTTAGAACACCCATTAATCATATTAATTCTTTAAACTCATATTTCGGTTTATTATTCTTCCCAATAATAAATCCGGATATTAAATGGAGATACTTGCAAATTCATGTAGATTCTTGTTTACATTATTGATACTATCATATTATATCGACTGTATTTGACATACTACTTGAGACTATTATCATCGACCTGCTTGACATGACATGCATGTTCACGATTACCGTTTCCTTACATTAAAACGATATCACTAATTAGAATGTTATACATTCATGTCATGAAACAATTACTCATGCTTATATGTTTACCATATTGTACTATCATTGTGACTTTTCATGTTTTCATGTCCAGTCAACATTCTATATTGTGATTGAATTTATTGCCATGTTAGGTATAGATACGCGGGGTTGGGTTAGTTTGAGTGTGCGTTCGTACAACAGGATCTCAGGAGTCCCATGCCGATAGCTCGTACCACGCTATATCGGTCGCATGTTGCTACAGCTCGTACCGGGCTATATCGATCGCATGTTACTACAGCTCGTACCGGGCTATATCGGTTGCTTGTTCTTTCCACAGTTGGGCACGCGTTTCCTTGCTCCTGTGACCCTACCCTCAGGTTAGGAATACTCCTGCAGAGGTTGACGCAAACACTCGAACTCACGATATGATAGATTACCTTTTAGTGACCAGTAGGATATGACTTGGCCTGTTTATATATCTGTTTTATATTATTACTACATCCATATGTATTTATAAACATGCGCACATGGGCTTCACTCCACTTACATACTCATGTTATCATACTACATACACACCCCTTTTACGTTGAGTAATTGTTGGGATGTTCTGACATCCCTGAGATTTGTCATCTCAGATTTAGAGACGGATTTTCAGACTGAGCAGGATCGGAGCGGCGATCAGGACTTTGCCGAAGATCAATGGCCCGTAGGTTTATTTCTTTTCAGTTAGTATTTAGTATGTGCGTCCTTATAAAGCATTAGGACTTATGTATATCTTTTGGATCTTGTTTTATTTCGAACCTATTGTATTGGATCTTTATTTGCATCCATTAACCACTATAATCTATTTTTAGTATTTTTTGTGGATTCCTTGCAGCTTGACTATCAGTATTATCTCTTTTGTTATTGGATTTTATCTTTGACAGGTTATCTAGACAGCCTTTATGTGACTATGGGAGGATCTTTCATTACCGTAGATAGCACGGCTGGCCTTCGTTGCTCTCTGTATTCCGTATTTTGGGAAGCAGGGCGTGACAACTATAATGATCATAATGTTTTACACTCGATTCCAACATTTCTAAAAGGAAAATAATTCTTTTGTTATACAAATTAAAGTAAGAAAAGTTCCAATATTTCTACAGATCGTTTTAGATGAACCAGACACATTATGCCCACATTTAATAATGATTCAAGGGGGCCAAACGGAAGGATTATGAGTTTATGGCCGCTAAGAAATTTTGTTGGCGTCAGGTGTGAATGCAAGTTCCCAATCTCTTCAGATTACCGAACCTTATAATGTCAACAGAAGGTAACTATGACTATTTCTCAACTCCAGATGGTCATCAACCTTATAGAGCAGACATGCTACCATTTTGATTTGAGCTTGGACACAACTGTCAGCAAAAATCCAGAAGCTACTTAGCTGCTCTGTTTATGATAGTGTAATTTTATTAAGAATTTTCCTCACCTATTATCAGTATTCAGTTACAGGTAGCTGATGCACAACAGTTCACGGAACTGAATACAAAAATTTCTTGAGATTTCACCTCCTTACCTTCTTTGTCTACTTAGTTCATGTCATTAGTCAACTAAACTGTCTCAAGAGAAAAGGAGAAATATAAGTTGTAGAGCAAAAGAAGAACTACAAAAGAAATGCATAGCCAGCAACATTGAGCAATAGTTCGTCAGTTTCCATAATAGCAAGGATTTTTGTATATAATTTAATGACATGGAATTAATATCCAGTTAAAGTCCAGTTGCATGTCTGCAGCGGGATGGTTCATATAGAGGAAGGTACAACATAAGAAGGCATACATAATAAAAAGAATATGGTGAGTGGAAATACATCTACTCGAGAAGAAGTTTAAGTAAATTGAAGTACAATGATGACTACAATATGTAGGTACCTTTAGAACTTGTAAGGCTGCCAATGCCTGGCCCTGAACCTGGTCAACTATGGCAGGAACCAAAACTTTTCCAGGAGGCACCTGCAGAGCTGCAGAGACGAGAGATGGAGCAGGTATTCCAGCATAGGAGATGGTTTTCTCAGGCAATGCTGCCCCAAATGTTGAACTTCTACCGGTTGGGCTAGATATGCTTATATCAGGTTCATTGCCATAAGAATCAGCACGCACCTCAACAGGGAATGGTACAGATTGGGCAATGTTGGGATTAATAGATTCATTTGGGATTACCAGTTCCTTATTTTGATCAAGATCCAATTCAATGATTGTGCTAGATGGAATAGGATTGTACATATCATGAACTGCAGGACTTAAATTGCTAGACTCTGAAGGGAGCTGCAGCGTATCACTATTCTCAAGATCTTTTTCCTTTGAAACCAAAGTAGCAATATCCACCGTCTCTAAGCTATCATGTGAATTTACAATGCTCTCTAGTATTATAAGACTGGGTGTTGAAGGCTTACTTTGAAGTTGGCCTTCAAATTCACTTGAGACATCCAAAGGTATATCAGCGTGAGTTGAATTTTCTTCCTGATGGTCATTAATATGAGTTGTTGAATCATTGCCTAAAGAAATCAACTCGACATGACGGGTTGTATTTTCATTTGGGTCGTGTTCAAAAGCTGGTTCAGGTGCATCGGAACTAAAATGATCAGGGGAAAGGCCAACATCGTTGTATGCAGAAAATTCCAGTGCACTGGGACTAGAGGTAGAAGGTGCAGAAACGTTATCAACATCTGGGGCAATTTGCATGTCATCTTGGTTATAGGCATCCAGAATAACATCAGCAACATTATCGTGGTGTTTAATGTTATCTTTCAGTGAAGTCTCAGAATGACAAATATTATCGAGGCCACTCCCAGTCGAATCTTCATTAATTTCTATATTAGGAAGAAAGTCCTTGTATATACCTGTCGGAAATTCCAAATTGGAATCATGTATCTTGCTCTCTTTGTCCGGTAGCATAACATCCTCCTCATTCCTGACTTCATCAACTCTTGCAATCTGATCCTCAGAAGTTAACAGCTCTTCTTGTTCTTCTGTTAGTGGTTCCATTTGATGTTTAACCCCTGCATGAACCAAATTTTCAGAAGCATATTTAACGGAATAGGAAATATAACCGTACAGATAAATCATGATTCACCTCCAAAGAATCAAGATGCCTCAAAAACAAAGAAAACCAGATCTAACGAGTTACAAGGAAAACAATCCTTTATCCTGAAGGTTTTGGTCAGCTCAAGACCTTACAAAATGTACAGACTAACTTGAGTTCTATGTATATATATTTGAGGTATTACCCTAGAGTGTTGTGAAATCGAATATCGATAAATTTAAAAATAAAGGCAATACTGCATACCAGAAGTACTTCTACCGCTTAGGGACAAAGATGCAAATGTAACTCCAGCTGTAAAAAGGACCCCAGCAAGTCCTGCTCCCAGCATTCCTGAAAGTGAACTACTAGAGAAGTGTCATTAGTACTCGAAAAAATACCTAATTCTAACAGCTGGGTGGAGATAGAAAACATGGCATAACTGCAATCCAATATAGAAACAATGCCTACTTCATTAATGAAAAACATTGTGCTTGCTTTTACAAGTCTGCTCAAAAGAAGTAACCGGTTCTTATAAAGTGTAGTGTTGTGTCTGTGTCCTGTGTTTTTTCCCGTTTTTGTTTTTGTCAGTGTAAAGAAGGCTCTTATGAGTTATAACCAGCATGACCAACCCTGGGAAATAAGAAAAGATACCCATCCAATTTCATTCTACTTAGGCGTTAATATTTTATTTCTTACATGTTTGTTACCAGAAATACCTGCTTATATGATCCTCGATATGTCACCAGAAATACCTATATTAAAATCAATTTTTTATGATATATATATATATATATATATATATATAGAGAGAGAGAGAGAGAGAGAGAGAGATTAATGGAGGAAAGAGGCCATAGGAGGGAATTCCCTCCTATGGCGTCGAAAAAATACCCCCTCCATCAATTTTTCCGACGATCGGCCCCCATCATCTTCATCGTCATCATTTAAGATGTGGGTACACCAAATTTCATGTGATTCTACAACTTTTTCACCGTTGATTTAGTGGGTTCAAAATTAACGGTTTACCGACAATAGAACTTTTTACATTGCTAAATCAACGGTGAAAAAGTTGTAGAATCACATGAAATTTGGTGTACCCACATCTTAAATGATGACGATGAAGATGATGGGGACCGATCGTCGGAAAAATTGGTGGAGGGGGTATTTTTTCGACGCCATAGGAGGGAATTCCCTCCTATGGCATCTTTTCTCCATTATTCTCATATATATATATATATATATATATATATATATATATAAGTTGAAAAAATTAAAGAGGTCTTCCCCTACCCCAAACAAGTCTCTTGCTTTGGCTTCAAGTGCATCGACTCTAACAATATAAGAACCGGACATGTTCCACAAAGATTTTTCGATACAGTTAAGTGATAACTCAAAGCAATAAGTCCTTTATGAAGAAAGCAAACAGCTAAGCAAAACATGAGTCTGCATCTATTCAAAATATGCTCTAACAATAGTATCAACAAGGTCACCCAAAAAAAAAAAAGCAGCTTTAAATTGAAAGCAACATTTGTGAGCCATGCCTTAATATTCAACCCTATTGCTCGTTTGTTCCCATTGCTTTAATATCCTACCATTAATCACATAATTTAGTGATTGTTGAGCTAACAATTGTTTTAAGTCATCTAATGATTACAACTCCCAACATTTCACGATGTGGAAGTATAGTTCAGTCTTTCGTCCCACAATTATATATTGAGCAACTCAAACTCTCACGATTACATATTGAGCAAATTCACAGCAAAGGGAAACCCCAGAATTGAATTCTAATAAAATCCAAAGCAATACCTCTTACCTCCAAATCGATCCTTGCTCTTCTTCGGATCGCCGCCTTCTCCATCATCGGATCCAAACCAACCAGCGAAAGGATCCTGCGATCGATTGTTGTTGGTCCAAGACTGGGATTCGCCTCCATTATTAGCAGAGACGAATCGAATCCGGCGACTCGAAGGACGGAACCGGAGCTTGAAGAAGATCGAGGAGGGTCTGATGATGCTCCTGTGGCCGAATCGGAGCTGCAGTGAGTTGGGAGAGGAGGGGCTCGCTATGGACGCCATTAGGGTTTCTAGGGTTTCTTCAAAGAGGGCGAGAGAGATGATGATGATAATGATGGAGGAGAGATTGAAGAGTGAAGATAGAGACCGAGTTTAGTGTGGCTTGTCTCTGCTTGGTTTGTGACTTTGCGAAAAAGGACTTTTATGTTTTGGGTTTGCGAAAAAGGACTTTTAGGTCCCTGATTTGTGATTAAATTTGGATTGGTGCTTTAGTAGTACACTATAATCTTTAAAATTTGGTTTAAGCCCTTTATTTTGCTTGTGAATTTTGATCGTTTTGAAGAAAATAGCCCGGGTTTACAAGAAAAACTCTAACTTTTAGAAGGTTAAAATGTAATTTTATTTCGAATCCATTTTTTATTTATAAGAAAAATGATATGCGTCTCTCTCGTGTCTCTTCGAACGTCTTTCTCTCTTCATTCATAAACAAATTTTTTCCTCTCTTAAGAGTTCCCTTACGTGTTTTTCGATTCGTCGAAAATAAGCGTATAAAATTTTTCTGATCAACGGTGTTTAATCTAAATAAAAAATTATGAAACTTTTAGCTTAACATAAATTTTCTGCTAAAGTAAGCTTTCTTTTATGGACGTATATTGCTTTGCTGATTTTCATGATGCAGTAGTAGAACATATTGTGTTTAAGGAAACCAATGTTTTCTTTCAATGAATGAGGACAAGAGCCATATGACCAGATAAAAATAATATGTTTAAATGCAATAAAACTCTCTCCTATATAAAAAAATTATATGTTATAAATCAACATGACAAAAGAAAGTGAATTTCATACCCATTGTGTTTATACTAAACATATCCAAACCAATTTTCATCACTAAATCAATGTCACCGTGTTTAGTATAGCAGATTTTTAGATCATAAAGCTCATACTGACTATAAAACTTACTGCACCAACAAGCTATATTGGTCATCCAAAAGTACAGCAAGTGCTTGATCTCCGATCATCTTAAAACATATTTCTCTTAAATATCTTCTTAACATATACCCATTGATTAACTTATTTTGTTTTGTTTTTATTTTTTTACGAGAACATAAAACTATTCATTTAGAATGTATAAATAAACCATTTAGTAACAATTTTTTTAATCATTGTATTCTTCCTTTGCAATCATGCAAATCAAAGGCCGATTTGAGGAGAAGACCGGATACAACCTCACCGAAATAATAATAACATCACATACTAATAACTGCAAATTTGGGAATCACTCGACGAACCCATTGGTTCATAGGATACTCAATCGGAAACAAACAACAGCTCAATAGACACAGTGTCAGTTACTTCAGGTTAAGCCCACAATGTCGGTTATGTTCAGCTAATATTTTGGAGACGGTGGAACACTTGCCGGAGATTGCTCTAGCCTAATAGAATTTTCTGCGTACATTGCCAACAGATGTATGTATGAACCTGACTTACACTGCGTTTGAAGACTTGACCAAATATTTACCTATGCAAGGTTGCCGCTATCGTGACAGGAAAACCATGATTGTCTATCCGATTACGGTCTGGTCATGATGAAAGTTCAGATCGTCTAAGAGATTCTGGAAGGCTGACCACAACTCACAACGTGAACAAAGTGATGAGGTTAGGAAAACAACTCTTCTCATTGGAGAAAGAGAATGGTGTGTACTCGTAGATGAAGCAGGATCAAAGTTTTGGGTCTAGGTTACTCATGGATGCATAAGGATCACATCAGAATATATATATACATAGAGAGAGAGGTATGAACCGACGGACTTTTTTTAAAAAATGAGCCCTCGGCCCAATACACATACTCTCGTGTGTTTTACCGATCTAAACTGGACATCTTGATGAACGCTTTCGGGGTCTTTAAATCCGGATTTTTTTTGTATATAGGGATTTTATAATATCTAGATCAAGATGACCGGTTTGGATCAGTGAAATACATGAAGGTATATGTGTTTTGCGGCGATGGCTCGATTTTAAAAAAGGCTCTGGGCCCGTCACTATCTTTCTCTCTCTTTATATTTTTATATATAAAAGAGAAAATCATACACCAGAACTTTAGATGAAAACATTTAGAAGAAGCAAAAATCTAATCGCAAAAAAAAACGTGCCAATATTATCATCATGCCCTTTCTTGCAAATTAGTGGACGTTGCTGTGCGGGGCCCGCATATTTGTCCCATGGGAATCGCATTGTGATGCAGCGACAACCGAGTGGGTTTCAATCCCCTTCTTCTCTCTGTCGTTGCCAACGGCGCTTCTAAATCCCTGAAATTTTCGATCTTGAAATCGTTTTTCCCATGGATCGAGATGCAGGTATCGTTCTCAAAACCCTAGATTTTTTTATCCTTTTTCCGCAAATTTTGATTTGATTTTGGTTGGTTTTGTTCTATTGTGAGGTTCAGTGATCGAATTCCTTGGGCATGTGCCATTGCTGCAGAGGCTCCCTAGTTCCTCTCTCATAAAGATCGCAGAGCTTGTTAAGGTCAAGTATTACGGTGAGATTCTCGATTTGTTTTGGTATTTTACGAAGCATTTTAATGATTTATCTTGGATTTCTTGATATTCCTATTGGTCCTAAATGCGAAAAATGGAGAAGCAGATTATTCACGTTCGCGGTGTGATACACGGAAGATTAAGACTTATCAAAAAGAAAATATTGGACTTAAATATAGGATTTGTTTTTTCCAAGGTTTTAAATATCGGATATTGGAACCGGATGAGTGTTTTCTATATTGGTTAGCGGTATCGGATGATATATCGCCGATACGAGTTACATATTCAGATCAGATACCGGTGTCAGATATATCGGTATCGATGTTGGGCATTTTGGATGTCAATATCGAAAATTTCACCATACCGATTGAACATATTGGTCTACTTTATAATCGATCATTGTACATATTTAATTTAATAAAATTTATAAAAATTGATGAGAAAATCTCAAGATGGGAATATGGGATCGGGTTTAAATATTTTAGTTTGTGTCTTTGGATTCTAAATGAGTTTCGGGTATAGGTTTGAAACCTAAAAGGATATAAAGCTAGATCATTTTCTCAAATAAATGCAATATTGGCGATATTTAAACCGATACGATATACCGATATATCGACCAATATTAGGTTAAAACAATAAACCTCCTTATCGATATAAAATTTATCTGTGCATGGCCGATACCGATATATCGGCGGTTACAACCGATATTTATTTCACTACTTTTTTCTTTTAATCTCCACCGTCCGTGTAGCACACTATGAACAGTGGATAACCTGATTCTACAAATTTTTTTTGCATCAAATAGGGATTCTAATGTAATTTAACTCCCAAAATCATAGCTAATTATAGTTAGAACCTTCAGTCAAAGTGTTGAGGTGAACAACCAAACCTAGGATTTATGAAGTTGAAATTTGTGCGAAATTTGAAGTTGGGATTGCTAACCCCACTTTTATAGAGAAACAAAGCTTGTGAACAGAAATAACACTTTCCTTGTGTATATGAATACATACACTGGCTTACGTGTGACAACAACGAAGCTAATTGTGAAAGGGAATAGAGTCTAATGAAATGGAAGGGATAAGGAAAAATACAGTGCCATGTTTAGTAAGAAATTGGTTTCGTGCTATGTAATGAGGGCGCGCTTTGGTCGAAAAGCAAGTGGCCTTTTCATCATTAGGCAACCATACTTTCCAGCTATGTTTCTTTCGTATTCTGTGAAGCATGCATACAGTCACGAACACGATACGTAGGTACGAGGTCGACGCGACTCCGAAATGTTAGCACGATAAATTCCTTTAAAAAATATAAGGATTCAATTACACGACAATATGTCAACTTTGATACACATATAGAATGAAAAAAACCAAGATTAAAGATGCATAAAAACTAATAAAATATCAAACATTAAACCATTATAATAACTACATTCGTTACAAAAATTAACAAACAAAAACAAAAAATACCAAGATTATTAAGCGAAACCTATGTTCATCCTAATTGTGATCCTAATTGAAAGCATTAAAAGACATGCTCATCCAACAAAAGAACAACATCTGAATATTTCTTATCTGCATTGGAAAAAAAGTAAAGTGCAGGATTGGGTAGTGCCGTAGTGGAAGTCAACGTTTTAATCAGCTTTCCGATAAAAAAGTTGCTATTTACTTTCAACCCCCCACATACATACGAACACACGCACACCTACATACACATACACACATATACATAGATACGCGCGCGCAGCTTTCCGATAAAAAAGTTGCTATTTACTTTCAAACCCCCCCCCCCACATACATACGAACACACGCACACCTACATACACATACACACATATACATAGATACGCGCGCGCGCGCACGTACATACATATACATACACATGCGCGCACGCACACACATACACGTACATACATATACACATACATACATTCATACACACATACATACATTCATACACACATACATGCATACAAACATGCGCGCGCTAGAAGTATTTCCATTATTGTAGTATTTTAGCAATGAATGCACTAAAACTACTTTAGTATTGGGAGTCAGCCTATGGAAGACGGACTTGCTTGGAGCAACGAGGGTCATCCTTTTGAAGACCGAGTTCTTGGTACTACAGGCCCCTTTGATGGGCCAGCGAAGCTTGGTGTCAGCCTCCTGAAGACTGAGTTTTTTGGTTTCGCGGGCTTCTCGGATGAGCCTGCGGGATTTGTTGTCGGGCTGTTAAAAACTGACTTCTTTGGAGTTTCCTCTTTTGGCGTTGCAGCACCAATGGTAGGGAGGAGGAATGGAGGAAGTTGCCCAAATTGGAGCTCGTTCCATTCTTACATCAACTGGGTGGTTGGGATGCCGAGCAGTGGAGCCATGACCTGACCAGGCATGATCAGCTGAGATGCGGTGGTTTTAGAGTTGCAGTTGCTGCAGAAAGCCATTAGAATTTGCATAGGAGATAAAGCATCGCCTTCAGTATACTCTGAAATCCAAGAGTAACCTTAAAACCGTGATTTTGTTTGTGAAAACACGATACACAATATATAGAGTAGAAAGAGAAAAATAGTCCCGCCGGGTGTCCAGACTCTGTTTACCGCCGAAAACTGGAGATAGACTGGATGTCAGAACGTCTTGCCTGAATTTAAGGGCAGATGCATAGGTTAATCCTATTCACCTCTCCGAAGACACTAAGAGATTATAGTGTCATATATCGAAGGTTTGAATATATGCGATCGATGTAGCTGACTTCAGATTCTTTCTGAGGATGAGGTTTATTGATTGTGGGGACGAATTTTTCCTACGGGCGCAAGCCCCTATAGTTAATTACGTTGTTGCGAATGACAACAATTTTCTACACTCCAGATTGTTTTCTTCATGTGTCGTGTCTTTTGATTTTTATTTGGTTTGTCCTTGGATTGTATATGGAGACTAATTTCATCATCGCCTGTAGGGTGCGGATTAATCCAAATCCGTATATATAATTTTGCATACTTTGATCAAGCATTGCTTGACAGGGTCCATGTTGGTGTCTTGGTTTGCCGACAGGAGTGAACTCAGGATCCCATAAGTTCTATTTGAAAGCATAAGCTTTATCCATGGACACGTTAGTCTCATTTGAGAGTTAAGGTCAACTTAGACGGTTTGGAAAACATAGGTTTTACCTAAGAATATTTAGTCTCATTTGAAAATTAGGTCAACCTAGGTGGTTTGAGAAATATAAGCTCTGCCTAGGGACACTTAGTCTCATTTGAGAACTAAGTCAACCTAGATGGCTTGAGAATTGTATTTTCTCATAACTTTGGATCATCAAGGAAGCTTAAGCTTCAAATACTTTGCCAATTTGCTAAGTCTTAGCTTTGATTGGCATTCATGGGTATTTGGCACTGGCCCTCCTCTAGCGCACATGCATTTCACGTGGCGTCGGCGCTCGGTGGGACATGGTATTGGATTTGGCTTTGGCGTACGTGTATTCCACATGGCGCAGCGCTATCTTGAGAGCTTAAGTTCTGGCACAATCTTGGCAGAACAATCATTGGCGCTGGCGCTGGCACACGTGTACTACACGTGGCTTTGCGCACGTCTTAGAGCTTAAGCTAAGTCTTCTTCCCCCAGAAAGGTTAACCTTTCAAAACTTAGTTTTTTTTATGAAGACCAGTCTTCTGTTCAACGATCTTTTGGCCATAAAAATTTCATAAAGATCAATTTCTTATATGATCTATATGACGGTATATGTCCTTGATGGGAACTTAAGTTCCGTGAAGCCAAAGCTTCAATCTTTCATGTTTCTTGATGGCTTTTTATCTCTTGATGGAAGAAACATTAAAATTCTTTCTCCATGATCTTAGATCTTAAGATCAAACCCTTCATGAGAGCTTAAACTCTCGGCCAGAGGTGATTTAGATCATGGATCTTCGATCCGAAGGAAGAACTTAAGTTCTATAGAAGCTTAAGCTTTGAAGATGGTGGGAGGATGCAAAAGAGCGAACTTTGTTCTTTTTCTTACCTAAGGTTTTTGAAAAAGAAGAAAAAGTTCTTCCTGCAGAGGCTTTGGACTCTTTTCTTTTGAGATTAATTTCCTGAGTGTCTATACATCTGAATGTTGATATTTTAGATCGGTGACTTCGCCCCCATCTACTCCTATTTATAGGTGACGGATTGTTGGGGAAAGGTGGAGAGGATCTCTCATTGAGAGATCCCAATTGATCTTTGATCAACCGGGGATACTTAAGTATCGTTGGATCTTTGATCCAGGGGATTTTCTTATTTTAAAAGAATATCTTTCCGTTTTAGAAAGATCCAGGAAAATATTTTAACAAATAGAGCATTTGCTCTAATCTGAAGCATGCGCTTCAACAAAAAGATGCACATGCGCCACGTGCTTTGCACGTTTGGCGCTTGGCGCAAAGGGTTGGAGCCACGTGGCGCACCTGCGCATTACGCTAGCGCCCGTGCATTCCACGTTTGGTGCTGGCGCGGGGGGTTTGGCACTTGCGCCACATGCTTTGCACGCGTGCTTGCGCCACAATGAGTCTTGCACCCCTGAGCGCCAAATTTTGGCGGGAACAACTTGTTTGAAAGCTTAGATATGATTGTATTCAATTATGTATGAATGCTCCTTTTCTCTTATAAAACCTGTCTTGGTCTCATATACTTGTCTCTGGAATTTCTTCTCTCTGGGTGTATTGCTTTATAGATCCTGGTGAATATGTTATTCGCGAGGGGGAAACTGGGAAGGAGCTGTACTTTGTTTGGACTGGTGAGGTATGAACGGCTACTCGTCTAATTATTTGTATATTATATTTATGATAGACTTTAACTGAAGCATGCTATGGTAGCTTGTATTCTCTTGTAAGATAGTCACAAGGCTCCTAATCGATTTTAAATTGTTCCTGCAACCATATATGAATATCTATTCTTCTAATTATTTGAATCTTATATTTATGATAGACTTTAGCTGAAGCATGCCATGGTAGCTTGTATGCTCCTCTAATATAGTCACTTAGTTCTTAATCGATTTTAAATTATTCCTGCGACCATATTGCAAATCTCTACAAAAGTTAGATGACAATCTAAGTTATTCTATGGATTCAGGTGGCTGTTGCATTTGAAGTGTAGAAAATCATGATCAACTTCTATACAAACAACAAACTGTCTTCATTTCTCTATTTTGGAAAGTTATAGCCAGCATATCATGAAAAGTGTTGGGGATTTTTGTGTCTATGTTTGTGCTTGCCGATTCAGTCTATGTACCAAAACCAAATAGAAATTATGTTGTAGTTATTCCTCAGCGACACCACATCACAACTTCCTCTACTTCATTATCTGAACTTTGACATTTTTCACGATTTATGTTCTATTCTTCTTCTTTTTAAAAAAATTGACGGGGAATCAGACTTCTGTATTTTCAGTTTTGTTTATCACAATTCAATTTAGTGCGTGGATGTTGAATTCCTTCATCTCTTGTTACAGCAACAGGCCGTATCTTCTAATGCAACTGATTTTTCTGCATTTCATGTATTTTGGTGGTTTGATGTATTTCAAAACCCTGATCTCACTTGATGACCTCAAACTTTGTTCCAAATTTCATACTTTTGGAGGCAGATATTATGATTACAATAAGCCAAACATTTCCTAGGGAGGAGCAATAGTTCCATGTCTGTTGCAATTCAGACAAGAACAATATACTACTGCTTTGAGGTCTATTTTTGGGATCGGGACCAGAATCCATAAATCTAAATCTTAAAGTTGAATTTTTGTCAATCCTAGGGTTAGAGTCATGTATTGGGAAGGGGAATTATTTAAATTAAGACGAAAAATCATATGAAAATCTACATAACCTAGAATACAAGTGTAAATTATGACCCAAAGGACAAAAAGAAAAATGGATCAATCAAGATTATGGTCAACAGAAAAGGGAATTGGCAAGAAATATAGGTAACTCTAAATGTTATTAAGTATATTGATGTGTGGATTACGCTATAAAAGTTTTACCTCTAAAAGTTGTGTGGTTGCATTTATCCCCTTTTTTTAATCACCGTTAAGGACCATCTCCTCTGTTAACCTAGCAACTACTGTTCCGTATCCATTTAAAAGTTAAAACTAAATTCAGGTATGCTACATCAGTAAATCAACCTTATGCGACCTGTAGGCATGGTTGAATGTTTATGCCTCGCCTCTGAAATCTCTCTTTAACACAATGGGCAGATGCTAATACGGCAATCATTTCTTCAAGAAATAACTCTTATTTTGACATCTGGGCATTCTTCCTTGCTGGAACGTCATCCAAAATTGTTATTATTGCTTTCATATTGTTATTCCTTATGACTAAAGGAACTGGAAGGTGTTTATTTTTTGTGGTAATTTATAGCTTAATTTTAGTTGCTTTTCATATTTTGCTAATCGTGTGCCACTTTAAGTTTCTTGTACCATCTGAAATGTGATTTGCATGTCAGGCTGAAGTTTCTGGATCTTTGAATTTGGAGGAGGGGGATCTTCACTTGAAGCAATATGACTATTTTGGTGGTATATTTCTCTGTTTAACACACTTCCATTCATTATGGATCATTATAGTTTCTCCTGAATAACGGAGCGGTTTATATTATCAATTACTCTAGTTTATTGAAATATTATTATGTCAAATTATTTGGCTTATTATGCCTTATAGATATGTGTGATTCCATAGATCAAATATGACTGTAAATGTTGGTGTCCATGATATTATCTTTAGCAAGAGTTACCGTGTCAATGTTCCTTGCACTTAGAGTTCACCTTATTATTCCACAGTTGTAAAACCTTAATTTTGCCAATTAGCGAAAAAAACTCTATTAGTGTCTCTCAAGGAAACACCTATAATTTTATTTTGGTTGAGATGGTTCCTGGGCTACTTTGGGTCTTTCTTTGGTGCTCTTCCCTATGTGCTTGTTGCTGCAGGTGTATGCCTATGACAGGTTCAGTTGTGTAAATTCTTTTCTCTAGCTGTATCACTATATCCTGTTGCCCTTATACTGATGTATAAGATATGCCCTATTATAGTGTGGTGGGAAACTGCGAATTTATTATATTATCTTTGAGATAAGCATTTGCAACTGTTCTTCCTCTGGTGATCTAGTTAATTATGTCCCTTCGCATAGTTTCTTACTATTATCTGCTCTTCTTTGGCCTCCTTTCTCCTCTCCTTTAGTCTTCTATACTTGATATGTGGCAAGATTCATTTTGTTTCTTAAAAAAATTTATATCATGTGGAGGAGCATGATGTTATTTATCGCTTTCTATACTGCTGATACTTAAGGGTCTCACTACTGCAGAATCTTGCTATCTTTTATTACTTGATCTCTAATTTTTACATATATTGGTATGATAACTAGCAGGTTATTAGTAAGCCAGAGGCCCAGAGCTGATTCTTATGATTAGAGCCAGTCATAACCATGCTATGATACAAAGTAATTTGCAATATTTTATGAGCAAGATGACCCAAATTGTTGGATGTAGCTTTTTATAGACGTGCGGTTGTTCTTTTCCATTAAAATTTACATGTATTTCACAAGTACATGCAATCACCTTTCTCCTCCCATTCTGTCATCAATTTAAAAGTTGGTCTTTTATAGTCTGCTCAATGAAGTTTATTTAACCTATGCAACCGACTACTTTATAGGTACTGATGGTTCTGTTCACCTAGTCAACGTAATCGCATTGTCTAAGGTAATTGCTGCACCAGTTCCTATATTTTCATAATGCTTGTATCACTAATGGATTCAGATATGGTATGTTGTGCTTTGCTGATTACTCCAATTTGGCAGCTTACATGCATAGTATTGGAGCATGTACATAAACATCTGCTGCTGCCCAAATCAATATGGAATGCGGAGGGAACACCCAAAGACTTCGCATTAGTGGAGCATATATTACATTTGGAGGCATTAGAAGTGAGTTTGATTCTCTATGAAGCTTGATTCATGCATGCTCAGGCACCTACACATGTGTGTACACACTTGTCAATAGAACATGTAGAATGTTCATCAAGTATAAAGTATGAATTTAAAATCAGTAATGATATGCAGCTTATTAGTTATTAACACAGAAGTATATAATTCTGGATCTTTTATATGTTCCAAACAGCAACTCACATATGTAAATAGTTAAAGATACCAATGACAGGATTTGATAGGTTATGATGGTTTGGATTAATTCATTGTGTTGAGATGTGATAGACTAAAATAGTCCCACATTGGAAAAACTATGAGAGGTACATGGGTATAATATATAAGATGTGCCAAATCTCAACAAGGCTCAAGTCTTATTGTTGGAACCCACTTATATCAAAAGCATGTGTACACTCATAAATAAAAGATATAATCGTCTCCCTCAACTTTAAATAATTAAAACTTTAACATGGTATCAGAACACCCAAAAAAAACAATGGCTCGATCTGAAACCTCAACAATATCTCTGAGAGAAGTAGGCTACAAGCACAAAAAAAGTGCCTCTTAGCTTTACAAGTGTTGTGCAGTACACGTGACAACCACACCAAGAAAAAGTGATGGTTGCACGTGAGGGGGTGTTGAGATGTGAGAGACTAAAATAGTCTCACATTGAAAAAACTATGAGAGTTACATGGGTATGAGATATAAGATGTACCAAACCTCAACAAGGCTTTAAGTCTTATTGTTGGAACTCACTTATATCAAAAGCCCGTGTACACTCATAAATAAATATATAATCGTCCCTCTTAACTTTAAATTATTAAAACATTAACACATTGCAAGTCAATACCAATGCTCAGAGCAAGGAAGTTAAGGTAAAATGAGAAATTGAAAAGGGGAGGATGCATTCATTAAGCTTATAGCTTGGATTGAGTTTATGTGAGACAAGCTGGGTTTGCATGATATATGCACAACTGTTGAAGTCGCATGTTGGGTTCTGTGAAATCAGTAAAATGGGGTTGGGTTTATCTATTCGATTTAAAACTCACTTTGATCTGAGTAGATAGGTTTCTCTACATTATCATATATCTGTAGTGTTTCTATTATGAGAAATGGAGTAACCTTCTTTTTTCTTCCTAATCTCTGCCATAATGGCTCTAGCATTGTCAGTATTGAACAATTTCAATTTTAAGTTCCCCATGAGTTGATTTATTAGATTTGGTTCTAGCATGGTGTGCTCGTATAAACAATGCGGTTTTGTTATCTTGGCTCACCACTCATTTTTTTTTAATAAACCACTCAACTTTGGTTGCCTAATTCCATGCTTTGATTTTGTACATGAGAAATATATAAAAATGTGATTGGAGTCTGTAAATGTATGAAGTGCATTGTATTCAATATAAATTCATGATTATAAAATACAGATTAATTCTGCGAGAACTTAATGTTTTAGATTTCTTTCCCTAGTAGTAGAACTCCAAATTATTTCCTTCATTTATAAAAATGGGGCTGCATCACTGTATTAATATTCTGTGTTGCTTGTTATCTATCTTCTGTTTTTGCTTCGAAGGTGGATCTATTTCGTGCAGTTACTTTGCCAGATGCTCCAAGTTTCGGACAAGTTTTTGGAGGACAATTGATAGGGCACGTATGTTTCAATTAGTCCCCTTATTTCTTTCTATTGATATCAGGACATCTGTCTAATTTCTTTTCCTTTAAATGTGTTATCAAAATTATATTTCTGCACACACACATAATCTTTTACTATTAATCCATCATTCAATTTCGTATTATGATTATGAACTTTAAACTAGAAGTCTTGTAGTATGAGGGTTGTTGGCATTGGACATTAGAGCGTGTATCCATTATTACAAGATCTTGCCTGCATGCCCAGACACTACACATGCACACACCAACACACAAGATTCAGCATATAGGTACATGCTAATGTGCATGTATGCATCTATTTTGCTTATATATTGGTATGCTATTGGATATTTGGATGTTATCCACATAAGCATATTTTATGTTAACATATACTATTTCTTGGGTGGTTTCGGAAAAACGTGATGCTTTTGCATCACTCAAAACATGTGAAGAAGGAATTCCCATGTTTGGGTGCTTTAAAGTCATGACTTTTTTACAACATGTTGACTGGATATTGGTGTGAGCCTTGTGAGCTGCTTGGGTGCTTTTATTAGGTTTGTCATATGCTTAAAGGAACATTTGAATCACAATGGTATACAACTTAAAATGTAGATCACCATCGTTGATCATGTTTTGCTAAGAAACATGAAGAAACCCACCTTGTTTTCATGTTTGGGTCTTCCAAGCCAGGACTCATCATTACATATGCGAATGCCTATAAAACAGTAAATATTAACGGATTATTTAAACTAAAATAGGTTGCAAGTAAAGACCACATATCATCATAGGTATAGTCTAGAGGGATTTGACATTTGAGATGGCTTGTTTTGATGTTTGATAAATAATTTATGATGAACCGTTAATCTGAGTTAATTACTGTAAATGTTGGTGCCAAATCTCTTTAGCGATGCAACCATGGGAAAGGGAACCTTAAGATTGATCCTAGAAAATTCTAGGAGGGACCATCCTTAGTTGCCATGTAGTTCATGCAAGGAGGGACCATCCTTCGTTTGGAGTAGGAAAACATCTGAATGATGGACCGGGATGCGAGTGGGGAGAGGTTGTGGTGGTCCAGTTTGCATGACAATGTCAGCTGCTTTTATCCATAAGGTACAGTAGAAAGTTAATAGATATTTTGATTTACATTATTAAACAAAAGCAATCAGTTGATAATATATGAGAAACAAGGCTCATCATTTACATATGAGTCATTCTTTATTTGTCTATTTTAACTACATTAGTCTTTTTATCAGAGTGAAAAAGCAATTCTGAAAGGGTCATCAGTTTCGTGAAAACTCAATAGAATAGAAGTAGAAAAACAGTTCCAAGAGCGCTGTCAGTTTTTGTGTAAGTAATCATATACCATATATTTTAAAGTCGAGCCACATCAACAATCCTCCATATTTGTAATGATGGTTGAGAGACAATGTTCTATGCTCTGACATAAACAAGGCATGGAAAATGACAGCTCTATTTTTTCTTTTACGTGATTTTGTTTAGTTCTGTATGCAGTAAATCTTAGAGTTACTGTATCTTGAAAACGGTGTATTGACTATCCATATCTACTTATATCTGCTCAATATTGGCCCCTTAAAGCATGCACATGCTATGCATAATTCTTACAAAACTTTCTGGCGTACACTGGTCTTCTAGGCATTGGCAGCAGCATCTAAGACTGTGGATTGTCTTAAAATGGTGCATAGTTTGCATGCTTCGTTTATTGTAGCTGGAGACAAAGACTGTAAGTGCAATTCATTCCTAGTAATATCTTCATCAACAAGGCTTCAAAATCATTTAGCATTTGTCTCACTATGAGATTAATTTTCTTGTGTTTAGTGTAATATTGTTTTCCATGTTAGTAGTTGATACTTTTTTTAACCAGAACTGAAATTTTTGCTAAACAATAACTGACTTTGTGGTATTTAAACTTTGACCTCTGGGCTGATACAACAACAACAAGCCTTCATCCCAAATTTTTTGGGGTCGGCTATATGAATCCTTCTTTTCCATTCTGCTTTATCGAGGGCCATTTTCTTTGTTAAATTTACAATTAACATATCGTTCTTAATAGCCTCTATCCATGTTCGCTTAGGTCTACCCCTAACCCTAGTTGTGCCCAAAACTATAATTTTGGCACCTTTTCTAACTGGGGCATCGACCATTCTTCGTTGAACATGTCCAAACCATCCAAACCTCTGGGCTGATATATTTCTATATTTCTTGTATAAATTGATCATTAGAGCATGTTGAATATTAAATTTCATTTTTTAAACTAATATATTTATCTGTAAATAAACACATTTTTGCAGACCCAATTATCTATCAAGTCCACCATGCACGTAATGGTAAAAGCTTTGCTACCAGACGAGTTGATGCAAAACAACATGGTGTTGTCATTTTCAGCTTGGTCGCTTCATTTCAGGTTTCCTTTACTCTTTGGCATCATATCACATACGCATCACTATTTGAATATGCTAGTGACATCTGTTGGCGTTACTTTTAAGTTGTATTGGACATCCTACTTAAAGAAGCTGCATCCAGTGTTTGTTCCTGGGATGCCTTTCACGTCTATTCTTCCTCAACGAAGTCCAAAAAATATGGCTATGATTTAAAACTCTTGCCAATTAATTCTCATCTAATTAGTTTAACTTCTTCAATATCTGTTATAGCCTTATAGGTCAAGGAGAATGATCTCTTGATACCTCCAATGATGGACGACCTTGTAATATCACCTAGTAAGATGTTTGAACAAAATATTTGTTTCTTAAGGCCACATTGTACTGTTAAGTTCCAGTTTAAGTATTATGATTCAAAACTATCCACGAAGAAAATATTATAATGTTAGTTTATTACTTTATATAATGAATATTTGAATTTGAGGATAGCTTTCTGATTTTCTAGCAATGATGGAGTTTCAAACAAATGCATTACAGAACATAGAAAGTCCTTGATATTTTTCGCAGTTGACAAATATTTGCTTGTAAGCAGTTACGAAGGTTGTATAGGATGCCAAATTTGATCTTAATAGGATTAACTTATCCGCAAAGGGAATATTAAACCAATATTCAACATTTTTATAATCATATATGTTGTATATATAAAAAAATTTGTTTTCTTTTTTTGGATGGAACTATAAAATATTCTTAGCTCGTCTCCTCTCAATCAATTATTCTACCTGGATAGCTTTGGAAGAAAATAATTGTATAGGATGAATACCGCTTCTGTTATAGATTTTGGGCATTTTCAAGCTAAACACAAGCGAACATGTTCATTCTTATATCATTGAAAAATACTGGTAAACAGTTTAATATCAGTTTTGATCCAGATCAGTTGAAAACCAATGTTATCTGAAACGCGGAACGTTTAGATACGCAAAACGAAAACGGGAACGCGGAACACCTCTTATTATGAAACGTGGTACGCCAAGGGTAGTTTTCTTCCATATGTTTATATGGGATGGAAATCGTCACCTCTAAAAAAGGAGTGTTTTTGGACTGTTTGTATGTATGTGTGTGTAATTGTGTATGCTATACATAAATATAATTCACTTTCTGTTGCTAAAAGAGAAATATTTTTTAGTATAATCTCACAATAACCCGATTGTATGCCCCGTTTAACTTAAGTTTCGATCGAAACGGTGTTTCTACCTATCCGGAACTCTAATGTTCCCGAATTGGGAACAATTGTTCCAAATCGCAAGCTGTTTAGCAATTTATGGTAACATAGGTTGAAACTGCCAAAACCCAGTGTTCGAGGTCAATTCCAGTTCTGTTTTCATGATTCTGACAGCCTTTTCTTAATCTGGAAGTTTGAATCTTGATCATGCCTCAGATAGTTATTTAACAAACCCCTGCTTGTTTTACTTTATTCTTTATCAGTACTTTTCGGTTTGTCCTGATTTAATCACAGGCTCTAAAATTTTGGAATTATAGGGAGAAGCATCTTAAGTATTCAGTCATTTGTGCATATATTTTTTTATCGTATCTCTTGCGATTTCTGCAGAAGGAAGAAGTAGGGTTTGAACATCAAGAATCTTTGATGCCTCAGGTTCCAGCTCCAGAGATGGTAAGTACACCGTTTCAATTTTTTATGGTTTATGGCAAAAGATGTTTACATAGTGTATTTAATTATGCAGCTTTCATCAATGGAACGGCTACGGGAGAGACACATCACCAGTCCTTACTTTCCAATGTAATTTTCGTTTATATCTGAAGTCTCGACCAAGATACATAGTCGTGATTCTATTTAATACATTTCTAACGGAAATGATTTTCATATTGAATTCTCCTATGTTGGATAATATATGTTTCATATGTTTTGAAATTATGGATTCAGAAGTAATCTAACACCCAGGCATTATCAGATCTTATCGAAATATGGTTGCTGCAAAAAGATTTGTACCCTGGCCTATAGAGATAAGATTTTGTGAAACTAGTCCTCCAAGCCCGACTCCACCACGGTTAGGTTCTAGCTTTTTATAGTTCTAGCATAATTGTTCTTTCCTTTGTTGTTTTCACATAATACTCCAAGTTGTATCTTACCTTTTTAAAATTAAAGTTGACTTTCTATTGCAGCTTGAATTATTGGTTCAAAGCAAGAGGAAAGCTCTCAGATGACCCAGCTCTGCATAGGTAAATGTTTGAACCCCGATAACATTGCATGCCACCTGTTTAATTTTCAGTTGGCACATCATGTTGCTTATATGCTGATTGGATGCGTACTTTATTTGCTAGGATTTGCTAACATCATGTATTGATCATGTGCTGGTTGGATCTTTATTTGTGTCTTCCAATCTATCTATCTATCTATCTATATAATATATATAAAGCTATGGAAGGGAATATTCCTTGGAATCCCATCTTGCTTGGACTTTAGTGGAAATATTGTTATCCGGCCTCTTTGTTTAATTCTCTTACTACATTTGGGTAATGAATTTTTTTATTGGCTTACTATATATTTATCACTCTTTTATCTCAAACAACTTGGCTTATATGATGGAAAATTCTACTCAATATTTATCACAACTTAAAATATCTTTCTATTTTCTCTCTCACTGCTTAGGTTTTATTGGCAAAATATAGAAAAATTTCATGATTTTTGTGTGCGTATAGCAATAGCATGCAAAAAAAGAAAAAAAATTTAGAGTTAAAAGTTTCGAGATTTTCATTTGGTATTTAAAAAAATATAGTAATACCGAAGAAATCATAAAATTTGGATATTTCTGAAAATTTCGCTATTTTTGTGTGCGTTAAATTTTTGAAGGAAACAGAAAATTTCGCGATTTTTGTGTGCAGCATGCATAATATTGCAAAAAGGAAGAAAACATAAAAATTTGCGGTATTCTTGTGTAGCATGTAAAATATAGAAAAACGGGAGAAAACAGAAAATATTAGGACTTTTAAATATTTCGTGATTTTCGTGTGCATCAAACAAAAAAATTGAAAAGCAAAAAAACAGAAAATTCTGAAGATTTTTGAAGATCTTGTGATTTTCATAGGCTATAACAGGCAAAATATAAAAAAAACAAAAAAATAAAAAAACTTTGAGATTTTTGAAAATTTCATGATTTTCGTGTCTTGCACAATGCAAAATATTGGAAATTTGAAGAAAACAAAAATTTTTGGTATTTGTTAAAAATTTTGTGTGTCGCCACGGATTCCCAGTCACTCAGAGTCTCAATCACCGGGACCAAATATTTTTGAAGACAACTTATAAAATTGCATAAGTGATTGGGAATTCCTAGTCACTTAAAATCGAAGAAAACCAAATATTTTTGGGAATTTTTTAAAATTTAGCGATTTTCGTGTGCTATAAGAAGCAAAATATTTTTAAAACGGAAGAAAATAATAAAATTATGTTATTTTTGAAAAGTTTGCGATCTTTGTGTGCTGCAACCAAAATATTGGAAAACCGAATAAAGCAGAAAATATTGAGATTTTTGAAATTTTCACGATTTTTATGTGATATAGAAAAGTTATTAATTTTTATAAAATTCTCTATTTTCGGCATGCAAAATATTGAAAATCTGAAGGAAACATAAAATTTTGGGTTTTTTGATGATATCACGATTTTCATGTGCTATACAAGCAAAATACTGAAAAATTGAAGAGCACGGAAGCTTTTGAGATTTTGAAAATTTCACGATTTTTGTGTGTAATATAGCATGCAAAATATTAAAAATAGAAGAGAATTTTTTAAAGATTTTTTAAATTTTCGCGATTTTCTGGTGTAGCTAGCAAAATATTTTTTTAAAAATCAAAGAAAAAGAAAAGTTTGAGATTTTTTTAAAATTGTGCAATTTTTGTGTTATAGCCTGCAAAATATTACAAATTTGAAGACAAATAATTTTGGGATTTTGGTAAATTCGCGATTGTCATGCGCTGAAAAACTGAAGAAAATAGAAAATTTTAAGATTTTCATGTGCTATATATGCATAATATTCACTAAAAACTTATGATACGAGGTCATTTCGAGCCCAGTTCTTTTTTCCAAAAAACAAAACAAAATAGCATACATAATATGGAAAGAAGAAAAAACAAAAAAATTTGAAAATTTTGCAATTTTCGTGTGGTGGCCTTCTTTGGAAAACATTGGAAAAAAAGAAAAAAGAACAAAAATATTTTTTTGTTGAACATGAATTTGTTGTGCTATATCAAGCAAAATGTAAGAAAACGGACATTTTGAGATTTTTAAGATTTCGTCTTATTCGTGTGCAGCTTGTAAGATGTTGAAAATTTGAAGAAAACCAAAAAAGAGGGGATTTTTGTACATTTCGTGATTCTCGTGATCAAAATATCGAAAAACCGAGGATTTTTTTTTTGAGATTTATAAAAATATTATGATTTTCGTATGCTATAGTAAGGAAAATATTTGCAAATTAAGCTTTATATTTTACATATAAAGTTCATATATATGAGATGATACAACTAATAACTTATATAACAATATACTTTTAAATTAATATGATTTTTTCTCGACTCCGGACTTCGTACCGGCGCATTGTGCGCGGGCCCTTTCTAGTTTCCTATATATTGTTGTCTCTGTTATTTAACTATTTGGCATCCTCAATTGTTTTTACCAATCCAATTATTTCTTTATGAGATTAACTCTTGTGATTCTAGTTCCTTGTTGGCAAACACTCAGTGCCATTTTTATGATGTCATGCCCTCTCAATTTATTCAAATTAATGTCTAGATACCTGAATTAATGGAGAAATACACCCTTTTTTGTACTCCGAATGATGTTTAAGGTTCCTATGTTCTTGATTTAGATTATTTCTTTTTTTTTTATAGGACAAAGGTAATTGGGATGTATGTATACAAAGATGCAGGAACTTACTGGCATGGTCAGTAGCTTAGGATGACAAAATGTGCTGGAACTTTTATGTCCCGTCACTTACTTGGGTAAATTCTAAAGATTTATATCCAAGATTGTTATCACAAGTAGTTACACAAATATACAGGCTTCTTCGGAGAACACATAATGGAGCTGTAGAAAGTCAAGTGAAACTAATTCACCAAATTATTCGATCTCTGGACAACATCATTGTAGTAAAGATTGTAATGACAGAGAATCATTACTGCAAGGCATAGAGTGGGAGATCATAAGTGTCTATAAGTCATTACACATCACCTTTTTTTATTAAATTATTAGCAGATTGCATATTACTTGTAGACTGTATTCTCTTTTGGGATATCTTTTTTAGTTTTCAGAATCTGTTAACTAAGCTAGTTATATGTCATGCTTACACTTTTCCAAAATGTTTGATAGTTATAGGCCATTATTTATTCTTTGTGACACCACCATGGAGCATCGCCTTGCCAAATGAAAGTGGAGAATTAGAAGGGTCAAGAAGAATATTGGGAATGCCTGGGATATGTTTGTCATGGCACATTGTTGGTGCATGTGGGTCAAGAAGAAATACTAGGATCTTCCATGATTAAAAAAAGAGTCCTCTTCTTCGGTTATACTTTAGGCTTAATTCTAAAAAACCCAAACCTTTTAGCTAAACTATGAGAAAGCCCGAAAAACTTTCAAAATTACGAGAAACTACCATAGTACAAATTTTTTTCAGTTTTTTGGCAATTTCGTTCAATTTATTGCTGATGTGGCACGTTACTTTTGGTAGTTTTTTTTTAGTTTTTGAAAGTTTTGTGGTAGTTTCTTGTGTATTTTGAAAGTTTTGTGGTAGTTTCTTGTGTATTTTAATAGTTTTGGGGAGTTTCTCGTAGTTTAGCTAAAAGGTTTGGTTTTTTTTTTTTGGAATTAAGCCTATAATTTATAAAATTGATATCCGATGGGATTTTTGGTTGAGCGCTTTGAAGAGGAATACGAATGTATCCACATAATTTGCCATAGCTTTTTGAAGATAACTGCAGAGGAAGGGTTGTTTTGACATCGTCATGTAGTTGATATTTCTTTCCTGTCGAGGCGAGGATTTCTTGAAAACTCTTATTCTTAGCTTGTTAAGTTGGAATAGTAACTTTTGTTATTTCTTAGTTTCAATGAAATGTTTTATTAGGCTAGGGTCTTGTTGACCCTATCCATTTTCTGAATGGAAAAGAAAAGAAAACTTGCCAAATGAAAGAAACCAGCACTCACTTCCCTTATTTAAACACCTTGCCATACGAAAGAAGCTAGCCCTCTCTTTTCCTTAATTTGAACCCTATTATGTCATATCCCTTAAACTATTTAAATTTCTAATAACCAAGACAGAAAGGGCTCCGATTTTTGTTAACAGACCCTAGTCTCTAGAAAACCTTTCAAAATATGCAAAACTGCATTGCGCAACGGCCATATGAAAACATGAATACATACCCAAGACCCAAGTACTAGAAAAAATAGATGCGGTAACAACCGCATACATTATCTTCTTATTGGCAATCAGTCTTATTGTGCTAAATTTTAGGTCGTTAAATTTTATTATTGTGTCAATTGTTTATTAATTTATTTTTTGTGCAGATGTGTTGTGGCATATGCTTCCGATCTTATCTTTGCCCGTGTTAGTTTAGATCCTCACTGGAAGAAGGGTCAGAAGACAACAACACTCAGTCTAGATCACTCGTATGTGTCAACAACGTTTATTTCCTTGAATTCCAAATAAGTTTATCATAGTCAAATATCTATTCTCTCTTAGTTGATTCAGACTGCATCAATATATACTATGTGAAACTTTTCAATTTTGCAGCAAATGTTTATCTTATGAAATCTATGGATATTAGTGATCTGTCAATAGGCTGTCATATTTTTTTTGTCAGGAAATCTAACCATTATAAGCTAAAAGGTTAAGTTGGATAGCTGGTAATTTATAGCATTTCATTTGATAAGGACACCCAGCCTCCAAACAGGCTTTTTGGAAATAATGAAATCAAAGTGAATCACCTAAATCTCCCAAATATGCAGCAAAAGTTAATTTTTCTCATGTAAAATAAAGTTTCTGATTTTTTGTGTCATGTTTCTAATTTAATTTTGGATTGAGATCCATGTCCTTGGGGGATGTTTTCAGCGTGGTGTTTTAACTCAATTGAGGCCAGAAGTTCAAGACATGCAACTGCAACACAAAACAAATATAAGACAAACCCTATTTACTTTTAGAAAGTGGTTTTCCTCAATGGGACCAATCTTCTAACTAAAAAAATGATTTATATGAGGTATCGCTGAGTCAACTCGCATGCATCTAAAACCTTTCATTGTGCTGCTTTTGCCGTTCCCTCCCTGTCCTTAAGCATTCAAACTTTCAGTCTTGACTTTACGAGACAAATGATTATAACCTGAGTTTACTTAATCTAGTCCAACACACTTTGACTCAAACCTGTCCCAGTTAAACTTAATTTGGCTCAACACATAACTGGTTTAATAAATTCCAGCATTTGCTGCTTATGGATGCT
Source organism: Agapanthus africanus (assembly GCA_030015575.1). NCBI lineage: Eukaryota > Viridiplantae > Streptophyta > Magnoliopsida > Asparagales > Amaryllidaceae > Agapanthus > Agapanthus africanus. The sequence goes on from CM057346.1 coordinate 22,618,907, forward strand.
GCATTTGTTGCATGAATGAAAGCACAATAAATTGAACTAAACGTGGCATAACACATATAATGTAAGAATAATTTAGGAACCGTTTAAGAAATAAAAGGTCTAATGTGTTGAGGACCTGAGGTGACATCTGCTCTTTTATTACGAGTGGTTGCAACAAACATCATTCTAAAGGTCACGGTCTTTTGTTGCATTTTGCAGCTTTACATACAATTTCTACATATCGTGACGTTAACCAAACTTGTGAAATAAATTATTCTGTGGCAAATACTGAATGCGGCTCCATTTCCTACCATCCGCACAACTTCTTAGTTTGAATCACCAGTAACTTGTAAATGTTAACTCTTGTATAGAACATAAAAATCTATCTTAATGCCTCCCGATACCTCTTAACGGGATCATGATTGTATACTTGTGTAACTACTGCACTCTGATTGAATTTCACATTATGGTTAATTGCACCAAACACCCTTGTACGTAGATTACCCCTTATAGCACTTGCACATCCTCAGGTGAGTTAGCACAAACACCTCCTATGCTCTTCTACCAAAACCATTGTCTAATTTAACCCTAGAACTTGTTTAGTGTGGAAAGTTTTTGAGGGTTATTGGGAGATCATTGAGGGAGTACAAATGCTGTACATGGTAAACTACAGGTGTGTTGTGCTACCCTTTCCAATAATGATAAGAAAGAGCTATATATTAATTGAGTATGAAATGAGAGCCGAAAAATAATTTATGTACTGCACCAATATTATTTTTGCTATAGCTGTATAGCATTCATTTCGTCATCACCCGCTTTCTCTTCCTTAGGATGTGGTTCCACAGGCCTTTGAGAGCTGATGACTGGTTGCTTTTTGCGGTAAGTATCCTACATCGCTGATCTACTGCATTTTTAATAATGTTCATATTGAATGTGCAATTTCATTTTCTGTAGATAGAAAGCCCTTCGGCCTATGGAGGCCGTGGATTCAATCGTGGTCGCATGTTTAACCGGAAAGGAGAGGTAATTCGGTGATTTGGCTTCCTCAATAATGATCTCTTCATGCTACTTGCTCTAAATATTCTCTCTTGTGATTTATAACAGCTTGTTGTCTCATTGACTCAAGAAGCCCTTTCTAGAAAAGTGAAGCTGAGAAATGAAGCTCCTAAATCGAAGCTCTGAGAGCTCGTAATCATTCTAAATAGGTTCTGTATATCTTGAAGAAGTGCCAATGCATTACTGCTTGATTCGACAAAGCTAACATTTTGATTCATGATTTCATAATGCAGGCGCTAGATGATGCTTTCTTCAACATATTTGTTTTTGTGAAGGGAGTAGTAAGTTTTTTGATGTATAAGTTGCAAGCGTAGGTGAGTATCTAGTAGCCTTGGCCTTTTGTGAGGATCCTTGATGTTTTATTTAAGTGCCAAATGACATTTAAAGTGCAGCTGAGGCTAATGAAATTTTAAAATTGCAGCCCTTTTGATAATCTATTGTTATAATAGCGAATTTGTAACAGGGAAGTGGCAAGCTGATTAAAAGAATGCTGTAAGGTTGTAAATCCTGTATATTTCCAACTTCAAACTCACTCGGAGGAGTGAAAGGGAAACCCGCTTTTATAACAGCATTGTTCGCAGATTTACAAGACGATGACAAGAATACAATACGTTTACATCAATTTCGTATGATTACAGCAACATATATTCCTACTAACAAATTCAACGAGCAAAGGACAAGCTGCTCACTAGAATAAAACGAATCGATTTCAAATGATTACAAAATATAATTTTACTTGCTAAACCTTGCACCAAAAAATATGTTAAAATAAAGATATTGTTATTGTTTCCTTTTCCTCTTGAAAGCAGAATGCAAGTTAACATTGTATTGTCTGATCCCGTAGAGTCTAGCAATGCACTGGTTCATTTTCTTAAGAATGATGGGCATTGCAACGATATTGCTCGTGGTTTTGTCCCTAAAAGTTTGAAACCTTTTTAGCATCGCTGGATCAGCCTCTGGGAGCGATGTCGCATCACTAAACTCATCATTCCCACACAGTTCTGCAAAAGAGCAAAAGGTAATTTCTGGAGACATGTGCATAGAACTTATTTTGAGTTAAATAATAATATATGTATTTTGTAGGTATGTATGCTTGTATATATGAATATCTTTGTTGGTATTTTCAAGGATCAATTTCATCTATCAACATATCATTTGCTAATACCTGACACCTTGAATGAATGAGATTACAAATACAAAGACATTAAGGTTTGAGTTTAATAAGAAGGATGTATTCATTTGTTATTATCATATATAAGCGACACTGAGTTTTCCATTGGGACCGGCTAGCTAGGTAATCATACAATGGTAGCATCTATCGTCAGATGGCTTAGGTCCGATTTAAGCTAAGCAAAAATGCAGCGTGTTCAAATTTTTTTAACAGCCAATCTATATATATAATGTAAACCTATAGAAGGGTGGCAGATTTTCTCTATTTCCCAAATTGCTCCCTGCTCAATTATTTGCTTCAACAAATGCAATTATGAGCACGCAACAAGTGTAGGCTCCCCACTTCATTGTATGTTTGTCAAAAATAAATTTTATTGCTTATTAGTGTTATTTATCTCTTTAAGTCATATATATATATACATCTTTGTGGGTACCCATAATTGAAAAGACATTACAAGATATTTATTGCAGTGATAATGACATTACCCCATCTTTTGCGGCTTTTCAAACATTTGTATAGGAAAGTTGACTTATGCTGCATGTATTAAATGCATTTGCTGGTTTAAAACATGCTTCTCGTGGTGTATTTTATCATAGGAAAAACAAAGAGGTAGGTAAATATCACATTCTAGGTGTAGCCTAAGTGTCTAGTCGTTTTGTAACAAATAAAATTCGAAAATTATAGTACAGTGAGAAAGAAAAGAGAAAAAGAGAAGAAAAGACAAGATCAGAAGATTAATAGCTTTTACATTTATTGAATATTGTTCACATTATATGCTTCACCTGCTTTTTTGATCGTTTATAACTAAGCCAAAAGTTCTCTCGTCTCCTTTTCATTCTATATTTAATTGACTCTGAGAGGATCTAAATACATAATGAAAAGCCACACATTGGTGGCAGAATTTTCTCAAGATGCCAATTTTACCCCCAAATTATTTATGACTATTAGATACGCATGTGAAATCACATATTGTCTACTATAATTCAATCTATATATATGCACCTTTCCATGTTTTAATCACCATAGTAGTCATGAATAAGGACAATACTTTATGTCAAATTATGTGTAATGAAGTGAAAGAACATTGCAAACAAACAAATGAGTTTAATATGTGCAGTGAAGCAAGCATAGAATTTCAACAAGCATACTATTTGTTGATGTAAAAATTACCTTCAATCTATTGTTGTGATTTTTGTTAACAACCACCGAGCCTTTTATCTCAAGCATATAGGGTAGGCTATATGAACCAACATGAGAATCACGCCGGGTTTAGCAATGAATCCTCCGCCTCCATCCACTCCTATCGAACAATATACTTTATTGAGACCATTGGCAACCATATCTTTTCATATCACCTCCATCCATGTTTTCTTCGGTCTCTTTTTTGCCCTTTTGATATTGCCTATATCAAGAGTATCCATTCGTCGACCCGGTGCTTTCATAAGCCTGTATCGCATATGACCAAACCATCTTAGCTTGTTTTCCCGCATCTCCTCTACAGGTGCCACATCAACTTTTGCATGAATATTCTCATTTCGCACCTTATCTTTTCTAGTGTTACCACACATCCAACGAAACATGCGTATCTCCGCTACGTGCATCTTCTATGTATGATACATCTTAGAAGCCCCGCATTCTGTATCATATAATAAGACGTGCCGAATAGCACTCCGATTAAACTTCCTTTTCAACTTTGCCGGAAAGTTGCGATCGCACAAAACTCCTGTTGCACTCCTCCATTTCAATCAACTAGCTTGCATCCAATGCAACATATAAATCCGGTATGTCCTGTGTTGCATGTAAGATATTAAGTGACTTTAATCGGCCTCCTACAACACCTACCTTTTCATCGTTATAAATAGCTCGTGGATCTTTGCATCGACCACAACAATCTGTCTAAGAAGATATTAATGTAAACCTATAGAAGGGTGGTAGATTTTCTCTATTTCCTAAATTGCCGTCTGCTCAATTATTTGCTTTAGCAAATGCAATTATGAGCATGCAACAGTTTAGGCTCCCCACTTCATTGTATGTTTATCAAAAATAAATTTTATTGCTTATTAGTGTTATTTATTACTTTTCCACATGTATCAAAACAATCTATCCATGCTCTTTAAGTCAATATTTACATCTTTGTGGGTACCCATAATTGAAAACACATTATAAGATATTTATTGCAGTGATAATGACATTATCCTATCTTTTGCGGCGTTTCAAACATTTGTATAGGAGTTATGCTTCATGTATTAAATTGCATTCGCTGGTTTAAAACAGGCTTTTCCTCGTGTCTTTTATCAGAGGAAAAAAAACAAAGAGGTAGGAATATCACATCCTAGGCGTAGGCTAAATGTCCAGTCACTATGTAACAAATAAAATTAGAAGATAATAGCGCAGTGAGAAAGAAAAGAAAAAGAGAAGAAAAGGCCAGACCAGAAGATTAATAGATTTTACATTTATTGAATATTGTTCAAATCACATGCTTAACCTGCTCTTTTGTTCGTTTATAACCAAGTCAAAAGTTCTCTAATCTCCTTTTCACTCTATATTTAATTGACTCTGAGAGGATCTATATACATAATAAAAAGCCATACACATCGGTGAAGGAATTTTCTCAAGATGTCAATTTTACCTTCAAATTATTTATGACTATTAATTAGACACGAGTGTGAAAGCACATATTTTGCCTTCCATAATTCAATCTATATATGCTCCTTTTCATGTTTCAACCACCATAGTCATAAATAAGAATAATAATTTTTGTCAAATTATGTGTAGAAGTGAAAGTACATTGCAAACAAACAAATGAATTTAATATGCGCACTGAAGCAGGCATAGAATTTCAACAGGCATACTATTTGTTGATGTAAAAATGACCTTCAATCTATTGTCGAGATTTTTGTTAACAATCGAGCCTTTTATCCCAAGCATATGAGGAAGGCTACATGAACCAACATGAGAATCACGACGGGTTCAGCACATGAATCATCCGCCTCCACTCACTCCTATCGAACAATATACTTTCATTGAGGCCTTTGGCAACCATATCTTTTCGTATCATCTTCATCCATGTTTTCTTTGGTCTCTCTTTTGCCCTTTTGACATTGCCTATATTGAGAGTATCCATTCGTCGAATCGTTGCTTCTATAGGCCTGCGTCGCACATGACCAAACCATTTTAGCCGGTTTTTCCGCATCTTCGCCTCCACAGGTGCTACACCAACTTTTACACGAATATCTTCATTTTGCACCTTACATTTTCTAGTGTTACCACACATCCAACGAAGCATGCGCATCTCCATTACGTGTATCTTCTGTGTATGATGTTTTTTAGTAGCCCAATATTTTGTACCATATAATAAAACAAGCCGAATAGCGCTCCGATAAAACTTCCTTTTCAACCTTACCGAAAAGTTGTGATCGCACAAAATCCCCATTGCACTACTCCATTTCAACCAACTAGATTGGATCCAATGCAACATATAAATCTGGTATGTCGTGTGCTGCATTTAAGATATTGGATGACTTTACTCAGCCTCCTACAACAACTTCTACTTTTTCAACTTTATAAATAGCTTGTGGATCCTTGCATTGGCCATAACAATCTGTCTTAAGAAGATGTCAGTTAACGGAGAGATTGTAAGTTATTATTCTTATCATGTACATTTATGTATGTATATTATCAAAATTACATTACTTATGTTTTCAAGTTCCAACAATGCTTTATAATCTCAATAATTACAGGATGAGCCATCATGTTTCTTGCCATTGTGGATTGGTGTATTCAACCAGTCTCGCCAGTGTAGATGGACGACAAAAGACGACCAGCAGGTGGTACGCCTACGGGCGATTAGAGGGTGGCGAGGGGGGAGGTCGGCGAAAGACGACTAATGGACCATTGACGGATGGTCGATTGGTCGGCGTGAGGCGTTTGGGCCACAGCTAGGGATAGGCAGGCAGAGACAGTTGTGGAAAATTTTGTGTTAGGTGGGAATATTTCATGGGAATTTAGGATTACTGCTTACCAAGCGCAGGTTATTAACTACTGCTTTGCATGACTTCTCTATTCGAAATTACGATAAGATTCTTAAATCTTAGTTAAAATAGAAATGTATCTTATAACCTCTTCAACTGTCTTGAACCATCGAGTATGATTAATCCGGGCTTCGAATTAGCGCATAAAGTATAAATAGAATTCAAATTCATTTTGAAGTGGTTTTCATCATTCCATTACCCTTAATTTATGCTTCTCCGCGCGTGGCGTGGATGCAATGCTAGCATTTAATATGGCTGGCTAAAGAGTTGGAAGGATAGCAAACCCCACATTAAAGTATTGTGTAAAACTAACTAAACTGCCATAAACTTTCACTGTTTTGGAGATAAATACCGTGAACATTTTAAATTACTTTTAATTTAAATTACTTTTAATCTCTGGTCGTAGCATGCAAATATCACTCGTCTTTTATCTTTAAGAAAACGTTGCTATAAAGTCATCTGTTTGCCAACCTATATTTTTTGGTTTTATACTTGTATCTTCTTTAAATACTCATTTCCACCTCTCTATTCTCCTAGTTCTTCTCTTTCTAAATTAAAGATTGATTGATTGATTGCTTTAAGGTATGGAGACATGCCCAAAACGAGAAAATTAGAAGAATGAAAAGAGAGGAATCAGTTCTTAACGAAGCTATAAGGGTAAGACAATTGTATATTAATCATTTGGTGTTAACTTGACTTCTCCAATAACCATTTTGATAAGATAAATGGCACATGATATTTTGGTGCAACAAAGTGCAGTTTATGGTACTTAAATGTATTTATAAATGTACCACTTGTCTCAACACTGGTGAAAGTTCATTGTATTTTAGTAAAACTTGCCCCTAAGAAATTGTGCCCCATACCCAATCAAATAGGATGCACTTAATGGTCAATATATAGCTTACATTGCTACAACTACTAAGATATCATTAGTTAGATTATAACAAACAATATTGTAGCTAAAAAATCCTATGAGATGGATTTAGTTACATTGTTATATGGTTGAGGATTTGTAACTTGTATATCTCCAACACACTTGTCTTCTCAATATTCAATTACAAACTCCAACAAAGTTTGTTAGCTTTGACATCTTCAACAGCAAGCATGGTATTGAAGAAAATAAATAAATAACAAAATATTATGAAATTTTCGTGTGCTATATAACAAGTAAAATATTGGAAAATCGAAAAATAGAAAATTCTTAAGACTTTTGAAGATTTTGCTATTTTCGTATGCTATAACAAGTAAAATATTGAAAAATAAAAGAAAACGGAATATTTTGAGAATTTTGAAAATTTTCAAAGTTTCGTGTTATAGCATGCAAAATATTAGAAATTTGAACAAAAAAATTGAGATTTTTTAAAATTTCGTGATTTTCGACTTCCAGAGTATCAGTCGTCCGGGCCGGATTTATTTGTTCTGTTAGGTTCATATTAGCACGACCTTTTCTTCTTTTACTTCACATAGACTTTTGTCTTCTTGATGCCCGGAATTTCTTCAAAAGTTTAAGCAAGTAAAATAATGAAAAACCAAATAACACAGAAAATTCTTAGATTTTCTTGTGGTATTTTGCGGGTCTGGGATTTTTAAAAATAAAAATTTTACAATTTTCATGTGCTAAAATTCATGCAAAAATTGAAAGAGTGAAACAATAATTTTTTGAGATTTCTGAAAATTTTACAATTTTCGTTTGTAGCAAACAAATTGTTGAAAAACCGAACAAAACAAAAAAAAATTGCGATTTTTAAAAATATTGTAATTTTCATGTTCTATATAACAAGTAAACTAATAAAAAGCTGAAGAAATTTTTAAGGAAATTTTAAAATTTTACTATTTTGCGTGTACAAAATAAATAAATTACAAAAAATTGTAATACTAAAAAGAACAAAGAAATTAAGATTTTATAAAATGCAGTGATTTTCATGTGATATAAAAAGCAAATATTGAAAAAATGGAAAATAAATTTCTGATGCTGTTGAAAAATTCGCGATTTTCGTATGTTATAGCATGCAAAATGTTGGGATACGTCAGCGCCTCGGCCGCCAATCCGACGCCAAATGCGGAACAAAAACTTTTTTATAAAACTGGCGCTATCGTAACCCTAAAACCCGGATCGTTCCATTAACCGTATTCTAGCAAACTGTAAAAGAGTTTGGTGAGATTATACCAATCGATCCGTGTCTTTCGGTCTTCAATCTCTGCGCCAAGCTCCTCGCTGCTGCGCCGACGAAGTTCGTTCTCCGATTTCGCTCGTCGAAGTGGCTCCACGTCAATGAATCTTTATACGAGCTCCCGCTTCTAACTGAAGCAATTCGGACATGAAATTTGCTAGCCGACATGTCCAAGATTGAATTAGAGAGAGTGTAGAATATTTTGTCTCAAGACACCCAATGATTTGGATGGAGGTAAATTGAAGTTGCCAAGAAGATGAAGATGCGGACATAGGATTTTTCTTGCAAAGACAAAAATCAAAAACCCACAGAAGAATGAGCTCGGCCACTAAAGAACGCTCTCTGTGGATTGCAAAGAAGAAGCAGTGGTGATGTGAATAATCCAACATCAGAAGAATAATAATCCCTCCATATTAATCCCCTGCACCCCCACACTTGCCAGCCACCTCACACACAATAAACAATTAGTAAAGACCATGCCTCATAAATTAATCTCACTCCTAGCCATGCCCACCATGCTCACATGTTGCCAGCACACTCTTTCCAAGCCACCTCACTAAAACCATGCTGCCACCTCACTCCACATGATTTCGGCCAGGAACAAATGATGAAGGAAATTTGGCGAAAAAAAAAGATACACTAAGTTCAACCAATAATTAAACATTAAAAAATAATGTTTAATTAAGAGAATAAAAACGGGCAACTTCAAAAGTAATCCCGTAACGAATTACAGGATTTCCCCACAACTCTATATACATACCTGCATTTGTATTCCGACCGAATACGAATGCAATGAGACAAAAATATTCCTACACAATATAATACTAGGATCCGGCTTAAACCAAACCCCACTAGTATTATCTGTCCGAACCATGACACGTGCACAAGTGCACGTGTATGTTCGAACCCTGCCATAAAACCATACGATCTCTACAACGTTTCGTCCGAACTTGGGAAACTGTCTGTGGGGAACTCTAAAGACTCGTCAATACTCTGGCAGCGGGTTTAACCACAAGCATGTCAGTGGTACTAGCTGTATGTAACGGCTTCCAAGGTACTGAGCAAAAGGGAGGCCGATGAGCGAACTCATCCTGAAACCCTACTGAGCCTGTCAGTGACAATATCCGTACAGTCTGGTCTGTTCGTCTATGAGTATCGCATATCGGGCCTGGGGGGCTGGTAAACGTCAGACCCCCAATAGCGGTATAAGTCGTGTTGGAGTGTAGCCTAGAACACCCTGAGATACTACTGGAATACCTACCAGTAAATCTCGATTACCCTGGCCAGGGATTTCGTGTAATGGCTCTCCTAAACACAGCGCGATCTCACCCCCAATACCGGGAAAGACGAAACCTCTGACGATCCGCTCACTGCCTCCATATGGCTCGGGACTGTACCTGACTAAAACCTGTTTGCACGACTCCTTTGAGCCGTGGTAGGGTACTAATCAAAGCACAGTGGGAACTCACACGAGATAAATGACGATCTCAGGTCGATAGACTAACATATACACATGTCACCTGGGAACTGCTATCTGACGACATGTATAATACCAACTAGCAGTTCCCGGCGAGTCCGTTCGGTGTACTTATAACCTAATGAGCACCTGTATACATCTTAGGTGAACCAACTGATACCAATGGCTTGTGAGACCGGCCACCGCCCCTCGTCGGGGTCTCGACTGTATACACCAGTCTACTCTGGAGTATCGATATCCTGTCTTGAAACTCCCACGACTAGGGACCTTTTAAGGATGTGCTTATAGACCCCAGCTTCCACGTATATGATCTCCATCATACTGCTGGCAGTCAAGCAAGAATCATATGGGCTCTATCAACATGTAATAGTGAACTGTAATGTCACCTGAAATATGTACACGATGATAAAGACAAACCAGATAGTATACTATCATCTCGAGTAAGACTGTCCCACCGGTATAGGTCCTCCCTCAATCATTGCAATCACGTACCTGTGATCCAATAATTGACTTTGAGGGCACTATATCCAACAATCTCCCACTTGCACTTAAGGCCAATTATTGCGATGTCGCATACTCACAGCCTGTGTGATACCGAACATCCAATTCCTCTATTAATCAGTTTCACAAAACTCGTTTGTAAAACTATTGTGTTCGAGAAATAGCCTCAGTAAGTGGATCCGCCATGATATTTCTTTCTATGTCTCTCTTAATCTCAAGTTCGCGGAGAAAACCATCTCCCGAATTGAGCAATACCTGTCTTAGAATATGTCTGGATGTCTGATGGGACATAGTTCACAAATGAACTCCAAATCCAGCAAAATTCTTAGACTGTATCGTCAACTGAATTTAATCAGTATCTCGCATCATGCCTCCCTCAGTATCCGCTCGGACTATCTGTCCAAACTACTGCCTCTCGTCAGAGGGAAAACTATAACTCTAACAGTCACTCTGTCGTCCAGGTCACCTTGGAAGCCTGGAATGATAACTATCTCTCGAAAGAGGCTGCCGTTATCAAATCCCTAGAACATTCAATTATGTTCTAAAACTGCTTCCGAACGTTTCTTCAGGATTGGATTAATATCAACTTATTGCATTTAGTGCAAAAACAATATCTGGTGTGGTACTTGACATCTCATGATTGACTCAATTGCCTAAGCAAGTGATATACTAATCATGCATATCCCTCTCCCCTTTAGTCTGTAAGACACCTTTAGAGAGGGTGACTCCATCACCTGCAGGTATACTACCGTGCCAGGAGTCGTCCATTCTAAAACACCTTTAGAATACTGTCTAAGTACTCCGATTGGGATACTTCCCAAATCTAGATCTAAAACCATAGATCTAGTAACCAGAATGCCTGATATTATATTCATATCCTATGTGGAGAAACTACTGTGTGACAACCACAGTAAAACCGATCGTAGTATAGGAATTTCACTTCCTACTTTGTGTATGTCATCCAAATACCATGACATCACACGCTACTACCTTCTTAACAAATCCATCCCCTATTCTGATAAAGTCAAAGCCCATGACTGTCACATCAAAAATAGATGATCTATCTCCGCTATATCTGCTTTAGTCTATAAATAGACATAAGCTACTTGCCACTATACTTCCGTTGCTCCCACTTACTACGACAACCCTCTGGTAGAGTTATATACACGTGCACTTCTAAAGCTAGTTTAGAATGACGCTATACTCATCCTCCTGCCGGGTCTCATAGTCTAGAACAGCAGTAGTGGAAAGTCTGGGTAAACAAGAACCTCCCTATCACCGTCCTTGAGGCTACCGGAGTACCTCTCGGGTGTCTGAGATTACCCACCATATCTGCGGAGTGGCTAATGGAATGTCAAATCTGATTGAATTTTTAGGTCCTATTAAATTTTCAGTAATCGTCTATGGTTCTGGAATCACTTCCAGTTCTACCATACTCCCACTACTGTTTTCTGAAAAAATCCATTTTTCTAAAACTATGGCGAGTCAAGAAAAATATCACTATTGATCTTCCAGATGGTAGAAAGTTAACCCTCGTCATAGCCCGGGTTAACCCACAAACAGCCATTACAGAAACATGCCTTGAGTTATCCAGAGTTTGGTTTTAAGCATAAGCCGGACAACTCCTTGTACCTTAATATCGTTAAGATATGAACCATTCTATATACAATATAGAAACAGATGCACTGATTTAATTGGAACCAGATTCAAATCATGCAGCTGTCTCCAGTGCATGTCAACTAAATGGAGAGAGACCAATCAGCATTACTCAACTTAGGAGTGTATCCAATTATGAGTAATCTGAAAGAGAAACAAGTTTCTCAAAACCATTAATATCAACTGAATACCAAACACAAGTATCCATATCTTCGATCACCTTGAAGAATCCTGATACTTGCCACACATGGTTCTCTACTTTATTCTTGTACCTATAACTTATCAAAATTTAGACTTTGTATTTCTACGAAACACATGTCTAAAACTGGAGAAGTCACAAGTAAACAAAATATAGTACGAGTACCAACCCCTCTGTCCTAATGAACACCGGACAACATACAATACTTTGTATAAGTCCCCTGAGTTGAATAACTCAAATCCTGTGCATTGTAGGTTGAAAACTGTACCCAGGCGATTTCCTCAAATATCACCAATTATAACGAATTCCGATATAATGAGGACGATCACCTAATTTCCAATAACTTACTCCCACTCATCATCTGTAAAACCATACAGATGTGAGAACCATACCTGGTAAATACATACCCTAGAGTAAGGGTTAATTGGGAAATCAGTTTTCTATTAACGACGCATAGTGAAACTGAAACATGAAAATGTTTCGAAGGGGTATCCGGGTATTCCTAGTAATGCCTCTTCCATTATCCAGATTCATGACTGTAACCGTATATTTCCTTGCCATCTCTCCAAATCCCTTTATTTGTCTTTAGTTGTTACCTTCTGTACACCATCGTTAGACTAAATGGTTTTCTTCCTTCCCTACCGTTCGGCACCAGCCTATGGTTTGGAAGAAGACTATCCAATAAGCGTAATAGGTGTACTCTCCTAATCCTAGGAGTACCCGCAACCTGAGAGAAGGTGATGATAAAAGATAACTGAATAAACCTTATTCCTATTTCTCCTGAAGCAGAATCCATCCTTGAAAAAGTTCCTTCGAGTTCGTATGTAACTATACGATAGGTTTATCCAATGGAATTGGATCTACGTAGTAATACAGAATGTTCTGGAGAAATACAAAGGTGAAGTAGGAGTGGCGATGAAATATGTGGTTTGGTCGTGAATGATAGTAGTCGCGATTTACTATGCCCTTTTTCTAATCCCTTTATTTGTCTTTACATATTATCATCTGTACACCACACTTAGGCTAATTGGTTTTCTTCATTCCCTACCTTTCGGCACTTGCCTATGGTTTAGAAGAAGACTATCCAATAAGCATAATAGGTGTACCCTCTTCTAATCCTAGGAGCCCTCACAACCTGAGAGAAGGTAAAAGGAAAAGACAACTGAATAGTCATATTCAATCTCTCCAGAACCAGAATCCATCCTCGAAAAGGTTCCTTAGAGTTCGTATATAACCATACGATGGATTTATCCAATGGAAGTGGATGTTCGTAGTGATACGGGGTGTTCTGGAGAAATGCAAAGGGTAAAAGAATGAGTGGCAATGATGTATGCAACTCAGACAATCCAAAAGCCAGTGTTTTAAGAAAGTTCGGTTAACTTGGTCATAGTCTAGGGTCGGGCCATGATCACAGCCAGAGAGAGAGAGAGAGAGAGAGAGAGAGAAAAGAAACACTCTGCGTGCACTCTAACCTAGATCAGAACGGTTAATCACTTTATCTAATCAGGAAACCTCCCACTGTATCGTCAAATTCTCCTCTAAACCCGAAAGAAGAATTAGTCGGGATCACCCGAGGAGTAATCCTACTCATCAGTCAGAATCGGGATCCAACTATCTGTTAGGGTTCCCTAGCACTAACTAGAGAGTATGGAAGCATCACACATGCCACTTTAAAATTTTAGAGGTGCTAAGCAAACAAAGCACGGATCTTTAACAAGAATACTAGGGTAACAACATATGTATCTCATACAAAAACCATTCTATCACTAAGTGAAAGGAATACAACCTTTGTAGTCCTCATGCTATGACTTTTAGGATCGTTGAGAGGTTGGAAAGGCTTGCTAATGAGCTTCCTTGTCCACGATGATCCACCCGAATTCCACTTGGTCCAAGCTTCTAGCTCCACTTGATGCAAGAAGAAGATGGAGCTAAACATTCTAAATTAATTGGCTAGAGTCGAGTAGAATGATGAAGTGGTGTGTTTTCTTTTGTCAAAACCCTTTCTTTTTAACTCTCTCTCACTTTGGAAAAATCAAGAGAGCTTAGAGAAAGAAGAAGATGAAGGCAAAAGCTTTTGTCAAAATGAAAATGATAAAGCTTATAATGAAAAATAGAAAAGATAGTATATATATTTTCTATCTCTCATCAAACCATGGTTCTAATAATATCTAGATATTTAGTAAGTGAGTTAAAATCCAAAAGAAAAACTAATCTAAGGTTAAATGGCTGGTGAAGTGTGGTTAACTTCAAGAAGAGTATAGAAAGATAACCATGGATTAATATTTTCTTTTCTTTTGTTTTAAAACAAATACAAATATATATCCATATATTATAGTTCTATGTGAGTCTTATATTGCCTTCAAAGATGTATCATCAATCATGATACTTTGTATGTATGTATCCTATGCACATCAACATATATATACATGCATGCATTCTTCCTCTTTAATAAAAAGGATTTGAATAAAGAATAAGAATAAAACTAAAAGTCAAAATGTTAAATCAACAATTGATTTAATAATCCGGTCATATCACATACGACCCGACCAATTGAAAAATGCCTGATTAACATACGGTATCACATAGTCGTATTCAATCGGGTCCCCACGCATATCTCATATGCACACCATATCTTTTCGCCTGGGCTAGGAAACTCCTGTGTGGGACTCTAAGACTCGTCAATACGCCGGCAGTGGGTAATGATCATATCAAACACCCACAAGCCGCAAGCGGTCAGCTAAACGTAACGGCCACCCGGGTATTGAACGATCAGAAGAAAACCAGCAAAGCTGTCAAAACTCCCGTCGAGCCATCTGGCAACACTTACCGTACAGTCCGGTCTCCTTGTCAGATATGTTGCATATCGAGTCTAGGGATGGTATCGTCGACCCCAATAACTCAATAAGTCATGTCGGTGTATAGCTAATAACAGATCGAGAAACTATTGATAACACTTATCAGTAAATCTCAGTAGCCCTGGCCAGGGACTTCCTGTTATAGCCAATCAAGCATAGCACAACATCAAACCCCAATACCGGGAGAGAGAAACCCCTCCTATCGCTCATTGCCTCCATATGCCTTGGGACTGTACCCAAAGTCCACCTGTTTGCACGACTCAGTAGAGCCGTGGTAGGGTAGAGATCAAAGTACAGTGGGAGGACACACAAGACTCTATGACGATCTTGGGTCTACAGACTAACCTATACCAGTGTCACCTGAGAACTGCTATCCGACGATAGATATAATACCACATAGGAGTTCTCGGCGAGTCCGTTCAGTGTACCCAGTCTCCACTGAGCACCCGCATACAATCTTTGGTGTCAGCACACTAGATGGATATGGGATCATCCATCGCCCATCATATGGGACAAGACTGATATACGCTAGTCTACTCTGGAATATCGATGCCCTGTCTCGATACACCCACGACTAGGAACAGTTCAAGGATATGCTTATAAACTACACGTGCCCCACTAGTATGATCCGCATCATAGTCACAGTAGTCAAGCAAATATCCTCAAGGCTTTATCAACATGTGTAAATGAATAAAAGCATGATCAAATCAACATGTCAGATAAAGTAAACCAGATAGCATACTATCATATCGAGCAAAAAAGTAATCTATATATATACATGTCCAAGCATCCACTATACATATAATGGCCTATAGGGCATACATATATCCAACAATCTCCCACTTGCACTAGGGCCAGTTATTGGCGTATCTCATACCCAACATCTCAAAAAGTCGCTCATGCTGCGGCTGTGGAAGGGCCTTGGTGAGTGGATCCGCGGTGTTATTCTTTGTATCTACTCTCCGAATCTCGATCTCGTGGCGATCTACTATCTCCCGGATCAAATGATATCGTTATAGGATGTGTCTGGACTTCTGATGGGACCTTGGTTCTTTGGCTAACGCCATAGCCCCATTATTATCACAATACAATGGTATTGGATCAATAATGGTTGGAACTACTCCTAGTTCCGCGATGAACTTCTTCATCCAGACGGCTTCCTTAGCAGCATCATTTGCAGCAATATACTCAGCTTCCATCGTGGAGTCTGCAACGGTATCCTGTTTGGAACTCTTCCAACTAACCGCCCCTCCATTGAGGGTAAATACAAACCCTGAGATAGATTTGCTGTCATCCTTATCACTTTGGAAGCTGGAATCGGTAAAGGCCTCCATTTGGAGATCTCCATTACCATACACCAAGAACAATTCTTTAGTCCTTCGCAAGTACTTAAGAATGTTCTTCACTGCTATCCAATATTTCTCCCCTGGGTTGGATTGATACTTGCTTACTACAGCTAGTGCATAACCTACATCAGGGCGTGTACATAACATCGCATACATTATAGATCCTACAGCTGAAGCGTAGGGTATAATGCTCATGTGAGCTCTCTCTTCATCAGTCTTCAGACAGAAGTCTTTGGAGAGAGTGATTCCATGACAAGCGGGTAAGGCACCACGCTTGGAATCTTCCATACTAAACCTTTTTAGGATGGTGTCAATGTACTTTAATTGGGACAATCCCAATAACCTCTTGGATCTATCTCTATAAATCCTAATGCCCAAAATGCACGAGGCATCACCCAGGTCCTTCATGGAGAACCTTTGTGATAAGAATAGTTTGACCAATTGCAGCATAAGAATGTCATTTCATATCAAGAGAATATCATCCACGTACAATACGAGGAATGTGACAGTACTCCTTACAATCTTCTTATAAATGCATAGTTCATCTATATTTTTGATAAAATCAAACTCTTTGATTGTATCATTAAAACAGATGTTCCAGCTCCGTGAGGCCTTCTTTAATCCATAAATGAATTTAAGCAATCTACATGCTTTCCCGCTTCTCCCACTGTCAATGAAGCCCTCTGGTTGATCCATAAAAACGCATTCTTCTAAATCACCATTCAGAAATGCAATTTTAACGTCTATCTGCCAGATTTCATAATCATAGTGAGCTGCAATAGCAAGTAGGATCCGAATGGATTTAAGCATTGCTACCGAAGAGAAAGTTTCATCATAGTCCAGTCCTGGCCTTTGACGAAAACCTTTCGCTACAAGTTTTGCTTTAAAGGTCTCTACCTGTCCATCTACACCAATCTTTCTTTTAAAGATCCATTTGCACCCAACAGGTTTTATCCCAGGAGGTGCAACGTCCAAAGTCCATACTTTGTTGGTGTATATGGACTCCATTTCGAATCTCATGGCTTCCAGCCACTTCACTGAGTCACCACTCATGATAGATTGCTGAAAACTAGTAGGATCATCATCATCCATGATGCAATCTTATCTATCACCATCAATGAGAAACCCATAGCATCTCTCCGGTGGGCGAGAAGTTCTACTAGATCTCCGGAGCGGCTGAGGTTCTTGAAGTTCTACTGTAACATCAGTTTCAACCAATTCGTTCTGAGTAATTTGTGTCTCTAGAACCTCTTCTAGTTCTACCGCATTGCCATCAGTACTGTCTGTAAAGATTTCATTTTCCAAAAATGTGGCATGCTGAGCAACAAACACCTTTTGTTCCTCCTTGTGGTAGAATAGATATCCATACGAGTGTTTTGGATATCCCACAAATTTACACACGACCGATCGTGTCTCAAGTTTGTCTGGATTCTGCTTTTTAACAAAAGCCGGACAACCCCAAATCCCAACTCTTTTAAGAGATGGTCTCTTTCGACTCCATATCTCATATGGAGTGGTAGACACGGTCTTGGTTGGAACCCTGTTTAACAGATACATTGCTGTCTCCAATGCATGTCCCCAAAAGGAAAGTGGTAACTCAGCATCACACACCATGGATCGTACCATATCTAATAGGATACGATTCCTCCATTCTGACACACCGTTGTGCTGTGGTGTGTAAGGAGGAGTGAGCTGAGAGAGAATCTCATTCTCTTTTAAGAAGTTTAAAAAATCTGTACTTAAATACTCTCCATCTCGATCTGATCGAAGTTTCTTGATGCTCAAGCCTGTTTGTTTTTCTACTTCAAGTTTGTACTCCTTGAATTTCTCGAAAGCTTCGGATTTATGCTTTATCAAAAACACGTGTCCAAATCTTGAGAAATCATCAGTAAAAATAATGAAGTATGAAAAACCGCCTCTTGCATGTGTAGACATTGGTCCGCATACATCACTATGTATGATGCTTAAGAGTTCCACAGCTCTTTCTCCGTGTCCACTAAACGGAGTTTTGGTCATTTTACCTTTGATACAGGACTGATAAGCTGCATAAGATTTATATTCAAAAGGATTCAAATATCCATCTTTATGTAGCTTGCTTAGTCTTATTTCATTAATATGACCAAATCTACAATACCAAAGAAAAGATTCATTTATATCTGAAAATTTTCTTTTATTAGTATGTTGTATGTTGAAAACTGTGTGTTGGTTCGGGACGTAAATACCGTTATTTAGTGTACCATACCTAATCAACTCTTGATTCAAGTTAATGTTCATAACATTATTTTGCAACACAAAATGACATCCTTCATTGTACAACAAAGAAACGGATATTATATTACATAGCATACTTGGTACAAAATAACACGGGTTCAAAACCAATATACAAGCCGAAGGCAAACCCAGATGATACTCTCCTACGGATACAGCATGTACATTGGAACCATTTCCAAACCGCAGAGTATGGTCTCCAGTCTTCAAAACTCTACTGTTTCTCAACCCCTGCACACAATTGCAGATGTGAGAATCAGAACCAGTATCTAATACCCAAGATGCAGAGTTAATTGAAAAACAGTTTTCAGTTACAAACACACCTGAAGCGGAAGTATCACCATGCTTCTTCTTCTTGAGATCAGCAAGATACACAGCACAGTTGCGTTTCCAATGTCCCGACTTGTGGAAGTAAAAACATTCTCCTTTTCCACTTCCCGCGGCCCTAGATATGTCTTTCCCCTTCGCCTTTTTAACTCCATCTTTCTGTTTGATGGGTTTCTTCTTCTTCTTTCTCTTGGCCTTGGCTTTTGGGACGGAAGAGAAATATGGCCCAGCAATCAGAGCGGGAGTCTTCGCTGTTTTCAGCGTGCTCTCTGCACTTCTCAACATATTGAGAAGTTCAGGCACTGATTTCTCCAAATCGTTCATATTGAAATTTACTATGAACGGAGCAAAGGCCCCCCCCGGGGGGGGGGGGGGGGGAGACTGCAGAACAATATATGTATATTGCTTATTATCCATAGTCCATCCCAGTTCCTCGAGTTCTTCTATAAGACCAATCATCTTCAAAACATGCTCTCCTACTGATGCGCCAGGGGCCATCCGCATCTGAAACAACTTTCGAGATGCCTCGTATCTCAAAGTACGAGATTGCTCTTCATACAACTCTTTTGTATGAAGAAAGATGGATTGCACATCCATCTTTTCGTGTTGTTTATGATGTATGTTGTCCATAGAAGCAAGCGCGAGGCACTTGGCCGTGTTGCAGTCAATATCCCATGTTTTTCGGATCTCCCTATCCGAAACAGATGATTCAGGTCCTGGGACGGATGGGGCTTTAGTAGTGAGGACATATGATACTTTATCATATGTGAGTGCAATGTTCAAGTTCCTCAACCATTCTTTATAGTTCGGTCCTGTTAGTTTGTTTTTCTCTAGTAGAAGCTTAAGTCCCGTTATCGGTATCTGCCATTAGGAGAGAGAAAAGAATACACTCAGCGAAATGCTCTTGCAAAGAATTAGATTGGTTATTATATTATCTAATCGATGTCTCCTACTGCTTTTATCAAATTTTCTTTCAAAACCTGAAAAGAAAACTAGCCAGGATTAATTACATTCTACAGTTTCGCTAACCGGCCAGTCAGGCCAGTGTCGGTACTTTGAGGGGGGTTTCTCGTGCTTTCGCACGGACCTAATTAAAATAAATCTCGTTTTTCCAGAGGTCAAACCCCGTTGACACCTTTCTAGACACCTACTGGATTAGCTAATTGTAAAGTGCAAAACTCTCCTGGGAGTAACTCTTACTCACAGTGGGATCGGGATCCAACTATTATATAGATGGTATGCAATCTCATTGCAAATTTCAACTCTTGAAACTCCCGATATGGTTTTTACCCCTAGTTACTTATGACCTTGGCTATGGTCAATATATCATAAGTACTAGTCAAGTTCTACCCGTCATTTCGAGATTAACTAGACCTACCCATATGACCCTTGACTATGATCAATATAATCATATGAATGTCCTGACTGATTGCATTATATACTTTGTAGGAAAACATCACTTAGCTACCGTACACTACGCCTTGACTATGATTAAAATACGTAGCACGAATACTAAGTACTCTGCTTTCTAAAATGACGGAGGGTTGCGGATGGTTTTTTATGAAAACCTTTAACACTTTGAACTTGATCTCGTTGTAGAATCAAAACGGTTTAGAAAAGGAGTGGCTTAAGCTCCGCATCTTTGGAAACTTGCATTTTTCATAAAAAGGCCGAGTGGGTTTCAAATTCGATTCTACAACATCTTTTAGGTTTCTTTTTCTTTACATTAATCTTATTAATGTAGTCCCATCATTTAAGTTCCCAAGCCATCACAGAAAAGAAACGAAAATAGAACGTATACTTATACCATCCGCATTTGCCACAGTGTCCCGTTATGCACCGTTAGGTTACTTAACTAACGGTATAGCGGGGCGGGACTAGCGCGGGTGTAAAATATAAGCAACGTTTATTATATATCATATATATAATAATAATCCATTCGTCTCAGATACTAAGTAATCACATTACAAAATATCAACAGCAGCAGAAGCACATATGAAAATAAAAAGGATATCTAGGAGGTCCGTATTTTGTATTCAGCCAGCAATAGAAAATACGGATTCCACGGTCGCGATGAATAGCCAAGCCCACACCCCTAGACCCCTACGAGAGCGACAAGTGATCCTGCCAATTCTAGAGTTTAGGAGACCCGGTCTCGACTCCTCGAGATGGCCTCCCACTGAACCCTAGAACCCGATCACTTGTGCTCCTCTCCTTGGGTCTATCCTAATGCGGAAAAGTAAATAATATACAATAATGGTGACATCATCCTCAACCCGGAAGTGCCCCAAATAAAAGAATATTACATACAATTGATTTTTACATGAATGAAAATAAACACTCTCATCTCACATAAAACCCCCGGCTATTCGATCGCGACAATCCTGCAAATCATATCTCAACAACACATAATATCTCATATCATCAACGTAAGCAAGTATGCGTATCCCGATTGTCGTTGATGTATAGCAACGAAACCAGCGATACACCACATACTACACTTACGGTCGCAGAAAAGAAAGTGAAAAACAACAATTGCAATTATCACAATCTCATATATCAAGACGATGTTTAACATTTCGATCGGATCAACATACACCCACATTTTACCCCAATAGCTCAACACTTGAGCAAAGTTACATATACTCAAAAACGCGCTACAGTGTCTATGGTCCAGCCGTAGAAGGAGTTAACCAACGCCTCACCTATGACACCACGGAACTACGGCAAACCCGAAGGTTCGATCGTGGTTCTGTGGGCATGGAATCGAGTTAAGGTTATTATGGTCTTCTAGAGGGGTCCATAGGATACTTTCGCGACTATTGAATATAAAGTTAACTTAGGAAAATTACAACACTTGGAAATTTCAGCGGGGTCAAAAAGTGGGGTTTTGAAGTTCGTTCGAACTGCTAAACATTGTCAAGGTTACCAATACAGTGCTAGAATTTACGACTACGAAGCACTACGAAATATCCCCAGGTCTAAACAATCATCACATGAAAATTGGGCTAAACAAACAATACTAGAAACCCTAACTTGCAAACACCAGAGCATAGGTGAAACAGGGGGTGCATTGGGGGTAGGGGGCCGGCTCGGCCAAAATCTGTAGGGGAGTGCTCGGCCAAAATCCGAGCACAAGCCCCCGTATTTCATCCGTGTTCTTATGTTTTCCTGTACTCCATTCTGTACCTGTTTGAAAAATTTTTAGAGCACATTTTAAAAAATTTCCAGAGAGCATATATAAGGTTCCGTAATACCGTATTTTCGGAGTCGGTTTCGTTTCCATATTAGTTCTAATACTGTGTCCAGAATTCTAGCTTGGCTCTGATACCATGTTGGTCAGGCAGCCACCCTATCCAATAGGGTTACCGTGGCACCAACGGGTCCCTCAGCAGCTACTTTTTACACATGCCCCCTCGCGAGGACTACAACCCGCCGGAACACCTTCCGGTCTCGGGACACCCTAGGGTAAAAGCCTATGCTTCGCCACACTGTCACACAGTGAGAACCCCCATAGGCCGATATCCAATGCCTAGTAGCTCTGATACCATTGTTAGGGTTTCCTAGCACCTACTAGAGAGTATGGAAGCATCACACATTCCACTTTAAAATTTTAGAGGTGCTAAGCAAACAAAGCACGGATCTTTAATTAGAATACTAGGGTAACAACACATGTATCTCATACAAAAACCATTCTATCACTAAGTGAAAGGAATACAACCTTTGTAGTCCTCTTGCTATGACTCCTAGGATCGTTGAGGGGTTGGAAAGGCTTTCTAGTGAGCTTCCTTGTCCACGATGATCCATCCGAAGTCCACTTGGTCCAAGCTTCTAGCTCCACTTGATGCAAGAAGAAGATGAAGCTAAACACTCTAAACTAATTGGCTAGATTAGAGTAGAATGATGAAGTGGTGTGTTTTCTTTTGTCAAAACCCTTTCTTTTTAACTCTCTCTCACTTTGAAAAAATCAAGAGAGCTTAGAGGAAGAAGAAGATGAAGGCAAAAGCTTTTGTCAAAATGAAAATGATAAAGCTTATAATGAAAAATAGAAAAGATAGTATATATATTTTCTATCTCTCATCAAACCATAGTTCTAATAATATCTAGATATTTAGTAAGTGAGTTAAAACCCAAAAGAAAAACTAATCCAAGGTTAAATGGTTGGTGAAGTGTGGTTAACTTCAAGAAGAGTGTAGAAAGATAACTATGGATTAATATTTTCTTTTCTTTTGTTTTAAAACAAATACAAATATATATCCATATATTATAGTTCCGTGTGAATCTTATATTGCCTTCAAAGATGTATCATTAATCATGATACTTTGTATGCATGTATCCTATGCACATCAACATATGCATACATGCATGCATTCTTCCTTTTTAATAAAAAAGGTTTGAATAAAGAATAAGAATAAAACTAAAAGTCAAAATGTTAAATCAACAATTGATTTAACAATCCGGTCATATCACATACGACCCGACCAATTGAAAAACGCCCGATTAACATACGGTATCACATAGTCGTATTCAATCGGGTCCCCGCGCATATCTCATATGCACACCACATCTTTTCGCCTGTGCTAGGAAACTCCTGTGTGGGACTCTAAGACTCGTCAATACGCCGGCAGTAGGTGATAATCATATTAAACACCCACAAGCCGCAAGCGGTCAGCTAAACGTAACGGCCACCCGGGTATTGAACGATCAGAAGAAAACCAGCAAAGCTGTCAAAACTCCTGTCGAGCCATCTGGCAACACTTACCGTACAGTCCGGTCTCCTCGTCAGATATGTTGCATATCGAGTCTAGGAATGGTATCGTCGACCCCAATAACTCAATAAGTCTTGCCGGTGTATAGCTAATAACAGATCGAGAAACTACTGATAACGCCTATCAGTAAATCTCAGTAGCCATGTCCAGTGACTTCCTGTTATAGCCAATCAAGCATAGCACAATATAAACCCCTAATACCGGGAGAGAAGAAACCCCTCTTATCGCTCACTGCCTCCATGTGCCTCGGGACTGTACCCAAAGTCCACCTGTTTGCACGACTCAGTAGAGCCGTGGTAGGGTGGAGATCAAAGTACAGTGGGAGGACACACAAGACTCTATGACGATCTTGGGTCTACAGACTAACCTGTACCAGTGTCACTTGAGAACTGCTACCGACGATAGATAAAATACCATATAGGAGTTCTCGGCGAGTCCGTTCAGTGTATCCAGTCTCCACTGAGCACTCGCATACAATCTTTGGTATCGGCACACCAGATGGATATGGGATCATCCATCGCCCATCATATGGGACAAGAATGGTATACGCTAGTCTACTCTGGAATATCGATACCCCGTCTCGATACACCCATTACTAGGAACATTTCAAGGATATGCTTATAAACTACACATGGCCCACTAGTATGATCGGCATCATAGTCACAGTAGTCAAGCACATAACATCAGGGCTTTATCAACATGTGTAAATGAATAAAAGCATGATCAAGTCAACATGTCAGTTAAAGTAAATCAGATAGCATACTATCATGTCGAGCAAGAAAGTAATCTATATATATACATGTCCAAGCATCCACTATATTTATAATGACCTCTAGGGCATACATATATCCAACATTATCATCGCATAATAACGTGATGGAATCCACTCACGTTATCACACTCCAGAAGGTATGCGCATGCCTGGCAAGTTTCTTGTATGTTTGAAACTCTCGATGTGATTTTTACCCCAAGCAGCTTATGACCTTGACGGATTCCAACAAATCATAAGTTGCAAGTCAAGTTCTACCTGTCATTGTCCCGATTAATTTAGACCCACCCGTACTCGCCCTTGACGGATGCCAACAAGGCTGCACGACTGTCCTAGATTAATGCATATCCATGCTACAGAAAAGTAACACATAGCTACCGCACACCATGCCTTGACGGAAGATAACAAACATAGCACGAATACTAGGTGCTGTTTTTCTGAAATGACGGAGGGCTACGGCTGGTTTTTGGCGAAAAACCTTTAGCGTAATGAACTTGATATCGTTGAAGGAATCCAAGTGGTTTTACAAAAATATAGTGGCGAAAACTTTTGCTAAAGAGGTCACTCCCGGTGAAGGGATCCTGGCTCTTTCCTCGTAGAATGAGGTGCAGGATATTCCAACTGAATACCGCGATGCAAAGCAAAAAGGTAATTGACTATAGTAAAGTTATTACCTTGACGCAAACTTCTGCCCAAGGGTTACTCCCGATGAAGGGATCTCGGCCCTTACCTCGTCGAATGAGGTGCAGGATATTCCAAACTGAATACCACTGGGCAAAGCAAAAGGAAACGTCCTTGTAATAACAATTTTTGAAAAATTAGTTCCAACAACATCAAATAGGTTTTTTTCCCCTTGCATTGATCCAAATCAACGCAATCCCATCAATTAATAACACCAGAAAAGAACGAAAATATGATGTACGTATATGCCATCCGCATTCGCCACTGCGTCCCGTCATCACCCGTTAGGTTACTTAACTAACGACAGAGCGGGGACTGGACTAGCGCGGGTGTAAAACATATACAACATCTACTAGTATATATATCAATATATAATAATTGCTCCAGGCATGATAAATGCAACATCACAGAAAAGTAATAAGTATCACAGAACAATACAGATAATATGGGAGCCCCAGGTTTTCTTTGAGCTGCAACTGAAACCCGACGTTCCCCTGGTCGTGTGGATAGCCTGTGCAATGAAAACCTAAACCCCTACGAGCGCGGCAAGTTATCCGCCAAAACCAGAAGCGAGGCAGCCCCATTCAACAAAGTGAATGGACCATCCTGCACTTCACGGAATCCGGTAACTTGAGCACCCTTCTTTGGGTCAACCTGTACCCCCTACGAGTGCGGCGAATAGCCCGCCAATTCTAGAGTGAAGCCCCCTCCGTCTCAAAGCCATGAGATGCGGGCCCGTTTCCCTCTAGAACCCGGCTATCCGTGCACCCCACCGCGGGGTAATCCTAGTACAGAAAAGAAAATATGTACAACGGGTACATCGACCTCAACACGGTCGTGCCCCAAAAGAATAATATACAAACAGGCAGTGACGGCAGTCCACATGTCGGACGCTTGCCCCGCGATATCAAATGTACAAATAAATCCAAACTACACTACCATTGCACACAAGCTATCTACCATGACAAATCCGCAACAATACAGCACAACACAGAACATCAACGTGAATGTTACGTTCGCAAATCTGTCTAAAAGGACTATAGCAATTAGACAAGACTTACCGCTCGAATGACATTCACGGTCGCAGATAGTAATGTAATGAACTGCAAACTTTAAACAATGTTAGAAAATATCGACTTCGAAATAACCCCCGAATAGCCCCAAACAACCTGATAAAACCATATCCAAACTGAGCTAAACAAACAACATCGCATAACCAACATCCCAGAGACAAGACCACACCCCAAAAACCAAACCCAGAAGTCCCAGAATGGCCGGCGACCTCGGAAATTTAGTGCATGTGCTCGGCCATTTTCCGAGGGACTGGTCTCGTGTTTGGGGTGTGTTCTAGTGGTCACTTAAGTAGTTTTCTGTACTTGTTTAAGTAATTTTTTTTAAGACACTTTTAAAATGGACAGAAACTGCAATGTATCGGGCGTTGTTTCGGGTTTGTTTCGGTTTTGATATTTTACATTGTCTAAAGCAACTAGAATACGGTTAATAGCCTGGTTCTGATACCATGTTGGAATACGGCAGCGCCCTGGCCGTCACTCCGACGCCAAATGCGGAACAAAAACTTTTTATAAAACTGGCACTATCGTAACCCTAAAACCCGGATCGTTCCATTAACCGTATTCTAGCAAACTGTAAAAGAGTTTGAAGAGATTATACCGATCGGTCCGTGTCCTTCGGTCTTCAATCTCTGCGCCAACCTCCTCGCTGCTGTGCTGACGAAGTTCGTCTCCGATCTCGCTCGTCGAAGTGGCTCCACGTCAATGAATCTTTATACGGGCTCCCGCTTCTAACCGAAGCAATTCGGACATGAAATTTGCTAGCCGACATGTCCAAGATTGAAATAGAAAGAGTGTAGAATATTTTGTCTCAATGCACCCAATGATTTGGGTGGTGGTAAATTGAAGTTGCCAAGAAGATGAAGATGTGAGCATAGGATTTTTCTTGCAAAGAAAAAACATCAAGAACCCACAGAAGAATGAACTCGGCCACTAAAGAATGCTCTCTGTGGATTGCAAAGAAGAAGTGGTGGTGATGTGAATAATCCAACATCAGAAGAATAATAATCCCTCTATAATAATCCCTTGCACCCCCACACTTGGCATCCACCTCACACACAATAAACAATTAGTAAAAACCATGCCTCATAAATTAATCCCACTCCAAGCCATGCCCACCATGCTCACGTGTTGCCAGCACACTCTTTCCAAGCCAACTCACTAAAACCATGCTGCCACTTCACTCCACATGATTTCGGCCAGGAACAAATGATGAGAAATTTGGCCAAAAATTAAAAAAAAGATACACTAACTTCAACCAATAATTAAACATTAAAAAATAATGTTTAACTAAGAGCAGAAAAACTAGCAACTTCAAAAGTAATCCCGTAACGAATTACAGGATTACCCCACAACTGTATATACATACCTGCATTTGTATTCCGACCGAATACGAATGCAATGAGACAAAAATATTCCTACACAATATAATACTAGGATCCGGCTTAAACCAAAGCCCACTAGTATTATCTGTCCGAATCATGACACGTGCACAAGTGCACGTGTATATTCGAACCCTGCCATAAAACCATACGACCTCTATAACGTTTCGCTCGAACTTGGGAAACTGTCTGTGGGGGACTCTAAACACTCGTCAATACTCTGGCAGTGAGTTTAACCACAAGCACGTCAGTGGTACTAGCTGTACGTAACGGCTGCCAAGGTACTGAGCAAAAGAGAGGCCGATGAGCGAACTCATCCTGAAACCCTACCAGCTTGTCAGTGACAATATCCGTACAGTCCGGTCCGTTCGTCTATGAGTATCGCATATCGGGCCTAGGGCTGGTAAACGTCAGACCCTCAATAGCGGTATAAGTCGTGTCGGAGTGTAGCCTAGAACATCCTGAGATACTACTGGAATGCCTACCAGTAAATCTCGATTACCCTGGTCAGGGATTTCGTGTAATGGCTCTCCTAAACACAGCGTGATCTCACCCCTAATACCGGGAGAGACGAAACCCCCGACGATCCGCTCACTGCCTCCATGTGGCTCGGTACTGTACCCAACTAAAACCTGTTTGCACGACTCCTTTAAGCCGTGGTAGGGTAGCAATCAAAGCACAGTGCGAACTCACACGAGATAAATGACGATCTCAGGTCGATAGACTAATTTATACATATGTCACCTGGGAACTGCTATCTGACGACAGGTATAATACCAACTAGCAGTTCCCGGTGAGTCCGTCCGGTGTACTCATAACCTAATGAGCATCTGTATACATCTTAGGTGAACCAACTGACACCAATGGCTTGTGAGACCGGCTACCGCCCCTCGTCGGGGTCTCGACTGTATACACTAGTCTACTCTGGAGTATCGATACCCTGTCTTGAAACTCCCACGACTAGGGATCTTTTAAGGATGTGCTTATAGACCCCAGCTCTCACGTATATGATCGCCATCATACTGCTGGCAGTCAAGCAAGAATTCTATGGGCTCTATCAACATGTAATAGTGAACTGTAATGTCACCTGAAGTATGTACACGATGATAAAGAAAAACCGGATAGTATACTATCATTTCGGGTAAGACTGTTCTACCGGTATAGGTCCTCCCTCAATCATTGCAATCACGTACCTGTGATCCAATAATTGACTTTGAGTGCACTATATCCAACACAAAATATTCAAAACTTGAAGAAAACTGAAAATTTTGGAATTTACAAAATATCATGATTTTTGTGTCCAAAATATTGGAAAGTCAAAGATCACAATTTTTTTTGAGATTTTTGAAAATTTCACGATTTTCATGTGCTCGTGCAAAATATTGAAAAATCGAAAAAAAATTGAATATATTTTAGACTTTTGAAATTTTCACAAGCTATACCAACAAAAATATTGAAAAGCTGAATAAAACAAATTATTCAAAATTTTGTAAATTTCACAATTTTCGTATGTCATATAGCATACAAAATATTGAAAACTTAAAGAAAACAATTTTTTAAAATTTTAAACATTTCGTGAATTACTTGGGCAAAATATTTAAAATTTGAAGGTATCACGGGTTTCATGCGCTAACAAGTTAAATATTGAAAAACCAAAAAACGCATAAAATTTTGAGATTTTTGAAAATTTCGCGATATTCATATGCTACAAAATATCGAAAATTCAAAAAATAAAGAAAATTCTTGATATTTTTGAATTTTTCGTGTGCTAAAGCAAGTAAAGTATTACAAAACCGAATAAAAAACAAAATTTTGAGAATTTTGAAAATTTCTAGAATTTCATATATAGCATGCAAAATAATGAAAACTTGAAAAACGGAAATTTTTTGAATTTAAAAGAAACGTGATTTTCGTTGGCAAAATATTTCAAATTTGAGAATATGGCGGTTTCATGCACTGGTAGGCAAAATTTTGAAAGACTGAAGAGCACAAAAAAAGTTAAGATTTTAATAATATCGTGATTAATATAGCATGCTAAATATTGAAAAAACCGAGAAATTTTGAGATTTCCATGAGCCACACCATGAAAAATATTGAAAAACCATATGAAACAAAAATATTGAGAATTTCGAAAGTTTCTCGATTTTCGTATGTTATGACATGCAAAACATTGAAAACTTGAAAAAATTAGAAATGTTTTGAATTTTAAAAAATTTTGTGATTTTCGTTGGCAAAATATTTCAAATTTGAAGGTTCCGTTGACAAAATTTTGAAAACCAAAGCGAACATAAAATTTTAAGAATTTTGAAAATTTCACGAGTTTAGTGTACGTATGCAAAATATTAAAAAGACAAAAGAAATATAAATTTTTTAAGATTTTTGAAATCTTTGTGCTATAGCAAGAAAAATACTGAAAAGCCGTATAGGAAGAAAATATTGAGAATTTTAAATATTTCTCGATTTTCGTATGTTAACATGCAAGATATTGAAAATTTGAAGAAAAGAAGTTCAATTTTTTAAAAAATCACGATTTTCGTGAGCAAAATATTTCAAATTTGAAGATATCGCAGTTTTCATCTGCTAGCAAGCAAAATATTGAAAAACTGAAAAACATATAAAATTTTAAGAATTTAATAATTTCACAAATTTCGTGTGCAATATAGTATGCTAAATATTGAAAAAAACTTTAAAACCATTTTTTTTTGAGATTTTCATGAGCTATAGCATGAACAATATTGAAAAAAGGTATATAAAGAAAATATCGAGAAATTTGGAAGTTTCAAATTTCTCGATATTCGTATGTTATGACATACAAAATATTGAAAACATGATGAAAAATAGCAATTTTTTGAATTTTAAAAAAAATTGCGATTTTCGTTGGCAAAATATTTCAAATTTGAAGTTGTCGCCGTTTTTACGTGCTAGCAAACAAAATATTGAAAAACCAAAAAACACATAAATTTTCGAGGTTTTTGAAAATTTAACGATTTACATATACGCATGCAAAATATTGAAAAAAACAAAAGAAACAGAAAAGAATTTTGAAAATTGTGTATACCCTCGATACCATGAAATTCATGAATTATTGTCTTCTTTGTCAATTTTCTGCCAGAGACTCTCCGATAGCAATTTATTGAATAAAAGTAAAATTGAAGAGATTTAATCGAACATTTTCATAATGCTCACACAAAAATCCACAACAAACATCAAAACAATCTTCAAAACTAAAGGGATTTACAGGAAAGGAAAACCCTAGAATGGTACCTGCATACTTTGATCGCTGCTGGTTTCAGAATGAGATCCGGGATGAGAAATGAGAGGCCTTTGAGCTACTAAATGAGAAGAGAAGGCCTCCAAGATTCGAGCAGGCATCGTTCGTCGAGATTCGAGGATGTTTGCAGCAAGCAAGCTCCCTCACTCCTCTCTCTAGCTCTTCCATCTCTTTTTGTTCATCAGTCGCCGTCGATTTCCGCTTCCGTAGAGCTAGGTTTAGGGTTTCGCTTTGCTCATTGCTACTCGCCATTGCTGCTGCTGCTCTCTCTCCTCTCTCTCTCTCTCTCACTGAGCCTTTCAGATTTTGGAAGGATTTCTGTGTCTTTGATGGAAAAGAAACGAATTTAATTACAAGACCAACTAGATTTTGGAAGGATCTGTGTATCTTTAACGGACAGGACGACACAAATCTAGTAATTGCTAGGGTACTGAACTGCAAGAGTCATGATTTCCCCATCAAAATATCTTAGTTGTCAAGTCCACGACGGTCTGTGAAGAAGTTGGACTGGATGCCTTTAATTGAATGCTTCCAAAAAATATTAGATGGATGGAAGGGCATGTCTTTCACTTAGAGGACGATTAACACTGTTAAATTCGGTACTGACGGTCCTTCCGATCTACTACATGCCATTTTATCGGCTGCCAACTTGGATTGTGCATTGAATCGATAGGATCAGAAAATCTTTCCCATGGAAAGGAAATATTGCCCAAAGGCAAGGGTATGATTTGGTAAAATGGAAGTCGGTGTGCCGTCCAAAGAAGGAAGGAGGGCTTGAAATAAAATGTATTAATATTTTGAATAAGGTCTTGCATGCAAAATGGTGGTGGAGGATGTCGGAAGGAAAGAAAACAAGATGGGTCGCGGCTTATAGTAATAGCAAAGGAGGTTTAAACTCTACCAACAAGAACGCCAATACGATCTCAGGGTTCTGGAAAGAGATTACTGTCGTTAAAGACTTGTTCTTCAGAGAATTTCCTTTGCCCTAAGAAACATACGCTCTATTAATTTTTGGTGTGATTATTGGTGTAGGGAAATCCCCCTCCAAGGAGAAATCCTTACTGTGTTGGTCTTAGCAAAAAATTGTGATCCCTCGGTGGAAAGTCAATGGAAAACAAGAAAATGGTGGCCAACGTTCAAAAGAAGACTCACACAACATGAGGTTCAAGAGAGACAAAGATTGATCAATTATCTAGAGAACTGGAAATCAATGGCGGATAACACTGATGCCCCGATCTGGAGATGGAACTCAACACAAATTCACGGTCCGCTCCTTGTATGGGATCCTACACTATGGTGGAGTGGAGGACAATTGTCTATACCAGATATTGAAAGTCCAAATTCCACACAAATTCAAAATTTTTAACTGGTTGGTAATTAAGAATTTGATTCTCACTAAAGATAATTTGCTAAGACGAAATTGGGTTGGCCCAATGGAATGTGGCATGTGTGGTAAGTTTATTGAAACGATTGATCATTTGCTCCTCATTTGTGAGGTGACCTCACATTTATGGGCCAAATTTTTAGCCAAGTCAGCAGAAAACGTCTTGCCTTCGTCCATTCTAGATTTATTGGGGGCCTGGAGACTTAGAAACTTCGGAAGACAGGATCTTTCGGCTTGGAATATTATTGTTAGTGCTATATGCTGGGTAGTCTGGACGGAACACAATAATAGGTTTTTCAACGCAAAAAATAAATCAATACCTAACATGATATATAACATTGATATAGTTATAATGTTATGGGCAGGGGTTGCGACAGGTAGGAGCCGTAAAAGACTCAGGTTGACTATGGATGGGGAAGACGGGCGGTCCGAAGTTGCGGGTCAAGGTCACAGCATAGCGGGGATGGTACGTGAGGATATAGAATCGGCCACATCAGGAAAGGAGCCACAGACAGAGCGGAGGGTGATCGGCATCAGGATACAGAAACGTAGATGAGCCTGCTTATCTGGAACATGATTGGTGCATACCTCGTATCTACATGTCCTGGTGTTGCTACGTTGCCGCTTCTGGGTTTTTTTTGGGGCACTATATGGGGTTTGTTCCCCAATTTTGAATCTGTCATGTATGGGGTTTGTTTCCTGATTTTCGTTTGGACTTGTATGGGAACTGATCCCCAACCTGCTCTGTTGTTTTGCCTTTTGGTTTCTTATGTTTCGTTAAAATATCTTTAATGAAACGCGGGGGCTCTCAAGCTTTCGTTCGACTAAAAGAAAAGACCAGCTTGATGAGTGAATTTATTGTGGGTAAATTGCTAGAAAATCACTCAATCTTTACATATTATTATATATTTCAAAATTGTTTTCTTTGCTACTGCTAGGCCCCACACAATGCGTGGGTACAAAGTCCAAAATCCAGAATATAGGATTAGTTTAGAAGTTAATTGTGATATTAAGGATTATCATGCAACTATTTTAGTATTTTTCTTTAGGTTTCAATATTTTTCATCCTATAGTATAAGAAAATCATAAAATTTTCAAATATCTAAATCCGTTTTCTTTGTTTTTCAATATTTTGCATGTAAAAAAGCCCACAAAAATAGCTAAACTTTCAATAATATTCAATAATACACGAAAATTTTATGTCTTGTTGTGTGACTCGTATTTTTCTTGCTATCACATATGAAAATCACGAAATTTACAAATATTCTAAAATTTTCAGTTTAATTCAAATTTTTAATACTTTACACACTATAACAAATGAAAACAATGACATTTTAAAAATACAAGAATTTTCTTTTTTCCCAATTTTTGAATATTTTGATTGCTATATAACACAAAAATCACAATTTTTTCAAAAATCACAAAAATTCTATTTCCTACGTTTTCTGATCAATGTCATCCATGCTATATATAACAAACAAAATTTCTTTGAAAAATCTCAAAAATTTATGTTTGCTTCGGTTTTTAATATTATGCCGGCAAAATGGCACACGAAATTTACAAAAATCCCAAAATCTTTTGTTTTCTTCAAATCACAATATATTGTCCGATAACACATGAAACTCTTAAAAATCTATTGTTTACGGTTTCTCAATATTTTGCGTTGCACACAAAAATGGAGAAATTTTCAAAAAAAATCTTTTATCTTTATTATTCATTATTTTGAATTATATAGTGCAGGAAAATCACAATTTTATAAAAATCTCGAAATTTTTTGTTTTCTTCGGCTTTTTAATATTTTGCTTACTATATATATTACACACAATATTATTTTAAAAAAAAATCAAAATAATTATGTTTTCCTTCTATTTTTCAATATTTTGAAGCCTATATATCACACAAAAGTCGTGAAATTTTCATTTTTTTTTTTATTTTTTGGTTTTTCAATATTTTCCATACTGTAACGTATGATAATCACTAAATTTTCAAATATATTATAAATTTTTTGTTTTTTTCCGTATTTTATAATTTTGCATGCTTTAGTAAAAGAAACTCGTGTAAATTAAAAAAAAATTGGTTTTTCGGTTCTTGAATATTCTGTTTATTATATAGCACATAAAAATCTCACAATTTTCAATGATCCCAAAATTTCTTCAAATTTTTAATATTATGCATGCACACAAAAATAGCGAAATTTTAAAAAATCGCAAAAGTTTTCCTTTTAATTCAGTTTTTTTAATGTTTTGCATACTATATATAGGAAATTATCAAAGTTTTAAAAAATATCAAAATTTCCTGTTTTCTGTGAACTTTTTCATATTTTTTATGCACAAAAAAATCGTAATTATTTTGTTTTTTCGGCAATTTAACATTTTTGCTTGTTATATTAGACAAAAATTGCTAATTTTTTTTTTAAATCTCAATTTTTTTTTATCGTTTTCAATTTTTTTCTTGGAATAACACACGAAAATTGCAATATTTTAAAAAATCATAAAATTTTAAACATTCTGTTTATTCGGTTTTTCAATATTTTGTTTGTTATAGCAAACCAAAATTGCAAAATTATCGAACTTTTTCTATATTCTTGATTTTAAATGTTTTGCATGTTATAGTAGACAAAAATTGAGAAATTTTTAAGATCTCAAAATTTTATGTTCTCTTCGGTTTTTTAATATAGTTTGTTTGTGAAATTTCAAAAATCTTAAAAAATTTGTTTTCTTGGGTTTTCTGATATTTCTCTTGCTATTAAATAACATTTCCCAAATTATAAGTAAAAGTCGATTTTTATATAATTATTTTATAAAATAAATAGTTTATTGATGTGATGAAATAATAATCTTTTCAATCTAAAATTGATTTTTTGAGGTGCAGACCGTAATTACAAAAAAACTAAGACGCTAAGATTAATTTTGTGTTCATATATGTCTATATAATATGTTGGGTTAGATATCTTAAAAAGTTCTTGAGGTTATTTAATTTGTAATTGTGGTCTACCACGGACACAACCATGCTGGAATTGGACTTTCATCTTACTCACTTTCAAACAAATAAATGATTTTCGATTTCTTAGCCGAACAGATATTGCATCCGTATTTATCTCTCAACCCTGCTTAATTCCGTCCACACTAAGCCTACAAGCTCTAAATAAAATCTACCCATTTAAATTTATATGTCAAGATTTCAGGCACTCGATTGACTCTTTTGTAAAATTATTCCTAGTTAAAAAAAAAGTTCAAAAATCTCATTTTCTCAACACGGCTTTTTAATGAAATTATGAGTTAATAGTATGATAAAAGTGATCAATTTAATCCAAAACCGCGACTCTCATTGTGCAAGTGACACTCACTTTAGTTTTGTCATCACCTGTTCAAAGCTACAACCATCCAACCACATGGTTGGCTCCAACAACATTCAGTCCCCCTTTGCTCATTTCTTATCCATATATACTTTTTTTAAAAAAAATTACATACATGATCTTGTCATATATATATTAATTAACTCCTCTCTTTTGTTACTAAGCAATTAAGAATGAAGAGATTGGCATCTTTGAATGAAGAAGAATTAGAAAGAGATGGCTACTTCTCATGCAGCTGGGGCCGTCTCAACCCCGCTTTCTCATGGCGAAAACTACGACGCTGGAGCGAGCGCAGGCGAAGGAGAAGAGGAAGTAGTTTCAAGTATGATCCATTGAGCTATGCTCAGAACTTCGACGACGGGCTTACTTGGGAAGATCAAGAGCAGGATTCGAGCTCATCTGGGTTGTCCTCAAGGTTTTTTGCTGCTCTCCCTCGGACGAGAGAGATCATGGAGAGTTCATGAGAGACAAAGGTTTTGTTATTTTTATTTAAACACGACATTGTAAACATGATAAATACAATATTCTTATATTGTGTCGGTGTCTCGCCGATGGGGGTGACCATCGGAAATGTAAAACATGTTACCGACTGTTGACCATAGTGATGGTTTTTTCCATGGCGAAATTTTTTTAAGCCGCTGAAGCACATGATGCTGTAAAACTTTACTCTTCAATATGACATTTTACTGATCAACTCTTTTGAGTAATATTAGATAAGCTTCGGAAAAACTATAGAAAAGGATAAAAAAGCTGTAAATTAACCCTTCTCAAAGGTTGATTGGATACTGTTGTTGTCGATTTTTATTGAGCTTACCACGACGAGTTAGAGAGAAGCAAGTCCCACTGCGGAATAGGACGAGCTAGCACCATCAAACTGGTTAAGCAGTGGAATATACACAAATATGAGCAGAAAAAGATTTCCTCTATCAATGATGGAACAATAATTAGACTTTTAGAGAGGAAAATGAACAGGGGAGGCAAACTGACGGATCTCTGGATCTCCTTCAGATATTATCTTCCGTTGATCTACTGCGAGCACTGATGGGCAGCTGAGATTGAGTTGGAGGGTTGCCTCCTGGAGCGTGTGGATCTCAATGGGTTTTGTATGGTTGAGGCCGAGCTACCTGCAAAGAAGTCCCGGGATGGTTGCGCTACCGAGGACCTTCCGACGATCAACTTAGACAGGATATTTTGGTAGAGTAACGGCCTATTGGAGTAAAATTGGCTTACCTGAGTCGTCTGAGTGAGGGGTTTATATAGTGGCAGCAATGGACAGGCGGGCGCGAGATTCACGCCGGCCGTTACGCCCCTGGAGTCACGTCCGCGTGATAAGCGGGATTTCCCATTAATGACGAGACATGCTCGTTAATGGGGGATCGTGATGGCATGGAATGCGAGATAATGGGCGGCGGATATCTCGCTCCTGGCGAGATTCGCAGAGCCGTGGCGGAGGCGTCTGTGATCGGTGCTGTGGGTCGGTCGGTAAGACCGAGGAAGATGAGCTCGGTGGGAGGCTCGGGAACCGGTGGGAGGCTCGGGAACGAGTGGAAGGCCGATGCATCTTGGTTCTGTGATAGCTCGGAGGCAAGCAGGGGTGGTCTGGCAGGCCACCGAAGGTCGGGATCATCCTCGGGTCAGAGATCAAACGTAACGTTCTCGATCCTTTCTTGTAAGCTCCAGGACACGTTATCTGCCATGTGTCATAATCTGGGGAGTTACCGATATCGAGCATCATCATTAGCCCCCACTCTCGTCTCGACCCGTTCTTGGGTCGGGTCGAGAGTGGTCTGACCGGTCATCTGGGGTGAGCTCTTATTTGAAGATATTGTCGGTGCGTATTCCTGGGCAATTAGTCGTATTTTCTCGATGACGTCAGCGGATCATGGAGGGATCTCGCATTTAAGAGGAAGCGCCGGTTTGTGTGTACGTTCGTCGAAACGACAACCCACGCATCTGGTGCTGGTTGGCTGACGAGACGGGCCGCAGGCGTTCCTGCACCCGATGTGAGTGTGACAGGTGGAACGTTGTCGGCCGTTGGTTGCGAAGCGTTGTTTTGGCGAGAGGCGATCGGAGCCGTAGGATGTGTACGCCGACAGCTATAAATAGAGGTGGGATCTCCATCAGGGACCATACCCCTCTATAATTTCCTCGTCTCTAGTCGTGTTAGCCTGGCGCTCTTCTCCTCAGGTCGGATTCCTTGCATTTTCTCTCCCGTGGACATTTTCTCTCCCGTGGACATATCCCTTTGATCAGGTTAGATGTCTTCTTCCGAAAAGTCTGTAGAAATAATCCGGGTAGAGTCTATGGAGTCTTATGAAGCTTCCTCTTCTACTTCTTCCTCTTCCTCTTCTGAGTCGGAGTCCCCCCGGGAAGTTAGGGTTAGTCATGCTCCCAGGGATCGCGCGACAGGGGCGGTCCTCAGAGCGCAGGTCATGGGTGTTCTTGGCGCGTCATCCATGCTGAGGCATGCGGATGAGCTCGCCACCATTCGGAATCATTTCCACATTCCTCCCGGCTATTCGCTTCGTCTGGACGAGGAGGGGGAGAAGGCAGACCAGGTACGGGGTAAGGAGATTGCCCTGTATCTGGAAGCCTTCCGGGCCGGGATGCGCCTGCCCTTCTCCCCCGAGGTGATTGCGGCGTTGAATTGTTTTGGTTTAGCCGCGGGCTAGTTAGTGCCGAACTCTTGGAGGATTCTCCTTGGGTTCCTGGTCCGGTTGAAATTGCTTCTGATCCCTTTCAGCCGGAGCCTTCTCGTTTCATCTCATTACTACAAAAACCACCCTGGCGCTCGCAGGGGCGAGCCGAGCTGGGTATACATCTCTTTTAGAAAACAACGGGGGACGCTACCGGGTCGGGGGTCGTCATAGTACCTTCTTCCATTCACGAATGGAAGAAGAAGTTTTTGTTTGTTAGGCCGGTCGAGGGTGAGGATTGGCCTGTGCCCATCTAGTGGCACGGAGCCAGTTGCCCGGGGGTGAGTCGGTCGAATCATCCCGACGCGGTGGCAGTGTCGGAGTGGGAGCCCCTCCCTCAAGCTGATGTGCTGCTGTCTGAGTGGGCTCTCAGTTGGGCTGGGCTCAGCCCCGCCCAGTTCGCGGGTAAATTAGGAGTTTTCAGGCGACCTGTTTAGACTTGTGCATTCTTTTACTTTTCTGGCATTGCTGACTCCTCTGTATTTTATCTTATGCAGAACCCATGGACCTAGTCAAATTTCGGGCAGCCTGGTCAAAACAAAGAAGGGGAAGAAGGCCGGAGGCGCCGCCCTTTCTCGCTTGCCGTTGGCTCCGGCTCCACCGGTGGCTGCTCCATCCAGGCGCCCAAGCGCGCCCCGGGCGCCAGAGTCCAGTCGTGCGGCGAGCCGAAAACGTGCTCGGGAGCAAGTGCCCCGGGCTTCGGAGGTGGAAGGCGAGACTGGTTCTCCTACGTCGCTCCTCAAGAGGTTTTATAGGACGGCGCCCTGCTCCCTAGCTTCCCCAATCCTCGTGGACGATGGGGAGCTTCGCTTCGAGGTGCCCTCGGGGCTTTCCGTCGCTGACAGCCCGCTTTCGGAGATGGAAAGGTCGGCTGGTGGCAGAATCCCTCGGGGGACCCTCCGGGCCCAAATGGCGGCCATACCTCAAGAGGCCGTGCAGGTTAGTGTTCGCACCCCACTTGGTTTTTC
Organism: Agapanthus africanus; assembly: GCA_030015575.1. Taxonomy (NCBI): domain Eukaryota; kingdom Viridiplantae; phylum Streptophyta; class Magnoliopsida; order Asparagales; family Amaryllidaceae; genus Agapanthus; species Agapanthus africanus. The sequence goes on from CM057346.1 coordinate 22,658,289, forward strand.
ATTTAGTATTTTTGTTTGCGTGATTGGGTGTCCCATTTCCTTTTTAACCCTCTTTGTTTTCTTCAAGTCTTCCAGCACGTCACCCTTGTCATGAACATGGAGGACGAGGAAATTGCCCCGGCGATGCGAGCCGCAGGCAAGTTCTCCTCACGGGAGAAGAGCTCAAGGCTGGAGCTGGAGGCGACGATGGAGAGGGTCGCTGCACTTGAAGACTGGGTGGTGGCCGGGGATCGGGAGATCGCCAGGTGCCGAGAGGCCACTCGAACCGCCAAGGCCCAGTTGGAAGATTCCAAGGTGCTCATCGCCATCCTGAAGAAGACGGCGAACACCCTTCGGAGGGAGAATGAGGCGGCGAAGGAGGGAACGAGGTGTGCCGAGCTTCGAGCGTTGAAGGCAGTGGAGAGCTACAAGAAGTCGGACCAGTTCTACAACGACCTCACTGGAGCCGCTGCCGTCGTTTAGCACGACGCCCTCGACGCCGTCAAGGCCCTGATGCCGGAGTTCTCTAACGGCGAGCTCCGGGATGAGTACCCCCTCAGGGATGAGGCGCAGGGGAATGCCCCCGGAGAAGCTGCAAGGGGAGAGGCCCCTAGTGGGAGCGTTGGGAATAAGTCGGTAGCCCCGGCAACCGGCGCCGAGGTTCCCGCTGTGTGTACCGACCTCCAGGATGCCACCCCGGTTGTCGCAGTGGAGGCCCAGCTCATCGATGTTCTCCCCGGCTGTTCAGACCATAATATTGCATTTTTCATCCCCCTATCCTTATCCGTTTTATAAATAAACAGGTATTCTTGACGCACGTTTGTTGCATGTTACAGGATACAGGCTCTTGGAGCAAATACAGTGAAAAAGATGAAAGTTGATACAGAAAAGGGACTTTTGACCAACAAGTAGACGGATCTTACTCAAGCTGAGACGAAGACCCAGAAGTCAAACAGAGAAAAGTGGTGAAGAAACAAGAAGCCCAAATACCCAGAATACAGCTCAAGAATTTTGGTGAGCTGAGCTCACCAAAGGGCCGCGGAACCGCGGCCTAAGCATCCTATTGCCGCGGTTCCGCGGCCATTTAAAGCCCGTGTCGGCGCAAACTTTGGGTGTCAGTGCGTCGGTGCGGGTGTTGGGATTTTTCGTGGGCATATATGTAATTGCACATGCGCGAGACTCTGTAACCCTAAATTTTCCTGTTTACTTATAAATTGTAATCGAAAATTGTAAAACCCTATGCCTCTTTTTAATCAATAAAATTCAGAATTGCTGGGAATATTATTCAGATCTGTTCTATATTGCTTGGAGGGAGCCATCACACTAGTAAGTAACTTTATTTCTTTGTTTTCATTCTCTTTTAATTAGTATGTTTTACCATTCCCTAATGAGCGAGTAATCTCCTCGCTCGTTAGGGTTAGCCTTAGGGAAATATTTGAGAGATGAGATCTCTCACCCCTTTCATGCCATCCACACCTAAGAGTTAGAACTCCATGCATGCACGCACAACCGCTCTCTACGGCATCCTACCCTTGAGGTAACGATGAACCGTAGTATAAAGGGCCGGTTGCGTGCGTTTTCCATGGAGGTTAGGGTAATTATCGATAAAGGAACGATACGAATCTAGAGGAAGAAACATCTTCCCAAAAGATTCTTGCAGGAACAGCGAAGAATCGCGGATCTGGCAATTCACAGAGGGCAAAAGAAAATAAATCATATCAGAACAGAGGAGGAGTGGAACAAGGGTGCAGTAGAAATTTTTGCAGAGCCTGATCCCTCTATCTGACCGCGGAACCGCGGCCCTTTGAGCTCTTCTCTGGATAAAAATTGCATGGTTAGTTTTCTACTTCTTCCCTCTGCAACCTACCATATATCTCTCTGTAAAAATTTTCTGCAGAAATTCTTTGCGCTAAAAATCTTCTCTCCCCTTCTAAATAACAGATTTTCTGCAGGTTTCTTTGCGCCGCGCTAAAAAAACTTGATTGCAAGTGAATTTTATTGTTTTGCATGTTTTAATTAGACTTTAAGGGGCTAATTGACCAAACTCAGATTGGGTGGGGATTTCATCACCCTTCCCAGGACCCCAGAAAACACTTAAAGCATATGCATTGACCACAATTAATTAAAAAATACTAGACTCAGCCCTAAGGACATCGAGCTCAATAGGAAAAGGACTAGTATAGGCATCGACCGTTTATCCTAACTGACTTTGCGGTGTCTAGGCTAGTGGTTTTTAATTAGGCCCACTACTGTGGTTCCTTCCCACTTACCTGGCCGTACTTGTCGGTGAAGAGGCGGTTTGAGGTCCTATTTCTAGCCCTAGTTAGGAGCTGTCTAGCAGACCTAGGCGACTCTAGATCTAGGCCTGATTGTGCATGTGTGGTTGATACATTTGTGTCACGAGTCCCTTTTCAAAAACTTCTTTGCAAAACTCTCACATAAAAAAAAAGAAAAATCTTTTCAAAACTTGCAACTTGTCGCTAAAGAAATCTTGCAACTCACTTCCATCACTTCCTTCCATTGACGTTATCTTACCCCCACATTCTGTTTTTCTATTTTTTCTGACTACATTACTCCTTTAGTGTATGTCATTTTGGACTAGGGATACTAACGCCCGATTAGTCCGTGTTTCGTTGGTACCAACCGAGGAACCCTTCGGCGAACCCTTCGTCGACATTCCGTCCATTTCCTTACCTCCACCTTCAAATTCTTCATTCGAAGGTATGTCGGGATTCAACCCCAACGATACCTTACCGACGGGAATGATTCCACCTCCGTTAGGTGCGAATAACCCGAATCTTCCGCCTGTTGTAGCGCCCGCACGAGTTGCGCTCCAGGATCTCTTCTACCCCGTCCGCACTTCTTTACCTACATGTCTTTCACCCCCACCGGCAAATGGGGACAATTTTGAAATAAAACCACATTTCATCAATATGCTACCAAAATTTCATGGTTTGGAATCTGAAGATGCATATATCTTTATCAATAAATTCCAAAATGTGTGCGCTATGATGAAAACGACCCAATTAAGTGATGACGCTATAAGGCTAAGGGTCATTCCTTTTACCTTATGTGACCTAGACGAGAAGTGGCTATATAGCACCGCATCACATTCCATTAGAAATTGGGACGAGTTTGTGAGAGTTTTTCTGAAAAAGTTCTATTCTCATCACAAAACTGCTAGAATCCGTAACGAGATTATACAATTTTCACAGCTTCCTTCCGAACCATTTTGGAAGTGCTTCGAGAGATTTAAAGACCTACTTGTTCAATGCCCTCATCATGGGATCGAAAGTTGGTAACTTTGCCAAATATTATACGAGGGATTGAACTCGGCAACGAAGCAGTTGCTAGAAACTATATGTCAAGGTCATTTTCTCTCCAAATCTAGCGACGAAGCTTGGCAGTTTCTTGAGGACCTTAGTGAGCAAACAATTCAGCGGGAGAGTACCAAGACCACATCATCTTCTTCTAGTGGTCAATCTAGGGCAGGCATACATCAAGTAGATATGTCGATTGCTATGAAGGCCGAGATGGCCGCACTTATGAAAAAGCTAGAAGCCATTGAGACCAAAATCTCATCGTCTTCTCCTGCCCCTGCTTTACCCACACGAACTGTTTATGCTTGTTGTTCGAATCCATCGCATCTAACCGAAGTGTGTCCTTATAATGCATCTACTCAAGGACATGATCAAGTCAATGCTGCATTTCAGCAACGACAAAGAAACGATCCGTACTCTTCGACATACAATCCGGGGTGGAGGAGTCACCCAAATCAACAGTTCCAAGGGAATAACAATTTTCAAAGACCTCCTCCACAATAACAACAAGCACCTTCACAAACTCAAAACCAGCAACCTTTCCAACAACAACCTTATACAAATCAAACGAACAATTTGGTTCAACCAAATGATAATAAGGTTATCTCGCTCGAAAAAAGTCTAGATGCATTTCTCAAGCAATCTACAGAATCCACAGCAAGATTTGAAAATTATGTTCAATCTTTGATGACTAACAATGCTTCACACGATCAAAGTATCAAATCTATTGAGGCACAAATTGCACAATTAACTGCCGCGTTGAGCGAGAGAGAAAAGGAAAAGCTTCCATCTCAACCATTGCCCAATCCCGGTCACACACAAAACGCATATCCCAATCACAATGTAAATGCGGTGACCACGTTGAGATCCGGAAGAGAGTTGCAAAATAATGTGGGAACTAGTGATGACATCCCTGCCGGTGGTTCTTCTTCTTCTTCTTCTTTTTCTCCATCGTCATCTTCCCCTACTTCATTTTCTTCACTTTCTTCTTCACCTTTTTCTTTAGAGCCTATTCTCCACCCTTCACATGGCTCTACTTCTTCTAGCTCGAACGGACCCATTTCTCACAACACGAACACATCCACACTGGGATCCGTTCCTACTCCACAGACATTTGACTCAACGAATTTTCAAAATGCTCCATTCCCAAACAGGTTGAGTCCTAATTAACCAAATGCACAAGTGGAGAAGATTGTGGAGATATTTAAGCAGGTTAGCATAAATATACCTCTCTTGGATTCAATCCAACAAGTCCCTTCATACGTAAAAATCTTAAAGGGCTTATGCACCTCGAAGAGAAAGGCATCTCAAGTACCCAAGAAAGTGCTAGTGGCTAGTGCAGTGAGCAATGCTATTAACCACCATCAAACCTTACCCCAAAAACGAAAGGACCCCGGCTGTCCTACGATTTCAATCACAATTGGGGATAAGAAAATTAATTGAGCACTTTTAGATCTTGGGTCTAGTGTTAACCTGATTCCCTACTCCGTGTACGAACAATTAGGGTTTGGAGAGTTGAAACCCACTCGTTGTACTCTCCAAATGGCTGATCGATCAATCACCCATCCAAGGGGTCAGCTAGAGGATGTGTTGATCAAAGTTGGGGAATTCATATTCCCCGTTGATTTTATTGTTATGGATACACAACCTGTTGCTAACCCAAGAAACCAAATTCCGGTGATTCTCGGTCGACCATTTTTGGCCACTTCCAATGCTGTAATAAACTGTCGCAATGGCTCCATGACTCTATCCTTTGGGAAGATGTCTAGTGAGTTCAATATTTATAAGATGGGAAGTCTGCCCCCCGTGCCTAAAACTAGTACACGAGAAGTTTGCTCTGTTCACGAAATCACGCAGGAGGACTGCGAGCTTGAAAGATTTTTATTTGATGAAGACAGTTTTGACGCCACTAGTGCGTCCCTCCTTGAGCCTACCACCGTTGACACAACCGATATGGATTATGAATGTTTCACTTTTTCGGATGACGAGGACTCTCAGCCTGAATATGAGTCTTTTAAATTTGTGGATGAGATAGTTGAACCATCCGAATCGGTTGTTTGCAGTGATTTCGAACCTGTGTTAGAGTCCTTTGAGTTCGAGGTAGATTCCGCAATGATTCTTTCGCCTCCGAAACTCGAACTCATGTCCTTACCGTCTCACCTTAAATATGCTTACATAGGTGAAAATGAGACCTTTCCCATTATAATATCAACTTCTCTAGCCCTTGAGTAAGAGAACGCCCTTTTGATGGTCTTACAAGATTGGCGGCAAGTTTTCGATTGGACTATGGCGGACATCGAGGAGATCGGTTCCCTTATAATTGAATATCATATGAAATTGATGGATGATGCCAAGTCAATAGAGGACCCACAGGAACATTTTGGGGGTATTGTGGTTAGTCAACCTCTTCATTTAGAAGTTGAACCACCCCCATTTCTTTTAATAAGCTACGAGAATGCCAACATTCCACTGATTGCTGATCATTCGCATTCTCGTTTTGATTCGTCACCACCTCTTGTATATTCACCTCCACACCTTCCATACCACCACTTCTATCTTCCCCAATTCTTTGTGAATCGCTACAACTTATTCTTCCATCAACCAATACTCTTTACTGATAATTTTTTCAACTGGTTGGTGTTAACGTTTGGTCTATGCAAGGTTTGGCAGTAATGTCTAACATAGTTTAAATGAAGGTTGGTGTTAACGTTCTGTATATATATATATATATATTTTTTTTTCTTAAACATAAAAAGATTATAAATAAATAAACAGGGAAGTGCCGGTATTTTGACCCTCTTAGTTTAGCATGACAGCGAGGACACTGTCAAGTTCAAGTTTGGGGGTATGCTCGGTACGTTTTCTTCCCTCGCATTCATTTGTACATATTTTTGCATTTGCATACTTATTTGAAAACCCATAAAAATTGAAAAATTGAAAAAATTATAAAAATTATTGTATTCAATTTTGGCTAACTGACTTAAGTTTGAAAAATAGGTTAACTGTCTAGGAATAACTAGATCTTAGACTTAGTGAATTAAAAACCCTAAATATAACGTTCCTTAAAGTTTAACGGTAGAAAGTATATGCCTTATAGTTTATTTAGAAATAGGCAAATTTTGGGTTGACTTCTTGGGCTAAGTCGAAACAAGGGAAGAGTATTGATGTTCTTATTAGAGTATAAGTTTGAAAAATAGTTCCTAGCTTAAGTCTAGATTCTGAAAATGTATACCCTACAATTTGCACAATCACGCACCTTGAAACTTGGAATAGTAGAAAAGACCTTGAAATGCTCTTGTCTTAAGTCCTTAGTACAATGAAAAAAAAAGTGAATAAAGGAAAAAAAAATGGACACTGGTTTTTGTGATTACTTAAGGCTGTAAAAATAGAAAAATATTTAGCGAGGGTGCTTCACCACCTAGTGCCTTAGACCAACTGGTTTGGGAGTCACTGCTAAAAGCCTTAGGTGTTGCAAGACTAGGAAGTACGCTTTAATGTGCAAACACATCTTGTAATCGGTCGTTGGTACCTCAAGAAGTATTAACGGTCGCATGAAGGATGTGTAAGCAAAATTCACTAATCAATAAGTGCTTTGGACAATGGACGAGAGTACGATTGCTTGATTTGAATTTCTAAGTGTAGGGGTGATATTTACACACACGTGGGGATATGTGATTAGAGTTTAGATGAGAGAAAAGGGATGAAGAATAGAACTTATATCTTTAATAGAGTTGATAGAAATTCCTAAGTGGAGATGAAACCCTAGAAGGAAGATTTAAGAGATGCCAAAAGCTAAGTAGGTCTACATAACATATATAATCTTAAGTTAGATGATTAGGAAGTGTGAAGAATGTGGGTGGATGATTCGCGAGTCAAAAGATAATAGAATTCCTTGTTGGAAACCCTAATTGGAGAATTAAAGTCCAAAAGCCAAATTGATAGGATTTTGTGGATGTAATCCGCTGAAAACCCTCAGGAGACAACACTCCTCCTACTAGGGACACCTAGAGGTTTAACGGCTTGTTGCACGTGCTCAGTGCAATCGCGTTTCCCTGCGAAAGTGTGGTTAGGATTTTAGTGAATAAAAAATAAGTTTGCTCGAGGATGGGCAAAAGATAAGTTTGGGGGTATTTGTTCAGACCATAATATTGCATTTTTCATCCCCCTATTCTTATCCGTTTTATAAATAAACAGGTACTCTTGACGCACGTTTGTTGCATGTTACAGGATACAGGCTCTTGGAGCAAATACAGTGAAAAAGATGAAAGTTGATACAGAAAAGGGACTTTTGACCAACAAATAAACGGATCTTACTCAAGCTGAGACGAAGACCCAGAAGTCAAACAGAGAAAAGTGGTGAATAAACAAGAAGCCCAAATGCCCAGAATACAGCTCAAGAATTTTGGTGAGCTGAGCTCACCAAAGGGCCGCGGAACCGCGGCCTACGCGCCCTGTTGCCGCGGTTCCGCGGCCATTTAAAGCCCGTGTCGGCGCAAACTTTGGGTGTCGGTGCGTCGGTGTGGGTGTTGGGATTTTTCGTGGGCATATATGTAATTGCACATGCGCGAGACTCTGTAACCCTAAATTTTCCTGTTTACTTATAAATTGTAATCGAAAATTGTAAAACCCTATGCCTCTTTTTAATCAATAAAATTCAGAATTGCTGGGAATATTATTCAGATCTGTTCTATATTGCTTGGAGGGAGCCATCACACTAGTAAGTAACTTTATTTCTTTGTTTTTATTCTTTTTTAATTAGTATGTTTTACCATTCCCTAATGAGCGAGTAATCTCCTCGCTCGTTAGGGTTAGCCTTAGAGAAAGTTTTGAGAGATGAGATCTCCCACCCCTTTCATGCCATCCACACCTAAGAGTTAGAACTCCATGCATGCACGCACAACCGCTCCCTACGGCATCCTACCCTTGAGGTAACGATGAACCGTAGTATAAAGGGCCGGTTGCGCGCGTTTTCCATGGAGGTTAGGGTAATTATCGATAAAGGAAGGATACGAATCTAGAGGAAGAAACATCTTCCCAAAAGATTCTTATCCACTTTATGGATAATTACCCCAACATCTAATATATCAATAATAAGGCAATGAAAGCGGTGAGGAAACCTTAAATCTCCAAACTTCCCCTAAACCTAACCCTAGCGAGGCTTTAAATTAGATTAATTTAGTTTAATAATAGATCTAGGTTTAGATTTAATCAATCCAAACAACGTTTAGAATCAACTCGTGATAACACAAAAAGGAAATTACCCATCTCTGTGGATCGACCCGTATTCACCGGCTAGCTGCAAAGCGACGCCGTTTCTGATTACGGTAAATACAAATTTTCATACAAATCACCGGCCCTGAGGCCTGAGCTTCCTCACCTCCTTCACTTTTTGCGCTAAAATTTTGTAAGCCTCCGGGCGTTTTTGTTAGGCTGGGGAGCCCATAATACCTTTGTGAAGACTTCTGACTTTTTATGAATAAAAAATCTTAATAGAAAATCCTTTTGCAGTGTTCTCTGCGTGCGCATTTCCCTTTGTTTGTGGTAAACATTTTTATTTACGAGGTAATGCTTTCATGTTTAGGTCGGTTTTTCATCTAGCGATCGCACGTCTAGTTGAAGTCGACCATTTGCCAAGCATGCAAAGATCGGTATCTCCATGGCCCCGAAGTCGAGATGGAGATCGCTTAGTAAATCGAGCAGGGAAGCTGCTCGGCGGCCTCATGATGAGGGATTTGGTTCGTGGCGTCGGTGGGTAGTTAACTACTAGCCATGGATGGACCGAGTAGGGGTGCTGCCCGGTGGCCTCTTGATGAGGGCTTTGATCCTAAGCGTCGGTGGGTAGTGCACTACCAGCCATGGATGGGCCAAGCAGGGTAGCTGCTCGGTTGCCTCTTGGTGAGGGCTTTGATCATTAGCGCGGAAGGCCTTGGAGATGCCTGCTAAGGATGGACAGAGCAGGGTTGCTGCCCGGTTGCCTCTTGGTGAGGGCTTTGATCCTGAGCGCGGGATGGCATATAGAGGCCTGCTAAGGATGGACCGAGCAGGGTTGCTGCCCGGTTGCCTCTTGGTGAGGGCTTTGACCCTTAGTACGGGAGGGCATAGAGAGGCCTGCTAAGGATGGACCGAGCAGGATTGTTTCCTGGTTGCCTCTTGGTGAGGGCTTTGATCCTTGGCGTCGGTGGGTAAGGAATTACCAGCCAAGGATGGACCGAGCAGGGTTGCTACCTGGTTGCCTCTTGGTGAGGGCTTTGATCGTTAGCGCGGGAGGGCATGGAGAGGCATGCTAAGGATGGACCGAGCTGGGTTGCTGCCTGGTTGCCTCTTGGTGAGGGCTTTGATCCTTAGCACGGGAGGGCATGGAGAGGCCTGCTAAGGATGGACCAAGCAGGGTTGCTTCCCGGTTGCCTCTTGATGAGGGCTTTGATCCTTAGCACGGGAGGGCATGGAGAGGTCTGCTAAGGATGGACCGAGCAGGGTAGCTAACCGGTTACCTCTTGGTGAGGGCTTTAATCCGTGGCGTCAGTGGGTCAGAAATTACCAGCCAAGGATGGACTGAGCAGGGTTACTGCTCGGCTGCCTCTTGGTGAGGGCTTTGATCCTTGGCATCGGTGGGTAAGAAATTACCAGCCAAGGATGGACCGAGTAGGGTAGCTGCTCAGTGGATTCATGAGGTTATGTCCGACCTTTCCCGGTGTGTGAACATCGGGAAGAGTGACCGTCGTGGGCGACAGTGCTATGAACGCATGAGGGGATGCGAAGTGTAAGAGCCGCGTCGTTCCGATTTCGCCGAGAAAGGCGGGATGTCCGCCGCGTGGCCTTACATTAGTGGAAGAAACGAGTGGCTGTTCGACTCTTAGGGGCGCTGTGGGGCTATAAAACGAAGGGCGTGTTGATCACGCCTTTCTTCATCCCCAAAACGTAAGAATGGACACTTTCCTTTTCTCCACTCCCGAGATCATAAATTTCAAGGACGTATACCTGTACGACCAGCTGTGCTCCGAGGAGACGGTGCAGGCAGTGATCCGGCGGGTAGAGGATCATATCGGCCGCCTGCTCCCCCGGCGATCACCCCTTCTCCAGTTGCTGATGTACTCGATATGGAAGGCATCATCGAGGCTGCACAACCCCTTATCCGAACAGCTGAAGGGTGAGCCAGTTGGCAAGCTGAGGTCGTTATGTCGCCCCGGCCTGATCTCGATGAGTCGGCGGGATCGATCGGTGGCACTCGTCCTCGAGTATTACCAATTGAAGCATCTCGTCGATGGGTTCCCGCCCGTGGAGCTTTATGGCCCGTCCGTGGCCACGAAGGTTCGCGGGCAGCATCAGAGGCAGAGGTCCGAGGCGGCAAGGGCTCGGCTGGCGAAAATTTCCTCGGAGTACCATGAGGATTATTTCTTGTACCCCCTCCCCCCGCTGCTGTAATAATTTTTTTTATGTAATGTAAGGCTGAGGAGCCCACAATACCTTTTTGAATCAATAAAATTCTTCTTTTCTGCAATGCTCGACTGCTTTGTCCTTCTTGTTGGTTTAAATAAGAAGAACTTAGAAGAATTTACATCGCTTTGTTGAAGAACCCAAGTAGTGGCCTGCTAAGGATGGACCGAGCAGGGTAGCTGCTCGGTGGATTCGGAGGTTCAGTCCGACCTTCCATGGTCCGCGAACACTAGGAGGAGCCACTGTCATAGCGGCACGTGCCAAGAATGCTTTGGGGGAGGCGTAACGTTTCGGGGTGTCGCGTCAGTTTTTCCACGTGGCGGCGCGGTATTGGAGCAATCATGGAGGATCCCAGGATTCGTGCCCACGCGCAGGCGAATCTGGGTCCTTAAGGATCCTGTTTGAGGTTATAAATAGAGAAGGAGATGGCAACTCCTTCGGCATCGCTTTCTTTTGAGATGACTGGGCGCATGTATTCGATCGAAGAGATCATCACCTTTGGCGACGTCTCCGTGTATGACCAGTCCCTGGCTGAGGATGGGTGTTCCCCGCTGAAAACCAGAGACGCGACCGCGCAGGTTCGTCTTGCCTGAAATTCGGGGCAGATGCTAATTGGTGCTATCCGTCCACCTCTCTGAAGATGCCAAGTTGATTTATGGCACCATGTATCGAAGGTTCAGACGGATGCGGCCGATATAGCAGACTTTGTCAGATTCCCCCTCGTTTGAGGGGTTTTTGATTGTGGGGACGCTCTTCCCTGCAGGCACAAGCCCCTGCAGTTAATTACGCTACCGCACCGCGGTAACAACTTTCTCCTTCTCCATATGGTCACTTCGTGTCGTGGGTGTTTGTTTTGTGTTTGGTTGCCCGTGGATTGTATACGGAGACTAAGTTATGTTGTCACCCGTAGGGCATGGACTAGTTCAAATTCGTATCTTTCTTAGATTTGGGTTTGGGGGGTTGGGTTTAAGGATACGCTAACCTCTTTTGAGACTAAGATCGACTTAAACGTTTGTTAAGGATACGTTAGTCTCATTTTAGACTAAGATCAACTTAACGGGATCGTTTAGATCTGACAAGAGAGCAATTAGGCTCTATTGTTTAGTTTAGGGACATTACGGTCGATTACCAGTTTAAGGACATGGTGGTCCATTGTTAGTTTAAGAACATCTCGGTCCATTGTTAGTTTAAAGACATCGCGGTCAAGGTTAAGGACATCATAGTCTATGGGTTTAAGGACCCCACAGTCTAATAGTAGTTTAAATATATCACGGTCGAGGTTAAGGACATCATAGTCCATGAGCTTAAAGACCTCACAGTCAAGGTTAAGGACATCATAGTCCATGGGCTTAAGGACCCCACAGTCCAGTGTTAGTTTAAAGACATCACGATCAAGGTTAAGGACATCATAGTCCATGAGTTAGGGACCCCATAGTCCGGTGTTAGTTTAAAGACATCACGGTCGAGATTAAGGACATCATAGTCCGTAGGTTTAAGGGTCCCACAGCCCAATGTTAGTTTAAATACATCACGGTCGAGGTTAAGGTCATCATAGTTCGTGGGTTTAAGGACCCCACAGTCCAGTGTTAGTTTAAAGTCATCACGGTTGACATTTAGGACATCATAGTCCATGAGTTTAAGGACCCCACAGTCCATAGAAATGTGTGGTCGCCGAGACCCGTCACCTCTCTGAAAACGTTGAAGGATCACAACGATAAACATCAGAGGAATAACGAGATGTACCCTTAAACCGGTGTGAATTGTTTGAAAGATCTGTAGTCCAGTTTGGGACTAAGATCTGTTGAATATTTGTGAGCAGATGTGCTCAGTTCAATTTAAGTTGAGGACTTATGGCCAGAATTGGGCTAAGTCCAATTAAAAATATTTAACATTTTATTCTTGCTCTGGCTTTTAATCCTTTATTTGGGCTCAGCCCTTTTAATAATGCTGAGCATTGGGTTTTGACATCTTTTTTCTTCATCAGAATAAATGGTGTTCTGATAATGCGCCAGTCAAAGAGCGCATTGCGCTTCTTTTGGGTAGCGCACACGAAGAGGACACGTATCGCGCTTAGCGCTAAGCGATAGTTTATTAGCGCATTGCGCTTTTAATTTATGAACGCGTTGCACTAGTTTGTTGGCGCGCCAGTAAGTGACACGCGGCGTGCTTGGCGCTGAGCGCCAGTCCATAAGTGCAATGCACTGTTTCAGAAGAGCAAAGCGCAGATTGTGTCTTTGGTTGACACGTGGTATGTTTTGGCGCTGAGCGCCGGTCCAGGAAGCGCAAAAGCGCAATTCATGAGTGCAAGGCACTTTTCCATAGCGCAAAGCGTATTTGATCAATTTTAAGATCAAAGAACAAATTTATGGTCTTCTTAAAGGAGGCATTGCCTCAAGATTCAAGAACAAAAGTTCTTGTTTTATAAAAGGCTCCGCCTTTATAGATCAAAGATCTGTAAATGAAGTAAAATACTTCTTTTGTTTATTATTATTTTTTTTAGGATTAGATCTCTTGATCTTTTCTTTTTAATCAAAGACCTTGGTATTTTTATAGATCTAAGATCTTTTTAGAAGATGGTTCTTCTTTTACGAGATGGTATCATCTCTGTTGTTCAAGAACTAATCCTTTTTACCTTGATGATGAAGAAAAATCTTCTTTTTTCTAAGAGCTTGCTCTTCTTTCTTTTTGAGTTTTTCTCAATGTTTTCAGAGGGTTTTCTCTCTTTTCTCTGTATATTTTAGACTTGAAGTCTAGGGGCCTTTATATAGGGCCAAATGATTTGTTAAATCAGTTTTAAGAGATCTTTCTCTGATTGATTCGGGAATATTTCCCACCATTGGATCTTTAATCCTAAGGCTTCTGTTTTACAGAAAATAATCTTCTGGTTTTAATAAGATTAAGAAATCTTTTCATGCAGAATCTGTTCTGTCTTTGGTAATTTTTATTTACCATTGGATCGTTGATCCAGCGGTGCTTAAAGCACAATCTTATTGTTTGGAAAGATTTTGAGGAATCTTTCCTTAATTCTGGTTAATTAACGATTCATCATTATTCTTAGATCTTTTGATCTAGCGATGGGAATTTTTAATTCCCGCGCTGGCGCACCTTGCGTTAGCGCACCTACGTTTGACACGTGGCGCGCAACGCAACTGCACTAGTGCACCCGTGTTTGACACGTGGCGCGCAGCGCAGAACGCTGGATCTGAAGCGTTACTTCAACTTTTAAATTTTGAATTTTAAAACAGAGCTTTGTTCTGATTGGGGGTGCGCTGCCTAGGATGCAGTGCACCTGGCGCTAGCGTGTCTGTGTTTGGCATGTGGCGCGCAGAGCGCTGAATCTGAAGCGTTGCTTCAATTTTTAAATTTTGAAATTCAAAATAGAGCTTTGCTCTGATTGGGGAAACAAATCCCCCCCCACCGTTGCGCTTACGTGGCCCACATGTGAGCGTAGCGGTGGCAACATCTGAGCCCTTGGATCAACTCAGAAGTTGAAGAGGCGGCTTAGTGCCTATAAATATGACCTTTGGTCCTCAGATGATTATCATCTTCTTTCTTGAGAGTTGTTATTTAGAGCGTAACTCTTTTGTTTAAGAACTTTCAAGAGTCAGAACTCTTTTCCAACTTAGGTAAAATTAAATTATTTTTTTTTTAATAAATTAGGGTTTTTACCCATTAACAGAGCCTTACTCTTCATAGATCTTTGATCTAAAGAAAACCCTTTTAGGGTTTCATTAATAGTTTCATTAATAGAGCCTTGCTCTCACGAATCCATAGATCTAAAGAGATCTTTTCTTGGGGTTTCTTATCCCATGAATCAGAGCTCTGCTCTTTGATAATATGTGGATCTTTTGATCTTTGATGAAGAACTCTTAAGAGTTTTTTCATGGATCTTGAAGATCCCAGAATTTTTAATTCTCAAAAAATTATTTTTGATTAATCTTTGATGGATTTTCCATCATCATTGCAGAGCCAGGCTCTTTAAGGAATTTTATTCCTTCATGACCAGAGTTTGACAAGTGTCACTCTGTTACAGAGCTTTGTTCTCAAAGGTAGATTTTCTCTTTTTCCCGACAGATTTCTCATTCAATGAGAATTTCCTTGAGGATTTCCTCATTAATTAACAGTCTCATCCAATGATGAGGCTGTTTTATTAGTTGATGCATTGTCATCTGGATTTTGTGGGTCCCCCTTTGGTCCCCTTTCCACTGCATTGCAGTGTAGTACAAATTTTAAAGCGCCGAGTGTCAAAATTTTAAAATTAAGTTATAGTACTGACAATCGAATTCTGTCCTTTCTCGCAGGCGACATGTCTTCCGATCTCTCTTTCCCGTTTTTTCGTTCAGAGGGAGGATTCCCTGAGGCACCTATGGACCGGGAGGTTCTCGTGCTCATCAGAGATTATGACCCGGAACGCAAAAACCTTCACCTGTGGGGTAGGTGGTATGACCAGATTATCAAAGGTCGTCGAAGCTTCTCTTGTACGACGCCGTCGGAGCCAATCTCGTATGCAGATGCACCCCCGGTAAACTATGCCGTGGAGGTTGTCAATTGGACTTCGGAGGGTCTTCTTCAACCTTCGATTGCCGCCATACCCATGCAGCTGCCGGCGGCTTTGGATACCTTGGGGTGGCGCATATGCCAGGGAGAGTTGCGCCCTTAGGGACAACCCTACAACATCGGGTTGACTCCCCGACATTTGGCTGGGTATTTGCAGTGGGCCAGGTACATTTTGTCAGCGAAGAAAACGCAACTGCTGAAGCTCGATCTATATCCTGCGGTTTATGCTTCGCTGTTCCAATATTCTGCTCCTCCGACATAGTGGATTAAAGCGTTCTTGGAGCAATGGAACATCCCAACCCATACCTTTCTTCTACTGGACAGAGAAGTCTCCATCTCCCTAGAAGAATTTGCTGAGATTTCCGGTCTGCCGGTTACGGGGGAGCACTATGAGGAGCTGCTTCCTCCAGATGAATACGTTTTTGCCACCAACCCGGTGGTGATGGGCCTAACGCCGGAGAACGCCATTCAACACCAGTTTCCTAGTCTGATAAAGGTGTTGAACATGTACGAGAGCCTCTTCTTGGAATCCGGAGGCCGGGGGGTCAGTTTCGCGGACTTCATTGCCCGGTTTCTTCGCCCAGGGATTTTGTTGCAAGCAGGCAAAAAGTTTGCCAAGCTCGACGACCTCTTCGGCTTTGGTATGGACCGCCGACCAGTATTGGAAGACGATCAGAAGGGCTTTTTTCTTCCCGATGCCGGGGTCATCCCTCTGTCAGAAATCGCCGCTCCGGGCATTGACGAGGAGACTTTCTTTCTTGGGTTTCTCAGGCTATGGTTGTGCTGGTTCGCGCTCCCCATGCACCCTCGCTATATGAGGCCGTCCGTTTTCTACCCAGCGCATCGAATGGTTGCCGGGATACAGGTGGCCATTGGGATTGCTGGATTAGCCCATCTGTACCATGGTCTTAGCGTGGCGGCGGATACAACTGAACCGGGGGTGCATGCCGTCAACTTCCCGATGCATTACTTTACTTCGTGGATGGAGATGCACGTGCTCGGGGTCTTTGGCATTCACGAGAGACCCTCATTTTACGAGAAATGCAAGCTCCCATGGATTATGCGGCTGGTTGACATGTCTATCGTGAATCCGTCTCAGCGGGAAGCTAGGGGCTTGCTTCTTCGTCCGCGCACGGTCGGGGCTGGTATATCTTTCACGGACAAAGTCCTGACAATCGGCCAGGAAACTTCCAAGTCGGTGCTGGCATTGCACGACGTTTTTAAGGATGGGGCCTCCGTGTTGAAAGCCCGGGAGATTCTCCATCTATATGCCATCAGGCCGGGCTTTCTTGTATTTAGGCTAAATGATGCAGCACTATTTATGAGATACAACCCCCATCATTTTGCCCGGCAGCTGAGTTATAACCAGGGGGTTCCACTGGAGGCGTTCTTGGAAGAACCTGCTGCCACGAAAGAGGGAATACGGGGTGTGCTGCATCACTTTATGCGCTTGAATACGTGCTCCCACTTCTTTATTAGCGAGCCGAGTTGCATTCTGAGGGCCCTTAATTATACGGGGCCTGGTATCAACATGCGATGGGCGCTGTTATCAGGGAAGATAGGTGGCTGCTGCTCGATCGCAAGAGTGCGCTCCCTGCCAGCGATCGCAACGTACTTTTAAAGCAACGGATCGCTGTCCCCCCTCCGCTAAGAGAGGCTGCTGCAGTTGAGCCTCCACGTGTGCTAAGCCCTACATGCGGGTTGCCCCATGATCTTATGGAGACGGTGGATGCGCCATCGGCACCCCGTGCTCGTGGGGAGACGGTGAATGTAGCCTCGCCCGAATCTGGCGTGGGCTCGGATATCGGGACTCGCCGTCCTAAGGTGCCCACCAAGCGTAAGCTCGTGCTTGCTGCGACTGGAGCTCGCGCACAGAAGAAAAAGAAGAAATCGGTCCTCTCCCTAGATGCTGTACTTGGCTTGGAGCCTCATGCTCCTTATAACGTGGGCATAAGTGAATATGGGACCAATGAGGGTTTCGTCATAGCGCCAGAAGACACTGATCTCGAGGCCGCTATTGCAGCTTCTGTGCGCTCTGCCACTCACCAAACAGAAATAGCCGCCCTCGTGCAATCAAGTAAATGTTAGTTGCGTCTTGTTATTGCATTACATCTTCCTTCTTACTGTCATGTTTTGATTGACATTTCTCCTTTTGTAGCAGGCTTTACCACTGAAGAGATTCTGGCGGCTTCCCTCATGTTGCGTCTTGAAAAGTCGTTTTGGTGTTTTCCTGAAAATCGGTGAAAATTCGGTATTTTTCCGAAAACCGTCTTTCTCGTTATTTTGCAGTTTAGGGCTAATTATACTTAAAATGGATAGGTAATTGCTTGTTTTTAGTAGCTAATGAGTTGCTTATGAAATTTTGGTCATTTAAAATTTTTTCCCAATTTTTCAATTTTTTTATATTATTTTAAGCCGGTAGGAAAATACATTAATTTAGCGATAAATACAAATTTTTCCGGGCTAATTTTAATCTTTAAAATTATGTTAATTAAAATCTAGTTGTAACATAAATTTTTAGTATTTTACTTTGATTTTTAACAAATTTTTATGATAGGAAACGAATTTATTGAATTTTAAGCTAAAACTTGCAATTTTTGACTTGTAGGGGGTCTTTTTGCATAAAATTTCTTTTGTAAAACTCCTCTCTCTCTTCCCTCAGCCCTAGGACAGCCCCACCTTGATCAGGTCCAGAAATTTCTGGCCTCATTTTGGTTTTCTTTCTTGTGTTGAATTGGGTTGTTTATGAATTTATTTTAAATATAGTTTGTTAAAGTATGGTGCATTGACTTTTGGGGGAGTTGACCAATGACTTTTCCCACACACCCACACCCTCCCCTTACCTCTTCTCTGGCCGAAACCTGCTCCTCCTCCTCTTCATCTCTTTTCTTCTCATTTTCTTCAAATTTCTTCAAAAAAACACATCAAAATCCACAATTTATTCAAAAATCCAA
Organism: Agapanthus africanus; assembly: GCA_030015575.1. Taxonomy (NCBI): domain Eukaryota; kingdom Viridiplantae; phylum Streptophyta; class Magnoliopsida; order Asparagales; family Amaryllidaceae; genus Agapanthus; species Agapanthus africanus. Next base: position 22,676,533 of record CM057346.1, read on the forward strand.
ACAAAATCCTTATGCTATCATTTATCCTTAGCCATTCTTGCTTGAATCTTGGAGCTAGGAAGCCATCCTTAGAGGCAAATCACATGCTTGATCCATAGGAATTGAGGTATAATTCTTACCCATTCAACACTTGTGGCTAAATTCCTTTAATTATATGGTTTTAGTATTAAAAGTTTAGCTAATTTCTAATCTAGTTTATAAAAGAGTAGTTTGTTTTAAAATAGGGTTTTTTTTAGCACACCATTATTTGGTTAATTAAATTTATTTTGCTTGCTAGTTCCTACACAACCAAATCAAAGAAGTTACCTTGTTTATGTGGTCTTCAAATTATGCTAATTTAGTTAATTTTAATGTGTGAAATTGGTTTGTAATTGTTGTTTTATGAAAATCAAGAGAGGGGTTTGTGTATGGAAATGGGTTGTGAAGCATGATAAATGAGTTGAATTTATGTGATTGTGGCTAACTAGTTGTGTGGTTGGATATTGTGTTGGATTGTGATAACCGTATCGCTAATTTTCGATATTTGCACCAAAATTGCTAGTTTTGTGCTTACTAGGTTTTTGTTAAAATTAATTGGTGAATTATTTGTGATACCTTGGGGATGTTTTTAGCATCTCCTATGACGTTTAGGATGTGTGAATGCGGAGTTTTGAGTAGTCGGGTTTTAGTTTTGCCGGGCGACCAAATCGACGATTTTTGGCAGTTTTGCGATTTTCGCGTATGTTCCGCGCACCTTGCGCACGTTGTACCTAGCTAGTGAACTTTAGTAGTTTCGTTTGGGTTTTGCGTCGTTCTTGATATGTAACCTTATGTTTGGTATTGATGTAAATTCCAGGTTCGGTCGCGGAGACGTCAGACGCGGCGCGAAAGAGGAAAGCGGTGATTGGACACAGCTAGCCAGGGATTCCGGTGAGTAGATGTAACATCTACGAGGGACTATCGTTGGATGGCGCAAGCCGCCCGATAGTTTTAGTAACTTACAAGATTCTTAGTGATATTAGTAATTAGGGGTGAAATACGTATATGATCATTTGCTACATTCATACCCTATATTGACATACCTATACGAAACCATTTTATAGGACACCTGCACCATTGCCAGGGTTTTTATATGCAGCACGAGCACTATTCATGCTTACACACACACCCTGATAATTGCCATGCCACCACACTAGATAACCTTTAAATTTAAACCTTTTACTAATTGATACTTAAACTTGTGCTATTGCCTTTAATTCCTTAAAATGAAACCGTAGGACTGCTATTCATGTGCATGTACTTCATCATATTAATTGTTCATGCCTAATCTATTAATCACACATCGCAACTTGATTATTGACACCATATGCATTCATTATCATTGATATATGCACTTATGAGGATTTCTTGAGATTTTATGATATTTCTGGATTTCGGGGGAAAGCCGCAAAATTTCTAAACTTATTATATTTTTAAAACATGTAAATTGCGGTTTTTTAGTGATGTAAGTGTCGTCCACCATGAGTTTGCTGTGGTTTTTGAGACCCGTTTCGAGGAGTTGGATGAACCGTTTCGGGTACATGGTGGGCCCGGTAGGGTACCCCGGGATAAGAAGCTCGTGGTGCTGACGATGAACCTGGCAGGGGACGGATTACCTACCGGTGACTTCATTGGGCACGGCGGATATCCAGAGGATACCGACCGGGGCCGCGAGAGGATGAGATATTGATATTGAGATGGGTCAGCCAGATAGCTGAGGCCAGAGACACTATGACATGGATTTATGAGATTTGAGACAGCTTTTGGGTGTCGTTGCTGGACACCGGTTCTCGTCGATTCCTTGAGTATTATGGTGGCATTCTAAAAGAGTTTCAAAAACAAAAAGAGATAAATGTTTCTTATATATACCTATTGAGACCTCAGATATTCATGTTGCATACATATTCGTACACTGATGTTGTATACACACCTGCCAGTGCATCCATTCATACCTGTATTTTAGATGCTAGGATGCTTGTGTGCATGCATACGATAGCTTTGTAGGTGTTATTTATTACTCACGAGTTGGCAACTCACCCCCGTTGTGCCACAGTCTTTTGCAGGTCCGCTCCGTCAGTTCAGTAGCGGCGGGCGCACTTGTTCTTTTGCCTCCTTTGCCTGGACTCGAGGTTTTGCTCTTAGGTGGGTTATATTACTATTTTGTACCACCTTGTATATTCTTTGTATCTAGTGTACTCCATCTACTGTATTTACCAGTATTGTTGTATATTGACCTAGAGACGAGACTGTGAGATTTGTGGACTTTTATGCTGTATTTTGGGGTCGAGCTCACTTGAGTCGACATGCTGTTTTTCTTATGCTTCTTATGATTATTTTGCATGCTGTCGTTTTATATTGCGTGGGATTTGTGACCGTCTTGTGGCGAAGAGCTAGCTCCCGCTTGGGGATGCCCTATTTTGTTGTATTCATATATATTCTTGTTGTACCCATTTTGGGGGCCAGTATTTACAAAGGAGACTCTGCCGAAATTTTCGGAAAAATTGATATTGTTTTCAAAAAAGGGTTTTATATGACTTATTGATAAACTTGTTTTCAATTGATTGGGTTCTCTTCACTCTTTTGCTTATTTGGTTTGGTTTTCTGGGCTTTGGCTTACTTATTTTACGGACGTCTTTAGACGTTTCGTAAACTTAAGTGCCAGTCACGTTCTGTACCCTGCGGGTCGTGACACCTCAGGTCCTTCGAAGAGGAGGAGTGGAATCGTGCTTTGTTGGGCATTGGTATGTCTCGGTTTATTGTGTCTTCGTTATCCTTTCTTATAGACAATCTGACCCTTTCTTTATCTCATCGCAGGGACCACAACGCCGATCCCGCAGAATGAAGCGGAAATTCTTCCCGGGCCAGCTACCGAAGTTCCGGCCTCTTCGGCACTGCCGAAAGAGGCCTTACTTAAACGACCGATGACGGAAGCCTTGACGGCTCCAGAGGTAACCCTGGATGCGGATGATGACGTCTTGTTGAAAGAGGCTTCTAGAAGATCTGCTTTGACGGCCCGGGAGGAAAGGAAGCGCCGGAGGTGCGCAGCAAGGGAGCGTAGTGCTGCTTTAGCTACGGGAGCGGGTTCAAGTGTCGCTATCCCTACTGCTACTCCTTCAGAGGAGTCTCCGGTTGCCTTGTCTATAGACGGGCGGCACGTGCGGCTCAGGAAGCAAACGGTAAATCAACTCCAGGTAATGTGTCGTGGGGTTCTGTTGTCAAAGTTTTAACTTGCCAGTTCTCACATGTCTTACCTTGCAGGGCCGAGCCTTACTGAAGAAGTGGTGACGACCGCTGAGCCTGAGGTAGCGGTGGAGGAGTTAGCTGTGATTGTCGAACCCAGGGCGGCGGTAGGCGAGGTGGGTGCAATTGCCGGGCTCGAGGTAGTGGCTGATGAGACAGTCACGATTGCTATGCTCGAGACAGCTACCATTGCCGAGCTCGAGGTGGCGGCGGGTGAGACGGGTGCCATGGCCGAGCCCAAGGCGGCGGTGGATGAGACGGCTATAATTATTGAGCCCGAGGTGGCGGCGAGCGAAATGGGTGCAATTGCTGGGCCCGAGGTGGCCGCTCTCTCTCAAGAGTCGGGCACTATTCCGATCATCGCTCTTCCCGCCTACGGGTCTTTGCTGTCTCCCGGTGTCGCAAGCGTGACGACGGCTCTCGTGGAGTCAGGGGATGAGGCGACGGGAGGTGAGACCATCCCAATGGAGGAGGGAGACGCCGTTGTTGTATCCAGTGACCCCCTCGTCCTGGTTCCGACTGGCGGCTCTCGTAGAGTCAGGGGATGAGGCGACGGTGCGGTTAGTGCTGATGTCGTGCTACCCGAGGCAGCGCCGTCAGTTACCGCCCTGACGGTGACCACCTCTCTACCTTCTCTCGCACCGTCTCAGATGCTGGAAGGTATAGATTTGTGACCCATCATTCTTATCTCTAGGCTGTATAATTCATGTACCGACGTCGCGTTATCGCGTCTTTGTAAGAGTCCTTTTTGACCACCTGTACCAGGTGCTGCACCCCCACTTCTCCTTCCTGTCGGAGATTGCTTCATCCAGTGGCGCTGGTGAATACAGCCTTCAGTTAATGTTCTTTCTTTTACCGACAGTGAAATCATTTCTGATTCTTCTTTGCCTTGATTGCAGTACTACAGATTGAAGGAGGAGATGAGAGAACAGTTGCGTCACTGTTCCTCCCGGCTTTGCCACCTGCTGCAGCTGGTATAGTAAATCCCATTGTTCAAGAACCTCTTAAACTTCTTGAACCGTCATCTGATGGTGAATTATTTTTGCATCGGTCGCTTCGACTCTGGCCTTTTTCGAGTCTCGCATTATGATGCCGACAGGGCCCTTTTCCAGACGTCCATCCTTAAAAGGCGCTGTGACCAGTCTGCGTATGCTGAGCGAATATGTCGAGGAGTTTGACGCGGAGGCTCCTACATCTGCCGCAGATTTCGCTGCCGAGTTCAATCCAATGCTGGCGACACTTGTGAATTTCCATAATGAAGGTGTCGTCGAGTCTTGGGTTCATCATTGCAGGAAGATTGAGGCCTGTCTGTATGAGCTTGAGCTTCTGCTTCCTGCCCCTGAGACTCAGGCTTTGAACTCCCAGAGGGCGGCATGGGTTGAGCAGAGTGTTCCGTTCCTTCGCTATTTCGAACGAGAGGCAACTCTTAAGCAAAAGGAACGTGAGGTGACTGCTGCTGAATCTGCCCAACTGCGCGCTGAGGTTGCAGCTAATGCTGCCCAGCTGAACACCATTTTTGAAAGTCTTCAACGATGTATCTCTGACGGGCTAGTGTTAAGGAAGAAGCTTGATCTTAATAAGCAGGTCGCGCAGAGTCAGGAAGCTGCCCAGCAGGAAGCTGATCAGAAACTCTCATCCTTTTTGCAGCAACAGGCCCAGATTGAAGCAGAGCTGGCCCCGGCGGCTGATCGTGAGGAACAGTTGAGAGGAGTGCGTAAGCAGCTAGCTGGTCCATTGAAGGCGCCTCCCTCCCAATAGCTACTTTTGTATAGATTGAACACTTGTAATCTTTGAACGACATGTATCCCCCTTTCTTTTATTCTTTCTTACGATTTGCCTTGTACTCGATTGAATTCATGAATAAAAGATACACATTTTTTTGGTTATACTGTTGCTTTCCTCTCCTTGCTGTGTTGTTGCCATGTGATTTTAGCAAGTGTGGTCTGTAGATAGTATATAGCTGTCAATCTTGGGCTCTTTGTAGCGTGGTGATGGCTTAGAAAACAGGGTTAGGATCTGTCACCTAAGACTTTTCAACTTTATGAGCCGTGAGGGTCCCATAAAGAATTTTCTCCCTACCGGTAGAGAGGATCCCATAGGTGTAATTTCTCCTTAAGAATCGTGAGGATTCCTAAGTGTGATTTCTCTTGAAAGTCGTAAGGATCTCACAAGAGAATTTACTCCCTTACGAGTCGTGAGGACCCGCAAGTGATGGGTGAAGTTGTCCTTATCCGCATTTCACGGAGTCAGGAGTTGCTCTGGATGCTTCCCACGGGTACACTGCCGTGTTCTGCAAGGACCAGGCTCCGCTCTGGACGTTTCCCACGGGGTCAGGGTTGACATTATCCGCGTTCCACGTAACCAGGAATATTGCTCTGGATGCTTCCCATGGGTTCACTGTCGTGTTCGGCGAGGACCAGGCTCCGCTCTGGATGCTTCACACGGGGTCATTGCCGTGCTCTGTGAGGACAAAGATCCGCTCTGGACGTTTCCCACGGGGTCAGGATTGACATAATCCGCGTTCCACGTAGCCAGGAATTTTTCTCTGGATGCTTCCCACGGGTTCACTGCTGTGTTCGGTGAGGACCAAGCTCCGCTCTTGATGCTTCACACGGGGTCATTTCCGTGCTCTGCGAGGACCAGGATCTGCTCTGGATGTTTCCCATGGGGTCGGGATTGACATAAGACGTGTTCCACGTAGCCAGGAATTTTGCTCTGAATGCTTCCCACGGGTTCACTGCCGTGTTCGGCGAGGACCAGGCTCCACTCTGGATGCTTCATATGGGGTCATTGCAATGCTCTGCGAGGACCATGATCCGCTCTGGATGCTTCACACGGGGTCATGATTGACATAAGCCGCGTTCCACGTAACCAGGAATTTTGCTCTGGATGCTTCCCACGGGTTCACTGCCGTGTTCGGCGAGGACCAGGCTCCGCTCTGGATGCTTCACATGGGTTCATTACCGTGCTCTGTGAGGACTAGGATCCGCTCTGGACGTTTCCCACGGGGTCAGGATTGACATAAGCCGCGTTCCACGTAGCCAGGAATTTTGCTCTGGATGCTTCCCACGGGTTCATTGCCGTGTTCGGCGAGGACCAGGCTCCGCTCTGGATGCTTCACACGGGGTCATTGCCGTGCTCTGCGAGGACCAGGATCCGCTCTGGACGTTTCCCATAGGGCCAGGATTGAGATAAGCCGCGTTTCACATAGCCAGGAATTTTGCTCTGGATGCTTCCCACGGGTTCACTGCCGTGTTCGGCGAGGACCAGGCTCCGCTCTGGACGTTTCCCACGGGGTCAGGATTGACATAAGCCGCGTTCCACATAGCCAGGAAGGGTTGACTTTATCCGCATTTCACGGAATCGGAGTTCGACTCTCGATCATCTGTACACCGCCAAGTCATGGAACTAGGAGTTGCCGCTGTTCCGCTTTGCCTGATGTTGTGTCTGTTGTAATGAGACGAATGTTGAGATGATCTCTAGGCTATCTGCGAACCGTTGAGATTTGGCTTCTTCTTCTGATGAAGCTTGGGGAGGAAAGGTGCAATTCCTTCTTTGTTTGCGCCCCTGGATTGTATACAGGGATTGATGTGATATCACCTGTAGGGCATAAATTTCATTTTTTCTTTCCGCGATGCTCTATCATTTCAGGCTTTATATCGCGAAGGTCGCGATTGCCCAATCATTTCGGCTATTTTTCGCGGTGCCCAATCATTTCGGCTATTTGTTTTGTTTTCACTCGCTGCTTTTTATTCCGAGTTGCCCAATCATTTCGACTATTTTTCATGCATATATTTTTACTTGCTGATTTTGTTTGCAAGTTGCCCCATCATTTCGGCTATTTCGTATGCATGTGTGGCTTGCTAGCTTTTCGCTGCAAGCTTGGGATTAAACACCGATTTTGGCATCAGCACCGCTACAACTGGGATATTGCCAGGAGCAAATCATTATTTGCCTCTGTCGATGTCGACCAAAGGTGGCTTAGCGAGCAGGTTAGGATCCTGTCGACTGAGGCTTTTGACTTCATGAGCCGTAAGGGTCTCATAAAGGTATTTCCCCCTGCGAGTCGTGAGGATCTCATAGGTGCGTTTTCTCCTTAAGAATCGTGAGGAACCCTAAGTGTATGGTCTCTTATAAGTCGTAAGGATCTTACAAGAGTATTTTCTCCTTATAAGTCGAGAGGACTTACAAGAGTTGTTCACCGTGTAGACATATCCCTAGTCACAGATGGGACTTTGTTAGGGAAATGTTTATTCGCGCCCGTGGATTGTATACAAGAGTCAGCATTGAGCCGCTTGTAGGGCAGTATTGGAGGTTGTGGTGGCCGCTTAAGAACAGGTTCAGATCCCTGTATCTTAAGACTTTTGAATCTTATGAGCTGTGAGGGTCCCATAAGAGGGTTCTCCTTACGAGTCGTGAGGATCTCGCAAGTGTAATTTCTCCTTAGGAGTCGTGGGGACCCCTAAGTGTGTTGTTCCCTTGTGAGTCGTAAGGATCTCACGCAGGTGGTTTCTCCTTACAAAGTCGAGAGGACCTTGCAAGTGTCTTTTAACGAGATCGCGCCCTTTCGGGTTTTCACAAAACTCGCCGGTAGCCCTGCTGTTTTTACTCACGGAGCCCTTTCGGGTTTTCATCTGTGCCCATTTTGCTTTTGGACATACCGTTTCCTTTTTCTTTTCTTTTTTTTTATTTTAACGAGGCTGTGCCCTTTCGGGTTTTCACAAAACTCGCCGGTAGCCCTGCTGTTTTTACTCATGAAGCCCTTTCGGGTTTTCATCCGTGCCCATTTTGCTCATGGACGTACCGTTTTCTTTTTCTTTTCTTTTCTTTTGTATCATCTTTGGGATGCTGCAATCCATCGTAGTTTATCGACGTCTCGATCAACAGCTAGTTTTAGGACATAGTGGTCTATCGTTAGTTTAGGGACGTTTTGGTCCGTCGTTAGTTTAGGGACGTTTCGGTCCGCTGTTAGTTTAAGGACGTTCCGTCGTTAGTTTAAGGACGTTTCGGTCCGCTGTTAGTTTAAGAACGTTTTGGTCCGTTGTTATTTTAAGGACGTTTCGGTCTACTGTTAGTTTAAGGACGTTTCGGTCCGTCGTAAAGGAAGCCGGTTACTACTTATAGAGTTTGGGCTTAGGAAGATAGCTAGCGGACATAGTCGTCGTCATCTATCATTGACCTAAGCCATGACTCATCAAGCGTAGTATTTCTTCAGAAAGCGACCGTTTATTGGCCTGAAGGGCCTTTCTCCATGCATATCCATGAGTAGATAGGCTCTACCCTGGTAGACCTTGTCTATGAGATATGGGCCTTTATAGTTCGACTCGAATTTCCCCCGCTTGGCACGGTTGGGGATCATAGGTCTTTTGACTACTAGCACGAGTTCGCCTTGGCAGAATGTCCTCGGCCTAGTCAATTTTTCATATGAGTGCGTCATCTTTGCCTTATAAGCCTCCAGATTTGTTGCGCTATGAGCCGGGTTTCATCAAGGGCATCGAGCTCCTCAAGCCGAAGGTGAGCGTTCTCTTCATCCGATAGCTCGTAATGAACTGCCACTCGTAGAGAGGGTAACTCTATCTCAAGGGGGAGTACCGCCTCTGTACCGAATACCAATGCGTATGGAGTTGTGTTCGTGGCCATTTTGAACGTTGTCCGGTATGCCCAGAGAGCTTCATGCAGTTTATCGTGCAGTCCTTCTTATTTCGGGACCCTCTTTTTCACGATCTTTGTCAAGGTCTTGTTGAAAGCCTCAGCTAGACCGTTAGCTCGGGGATTATAGACTGATGAATATCTCCAGTCTATGTTGTGTTGTTGTGCGAAGCGGCTGATTTTGTGGCTTCTGTAGGCTGGCCCATTATCGGAGATAATCCGTCATGAAGTTCCAAACCGATAAATGACGTATGTCTTGAAGAAATGGAGGATATTCTCCGTCTTCACTTCCCTCAGCGGTACTGCTTCTGCCCATTTGGAGAAGTAATCAGTTGTCACCAAAATGAATCGATGCCCTCTGAACGATGTTGGTTCGATGGGGCCGATTATGTCAGTTCCCCACATTTCAAACGGCCAGCTAGCTACTGTTGGATGTAGTGGATTTGGATGCTGGTGGATAAAGTCCCCATGGATCTGGCACGAGTGGCATTGCTTCGCATACTCGAGACAATCCTGAATCATCGTGGGCCAATAGTAGCCCATCCTTTTAATTTTTAGTTTCATCTTCTTGGCGCTTGTTTGATTGGCTTGGCGTCCGGGGATATTGCCAATTCGTGGACAGTAATGTATGGATCTAGTCCTGACATCTCGGAATAGTTCCATACGAAACAATCTTTATGCTGCATAAGCACGTCTTTTAGTGTAGCCACCCGTTCTTCAGACAACAACTCACTGACGAATGCCGGCCGCTGGTCGCTTGTCGTCCCTAAATCAATTTTCTTAAGATCATCTGCAGTGGTATGTATTCCATCTTCCAGCTCTTTCGGCGCCGGTGGATACTCTGAGATTATCTCGTTATCACCGTTTTCTAAGCACCAGGGGAGGTCATCCATATTCTCGACTCTTCTCGTGACGACATTATCACGTGACAGGTATGAGCTCGCTTCCAAGACCGATGTGGATCTGGCTTTAACCTTGTGGGTTTGGGTTCATACTTCTGCGGCGGGGTTACCCTCCAGCTGCTGGATAGAGCGAACCTGCCTTGTTGATATTGGTCTTCGACCCAATTCTTGAATGTGAAGTAGTCTTCAATAGGATGTCATATTGCCCTATAATAGGAGCAATAGTACGTGTGTGAGACTTCGCCTGCTTGCTCGGGGTGCTTGGACTCTGGGAGTGTAATCATTTGATATTTTATAGCAAGATCAAGTGTCTTCTTTGTCTTGTCTTGGGCAAAAGAGTATGCTCGACCCATCTTCTTCATAAGAGATGAATCCTGGCCGCTCGATTCCGTATCGCATGGCTTTTTGGATCCGCTTTGTCGCTGTCCAATGCCTTTCCCGCTCTTTGGTTTGTTTCTGCCTCCGCGTCGGGCTTTTTGTACAACGGTTTGGCAAGGAGGAGCATTTTCATTTTTCACAGCCTGTTGAAGGAGGAGTTGCGTCTTGGCTTTCTCGTAGATGGTCATTTCGCGATTATGGTCGTCTCGAACCTTTTGATTCGCTTCCCTTATAAGCTTGTCCATTTGTTCTTCAAACGACGGACTGGGCATTTTCACGTCGAGAGCTCTTTCTGGTTCAGGGTTAGCATCTTCCCACAGAGCATCTCCCTCTTCATCAAAGTCATGTATGACATAGCAGTCGTGGAGTAGCTCCCGTTTCTTGGATTGAACATACCCAAGCCCGGTCTTTTCCATCCTCCTATTGGGCAACTTTCGTTAGGTTCCAGGAACGTTCCAGATCCTGTTGTAGAATCGAGCTTGTCGAGTGGTTTGCTTAAGGGGCACACCTTGGCGTCTCAAGGGCCTCCTTAGTCCGTCTATGTAATATCTAGGCAGACGGATGGGCTGGAGCTTGTCGAGCGTAGAATCGGCGCCGTGCCAGATTTCCTTCTCCACTTTAGTTTCCACGGATCGGTAGAATAGGATTGCCTTTTCACCTTCTCGCCTGGGAGGGATATAGAACGTCTGCAGCTCTTCCACATTATAGGTATCAAGCCCGTCTAATTCTTTACGATGTTTGGACGGAACAATGGCAACTTGCAAACTTTGCTCTTCGCCAGCGAAGGTTTGTATTGAAGGCCGAGCGGAGAATACGGCATGGACCTCATCTTCCGAGTCGCTGCCGAAGATAAGCATTGGAGCAGACGGTCCCGGCTTGTTGTACTGGGGTGGCCCTGAATAAACTATCTCTTCCTCTTCCTCGGTATCACTCCCGTAGACTGGGATGGTGGTGATAGCTTTGTTCTCCGGTTTATGACATCTCTCTGTGTCTTCAAAGCCTGGCAAGAAGTATTTTGCATCTTCGTACTTTCGGACTTCGTTTACGGAGAATGGGTTCAGCTCTCCTGTTACGGTATACTCGAGACCATCCTTGAAATATTTCATACACTGATGTTGTGTCGAAGGGATGATGTTGTACTCGTGTAACCAGGGCCGGCCAAGCAAAGTATTGTAGCATGTCTTGGCGTCAATGACGTGAAATTTAATATCCGTGACAAGCAGCCTGAAACGTAATGTCAGTATCACAGACTCGAGGGTCCGTGATGACTGGGAATCGAAGCCGGAGATGGTGATTTTATCACGAGCAAGGTGCTGAACGCTCATGCATATTTCCTTTCACACCCTGACGTTAAGGAGGTTGACGGAGGACCCATTGTCGACCAGGATCTTGCTTATCTTGACATCATGACAGTATCAGGAGATATATAGGGGACGGTTGTGTTCGCACCTCCCAAAGAGTAGATCTTCATCACCGAAGGTGATATCGGCTCTGTGTACTTCTTCCAGCTTGTCCTTCATCTTTTCTTCGGCGAGAGAAGCTTGGAATTGCTCTGGTTCTTGTAGCGCCTTGACTAAAGAATCTCTTGCTTCTTTTGATAGTAAAAGGGCGTCGAGAATGCTGAGCTGCGAGGGTAACTTCCTCAAGTGCGCCAGAACGTTGTAATCCACCTTACTTTTCTTCGGCGGATCCTTGGCGGTCAGCTCTTTGACGACTTGGTCATCAAGGATGATATCCTCAGGGACCTTTTCTTTTCCCTTGTCTTTTTTGTTCGTGCGTCCGAGATTCTTTTCGGGCAGCGTACGATTGCGCAGCTGGATATTTTCACAGGTCTTCGACTCTTCCTCTTTCCCCGAGGTGGATTCTTTGAAGAGAGGGCCAAGAGTCATCTCTTCGTCGGAGTCGCTCCCGAAGGTGACAATCTGCGATCCCCCGGCGTTGACCGTGCGATAGTTACCGGTAGTTCTTTTATGCTCCTCTGTTGTACTTCTCTGCTCCCGATGAGTTTTGCGTTTCATCCGCTTAAAATGTTGTCGGTGAGCAACATATCCCTGCCACCATCTTCTAAAAGCGTTTCACTCTTCGGTGGGGTGTGCGATCTTTCAATAATATATGCAGTAGCTAGGATGCATTTCTGCTTCACCGAGAGTGTTTCCTTCGGAGGGTGGTAGCTTCATTTCCATTGATATGGCTTTAGCAAACCTTTTCCTCATCTTGAACTTGTTTTTATTCACGATGGATGTCCCTTGATTCAGCGGGAGTGTCTCGACTCTTTCGTCCAGTCGCCACCGTTTGGCCTTTTCAAATATGGCCATCCAATGCTCCCGATCAGCTTTGCTTTTAAGACGAGCTTTATTCAAGAATGCATCAATTATTTCATCTGATGGCCCCAGAAGTTCTGGCTCAGGACCTGCCCCCAGTTTCTTCGTGCAAGGAGCCTCTTCATCGTCTATCAATGAGTGAGAGATCACATGACAACTTGCCACGTAATCTTCGGATTCATCAGACGAGTCTTCTTCACTACCATCATTTCCGTCCTCAAGGGCGTGGCTGAGGAACTCTTGGAGCGTGATCGGAGTCCGCGCCTTCTGGTTATACTCTTCCAGCGCGTCAATCTGCTTTTGTATGTCCGTGCGCTTGTCGTCAGGCTTCACGGGCTTCTTGGATTTTTTTTCTTCTTCGAAGATTTCGATGGCTGGATGTACGAGCTTTGGCTATCACCACTGATCTTTGGAGTTGGGAGCGGCTTCAGCATCCCTTCAATGATCTGGGGTTCAACGGATTCTTCCACCTGATCGCAGGGCATGTCTGGAGATTATTCAGCATCCTTTTGGTTTTAGTCGAAAGAGCCACCTCCCATGGAGCTTCTTCAACAAAAGAGCATGTTGCCCCCGGTGTGTCTGTCTTCTTAGGAGTGTGCGGTTATAGTGGGTTTACTTTCCACTTCTCAGACAGCGCAAACTTGCCTTGTAGGTACTGATCCTCAATCCATCCCTTAAAGACGAAGCAATCTTCGATTGGATGGCTTACCGTTTGATGGTAAGGGCAATAATTGGGATTATTAGCCTCGCCGGGTTGCAGTGGTCGCTTAGGATTTGGCAGGTTGATGAGTCTGTTGCGCATCGCCAGTTTGAACAGTCTTCCCGTTTTGTCCCGAAGGAACGAATAAGGACGCTTCATTTTCTCATTGTAGTAGCGCCGTCTTTCTTCCAGTTGATCTGCTAGTTTTGGGGCACTGGGCTATTGTTGGGTATTTGCGACGAAGGTCGTCTTCCCTTTACCTTTTTCGTTCCGAGGCTCCGGCTTCGGAGGATATGGTTTATGACCCATCTGGTCCATCTGGGCTAGCTTGTCGATTAAAGCCTGGAATGTGGTCGATTTGAAGAACATCATGAACAGTGAAATAGTTGCATGAGGGTCTAGGGTGCCTACGAACATGCCCACTGCTGGTTCTTCTTCGATGCAATGTTCGCATTTCGACCACAGATTCCGCCATCGGATTGCGTACTGAACCCACGTCTCGCCTGGCTTCACCCTGGCATTGATCAATGCCATTATTTGGGTGCGTTCACTGGCACTCACGAATCGCTGGGTGAACAACGACTCCATTTCTGCGAAAGTCTTGACGGAGTTGTTTGGAAGTTCGGAGTACTACTCAAATGCCGTCTCCAACAAGCTGCCTACGAATTGGCGGAGCAAAAGATTATCATCGCCACCGGTGTTGCCACAAAGAGCCTTGAACTGAGCAACATGTTGATGAGGATTGCCTGTCCCCTTGTACACATGGAATTTGGGGATCGTGTAGCCCGGCGGGTACTTTATCTGATCATACCAGCCTGGATACGGTCCCCCAGTTTTAACAATTTGCCCAGCCGCTTTATTCGCTTGGTGAACTCATATCTGTTGAGCGATGTAATCATCCAGGGCGGACTTGGAAATAGTTTCCTCCTTGGCTGCTGAAAGAGCCGGAGGTGGATTTGATGTTTCTCCTCTATCATCTTCAATTATTACTGGAGGATCTTCGACTGGGGGATCTGGCTGAATCATCATGCCCACCATATCTTAGAATAGAAGGGCCATTTGCTTTATATTGGCCGCTTATTCCGCGGCCTCTTTGTCCTTCTTCTCAAGCATTCTCCGAAGGAATTCAGCATCAGTCTCCTGCTCACGGTGCTGCTCCGTGGATGTTTCTGGGCTTTCTTTTGGCCCGGTGAGTGCAGCCATCGTAGTCATCATCTCCTGAAGCTTCTGCTGCTGCTCTTAGGCTTTTGTCATGGATCGCGTAAGCGGTCGATGACCTGTGGAGATACGGCTATCCTCTTTTCCGGATGCCATATAGACGGTATGCACTACCATGCCCCCAGACTTGGGGCGTTTAGGCTCAGTGCCCTTGACGTTTGTCGCAGACACGGGGATTTTCTCCGGCCTTCTTCTCTTATGGGCGGTCGAAGTTGAGGGGGCCGTTGCAGTGGGCACCAAAGTAGCCGTCGCCTTCTGTGGGTTGACAGGGTAGTCCTCTTCTTGCTGAACCTTTATCTTTTTCTGTCGGCGGGAGAAATTTGGATCAATCACCGAGTCTTGGACTTGATGCCAGACCTTGTAGATTTTAGAGGATAGCCGTTGAGGGGGTTGTTCCAGCTTCGCCTTTGGGGTACTCTCCATAGGTGGAGGAGATCTTTTCAGCACAGCAGTTGGCGAATTCCTGCGTACCCTGTTCAGCAGATCAAAGCCGTTCCCGGTTGGAACAGCAGCATTAACTTCCACCGTTGGAGCTGGTGGAGTTAGCCCAGAGGGGGAGTTGCCCCCAGCCTTCCTTACTCGGCGCCAGTGATGATGTCGAGCTTGTCGAGCTGTTGGGGTTGGTTCGGCGATGGGAATAGCTTTGTCTTTCCCCCTGTTCAGGTGAGGTGCCGTCGGTACTAGCCTCTTGAAGACTGACGTCTTTTGGGTAGCGGCATCCAATCTGTCAAAGACAGACCTTCGAGCAGGAGTGAGAGCTGAAGTAGAAGCCGGAACAGTCAGTCTTGTAAAGACCGACCCTTTGGCAGGCGAAGCCGCCTTGACAACTTCGGGGGCAGGGTTGGTTACTCTTTTCGGAGTAACCTTCTCTTGAGTTACAGGCTTCATCTTGGGCCCACAGGAGCTTTGGACCAATCTGGCAAATACTGAGGCGCTAGAGCTGGACGACCCGTTGAGAGGGGCCGCAGTAGTTGTAAGCCGATCAAAGACCGACTTCTTGGGGTCTTCCGGTGCTGGCACACAGGTGTTGAAACTCATTGGTGGGAGCATGGTCCCAAAGAATAGTCCGGTAGTGGCATGAGTTACCTGGTCTATCGGCATCGTGAACAACGAAGCCGCTTGAGGCCCGTAAGCTACACCTCCAGATGAGGCGGAGCGTGGGTTTCAGTTGCAGTTGGAACACTTTGCACAAGTGGATGCCATCGATCCTTCACTTTCTGCGCCAAGCAAAACACCAAATATTAGTATTTCGAAACCCAAGGGAAACCATTAACAAACCGAGATTCGTTCGCGAGTACGACACACGAAGTGTGGAGTGGAAGAAGGAAAAGATCCCACCGGGCATGCCAGAATCTGTTCCCCGCCGAAAACCAGAGATGCGGCTGCGCAGGTTCGTCTTGCCTGAAATTCGGGGCAGATGCTAATTGGTGCTATCCGTCCACCTCTCCGAAAATGACAAGTTGATTTATGGCACCATGTATCGAAGGATCAGATGGATGCGGCCGATGTAGCAGACTTTGTCAGATTCCCCCTCGTTTGAGGGGTTTTTGATTGTGGGGATGCTCTTCCCTGCAGGCACAAGCCCCTGCAGTTAATTACGCTACCGCACCGCGGTAACAACTTTCTCCTTCTCCATATGGTCACTTCGTGTCGTGGGTGTTTGTTTTGTATTTGGTTGCCCATGGATTGTATACGGAGACTAAGTTATGTTGTCGCCCGTAGGGCATGGACTAGTCCAAATCCGTATCTTTCTTAGATTTGGGTTTGGGGGTTGGGTTTAAGGATACGTTAGCCTCTTTTGAGACTAAGATCAACTTAAACATTTGTTAAGGATACGTTAGTCTCATTTTAGACTAAGATCAACTTAACGGGATCGTTTAGATCCAACAAGAGAGCAATTAGGCTCTATTGTTTAGTTTATGGACATTACGGTCGATTACCAGTCTAAGGACATGGTCCATTGTTAGTTTAAGGACATTTTAGTCCATTGTTAGTTTAAAGACATCACGGTCAAGGTTAAGGACATCATAGTCCATGGGTTTAAGGACCCCACAGTCCAATAGTAGTTTAAAGACATCACGGTCGAGATTAAGGACATCATAGTCTATGAGTTTAAAGACCTCACAGTCAAGGTTAAGGACATCATAGTCTATGGGCTTAAGGACCCCACAATCCAGTGTTAGTTTAAATACATCACGGTCGAGGTTAAGGACATCATAGTCCATGAGTTTAGGGACCCCACAGTCTGGTGTTAGTTTAAAGACATCACGGTCGAGGTTAAGGACATCATAGTCCGTGGGTTTAAGGGTCCCACAGCCCAATGTTAGTTTAAAGACATCACGGTCGAGGTTAAAGACATCATAGTCCTTGGGTTTAAGGACCCCACAGTCCAGTTTTAGTTTAAAGACATCACGGTCGAGGTTAAGAACATCATAGTCCATGAGTTTAAGGACCCCACAGTCCATAGAAATGTATAGTCGTCGGGACCCGTCACCTCTCTGAAAACGTTGAAGGATTACAACGATAAACATCAGAGGAATAACGAGATGTACCCTCAAACCGGTGTGAATTGTTTGAAAGATCTGTAGTCCAGTTTGGGACTAAGATCTATTGAATATTTGTGAGAAGATGTGCTCAGTTCAATTTAAGATGAGGACTTATAGTCAGAATTGGGCTAAGTCCAATTAAAAATGTTTAACATTTTATTCTTGCTCTGGCTATTAAGCCTTTATTTGGGCTCAGCACTTTTAATAATGCTGAGCGTTGGATTCTGACATCTTTTGTCTTCATCAGAACAAATGGTGTTCTGACAATGCGCCACGTGGCGCGCCAGGCGCTTTGCGCCAGTCAAAGAGCGCATTGCGCTTCTGTTGGGTAGCGCACACGAAGAGGACACGTGTCGCGCTTAGTGCTAAGCGTTAGTTTATTAGCGCATTGCGTTTTTAATTTATGAGCACGTTGCAATAGTTTGTTGGTGCGCCAGTGAGTGACACGTGACGCGCTTGGCGCTGAGCGCCAGTCCATGAGTGCAATGCACTGTTTCAGAAGCGCAAAGCGCAGATTGTGTCTTTGGTTGACACGTGGCATATTTTGGCGCTGAGCGCCGGTCCAGAAAACGCAAAAGCGCAATTCATGAGTGCAAGACATTTTTCCATAGCGCAAAGCACATTTGATCAATTTTAAGATCAAAGAACAAATTTTTGTTCTTCTTAAAGGAGGCTTTGCCTCAAGATTCAAGAACAAAAGTTCTTGTTTTATAAAAGGCTCTGCCTTTATAGATCAAAGATCTGTAAATGAAGTAAAATACTTCTTTTGTTTATTATTATTATTTTTATGATTAGATCTCTTGATCTTTTCTTTTTAATCAAAGACCTTGGTCTTTTTATAGATCTAAGATCTTTTTAGAAGATAGTTCTTCTTTTACGAGATGGTTTCATCTCTGTTGTTCAAGAACTAATCCTTTTTATCTTGATGATGAAGAAAAATCTTCTTTTTTCTAAGAGCTTGCTCTTCTTTCTTTTTGAGTTTTTCTCAATGTTTTCAGAGGGTTTTCTCTCTTTTCTCTGTATATTTTAGACTTGATGTCTAGGGGCCTTTATATAGGCCAAATGATTTGTTAAATCAGTTTTAAGAGATCTTTCCCTGATTGATTCGGGAATATTTCCCACCGTTGGATCTTTGATCCTAAGGCTTCTGTTTTACAGAAGATGATCTTCTTGTTTTAATAAGATTAAGAAATATTTTCATGCAGAATATGTTCTGTCTTTGGTAATTTTTATTTACCATTGGATCGTTGATCCAGCGGTGCCTAAAGTACAATCTTATTGTTTGGAAAGATTTTGAGAAATCTTTCCTTAATTCTGGTTAATTAATGATTCATCATTATTCTTAGATCTTTTGATCTAGCGATGGGAATTTTTAATTCCAGCGCTGGCGCACCTTGCGCTGGCGCACCTTGCGCGAGCGCACCTACGTTTGACACGTGGCATGCAGTGCAGAGCGCAGCGCAGCTGCACTAGTGCACCCATGTTTGATACGTGGCGCGCAGCGCATAGCGCTGGATCTGAAGCGTTGCTTCAACTTTTAAATTTTGAATTTTAAAACAGAGCTTTGCTCTGATTTGGGGTGCGCTGCCTAGGGCGCAGCGCACCTGGCGCTAGCGTGTCTGTGTTTGGTACGTGGCGCTCAGCGCGCAGAGCGCTGAATCTAAAGCGTTGCTTCAACTTTTGAATTTTGAAATTCAAAACAGTGCTTTGCTCTGATTAGGGGAAACAATGGGTACCGGGGAGTGGTTCGGCGTCTCGAGGGTCACGTCGGCCGGCTTCTTCCTCGGCGGTCGTCCCTGCTTCAGTTGCTGATCTACGCAATTTGGAGGAGGTTCCCGGGGTTGGAAAACCCCTTCTCCGAGGAGCTGCTGGACGAGGCGCTCGACAAGGTGCGCTCGATCTTCCTGCTCGGCCTCATCCCGAAATCCAGGCACGACCGATCCTTGGCCCTCATTCTGGAGTGCTTCAAAAAGAGGTACATCGTTAGCCAAGGCACAGAGGGCGGAGTGTCGGGTGCTTCTGTGGTGTCTCGGATTCGCGTGCAGTATCGGCGGGAGCGGGCTGCAGAAGCTAGGGCCCGGCTAGCGGAAATTTACTCTGAGTATCATCAGGAGTATTTCCTCGATCTCGTTCCCCCTCTGCTGTAAATTTTTCCTTTTTCTTTTTCTGTATAGCTGAGGAGCCCGTAATACCTTTTGAATAAATAGAATTCTCTTTTTTGCGATGCCTTATTGTTCCCTTTTTATTAATTAAATAGAAATAACTTTAGAAAGATTTTTACATCGCCTTTGTGAAAAATATACATGCGTAGCTTTTCTTTTCAGAGGTACAGCTTAAGCTTCTCAGCATTGTAAGGTCGTGGATATTTGCGACCATCCGCGTCTTGTAAGCGGTAGGCTCCGCCGGGCAGGACCACGGAGATAAGGAAAGGACCGTCCCATTTTGGGGAAAACTTATGCAGCTTGCCTTGATCAACGAACTCATTCCGCCTTAGGACTAAATCTCCGATCTTGAAGAAGCGACACTTGACTCGCGCATTGTAGTAGTGGGCGGTTTGCTGTTGATAGGCGGAGGTTCTGATCTGAGCCCGGTCTCGTTTCTCTAACAAGATGTCCAGGTTAGTTCGGAGGGCTGAAGTGTTTGCTTCGTCGTCGAAGTGCTCGACCCAGTGACTGGGGAGCTCGATCTCCGCCGGGACCATTGCCTTGGTACCGTAGCAGACGTTGAAAGGGGTCTCCCCGATGGGGGTTTTCTTCGACGTGCGTAGGGCCCATAAGACCCGGGGTAATTCCTCGACCTAACTTCCTTGTCTTCCTTCTAGGCGTGTCCGAAAACCTCGGAGGATGTCCCGATTAGCGACCTCGGCCTGCCCCGTTGAACTGAGGATGTGCGACTGCGGCAAACTTCATGAGGATACGATATTCGTTGCAGAATTCCTTAACTTTTTCGTTTTCAAAATTTGTCCCATGGTCGGTGATGATACACCTTGGGATACCGAACCGAAGTATCACGTTGTTCTGCAGGAACTTGATAGTCGTGGTGGCATCCGGTTTCCTGATGGGAATGACCTCGATCCACCTTGTGAAGTAGTCTACTGCGACGATGACATACTTGTGCCCACCCGTACCGGTAGGGAACTGGCCTATCATGTCCATTCCCCACTGGGGGAGGTTAGGGTGAACGGCTACGGGGAGGTTAGGGCGGTTAGCTCGGTAGCAGGAAGGCGATGTATGCTTCCATGGAGTTGGCAGTTCTTGCATCTCCTGACGAGCTTCTGGGCGTCCTGATGAATTGTCGGCCAGTAGTACCCCTGGAGCAATGCCTTCTGGATTAAGGTGCGAGCCCCTTGGTGCGCAGCACCGAACCCTTCATGGATCTCATGGAGGATGTAGTCATCATCATAGGGGTCGACGCACCGGAGCATGGGCTGATTGAAGGACTTCTTGTAGAGGTTCCCATTACTCCAGACGAAATGACGAGCTTTGGCTCGGAGACGGCGGGCTTCTCCCTGATCTTCTGGGAGCGTACCTTCCCTCAGGAATTCCATGAGGGGATTTCTCCAGTCCCGGTCTTCTTCCCGGGCTGTGTACACTTGAAGTGGCGTTGCTCCGTCTTCCACGCTGGGCCGCGGTAAGACCTCGAAGAGGATGTTCTTCTTGTTGTTGGCCATATAAGGTGAAGCTAGCTTGCTCAAGACGTTGGCCTGGGCATTTAGCTGTCGTGGATCTGCTCCACCTGGACTTCGTGGAAGTCTATAACCCTTCGAAAATCGTTTAGGCAGTTTTTCGGTAATCGGCTAATTTTTCGGCTTTTTCCGTAAAAAGTCAAAAGTGATATTTTTCATTGTAGACCTAATTATACAAAATTTAAATAAGATATTACTATAATTTTGTCACTAAAATGTCATTTATAATTTTCTAGTTAAATAAAAAAAATTCGTAATTAATTATTTTTTTTATTATTTTAAGCCTTTTTAAATACATTTAATTAGGGATAAATACAAATTTAATTAGGTAAATTTCTTAATTTGGAGTCTTTATAAGCTAAAATATGGTGTTAATAAAATTATATCATGTCTTGCAAACTTTTAGATTTTTGGTGGGAAAATTATGAAAAAAATGGCTTAAAAAGGGGTTTTTTTGGAAAAAGTTTGACATGAAAGCTTGAAATGATAACATATGATGTTCTAATCACCTAGAAACTTCCCCAAAATTTCCCCACTTCATCCTCAAGCTGCAGCCGACCCCTCTTCCTGCAGGTTTCCCCCCTCTTCTCACTTCTTTTTTGCCTCATTTTCATGCAAAAATTCAAGAAAAATCCACAATTTCTTTCTCCATTCAAAGCCTAACCCTAATCCCTTCTCTCTTCAACCCAAATTTGTTCAAAAACATGATGAAAGGAGGCTTCTTGGAGACTTGATCAAGCTAGGGTTCAAGCTTGAGAGGTGAAAATTTTAATCCTTTTGTTAACTTGTGGTTTAATTATGCTAGAATTGAAATTCTAAGTATTAATTTAGTGTAAATCCTTGTTCATGAAAAATCAAGAGAATGTTTTGATTTTAAAATTTAGGGTTTGTAGCATAATGGTTGGATTATGTTAGGGATGGTTATCTAATTGATTAGAATGGTTAATGGTGTAATGATATGCTTGCTAAATCGATAAATTTCGATGTTTGTAACGAATCGGTAAGAAAATCGCTTACTAGATTTTTGTAGAAAATAGAATGCGGTCAATTTGCGTTAGGTTAGCAATATTATTAGTTTCGTATAGGATTATTAGAATGCGCGAACGCGGGGTTTCGTCTAGTCGGGTTGTAGTTTAATCGATTTCCCCGAAATGACGATTTTAGTTAAAGGATTGCGATTTTCGTGCGTTTTTCCGCGCACTGAGTGCATGCTATGATTAATTCGAGAGCGTTAATAATTGTATGTTGTGATTTGCAGTGTGTTAGGTTTTGTAATCTTATGCTTGATATTGTGCAAATATAGGATCGGTCGGGGAAACTTCGGACACGGCGCGAAAAGGCAAAGCGGTGGCCGAATCAGAATAGCGGGGATTTCTGGTGAGTAGATATATTCATCTATGGAGGAATCGTCTGAATGGCGCGAGACGCCCCCCCTAGTTAGGATCACCTTACTTTTTGCAAGATTATATTGTTAGTTAGCTTATCCATTCATGTACACTGCATACCCTTATAGCGAACAGTATGTTAAATTGCATGGACATTCATCTCTACCTATGCGATATCATTTCGTAGGACACGAACACCTTACCATTGGCATATGTTGCATGCGCACTATTCATGTGACACACACGCCTTTGGTAATTGACATGCCACGTGCACGATAGAACCTGTTTATCTTAATATCATCACCTGCATTCATACTTGATATATGAAACTGCATCGCATGCATATATCTCGCATCCTCATCATATTTACATAGAACTCTAACCAAAATTCACATCGTATGCATTGATATCATAGACATTTATCATATATAACATGTGGACATTATGATTTTCTTGAGGATTTCGGTTTTGCTGCGATTTCTGGATTTTTGGGGAAAACCGCAAGAATTTAACAAAACCTTATATTTATCCTTTTCAAAACAAAAGTTGCGGTTTTCTCGTGATGTATGTGTCGTCCACCATGAGTTTTCATGTTTTCTGTTGGATTTCGAGACCCGATTCGAGGAGTGGATGAACCGTCTCGGGTACATGGTGGGCCCGGTATGGTACCCCGGGGCAAGAAGATCGAGTTGTAGACGATGAGCCTGGCAGGGGAAGACTACCTACCGGTGATGTCTGGCGCGGCGGATATCCGGAGGATACCGACCGTTGTCGTGAGATTTATGATATGGGCCGATCCGGACTGACGGAGCCGACATTGAGACAGATATGATTCCTATTTGGTGTCGATGCTTGACACGGGTTTTCTGAGGATTTCTTGATGATATTTAGCTATTATGCAGACATTCGTTTTCTAAAAGTTAAGAATGCAGTAACTTTAACATTTAAAACATTTAAAGAGTTAGAAAATATATTGCATACATGTGCATGCATACATGTGCATGCATACTAGAGTTATTATATCACATATGGACATACATGTTGTTCCGCATTGCTTGCATTCTTACGATTGCCTTATTAGATGTTATATTTACTCACGAGCTGGCAACTCACCCCCGTTGTGCCACAGTGTCTTGCAGGTCGGACCCGTCAGTCTTGTAGCGGCGGGCTATTTTGTCATCAGTTCCTTTTGCTCAGACTCGCGACATCGCCCGTAGGTGGGTTGCGAGTATACTTTATTTCTTTTTGCTTTATCATTGTATCTAGTATTCTCCATCTACCACTTGTATTGTATATGCGACCTAGTGATGAGAATGAGAGATATGTATATTTGTGGTTTCTTTTGGGTCGAGCTCACTTGAGCCGGCGTTGCGTTTTCTGATATTTTGGGTTTCCTCTATGCTCTTTTTTTGGTATTGCTTATATATTGCATGTGGTTGTGATCCGCCTTGGGCGAAGAGCTAGCTCCCGCTTGGGGATGCCATTTTTATGATTTCATATGTATTATCTTGTTGTACCCATTTTTGGGGATAGAAAATACAGGGGAGACTGCCGAAATTTTCAGAAATTTTTGATGTTTTAAAAAGGGATTCTTTGCAACTTAATTGATTTGAAAATCGTCTTCATTAAAGGTTTTCCTTCACTCTCTTTTGTTTTTGGTTTAGATTTTTTCTGGGCTTTGGCTGACTTAGGTTACGTTACGCCTTTAGACGTCTCGTAATCTAAGTGCCAGTCACGTTCCGTACTTTCGGGTCGTGACAAAGTTGGTATCAGAGCGTAGGTTTTACCTTTCTGAGTGTAGGACGACCTTGGTAGATGGAGTAAGTGACTTAAGCAGAGTGGCGTAGCGTGGGTATGATCCGCGGCATATTTACGATACGGTACTCCGCCTAAGTAACCTTAGGACATAATTGCTTGTATTTCCTTTCTTGATTCCTTGCATTCCTTGATTCAATTGCAATGTCCTCATCAGTCCTGTTTATTATTCAGCTTCGATGCCGCCAAAGACTACGAGAGCTCAGCGGGCTGCCGCTAGGGATGAGATTCGAGCGGGCTCGTCTGAGGCGAGGATCGAGCGGGAGGATACGCCTACCCCTCAGGGTCCTACTGATCCGCCTTATCCTGACCGTATTGCCAGACTAGAGGCCGGCATGCAAGAGTTGCGACAGATGATGGGATCTTTAGTTGAGTCCAGTCGGGCTCAGAGATCCGAGGATGTTCCTTCCACCGCACAGACCACGATCGTACCTACTGCACAGATGGTCACTCCTGCTGCTACTACGGAGACTATCCCTATTTCACTACAGGAGTTCATGAGATTGAGACCTCTAGCTTTTACCGGTACAGATGCGACAGAGGACCCACAGGCATTTCTTGATAGGATGGCTCGGATTTGCCGTTCGTTGAGGTGTTCTGATGATAGATTGGTGGAGTTTGCGAGTTTTCGTCTGGAGGGTCTTGCCCAGACATGGTACGATTCAGTAGAGAGAGGCCGAGCTGCAGGTCTGCCTTCTATGACCTGGGATGAGTTTACATCTGCATTTCTTGCTCATTTTCTTCCGGAGAGTGTCCGAGATGCTCGAGCCCGTAGTTTTGAGTCTTTGCGCAAGACTCCTGGGATGACAGTGTCGGAGTATGATATACAGTTTACCCAGTTGTCTCGATATGCTCCGTACCTAGTCGACACAGAAGAGAAGAGAATAAAGAGGTTTGTACGAGGGCTTGATACACAGCTATTCCTTGCCATCGGCACCCAGCACTTTGATACATACGCTGCCGCGATGGATGCAGCCTTACTTTTGGAGGAGCGTATTTCTGAGACTCCGGTCGTTTCTGGGCCGAAGAGGATCCGTACTGATACGCCAGCTCAGCGGCAGATGGGCAGACACCGCGATAGATTATTTCCGGGAGATGGTGGAGGCAGAGGATTGAGACGAGGTCAGTTATTTGGTTCATATCCACAGACCCAGCAGTCGTCTCCAGGATGTTTTCGGTGTGGGAGTCAGTACCACCGTGTCAGAGACTGTACCATGGGACGCCAGGGTGAGGCGACAGTCCCGCATATGACTTTACCACCTTCACCACCTTCTCAGAGAGCTTTACTCCCTACTCCTGATGATGCTCCACGCCAGTCAGATGCTTCTAGAGGCCGTGGGCGTGGCGGTCCGGTTCAGAGAGGACGAGGCGACAGAGGCAGAGGCAGAGGCCGAGGTAGAGGCAGAGCACAGCCAGCTATTAGTGGTGGACAGGCCCGAGTGTTCGCATTGACTCCTCAGGATGCACAGGCATCCAATGCCGTCGTGACAGGTACTCTGCCAGTATGTTCTTTTGATGCACGGGTGTTATTTGATCCAGGCTCCACACATTCCTATGTATCCACGTATTTTGCACCGAGGTTGGGCCGAGAGTCATCTTCGTTAGATCAGCCGCTTGTCGTTATTACCCCGGTAGGCGAGTCTTTTGTTGCCCGTTTTGTGTACCGATCTTGTTCCGTTCGTATCGGGGAGAGAGATTCTTCAGTAGATTTGATTCTCCTCGATATGCTAGACTTTGACGTTCTTCTTGGTATGGACTGGCTAGCCACCTGTTATGCATCCGTGGACTGCTGTGAAAAGGCAGTCCGATTCAGTTTTCCTGGTGAGCCGGTTCTTATTATTCAGGGAGATTGTAGTGCTATCCTTCCCAGCTTGATTTCTTCTCTTCGCGCTGGTCAGCTCTTAAGGAAAGGGTGTCAGGGATTCTTAGCCTATGTTTGTGATACTAGCTCCACAGAGGTTCCGTTGGACCAGGTCCCTGTTGTGAGAGAGTTTCCTGATGTATTTCCTGACGAGCTGCCTGGTCTGCCACCAGAGCGCGAGATTGAGTTCTGTATTGACTTGATCCCTGGCACGGGGCCTATTTCTATACCTCCTTATCGGATGGCCCCGGTGGAGCTGAGAGAGCTAAAGGATCAGTTACAGGACTTGCTGGACAAAGGGCTTATCCGACCGAGTGTGTCACCTTGGGGTGCTCCCGTCCTGTTTGTTAAGAAGAAGGACGGAAGTATGCGCTTATGCATTGATTATCGTCAGCTGAACCGAGTTACTGTGCGGAACAGGTATCCCCTACCCCGCATTGATGACTTATTTGATCAGCTCCAGGGTGCAGGGTTTTTCTCGAAGGTTGATTTACGGTCAGGTTATCACCAGTTGCGGGTTCGGAAGGAGGATATTCCGAAGACAGATTTCCGTACTCGATATGGTCATTATGAGTTCTTGGTGATGTCGTTCGGGCTCACCAATGCCCCGGCAGCATTTATGGATTTGATGAACCGTGTATTCAGGCCGTATCTCGATCAGTTCATCATTGTGTTCATTGACGACATCTTGGTTTATTCTCGGAGCCGGGAGGAGCATGAGCAGCACTTACGTATCACATTACAGACTTTGAGGGAGCATCAACTGTTCGCCAAATTCTCCAAGTGCGCATTCTGGTTAGACAGTGTCGACTTCTTGGGTCATGTGGTGACGAGAGATGGTATTTGCGTGGACCCGAAGAAGATCGAGGTAGTTCAGCGTTGGCCTAGACCAGTATCAGTTACAGAGGTTCGCAGTTTTCTAGGTCTGGCCGGCTATTATCGACGTTTCGTCCAGGATTTCTCCCGCATTGCTGCACCGTTGACCGGGTTGACCCGGAAGGGGGTTCCTTTTGATTGGACCCCGGCATGTGAGGATAGCTTCCAGCAGTTGAAGACTCGTCTGACTACTGCACCAGTGTTAGCATTGCCTTCAGGATCAGGCGGGTTCGTGGTATATTGTGATGCTTCTAGAGTGGGGCTGGGATGTGTATTGATGCAGCACGACAGAGTTATCGCGTATGCTTCTCGGCAGCTGAGAAAACACGAGCAGAACTACCCCACCCATGATTTAGAGATGGCTGCAGTGGTGTTTGCACTCAAGATCTGGAGACATTACCTATACGGTGAGTCGTGCCAGATATTCACTGACCACAAAAGTTTGAAATATATCTTCCAGCAGCGAGATTTGAACCTGAGGCAGCACCGTTGGATGGAGTTGGTGAAGGATTATGACTGCGAGATTTTATACCATCCGGGCAAGGCGAATGTGGTGGCTGATGCTTTGAGTAGGAGGCCCGGAGGTAGCTTATCTTGTTTGAGCGCAGTACAGATGCAGTCGACGGCGGATTGGCAGGCGTTATGTGATAGCAGAGTGCAGTTCGAGTTTACTCCTACGGGGGGACAGCTGGCCCATTTCAGAGCACGCCCACAGTTACTTGACCGTATCCGCGAGGCACAGTCCGGCGATGCCCGTATCTTAGAGATTATTGAGCAGATTCGGCAGGGCAGAGTTTCTGAGTTCGTGATTGATGATCAGGGGATACTTCGATTTGGGACTCGACTGTGCGTGCCAGATTCAGAGGGACTGAGGCGTGATATTCTCGAGGAGGCACATAGATCAGTATACAGTGTTCACCCAGGTTCCACCAAGATGTACCGTGATTTGAGAGAGGTTTACTGGTGGGACGGGATGAAGAAGGATATTACAGACTTTGTGTCGAGATGCCTGACTTGTCAGCAAGTCAAGGCCGAGCACCAGAGGCCAGCCGACGAGTTACAGCCTTTGCCCATCCCTGAGTGGAAGTGGGAGCAGGTCTCCATGGACTTCGTTGTGGGTCTACCCAGGACCAGTCGAGGGTATGACTCTATTTGGGTGATTGTTGATCGACTGACGAAAGCGGCTCACTTTCTGCCAGTGAAGACCACTTTTGGATTTTCTCAGTACGCCCAGGTTTATATTGATGAGATAGTGCGACTGCATGGCGTTCCGACTTGCATCGTGTCCGACCGTGGCACCCAGTTTACCAGCCGATTGTGGCAGAAACTACAGGAAGCTTTGGGCACCCGATTGAGTTTTAGCACAGCCTTTCATCCTCAGACTGACGGTCAGTCGGAGCGTACGATTCAGACTCTAGAGGACATGCTCAGGGCTTGTGTTTTGGATTTCAGTGGTAGCTGGGATCGTCATTTGCCTTTGATCGAGTTTTCCTACAATAATAGCTTCCAGGAGACGATTCAGATGGCACCTTTTGAGGCTTTATATGGGAGGAGATGCCGATCGCCTGTATGTTGGACAGAGCTCAGAGAGAGCAGTATTTTGGGGCCGCAGATCGTACAGGAGACGACCGAGAGGATACAGCTGATCCGGGACAGGATGAGAGCGGCACAGAGCAGGCAGAAATCATATGCTGACAGGCGTCGTCGCCGACTCGAGTTCGCTGTTGGCGATCATGTTTTCCTGAAGGTCTCTCTGATGAAGGGTGTGATGAGATTTGGGCGGAAAGGGAAACTGAGCCCTAGATATGTTGGTCCTTTCGAGATCCTAGAGCGTGTTGGTCCAGTCGCTTATCGGTTAGCTCTTCCGCCCAGCTTCCCCAATGTTCACCCCGTATTCCATGTCTCGATGCTCCGCAAGTACCTTCATGATCCTTCCCAGGTGATTCAGCACCAGACGATCCAGTTAGAGCGTGATCTTTCTTTCACCGAGCAGCCGGTTGTCATCTTGGATCGGCAGATGAAGAAATTGAGGTCGAAGGTCATACCGTCTGTCAAGGTTCTTTTGCGTGGCCCGAACAGCGAGGAGGTCACCTGGGAGACCGAGGTCGAGATGAGGAAGAGATATCCCCATCTTTTTGAAGGTACGCGTAGTTAAATTCTAAATTCGGGGACCGAATTTCTTTAAGGGGGGAAGATTGTAACCCTTCGAAAATCGTTTAGGCAGTTTTTCGGTAATCGGCTAATTTTTCGACTTTTTCCGTAAAAAGTCAAAAGTGATATTTTTCATTGTAGACCTAATTATACAAAATTTAAATAAGATATTACTATAATTTTGTCACTAAAATGTCATTTATAATTTTCTAGTTAAATAAAAAAAAATTCGTAATTAATTATTTTTTTTATTATTTTAAGCCTTTTTAAATACATTTAATTAGGGATAAATACAAATTTAATTAGGTAAATTTCTTAATTTGGAGTCTTTATAAGCTAAAATATGGTGTTAATAAAATTATATCATGTCTTGCAAACTTTTAGATTTTTGGTGGGAAAATTATGAAAAAAATGGCTTAAAAAGGGTTTTTTTTGGAAAAAGTTTGACATGAAAGCTTGAAATGATAACATATGATGTTCTAATCACCTAGAAACTTCCCCAAAATTTCCCCACTTCATCCTCAAGCTGCAGCCGACCCCTCTTCCTGCAGGTTTCCCCCCTCTTCTCACTTCTTTTTTGCCTCATTTTCATGCAAAAATTCAAGAAAAATCCACAATTTCTTTCTCCATTCAAAGCCTAACCCTAATCCCTTCTCTCTTCAACCCAAATTTGTTCAAAAACATGATGAAAGGAGGCTTCTTGGAGACTTGATCAAGCTAGGGTTCAAGCTTGAGAGGTGAAAATTTTAATCCTTTTGTTAACTTGTGGTTTAATTATGCTAGAATTGAAATTCTAAGTATTAATTTAGTGTAAATCCTTGTTCATGAAAAATCAAGAGAATGTTTTGATTTTAAAATTTAGGGTTTGTAGCATAATGGTTGGATTATATTAGGGATGGTTATCTAATTGATTAGAATGGTTAATGGTGTAATGATATGCTTGCTAAATCGATAAATTTCGATGTTTGTAACGAATCGGTAAGAAAATCGCTTACTAGATTTTTGTAGAAAATAGAATGCGGTCAATTTGCGTTAGGTTAGCAATATTATTAGCTTCGTATAGGATTATTAGAATGCGCGAACACGGGGTTTCGTCTAGTCGGGTTGTAGTTTAATCGATTTCCCCGAAATGACGATTTTAGTTAAAAGATTGCGATTTTCGTGCGTTTTTCCGCGCACTGAGTGCATGCTATGATTAATTCGAGAGCGTTAATAATTGTATGTTGTGATTTGCAGTGTGTTAGGTTTTGTAATCTTATGCTTGATATTGTGCAAATATAGGATCGGTCGGGGAAACTTCGGACACGGCGTGAAAAGGCAAAGCGGTGGCCGGATCAGAATAGCGGGGATTTCTGGTGAGTAAATATATTCATCTATGGGGGAATCGTCTGAATGGCGCGAGGCGCCCCCCTAGTTAGGATCACCTTACTTTTTGCAAGATTATATTGTTAGTTAGCTTATCCATTCATGTACATTGCATACCCTTATAGCGAACAGTATGTTAAATTGCATGGACATTCATCTCTACCTATGCGATATCATTTCGTAGGACACGAACACCTTACCATTGGCATATGTTGCACGCGCACTATTCATATGACATACACGCCTTTGGTAATTGACATGCCACGTGCACGATAGAACCTGTTTATGTTAATATCATCACCTGCATTCATACTTGATATATGAAACTGCATCGCATGCATATATCTCGCATCCTCATCATATTTACATAGAACTCTAGCCAAAATTCACATCGTATGCATTGATATCATAGACATTTATCATATATAACATGTGGACATTATGATTTTCTTGAGGATTTCGGTTTTGCTGCGATTTCTGGATTTTTGGGGAAAACCGCAAGAATTTAACAAAACCTTATATTTATCCTTTTCAAAACAAAAGTTGCGGTTTTCTCGTGATGTATGTGTCGTCCACCATGAGTTTTCATGTTTTCTGTTGGATTTCGAGACCCGATTCGAGGAGTGGATGAACCGTCTCGGGTACATGGTGGGCTCGGTATGGTACCCCGGGGCAAGAAGATCGAGTTGTAGACGATGAGCCTGGCAGGGGAAGACTACCTACCGGTGATGTCTGGCGTGGCGGATATCCGGAGGATACCGACCGTTGTCGTGAGATTTATGATATGGGCCGATCCGGACTGACGGAGCCGACATTGAGACAGATATGATTCCTATTTGGTGTCGATGCTTGACACGGGTTTTCTGAGGATTTCTTGATGATATTTAGCTATTATGCAGACATTCGTTTTCTAAAAGTTAAGAATGCAGTAACTTTAACATTTAAAACATTTAAAGAGTTAGAAAATATATTGCATACATGTGCATGCATACATGTGCATGCATACTAGAGTTATTATATCACATATGGACATACATGTTGTTCCGCATTGCTTGCATTCTTACGATTGCCTTATTAGATGTTATATTTACTCACGAGCTGGCAACTCACCCCCGTTGTGCCACAGTGTCTTGCAGGTCGGACCCGTCAGTCTTGTAGCGGCGGGCTATTTTGTCATCAGTTCCTTTTGCTCAGACTCGCGACATCGCCCGTAGGTGGGTTGCGAGTATACTTTATTTCTTTTTGCTTTATCATTGTATCTAGTATTCTCCATCTACCACTTGTATTGTATATGCGACCTAGTGATGAGAATGAGAGATATGTATATTTGTGGTTTCTTTTGGGTCGAGCTCACTTGAGCCGGCGTTGCGTTTTCTGATATTTTGGGTTTCCTCTATGCTCTTTTCTTGGTATTGCTTATATATTGCATGTGGTTGTGATCCGCCTTGGGCGAAGAGCTAGCTCCCGCTTGGGGATGCCATTTTTATGATTTCATATGTATTATCTTGTTGTACCCATTTTTGGGGATAGAAAATACAGGGGAGACTGCCGAAATTTTCAGAAATTTTTGATGTTTTAAAAAGGGATTCTTTGCAACTTAATTGATTTGAAAATCGTCTTCATTAAAGGTTTTCCTTCACTCTCTTTTGTTTTTGGTTTAGATTTTTTCTGGGCTTTGGCTGACTTAGGTTACGTTACGCCTTTAGACGTCTCGTAATCTAAGTGCCAGTCACGTTCCGTACTTTCGGGTCGTGACAAAGTCCTTCCGAAGTCTTCTTAGCTCTGCCAGATACTTCACCATCAGAGGCTCCCGTGCCTCGAATCAGCCAGTCACTTGGCCAACGACTAAGACGGAGTCGCTGCGGACCCGGATCGTTTTCAGCCCCAGTCTAAAGGCTATGCGCAATCCGGCCAGTAAGGCTTCGTATTCAGCCACGTTATTTGAGGCCTTGAACCCGAGCTTCAGAGAATACTCCATTTCTGCCTCGTTCGGGCCCCGAATGATGAGGCCGGCACCACAGCCTTCCTCGGTCGAGGATCCATCGACGTAGAGGATCCAATCAGGGACGGAGTAGGGCTTCTCATCGACTGAGGGTTGAGCTGTGGGGGCCGGCGTGGACTTCGGCTCTTTGCTGGGTATTGTGCACTTAACGATAAAATCGACCAGGGCTTGTGCTTTGATTGCCTGCCTCGGGCGGTATTTTATGTTGAACTAGGATAACTCCTACCTCCATTTCTCCAAGCGACCAGAGGACTTAGGGGAGGTGAGGATAGCCCCTAAAGGTCGCTCGGTAAGAACAAGGATGGTGTGCGCTTGGAAATAATGCCGTAGTTTTCTTGAGGCCACGATAAGTGCCAAGACGATCTTCTCTATGGCTGGATACCTCATTTCCGTGTCCTTGAAGACGTGATTCACATAGTATACTGGCTTCTGGACTCCCTCGACCTCTCGGACGAGCACCGATCCTGCAGCTTGGTCGAATACCGCCAGATAAAGTTACAGCTCATCCCTTTCAACTGGCCGGGTGAGCAGCGGGGGAGTCTTAAGGTGCCTCTTCAATTGCTCAAAGGCGGTCTGGCACTCCTCCGACCACTCGAATCTTGGTATCTTCCTTAGAGCCTTGAAGAACGGGAGGCACTTCTCCCCAGACTTGGACATGAAACGACTCAGAGCGGCCGCCCTCCCTGTTAACTGCATAATTTCGATGTTAGTCTTGGGTGCGTCCATGTTGAGGATGGCGTTGATTTTCTTCGGGTTAGCTTCGATCCCATGGTGAGTGACCATGAAACCGAGGAATTTTCCACCGGTGACCCCGAATGCGCACTTGGTGGGGTTCAATTTCATCTTGTATTTGCGGAGGACGTCGAAGGCTTTGCCCAGATCCTTGGCGTGTTCGTCCGATGAGATCGATTTGACGAGCATGTCATCGACGTAAACTTCCATGTTCATGCCGATCTGTGGCTTGAACATGCGATTGACTAAGCGTTAGTACGTAGCTCCGGCGTTTTTAAGGCACGCCCCGCTTCTCAGAGTACGCAAGATTGGGCACGTGACATAGCCAACCATGCTACCTGTGGGTAGGAAGTATCCATCCACAGTCACATTACGGTTGTAGAGATATCAAGAACAATATAAATAACTAAACTATCACATGTCCAAATCCATAATAACAAGAGTCAATAAACAATAGTGCGGAAGCAAATGATCCAATACAATAAATAAACAGTATGTCCCATAATGCGGGCTCACATCTGGAAATGAAATGACATAAATAAACTAATCACTAAGGACTCACAGTTCAGCCTGCTGGCTGAAGGACTCTTGCTCGGTCGTCGACAGTGGTAAGAAATCTGGGCCATGCAAAACCCAGACGTCAGCGCGTCATGTCAACCAAATAATATAATATAAACATGGTAATAAGCAATGCAGGTATGAACATGAAATAAGCAATACTATGAAACAACAGTGCAGGGTAATGTGCAATGGGTAACTAAACTGTTCTATCAGGTTTCTACTCTAAAGTCTTTGAAATCAATTGATGAATCGTCGATGTAACTCAATAGTATCCCGTGCGTGCCCGGGACCACGGTCAAGGTTCTCGGGGCTGAATCCGAGACGTGCCGCTAAGCAGTAATAGGTAGTAGGATGGATGAGTGATGTCAGCATCATCACTCCGGGGCAGGCCAAGCCCGTAGACTGATCAGAACAAGTATCGAACTGTTGAGTTACAAGTCGGTTTCACCTTTGATTTCCCCATACCCCCAAGTTATGTATGTCAGGTCAGGTATTCAGCAATCAAGGACTAATGTCAACACAGAATCAGGTAACAGGTCAGGTTTGTCTGGATAGACAACAGGAATAGTCCATGAGGACCCCAAGTCAGGTTTATTGGCATGAGATCATGTAATAAGTCAGGTTGTAGTCCAATAGGTTGAGTCAGTATGTATAGGGTGTCATGCCCGGTGTATCAGTACATGTGTCAGGTGTATCAAGATCGGTCAATATGTAATGCAATCAAATGTATGCTGATAACCGGTATAGTAACGAATAAGGAACAACAGCAGGAACAGCAAATAACAATATTATTCCATGTAAACACAGTGATGCTTTGTATTCTCTTATTAACAGGTTCAAGCACCCTTGGGGTGCAATAGTCACAAAGTGAAACAATATCAACAACATACGTAATGAAGCTACATGAATTTAAACTAAAGCATAATAATTGTCTCATGGGTGATTTAACAAACGAAGCAAGGATGATCTACTTAGTTTAGTTAGTTAAAGTGTGGATTGATAGCAGACCGATTAATTTCAAGAAACTACCATACCGATTCAACGTTAAGAATAATTGTAGCCGTCAATTCTGAGTTATAATATGATATCGATATTACTAATAGCTGTATGGTTATAGTAAATAATATGATGATTAAGTTTGTAGCAAGACTTGATCTTGTGTACTAGCATGTTAAAGCAAGTATTCGGATACTTGCCTCGACGGTTTCGCAAACCGGAAAGCACGGATGCAATGTCGGCAGAAAACACGAGACGGGTGCACGGCCACGGATCGAGTCCAACAGCGAACAGCGGAACCACACGGACCAGAGTACTATGCTGGAGCGTCGGGTCCAAACGACGGCACGGTCGGCATCCGGCAAAAGTCAAAACGACGACAAGTTAGCAACCATACGATATACGTAAACAAGGACCAGCGAGAGGGTTCTAGCATTAATGGAAGTTAAATAGATTCTTACAGGAAAGCACCAGGGGCAACCACGACGGACTCGACGGCGATGGGACGCCGGCGGCGATGAACAGTGGGCGCGACAAGGGCTGACTTGGAGGGATCGGGTGATGCAGTGATGATGGGGAGGTACTGGCCTGGTCTGGGTTGCAGGAGGAAGAGGAGGTGGCTGTCGGTGTTCTTACGACGACGAGGGGATCGACGGCGACCCTTTTCCGGCGAACCAGAGGGTAGGTGATGGGGTTTTGGGCTCGGGTTGGTGGTGGTCCGGCGAGGGGAGGAGGAAGAAGGCGACGAGGTCGGGACGAGGATGAGGGGAGGAAGGCCTTGGCGTCGTCGGCGATGGGAGGCGGCGGCGACGGCGGCACGGGGTGCTGGTGGTGGCGTCGGGATTGGGTTTGGAGGCTCGGTAAGGAGGAAGGAAGGAGGTAGGGGGTGCGGTAAGGCCGAGGAGGCGAGGACGGCTGCGGCGAGGTCGCGGGGAGGTCGGCGGCACAAGCACGAGGAGGCTAGGGTTAGGGCTCGGAGGGTTCTCGTGTTACTTTTGTGAGGACGAGGAACAGTGGGTAATATATAATAGAGAGAGAGAGAGAAGATTATTAGAGGGAGATAGAGAGATTTTAGAGATAGAGAGAGAAGGAGATTAGAGAGAGACGGAGAGAGAGAGAGGGAAAGGGGGCCCACGAAGGAATTAACTCCCTCGTGATTGGCCGGAGGGTTAACAAAGAGAAATTTTAAAAGATTTCAGGGGATTTGAAACGTTAAAAAATAAGGTAAACGAATATATTATAGTTTAATAATATTAAATTAAAATGGGTATTTCGGCGCTAAATGAAACATTTCCAAATCGCGCCCGGGTTGCGCCCAAATGTTTCAAATTCAAATTATAGGATTTTAAGCGAGTTCCAAATTTTGAAAAGAGGTGTTTAATGATTAAAATGCATGCCCCCAAGTCGGACACTTGCACGCGCGCGTAGTCGTCCAAACTTGCCCGTTTCACCGAACGGGACGAAATCTCGACGCGCGGACGCTACCACGCGACTAGTGGCGACGAGTAGGCCAACATGGATATTTTTAATTTCGTTTTAGGTGTTAAAATTTGTTATGTGTCAAAATAACTTAACCGGTTAGAATTTAGCAATAAACACCAAAGAATCAGGATAACTGGAATGAGCAATGTATAACACCTCAACTAGCAATAGAAATAGTATTATCGGGCTCGGGTGTTACATCATACCCAACTACAAAAGAATTTCGTCCTCGAAATTCCAAGAATACAAGATAGCTAACTACAGAAAAAGGTGAGGAAATTTCTGCCGGATCTCGTCTTCTCGCTCCTAAGTGGATTCTCCATGTGATCGATTACCCCAAGAAACTAGCACAAGAGGGATAACCGTGTTCTTAAGAACCTTTTCTCTTCGATCCTTGATTTCAACTGGTCGTTCCTCAAAAGTTAGGTCCTCCCGTACAGTCAACTCTG
Source organism: Agapanthus africanus (assembly GCA_030015575.1). NCBI lineage: Eukaryota > Viridiplantae > Streptophyta > Magnoliopsida > Asparagales > Amaryllidaceae > Agapanthus > Agapanthus africanus. Next base: position 22,712,865 of record CM057346.1, read on the forward strand.
AATGATCTAAGACGTGAGTCTCATCTCGGACATACCTCCATAGCTGAGATACATGAAACACATCATGCACTCCTGCCAATGATTGTGGTAACGCCAAACGGTACGCTACCTCACCAACACGCTCCAATATCTTGAAGGGTCCAACGAATCGAGGGTTAAGCTTTCCCCGACTCCCAAAGCGAATCACTCCTCTAGTCGGTGATATCTTCAGGAATACCAGATCACCCACGGCGAACTCTAGAGGACTTCTTGACGTGTCGGCCCAACTTTTCTGTCTGTCTTGAGCTGCCTTCATATGCTTCCTGATTGTATTCACCTTCTCGACTGTCTGTACCACTAAATCTGGTCCTAGTAACCTTCGTTCACCCACATCATCCCAACAAACCGGTGAACGGCATTTACGACCATACAACGCTTCAAACGGAGCCATCTGAATAGTCGCTTGGAAGCTATTGTTGTACGAAAACTCCACCAGGTGTAGATGATCCTCCCAAGAACCTTTGAAGTCTAACATGCAAGCCCTCAGCATATCTTCAAGGGTCTGGATCGTTCTCTCCGATTGTCCATCTGTCTGAGGATGATAAGCTGTGCTAAACTTCAATCGAGTCCCCAAACTTTCTTGTAAACTCATCCAGAAGTGCGACAAGAACCGAGTGTCCCGATCGGACACGATACTTACCGGTACTCCATGCAATCTCACAATCTCTTGCATGTACCGCTCTGCCAAAGTCTCCGTTGATTGACCAACCCGAAAAGGAATAAAGTGAGCTGCCTTGGTCAACCGATCGACAATCACCCATACTGCATTGTTGCCCTTTGGACTCCGCGGTAAAGCCGTCACGAAATCCATGGTTATATGTTCCCACTTCCACTGAGGAATCGGAAGTGGTTGCAACAAACCAGCAACCCTTTGGTGTTCAGCCTTGACTTGCTGACATACCAAGCACTTAGCCACGAAGCGAGCAATTTCCCGTTTCATACCTTCCCACCAAAAGTGCTGTCGAATATCTCGGTACATCTTTGTCCCTCCTGGATGTACAGAGTAAGCTGAACTGTGTGCCTCCTTCATAAGCTCTTCACGCACATCTCCTTTTGGCACACACACACGGCTACCATATCTCAACGAACCGTCTTCATGGATCAATAAATCGGTTCGTAGTCCGGCTTCAACCTGCTCTCGAAACTTTTGCAGCCTAGGATCCTGCGATTGCGCCACTTTAATCTTCTCAACTAAGGACGATTGTACTTGCAATTGCATCAACTGCCCCGTAGCATGTGGTAGCACAACCTCCAAGTCAAATCTCAGAAAATCCGCAATGATCTCCCTCTGTGCAGTCAATATCTGAATTGCTGGTAGCCGACTTAGCGCATCTGGCACGACGTTAACTTTTCCCGGATGGTACTTAAGATCAAGGTCGTAGTCGGCCATCAGCTCCAACCATCTGCGTTGCCTCATGTTCAACTCCTTCTGAGTGAATACGTACTTCAAACTCTTGTGATCTGTAAAGACTTCGACTCTCTCGCCCAAAAGGTAATGTCTCCAAATCTTCAGGGCGAAGATCACGGCTGCAAGCTCCAAGTCATGAGTCGGATAATTCTTCTCATGAGTCTTCAGTTGTCTCGATGCGTAAGCGACGACCTTCCCATTCTGCATCAAAACACATCCCAATCCTTTTCCAGATGCGTCGCTGTGAATCACCAGTCCTCCTGAATTATCCGGTACGGTTAGGATAGGGGCGGTTATCAACTTCTGCTTCAACGTCTCGAAGGCCAATGCACATCCATCCGTCCCAACAAACGGTACCTCCTTGCGCGTGAGCTTGGTTAACGGCTCAGCTAAATGAGCGAAGTTCTCCACAAATCTTCTGTAGTATCCGGCGAGTCCAAGAAAACTTCTTATCTTCGCAATATTCTTTGGAATAGGCCAATCTCGAACGGCTGCAATCTTCTCGGGATCAACGGCGATTCCATTGCCCGACACAACATGCCCCAGAAATTTTACTTCTTCCAGCCAGAATTCGCCCTTACTCATCTTCGCGAATAATTTCTCCTGTCTCAGCGTCTGCAGCGCGATCCTTAAATGCTGAGCATACTCCTCCGGACTCTTCGAGTATACCAGAATATCGTCAATGAAAACCACAATAAACTGGTCCAGGTATGGTGAAAAGACCCGGTTCATCAAATCCATGAATATTGCCAGCGCATTCGTTACTCCGAAGGGCATCACTAGATACTCGAAATGTCCATATCGAGTTCGAAACGCCGTTTTGCAAATGTCTTCTGCTTTCACTCGGACCTGATGATATCCTGATCGCAAGTCCAGTTTCGAGAATACCCTCGCGCCACTAAGCTGCTCAAAAAGTTCTCCAATGCGAGGGATCGGGTACTTGTTCTTAATAGTCACCCGATTCATTTCTCGATAATCAATGCACATCCTTCTCGTGCCATCCTTCTTCTTTACTAAAAGAACTGGAGCTCCCTAAGGTGAGTTGCTGCTTCGAATCCAACCTTTCTCGAGTAGTTCACCAACTTGTTTCTTAACTTCCTCCAATTCCACCGGTGCCATCGGATAATAAGACTTTGATACTGGCGCTGCACCAGGAATAAGTCAATCGCAAACTCTACTTCTCGCTTCGGCGGTAAGCCTGATATATCTTCAAACACATCCATAAAGTCGCGAACAACTGCCGGCTCTTCCTTACTATCAACTTCCATAGTCGCAAGAACACTGTTTGTCGGCCTAGCCCTAAACTCGACTGGCCCGACAGAGCTGCTTGCTCCAGTGAAAGTAAACTCAGGGTGTCCGGGAATCTGGAAAATTACTTTCCTTGCCCTACAATCAATGTGTGCGTGGAAAGTGCCAAAAATCCATTCCCAAGACTACTTCATAACTGCCCGTATCTATCACCAAGAAATCTGCAAAGAGCTCCCGTCCGCAAACAACAACTGTACAATCTCTACACTCCTTACTAGCTATGATTGTCCCAATCCCAGTGTGTATGTCCCAAAAACTAGACAGGGTCGTGCAGGTAATCGAGTGTATAGTTATAAATTTGGATGACATAAGACAGTGGGATGCTCCGAAATTAAATAATGCCAATGCGGGAAAACCATGAACGAGTAAATTACCTGAAACCCCTTCTCTTGATGCCTTAGCTTCTTCAACTGTCATCGTGAAAGCTCGAGCCTGAATAGATCCTTGAGTCAACTGTCTCTGCCCTTGGAACGGTCTCTGCGGAGGCTTCTGAATATCATCCCTTGTACGAAGCTTCGACGGACAAGCACTAACGGCGTGATCTGCCGCTCCACATATAAAACAGAGTCCCAGCCTCTTACGACACTCCTTTCGCACATGTCCGGGTACATGGCAGTAGTTACAAATCACGCTCCCTTTCCGATCACCCACACTTGTTTTCTTCATTGGTGCTACGCTGCGCCTGTTCACCGGAATACTTCTACGTACAGACGTTTGTTTCAGTGCAGATGCTGGTTCCAGCTCGGTCTGTTCCTTTAGATTCTCCAGCAATCCCCTTATCACTCTACGCCTGGCGGCTATGACCGCACGTCTTTGGTCCATCTTCAAATTCGTACCGGCCATATTCCTGGAAATCAAAGTACCCAACATTAGCATGATGATAGATTCTGGGTATAGATCAAGGCTAGAACTCCAAGATACTTAAATAGAGTACTGCATTGTAGCTATGCCGCGGTATCATAGCCCCAATTACTTAACTCCACCCAAGTCGCCTAAGTCCTAGAGATAACAAGAAATTAGGTTTTCGAGTTGACAATGCAAAGTAAGTTTGCATGTCGACATGATCCGGAAGAATGATTCAAGGATGGTAAAACGGTCAAGGTGGCATGACATGTTTCCTAATCACGGGTATTCTGATTCGTGTATCGGGTACCATACCCAACTACAAAAGAATCAACCCAACTAACCTATGGCTCTGATACCAAAAGAACCATGTCACGCCCCGCTTCCCAGAGTACGCAAGATTGGGCACGTGACATAGCCAACCATGCTACCTGTGGGTAGGAAGTATCCATCCACAGTCACATTACGGTTGTAGAGATATCAAGAACAATATAAATAACTAAACTATCACATGTCCAAATCCATAATAACAAGAGTCAATAAACAATAGAGCGGAAGCAAATGATCCAATACAATAAATAAACAGTATGTCCCATAATGCGGGCTCACATCTAGAAATGAAATGACATAAATAAACTAATCACTAAGGACTCGCAGTTCAGCCTGCTGGCTGAAGGACTCCTGCTCGGTCGTCGACAGTGGTAAGAAATCTGGGCCATGCAAAAACCCAGACGTCAGCGCGTCATGTCAACCAAATAATATAATATAAACATGGTAATAAGCAATGCAGGTATGAACATGAAATAAGCAATACTATGAAACAACAGTGCAGGGTAATGTGCAATGGGTAACTAAACTGTTCTATCAGGTTTCTACTCTAAAGTCTTTGAAATCAATTGATGAATCGTCGATGTAACTCAATAGTATCCCGTACGTGCCCGGGACCACGGTCAAGGTTCTCAGGGCTGAATCCGAGACGTGCCGCTAAGCAGTAATAGGTAGTAGGATGGATGAGTGATGTCAGCATCATCACTCCGGGGCAGGCCAAGCCCGTAGACTGATCAGAACAAGTATCGAACTGTTGAGTTACAAGTCGGTTTCACCTTTGATTTCCCCATACCCCCAAGTTATGTATGTCAGGTTAGGTATTCAGCAATCAAGGACTAATGTCAACACAGAATCAGGTAACAGGTCAGGTTTGTCTGGATAGACAACAGGAATAGTCCATGAGGACCCCAAGTCAGGTTTATTGGCATGAGATCATGTAATAAGTCAGGTTGTAGTCCAATAGGTTGAGTCAGTATGTATAGGGTGTCATGTCCGGTGTATCAGTACATGTGTCAGGTGTATCAAGATTGGTCAATATGTAATGCAATCAAATGTATGCTGATAACCGGTATAGTAACGAATAAGGAACAACAACAGGAACAGCAAATAACAATATTATTCCATGTAAACACAGTGATGCTTTGTATTCTCTTATTAACAGGTTCAAGCACCCTTGGGGTGCAATAGTCACAAAGTGAAACAATATCAACAACATACGTAATGAAGCTACATGAATTTAAACTAAAGCATAATAATTGTCTCATGGGTGATTTAACAAACGAAGCAAGGATGATCTACTTAGTTTAGTTAGTTAAAGTGTGGATTGATAGCAGACCGATTAATTTCAAGAAACTACGATACCGATTCAACGTTAAGAATAATTATAGCCGTCAATTCTGAGTTATAATATGATATCGATATTACTAATAGCTGTGTGGTTATAGTAAATAATATGATGATTAAGTTTGTAGCAAGACTTGATCTTGTGTACTAGCATGTTAAAGCAAGTATTCGGATACTTGCCTCGACGGTTTCGCAAACCGGAAAGCACGGATGCAATGTCGGCAGAAAACACGAGACGGGTGCACGGCCACGGATCGAGTCCAACAGCGAACAGCGGAACCACACGGACCAGAGTACTATGCTGGAGCGTCGGGTCCAAACGACGGCACGGTCGGCATCCGGCAAAAGTCAAAACGACGACAAGTTAGCAACCATACGATATACGTAAACAAGGACCAGCGAGAGGGTTCTAGCATTAATGGAAGTTAAAGAGATTCTTATAGGAAAGCACCAGGGGCAACCACGACGGGCTCGACGGCGATGGGACGCCGGCGGCGATGAACAGTGGGCGCGACAAGGGCTGACTTGGAGGGATCGGGTGATGCAGTGATGATGGGGAGGTACTGGCCTGGTCTGGGTTGCAGGAGGAAGAGGAGGTGGCTGTCGGTGTTCTTGCGACGACGAGGGGATCGACGGCGACCCTTTTCCGGCGAACCAGAGGGTAGGTGATGGGGTTTTGGGCTTGGGTTGGTGGTGGTCCGGCGAGGGGAGGAGGAAGAAGGCGACGAGGTCGGGACGAGGATGAGGGGAGGAAGGCCTTGGCGTCGTCGGCGATGGGAGGCGGCGGCGACGGCTGCACGGGGTGCTGGTGGTGGCGTCGGGATTGGGTTTGGAGGCTCGGTAAGGAGGAAGGAAGGAGGTAGGGGGTGCGGTAAGGCCGAGGAGGCGAGGACGGCGACGGCGAGGTCGCGGGGAGGTCGGCGGCGCAAGCACGAGGAGGCTAGGGTTAGGGCTCGGAGGGTTCTCGTATTGCTTTTGTGAGGACGAGGAACAGTGGGTAATATATAATAGAGAGAGAGAGAGAAGATTATTAGAGGGAGATAGAGAGATTTTAGAGATAGAGAGAGAAGGAGATTAGAGAGAGATAGAGAGAGACGGAGAGAGAGAGAGGGAAAGGGGGCCCACGAGGGAATTAACTCCCTCGTGATTGGCCGGAGGGTTAACAAAGAGAAATTTTAAAAGATTTCAGGGGATTTGAAACGTTAAAAAATAAGGTAAACGAATATATTATAGTTTAATAATATTAAATTAAAATGGGTAATTCGGCGCTAAATGAAACATTTCCAAATCGCGCCCGGGTTGCGCCCAAATGTTTCAAATTCAAATTATAGGATTTTAAGCGAGTTCCAAATTTTGAAAAGAGGTGTTTAATGATTAAAATGCATGCCTCCAAGTCGGACACTTGCACGCGCGCGTAGTCGTCCAAACTTACCCGTTTCACCGAACGGGACGAAATCTCGACGCGCGGACGCTACCACGCGACTAATGGCGACGAGTAGGCCAACATGGATATTTTTAATTTCGTTTTAGGTGTTAAAATTTGTTATGTGTCAAAATAACTTAACCGGTTAGAATTTAGCAATAAACACCAAACAATCAGGATAACTGGAATGAGCAATGTATAACACCTCAACTAGCAATAGAAATAGTATTATCGGGCTCGGGTGTTACAACCTTGTAGTAGTATATCCCCCCGGTCCGTTGTGAATATGGTGAGCTCCTCGTCTGCCGGATTCATATGGATCTGGTTGTAGCCAGAGAAATCATCCATGAAGCTAAGTAGTTCATGGCTTGCAGAGCTGTCGACGAGCTGATCTATCCGAGGGAGGGGATATTTGTCTTTTGGGTAGGCCTTGTTGAGGTCGGTGAAGTCGACACACATGTGCCACTTTTCGCTTGACTTTTTGACCATGACCATGTTTGCCAACCATTCCAAGTAAGGCACATTCTGAATGAAATTGGCGGCGAGGAGCCTGTCTACCTTGTCCTCGATCGCCATTTGCTTGACTGGGGTGAAGCTTCGTTTTTTCTGCCTGACGGGTCAGACCATAGAGTCTACCCCGAGCTTGTGAGATATGACTTTATGGTCGATCCCAGGCATGTCGGCAGGTGCCCAGGTGAACACATCAGAGTTGTTTCTGAGGAAGTGAACCAGGTCGTCTCGTCTTGTCCCCATCAAAAGTGACCCGATCTGAACGGTTCGTTCGTCTTCCCCTTCTATGAGGGGGACCTCTGTTAATGGCTCCATCAGGGTCCTTCGGGCCTGTTTCTGCTTGTCTCGAATGTCCAGAGAACCCTTGATGTCACTCTCGCCCTCAACATCATTGTTTGGACGCTCAGACCTAGATGTTGCGGTGAAGCAAACCTTTGCGGTTCGTTGGTCTCCGTAGGCCTGACCTATCCCACCTTGGTCGAGCGGGAATTTCATCACCAGGTGGTAGGTCTATATCTGGGCCCGGAAGGAGTTCAGTGTAGGACGGCCGAGGAGGACGTTGTATGCCGACGGGATTCTCACGATGATAAATTCCACAGGCACGGTGCGCGTACGGCCCGCCTCTTCGATATTAAATTGTAGAGTGATTACCCCTTCCGCCGGGATGGAGTGGCCAGTGAACCCTGACAGGACGTGGGCTGTCGACTTTAGGTCCGACGGGGTGAGTCCCATACGCAGGAAGCATTCATAAAAGAGAATGTCTGCCGAGCTTCCCGAGTCGATAAGTATCCTCTGCACCTCGTAGTGGTGGACCCGAGCTGTGATCACCAGCGGGTCGTTATGAGGTAGGGAAATACCGTGGAGGTCCTCGTCGGTAAAAACGATCGGCTCAGCTGCTTTGGCCCTCTTCCTCGGGTGGCCAACATGTCCCTCGACAGGGGTGGGATGCCATGTCTCATCGGTCCTCGTCATACCCCCCGCTGACATGACCATGATTTGGATGATTGTCAATTCACCGGGAGGGGGACGTTGCTCTTGCTTACGGTCGGCTTGCCGCTTGTCTCGCAAGTACGTTGCCAGGTGCCCCGAGCGGATTAGCTCCTCGATTTAGTCTCAGAGCTGTTTGCAGTTCTCAGTGGAGTGGCCCTACGACCTGTAGAAGCCGCAGTAAGGGCCCCGAGTGCGCTTTGCTGCCTTGTTCGAGACTGGGGGGAGTTTGAAGAACCTCTCGCCCTTAGCCTCTTCCAGCAGTACTATCTGGGAGACGTTGAGCGGGGTATACTCCTGAAACTTCGGGGAGTAGGGCTTTGGCCGCTCAATCTTCTTTTTCTCTTCCTGGGCCTTTTTCTTATAATCGGTTTTCTCTGTTCGAGGCATGATAGCGTTCACCTCGGATTTGAGATGGATCTCTCGTTCGGTCCAGGCCTTTACCTCGGCCATGGTCTTAGGTTGCGCTAATGCAAAGGAGCGTAGCCACTCCTTGTGCCTAAGACCCGACCTGAGTGCCGTAATGACCGTCTCGTCCGGTGTTCTGGGACCCCGAGGAGGGCGTTGTAGAAGCGGGTGACGTACCCTTTGAATGATTCTTTGTCTTCCCTTTTTATGGTGAAGAGATGGTCGACGGTCCGCTTCTGCCGTCTATTTCCGACGAAGTGGACGAGGAATTGGGTGGCCAGCTCATCGAAGGTAGAGATTGAGCATGGCTCGAGTCCTTAGAACCAGTCTTATCCGGAGCAGATGAGAGTGGCCGGGAAAGCGTGGCATTGTGCGGCGTCGGAACAGTCCTGGAACTCATCGCGGCTGTGAACGCATCCAAATGATCCTTTGGGTCGGACTTCTCGTCGAAGAGGGAGACTTTCGGGGTCTTTTTCCGGGAGAAGACATGGACAATGAGTAGCTCTTTGGTGAAGGGCTTTGTGAGCGAGTCGGCGGCATATTTAGCCCCGTTGCTTGAATGACGACTTTCCCGATGCATGCCTTCGATCTTCTTTTCGAGGGCATCGAGTCGGCCGTGGTATCCCGATGAATCGGCACATTCTAATTTTTTGCCTCTACTGTCGGAGACCTCTGCCTGGACGCGGCCCCAGTTCCGTTTGATGAGGTTCCTCAAGTCCCCTGGCGAGATCGTCTTTGAGCTGCCGTGGCGAGTCCCGAATGTGCAACCCCATCGAGGGAGGGGGTGCCGGTCATGCCTGGGCGCAGGCGAGCTGACCGACACCTCCTCCGGGGGGTCAGGGCCACGATAGGGCTCGGGGCAAGGCGCTCTGGCATAAGACCTTAGATTTAAGCTGTGCGGCGCTCACCGGATCATTGAATATGTCGGCCCAGGGGACCTACGGCTGCCGGAGACAGCGAGACGGTGATCGGTCATGCCAACGCGGGCAGAGTCTTTTCTCCTTCTGTAGGGGTCCCGGCCCCGAGGTGGGGGAGCGGTGACCTGGGGAGCTTGCCCGACCGTTTGGACACGGACGAGTGCATCCACGACGGACGCGAATCTATCTATCCGAGCGGATAGGGCATGAATGGCGTTCGGGTGAGGAGGGGATTCTCCCTTGTCTCCACTGGGGGGAGGACGACGGCTGGTGCTTGGATCGTCACGGTGACCGCTTTTTATGAAGTCGAGATCGGAAGATGAACTTTCGTTGAGTGGAACTATATTCCCACAGACGGCGCCAACTGACGGATCTCTGGATCTCCTTCACATGTTATCTTCCGTTGATCTGCTGCGAGCACTGATGGACGGCTGAGATTGAGTTGGAGGGTTGCCTCCTGGAGCGTGTGGATCTCAATGGGTTTTGTGTGGTTGAAGCCGAGCTACCTGCAAAGAAGTCCCAGAGTGGTTGTGCCACCGAGGACCCTCTGACGATCAAGTTAGACTGGGTATTTTGGCAGAGTAACGGCCTATTAGAGTAAAATTGGCTTACCTGATTCGTCTGAGAGAGGGGTTTATATAGTGGCAGCAATGGGCGGGTGGGCGCGGGATTCACGCCGGCCATCACTACCCTGGCATCACGCCCGCATGATAGGCGGGATTCCCTATTAATGATGAGACATGCTCGTTAATGGAGGATCATGATGGCAAGGAATGCGGGATCATAGGCAGCGAATATCTCGTGCTTGGCGAGATTCACGGAGCCATGGCGGAGGCGCCTATGATCGGTGCTGTGGGTCGGTCGGTGAGATCGAGGAAGATAAGCTCGGCGGGAGGCCGAGGCATCTTGGTTCTGTGATAGCTTGGAGACGAGCTGGGGGATGGTCTGGAAGGCCGCCGAAAGTCGGGATCATCCTTGGGTCGGAGATCAAACGTAACGTTCTCGATCCTTTCTTATAAGCTCTGGGACACGTCATCTGCCACGTGTCATGATCTGGGGAGTCACCGATATCGAGCATCATCACAAACTAATTTAAGTTAGGCCCCTTAACTACCTTATTTCCTACAATCAACTTTCTTTTGATCTTTTTCTGCAATGAAAAACCACAAAGTAATAAGAAAGCGATAGAGAAAATAGCAAAATCAAAATACATAGATTTATAAGCTGAGTTTCTGTCATTCGACCTACTTCCTCGAGCGAAGAAGAATCAATCTTCAATAATGATGATGCTCATAAGTGGGAATTCCTTAGATCACGACACGTGGCAGATGGCGTGTCATCCGCGTAAAGCCCACTAGGCTCCTGGGGGCTGCGGAGGTAGAATCAGTGTGGAGCATTGGTGATTTTCCTCGGATGGTCTCCGAGCTTACACCCCCACTTCTTGCCCTAGTAGCCGAACCTTCACATTCTTTTGCCCGTCTCCGAGCTATTGCAGAGCTGAGCTTCCACAGCCTCCCTACTCATCTCCGAGCTAAAGTAAGGCCTGAGCTTCCTTGGCCTCCCGGCTCGTCTCCGAGCCATTGGACAGGCCGAGCTTCCACGGCTTCCCCAATCAACCGAGAGTGCGGAGCCCATGCTCCCCCACAACGGCTCCGCGTATCTCGCTAAAGCGAGATATGCGCCGCCCCACGTTCCACGTCCCACGCGGGCGCGTCGCCCCATTAATGAATGGATCCCGCCATCAACGCGGGCGTAACAAAGGGGCGTAACTAACGGAGAGAGTCTCATGCCGGCTCGCTCCACACGACTACTATATAAACCTCTCTTTCAGGCAACTCAGGTAAGGGAAACTTGTTCCAATAGTCCGCTACGCTGCTCTAATTCCCCGGTACTAATTTGATCGTCGGAGGGTCCTACGGTGGTTTCCCACCCCGGGACTTCCCTTACAGGTAGCTCAGCCTCAGCAACTTCCAACAACCCATTGAGATCCACACGCTCAACAACACACAAAACAAATCTCAACCGCTCAAAACCACTTGCTACCAGATCGACGGAGGACAACATCTGAGGGAGATCACAATCTCCATCAGTTGGCGCTGTCTGTGGGAATCCTTTCAGAATCTTCTCTACCCATAAAGTTGATCTTCCGCCTTTGACCTGATGGCGAGTGACAACCGCGATGATCCCAATACGAGCCGCCCCACCTTCCATAACAGAGGCAGGAGCGGTTCTCCTCCCTTCCTAATGTCATCGGCGTCTTATCCGTCCGGATTGACAGACTCACAGCTATAGTGGATGCACTCGTCCGCGTTCAAGCGGCAGGCCCTACCCACCAAGCCATAGTTCCCCGTCTCCGGGATAACGACGTCTACAGAAGGACAGATGGGCAAGCTCAGGCCCTCGATCTCGCTCACTCTCATCTCAGCATCATTGAACGCCGACGTGCCGACTCCGACAACCATGACCCGCACGCGGTGAATGATTCCATGACCCGCTGGACGCCGGACAGCTCCATACCCCGATCTCAGGGGAGACTAGGTCGTCGCTCCAATACCCGCCGCGCGCTCACACCCTCTGAGGAGGTGTCGGTTAGTTCGCCTGCTTCCAGGCATGACCGTCACCCCCACTCCCGTCGATGCCGCGCAAACGGTGTATGGCAGGACTACTTAAGAAGGGCCTCTCCCGAGGATTTAAGAAATTTGATAGAGTGGAATCGAAGCTGCACCATTACACAGACCCGGAGCGGGGGTGTTCTCCGCCGAAAGACGCGACCGGGACGTTGGGACATCCAGCTTGAATTTTGGGGGTAGATACTATTTGGTTTTATCCGTCCACCTCTCCGAAGATGCCAAGTTGATTTATGGCACCGTGTATCGGAGGTTTAGACAGATGCGGCCGTTGTAGCAGACTTCGTCAGATTTCCGCTCGTGTACGAGGGGTTTTTGATTGTGGGGACGCTCTTTCCTGTAGGCGCAAGCCCTGCAGTTAATTATGCTACCGCATAGCGGTAACCACTTTCTCCTTCTCCAGATGGTCACTTCGTGTCATGTTTTTTTTTTCTTTTTTGGTTGCCCGTGGATTGTATACGGAGACCAATGTATGTTGTCGTCCGTAGGGCGTGGATTAGTCCAAATCCATATTTTCTTAGATTTGGGTTTGGGTTGGTTTAATGATCGTTAATCTTGTTTTAGATTAAGATCAACTTAAACGTTTGTTGAGGATACGTTAGTCTAATCTCAAACTAAGATCTACTCAACATGATTTGAGAATCATTTAGATCCAACGAAAGAGCATTTGAACTCTATCATTTTAGTTTAGGGACATTGCGGTCCATCGTCAGTTTTAGGACATTGCAGTCCATCGGGTTTAGAGACATCATAGTCTGGTTTGAAAACGTCATAGTCTGTGAGGTTTAAAGACATCATAGTCTGTATGATTTTGGTTTAACCGTTTTGGGATGCGCTAATTATTGGTTATTAGGACCCTCCATCTCTCTGAAGACGTTGAAGAATTACAATGACATGTATCAGAGGTATGAAGAGATGTACCCTTGAACTAATGTTGATTGGAAGATTTGTGGTCAGGTTTGGGACTAAGACCAATTAAAAAATATTGTGAGCACATGGGCTTGGTTGATCTGAATTAAGGACTTGAGGCCAACTTAGGCTCAGTCCACTCAGTTTTGAATAAAATGTTGAACATTTGTTTGGGCTCAGTCCCTTTTTTGTTCAACAATGCTGAGCATTCATTTGGGTTCTGACACCCCTCTTCCTTTTTGTTTTACTTGTATTCTTTTATATGAAGTGTTAAATACTTAGCTCCCTGCGGTGCTCACGTGTGGACACGTGATGCGCCTTCAAGATGTGAGCGCTGCTTTTGGATATATTTCTCTCCATACGAGTGCTGAGCAATTGTTTCATTAAATGGTCACGTGCGAACACGTGGGGTATTATCCAAATATAAGCACTGCATTTGGGGTCATTCTTTTTTTTGTATAAGTGCTAAGCACTTTTAGAGGGTCACGTGGGATCACGTGAGGCGTCACAAAAGTGATAACTGATTCTGGGGTTTATACCCTTGCTCTTTTGGAAGTGCTAAGCACTTTTAGTGGGGTCACGTGGGATCACATGACCCGATCTTAGTTGTTCTCTTTCATTCATCAAGGATGCTCATGTGGGAGCACATGATTGGCCATTATCATGTTTGTTGCTAATCTTTTTATGTGCATGGAGATCTTGAGTTTTGAGACTTTCAAGCCCATTATTTTGTAAGAATTAAATTCTTAGGACTTAATTTTTTTCTCTTAGGTTTGGGATCTGTATGGCAGAATCTTCTTGATGAGAATTAAATTCTTAACTTGTGAGGATATCTGCTTCTACAGATCTTTCACCCCAAGGAAGAACTAAGTTCTATATGAAGGGTTAAACCCTTATTTTATCAGAGGAATTAAATTCATATATACTTTTTGGGAGAATTAAATTCTCTGAACTTAGATCTTCCCCTAGGTTTTGGATCTGTATAGCTGGATCTCCCTGATGAGAATTAAATTCTCAACTTGTGGGGAGATCTGCTGTAACACCCGAGCCCAATAATACTATTTCTGTTACTGGTTGAGTGTTAGACATTGCTCATTTCAATTATCTTGCTTGTTTGGTTCTTGTTGCAAAATTTTAACCGGCTAAGTCATTTTTGCCTATAACAAATTTTAACACCTGAAATAAAATTAAAAATATCCACTTTGGCCTACTCGTCACCACTAGTCGCGTGGTAGCATCCGCGCGTCGAGATTTCATCCCGTTCGGTGAAACGGGCGAGTTTGGACGGCTACGCGCGCGTGCAAGTGTCCGACTTGGGGGCATGCATTTTAATCATAAGACATCTCATTTTAAAATTTGGAACCCGCTTAAAATCCTATTATTTGAATTTCAAATATTTGGGCGCAACCCGGATGCAATTTGGAAATGTTTCATTTAGCGCCGAAATACCCATTTAATCTTATAATATAAAACTATATAAAATATATTTTCTGTTACCCAAACCAACGTTTTAAATCCTTTTAAATTTTACTTTTAAATTTCCTTTTTCGCACCCCGGCCAATCACGAGGGGCTTTACCCTCGTGGGCCCCACCGTAACCCCCCCTCTCTCTCTCCGTCTCTCTATCTCTCTCTAATCTCACTCTCTCTCTCTCCTCCTATAATCTCTATCCCTCTCTCTCCTATAACCTCTCTCTCTCTCTACCTTTATAATTCTCATAACTCCCTCGTTCTCGCAGAAAAGAAACCCCATCGAAGAACCCACGAACCCCCGAACCCCCGAACCCTAGCCTCGTCGTGCCGTCACCGCCGTAGTCCCCGTGCCGACGAGACCACCACCATCATCCTTGCCTCCACAGCCTCGACCGCACCACCTCCTTCCTCCGTTCTCCTTTCCTTCCAGCGCTGCAGCCAACGCCACCGTCACCTGCACCGCCCACCGCCGGCGACCCCACTTCCTCGTCGGCCTCCGCTCGTCCTCCTCATCACCTGCGCACCAGCCCCGACCTTCCTCCTCCTTCCCTCGCCGGCGCTATAACAGAACCCGACGCTGAACCCTAGCAACTTCTCTGGTTCGCCGGAAAAGCCGCCGACGACCCTCCTCGTCGTCGCCAGAGCCATCGCCGACCGCCTCCTTTTCTACTGCAACCCAACCAAGCCAGTTCCTCTCCCTCCTCACCATCCCTCCTCCTCCTGCAACCTACAGCCAAGGCTGCCGCCGCCGCTGCCTCGCCGGCGCCCCATCGCCATCAAACCCGTCGCAGTTGCCACCCTCACTATCCCTGTAAGCCTCTCTTCACCATCTCCCTTCATGTATCCCCTCTCTGATCGATTCTCGCTTTACTTTGTCTTTTGCTAACTTCGTCGCCGTTTTGACATTTCGCCGGATTCCGGCCGTGCCGACGACTTGACCCGACTCTCCAGCGAAATACTCCGGTCCGTGTGGTCCCTCTGTTCGTTGTTTGGACTCGATCCGTGGCCCGTGCAACCGTCGCGTGTTTTTCCGCCGACGCTGCGTTCGTGTTTTCCGGTTTGCGAAACCGTCGAGGCAAGTATTACTTGCTACATGCTATGTTATGCTAATTAAGTATGATTGACTCATAAAACTTGCAAGGATTAACTAAATATAGTTACTTTTCTCATTGGACGGAATATGATATATATCATGATACTGCCACCTAAATCGTATTTTGCCACTGTAACCTTAATAACAAACTACCGGTTAATCATTTTGTTATTTAAAGGACGATAGACATACACATATGTCTTCATTACTTGCTGTTATTAATATTGCGCTACTCTGTGATTATTGCACCCCAAAGGTGCTCGAACCTGTTAATATAATACAACTGCACCAGATTAATGCACCATTGTGATTAAATGAACTATTATTGTTATTTACTTTATTTCCTGCTGCTGTTCCTTATTCGATTGTATGCCTGTTGTGAGCACACCCTCGATTGCGTCACATATCGACCTGACCTTGATACACATGACATATATACATACCGATGCACCGGACATGGTTCCCTTTACTACCAACTCAAACTGTTGTACCATGACCTGACTTGTTACCTGATCTCATGCCTAATGCCAACAAACCTGACTTGGGGTCCTCATGGACCATTCCTGTTGTCTATCCAGACAAACCTGACCTGTTATCTGATCCTGTGTTGGCATTAGTCCTTGATTCATGAATACCTGACTCGACATACATAACTTGGGGGTATGGGGAAATCAAAGGTGAAACCGACTTGTAACTCAACAGTTCGATACATGTTCTGATCAGTCTACGGGCTAGGCTAGCCCCGGAGTGATGATGCTGACATCACTCATCCATCCTGCTACTTATTACTGCCTAGCGGCACGTCTCGGATTCAGCCCCGAGAATCTTGACCGTGGTCCCGGGCACGCACGGGATACTATTGAGTTACATCGACGAGTCATCAATTGATTTCAAAGACTTTAGAATAGAAACCTGATAGGACAGTTTAGTTACCTACTGCACATTACCCTGCACTGTTATTTCATAGTACTGCTTTATTCATGTTCATCCCTGCATTGCTTATTACCATGTTCATATTATATTACTCGTTGACATGACGCGCTGACGTCTGGGTTTTGCATGGCCCAGATTCGTTACCACTGTCGCCGACCGAGCAGGAGTACCTCAGCCAGCAGGCTGATTTGTGAGTTCTGTAGTGGTTAGTTCATTTATTGCATTTTATTTCCAGGTGCGATCCCGCATTATGGGACGTACCTTTCTATTATTGTATTGGATCATTTGCTTCCGCACTTATTTTTCATTGACTCTTATTATTATGGATTTGGACATGTGTTAGATAGTTTATTTATCTTGTTCTTGATATCTCTACAGCCGTAATGTGACTGTGGATGGATACTTCCTACCCACAGGTAGCATGGTTGGCTATGTCACGTGCCCAATCTTGCGTACTCTGGGAAGCGGGGCGTGACATGGTTATTTTAGTATCAGAGCCATAGGTTAGTTGGGTTGATTCTTTTGTAGTTGGGTATTGTACCCGATACACGAATCAGAATACCCGGGCTTAGGAAACATGTCCTACCACCTTGACCGTTTTACCATTCTTGAATCACATTCTTCCGGATTATATCTTTTACGACGTGCAGACTTACTTTGCATGTCGACTCGGAACCTGATTTCTTGTTATCCCTAGGACTTGGGCGACTTGGGTGGAGTTAAGTAATTGCGGCTATGATACCGCGGCATAGCTACAATGCGGTACTCTATTTAAGTATCTTGGAGTTCTAGCCTTAATCCATATTCAGAATCTATCATCATGCTAATGTTGGGTGTTTTGAGTTCAGGATGATGGCAGGTAAGAACTTGAAGACGTACCAGAGGCGTGTGAACGAAGCCGCCATGCTTAGAGTGATAAGAGAGATGCTGGAAATCAAGGAGACAGACTGAGCTGATCCAGCAATAGCAGATTCGTTTCAGGAAGGTTTGCAGATCGTTCAGCAGTCTGTAAACAACGATGGAACTAGACCAGTCGAACGAGTAGGGACTGTAGCAGATTTCAGACTTTTGGGTCCGTCTACTTTCACTGGTCTGGAGGAGCCGTTGCCAGCCGAGCAGTGGCTAGTGACACGGAGAATTTGCTGATTGCGACACAGATTCCAGAGGACAAAGGAGTTGATGTGGTGCGCATTCAGCTAGTGGATTATGCCCGAGAGTGATGGCTTATGGAGGAGACCCGCTTGCCCAAGCCGATCAGTTGGGCGGATCTCTCTAAAAGTTTCCTGGAGAAGTTCTTCCCGCGGACTGCACGGGAGGAAATGGAAGAGAAGTTCATCGGACTAAGGCAGAATGGAGCAACCGTGGACATGCATGCAGCAGAATGGACGAGACTCAGTAGTCTCGCTAGACCTTTCGCGGCCAACGATGCAGACAGCAGTTGCGGTAAGGAAGCAGTTCTGTCGGGCCAGTCGAGTTTAGGGCTAGGCCGACAAACAGTGTTCTTGCAGCTATAGAAGTTGATAGTAAAGAAGAGCCGGCAGTTGTTCGTGACTTTATGGGTGTGTTTGAGGATATATCGGGCTTACCGCCGAAGCGAGACGTGGAGTTCGCGATTGACCTTAGTCCTGGTGCAGTGCCCGTATCAAAATCTTATTATCCGATGGCACCAATGGAATTGGAAGAAGTTAAGGAGCAAGTTGGTGAATTACTTGAGAAGGGTTGGATTCGAAGCAGCAACTCGTCTTGGGGAGCTCCAGTTCTTCTAGTAAAGAAGAAGGATGGCACGAGAAGGATGTGCATCAATTATCGAGAATTAAACCGGGTGGCTAGTAAGGACAAGTACCCGATCCCTTGCATTGGAGAACTTTTGAGCAGCTTAGTGGCGCGAGAGTATTCTCGAAACTGGATTTGCGATCTGGATGTCATCAGGTCTGAGTGAAAGCAGAAGATATTTGCAAGACGGCGTTTCGAACTCGGTATGGACATTACGAGTATCTAGTGATGCCCTTCGGAGTAACGAATGCTCCGGAAATATTCATGGACTTGACGAACCGAATCTTTTCACCGTTCTTGGACCAGTTTATTATGGTATTCATGGACGACATTCTGGTCTACTCGAGGAGTTTTGAGGAGCTTGCTGAGCATTTGAAGATCGCACTACAGACGTTGAGACAGGAGAAATTGTATGCGAAGATGAGTAAGTGCGAAGTTTGGCTGGAAGAAGTGAAGTTTCTGGGGCACGTTGTGTCGGGCAGTGGAATCGCAGTCGATCCCGAAAAGATTGCAGCAGTTTGAGATTGGCCTATTCCAAGAAATGTGGCTGAGATAAGAAGTTTCCTTGGATTAGCCGGATACTACAGGAGATTTGTGGAGAACTTCGCTCGTTTGGCAGAACCGTTGACCAAGCTTACGCGCAAGGAGGTACCTTTTGTTTGGACGGATGGATGTGCATTGGCCTTCGAGACGTTGAAGCAGAAGTTGATAACCGCCCCTATCCTGACCGTACCAGATAATTCCGGAGGACTGGTGATTCACAGCGACGCATCTGGAAAAGGATTGGGATGTGTTTGATGCAGAATGGGAAGGTCATAGCTTACGCATCAAGACAACTGAAGACTCATGAGAAGAATTACCCGACTCATGACTTGGAGCTTGCGGCCGTGATCTTCGCCTTGAAGATTTGGAGACACTACCTTTTGGGCGAGAGAGTCGAAGTCTTTACAGATCACAAGAGTTTGAAGTATGTATTCACTCAGAAGGAGTTGAACATGAGGAAACGCAGATGGTTGGAGCTGATGGCCGACTACGACCTTGATCTTAAGTGCCATCCGGGGAAGGTTAATGTTGTGCCGGATGCGCTCAGTCGGTTACCAGCAATTCAGGTGTTAACTACGCAGAGGGAGATCATTGCAGATTTTCGAAGATTCGACTTGGAGGTTGTGCTACCACATTCTATGGGACAGTTGATGCAGTTGCAAGTACAGTCGTCCTTGATTGAGAAGATTAAAGCGGCACAATCGCAGGATCCTAGACTGCAGAAGTTTCGAGAGCAGGTTGAGGCTGGACTACGAAGAGATTTACTGGTCCACGAAGATGGTTCGTTGAGGTATGGTAGCCGTTTGTGTGTGCCAAAGGGTGATGTACATGAAGAGCTTATGAAGGAGGCACACAGTTCAGCTTACTCTGTACATCCGGGAGAGACAAAGATGTACCGAGATATTCGACAGCACTTCTGGTGGGAAGGTATGAAACGGGAGATTGCTCGCTTCGTGGCTAAGTGCTTGGTGTGTCAGCAAGTCAAGGCTGAACACCAAAGGGTTGCTGGTTTGTTGCAACCACTTCCGATTCCTCAGTGGAAGTGGGAACATATAACCATGGATTTCGTGACGGCTTTACCGCGGAGTCCAAAGGGCAACAATGCAGTATGGGTGATTATCGATCGGTTGACCAAGGCAGCTCACTTTATTCCTTTTCGGGTTGGTCAATCGACGGAGACTTTGGCAGAGCGGTACATGCAGGAGATTGTAAGATTGCATGGAGTACCGGTGAGCATCGTGTCCGATCGGGACACTCGGTTCTTGTCGCACTTCTGGAGGAGTTTACAAGAAAGTTTGGGGACTCGATTGAAGTTTAGCACAGCTTATCATCCTCAAACTGATGGACAATCGGAGAGAACGATCCAGCCCCTTGAAGATATGTTGAGGGCTTGCATGTTGGACTTCAAAGGTTCTTGGGAGGATCATCTACACCTGGTGGAGTTTTCGTACAACAATAGCTTCCAAGCGACTATTCAGATGGCTCCGTTTGAAGCGTTGTATGGTCGTAAGTGCCGTTCACCTGTTTGTTGGGATGATGTTGGTGAACGAAGGTTACTAGGACCAGATTTGGTGGTACAGACAGTCGAGAAGGTGAATACAATCAGGAAGCATATGAAGGCAGCTCAAGACAGACAGAAAAGTTGGCCTGACACGTCAAGAAGACCTCTAGAGTTCGCCGTGGGTGATTTGGTATTCTTGAAGATATCACCGACTAGAGGGGTGATTCGCTTTGGGAGTCGGGGAAAGCTTAGTCCTCGATTCGTTGGACCCTTCGAGATATTGGAGCGTGTTGAAGAGGTAGCGTACCGTTTGGCGTTACCACAGTCCTTGGCAGGAGTGCACGATGTGTTTCATGTATCTCAACTACGGAGGTATGTTCGAGATGAAACTCACGTCTTGGATCATTCGGAGTTGACTGTACGGGAGGACCTAACTTTTGAGGAGCGACCGGTTGAAATTAAGGATCGAAGAGAAAAGGTTCTTAAGAACAAGGTTATCCCTCTGGTGCTAGTTTCTTGGGGTAATCGATTGCATGGAGAATCCACTTGGGAGCGAGAAGACGAGATCCGGCAGAAGCTTCCTCACCTTTTTCTGTAGTTAGCTATCTTGTATTCTTGGAATTTCGAGGACGAAATTCTTTTTGTAGTTGGGTATGATGTAACACCCGAGCCCAATAATACTATTTCTGTTACTGGTTGAGTGTTAGACATTGCTCATTTCAATTATCTTGCTTGTTTGGTTCTTATTGCAAAATTTTAACCGGCTAAGTCATTTTTGCCTA
The DNA here is from genome assembly GCA_030015575.1 of Agapanthus africanus. Classification (NCBI taxonomy): domain Eukaryota; kingdom Viridiplantae; phylum Streptophyta; class Magnoliopsida; order Asparagales; family Amaryllidaceae; genus Agapanthus; species Agapanthus africanus. Next base: position 22,734,012 of record CM057346.1, read on the forward strand.
TAACAAATTTTAACACCTGAAATAAAATTAAAAATATCCACATTGGCCTACTCGTCACCACTAGTCGCGTGGTAGCGTCCGCGCGTCGAGATTTCATCCCGTTCGGTGAAACGGGCGAGTTTGGACGGCTACGCGCGCGTGCAAGTGTCCGACTTGGGGGCATGCATTTTAATCATATGACATCTCATTTTAAAATTTGGAACCCGCTTAAAATCCTATTATTTGAATTTCAAATATTTGGGCGCAACCCGGGCGCAATTTGGAAATGTTTCATTTAGCGCCGAAATACCCATTTAATCTTATAATATAAAACTATATAAAATATATTTTCTGTTACCCAAACCAACGTTTTAAATCCTTTTAAATCTTTTAAATTTTACTTTTAAATTTCCTTTTTCGCACCCCGACCAATCACGAGGGGCTTTACCCTCGTGGGCCCCACCGTAACCCCCCCTCTCTCTCTCTCTCCGTCTCTCTATCTCTCTCTAATCTCACTCTCTCTCTCTCTCCTCCTATAATCTCTATCCCTCTCTCTCCTATAACCTCTTTCTCTCTACCTTTATAATTCTCATAACTCCCTCGTTCTCGCAGAAAAGAAACCCCATCGAAGAACCCACGAACCCCCGAACCCTAGCCTCGTCGTGCCGTCACCGCCGCAGTCCCCGCGCCGACGAGACCACCACCATCATCCTTGCCTTGACCGCACCACCTCCTTCCTCCGTTCTCCTTTCCTTCCAGCGCTGCAGCCAACGCCACCGTCACCTGCACCGCCCACCGCCGGCGACCCTACTTCCTCGTCGGCCTCCGCTCGTCCTCCTCATCACCTGCGCACCAGCCCCGACCTTCCTCCTCCTTCCCTCGCCGGCGCTACAACAGAACTCGACGCCGAACCCTAGCAACTTCTCTGGTTCGCCGGAAAAGCCGCCGACGACCCTCCTCGTCGTCGCCAGAGCCACCGCCGACCACCTCCTTTTCCACTGCAACCCAACCAAGCCAGTTCCTCTCCCTCCTCACCATCCCTCCTCCTCCTGCAACCTACAGCCAAGGCTGCCGCCGCCGCTGCCTCGCCGGCGCCCCATCGCCATCAAACCCGTCGCAGTTGCCACCCTCACTATCCCTGTAAGCCTCTCTTCACCATCTCCCTTCATGTATCCCCTCTCTGATCGATTCTCGCTTTACTTTGTCTTTTGCTAACTTCGTCGCCGTTTTGACATTTCGCCGGATTCCGGCCGTGCCGACGACTTGACCCGACTCTCCAGCGAAATACTCCGGTCCGTGTGGTCCCTCTGTTCGTTGTTTGGACTCGATCCGTGGCCCGTGCAACCGTCGCGTGTTTTTCCGCCGACGCTACGTTCGTGTTTTCCGGTTTGCGAAACCGTCGAGGCAAGTATTACTTGCTACATGCTATGTTATGCTAATTAAGTATGATTGACTCATAAAACTTGCAAGGATTAACTAAATATAGTTACTTTTCTCATTGGACGGAATATGATATATATCATGATACTGCCACCTAAATCGTATTTTGCCACTGTAACCTTAATAACAAACTACCGGTTAATCATTTTGTTATTTAAAGGACGATAGACATACACATATGTCTTCATTACTTTCTGTTATTAATATTGCGCTACCCTGTGATTATTGCACCCTAAAGGTGCTCGAACCTGTTAATATAATACAACTGCACCAGATTAATGCACCATTGTGATTAAATGAACTATTATTGTTATTTACTTTATTTCCTGCTGCTGTTCCTTATTCGATTGTATGCCTGTTGTGAGCACACCCTCGATTGCGTCACATATCGACCTGACCTTGATACACATGACATATATACATACCGATGCACCGGACATGGTACCCTTTACTACCAACTCAACCTGTTGTACCATGACCTGACTTGTTACCTGATCTCATGCCTAATGCCAACAAACCTGACTTGGGGTCCTCATGGACCATTCCTGTTGTCTATCCAGACAAACCTGACCTGTTACCTGATCCTGTGTTGGCATTAGTCCTTGATTCATGAATACCTAACTCGACATACATAACTTGGGGGTATGGGGAAATCAAAGGTGAAACCGACTTGTAACTCAACAGTTCGATACCTGTTCTGATCAGTCTACGGGCTAGGCCAGCCCCGGACTGATGATGCTGACATCACTCATCCATCCTGCTACTTATTACTGCCTAGCGGCACGTCTCGGATTCAGCCCCGAGAATCTTGACCGTGGTCCCGGGCACGCACGGGATACTATTGAGTTACATCGACGAGTCATCAATTGATTTCAAAGACTTTAGAATAGAAACCTGATAGGACAGTTTAGTTACCTACTGCACATTACCCTGCACTGTTATTTCATAGTACTGCTTTATTCATGTTCATCCCTGCATTGCTTATTACCATGTTCATATTATATTACTCGTTGACATGACGCGCTGACGTCTGGGTTTTGCATGGACCAGATTCGTTACCACTGTCGCCGACCGAGCAGGAGTACCTCAGCCAGCAGGCTGATTTGTGAGTTCTGTAGTGGTTAGTTCATTTATTGCATTTTATTTCCAGGTGCGATCCCGCATTATGGGACGTACCTTTCTATTATTGTATTGGATCATTTGCTTCCGCACTTATTTTTCATTGACTCTTATTATTATGGATTTGGACATGTGTTAGATAGTTTATTTATCTTGTTCTTGATATCTCTACAGCCGTAATGTGACTGTGGATGGATACTTCCTACCCACAGGTAGCATGGTTGGCTATGTCACGTGCCCAATCTTGCGTACTCTGGAAAGCGGGGCGTGACATCTGCTTCTGCAAATCTTAACCAAAGGAATAACTAAGTTCTTTTTAGAAGAGTTAAACTCTTATGGAAGTGAAAAGGAGATTAGATATTCTCTGTGTTTCGTTCCTACTCTTACTTAAAGTTTCTTTTTCTCTTTTAAGTGGCCTTCTTCTCTCTGGAGAATTAAATTCTCTAAGCTTACGAGGGTGTTTCTCTCTCTCTCTTTTTCTCTCTTCCTCTTTTTTTCTGTGTTTCTTTGCTCTTATTTATAGGAGAAAGAAGGGAATCAATTTGTTTAGAAAATCTCTCATTGAGAGATTTTGATTGATTTTCTAATCAATCAACATGATCTTTTAGATTAGTCGGTGAATTTTATTTACCATTGGATTTTTAATTTAAGGACTTCTGTTTTACAGAAGATATTTCTTTTGTTATTCTTAACAAGTTTAGGAAGATATTTCCTTGCACATAATTTTTCTGTAGATTGGTGATTTTTAATCACCATTGGATCTATAATCCAACGACGCTCTGTTTTACAGAGTGTAATCTTTCTTGTTTTGAAAGATCCAAGGAAATATTTTCCAAATAAAGCTTTTGGTCCTTTTTAATTAGAATTTACTTCTATCGGTTCAGAAGGCATAGGAGTTTATCATGTGTAGCATGTGACCCCACAAAATTAAGCCCACAAAAAGGTGTCACGTGCTATCACGTGAGTGTTTTTTTTTCCAATTGTTTGCTTTATTCAAGCGCCTATATACTTTGTCTATAGCGGTCACGTGTCTGCACGTGAGGCCCAATTTTGGCTTAGTTTTGTCAAGCGCAGCGCCTATCATATGTGGGCATGTGATGCTTCACTTGGGGACTTTTTCCTGTTGCTTTATTTATTTATTTCTTTTTCGTAAGGGAATAGGGGGTAGCCACCACTCTGACTGTATAGAATCCTCGGGGTACCACCACCGTTTTGAAGCCCTCGAAAAGAAATCGAAGGCATACGAAGAGATGGCCACATGTCCGGCGAAGGGGGCAGGTATTCCGCCGATTCGCTCACAAAGCCCTTTATAGAAGAGCTGCTGGCCGAGCATGTCTCGTCCAGGAACAAGCCGCCCAAAGTGGCCCTCTTCGACGGGAATTCTGACCCCAAGGACCACTTAGACGCATTTACGGTGGGCATGAGCTTCCAAGATAACTCGGACGCGGCTCAATGACGAGCTTTCCCCGCTACCCTAATCCGGGCTGGCCGGGACTGGTTCAGAGGGCTCGCGCCGCACTCCATCTCGACCTTCGACGAGCTGGCTACCCAATTCCTCGGTCATTTTGTCGAAAACCGACGATATAAAGGATGGTCGACTATCTGTTCACTGTTAAGAGCAGAGACAAGGAATCCTTCAAAGGGTACGTCACTCGCTTGTACAATGCCCTCCTGGAGGTTCCCGAGCACCGCGATGAAACAGTTATCACCGCGCTGAGGTTGGGTCTTAGGAACAAAGAGTGGCTCCGCTCTTTTGCATTAGCGCAACCTAAGACCATGGCCGAAGTGAAAGCTTAGACCGAGCGAGAGATCCAACTCGAGTCAAAGGTGAACTCAAATATGCCCTGAGCCGATCAAACGGACTGAAAGAAAAGGGACAGGGAGGAGAAAAAGAAAGTCGACCGTTCGAAACCTTACTCCCTGAGGTTCCAGGAGTACACTCCTCTAAACATTTCCCAGACTGAGCTGCTGGAGGAAGCTAAGGGCGAGAGGTTCTTTAAGCTCCCTCCAGTTACCCAAAGAGCGGGCAAGCATCTCCGCGGCCCGTACTACGCCTTCCATAGGTCACAGGGTCACCCGACTGAGAACTGCAAACAACTTCATGACTACATCGAGGAGTTGATCTGTTCCGGCCACCTGGAGAAATACTTACGGGACAAGCGGCAGGCGGAACGGGAGCAAAAGGACCAAACTCGTCCCGGGGAATTAACGATTGGGCAAATCATGGTCGTTACCTCAAATCAAGCTCGGGAAAACGGGGAGAACCACCGCCTTCTCCCATTCGAAGGTGTAAGCGATCCATCCTGTAAGAGGTCCAGGAAGGATGGACTGATCATCTTCACCGATGAAGACCTCCATGGCATATCGCTTCCTCACAATGACCCTTTCATGATAATGGCCCAAGTCCACCGTTCTAAGGTCCATAGAAGTTTGGTCGATTCAGAGAGCTCGGCGGATATCCTGTTCCATGACTGTTTCCAGCGTATGGGTCTATTCACCGCCGAAAGACGCGACCGGGACGTTAGGACGTCTGGCCTAAATTTTTGGGGCAGATGCTATTTGGATTTATCTGTTCACCTCTTCGAAGATGCCAAGTTGATTTATGGAACCGTATATCGAAGGTTTGGACGGATGCAGCCGTTGTAGCAGATTTCGTCAGATTCCCCCTCGTTTGCGAGGGTTTTTTTTATTGTGTGGATGATCTTCCCTGCAGGCGCAAGCCCCTGCAGTTAATTACATTATCGCATTGCGATAACCACTCTCTCCTGCTCCGAAAGTTCATTTCGTGTCGTGTGTGTTTTTATTTTTGGTTTAGGTTGCCCGTGGATTGTATACGGAGAGTAATTTATGTTGTCGCCCGTAGGTCGTGGATTAGTCCAAATCCACATATCTTAGATTTGGGTTTGTTTTATTTAAGAATCGTTAATCTGGTATGAGATTAAGATCGACTTAAATGTATGTGAGCAGTTGGGGCTCGGTTTGTTGTATTTGTTAAGGATACGTCAGTCCAATTTGAGACTAAGATCTACTTAACAAGGTGTTAGGATAATTTTTGTTTCAGATCTAACAAGAGAGCATTTGGGTTTTGTTATGTTAGTTTAGGGACATTTCGGTCCATTGTCGTCATTTTTTAGGCGAATATTATTTTAAGGGCATTTCGGTCTGTTGATCACCATTTTGGAGGTGAGGCTTTAGTTTAAGGACGTCTCGGTCCGTTGATCACCATTTTGGAGGTGAGATTTTAGTTTAAGGACATCTCGGTCTATTATCCATCTTGCACGCACATGTATTTGTTATGGGACGGGATGAACAACGATGATATGTGATGCACCCAGTTTGGGGTGCAGTCTGATTTGAGCTATGCACATCAGTTTGGAAGTGCACCAAAAAGCTGTCGGTTGTCGGGACTCGCCACCTCTCTGAAGACATTGAGAAATTATAACGACGTGGATCAGAGGTATGGAGAGATGTACCGTTGAACCAATTCCTGTATTTGAGGGGAAAAGGAGTTAGTGGCAAACCCGGAAACCATTAGTCATATTTTGAGACTAAGATTTCCTCGGGAGGATACGGGATGAGTATCATTTTGGATATCATCAATTGGAAGACCAATAGTCATATTTGGGACTAAAATCAGTTTGGGGTCGTTTGATCTGAATCAGGGAGGTTCTAATCTCAGGGGATCTAGCCAATTTGGGCTTGGTCCACTCAGTTTTTTTTATTGAAAAGCGCCAAGCATTTGTTTGGGCTCTGTTTAATCAGTCCTCTTTTTGTACAAAAAGGGCCGAGCACTTATATAAGTTCTGACGCTCACTTATAATCATGTGGGGCTTTCAGTCATGGGGATTGCCTAATAAATGTTAAACACTTTACCCCCTTTTTTCTTCGTATGGAATGCTAGGCACTCTTTATGGCGCCCACGTGTGAAGCACGTGAGGCGCTAGGCGCTGCCTAATGAGTGCTAAGCATTCTTCCATTCTGTGGCGCCCATGTGAGGGACACGTGAGGCGTTGTACGCTGGGTGCCGCTCATTGAGTGCTAAGCACTCTTTTCTTCTGTGGCGCTCACGTGAGGGGCACGTGGGGCACTGGGCGTCGCTCAATTAAGTGCTAAGCACTCTTTTCTTCTGTAACGCCCACATGAAGGGCACGTAGGGCGCTGAGTGCTGGGTTCTTTTCTTCTTGAATGATCAACATGATCTTTATTTTGTAGACGAATTTTTGGTTCTCGAGAATGAGTTCTTCCCAATGAGAATTAATTTCTCATCATATGGGAGACTTGTCTTGTGGATCTCAGACCCGGAGAAAGAACTCGGTTCTTTGAGAAGGGCTAAACCCCCAGTAGACATATATATATATATATTAATTTACCTAAAATTTCTAAGAAAAGAGTTCTTCTTCCTCAAGAATTTAATTCTCTGTTCTTTTGAAGCTTTCTCTTCTCTTTATTTAAAGCTTATGTTGTGTTCTACATCTTTAGACTTAAAGTCTTGGTTCTTTATATAGTAGAAGTAGTTTGTTAATTAGGTTTGAGGAAATCTCTCATTAAGAGATCCCAATTGATTTGGGGAATTTACCCACGCTTGATCTTTGATCTAAGGACTTCTGTTTTACAAAAAGTATTATCTTGTTTTTAACAAGCTCGGGGAGATATTTTTCCATACAGAATTTATTCTATAAAACGGTGATTTTTTTAATCACCGTTGGATTTAAAAATCCAACGGTCCTCTGTTTTACAGAAGGCATAGAATTTTATTCTATGATCCAACCGAAGGTATCTTTATTATTTTAGAAAGATTTGAGGAATATTTCCTCTCAACAGAATTTTAATTCTGAGTCTTAATGATTTATCATCTCCGTTGGATCTTTGATCCAACGGCTCTGTTTAACAGATAGTAGAATTTAATTCTACCTGGGCACTGGCGCTCACGTGTTGTGCACATGAGCGCTAGATTTTAATTCTTATAATGGGTATTTATGTGCTTGGCACATTGGCTCCCGCGTTGCACATTGGCGCCCGCGTGAGGTGCACGTAAGGCGCTACCATAGGATTAGTTCCTATCAAATTGGTCTTGGCGTGCTGGCGCCCTCGTGGGAAGCACGTGAGGCGCTGCCTTATTTTTTAACAGAGTTTTGCTCTTTTATTTGAGAAACAGGGGCTAGGACCATCCTACCTTTGGCCGACCTCCCACGTCCTCTCTGGGTTCACAAACCACTCCGTCCCGGTTGAGGGATTGGTCACCCTCCTCCTCAACATTGGAGAAGCGAGCAATACGTGAACCATACCGATGAAATTTCTCGTCGCTAAGGTCCCTTCATCCTATAACATTCTTCTGGGACGCTCTACCTTGAACGCCCTCCGGGATCAAATTTTGATTTATCACCTTGCGATCAAATTCCCTTTGGATCAAAGGGGGATAGGCCGGGCCTATGGGAACCAGCAAACCACCAAGATTTGCCTCGCCTTGAAGTCCTCCGCCGGAGAGCAGGGCGAAGATTTTGAGGACGCGTATGATTTCCAAGGGTCCTTAGATACACGCGATGACCAAAGGGAAATTCGAGGCGTCCCGGTGGAAGCATTGACGGAGGTCTCCCTCGTAGAAGGAGTCGATGGCCGGACAGTCCAGATCAGCTCTCTTCTGATAGAGGACCACCATGAAGACTTGATCTGTTTCCTCTGAGGAAACTCAGACGTATTCGTTTGGACGCCAACGGACATGCCCGCGATCGACCCTAAAGTGATCTCCCACAAGCTCGGGATCGACCCGAAAGCCTGACCCGTCCGACAAAAGAAGAGAAACTTTGCGCCGGTTAAACAAAAGGCGATAGAAGACGAGGTGGATGAATTGCTCGCAGCCAACTTCATCAGGAACCTAGACTACTCAGATTGGCTAGCGAACGCGGTCATGGTCAAGAAGGCGAATGGGAAATGGTGCATGTGTGTCGATTTCACAGACTTGAACAAGGCATGCCTCAAAGACAACTATCCACTTCCTCGAATAAGCCAGCTAGTGGACAGTTCGACTGGTCATGAATTACTGAACTTCATTGACGCTTTCTCCGGTTACAATCAGATCCGGATGAACCCGGCCAATGAAGAACTTACCGCATTCACCACGAATCGGGGGTATACAGCTACAAAGTGATGCCCTTCGGACTTAAGAACGCTGGGGCTACGTATCAACTCCTGGTCAACAAACTGTTTAAACTACAGATTGGGAGAAACATGGAAGTCTACGTCGACGACATGCTCGTAAAATCCGTCTCCTCAGCCGGGCACACTAAAGACCTCGGCGAGACATTCGACGTCCTGCACAAGTACAAAATGAAGCTGAACCCAGCTAAGTATGCATTCAGAGTCTCTAGTGGGAAGTTCCTCGGGTTCATAGTTACCCATCGAGGAATCGAAGCAAACCCAGAAAAGATCAGCGCCGTCCTTAACATAGCAACGCCCAAGAGAAATGTTGACATCATGCGCCTCAAGGGGAGGGTGGCTGCCTTGAGTCACTTTATATCCATATCCGAAGAGAAGTGTTTCCCGTTCTTCAAGGCCCTAAGGAAAATTCCTAAGTTCGAATGGTCTGAGGAATGCCAAAACGCTTTCGAACAACTCAAAGCGCACATAGCGACTCCCTCGCTACTCACTTGACCAGTCGAGGGCAACGGGCTATTATTATATCTAGCCGTCTCCGACCAAGCTGCAGGCTCAGTGCTTGTCAGAGAATGCGAAGGAATACAGAGGCCGGTCTACTACATGAGCCATGTATTCAAGGATGCAGAAACAAGATACCCGGCCATAGAGAAAATAGTCCTAGCACTTGTTGTCGCCTCCAGAAAACTTCGACACTATTTTCAAGCGCACACAATCCTCATCCTCACCGAGCGACCTTTAAGGTCTATTCTTGCCTCCCCCGAGTCTTCAGGTCATCTGGAGAAATGGAGGTAGGAATTGTCCCAATTCGATATCAAATACCGCCCCAGACAAGCCATCTAAGTACATGTCTTAGTAGATTTCGTAGTCGAATGCACTATTCCCCCTAAAGAAGGAACGACAGCGCAGGGCCCCAAACCACGTCCCTCAGTCGAAGAGGTACCCGACCCCATCCCGCACTGGGTGCTCTACGTGGACGGATCCTTTACCGAGGAGGGGAGTAGGACTGGCCTGATCATCTGCGGCCTGGACTAAGCGGAAATGGAATACTCTTTAAAGCTCAGGTTCAAAGCGTCGAACAACGCTGCGGAATACGGGGTTTTGTTGGCAGGACTGCGAATTGCCTCCGGGGTAGGGCTGAAAACCATCAGAGTTCACAGCGACTCCGCACTGGTCGTCGGCCAAGTAACCAGGCGTTTTGAACCTCGGGAGCCACTCATGATAAAATACCTGGCCGAAGTAAAAAGGCTTCGAAAAATTTTCGACGAAATCCAAGTGGAGCAGATTCCCAGGAACTTGAACACCCAAGCTAATGCCTTGAGCAAGCTCGATTCTTCCTATTCGGCCAACCATAAATGAAATATCCTCTTCGAAGTCTTGCCATGGCCCAACGTGGAAGATGGAGAGATAACACTCCAGATCTACACATCTCAGCAAGAAGGCCGGGATTGGAGAAAGCCCCTCGTGGAGTTCCTAAAGGACGGTGTACTTCCCGATGACCGAGGAGAAGCTCTCCGGCTTCGGGCCAAAGTATGCCATTTCGTTTGGAGCAACGGAAACCTGTACAAGAAATCATACATTCAGCCTCTGCTCCGGTGCATCGACCCTCACGAGGCTGACTACGTTCTGCGAGAGATACATGAAGGGGTCAGGGGAGCACATCAAGGAGCCCGAACCCTGGTCCAAAAGGAACTACTGCAAGGGTACTATTGGTCGAGAATACACCAGGATGCCGAGAAGCTGGTCAGAAAATGTAAGAACTGCCAACTCTTTGACAACATACCTCGTCTTCCCGCCACCGAACTAACTCCACTCAGTTCCTCTTGGCCGTTTGCACAATGGGGGATGGATATGGTGGGCCAACTCCCCACCGGCATGGGCGGGCACAGATACATCCTTGTCGCTATGGATTACTTCATGAAATGGATAGGGGCCGTACCCATCAAGAAACCGGACGTCGCCTCTACGATAAAGTTCCTGTAGAACAACATAATTTATCGATCTGGGATCCCGAGGTGCATAGTTACCGACCTTGGGATCAACTTCGAAAACGATAAAGTCAAAGAGTTTTGCAGCGAACATTGGCTCGAGGCATTTCCTCTACCCCTTCTACCATATATTGATGAAGTTTGCTGTGGTCGCATATCCTCAATGCAACGGGCAGGCCGAGGTAGCGAACCGAGGCATCATCCGCGGTCTCAGAACCTGTTTGGAAGGAAGGAAAGGTGGCTGGGTCGAGGAACTGCCACGGGTGCTATGGGCGTTGCGGACATCGAAGAAAACACCCACGGGAGAAACCCTATTCAGCTTCTGCTACGGTACTAAGGCGATAGTCCCCACAAAGATTGGACTGCCCAGTTATAGGGTCGAACACTTTGACAATGAAGCTAACACCTCGACGCTCCGAAGCAACTTGGACGTCCTATTGGAAAAGTGGGACCAAGCTCAAATCAGAGCGGCCGCCTATCAGCAACAACCCGCTCGCTACTACAATGTCCGAGTTAAACGTCAGGCCTTCAAGATGGGAGATTTGGTCTTACGAAGAAACGAGTTCATAGATCAAGGGAGACTACATAAGTTCTCTCCGAAGTGGGACGAACCATTCCTCGTAACAGAAACGTTACCCGGTGGAGCATACCGTCTGCAGGACACCGGGGGCGTAATTTTATTTAGCCTTATAACGCCGAAAAACTTAAGTTGTATAAATAAACATATACCCTCCTTTGAAATAATGTAATTCTTATTGGCATTTAATTAAGTCTCCTGAGCTAGGTCCTCTCACAGAAGAGACCTTTTACACCGTAATGGGGCTCTGGCCCTTTGTTTCTTTTCTCGATGTAACGACTCTATTTATAATGTACAAAATTTGTTTAAAGTTAATGTCCTAAATGGAGTATTGCAACCCTGAGTATGGTATAAGTATTTGAATTGTTTTAGAACAACAAGAAGCAACTTGTAGCTCATTGGTAAAGCCTTGCACTGCTGTGACGTAGCCCTTGTGTTCGAATCCCCTTAGCCATATATTATTTTTGCTGATTTTTCTTTTAAACTTTTTGGAAGTCCAAAAGTTTACACGTGTAATACACGTAAAAATGAAAAGTCACTGAAATCAAACATGTGCACTGAGTTATATGAAATGACCCCGATACGTGGTACAAATCCCACACTCCATCTCCAACAGTGGACCGACGAAATTTGCCAAAAGGCCGGCGCCGCCGGTTTTCTCCGTAGGTAATGCCCCCATCTTTTGAACCCTAACCCCTTTGGCCTCCCCACACTACTCTAGTTCTGTTTGTTTTTCCTGCACATTAACAGAGAATTAAAAATGAGCTTTTAATCAAATGTTTAATGCATTTTTAATTCTCATTTTAATTCTCTAAACCCTAATTCTATCCTATAAATACCACACCATACCCTAGCCCTCTCCATTATGAAATCTATCATCAAAACTCTCAAAATTTTCCAAGTCAAATAAGGTGTATAAGTGGAGTTAGCCCAAGGTCATCTTCCGGCGACGATTTGGGACAAATCCGGCGACACCACGACTCCACGACGCTTTCAAACCCTTCCCATACATCTCCTCTTTCTTTTTATCCAGTAAGTCCCTTCTTTTGTCCTCTTTTCTCTATTAAATAATTTCTCTTTTCAAATGAAGTCGGTAAGCGGAGTTAACCAACTTTTAAATTCTATTCTCTTTAAAATAACAATTTTTATTAGGAAACTCATATCCAAATGATTAAATCTTGCTTATTAAACATTAACTAAAATTTAGAAACCAATTTCACCATAAAACTCCTTGTGAAACCATATTTATTACACTTTTACAGTTTAATACCATAAAGTTTACCCACAACATTATTTCATATATTTTCTCATATTAGCTTTATAAAACTCACGAGGTAACGATCTATCTCATCACAACACTCATATTATATAGCACGATTGCCTCTTTAAAATATTTTGGGATAAATACAATTTTATAACAAAATACCTTAAACTAATAAAACCGTATTCTTTAAGATTGTTTTAAATTAAGTTCCTTACAATTAAGGCTCTACAACCCATTTTAGGGAACTCTATTTGGATGGTGCGGGTTATCGCACATCCTCGGTACTGGTAGAGCAAGATGCAGATCTCCTCACGGAGCATCCGATCTCGATGGAATTTTATTACAATTTTTAAGAAAACAAGATTTTTATTTAATAAATAAATTTATTTTTCTATAATTATTTATAATATTATCTATTTTAAATACATATAATAAATTCCACCTGGTATAAATTATCTACCATCACAAATCCATACAATTCCAATTTACGCTAAAATACCATATACTATTCAATATAGGTTTATATTCACTAGAATACTTCACATTTAAAAATTACATCCATGAAAACCCTAAATAAATACTTGAGGATTATTTTGAAAATATACTAAACTATTTTTCATAAAACCTTCTCAAGTTTATTAATTTACAATAAGGACCCTAGTAAATATAGGTTTAAGCGGGACCAATTCTCTTGAGACTCAGGGAGCCGGAGAAAGTGGGTGCTTGCCCATTTAAGGTAGAAAACTAAAACGGGGTTATCAATAGTAATTGGCTTGGAAAAAGTCACAAATCCTGCCGTCCATATGCAGCAGTTACCGATAACTCCAAAACCTAATTCAGGACTTCAATTCCGTTTGAAGTGTCCAACTCAATCTAAGTCTCAGTCTAATCTGAATACAATCCGAATGCAATCCATTCTTAAATACAATTCGAATGTAACTCCAATACAACATGAATCCATTTATACCAGATACAATCTATATCAACATGACTTGATTTGACCGATTCATGGATATATATTGACTTGTCTACATGACTATCCGTTATATATCCTTATCCGTTTACATGAACAATTGATATCATGGTTTCGGCAAATCTTATATTTACCAATCACTACAAAACAATACAATATGCATTACGGGTTTTTTTTAAAGGGGTAGATTGGTACGGAATGTGTTAAAAGTAGCATGAGACCGTCACTTTAATACACCTAACCTGAATATCCGTTGCCGTTGTCCCGTGGGTTTTAACGGGGCCTTATACTCCATATACCATAGTCCACGGGGTAAGTTGGACTCCTCTCTTATACACTGGCACATTCTGTACCAAGGTACAAACAACTGTGTTAACATAATAATCATACATTATACCAGATATATTCTCTTTACCTGTTCAGTATATTTCTATCTCTCTTTGGGACTTACCGAGCGATTGTTCGCCGACGATATGCATTATCTATTCTTTCTTTGGAATGTTGTCAGGAGGACCCGACTCTTTAGAGATTGAGCCCAGCTCAGAAGACTTGGAGCAGTTTGTAGAAGACCCAGAGTTTTAGTCACTTGTATATACCTTTACTTTCAGGTCATGCCATTGTTTAGGCATTGCTTTCCGCATTGTATTTACTTTCCAGTTGTATTGTAAAGAATATTTAATAAATAAAAAGTTGCTGTTCATTTAAATCTCATGTCATTCTTGTGTACATTTATATTATATTGCTTATTTACGCTTAACGTGTTTACTTCTGAGTAAATACATCGCGTGCCTCGTTGCGTCTCCTTATCCGTATACCGGGAAGCGGGGCATGACAGGTTTTGTTGGCGGCCCATGCAGGTCAGTTCTGCATGGAAACCTAAGCAATATATCACAAGAATCAGCAACTAAACATTCTTTATATTTCTATTCCTTGAATTCAATCCTAACCCTATTTTTCTTTCAAGGTTATGGATTCCTCGAACAATACGAGCACCAACATGAATGGAAATACTCCACCACCACCTCTTTCACTTACGCCTACCGTTGAAGCTCCGATCAACGAGCAGACGGTACTGCTCGTGGCAATAAAGTGCCTCTTGGAGGGACAGCAGCAACAGACTGCTATACTCATGAACCGTCCAGAAGCAGAAGCATCTGGAGTGAAGCAATTTCGGGCACTGCATCCGAAGTAATGTTTTGGGAAAGAGAACCCTTGGAAGCTGAAGAATGGGCTCAGTCGATTGAAGACGATCTGGCAGCAGCACAAGTGCCATACATTTCTTGGGTAAGGGTTTCGAAATTGCAACTTACCGATAACGCCCAAGTATGGCAGAAGGCGGAAAAAGCCGTCTTTCTCAGCCGATCGAATGGAGGATTTTTCATGAGATATTCGACGCGAAATATTTTCCCGAGACTGCCCGATTCGATATGAAGCAGCAATTCATCCACTTACAACAAGGTTCGATGTGGACCAAATCTGTGGATGAGTATGACGCTGAATTCACCATGTTAAGCATGTAAGATATGTCTTAAATATTCGAATTTCTATTATCACATACTACACAGCTAACACAAGATCATAACAGGTTCATGGCATACTTAATACCGACTGATGAGATCAGGGTTAGACGATTTCAGCAAGGGTTGGACTAGGAAATCCAAGCTGCTCTAGCTACAGGGGATTTCCCAACCCACGACTTAGCTTTGTAGGCTGCCCGTCGATACGGGGCAATCGTAAAGAAGAAGGGCAGACCTCAATCTGCCGGTATGAAACGTCCCGCTACTCAGATAGCAGGAGGAGTCTCTTCTAGGACACCATTTATACCCAGAAGAATAGGAGTACCATTCAACCGGCCCGGTCCAGACTTTTGTTTCTACTGCAAAAGAAATGGATACCCGGCGAAGGATTGCAGGTGTGCTAATCGCCTATGCTTAGTCTGTGGCTCATCCACACATGATATTGGATCTTGTCCTCACAGACTCAATCAGAATCAGGCACCCAGACCAGCAATCACTTATCCGCAGCGGCCAGCTATCCAGGAACCTGCTCCATTCCTTGCTCTCCCAGTTCCACCTCCTCGTGGATCCACTGCACCTCCTTCTCGTCAGTTCCATCAAGCACAAAGGATCCAACCTCAGGGACAGAGGAACGGACAGAGGAATGCACCTCCCGCAAGGAGGAATGTACTTAGGCGTCAGGCTTTCACAATGACTATGGAAGAAGCTGAAACCACTGGCCAAGTCATCACTGGTAACTTCCTATCTTTCAAATCTGTTCAATACTTGTTTACATCCATATAATCTTTTCCATACCTATACATGTCCCACATAACTTAGGTATAATTTTTGTAGCCCCACTTCCTGCACTAGCACTCTTCGATACTGGAGCATCTCATTGCTTTATATCACAACGGTTTGTCCGAACTCATGCGATTCCAGTTACACCACTCATATCAAATTGGAATGTCAGTTCAGAGAACAGCGTTCTAAAGGCAATAATGGGATATGACTTGTGTCCAATGGTCGTCTGCAGCAGAGAATTTTATGCTGACTTCAAGGTGCTAGACATACCGAATTTCGATGTAGTTTTGGGTATGGATTGGCTAGGAACTTTCTACACTACCATCGACTATCGTCAAAGGAGGGTAGTATTAGAGAGTTCAGAGCATCCGGTCTTCTATTTCAAAAGTGGAGACCGTACCCTGGAGCCTAGCACATACAAGGCAAAATCGAAGAAGGTAGTGATTGCAACTCTACAGGTGGGAGAAAACAAGATAGAGGTAGTTCGAGAGTTCGATGATGTATTTACTGAAGACATATCAGGTTTACCTCCTGATCGAGCTCTTGAATTTGGAATTGATTTGGTACCTGTAGCATAACCGGTGATCAAAGCACCATACCGATTAAGTCTTGAAGGTTTGAAGGAGATCCGTACTCAGCTGGTCGAACTTCTGCAGAAAGGAGGGATTCGTCCCAGTACTTCAAGTTGGGGATCTCTAGTTTTTCTTGTGAAGAAGAAGGAAGGTTCATACAGAATGTGCATTGATTATAGAGCTTTGAACGAAGTCACGATAAAGAACAAGTATCCACTATCGCGAATCGACAATCTATTCGATCGGTTTAGTGGGTCTTGCGTTTTCTACAAATTAGATCTTCGTTCGGGTTATCACCAGGTGAAGGTCAAAGAGTCTGATATTCCGAAGACGGCATTCAGGACTTGCTATAGACATTATGAGTTTCTCGTGATGCCATTTGGAGTGACCAATGCACCAGCCATATTCATGAATCTAATGAATCAAGTTTTCTGAGAATACCTAGACAGGTTCGTTGTCATATTCATTGATGACATCCTGGTGTATTCTAAGAATCGGAAAGAGCACGATGAACATTTACGAATTATCCTGAAGACTTTGCGACAGCATCAACTCTATGCCAAGTACAGCAAGCGCGAGTTTTGGCTAGAATAAGTCGGATTTTTCAGACATATCATTTCAGGTGAAGGAATCTCTGTGGATCCAGCTAAAATATCCGCAGTAAGCGAATGGCTGACACCAAAGACAGTGAAAGACATTCGAAATTTCTTAGGATTAGCGGGATACTACCGAAGATTTATTGAAGTATTTTCGAAGATTGCAACACCCTTGACCAAGCTCACATGTAAAGATGAAGAATTCGTGTGGTCAGAAGCATGCGAACAAGATTTCGTAGAACTCAAGTCAAGATAGACAATAACGCCTATTCTCGTAATACCAGACCAATCTGGAGGTTTCGTAGTGCATTGCGATGCATTCGGTAAAGGATTAGGATGTGTTCTACACCAGCACGGTAAAGTTGTAGCTTATGCATCAAGACAGCTGAAAATTCATGAGCGCAACTATCCGATGCATGATCTGGAGTTGGCAGCCGTTATCTTTGCACTCAAGATTTGGTGTCATTATCTTCTTGGAGAACGGGTAGATATCTACACAGACCACAAAATTCTGAAGTATGTATTTACTCAGAAAGAGTTGAATATGCGGCAGAGAAGATGGTTAGAATTTATGGCGGACTTCGACATCAACCTACAATATCATCCAGGGAATGTGAATGTAGTACCTGATGCACTTAGTCGTCAACCACTATCAATGAATCTCACCCCACAGTGGAAGCTAGAGAAAGATTCTCATCAGATGGAGATAGAAGTGATCATGCCAGGTAACGCTTCAAGTTTGATGAACTTACAAGTTCAGTCTACAATTGTCAGTCAGATCAAAGCAGCTCAAACAAGTAATGCCAAGTTGCAAAAGATCAAAGAAAGTGGACTTCGAACAGACTTCATCATTCATGAAGACGGATTTTTGAGATACAGAAGCAGATTGTGTGTACCACAAGGTCTTGTTCGGGAAGAGTTGATGAAAGAAGCTCACAGCTCCCCATACTCAGTACACCCTGGTGGTACAAAGATTTACAAAGATCTACGGCAACATTACTGGTGGCATGGAATGAAGCGTGAAGTAGCCAGAAGCGTCTCTAAATGTTTGGTGTGTCAGCAAGTGAAAGCTGAACATCACAGGACTGCTGGTTTACTTCAACTGTTACTTGTCCCAGAATGGAATTTCGTGACTGATCTTCCTTGCAGCATGAAAGATAACGATACTGTATGGGTTATTGTTGATCGACTCACAAAGTCGGCTCATTTCATCCCATTTCGAGTTGGCCAATCTACTGAGACACTAACAAAGAAGTATATGGAGGTAAGTTTGAATCTAAGTAAGATTTAACTTTTCATTATGTACTATCTCTGATACCCATGAACTCATGCAAGAGATCATGAGATTACATGGAGTACCGGTTTGCATTGCTCCTATTGTGACACCAGATTCCGATCGCAGTTTTGGCAGAGTCTGCAAGCTAGCTTAGGAACGAGTCTGAACTTTAGCACAGCTTATCATCCACAAATAGATGGTCAGTCTAAGTGAATAATTCAGATTCTTGAAGATATGCTAAGAGCTTGTATGCTAGACTTCGGAGGATCTTGGGAAGATCACCTACATCTTATGGAGTTTTCATACAACAACAGCTACCAAGCGAGTATTGAATTGGCACCGTTTGCAGTGCTCTATGGAAGGAAGTGTCGTTCACCATTAAGTTAAGACGACATCGGAGATAGGGAACTCCTTGGAACTGAGATGATAGTGGCGACTTTAGATGTAGTTCGCACTATTAGAGAACGAATGCGCATAGCCCAAGACCGACAGAAGTACTGGGCTGATGCAAAGCGTCGTCACTTGGAGTTCCAACTGGGAGATCATGTCTTTCTAAAGATCTCTCCAAACCGTGGAGTGATTCACTTTGGAAAGAGGGTAAGTTAAATCCAAGATACATTGGACCGTTCGACATACTCGAACGAGTCGGAGAAGTGGCATATCGCTTGGCACTTCCACCCTTATTGGAAGGAGTGCACAACGTGTTCCACATATCCCAGCTCAGAAGGTATATGAGTGACCCCAGTCACATTCTTGATCACTCCGAGCTCACGGTACAAACAGACCTATCTTGTGAGCAACAACCCGTTAAAATTATGGATAGAAAGGTAAAGTCACTTAGAAATAAGAAAGTAAACTTGGTTCGAGTGATGTGGAGGAAAGACTCACCAGGAGAATCAACGTGGGAAAAAGAAGAGGACATGCGTGCAAGATACCATTTCTTATTTGTAAATTATTCCTTAAATATTTATAAATTTCAAGGACGAAATTTTTGTAAGGAGGGTAGAATATAACAACTCTGTTTATAATGTACAAAATTTGTTTAAAGTTAATGTAATAAATGGAGTATTACAACCCTGAGTATGCTATAAGTATTTGAATTGTTTTATAACAGCAAGAAGCAACTTATAGCTCATTGGTAAAGCCTTGTACTGCTGTGACGTAGCCCCTGTGTTCGAATCCCCTTAGTCACATATTATTTTTGCTGATTTTTCTTTTAAACATTTTGGAAGCCCAAAAGTTTACACGTGTAATATACGTAAAAATGAAAAGTCATTGAAATCAAACATGTGCACTGAGTTATATGAAACGATCCCGACACGTGGCACAAATCCCACACCCCATCTCCAACAGTGGACCGGCGAGATTTTCCAAAAGGCTGGCTCTATCGGTTTTCTCCGTAGGTAATTCCCCTATCTTTCGAACCCTAACCCTTGGCCTCCCCCACTACCCTAGTTCTGTTTGTTTTTCCTGCACATTAACAGAGAATTAAAAATGAGCTTTTAATCCAATGTTTAATGCATTTTTAATTCTCATTTTAATTCCCTAAACCCTAATTCTATCTTATAAATACCACACCATACCCTAACCCTCTCCATTCTGAAATCTATCATCAAAAGTCTCAAAATTTTCCAAGTCAAATAAGGTGTACAAGTATGGTTAGCCCAAGGCCATCTTCCAGCGGCGACTTGGAACAAATCCGGCAACACTGCGACTCCACGACACTTTCAAACCCTTCCCATACCTCCTCTCTCTCTTTTTATCTAGTAAGTCCCTTCTTTTCTCCTCTTTTCTCTATTAAATAATTTCTCTTTTCAAATGACGCCGGTAAGTGGAGTTAACCGACTTTTAAATTCTATTCTCTTTAAAATAACAATTTTTATTAGGAAACTCATATCCAAATTATTAAATCTTGCTTATTAAACATTAACTAAAATTTAGAAACCAATTTCACCATAAAACTCCATGTAAAACCATGTTTATTACACTTTTACAGTTTAATATCATAAAATTTACTTACGACACTATTTCATATATTTGCTCATATTACCTTTAGAAAACTCACGAGATAATGACCTACCTCATAACAACACTCATCATGACATAGCACGGTAGCATCTTTATTATATTTTGGGATAACTGCAATTTTACAACAAAATACCTTAAACTAATAAAATCGTATTCTTTATGATTGTTTTAAATTAAATTCCTTGCAATTAAACCTTTACAACCCATTTTGGGGAACCCGATTTGGATGGTGTGGGTTTTCGCACATCCTCGGTACTAGTAGAGCGAGATACAGACCCCCTCACAGAGTATCCGATCTCGATGGAATTTTTATTATAATTTTTAAGAAAACGAGATTTCTATTTAATAAATAAATTTATTTTTCTATAATTATTTATAATATTATCAAATTATCTATTTTAAATACATATAATAAATTCCATGTTTTCTAAACAAAGAAATCACAAATTTCATGAATCTACCATCGCAAATCCATACAATTCTAATTTACACTAAAATACCATATACTATTCAATCTAGATTTATTTTACTAGAATACTTGATATTTAAAAATTATATCCATGAAAACCCTAAATACGATAAATAGATGCTTGAGCATTATTTTGAAAGTATACTAAACTATTTTTGATAAAATCCCCTCAAGTTTATTAATTTACAATAAGAACTCTAGTAAATATAGGTTTAAGCGGGACTAATTCTCTTGAGCCTCAGGGAGCCGGAGAAAGTGGATGCTTGCCTATTTAATGTAAAAAACTAAAACGTGGTTATCAATGGTAATTGGCTTGGAAAAAATCACAAATCCTGTCGTCCATGTGCAGCAGTTACCGATAACTCCAAAACCTAATTCAGGATTTCAATTATGTTTAAAGTGTCTGACTCAATCTAAGTCTTAATCTAATCTGAATACAATCCGAATACAATTCATTCTTAAATACAATTCGAATGCAACTCCAATACAACATGAATTCATTTATACCAGATACAATCTATATCAATATGGCTTGATTTGACCGATCCATAGATATACATTGACTTGTCTACATGACTATCCGTTATATATCCTTATCCGTTAATATGAACAATTGATATCATGATTTTGGCAAGTCTTATATTTACAAATCACTACAAAACAATACAATATGCATTACGGGTTTTTTTTAAAGGAGTAGATTGGTACGGAATGTGTTAAAAGTGGCATGAGACGGCCATTTTAATACACCTAACCTGAATATCCGTTGCCGTTGTCCCGTGCGTTTTGACGGGGCCTTGTACTCCATATATCATAGTCCACGGGGTAAGTTGGACTCCTCTCGTATACACTGGCACATTCTGTACCAAGGTACAAACAACCGCGTTAACATAATAATCATACATTATACCAGATATATTCTCTTTACCCGTTCAGTCTATTTCTATCTCTTTTTGGGACTTACTGTGCGATTGTTCGCTGACGACATTTCTTTTCTATTCTTTCTTTGGAATGTTGTCAGGAGGACCCGACTCTTTGGAGATCGAGCCAAGCTAACAAGATTTGGAGCAGTTCGTAGAAGACCCAGAGCTTTAGTCACTTGTATATACCTTTACTTTCAGTTCATACCATTGTTTAGTCATTGCTTTCCGCATCGTATTTACTTTTCAGTTGTATTGTAAAGAATATTTAATAAATAAAAAGTTGTTGTTCATTTACATCCCATGTCATTCTTGTGTACATTTATATTATATTGCTTATTTACGCTTAACGTGTTTACTTCTGAGTAAATACGTCGCATGCCTCGTCGCGTCTTCTTATCTGTACACCGGGAAGCGGGGCGTGACACTCAGTTCCGAGACTCCAAGGTTTTTTTTTAAAAAGTATAAAATGTACCGAGGGGATTAAAAGAGACAATGCACTTCAAAAAAGGAGAAATTTATTTATTAAAAGGTATTATGGGCTCCCCTGCCTTACAACAATTACGATAAAGGAGGACGAGAATTAAGGAAACATTGTCGGTGATACACCGAAGAAAGCTCCTCCAGCCGAGCCCAAGTAGCCTCGACCCACTCCTTCCGACGGTACTTGCTGACCCTAGAGGCCATGGACTCTTTGGGATCCCCGTCCGCCGAGCAATATGCGACGATCAACCTTTGATGAAAACTCTCAAGCAGAAGGTCCACCGAGCGATCCCGCCTGCTCTTCGAGATCATGGACCGTATGCATTTTGTCAAACGCCTCGTCCATTAACCACGGAGACAGTGTGCTGCACAGACTCGGGGAAGTCCTCCATATCGCGTAAATTAGCACCTGAAGCAGAGGAGATCGTCGGGGAAGTAAGCATCCACAGTGGCCCTACAAACGGCTTATCACCGCCGCGTACGTCTCCTCGGAACGATCAAGGTTATAAAAATATACGTCATTACGAGAAACGATCTCCCTGATGTTGTACACGTTGCCGATCATCTTTAGGGAATGCAAGACTAGGAAGAAACCAATATGCCTTCGGTATTTTTAGCCTCAACAAAAATCTCCCAACGGCCGAGATTTACTCGCACAACGACGCAAATCATATCGCACTTTCCCGATATGGTGCTACCACGTGTCATCTACGACGGTCGTCATTCCCGCCTATATGGGTCACAGAAGGTTGAATGACGCCCCAAGGAGATACTAGAGATAATATAGCTCTTATTACGAGGCCTCCGAGTAGATATCTGCTCGGCCCCATCCGCAGCGGTAGCTTCCTGCCCAACAAATGCTGTGGATCCAAAGCCCTCATCACGAGGCGACCGGGTAGTTTCCTGCCCAACAAACGCTGTGGATCTAAAGCCCTCCTCATGAGGCCGCTGAGCAGATTCCTGCTCATCCCCATCCGCAGCGGGAAGCTTCCTGCCTAACAAACATCGTGGATTTAAAGCCCTCCTTACGAGGCCGTCGAGCAGATTCCTGCTCAGCCCATCTGCTGCTGGTAGCTTCCTGCCCAACAAACGCTGAGGATCCAAAGCCCTCATCGTGAGGCGACCAGGTAGAATCGAGTGATGCCGACCTATTCAAACTTGGCTATCGTTCGATTCATACTCGATGCGCGATCACCCCTTGACTTCGGGGAAAGGGAGGTTACCGACCTTCCTACACTTGGCTATCGTTCGATTCATACTAGATGCGCAATCACCACCTCGACTCTAGGGAAAGCGAGGATACCGACCTTCCTACACTTGGCTATCGTTTGACTCATACTCAATGAACGATTGTCACCTAGAAAGGGTGGACACCAGCCTAACACTAGCAAGATAAAGAGACTTACGAGCTAGAAGTACTTGCAAGATGAAGAGACTCATGAGCTAAAAGTACTTGCAAGATGAAAAGACTTACGAGCTAAAGTGCTTGTAGGATGATCAGACATTTGAGCAAAAGAAAATATATACTTTATTTACGATCAAAATTATGTACAAAGGTATTGTGGGCTCTTCAGCCTTACAAAAATGCCCGGAGGCTTACAAAATTCTAAAACAAAAAAGAAGGAGAAAAAATCGTGGAAGGGGATAGCTCAGACCACCCGCTCGGCCGGGATCTCACCCTGCTCGACGCCACCATCGGGGGCCAAAATGGTGACCTCAGGGTCGGCGCTTCCGCCGACAGCCTCGTCTCCTACAGCCAGCTCGGCGCCCCCCTGCGGTGCTTCCTCTGCGAGGGGGAACTTAGCGTGGAGCTTGCTGTCGACGAACTCCGGCATAGATTTCTTGACGGCATCAAGGTCATTGTGCCACCTGACGGCCAAGGATTCAGTAGGATCAAGGTAAAACTGATCAGACACCTTGTATTCCTTTACGGCCTTCGCCGTCCGGCTCTCAGCAAGTTTCGCCGCGTCTAAAGCCGCCCGGGTATCCTTCTTGATGGCGTCCCTCGAACTTTTTCATAGCTTCGTAGAGGCCGTTCGTCTCCTCCATCTTGGCTTGGATAGTCCGGTTGGACTCGTCTAGAAGCCGATAGGACTCCTTCAGCTTTGAGATCGTTAGCCCTTCGGTGACCAATCTCAAGTTAAGGAGGGCCGCCTTCTCCTCTGCTTGCTGCAATTGAAGACGAAGCTCTTCCTTCCACGAGGAGGATTTTCCCGCCTTATTCATCGCCGGCGCTATTTCCTCGGACTCCATGGCGACGAGGAAAGCATAATACTGAAAGACCTGAGGAAAACAACAAGCGTGTTAAAAAGCTAAAACCGAGGAAATAAAACTTAAGAAATTTTCGAAGAAAGCTAGATACCAACCTGAACCGCCTCCTGCGCTATTGCGGCCACCTGAGCCTTCATGATGCCCTGGGGAATCTTATGCCTGGCTGCCATCTAAATGTCCGCCAGTAAGCTAACGGCCAAAGATAACCCTGAGGGCACCTCAATGCAGAAGTTGCCCTCCTGAACTTGGATCCCGGTAGGGGGTGGCCAAGAGACTACCTGCTTCTGTCCCTTGAGGGGGAATTCCTCGGCGGGGGGAGACTCCTCCTCCTTTGCCCGGGGCACTGGGTCCCGCATGTGCTTCTGACCCTCCTCCCCCCCATGCGCGGCGATCCTTCGGGACTGGTGGTGCTGCGGAAGGCTTGGACGGAGGATTTTTCCTCAGGGCCGCGCTTGGACCCATTCGGGACGAGCTTGCGCCACTGGTCTATCTTCTTTGGGTCTTGGCAGCTACGATTTTTGATCAGTCCATGGGCTCTACAAAAAAAGAACATACAGGAGAAAAGATCAGCGAAGTGGAAACGACAAAGAAAATTTAGCAAAGTCTAAGCAGACCGTCAAAAACACTAACTTACCCAAAAAACGCGCAAGACTGAGCCCAGCCCAGCTCAGTACCTGCTCGGAAAGAAGGACATTAGTCTGCTAGATCGATTCTGTAACAACTCCAATTTCAATGTACAGAAAAATAGTTTAAAAGTTAATGTACAAATGAGGTATTTGCAATTCTGTGTATACAATAAGTATTTATTTTGCTTTTGAACAGCAAGAAAGCACTTGCAGCTCATTGGTAAAGCCTTGCACTGCTGTGACGTAGCTCCTGTGATCGAAACATTACTTTTTATTTATTTTTCTTTTAATCTTTTAGAAACCCAAGAGTTTGCATGTGCACTGCATGTAAAATGAAGAGTCACACTTAAAACAAATATGTGCAAATTAGTATTCAGACCGACAGGGACACGTGGCCTTAATCTAAGCCCCCACCTCAATGATTGGACCGACAAGATTACGTTACAGGCCGGTGCCGCCGGTTTTTGTTGGCCCAAACCCAAATTTTTTTGTAAACCCAACCCTTGGACTCCCCCCTTAACTCCAGTATTGTTTGTTTTCTCTGCACATTTCTAGAGAATTAAAAACACCTTTAAATCCCATTTTAATGCAAATTTTAATGCATTTCTTTCAACCCTACCCTAATTTTCCCTATAAATACCACACTCCATTTCCACACACACCCCTCACTCAGAAATTTCCTATAAAAACTCTACTACATTCCCAAGTCCCAATAGTGTGCAAGTGGAGTTAGCGAAGGGCAAAGTTCCGGCGACGTTCCAAGGAATTCTCGGCGACGAAACGACGCCCCGACACCTTCGTAGTTCTCTCTTCACCCCTCTAGTTCAAAAGCTAGTAAGTCCCCTCTCCTCTTTCTTCTTCTTCTATATAAATATTCATTTCTAAAACCCGACGGAAGCAGAGTTAATCCGACTTCCGATTCGGTTTTTCTTCAAAATTCAATTTTTCTTAATCCAAAACATACCATACTCTCACATATTGTTTATCGAACATTAATAAATCTATTAAAATAAGTTTCACCTTAAAAGATTCATTTTTGTAACTTTTATCGCAATTTTTCATAAATATACCACATACTTATAATTCAACATAAATTATCATAATTCCTTACTATACCTTAGATAGTTTAAGAGGTAATGACCTACCACATCACGACACACATCTCTAGTATAGCACGATGAAGTTTGGGATAATAGAATACGATAAAATACGACTTTACAAATAAATAGCCTAAACTTACAAAATTGTTTTCTATAAAACGATATATTAAAAATTTCCATGCAATTACACATCTACAACCCATTTTGGGGACCCCGTTCGGGATGGTGCGGATTATCGCATATCCTCGGGCTTAGTAGAGTGAGATGCAGACCTCCGAAATGAGCATTCGATCTCGATAGAATTTTTATACATTTTTCTTTAGAAAATGAGACTCCTATAAGAAAATAAATAAAATTTATTTTCATTAAATATAAATATATATATATATATATATTATCAAAATATCTATTTTAATTATATAAATATTCCAAGTTTTCTAAATCAAAGGAATCACTATTACATGAAAATACCATCCAAATACAAAACAGTACCGATATT
Source organism: Agapanthus africanus (assembly GCA_030015575.1). NCBI lineage: Eukaryota > Viridiplantae > Streptophyta > Magnoliopsida > Asparagales > Amaryllidaceae > Agapanthus > Agapanthus africanus. The sequence continues at coordinate 22,760,642 of CM057346.1, forward strand.
TCAATAAAATACCATATACTATGAAAACTAGGTTCTACTCACTAGAAATTTCACATTTATAAAATATACATATATGAAAACCCTAAAGACAACAATTAAATACTTGAGCTGTATTTTAAAAATTATATCAAACTATTTTTACATAAAACCCCTCAAGTTATGTTAAATTACAATAAGGACCCTAGTAAATACAGGTTTAAGCGGGACCAGTCTCTTGAGTATCAGGGAGTCGGAGATATGGGTGCTTGACTATTTAAGATAGACAATCTAACAAACGATGTTATCAACACGGTAATTTTCTTGGAAAAAGACACAAATCTTGCCGTCCATGTGCAGCAGTTACCGATAATATCAAAACTAATTCAAGACTTCAATTTCTTTTCAAAGTGTCTGATTCAGACCGAGTCTCAATCTAATCAATCTGACTTGAATACGATTCAAGTACAATACAACCATTCAATATGAATCCGTCTGTACAATCTATTTCAATATATAACTTGTAACATCCCTAAACTTTCTGTACAAATTTTTTTCAAAAATGCAGAAATGGGTACTTTTGCCTGAGCACAACTTATAAGTTTGTTTTGCTTTTGAATAGCAAGAAAGAGTTTGTAGCTCATTGGTAATACCTTGCACTGCTGAGCCAAAACACCAGAGTTCAAATCCCATCAACCACATTATTTTTTGTTAGTTTTCTTTTAATCTTTTTAGAACCCCAAGAGTCTACACGTGCATAACTCATAAAAACCAAGAGTCACATATAAAAAAAGAGTCAACGAGGTAGACCAAGAGACAAACGACATGTGGCGACGACCCCAGCCCTGACTTGGCCGGCGCCGCCGGTCCGACTCGGGCCAAACTCCGATTTTCTTCAACTACTGTGACCTTTGGCCTACCCCCATTAACCCTGTACTATTTAAAATCTCTGCACATTTACAGAGAATTAAAACACCCATTTTTATTTTTTTAAATGCAAAATTAAATAAAATTTTTATCATACCTTTTCATCCATCCTGAACCCTAGTTTTTCCTATAAATACCCACTCAATTTTTTACACCCTTCACACTGAAATTCCTATCCAACTCTCAAGAAAATTCTCTTGACTTTTGTGTACAAGTGGAGTTAGCGAAGGGAGAACCTCCGACGAACTTTTGACGACGATTCAAAGAGATTCTGGCGACGAAACGACGCACCGGCGCCTCCCACTTCTTCCTTTTCCTCTTCTCTACCCTACAATTCCATAAGTCCCTCCTCTCTCTTCTCTTTTCTAATCTAAAAACTTGTATTTCTAAAACCTGACGGAAGTGGAGTTAATCTGACTTCCGATTCGGTTTTCTTTAAAAAGTTTCAATTTTCTTAAATACAACCATAACAAACCATCACATCATGATCATTAAACATTAACAAAATATATTGACAAGTTTCATATCAAAGAATTCCTATTTTACTTTTTATCGCAATTTTACAGAAAATACCATATAGTTTAGTTTTGAGATAAAACATCATTACCCCTTGCTATATCTTTAGATAGTTCACGAGGTAATGACCTACCTCCTCACAACACTCATATGTAACATAGCACGATGATCTTTGGAAACATAGTTTTGGGAAAATACGATTTTACACAAAACTACCTCAAACTTATAAAACATTTTTCTACAAGATATGTATTTTTAACAAATCTTTGAAATGTGCCGCTACAACCCATTTCGGGGAACCCGTTCAGGATGGAGCGGATTATCTCACATCCTCGGGCTTAGTAGTGCGAGATACAGACCTCCGCAAGGAGCATAACGTCTCGAAAGATTTAAAAATACAATTTTCTTTAGAAAATGTGATTTCTATTATAAATAAAACTTATATTTTTAATAAATAAATATATATGTAATTAATATCAAAATATATATTTTTAATATTTATAATATTCCACATTTGCAAAATTCAAGTCAAACATCTCATTTACAAGAAAATACCACACAAATTCCAATATTACAAATAAATATCATATATTATGAAAAATAAGTTTTATTCACTTGAAATGTCACAATGATAAAATATACATCAATGAAAACTTTAAAGATGATAATAAAATACTTGAGGTGTATTTTGAAAATTATACAAAATTATTTTTACATAAAACCCCCTCAAGTTATACTAAATTACAATAAGTACCCTAGTAAACATAGGTTTAAGCGGGACCAGTCTCTTGAGCCTCAGAAAATCGGAGATATGGGTGCTTGCCTATTTAAGGTAGACAACTTAACAAACGGCGTTATCAACACGGTAATTGTCTTTGAAAAAACACAAATCCTGCCATCTATGTGCAGCGGTTACTGATAACACCAAAATCTAATTCAGAATTCAATTTCTTTTTTAATTGTCTGACTCGGACTGAGTCTCAATATAATTAATCTGACTTGAATAAGATTCAAGTATAAAACTACATTACAATATGAATCCATGAATCCGTATTGTTGGGGTAAAAATTTACATCTCGTTTGACCAAGTCAAAATCAAAGTCAACCCCAAGCCAAATGGGACCAAACCCAGGTCAAGTGGGCCAATGCCCGAGTCAAGCCCGAACATAAAGCGGTCGACCTCCCCCATGCCAAAATAAAAATTTTGTAATAAATAATTTTGGTGTATTTATTTTATTTTATTTTATGAATAAATGTAAGAAAAATGGGCATAAAGCCAAATTTTTGTAAAGCCCATAACTTATGTGCAAAAGAAATGAGCACACGAGACATGGGATGGGAAAAATACCATTTTGTAAAGCGCTAAGGGGCTCTGTGTAAATGTGTAAGTCTATATAAGGCAACATGATGATGAATAAAGGGGACACTTTTCATTCTCTAAAAAAACTTTAGGGTTTTTTGTGCCTCCTTCTCCTTCCTCAAGGTTCTAAACCTTCTTCCCATTTTCAATTAAATCAAGAGTTTTACTCTTCCTTTTCCAAAAATAAATAGTTTTCCACCACAAAACCCACCAAAGGGAACTCGGATCTTCTATTAGATCTCAAAAAGGGGAGATTTTTAAATCTCACCCCCTCTTGTTCTCCAAGATCCGGCCGACAGAAGAGGAAGAAGGAGACACATCTCCAGAGATCCCATTTTGGGAAAGATCCAAGGCCTAAGGGAGAAGAAAGGGGTCCCCTAGAGAATTTACAAGGATTTCTTGGAGTTTAACTCCATAAATCAAAGTTCCTGGGAGTTTAACTCCATAAAAAAAGAAGAAGGAAAAATTCTTTCTTGTCAGGAGTTCAACTCCAAAAGTCAAATCGGGAGCATAACTCCCAGTGCAGGGACCAAGTCCCTTCTTTGCTGACGCCATGCGCCCGCATGCCAGACACGTGGGGTGTTGGCGCTCTGCCCCACGCGTCCTTTAGACGCTTTTCCCCTTTCATTTACACACACACACATACTCCACATCACTGTCCCCGTTAGAAAAAATTTCTAACGGGGCACTGCCCCGCATCTTACAAGGGGGCTGCTAGCCTCCTTGAACCCCAGCCCGCTATCCGGGTAGCGGGGCTCCTGTAAAAACTCTGCGGGGCCCCCGATATATCCAAAACCCCTTCAAAACACAACACTGCACATTAAATTCGCATGACCTGTTTGACCCGTCAATCGGAGGTTCTTTCGCTCCAAAGGCGAGAGGTAATTAACGGCAGCTTAGTCCGCGGCTGCCGAAGATTCGGATCCCCACAATCAATAAACCCCAGCCTACCCTAGGCAGGGGGAATCTGTAGTACGCCTGAAAAGTGCACGCGTATTCTCATCTCAATAGGGTAACGAAAAACACCCTACACCTATAATCAATCTGTTCAATCTATCAATCTATACAACTTGACTAAACCGAACCATGGATATACATCCATCTACATGATTCTCTAGTTACATCCATTTACCGATATCATGGTTTCGGCAAGTCATCCATCTATACAATTCAAATTACAAGACAATACAATACAAACAATACAATCAAGACATCGCGGGGTTTAAGGGATAGATTGGTACGGAAGGTGTTAGAAGTGGCATGAGACTGTAACCATTAAGACACCTAAGCTGAATTCAATTGCCGTTGTTCCGGGTTTTATCACGGAGCCTTGTACTTTCCGTCCACCTTAGTCTTTGGTCTACAGAGACTCATCTCGTATACACTGGTCTCTTCTGTACCAAGCTACAAATAACAGCGTTAACACTAAATACAATATTATAATAATATAATACAATTTTAAAAGCTACACACACACTCTCTCTCTCTCTTCGTCTATTCTACTTCTCCCTTATCTTTGGGACTTACCGAGCGATTGTTCGCTGACGACATTCCTTCTCTTTCTTCTTTGGAATGTTGTCAGGTGGATCGGACCTTTAGGAGATTGAGCCTACCAGCGAGGATTTAGAACAGCTAGCTTTCGACCCGGAGCTCTAGATTCCTTGTACACATTTACATTCTATATTTTCTATTTCTGTTATGCCACTGTTTAGGCATTGCTTTTCATTCCATGTATTTATCTTTTCAGATGTATTGTAAAAATAATGTTAATAAATAAAGTTGTTGTTCATTACATTTGTCTCTTGTGTATTTTACTTATATTGCTTAGATATGCTTAGCGTGTTTACTTCAGAGTAAATACATAGCGGCCTAGTCGCGTCCCCTTCGCCGTACACCGGAAAGCAGGGCGTGGCATAACTTGACCGAACCGAACCATGGATATACAACCATCTACATGATTCTCCAGTTACATCCATTACTGATATAATGGTTTTGGTAAGTCATCCATCTATATAACAAACAATACAAACAATACAATCAAGATATCGCGGGGTTTATAAGGGGTAGATTGGTACAGAAGGTGTTAAAATTGGCACGAGATTGTAACCATAATACATCTAACCTGAATCTCCATTGCCATTGTACCGTGGCTGAACGGTTTCTTGTGCTCCGTATACCTTAGTCTCCGGAATAGTGGGACTTCTCTCGTATACACTGGCATTTTCTGTACCAAGTTACAAACTACAACGTTAACAATATAATACAACTTTAAAAATTACATTCTCTTTCTGCCTATTATGTCTATATCTATTCTTTGGGACTTACCAAGCGATTGTTCGCTGACGACATTCATTTTCTTCTTCTTTTTGGAATGTTGTCAGGTGGATCGGATCTTCTGGAGACTGAGCCCACCAGCGAGAATTTGGATCAGATATCCTTTGAACCGGAGCTCTAGTCTACTTATACATTTCATTTTCATTTCTGTTATGTCATTGTTTAGGCATTGCTTTCATTCTATTTATTTTCATTTCAGTTGTATTGTAAAATAATGTTTAATAAATAAAGTTGCTGTTCATTTACATCTTTTCTCTTGTGTACTTTACTTTATATTGCTTAGATACGCTTAGCGTGTTTACATCTGAGTAAATACGTCACGTGACCCATCGCGTCTTCTGCCCGTACACTGGGAAGCGGGACGTGACAGATTCCCACCGGGACACCACATTCGCCTCGGGGAAGGTCGACTACTTCGCCCTTGGGCAGTCGGCCCTGTGCCACTGTATAGGCACAGGCCAATCTTCGCCCTTCGGTGGCCCGACGAAGACGTACTTTTCCTTCCATTCATGGATGGAGAAGGGACGACCACTACCCTGACCCGGCCACCCCACCCTTACGTTTTTAAACGAAAAGTACACCTAGATCGGCTCTTCCTTATTGGTACTGGGGTGATTTTTATAATAAAGAAAAGACAAGAGAAGGGTCAAACTGAAGGGGATCCGATCAAATTTTAACCGGACCAGAAACCTGAAGAGGATCCTCCACGAGTTCGTCGCTACCTGGCTAGGGGCAAGACGGAAGTAATGAAGCACCACATGAACCTCGGGTGAGAAGGGCAGACGCATTCCTGCCCAGAATGCTTCCAGATACAGAGCAATCTCCTTGCTCCACACCTGGTCTGCCTGCTCATCCTTTCTGGCTAAACGGAGTGAATAGTTAGAGGGGATATGGAATCGAGTTCGGATGTCGGATAGCTCGTCCATATGATTCAAGATGGAGGGCGCATCGTGGGCGTTCCCAATGCGCATCTTGGGAGCCCTTGTCACCGCCCGACGGCGAGTGACAAGGGCGGCCCTGACTCTAGTGGGCGAGCCCGACGCAGAAGACGCGGTAGAAGAAGAACTCTCTCGGCTATCTGAAGCCAAAGAGGAGGAAGACCCACTGGACTTGGCCCCAACAACCGGAGCCTCATCGTCCGATTCTATCCTTACTACATCTAAATGTTGGAGATAGTGCCCTCAGAGTCAATTATTGGATCACAGGCACATGATTGCGATGATTGAGGGAGGACCTATCCCGGTAGGACAGTCTTACTCGAGATGATAGTATGCTATCTGGTTTACCTTTATCATCGTGTACTTCTTTAGGCGACCTGACAGGTCGCTATTACACGTTGATAGAACCCTAGGATTCTTGCTTGATTGCCAGCAGTATGAGGGCGATCATATATATGGGAGCTGGTAGTCTATAAGCACATCCTTAAAAGGTCCCTAGTCGTGGGAGTTTCGAGACAGGGCATCGATTCTCCAGAGTAGACTAGTGTATACAGTCGAGACCCCGACGAGGGGCGGTGGCCGGTCTCACAAGCCACTGGTGTCAGTTGGTTCACCTAAGATGTATACAGGTGTTCATTGGGTTATGAGTACACCGGACAGGACTCGCCGGGAACATGCTAGTTGGTCTTATACTTGACGTCAGATAGCAGTTCCCTGGTGACATGTGTACAGGTTAGTTCATCGACCTGGGGATCGTCATTTGTCTCGTGTGAGTTCCCACTGTACTTTAATTACTACCTTACCATGCTCAAAGGAGACGTGCAAACAGGTTTTAGTTGGGTACAGTCCCGAGCCACATGGAGGCAGTGAGCGTATCTTCAGGGGTTCGTCTCTCCCGGTATTGGGGGTGAGGTCGCGCTGTGTCTAGGAGAGCCATTACACGAAGTCCTTGGCTAAGGCAGGAGATTTACTGGTAGATATTCCAGTAGTATCTCAGGGTGTTCTGGGCTTCACTCCGACACGACTTGTACCGCTTTTGGGGGTCTGACTTTTACCAACCTCCTAGGCCCGCCATGCGATGCTCATAGACGAACGGACCGGACTGTACGGATATTGTCACTGACTGGCTCAGTAGGGTGTCAGGATGAGTTCGCTCATCGACGTCCTTTTTGGTCGATAGCTGGTGGCCCGTCACGTATTGGCTTATACCTCTGACGTGCTAGTGGTTAAATCCACATCCATAGTATTGACGAGTCTATAGAGTCCACCACACTTACAGTTACTCAAGCTTTCGGGCGAAACGCTGTAGAGGCCGTATGGAGATATGGCAGGGTCCGATCAGATACGTACGGTATTGCACGGATCAGGATCGGACGGTTAGTACTAGAGGCTGTATGGATATATGGCAGGGTTCGATCAGATACGTGCGGTATTGCACGGATCAGGATCGGACGGGTATTACTAGCCGGCTTTGGTTTAAGCCGGATCCTAGTATAGTACAGTGTAGATTTTGTCTCATTGCATTTGTATCCGGTCGGAATACAAATGCGGGTATGAATATGCAGTATCGGGGTTTTCCTGTAATTTATTACGGGACCAGTTTTCTGGAGTTGCCAGTTTGCATTCCGTTCCGGCCGGTTTTCCTTTGTTTTTTCCCGGCCGGACTTTTCCGATGGAGGGGGTTATTTGCAAGTTTGCAAATAACATATTGTGGAGGGGTTTCTTGCATATGGATTGATTATGAAAGCATCTTTTGATACCATTCTTTTCTATCATCATTTTCTTGCTTTATGTTGATTTGAAGTGGATTTGATTTAGTGTGACATGGTTATCATTGCTTTGGATGTGGTCACCCTCCACCTTTTACTACACTCACCTCCCTCATGTATTATGTTTTTCCCTCCACCATTCTCAACATAAGGGGCCGGCCACATTTTTGAGGAGAGAAAGGGAGAGATTCATTTTTGAGTGTGGCACATATTTCTTCATCTCTTTTTCTTTGCAAAAGTTGTGAGCACCATATTCCCTCCTTGTTCTTTCTCTCATCACCTCCATCATGGCAACAAAACCCCAAGAGACAAATCCTACACTTATCTACAGCAAATCTTGGACGCGTCGGCTAGCCAACTTCGCGCCCGAGTTGCCTCGGTATAGAGGTGGGAGCCCGTAAAAGATGTAGGCGATGTGGTGCACTTCCGGCGATGACATGGAGACAGGACTTTCCGCGGGAGATCGGGACGATGACGAGAAGACCGGAGGACTCGGATCACTCGGTATATCTCTAACCCGTCTTGTAGTTTGCTAGGACTAGTTTAATGGCCCGATCCGGGTTTTTAGTGCGCGGTGGTGCCGGTTTGCTAGTTTGCAAAATCAAAGTTTTTCGCTTCCGCATTTGGCGTCGGATTGACGGCCGGGGCGCCGCCGTGCACTTACAGTGGTATCAGAGCCTCGCCATTAACATAGTCTAGTATTGTCTAATGTGTTTTACATTTCCGATCGAACAATTTTCCAAAAACCGTATCTTTCTTCACATCAGTTTCTGTCGAAATTTTTTGAAGTCTAAAAATTTTTCAGGTTGTAGAAAAGTGATGTAATGGATGTTCTAAGAGTTCTGTAGAAATTCGACACAGTGAGTCGACTATAGGAGCGCGGAACCGCGGCCAAAACCCCCTTTACGCCGCGGTTCCGCCGCACTATAGTGTGATCACTGCGTCAAATTTCTGCAGTTGCTTTCTGGGTTGATTGTAGGGTGTTTGGAATATTAATTTTGGGCCCAGAATTTCTTGATGTGCTACAGTAGTAATTGGGGGCCCACTTGTTAAAATTTGATCGATCGGATATTTTAAACACATTATTTCACAGTATTCACATTATATCTGCGACCGTGAATGTCACTCTATCGGTAAATCCAGTCTATCTGCTATAGCCGTTTAGACGGATTTGCGAACGTGACTTTCACGTTGATGTTCTATGTATTGCTGTGAAGTTGCGGATCGGTCGTGGGGGTAGCCTGGTTGCAGTGGTAGTACAGTTTTGTTGTATTATGTACATTTGATATTGCGGAACGAGCGTCCGACATGTGGACTGCCGTCACTGCCTGTTTGTATTATTATTTTGGGGCATGACCAGGTTGCGGTCAATGTACCCGTTGTTTGTATATTTTACTTTCTGTACTAGGATTACCCCGCGGAGGGGTGCACGGATAGCCGGATTCTATAGGGCAACGGGCCCGCATCTCATGGCATTGAGACATAGGGGGCTTCACTCTAGAATTGGCAGGCTATTCGCCGCATTCGTAGGGGGTACAGGTTGACCCGGGAGGGGTACCCAAGTTACCGGATTCCGTGAAGTGCTGGGTGGTCCATTCACGGTGCTGAAGGGGGCTGCCTCGCTTCAGGTTTTGGCGGGTAACTTGTCGCGCCCGTAGGGGTCTAGGATTTCATTGCACAGGCTATCCACACGACCAGGGGAACGTCGGGTTTCAGTAGCGGCTCTATGAAACCCGGGGATCCCAGATATCTGTATTGTTCTGTGATGCTGTACATTTCTGTGATGTTGCATTTTATCACGCCTTGAGCGAATATAATATATTGGTATATATATTAGTAGATGTTGTATATGTTTTGCATCCGCGCTAGTCCAGTCCCTGCTCTGTCGTTAGTTAGCTAACCTAACGGGTAATAACGGGACCCAGTGGCGAATGTGGATGGCATATACGTACATCAGTATATTTTCGTTCTTTATGGTGTGATCAAATGATGGGACTGCGTTGATTTGGATCAATGCAAGTTAAAAACAAACCTATTCTGATGTTGTTGGAAAACTTTTCAAAAAGCTGTTATTGCAAGGACGTTCACTTTTGTTTTGCATCGTGGTATTCAGTTGGAATACCCTGCTTCTCAGTCGACGAGGCAAGGGCCGAGATCCCTTCACCGGGAGTGACCCCTTGGACAAAAAGTTTGCGTCAGGGCAATAACTTCACTATAGCTGATTACTTTTGCTTTGCATCGTGGTATTCATTTGGAATATCCTGCACCCCATTCTACGGGGAAAGAGCCGAGATCCCTTCACCGGGAGTGACCTCTTTAGTAAAGGTTTTCGTCACTATATTTTCTAAAAAGCTATCCGTTCCTTCAACGATATCAAGTTCATTACATTAAAGGTTTTCGCCAGAAACCATCCGTAGCCCTCCGTCGTTTCATATGGGTAGTCAATAGTATTCAAGCTGTGTTTGTTGGCCAAAGTCAAGGCACAATATTTGGTAGCTGTTGGTTATTCATATGCAGCATAGATAGATGCGTTGGTTTGGAACAGTCGTACTGCCTTGTTGGCCAAAGTCAAGGGTAGGTACGGGTGGATTCAAAACAACCTGGAGAATGACGGGTAGAACTTGACATGTGACTTATAATTTGTTGGCCAAAGTCAAGGTCATAAGAGCATGGGGTGAAAATCACATCGGGAGTTTCTAAAGAAACTGAAACTTGCCAGATATGCGCATACCTTCTGGAGTGTGATACCGTGAGCGGATTCCATCACGTTATCATACGATGATAGTTGGATCCCAATTCCCACTGATGAGTTGGTTTACTCCTCGGGTGATCCCGACTAATTCTTCTTTCAGGTTTGGAGGAGAATTTGACGGTACAGTGGGAGGTTTCCAGATTAGATAAATTGTAACCATTCTGATCTAGGTTAGAGTGCACGTTGAGTGTTTCTTTTCTCTCTCTCTTTGGCAGCGACCATTGACCCGACCCTAGACTATGACTCAGTGACCAATTTAACCGAGCCTTCTTTAACACTGGCTTTTGGATTGTCAGAGTTGCAGACCTCATTGCCACTCCTGCTTTTACCCTTTTCTCCAGGACACCCGTATTACTACGAACGTCTACTTCCATTGGACAAAACCATCGTATGGTTATATACGAACTCGAAAGAATTTATTCGAGGATGGTTTCAGGTTCTGGAGGAAACGGATAGGATTATTCAGTTGTCTTTTTCTTTTACCTTCTCTCGGGTTGCGAGTACTCCTTGGTTTAGGAGATAGTACACCTATTACGCAAATTGGACAGTCTTCTTCCAAACCATAGGCAGGTGCCGACCGGTAGGGAATGAAGAAAACCAATTTTCCTAACGATGGTGTACAGAAGGTATTATGTAAAGACAAATAAAAGGATTAGAAGGAGGGCAAAGTAAATTGCGACTGCTATTCACGACTAAACCAAGTATTTCGTTACCACTCCCACTTCACCTTTGTATTTCTCCAGGACACTCCGTATCACTACGAAGATCCACAGTTTATTGGATATTCCATCGTATGGTATACGAACTCGAAAGGAACTTGTTCCAGTTCGGGGATGGATTATGGTTCAGGAGAAATAGGAATAAGGTTTATTCGGTTGTCTTTTATTTTCACCTTCTCTCGCATTGCGAGTGCTCCTAGGACTAGGATAATACACCCATTATGCTTATTGGATAGTCTTCTTCCAAACCATAGGCTGGTGCCGAACGATAGGGAAGGAAGAAAACCATTTGGCCTAAGGGGTGTGCAGAAGATAAAGACTAAAGACATATGAAGGGATTTGGAGAGATGGCAAAGAAATATACGGTTACAGTTGTGAATCTGGATAATGGAAGAGGCTTTACTAGGAATACCAAGATAACCTCATGGAACATTTTAATGTTTCAGTTTCACTGTGTACAGTTAAAGGAAAACTGATTTCCCGATTAGACACTTGCTCCAGGGTATGTATTTACCAGGCATGATTCTCATATCTGTATGGTTTTACAGATGATGAGTGTGAGTAAGTTATTGGGAATTAGGTGACCGTCCTCATTATATCGGGATTCGTTGTAATTGGTGATATTTGAGGAAGCCACTTGGGTTGTTTGCCGGTCGGCAAATATTTGGTTTTGAATATCCGTTGTTATGCACCAATTTCAAATTGATATATCTGTACGTCTATTTTTATAGAGTGAGACATACCTTTTTGAAATTATGTCTATGACATTTACCTATATCAGTGGATGGTTAGGTAAGGAGCATTGAACAACGGTGTAATTCTTCTTAACCAAAAGTACAGTTTTCAACCTACGACACACAGTGAATGAGTCATTTGACTCAAGGGACTTGTACAGAGTATTGTATATTTGTCCAGTGTCCCTTAGGACAGTGGGGTTGGTCCTCGTACTATATTCTGTTTACTTATGACTTCTCTAGTTTTTAGACATGTGTTTCGTAGATACACAGGGTCTAAGTTTTGAGGAGTTATAGGTATAAGAATAAAGTAGAGAACCAGGTATTGCAAGTATCGGGATTCTTCAAAGTGATCGAAGATGTAGATACTTGTGAATGGTATTCAGTTGATGGTAATGATTAAGAGAACTTGCTTCTCTTAAAGGTTACTCATAATTGGAAGTACTCCTAAGTTGAGTAACGCTGATCGGCCTCCTTCCATTTAGTTGACATGCACTGGAGACAACTGCATGATTTGAATCTGGTTCAACTAAATCAGTGCCTCTGTTTCTGTATTGGATATAGAACAGTTCGTATCTTAACAATGTTAAGGTACGGGGAGTTGTCCGGCTTATGCTTAAAACCAGACTCTGTATAACTCAAGGCATGTTTCTGTAATGGCTGTTTGTGGGTTGACCCAGGTTATGACGAGGGTTGACTTTCTACCATAAGAAAGATCAATAGTGATATTGATCTTGACTCGCCACAGTTTTAATAAAAATGGATTTTTTCAGAAAAAAGTAGTGGGAGTATAGTAGAACTGGAAGTGATTCCAGAACCGCAAACGATTACTGAAGATTTGACAAGAACCTAAAGATTCAATCTGGTTTGACATTCCATTGGCCACTCCGCAGATAAGGTGGGTAACTTCAGGCACCCGAGAGGTACTCCGGTAACCTCAAGGACGGTGACAGGGAAGTTCTTGTTTACCCACACTTTCCATTGCTGTTGTTCCAGGCTGTGAGACCCGGCGGGAGGATGAGTATAGCGTTGTTCTAAACTGGTTTTAGAAGTGCACGTATATATGACTCTGCCAGAAGGTTGTCATAGTCAGTGGGAGCAGCGGAAGCATTGGTGGACAGGTGGCTTATGTCTATTTATAGACTAAAGCAGAGTTGCGGAGATAGATCATCTATTTCTGATGTGACAATCATAGGTTTGACTTCGTCGGAATAGGGGATGTATCTGTTAATAAGATAGTAGGGTGTCATGTCATGGTATTTGATGACATACACAAAGTAGGAAAGGGTATTCCTATACTACGATCGGTTATACTTTAGTCGTCACACAGTAGTTTCTCCACATGGGACTTGGACATTATATCAGACATACTGGTTACTAGATCTATGGTTTTAGATCTAGATTTGGGTGGTTTCCCAATCAGGGTACTTTGACAGCATTCTAAGAGTATTTAGAATGGACGACTCCTGGCACGGTAGTGTACCTGCAGGTAATGGAGTCACCCTCTCTAAAGGTGTCTTACAGACTAAAGGGGAGAGGGATGTGCATGATTGGCAGATCACTTGCTCAGGCAATTGAGTCAATCATGAGATGTCAGGTACCACACCAGATGTTGTTCTTGCACTAGATGCAATAAGTTGATATTGATCCAATCCTAGAGAAACAGTTGGGAGCAGCTTTAGAACATAAGTAGTTTTCCCTCTGACGAGGGGCAGTATTTTGGATAGGTGGTCCAAGGCAGTACTGAGGGAGGCATGGCGCAGGACACTGATTAAGTTCAGTTGATGATACAGTCTGAGAAGTTTGGATTTGGAGTTCATTTATGAACTAGGTCCCATCAGATATCCAGACATTCTAAGACAGGTATTGCTCATTTCGGGAGATGGCCTTCTCCGCGATCTTAAGATATAGAGAGACATAGAAAGAAACTTCAAGGCGGATCCACTCACTGAGGCTATTCCTCGAACGCAATAGTTTCGCAAACGAGTTTTGTGAGACTGACAAGTAGAGGAGTTGGGTGTTCGGTATCACACGGGCTGTGAGTATGCGACATCGCAATAATTAGCCTTGAGTGCAAGTGGGAGATTGTTGGAGATAGTGCCTGATTTGAATGATTTTCGTGGATGTGTTTATCGAATCAAATAGTAAAGAAATCACAACCAAAAATATTTGACCGCAATCAAACAACGGTGTCAGTTGAAGTTAATGAATGAGTGCGGATCGTCCTCAGGGATCTCGAGATTCGTTTGTACCTTTATTTGTTTGAAATGAAATGTTAAGCAACAATAAGAGAAAACACGATTCAATTGATTGATTTGTATTCGTGTGTCACTAATCTTTTCTAAAGAATCAAGAACTATAAACAACAAGAATCGGTTTCAATGGTATTTTCCAAACGACAATCAAGAATGATAGAGAAGCTCGTAGGAATCGATAGGATCTTTAGATGTGTTGTAGTCTACAATATTTCATATTCTTGTCCTTCGAAGAATTGATGCTAGATCAATGGTTATCGACGAGAATTAGGGTTTTCTTGATGAAATTAAAGTTTCATCTCTTAACCCTTACTCTTTCGAGGATACCATTTATATTCTAGCCTCTAGCAATTTCAAGAATCGATCGGATCACCCCAATCTCGAGCGATGTTGATCAAGAAAGCATCGAGTCGAATTGGGTTGTCGATTCTTGAACTTGCTAGGGTTTACAATCTCGTGGGATTCAAGAATTGATTACAAATTTGCTACATCATCATACTAAAGATCTTCTCGGCTCCTTAACGAGCGGAGTTTTACTCGCGCATCACCACATAGACAATATTCAAGAACAGTAAAGATAACATGATGCGGAATTTTAAAGAAAACAAGAATGGAGAAAATATCACCTTTTATTTAATCAACAATTGTCAATACATTCTTTCAAGATCTACAAGAAGAAAGAAAAATTGATCGTTGACTCGGCTTCGCTCGACTCCGTGGATCGTGGATCTACTTTTGATCTCTTGCCCGATGGAAGATCGGCTCGGCTCATAAAAGGGTTGAAGGAATCTTGCTTGGCTTGCACTCAAGATCTTGAATTGTGGATGGATTTAGGGTTAGAGTTTCCTACAAGATTTCTCACTAATCTTGAGGAAGAAGAAGATGGAGAAAGAGAGAATGGCTAAGATCTAAGATGTTGAATCTTTTTCTCTCTAGGGTTTCATATATTTTCCCCCCAAGATTATCAAAGATAGAGCCTAGGGTCCTATTTATAGAACTAGGTTTAGGTTTGAATTAGACTTTCCCTCCCAAAGTTTGTTGACAAGTTTGTTGGGGTATAGCTTAGGGTTTAAGCAAGGGTTTAGGAAAGTTCTAGAAAGATTAGGGTAATTTGGGAATTTGCTGATCTGGTGAAAGTATCTGGAATTTTCTAGAAGTTTGTGTACATTTGTGATCTGAGGGCACTGAAACAGGAGTTTTGGTGAAGTTTGAGGAGCTAAGTCCCTGGGACCGCCGCGCAACCGCCGCGTGAGGTGGGGTTTGGCCGCCCTTCCGCCGCGCATTGGTGGCCTTGGGATTGGTGCTTTCTGCAGTTGCTTTGTACTGCTGTATGGGTTATTCTTTGATGTTCAGAATTGCAGTTGCCCTTCTGTATTGATACCAGATTTGCTTTCAATGAGTTTACGAGCAATTGTAATGGTCGAGCAATGTATTGATCGAGCAAGTATCTCTTTTCCTGCATAGACTTCAAAATAGGGGTTGCAAGATATAGAAAATATGCTATGTAATGTAATGCAGTTAATTTCCCTAGAATTTCCGGTTTTAAGGTCGAATACATGTAATTTGATATTTTACGACCAATTAGCTAATATGTGAATTATGAATACCGTACTCTCCTATATGTATGCAGATGACAAGGAAATTGCCGGTTAAAATATGCAGTATTTTCGACTGATCAGTGCCCTCAGAGTCAATTATTAGATCACAGGCACGTGATTGCAATGATTGAGGGATGACCTAT
Source organism: Agapanthus africanus (assembly GCA_030015575.1). Taxonomy (NCBI): domain Eukaryota; kingdom Viridiplantae; phylum Streptophyta; class Magnoliopsida; order Asparagales; family Amaryllidaceae; genus Agapanthus; species Agapanthus africanus. The sequence continues at coordinate 22,776,663 of CM057346.1, forward strand.
CCCGGTAGGACAGTCTTACTCGAGATGATAGTATGCTATCTGGTTTACCTTTATCATCGTGTACTACTTTAGGTGACCTGACAGGTCGCTATTGCATGTTGATAGAGCCCCTAGGATTCTTGCTTGACTGCCAGCAGTATGAGGGCGATCATATAAGTGAGAGCAGGAGTCTATAAGCACATCCTTAAAAGGTCCCTAGTCGTAGGAGTTTCGAGACAGGGTATCGATTCTCCAGAGTAGACTAGTGTATACAGTCGAGACCCCGACGAGGGGCGATGGCCGGTCTCACAAGCCACTGGTGTCAGTTGGTTCACCTAAGATGTATACAGGTGCTCATTGGGTTATGAGTACACCGGACAGGACTCGCCGGGAACATGCTAGTTGGTCTTATACCTGACGTCAGATAGCAGTTCCCAGGTGACATGTGTACAGGTTAGTTCATCGACCTGGGGATCGTCATTTGTCTCGTGTGAGTTCCCACTGTGCTTTGATTACTACCCTACCACGGCTCAAAGGAGTCGTGCAAACAGGTTTTAGTTGGGTACAGTCCCGAGCCACATGGAGGCAGTGAGCGGATCTTCAGGGGTTCGTTTCTCCCGGTATTGGGGGTGAGGTCGCGCTGTGTCTAGGAGAGCCATTACACGAAGTCCTTGGCCAAGGCAGGAGATTTACTGGTAGGTATTCCAGTAGTATCTCAGGGTGTTCTGGGCTACACTCCGACATGACTTGTACCGTTTTTGGGGGTCTGACTTTTACCAACCCCCTAGGCCCGACATGCGATGCTCATAGACGAACGGACCGGACTGTACGGATATTGTCACTGACAGGCTCAGTAGGGTGTCAGGATGAGTTCGCTCATCGACGTCCCTTTTCGTCAATAGCTGGTGGCCCGTCACGTATTGGCTTATACCTCTGACGTGCTAGTGGTTAAATCCACAGCCATAGTATTGACGAGTCTTTAGAGTCCACCACACTTACAGTTACTCAAGCTTTCGGGCGAAACGCTGTAGAGGCCGTATGGAGATATGGCAGGGTCCGATCAGATACGTACGGTATTGCACGGATCAGGATCGGACGGTTAGTACTAGAGGCTGTATGGATATATGGCAGGGTTCGATCAGATACGTGCGGTATTGCACGGATCAGGATCGGACGGGTATTACTAGCCGGCTTTGGTTTAAGCCGGATCCTAGTATAGTACAGTGTAGATTTTGTCTCATTGCATTTGTATCCGGTCGGAATACAAATGCGGGTATGAATATGCAGTATCGGGGTTTTCCTGTAATTTATTACGGGACCAGTTTTCTGGAGTTGCCAGTTTGCATTCCATTCCGGCCGGTTTTCCTTTGTTCTTTCCCGGCCGGACTTTTCCGATGGAGGGGGTTATTTGCAAGATTTGCAAATAACATATTGTGGAGGGGTTTCTTGCATATGGATTGATTATGAAAGCATCTTTTGATGCCATTCTTTTCTATCATCATTTTCTTGCTTTATGTTGATTTGAAGTGGATTTGATTTAGTGTGACATGGTTATCATTGCTTTGGATGTGGTCACCCTCCATCTTTTACTACACTCACCTCCCTCATGTATTATGTTTTTCCCTCCACCATTCTCAACATAGGGGGCCGGCCACATTTTTGAGGAGAGAAAGGGAGAGATTCATTTTTTAGTGTGGCACATATTTCTTCATCTCTTTTTCTTTGCAAAAGTTGTGAGCACCATATTCCCCCCTTGTTCTTTCTCTCATCACCTCCATCATGGCAACAAAACCCCAAGAGACAAATCCTACACTTATCTACAGCAAATCTTGGACGCGTCGGCTAGCCAACTTCGCGCCCGAGTTGCCTCGGTATAGAGGTGGGAGCCCGTAAAAGATGCAGGCGATGTGGTGCACTTCCGGCGACGACATGGAGACAGGACTTTCCGCGGGAGATCGGGACGATGACGAGAAGACCGGAGGACTCGGATCACTCGGTATATCTCTAACCCGTCTTGTAGTTTGCTAGGACTAGTTTAATGGCCCGATCCGGGTTTTTAGTGCGTGGTGGTGCCGGTTTGCTAGTTTGCAAAATCAAAGTTTTTCGCTTCCGCATTTGGCGTCGGATTGATGGCCGGGGCGCCGCCGTGCACTTACACTAAAGACTCCTCGGAGGAAGACATTTAACCTGATTCAAAGAAAGGGACTCGCCGAGAAAAATTCAACACAAGATCCGATCTAAGCGGAGGTATGCCGGGCAATCTTCAAACAACGAAAGAGAACTAAGATAATGTGTTGGGCCTAGGATGGTCCCTTCCTATTTATACACCCCAAAGAGAGTATCCTACGGTCCAGATCGATTCCCGCCAAAACGAAGCATTGCGCTTAGCGGCCGTCAAGGCTCCACGCGGCGGTCGACCATTGGGGACGTCTCTTCGTTGCAGGAGTCAGAGACAGCCTGTCGTGCCCGCCAACCGACGTCGGACATGTGTCATGTAGCCCAACTGACGATCGAGTGAAACGGACCCCCTCTTTAAAGTGAAATCATTTCACCGATCTGCTGACGTCATCGGGGATACGCGCGAAAACTTAAGCGCGTGATGTGACGCCACGATGACTCAAAGATCGAAACGACGTAACTGCCCTACGCTATGTCTTCCCCGGACAATCCACACTATGATTCTCGACACCAAACTGAGCAAAAGAAAACCAAGCAGGCCACTCCCGACCCGACCCATAAATAGATTGGAACGAGAGTGGGGAGCTAATGATGATGCTCATAAGTGGGAATTCCTCAGATTACGACACGTGGTAGATGGCGTGTCATCCGCGTAAAGCCCACTAGGCTCCTGGGGCTGCGGAGGTAGAATCAGTGTGGAGCATTGGTGATTTTCCTCGGATGGTCTCCGAGCTTACACCCCCACTTCTTGCCCTAGAGCAATCTAGCAGCCGAACCTTCACATTCTTTTGCTCGTCTCCGAGCTATTGCAGAGCTGAGCTTCCACAGCCCCCTTGCTCATCTCCGAGCTGAAGTAAGGCCTGAGCTTCCTCGGCTTCCCGGCTCATCTCCGGGCCATTGGACAGGCCGAGCTTCCTCAGCTTCCCCGATCAACCGAGAGTGCGGAGCCCATGCGACCCCGCAACGGCTCCGTGTATCTCACCAAAGCGAGATATCCGCCGCCCCACGTTCCGCGTCCCACGCGGGCGCATCCCTCCATTAATGAGCGGATCCCGCCATCAATGCGGGCGTAACGAGGGGACGTAACTGACGGTGAAAGTCTCGCGCCGGTTCTCTCCACGCGACCACTATATAAATCTCTCTTTCAGAGGACTCAGCTAAGGGGAACTCTTTCCAATAGGCCGCTACGCTGCTCTAATTCTCCGGTATTAACTTGATCGTCGGAGGCCCCGGGACTTCCCTTGTAGGTAGCTCGGCATCAGCAACTTCCAACAACCCATTAAGAGCCACATACTCAACAGCCCCCAAAACAAATCTCAACCGCTCAAAACCGCTCGCTACCAGATCGATGGAGGACAATCTCTGATGGAGATCACAACCTCCATCAAATAATCTCTGAATTTGAGAGTTGGGATAATGTTTGGACTATTGGAGTAACTCTCCAGAGATTTCACAAATTCCACACCAAAATCCTAAATAATACAATATATGTATATTCTTCGAATACCTATGTCCAAAGCAAAGTGTTTCGGCTTCAAATAAGGTCCGGACCGATTGTAAGAGCTCGGCAAATGCTGCAAATAGGGCTCGATCAAGTAATGCAGATCCAGATCACACAATTCAACGCAAACATATATCATTTAATTTCCCCTATTAAATAGAACTATATTTGTTCTTCTCGATTTTGTTTTTTGATAGAGTCCAAAAATGATTGGAATTCACAACCAACATGAGCCCAAAAAAGATTGTAGCCGGACATGAAAGCGATGCTATGTCCTCAACGATGCCTCTCAACTGCTTGCGCCAATTAATTAATTTGACGGAGATTTACACAGACAAAATAACCAATTCAAATGCTAGCTTCAAAATATATATTTCTCGTATAGAGAGCAAATTAGCTAAATATTGTTGCAATGCACCAAAAATATAATGCTATTTTTTTATTTTTGATGAAAATATAATGCAATTTGAATGCAACAAACTGCTCACTGCTAAATTATAATATATAATATGCTCCAATAGCCTGCATTAATTGAACCTCAAATGATATATATGGAACACCTATTTAGCTCTTTCCATAATGTATGAACAAAGCTACCAAAATCTTTCACATCAAATGCCCATTTATAATTCACCCCAAAAAAGACCATGTCGAACAATTAGCCGCCCGCACAATCTATTCAGTGCTGACGAGCTATAAAAACCGATGCCATACAATCAAACACGAAGCAATCATTCCTTGTTCCAAAACATGGAGAACCTAAGAGTCTCCTTCTTCGTCCGTGCTCTTTTACTCATCTTCAACACTTTCATTGTAACATCAAGCCAATACCATCCGGAAAAATCCAAGCTCCAAACATACATCGTATCTGTTGAACCCCCACAAAATGTCGTATTTTCGAGTGAATTCACTCAGGAGACCTACTACAAGTCATTTCTTCCTACGATGCAATTGAGCTCAGAAGAACCTAAAATGGTTCACATGTACAAGGAGATTTTCAGCGGATTCGCAGCCAGGCTCACCAAAAACGAGCTTGAAAACATGTCCAAGAAAAAGGGCTTCCTACATTCGTACCCCGATAGTCTCTACTCTTTTAAAACCACCCATACGCCGACCTTTTTGGGGTTGAAAGCCGGAAACGGGCCTTGGAACTCTTCAAACATGGGCAAAGGAGTCATTGTAGGCATGCTCGATACGGGTGTTTTTCCAAACCATCCTTCGTTTAGTGGCGAAGGAATACCGCCTCCGCCTCCTAAATGGAAAGGGAAATGCGAATTCGATAGCGCGTCGCTATGCAACAACAAGCTCATCGGTGCGAGGGCTTTCCTGAGCGGAGTGAACTCTATTAAAGGGGGATCTATCAAAGCTGCGTCTCCTTTGGATGAAGAAGGCCATGGGAGTCACACTGCTAGCACCGCGGCCGGAGCATATGTTCCCGGTGCTGATGTGCTAGGTAATTTTAGGAAAATTCTCGGGAAAAATATTTACATTTTCCTTCCTTTCTGATACAAAAGTCTTCTTCGGGACCTTACAAAGAAGCAACCCTCTTAGATAGAGGTTTAGTATAGTTACCATAATAACAATTTTTATGAAATTCGACAGGCAGCGCTATAGGCACGGCTAGTGGAATGGCCCCTTACGCACACCTTGCCATCTACAAAGTGTGTGGGAAAGATGACTGTGCGAGTTCGGATATATTAGCCGGAATGGATGCTGCCATATCCGATGGCGTCGACGTTCTCTCGCTCTCTATCGGAGGCGATCCCGTACCATTCTTCGAAGACAGCCTTGCTATCGGTGCATTCCACGCGATCACAAAGGGCGTTTTCATCAGTTGCGCTGCAGGAAACTCCAGACCCTTCACCAGCTCGCTCTCGAACGAGGCACCATGGATTCTGACAGTAGGAGCGAGCACGATCGATCGAGCTATAAGGTCGACAGTAAAGCTAGGAAACGACCTGCAGTTTTACGGAGAGGCCATCCTTCTGCCCCAAACATCAAAACCAACTCTGTTGCCTTTGGTTTACGCCGGCACGTCTACAAAGCCTGGCGCCGCCTTTTGTGGGAACGGCTCCCTAGGTGGACTTGATGTTAAAGGCAAGGTGGTTTTATGCGATCGAGGTGGTAGAATCGGACGGATCGAGAAGGGCACTAACGTAAAACGCGCAGGCGGTGCTGCTATGATTCTGGCAAACGCGGAAGAAGACGCTTTCAGTACTCTAGCTGACGCACATTCGCTACCAGCGTCTCATGTCAGTTTCGCCGACGGAGTTAAAATCAAGCAGTACATCAACTCATCATCTACACCGACAGCAACCATCATCTTCGAAGGGACTATATTAGGAACATCCCCAGCACCGTCCGTTACCTCATTCTCTTCGAGGGGGCCCAGCGTAACAAGCCCTGGAATTCTGAAGCCGGACATTATAGGCCCCGGTGTGAATATCCTCGCGGCGTGGCCATTTTCTCCGACAGAAACTTCACTCAACAAAACAAACTTCTTCTTCAACATAATATCCGGAACTTCAATGTCCACTCCTCATCTCAGCGGGATCGCGGCGGTTCTAAAGGGCGTGCATCCAGATTGGTCTCCTGCTGCTATCAAATCCGCAATCATGACAACAGCCGATGAGATGGACCGAAGTGGTAAGCCTATCCTGGACGAACGGATGCTCGTCGCCGATCTGTTCGCGATCGGGGCCGGTCATGTGAACCCCACGAAAGCAAGCGATCCCGGTCTAGTCTACGATCTTACGGCAAACGACTACATCCCTTACCTTTGCGGCTTAGGCTATAACAACACCCAAGTTAAAGTGATTACTAGCCTTCAAGTCGATTGCTCGAAGGTCGAAGCTATCGCTGAAAAAGACCTGAACTATCCGTCCATCACGGTGACGTTTACTTCGGAGGTCAAAACAGTCACCTTGACACGGACAGCGAAGAATGTGGGCGACGCCAATTCGATGTATTTGGTCGAAGTCGATGCGCCGGAAGGGGTATCGGTAGACGTAGTGCCGGAAACTCTAAATTTCTCTGAGATGAACCAAGAAATGAAATTTACGGTGACATTGGAAAGCACTGGTGATGCTGGAAGTGGGAGCGTGGGAAGGGGAAATTTGAAATGGGTGTCCAAGATGCAGATTGTGAGGAGTCCAATCTCTGTCATGTTTGGAAAATAAAGGGATTTGGACTGATTAATTAATAAGGTTATTTAATGCATGCATGTTAGAGGGGGAAAAATCATTTGATCAACTGATGATGGTTTTGATTTAAAGTTAATGTTGGAAATTATTTGAAATTTGCTTATTGTCGAATTTATAATAGTTTATAATGTCGATAATCCTCTAATTTTCTTATCGTTGTACAAGTTAAACTTTTATTATGGATATCAAATGTTCCTTGAACACGAGCTTGTTCTTTATAGGGCGTACTTTATTAATTCATTTATTTTTTATAATAATAAAGTGTTCTTGATAAGGTGTAGCTTTGACCATTCAGGGATGACTTTCGATAATGAAATAATCCAATTTCGTATTTGAAGCTGATAAAAAATTTACTTACCTTTTAAGAATAAATTACCTCCACCACCAAGTCCTGGACATCCAAGGAGGATGAAAAATTCGGGTCATATACATGTTCGAGCCAAAAATGACAGCGCCCACGTGCAAGGCACGTGAACGTTAAGGCCAAGCATATGCCCACTAATGCCATCCTTGGTAGTGCCCACGTCCAATGCATGTAAGCGCCACCGTCCAGATTTAAACTAATTGCTTTTGATAGAATTAAATTCTATATGGAAAAATATTTTCCTGATATTTCTAAAACAAGAAAAATACGCTCTGTTAAACAGAAGACTTTTTAATCAAAAATCCAACGGTGATTAAAAATCGTCATTTAATTATAAAATCAATAGAGATCTCTCAATGAGATATGCTCTCAATTCTCTATTAAACAGAGAGCCTTGGATCGAAGATCCAACGGTGATTAAAAATCACCACTTAATTATGAAATCAATCAAGATCCTTTGAATGAGAGATGTTCTCAACTAATTGATAGTGATTTTTCTTCTACAAATCAGAGCCTAAGAGATTGAATCTCATACACACAGACCCCTAGAAGCTTCTATCTTGCAACCGAGAATTAAATTCTCTGCAGAAAGAAGATCATCTTCTTCCTTCCAAAACCCTAGGTAAATAATTGAGGAAAACATCTCCTTTTACCTATCTACTGCATAAAAAAGGGTTTAGCCATTCATGAGAACGTTGTTCTTTCTCTGGATATGAGATCTATAAAATAAGTCTTTCATAAGAAAAGAGAAAGAGTTATATTCTCATAGAGAGATCTTGATCTTAAATTTGAGATCCAGAGAAAAACATTGGTGCTTTTCCACCCCTATAAAAGAAAAGAAAAAGGACGGAGTTTTTACCTCCAGAAATTTAGTTCCCTCAAAACATATCGAGAACTAAGATTCTACATGAACAAGAACTTAAAGATCTTAATGAAAGAAAAATGAATGATGACTTTGATGGACCAAGAAGAGATTATATCTCTTAAAAGATTTAATCTTTTAAAACAGAGCTTAATCTCTGGAAAAAAAATGTAGCAGCGCCGCACGTGTTAAACACATCAGCGGCCCACGTGATGAACACATGAGCGTCCAAGCCTCAGCGGCCCACGTGATGAACATGTGAGCGTCCGAGCTTCATCAGTGCTGTACGTGACTCTCACGTGGTCGAGTACTTAAACTTTGTTGGGTGATATAAAAACCCAATACTCGGTCTTAAATGAACTAAAACCCTGAAGTTCCAAATTTCTTTGATTTTTTAAATCAGCAGAGCACATGTGCTCAAAATATCTAAGTTGATCTTAGTTTCAAACAAGACTGACGATATTTAGATAAAATATAAGTTCGCCAAGAAGCCTTTTCGTCAAATCGGAGCTTAAATTCCAACATGTTCTCTTCCCTCATAAACGGGATTTGGTTCAAAAGTACATCCTTCCACGTCTTTGATGTACGGTGTTGTAATTACTCAGCTTCTTCAAAGAGATGGTGGGTCCCAACAACCAACGAGCCCTCATCCCTCATCCTATCCTCTTAATGCTTCGGCTTTATTGAGTTTCGACTCCATTGAAAACTAAGGTTTTCTTGAAAGATATGAACTTTCATCAAAACAAGGAATGCCCTAACCCTAAATGCGCACCATAAAGTGCATGTTTGCCATCAAAACAAAGACAACAGAGTCTTGATTCTATGAAAGCATACATATATGTATATGTATATATCTTTGGAGGAATATAAAGGCTTGCAAATTGGAACGCACCCCAATATTGGGCGCATCCCATTTAGATGTTCGCATCATGCACTTTTGTAACACCTTAGCACGATCATACGATATTAATTAGTATTTTAAATTTTGTTTTATTTATTATTTGGGTTGTAAATGGTTTGAATAGTAGATGTGTTTATCCGACCCGACTCACTTGCATGAAATCCGTTATGGTACTAGATTATCTTTTATTAATATTTATCCATAAACTAAATTCATATAAATCTTAAATAACAGATATATATCATTTAAATTATTTACATATATTTCTTGGTAGCCATATGTTATGGATATTTACATATATTAATTTTTAGCATGTCCTATCTTATTTGGACATCTCATGTTATTATATTGGCAATTATCTATTACAAGTAAATCTAATATATATATATATATATATATATATATATATATATATATAAAAGATTTGAATATATTATTTTAACCCTTAAATTTATGGTTAAGGGGGCTGCGTATGTATATATTATTTCCAATATATTTTTCGTGAGATTTAGTAGAGACAGATCGAAGAATTGCAATATCTTTTATAATATTATTAGTTATATATAAACTATATATATATATATAATATATATATATAAAATATATAGATTTATATTTTTATTCCTTTATAAAAACATTCCTCTCTCTCTCTGCATCTCAATCCTCTCTCCCTCTCCCCGCGTCTCTCTTCCTTCGCCTTCATCTTCCTCATCACCCCGATCAGCACTTCGAGTTCTCGTTGTCATCATCTTCACCGAATGCAGCTCCTCTCTCCTCTTGAGCTCTCGCCTACCGAGCCACCCATCGCCACCCTCGCTCCAGCCGCAAATCCATCTTCCTCGAGCACCCAGCACAACCCATCACGGCAGCCATTGCTCCTCTCCTATTTCGCCGGCATTTCCTCACTCCGGTATTCCCTCGCCTGCATCCCTTCAACCTCCAACATCAGATGAGGACATGTCTCCTTTGGCTGTCGCCAACTTCTTTGACCCAGAACCCTAACATCCGAGAAACCACTGCCACGACCATCGTCGGTGCAACCCAACTCCCTCACCGCCGGCGTAGCACCTTTACACAACCATCACCTCTCCCTTGAAACCCGTTAGCATTGAAAACTCATCTCGCCCACGTTTACTCATCTATAGCCGCCACCATCTTGTTTTTACCAGCATAACCAACTCCAGCCATTACCTCGATTCATCATCGCAGTAACTGTTTTCTTCATCGCCATCGTCTACTTCCCTTTTCTCTTGAACCATCACCTAGTCGAGACTCCTATCCAAACCTGAGCCCTAACAAAGCCAACTTCAGATTCGACCAGCACCCAATCACCGGGGCAATCTCGAGTTCTATCAGCAGCAGCCAGTTGTGTTGGATATATTTGCCCTCAAGGCAATTATTATAATTGAAGAAGGACCTATATGAGAGAACAATCTTACCCGAGATAATAGTATATTATCTGGTTTGTCTTTATCTGTTATGTGAACATGTTTTACAAGTTATCATGTATCGCTGATACATGAGATGAAGCCTTTAGGATTTTGCTTGACTACCAGGACGATAATGCGGATCATACTCGTGGAGAATGAGTAGTCGATGTCATGCCCCGCTTCCCAAAATACGGAATACGAGGGGTTGACAAGGCCAGCCATGCTCCTACGGTCAAGGAAATATCCTGCCGTAGTCACACTTCGGCTTCTAGCTTTACATGGTAATCAGCAAACAACGCACAGGTAATGAGAAATGCAGTATCTGAAACAAAAAAAATACAAAGAACTAACCTGATGGAGGTAAAAAGAGTATAGCTCTGGATAGCTGATCAAGATGTCCGCGGTGTACGTCTGGTCCAGGTCCAGGCTAGATCCACTCCTCACTCTGAGCATGCATACTCATGTCGTCAGAGCGACACAATAGCAATATATATATAAAGATGCAAGTGGCAACTCGAGCAGTGATAATAGATATATAACAATAAATCAAGACGGTACAGATATGAACATAAAGTAACCAATGAAGTGTCCAATAGATCAGGTGAACAATAAAGTAGTAAAATAGTATGCCAGGTATGTCAACACAGTAAGTAATGTATATCAATGCCATTATCCCTATCAGTCTCTAAGTCTCACTGCACAGGTCACTAAGCCTATCGTCAGTCCAAGTGTGAGAGTCAACCACTCACGAGTGTCCTCCACCCAAGGATAGGACCCAAGGGAAAAGGACTACGGGCCCAAAATATAACTCACGGTAATAATCATGTACCCTGTAAATCTCCATATATCTCCATATATATAAGCCGGCATGAGACTCCCGAGATTCTATTGAACTCACACCCAAACTACCCCACACCCCGTGGTCTACATCAAACGCCAACCATAACCTCAAATACTGGTCGGTCCATGACAAGTCTGCGCGAGAACTGGAGACATGATCCCCATCAAGCACGTCCCGACTAATACCCAAGATAAATGTGCAGTGTTTGGTGCCTTATCTGTAACACCCATGCAAGAGCTTCCATAAGTGTCTCATACCACTTATAGTCACACTTACACGCATCCCACAGACGTCGACAATGCAATAGAATAATAGGGTTCACTGATTGTGTATAAGTACATGTCACTTTCACTTATCCACTCATGCACGAACACTAACGTACTTACCACAATCACCACTAATACCTAACACTGGGTAAAACACATGATCACTAGGCTACCAATGCAATAACATATACATATGATGTGATGAGAAACAGTATGTAAGGTAGGATTAAGATGTCATATGTCGGTATCCTACCACTTGCATAGTTTATCATAAATAATATATGCCAAAATTTAGCGAAACAATGAACAGAGGTTAAGTAGTATGTGTGATTATCTATCCAGCGAATTTAGTTTCACGTCAATCGGGTTTCAGGGTCACTAGATATGGCCATTTCATTTTTAGCGTTCACTGCTGGAAATCCGGTTTCAGAATCGGAAGTCCGTTTCGCAACGCATTTTAATCCCAGTTGGGATCAGATTTTAGTGACGCTACAGTTGAATAAAATCTAGGGTTTTCAGTTAGGTTTTCAACGCAATAGATGGATTCTCAATCGCGTCTGTACGTCAGGAGTTATGTACTATTTGGCATTGGGGTGTCCGTTCTGGTTCTGTTTGGGACTGCTATACGTCCCGATCTTTTAAATTGCAGATTAAATAGCAAACGACTATAAAACGGAAAGAAACCACTTGTGTTATCTAGATAAAAGATTCACCTTTAATAAACTGCAGAGTTCCGCAACATAAGAGTTCAGAAAACAAGGTGGTACACATTACGGAACAGCACACAGTAACCAGAGTCGCTCTGGACTGCAGTCCAGAGTCGCACTCCGACCCAAGTATCGTCACAATATCGGTACAAAAACCAAAAGAAATTTGTATAGGGTTACAGTTCGTCGAGTCGGATTCGATTTGAGCCCTCGAACGCAACATTTCAGTATGTACACAATTTATGGTGATTTTAACGATTTTCAGACGCGGGAAAATCCCAGTTTTACGGATGTATTTGGGGGTATTCGTTTTAATCATTAACGGTCACATTTTCCAATGATATTTACACACTAGGTTCACTGCCTTACGGGCCAGACCATGCAATTGAGTTCCGTCAAATTAAATGAAGATTTCCACTGAGATCATGCATCGAACAGGTAGTTTATCGGGAATAGTAAATATGGAATATATACGATTATAGTTTGTAACTAACACAAATTAGCATGTGGTAAGTAGGGAACTTGCCTGGAGATGAGTCGACAATATTACTTCAGTGGTAACAGCACGATCGCGTCACGAACGCAGCACCGGTTCAGCCCTTTGGAATCCGACAATTGTACTCGATCTAGCTGCTCTTCGTGCCCTCCTTTTCTTCACCGCTTCAGGTTGCTCCTTGTTTTTGGGGTGAGGTAGAGATGCTGATAAAGAGAGAAAGAAATTTTTAGAGAGAGAGAAAGAGAGAGATTTAAAGAGATAGAGAGAGAGTTAGACAGAGAGAGAGAGAGTGTGTGTAACAAAGAGAGAGAGAGTGTAACAGAGAGTGTAACAGAGAGAGAGAAAGAGAATAATCAGAGAGAGAGAGAGAGAGTAACAGAGAGAGAGAGGGGAGTGAGACGTAGAGAGAGAGAGAGAATAATAGAGAGAGAGAGAGACAGGGAGGGAAAGATATTTAGAGAGAGAGAGACAGAGAGAGTGAGATCTACCTGGCGACGACGAGGGTTCGACGATGGTCGGCGAGTGTTGATGAGGAGCTCGCCGGGAGCGGTAGCGAAGGGATTTGGAGGTTGGTGGCTCGTCGTCGTTGAGAGGGTGCCCGAGGTGCTCGCCAGAGGTGGGTCGGCGAAGTGGTGATGGCGTTGCAGAGGATGGAGAAAGTCGACGAGGGGGTTTTAGGTGCAGTGGGGCTCGCCGGTGTCGTGAGTGCCGGTGGTGGTCGAGCTCGGGTGCAGTGGGTTGGGTGTGCAGGGCTTCTCGGGTGGAGGAGGAAGAGTATTGAAGGGTTTTGATGTTGGAGGAGAAACGAGGGAGGAGTACGAGGTGGTGGGGTCGTCGGAGACGACATCGTCGTCGGTGTTGAGATAGAGGTAGTGGGTTTCGTAGTGGGTTGAGAGAGGGGAGGAGGTTTGAGAGAGTGAGGAATAAAGGGAGACGAAGGAGAACGTTCAGGGGATCGCGAGGGGGTGCGCGTCGTGGGGTAACGGCGCACGAGCGTGGGCATGGGCGTTGGCGAGGAAAGCGGATCGCGTGAGCGGGGGAAAAGGAAAGAGCCGTTGGGGAAGAAGAATAAGGGTGTGGGCCGGGTCGGGTTTGCTGGGCGGGCGTGGGCTACGGGCCAGGGAAAGGGCTGGGCCGGATTGCAAAATAAAAATAAAAAGGAACAATAAGAGAATGGAAAAAGGGGGGCCGGGATGCTGGGCTTTAGGGATTTATTAATAAAAAGGGAAAATGAGTGTTGGGCTGAGGGATTTAATTGAATGGGAAAAAGTGGGCTGGGGCTTTTAATGTTAATAAAATTTAATTTGGATTGGCTGTGGGATTTGGGTTAAGGGAGAGGGAAAATATATATATATATATATGGAAAATAAAAGGGTTGGGGATTTAAAATACTACAAATAATTTGTAGATATAAGTAAATAGATTTATAAGTAAAACCCATTTTATAAAATACGGATATTGGTGTATATAAAGGAACCGGGTATTACAGTCAATAAACACATTCTTAAAGGTCCCTAATCGTAGGAGTATCGAGACTGGGTATCGATACTCCAATTTAGACTAGTATATATGTTTCCTGACCAGGCTGGAGGGCGATAGCTGATCCCATAGCTATTGGTGTTTGACACCGATGATTGTATACAGGTGTTCATTAGATGAGTTATACTAGACGAACTTACCGAGAACTCCTAGTGGGTAATATACCAAAATTAGATAGTAGTTCTCTGGTGACATGAGTATAGGATAGTCCTTAGGACTTGAGATCGCCACAGTGTCTCATGTGTGTTCCCACTATACTTACACTTCTACCCTACCACGGCTCTACTGAGGCGTGCAATCAGGTTTTAGTTGGGTGCAGTCTCGAAGCACATGGAGGCAGTGAGCAATAAAAGGGATTTCGTCTCTCCCGTTATAGAGAGTCGAGGTCGTGCTGTGCCAGACCAACTAAAACCATAAGTCCTTGGTCAAGACAGTTGAGATTTACTGATGAGTGTTATCAGTAGTTTCTCGGATGGTTATGAGTTCAGGATCAACACGACTTATCGGGTTATTGGGAGTCTGATGGTTTCCACCTTCCATACCCGGTATGCAATACTCTTAGACGAAGAGACTGAACTGTACGGTAATTTTCACTGATAGACTTTGCAGGGTTCGGATAGGCTTGATCGTTGACCTTCTTTCGATCAATACCTGGATAGTCTTTTACGTGCAACTCGTACCACTGACGTGTTTATGGGTTATATATATGACCATAATCTACTGCTAACATATTGACGAGTTTTTAGAGTCCCACACAAAATTTTCCTAGCATAGGCAAAATGATATAGAGCACGTATTAGGATACGTGCAAAAGTTCAAATAAGCACATATATTTGATACACATACTTTATTCGGACGGTTAATGATATTAGCCGATATATATAATGATATGACCGGATTATTAAATCAAGTATTGATTTGATAATTGTATGTGTGTATCATGCTTACTTAATTTTCCTTCTACTTAATAATATTTATATGTGATATAAATATTTATACATACAATGTATATTGATACATTGAAATATATGCTATGTATAATGATACATAGAAGATGGGCTTATAAGAATCACACTTAAATTTAGATAAACACAAACATTTCTATACTTATTTTAAAAGAGAATGACTCATTCTTTTGAGTGGAGTTTTAAATATTCTTTGTTGATTCTTTTCTTTTAAGATAAGGACGAAGAGTTTGTGATAATTTAGAGGTCATCTTTGATTCTCATGAACACGCGCACACACTTTCTTAGTTTTCAAAATGAAGAGAAAGAAAGCTAAAAAGGGAGAAGAAATAAGTGAGTTTTAATCTACATCATCACTAATAATTCCTAACAAACTTAATTAGTGAGTTGTTTCATAATGATGAAACTAGAGCTTGAGTTGTGTTGCCTCATGGTGGATCATCTTTAGCGACGAGATTGTCGACCAATCCTGATCCGGATGGCAGGGTCTTCCGGGATTAGCCGGACACGCTACAAAGGTTGTAACAACTCTAAATCCCTTCTTTAGTTTTCTTAGTTAGTGCAATTAGTAGTAAATGAAATGATCTTGGTTGTTATTTTTGTGCTAAGTTTTATAAAATTTTGTGTTTATATTCCGCCGCGGTCCGCAAATGTTGCAACCCTAGCATCAAAATACTAACACTGGTATCAAAGCCCAACATTTACATGCTAATTGCAATTATTGTTGATTGTTGGGGTAAAAAATTGCACCCAATTGCCAAAATCAGAAATCAAATTCAAGTTCAAAATCAAAAGCAAAATTAAAGTAAAAAAAAAACCAAGTGGGCCTAAACCCAAGCCCAAGCATGAAGAGAGACATACCAAAAATGGAAGAAGAAAAGAAAGTGATTAAATGTAATTTTTGTTTTAAATAGGCAAAATCCAATTTTGTACAGGCCATGGGGCTAAAATGTAAAATATGTAGGCCTATAAAAGGCCCCCCATGATTTGATAACTAATCTGGATCTTAATCTTGAATCCAAAAAAAAAAAAATCTTGATTTTGCGCTGCTCTTAGTGCGCATATCTCTCTTTCTCTCTTTCACTTTTTTTTAAGTGCACGAGTT
Source organism: Agapanthus africanus (assembly GCA_030015575.1). NCBI lineage: Eukaryota > Viridiplantae > Streptophyta > Magnoliopsida > Asparagales > Amaryllidaceae > Agapanthus > Agapanthus africanus. Next base: position 22,793,000 of record CM057346.1, read on the forward strand.
AGGAGGCTTTGAAAATTTGAAGTGCGCACGTCAGGAGGCTTTGAAAAAGGGAAAAAGTGCCTCTTTTGATTTTCAAAAGTCAAAGTCTTTGTGCTTTTGGACGGTTACTTCATTGAATTTTGACCCTACTTGCACCGTGCTAGGTGCCCATTCGTTTAGGTGTGCACCCCATTGGGTGCATTCAAGCCAAGTGCGCAGTGGCCCAGGTGCGCACTTTTCTAAGTGCGCATCTTATTGTCCCTTTTGGACCATCGGGGTCTTTTGGCCCCCTTGACTCCATCGTACCTTGTCAAGTATGTACCTTCCTAGTTGCGCATCTTGTCATGTGCGCACTTGTCATGTGCGCCCTTTGCTAGGCGTGTCTCTCGACAGGTGCGCACTTGTCAGGTGCGTCGCTTTGCCAGGTGCGCGTTTTGGCAGGTGCGCACCTTACCACGCGTGCACTTGACATATATACACTCATCACATTTCTCGTTAGAAAAAAATTTCTAACAGGACGCTGCCCTGCATCCCATAAGAGGGCTGCTAGCCCTCTTGACCTCTAGCCCCCTATCCGGGTAGAGGGACCCCTGTAAAAACTCTGCGAGGCTCCCGATATGCCCGAAGCATTCTAAAACTTGTTCCCAAATACAACACGCACATATTGCATATTGATTTCGTAAGATCTGTTTGACTTGTTAATCGGAGGTTCTCTCGCTCCAAAAGCGAAGGGTAATTAACGGCAGTTTAGTCCGCGGCTGCCGGAGATTCGGATCTCCACAATTATTAAACCCCGGCCTACCCCAAGGCAGGGGGAATACGTAATATGCCGGACAAGCGACGCGCATTCCTATCTCAATAAGGTGATGAAAAACACCTTACAGATTCTCGCACTCCGGTGGGACTATGTCTTTCCTCCCATATCTCAGGACAAGCGTTCATGCGAACTCATTTAACATATAGCGCTCTAATTAAAAGAAGCGCTTCAGCGCTCCGAGTCTGGAGCACATCGCCAAGCGCGCCATGTGCTCCTCATGTGTGCGCTATTTCACAAGGAGCGCTCTGCGCTCATTGGCTGGCGCTCAGCGCCAAGTGCGCCATGTGCTCCGCACGTGTGCGCTACTTCATAAGAAGCGCTCTGCATTCATTGACTGGCGCTCAGCGCCAAGCTCACCACGTGCTCCTCACGTGTGCGCTGAGAGAACATAAACGGTTCTTTAATTAAAGCCCAGAGCCATAATAAGTGCCCTGCACTCAATAAAAGACAAAGAGGTGTCAGGGCCCAAGCCAATGCTCAGCATTGTTAAATAAAGAAAAAACACTAAGCCCAATTAAATGTTCAGCATTTTGACTGAGTGGGCTGAGCCCAAGTTGGCCATAAATCCCTCAGTCAGATTAACTGAGCCCATGTGCTCATAATGTTTTAACTGATCTTAGTCCCAAATTGCCCAACCAACATTAGTTCAAGGGTACATCTCTCCATACCTCTGATATACGTCGTTGTAATTCCTCAACGTCTTCAAAGAGATGGAGGGTCCCAATAACCAATAACTTTTGGTGCAACCAAAACTACACAGACTATGACGTCTTTAAACTGGACTATGATGTCCTTAAACTTTACGGACTGTGGGGTCCTTAAACTCATGGACTATGATGTCCTTACACTTTATGGACTGTGAGGTCCTTAAACTCATAGACTATGATGTCTTTAAACTTTATAGACTATGACGTCTTTAAACTGGACTATGGTGTCCTTAAACTTTACGGACTGTGGGGTCCTTAAACTCATGGACTATGATGTCCTTAAACTTTATGGACTGTGAGGTCCTTAAATTCATAGACCATGATGTCTTTAAACTTTACAGACTATGACGTCTTTAAACTGGACTATGATGTTCTTAAACTTTACGGACTGTGGGGTCCTTAAACTCATGGACTATGATGTCCTTAAACTTATGGACCGCAATGTTCCTAAACTAAAACAATAGAGCCCAAATGCTTTTTTGTTGGATCTAAATGATCCTGTTAAGTAGATCTTAGTCTAAAATGAGACTAACGTATCCTTAACAATCACTTAAGTTGATCTTAATCTCAAACGAGATTAACGATCTTTAAATCAATCCAACTACAGATCCCTCAATTGACATTGGTTCAAGGGTACATCTCATCACACCTCTGATATATGTCGTTGTAACTCTTCAACGTCTTCAGAGAGATGGCGGGTCCTGACAATCAATAAACCCAATGGACCGCAGTATCCCTAAACTAAAACAATAGAGCTCAAATGCTCTTTTGTTGGATCTAGATGATCCTGTTAAGTAGATCTTAGTCTAAATTTAGACTAACATATCCTTAACAAATGTTTAAGTTGATCTTGATCTTAATCTCAATGAGATTAACGATCCTTAAATCCAACCCAAACCCAAATCTAAGAAAATATGGATTTGGACTAATCCACGCCCTACAGGCGACAATATAAATTAGTCTCCGTATACAATCTACGGGCAACCAAAAACAAAACAAACACACACGACACGAAGTGACCATCTGGAGAAGGAGAAAGTGGTTACTGCGATGCGGTAGCGTAATTAACTGCAAGGGCTTGCGCCTGCACGGAAGAGCGTCCCATAATCAAAAACCCCTCACAATGAGGGGGAATCTGACGAAGTCTGCTACAACGGCCGCATCCTTCTAAACCTCCGATACACGGTGCCATAAATAAACTTGGCATCTTTGGAGAGATGGACGGATAAAACCAAATAGCATCTGCCCCCAAATTTAGGCCAGACGTTTGTTTTCCCGGTCTTCGGCGGTAAACAGGGTTCACTTCCCAACTTGTAAATGTTAAGCTCAATTGACATCTTCCCGAAGGATAGGGTCATAGAGCCGCTTCGACAATTGATTATTGCGTTGGAAGTCGCAAGAAAAGGTCGACCTAAAATCACCGGAATTTGGTTTTGTGGGTTCGCTACAGGTTGTGTATCTATAACGATAAAGTCCACAGGAAATATAAATTCCCCGATTTTGATTAACACGTCCTCTAGCTCACCCCTAGGTTGGGTGATAGATCGATCGGCCATCTGAACAGTGCAATGCGCCGGTTTTAACTCTCCGATCCCTAATTGCTCATAAAAAGAATACGGAAGCAAGTTAACGCTAGCACCTAAATCGAGTATAGCACGATTGATATTTTTACCCTCAATAGAAATAGAAATTGTAGAACTTCCGGGGTCCTTTCGTTTCTTGGGTAGTTGTTGTGTAAAAGCAGTGCTCACATTACTCGCAAGGAAAACTATTTTAGGTGCTTGAATTTTTTTCTTTCTAGTGCACAAGCCCTTTAGAATTTTCGCATAAGACGGAACTTGTTGAATAGTATCTAGGAGAGGAATGTTTATGTTAACTTGCTTAAAAATTTCCACAATCTTCTCCATTTGTGGACTTGGTCCGTTGCCCCTTAACCTGTTTGGATAAGGTGCTTTATCAATAAGGTTTGGGTCCAACATTGGAGAGGATTGTAGGGATGGAATGGATCCCAGAATTGGAGTGGGGTCATTTTAGATAGATTCGAGGAAGTGGGCCGAGGGTTCGAGCCTTAGGGAATATGGAGAATAGGCTTGGAAGAAGGTGGGAGACTAGACGAAGTAGGGGAAGAAGTAGAAGCCGGGGTTTCAATTGATTTCTCATCATCAATCTGTTCACCCATTTGATTATCTAGCACTCTTTCCGATCCCAACGTGGTAACGGCACTCACATTATAACTTTGTGAGTGGCCAGGATTAGGTATAGGTTGAGATGGAAGTTTCCCTTTTTCTCTCGCACTCATCGCGGCATTTATTTTTGCAAGTTGTGCTTCTATCGATTTTATACTTTCACCGTGGGAGTTGGTGGTCTGTATTAAAGTTCGGATAGAAGACTTTATTTCATCCGTCGATTGCATGGAATGTTTAATAAATATTTCCCCGGCAACGGCGCCATTTGATTGATCTGTAATTTTTTAATATGTGTTTGTAGTAACCGTAATCAATAACAGTGTCACGTGTAGCTAGACCGAGATGAGTACGGGTTGTTCTCAGGGAAACGTTGAATCTTTTAGTCTTACTTTAGGCGTGTTGATTAGGAAAGGAGGAAGAATGAAGAATGGTTGTAGATTCTAGATCTACGTCAAACACGGATGCAGGATATAGATCTAGATTAACTATGGATGTAGGTTTTGTATTAGAAGGGAGCTTATAGGGTTCGTTAAGATTTAGTAGTCATAGATGCTTAATTAAAGATTACCCCTTTTATCCTTTAATAGATTTAAAACTAGATCGACGATGATGCATGCAGATTAGGGTTTCTGGAGGGAAAAGGGTTCCCACTTTAACCCCTATCTTGACATGGATCTATGTTCATGTCTAGCCTTTACCAAAACAATTATTAATCTGATCTCAAATCGCGGTCGAGATTATCAATGAATTGATAGCGCGCCCGATTAGGATGTTAACTATTCTTTTGATAAAGTTTATAAACTTTATAGGACGTAAAAAGAGTTTAAGGATGTTCATCATCTATTAATCTACCATAATCCTACGAATCCTAACAAGCGGAGAATTACTCGCGCATGTTGGGAAAATAAAAGATAGAAAGGTAAATCATATTGAAAACTACAGAAAATAAAATGATATAAGAAAACAACTACCTTTATTAATCAACAAGATCAAGTACACTTTGTTCCTTTAGAAAATGATTACAAAACCCTAGTTTGCTTCTCGATCTCTTCTTAAGGAGGTAGATGAACTGTCGATGATCAACCAGGATTCTTGAGACGTCGTGGACTTTGTGATCGCGTCGGTTTGATGATTTTTCCAAGAGGCTCTCGGCCCTTATTTATAGTCACAGAGCAAAAACCATAGTTTCCTAATATGATAACTAGTTGTTAGGATCCCAACCAGAAAATCCAGAGCCTTAACTCATCAATATTGCGGCGGAACCGCGGCCATTTGGTGGGTTTGGCCGCGGATCCGCAGTGGGTTAGGGGGTTCGTTGCTTCAAAAATCTTGTGGCCTCTTCTGATGACACATGTAGACTATTTTGATATCTGGAATATGAAAATCTTCTCTAAGTATCTGCTATAATTGATTTCTTCGATTTACTTTAAGATTTCGGCAGATTTGATCTCGATAACTCGGATTTCCTTGATTCCAGTCCTGATATAATTTCTGCACAATTATCTCAATAAATAATGTTGGTAGAATTTGTTTTTATTGAGATAATATCTTAACCATTTGACATGATATTATAGTTTTAAGAGAATTGGTCAAAGATATTTAATAAGGTAAGCATATTTAAATGGACCAAATATTACATAGATATTATATACTTACATTTTCCTTCATAATGTTAATTATAATATATAAACACATGAAAATAGTATTTTTACGGATAAACCCTCATATGTGTCATATTTATAATAAACACCTTTTATTATATAAAAATAGTAAGGAAAATGCCATATCAAATGCGCAATATTTTCAACTGAACAAATACCCCCAAATTTAACTTTGATCGTCCCAAGCAAACTAGTTATTCAAGAGAAAAGAAAAAGAAAAGACCTAAGTAGCACACTTTCGTCGGCAATACGATTGCACTGAGCACGTGCAATAAGCCGTTAAAGCTCTAGGTGTCCCTAGTAGGAGGAGTGTTGTCTCCTGAGGGTTTTCAGCGGATTACACCCATAAAATCCTATATTAAAAGAAAGATAGTGAAAGTTACATACAAAGATAAGAATTATGAATGAAAGAACTTGAAAATAAGAGTTTTCAACTATACCAGTTTTTCAGTTGCTATGAGCCCTATCTTAATGGTCGTGAAAAGACGTTAGAAATCACATCATCCCTCAATAAAACATCGGCTTTAGTTTTTCTCCATATCTTTCTTCCAAATATTGATCATATACCCCTACGTGTGTGTAAAAGACATCCCTACACTTAGAGAATTCAATTCAAGCTATCATACTTTTGTCCATCTTCCAAAATACTTTATAGTTGGTGAATATTTTCGATAAAATTGCTCACACATTGTTCATGCGACCGTCAATACTTCTTGAAGTACTAACCGACCGATTACAAAATGTGCTTGCGCATTTAGACGTAATTTCTCGTTTCGCAACACCTAAGGCTTAGCAGTGGCTCTCAAACCGGTTGGTCTAAGGCACTAGATGATAAAGTACCCTCGCTATATATATTTTTTATGCTTCCTTGGTAATTACAAAACCAGTGTTCATTTTTTTCTTCACCATTTATACTCTTTTTTTTATACTAAGGCTTTTAAACAAGAGCATTTCAAGGCATCCTTTACTATCCTAAGTTTCAAGATGTGTGCAAGTGTGTATAGTAGGGTATCAACGTTCAGATGTTTGGCTTCAAGAATAGGGACTATTTTGTAGGGTTACTAGGCACACTAACAAGGCTCTACAAGGCATCGACCATGCCAAAATTAAAATTTTATGTGCCGCACAACCCTAAGCAAGATCATTAACTAGAGTTTAGGCGATACTAATGGCAAGTAAACAACATTACACTAAAGGGAACGCGATATACAACCTTTGTAGATCGGTCCTCTACTTCATTTGCTCCTTGTTGAAGTCCCTTCGCTGCGATCAAGGTTCTCCCGGGCTCTTGCATGGATTCACGACGCGAAGGATGCGACCTTGCTTGAAGTCTCTGAGGCGAAGATGATCTACGTCGAGGGAATTCCGACTCAAGCTCCTACTTCACTAACTTGAGAATTAGTGAAGTAAACACCCTAAACTAAAGTGCTAGTCTAGTAGAGGATGGATAAATAGGAAGTAGGTTCTCTTTGGATTTTTGTTTCTCACAACCTTTCTCACTTTGGATCAAACCCTAATTTTCTTTTTCTCTTTGGATCAATGAAGAAGAAGATGATGAACCAAAGAAAAGAAAATGAGGATAATGATTAAGTGAGAATGCTAACCATGGTGAGAGAGTATCATATACTAACCCTTGTAGAGACTTAACCTTAGGCTTATCTTTATGGTCGGGTTAAGAAATATCCATAGTAAAAACAAAACCAAGTTGAATTAGTCAATGCATCCACAAGCTTCATGCATTTTCTAATCCTCCTCTTGATTTTATAATTACTTTAGATATTAAAAACCCAAAATAAAAATTAGCATAGTGTAAGTCTCATACACCCATATATAGTGTATCATCAACCTTGATACAAAAATACAACACATTTTCATATATGTCATATATATAGTAAAAATGTGTACAAGTGAGAAAAAACCCTAAAGGAACATGTGTTAGTAAATGTAAACTAGTATATCTAATATACAATTATACACTTAATTATTAAATCAACACTTGACTTAATAATCCGGTCATATCTCATATAACCGACTAACTTTCATCGTATCGACTTATCGAATCAACACTTGATTCGATAACTCGATCATATCATATATAACCGACCGATACAAAAAGTCACGAGAATATAATACGGTATCACATACACGTATTATTCTCGGTCCCGCACATATCACATATGCGCTCCTATTTCGTTTTGCCTGAGCCAGTAAAACCTCTATGTAGGACTCTAAAGACTCATCAATACGCCGGCAGTAGGTGATGATCACATCATGCACCCACAAGCCGTCAACGGTACTAGCTGGACGTAACGGCTACCCGGGTATTGAGCGATCAGAAGATCAGCAAGCAAGCCCGCTCCAACTCCTGTGAAAGCCTGCCGGCAATACTTCCCGTACAGTCCGGTCTCCTCGTCTGATATGTCGCATATCAAGTCTAGGGGTGGTTAACGTCAGACCCCAATAACCGATAAGTCGTGCCGATGTAAGGCTCATAACGGGTCGAGAAACTACCGGTAACACTTACCAGTAAATCTCTGAATCAGCCCTGGCCAGGGACTTCCCTGTTACGGCCAATCGAGCACAGCGCAACATCAACCCCCAATACCGGGAGAGACGAAACCCCTCCTATCGCTCATTGCCTCCATGTGACTCGGGACTGTACCCAAAAACCACCGTTTTGCACGCCCTCATGGACGTGGTAAGGTGGAAATCAAAGCACAGTGGGAATCACACGAGACTCTATGACGATCTCGGGTCTACAGACTAACCTGCACAAGTGTCACCAGAGAACTGCCATCTGACGTGAGGTATAATACCATCTGGGAGTTCTCGGCGAGTCCGTCCGGTGTACCCAGTCTCCACTGAGCACCCGTATACCATCTCTGATATCAAACACCAATGGATATGGGATCATCCATCGCCGATCTCATGGGTCGAGAAGCGTATACGCTAGTCTACTCTGGTATATCGATGCCCCGTCTCGATACACCCACGACTAGGGACCTTGAAGGATGTACTTATGGACTACCATGTCCCCACTAGTATGATCCGCATCATAGTTCAGGTAGTCAAGTACACATCCTAAGGGCTTTACCAACATGTAACTATAAGACAGTATAAAGAGACATGTATACATGTTAAAGTAAAGAGCAACCAGATAGCATACTATCATATCGAGCAAGAAAGTCCTCTCTATATATGTCCAAGCATCCAATATAATATACATCATTTGTACAATACTGGCCTCTAGGGCATACATACAACTAACATATTTTTCAGACTTATTTTTATCCTCGGATTAGCAATTTTCTTCATCTTACTAATCCTTGGGACAACAGCTCATAACTACTTATTACTAGTTTCATTTAAGAAAATATCTAACTTTCTTATTTTTCTTAAACTATTCATATCTTTCAAATGTAATTTTTCACTTTCTAACTTCCATTATCAAAAAAAAATTATGCTTATATAAAATATAATGCAAAATAATGCGTGAATAATCACAAATCTCCCCCAAACCTGTTTACAGCAGTGTCCTCACTGATGTCATCTGTTAAGTTTAAAAAACTGTGGACTTGGGAGGAAAAGTTAGTAACGGAGACATGAAATAGTGAAAATAAAATTCTCCCCCAAACTTTTTTTTGGGCTCACAATTTTATAAAAAAATTCTTTAAAGAGCCAAAATATCCCCCCCCCCCCACTTAAGTAAAATAGTATTAAGCATTTAAAATTATTGGGGAGGGTAAAAGTTATTGGTCAAAGTAAAACCTTGCAAAGACCAAAAGTCAACACCAACCATTCGAATAATTTATCGATGAAACACACCGGTTGGTGGAAGAACATGTTATATAGAGCCAAGAAGAAGTGGGGAAGAGATAAGTGGTGTAATGGAAAAAGTTTACGTCTCGATTTGTAGAGACGAAACAATGATGATGGATTACTCGCATTCTCATTCTTGATAAGAAGAAGATGTGGCGGTTCAACTTCTTTGGGTTGGGGTTGATTCATCACAACGCCCATGTCTTCTAAGAATGCGAGTTCATCAGCGAAAATTTCCTCGAAGCTTTTATCGATATCCCGAATAATAATCTCATCGGAAAGAACAGGATGATACTCTGACTCCATAAAAGGTTCACATTTAGCGTTAGATGTTGACCCGGACAACAACGTAATAGCGGAGTCGAGATCGGTATCGTGAAGCTCTTCAATTTTGCTGCTATCGGAATCTATTGTTTTGACAGAACACACATGAGCATAGGGTTCGGAGGGTTCACTTCCCAACTTGTAAATGTTAAGCTCAATTGACATCTTCCCGAAGGATAGGATCATAGAGCCGTTTCGACAATTGATTATTGCGTTGGAAGTCGCAAGAAAAGGTCGACCTAAAATCACCGGAATTTGGTTTCGTGGGTTCGCTACAGGTTGTGTATCTATAACGAAAAAGTCCACAGTAAATATAAATTCCCCGACTTTGATTAACACGTCCTTTAGCTCACCCCTAGGTTAGGTGATAGATCGATCGGCCATCTGAAGAGTGCAATGCGCCGGTTTTAACTCTCCGATCCCTAATTGCTCATAAACAGAATACGAAAGCAAGTTAACGCTAGCACCTAAATCGAGTAGAGAACGATTGATATTTTTACCCCCAATAGAAATAGAAATTGTAGGACTTCCAGGGTCCTTTCGTTTCTTGGGTAGTTGTTGTGTAAAAGCAGTGCTCACATTACTCGCAAGGAAAACTTTTTTAGATACTTGAATTTTTTTCTTCCTAGTGCATAAGTCCTTTAGGATTTTCGCATAAGACGGAACTTGTTGAATAGCATCTAGTAGAGGAATATTTATGTTAACTTGCTTTAAAAATTTCACAATCTTCTCCATTTGTGGACTTGGTCTGCTGCCCTTTTACCTGTTTGGATAAGGTGCTTTATCAATAAGGTTTGGGTTCAACATTGGAGAGGATTGTGGGGATGGAATGGATCCCAGAATTGGAGTAAGGATCATTTTAGATAGATTCGAGGAAGTGGGCTGAGGGTTTGAGGCTTGGGGAACACGGAGAATAGGCTCGGAAGAAGGTAGGAGACTGGACGAAGTAGGGGAAGAAGTTGAAGCCGGGGTTTCAATTGATTCCTCATCATCAATCTGTTCACCTATTTGATTATCTAGCACTCTTCCCGATCTCAACGTAGTAACGACACTCACATTATAACTTTATGAGTGGCCAGGATTAGGTATAGGTTGAGATGGAAGTTTTCCTTTTTCTCTCGCACTCATCGTGGCATTTATTTTTGCAAGTTGTGCTTCTATCGATTTTATACTTTCACCATGGGAGTTAGTGGTCTGTGTTAAAGTTCGGATAGAAGACTTTATTTCATCCGTCGATTGCATGGAATGTTTAATAAACATATCCAAGCTTCGTTCAAGTGAAGATGAGTTTTCAGTCCCGGCCGTTTGGAAAGAATTATTGGCCGGGTTTTGAAAAGTTTGCGATTGAAAGGGGTGCTGACTCTGTGGTGGTGGTTGTTGTTACTGTGGAGGAGAACTTTGATAATTGCTTTAGAACTTGTTTTGATTTTGATTTTGGTTTTGGTTCCAAGCAAAGTTAGGATGATTCCTCCGCCCCTGATTGTATGTGGAAGAATAAGGATCGTTTCTAGGTCACTGCTGAAAAGCAGCATTAGTTTGCTCGTGACCTTGAAACGGTGCATTCATAGGACATTCTTCCGTCAAATGTGATGGATCGGAACAGCAACCACACACGGTCTTGGGGAGCATTACCTGGTTTAGGGAGACTGATGAGAATTTTTCAGTAGCGTCGAGTTTCTTTTGCATCGCTGCCATTTCGGCTTTTACTGTGATGGAAACATCGAGCTGATGAATACCTTCCCTAAATGAAGGTGGTCTAACGCTTTCTCACTGCAAAGTATTTTCAGCGAGAACTTCCAGATATTTTCAGGCTTCACCGTCGTCTTTGGACATGAAATTGCATTGACACATGGTTTCAAGATCTGCTTTGTCGCTGGATTAATGTCCTCATATATAATTCGGCACAGATCACATCTATGTATTACATGATGAGGACATTGTACAAGCAGATCCTTGAAACGTTCAAAGCACTTCCAAAATGGTTCATTGGGACGCTGGGTAAACTTGTTGATTTCGCTCCGAACACGGGCGATCTTGTGATTTGGGTAAAATTTCTTAAGGAATGCTATCACGAATTCATCCCAATTGGTAATAGAGTGTGTGGCAGTATTATAAATCCATTTTTCTGCCAAGTCGCACAAAGTGAATAGGAGAAGACTCAAGCGCATAGCATCCACGGACAGTTGTGAAGTACCCATCATTGCGCATACGTTTTCGAATTTAGTGATGAAAACATACGCGTCTTAAGACTCAAGACCGTGAAATTTGGGCAATAGGTTGATGTAGTGGGGTTTAATTTCAAAATTATCCCCGTTGGCTGGTGGAATAGATAAACAGGTAGGAAGGGGACCGCGTATAGGATAGCATCTCTCTTGGAGAGAGACGCGCGGTGGATTCTGCTCATCTACGGGCGGTGGCGGGGTGGTATTGTAATTTTATGAAGTACCGTCCATCTCGGTCAATGCGGTGGGTGGAAGGGAAAAAGAAAATGAAGAAGTACCGACTTCGGAGTTAATAGCAGGAACGCAAACAAGACGGGCACTAGAATCCCGTGTTCAGCCAAGCATGCACTAAGCGGGTTTAGCGCAAGTGGCAGCGTGTGTGTGATTTAATATTGTTTTGTTTTGAAAAAGTGTCGAACGTGAGACAAATCACATAAAAATGCATAATCAACCCTAGAACTAAGGTTACCTAGGTCAAGTCTCTAGACCGCTCCTAGACTTCCAAAGGACGGGCCACAGGATCAATCCTCTATCACCTCTTTATTACTCTTGTGGCCAGGTAAGTGCCAGGTAAGTGGGAGGTATCCGCTATACGAATCACCGAAAATAGCGGGCCTAATTAAGTAACCACTTGCCTTAGACACACTTGCCTAGACACCACAAAAGTAATACGGATAAGTGATAGATTACCCACGACCTTCATTTGTCCTTATTGAGTGCGACAGTCCTTAGAGTCTTGTCTAGATATATTTTTTAAAAATTAATGTAGGGTTGATGCGGATTCTCGTTTTGTGATTTGCGGGGCCTAGGAAGGGTGATAAAATCCCCACCTAATCTGAATTTTGGTCTTGCACCTTAAAGTTCGTATTAAAATATGAATAAACAAACCAATTACAAAACTTTGCAAAAAGATTTTTGAGCGGCGATATTTTGCAAAGAATTCTGCAGAAAAGATATTTTATTGGATTTCATAGGAGAGAGAAAGATATAGAAAAGATACCAGAGAATTTGGAAACCCTAAATCCCCTAATGCGCCGCGGTTCCGCCGCCAATATGCTCTTTGTGTCGCGGTTCCGCCGCCGACTAGGAAGATCTGATGAAGATTTTTGCGACGTGGCCTCCCTTCCTCCTCTGGATCTTGATGAATGTCTCTGAATTTCTGTTTTCTCAAGTATGTGACTCCAGATTCCCTCGCAAAAATCGCACACTTATCGTTAAATATGCAAGATGCAGTTTGTTTTGTTTTATAATATAGATCGAATAAGAATTCAACGCAAATAGTAAGAATAAAAAATTATGCATGTATCCCAGGCAACGGCGCCATTTGATTGATCTGTATTTTTTTTATATGTGTTTGTAGTAACCGTAATTAATAACGGTGTCGCGTGTAGCTAGACCGAGATGAGTACGGGTCGTCCTTAGAGGAACATTGAATCTTTTAGTCTTACTTTAGGCATGTTGATTAGGAAAGGAGGAAGAATGAAGAATAGTGAAGAATGGTTATAGATTCTAGATCTACGTCAAACACGGATGCAGGATATAGATCTAGATTAACTACGGATGTAGGTTTTATATTAGAAAGGAGCTTGTAGGGTTCGTTAAGATTTAGTAGTCATAGATGATTAATTAAAGATTACTCCTTTTATCCTTTAATAGATTTAAAACTAGATCGATGGTGATGCATGCATATTAGGGTTTCTGGAGGGAAAAGGGTTCCCACTTTAACCCCTATCTTGACATGGATCTATGTTCATGTCCAGCCTTTACCAAAACAATTGTTAATCTGATCTCAAATCGCGGTCGAGATTATCAATGAATTGATAGCGCGCCCGATTAGGATGTTAACTATTCTTTTGATAAAGTTTATAAACTTTATAGGACGTAAAAAGAGTTTAAGGATGTTCATCATCTATTAATCTACCCTAATCCTACGAACCCTAACAAGCGAAGAATTATTCGCACATGTTGGGAAACGAAAAGATAGAAAGGGAAATCATATTGAAAACTACAGAAAATAAAATGATATAAGAAAACAACTACCTTTATTAATCAACAAGATCAAGTACACTTTGTTCCTTTAGAAAATGATTACAAAACCCTAGTTTGCTTCTCGATCTCTTCTTAAGGAGGTAGATGAACTGTCGATGATCAACCAGGATTCTTGAGCCGTCGTGGACTTTGTGATCGCGTCGGTTTGATGATTTTTCCAAGAGGCTCTCGGTCCTTATTTATAGTCATAGAGCCAGAACCCTAGTTTCCTAATATGGTAACTAGTTGTTAGGATCCCAACCAGAAAATCCAGAGCCCTAACTCCTCAATATTGCGGCGGAACCGTGGCCATTTGGTGGGTTTGGCCGCAGATCCGCGGTGGTTTAAGGGATTCGTTGCTTCAAAAATCTTGTGGCCTCTTCTAGTGACACATGTAGACTATTTTGATATCTGAAATCTGAAAATCTTCTTTAAGTCTCTGCCAGAATTGATTTCTTTGATTTACTTTAAGATTTCGGCAGATTTGATCTCGATAACTCGGATTTTCTTGATTCCGGTCCTGATATAATTTCTGCACAATTATCTCAATAAATAATGTTAGTATAATTTGTTTTTATTGAGATATTATCTTAACTATTTGATATGATATTATAGTTTTAAGAGAATTTGTCAAAGATATTTAATAAGGTAAGCATATTTAAATGGACCAAATATTACATAGATATTATATGCTTACATTTTCTTTCATAATGTTAATTATAATATATAAACACATGAAAATAGTATTTTTACGGATAAACCCTCATATGTGTCATATTTATAATAAACACCTTTTATTATATATAAAATAGTAAGGAAAATGTCATATCAAATGTGCAATATTTTCAACTGAACACCCACGTGCACAACACGTGAGCGTCGGCACCCAGTAAAATTAAATTCTACTCTCTGTTAAACAGAGTCGTTGGATCAAAGATCTAACGGAGATGATAAATCATCAGGATGCTGAATTAAATTCTGTTTAGAGGAAATATTCCTCAAATCTTTCTAAACAAGAAAGATAGCCCTCTGTAAAATAGAGTATCGTTGGATTAAATATCCAATGGTGATTAAAGAATCACCAATTTACAGAATAAATTTTGTATGGGTAAATATTTCCCTAATCTTATTAAAAATAAGAAAATACTTTCTGTAAAACAGAAGTTCTTGGATCAAAAATCCAACGATGGGTAAATCCCCAAATCATTTGGGATCTCTTAATGAGAGATTTCTTCGGAGCTAATCAACAAACTGCCCCTACTATATAAAGGACCCAAGACTTCAAGTCTGAGTGAGAAAAACCCCCTCATAAGCTTAAAAAAAGAGAGAAAGTTTTGAAAGAACAGAGAATTAAATTCTCGAGGAATAAGAACTCTCTTCTTGGAAATTTTAGGTAAATAAAAGTAGATAAAGATCCTGTGGATCATTCAAGAAAAAAAAAAGAACTCAGTACCCAGCGCCCCACGTGTTCCTTACGTGGGCGCTATAAGAGTGCCTAGCACTCATTGAGTGGCGCTCAGCGCCTAGTGCCCCACGTGGGCGCCATAGAATAAAAAGATCTCAGGGAGTGGAGCTCAGCGCCCAGCGCCCCTACGTGCCTCTCATGTGGACGCTACAAAAGAACTCAGGAGTGCTTAGTACTCACTGGGTGACGCTCAACACCGAGCGCCCCACGTGCCTCTCACGTGGACGCTACAAAAGAACTCAGGAGTGCTTAGTACTCAGTGGGTGACGCTCAGCACCTAGCGCCCCGCGTGCCTCTTACGTGGACGCTAAGAAAGAACTCAGGAGTGCTTAGCGCTCAGTAAGCGGCGCCCACCACCCAGTTCCTCACGTGACCCTCACATGGGTGCCACAGAATAAAAGTGCTTAGCACTCAATGAGCAGCGCCCAGCTCCTCACGTGACCCTCACGTGGGCGCCACAGAATGGAAGAGTGCTTGGCATTCACTAGGCAGTGCCTAGCTCCTCACGTGCTTCACACGTGGGCGCCATAAAGAGTGCTTAGCGCTCCTTATAAAGACAAAAGGGGTAAAGTGTTTAACACTTATCGAGCAATTCTCATGACTGAAAACCCCACATGATTATATATGAGTGTCAAAACTTATATAAGTGCTCAGCACTTTTTGCACAAAAAAGGGACTGAGCCCAAAAAAGTGCTTAGCACTCTTTTCCAAATAAAAAGAAAACTGAGTGGACCAAACCCAGGTTGGTTGGGTCCCTTGAGAGTAGAAACTCCTTAATTCAGATCAACCGAGCCCATGTGCTCACTACTTCCCAAACTGATCTTAGCCCCAAATACGACTATCGATCTTCCAACTGATGATATCCCAAAACGATATTCGTCCCACATTCTCCTGAGGAAATCTTAGTCTCAAAATACAACTAATGATTCCTGGGTTTACCAGTAATCCATTTTCCCTCAAACACGGGAATTGGACAATGGACCGAAACGTTGTAATTCCTCAACGTCTTCAGAGAGGTGGCGGTCCCGACAACCAACTGCTTTTTGGTGCACTTCCCAAACTGACGTGCACATTCCAAATCAAATCACATCCCA
The DNA here is from genome assembly GCA_030015575.1 of Agapanthus africanus. Lineage (NCBI taxonomy): Eukaryota > Viridiplantae > Streptophyta > Magnoliopsida > Asparagales > Amaryllidaceae > Agapanthus > Agapanthus africanus. The sequence continues at coordinate 22,809,302 of CM057346.1, forward strand.
GACTGGATGCATCCCATATCATCGTTGCTCATCCCGTCACGTAACAAATACATGTGCACGCAAGATAGACAATGGACCGAGACGTCCCTAAACTAATAATGGACCAAGACGTCTCTAAACTAACAACGGACCGAAACGTCCTTAAACAAACTGTTGCCTCCAAAATGGCAACAACGGACCGTAACGTCCTTAAACTAAAATCTCACTCCCAAATGGTGATCAACGGACCGTGACATTCTTAAACTAAAATCTCACCTCCAAAATGGTGATCAACAGACCGAGATGTCCTCAAACTAGAAATTCGCCTCCAAAATGGCGATAATGGACCGAAATGTCCCTAAACTAAGACAATGGAGCCCAAATGCTCTCTTCTTGGATCTGAAATAAAAATGATCCTGAAACTCCGTTAAGTGGATCTTAGTCTCAAATTGGACTAATGTATCCTTAACAAAAACAAATCGATCCCCCTAATACTCACATACATTTAAGTCGATCTTAATCTCAAAACAGATTAACAATCCTTAAATATAAAAACCCCAAATCTAAGATATACGGATATGGACTAATCCACGCCCTACGGGCGACAACATAAATTAGTCTCCGTATACAATCCACGAGCAACCAAAACAAACAAAAACACACACGACGCGAAGTGAACTTCTGGAGCAGGAGAAAGTGGTTATCGCGATGCAGTAACATAATTAACTGCAGCGGCTTGGGCTTGCGCCTGCAGGAAAGAGCGTCCCCATAATCAAAAAAACCCTTGCAAACGAGGGGGATCTGACGAAGTTTGCTACAACGGCCGCATCCGTCCAAACCTCCGATACACGGTGCCATAAATCACCTTGGCATCTTCGGAGAGGTGGACAGATAAATCCAAATAGTATCTGCCCCTAAATTCAAGCAGGACGATCCATCCCAGTTCGTCTCTGTTTTCGGCGGTAAACAACCGGCTCGGTCTAGATGATGAAGAGCCTGCTTATGCAGTTAAGCCAAAGGAGCTCGCGGTTCCTGCAAAATCGAGCCCATGCTCCGACGGTTGACCACTACGTCGTTAAACTGGGAACAGATGACCTCTATGTCGTTAAACTGGGAACAGATGACATCTACGTTATTAAACTGGGAACGTATGACCTCCATGTCGTTAAACTGGGAACAATCGACCCCTAAGTCGTTAAACTGGGAGTGTAAAAAAAAGAAGAAGAAAAAGCCGAAATGATGGGGCAACTCGCAATAAGAATCAGCGAGTAAAATAAAAATGAAAATAAAACCGAAATGATGGGGCAAACGTGAATAAAGAGCCGAAATGGTAGGGCAATCGCAACCTTCGCGATAAGAAAAGCTGAAATGATAGAGCAATCGCGGTAAAAAAATGTGTATAAAAATAAATACTTTAGACCCTTCCAAAGGCGAGTGATGAGTTGCTCCTGAAACTATACTTCAATGTTAGCAACGCAGACGCCAATAAAATTTCAAATTCTCGAATATCACAATGGCGAATGATGAGCCGCTCCTGGTACCATATTCCAGTACAGCGATGCAGACTCTAACTAAAATCCAATCCCCAAACGGCGAATGATGAGTCGCTCCTGGTACCATATTCCAGTGCAGCGATGCAGATGCCAACCAAAATCCAAATTCCCAAAATTCTCCCAGCTCTACGGTTGGTCCCTAAATTGACTACCATATACAATCCACGGGCTCAAATAATTCTCATCACCTCCATGCCCCCTCGCAATCACTAGTCGCGCGGCCGGTCTCCGCCATCGGAATTATGCTCCATTTGGGAAGATCCACTCATGTTTCCTCATGATACATGAATAGAACAAACCTTAAGAGATTCTCTCAACTCATAAGAAAACACCTTCATGAGATCCTTAGGACTCACAAAGGAAGAACACACTTGGGGGTCCTCACGACCCCTAAGGAGAAAATACACTTACGAGATCCTTTCGATTCGTATTGGGAAAATGCTTTTATGGGACCCTTACGGCTCATAAAATTGAAAAGTCTTAGGTGATGGGGACCTAAACCTGTCTCCTAAGCCATCGCTCTCCAATAGGCAAAGGCAAATGATGAATCGCTCCTCGCACTTGTGCTCCAGTGTTAGCAGCGCTGATGCTTACCCCAACCCCAAAATTCCAAAGTTTCGATCCAATAGACCCCTAAGTCGTTAAACTGGGAACGCGAGAAATCCCCTCATGGCAAATGATGATTCGCTCCTGGTACCATATTCCAGTGTAGCGATAATGATACCAAACCAAAACCAAAATCCTCAAATCCTCAAATGGCAAATGATGATTCGCTTCTGGTACCATATTCCAGTGTAGCGATACTGATGCTAACCCAAATCCGATGTTCTCCACGGCAAATGATGATTTTCTCCTGGTACCATATTCCAGTGTAGCGATGCTGATGCCAAACAAAATCCCAAATTCAAGGTCCCAAGCTCAAAAGCCCCGCTGGACGGATAAGAAAATCCCAAATTAAATCAAATCAATAACCTCTGCGTCGGAATCATGTTTCGTATCAGAATATAGGCCCCATGTCGGAATCATACTTCGCCTCGGAGTATCTGCCTTCACTGTCGGAATTATGCTCCGTCTCGAAATCAAGTCAAATCAACGACCTTCCTGTCGGAATTATGCTCTGTCTCGGAATCAAGTCAAATCAACGACCTCCCTGTCGGAATTATGCTCCGTCTCGAAATCAAGTCAACCAATGACCTCCAAGTCGGAATTATGCTCCGCCTCAGAATCAAGTCAAATCAACGACCACCCTATCGAAATTATGCTCCGTCTCGGAATCAAGTCAACCAATAACCTCCCCGTCGGAATTATGCTCCACCTTGGAATCAAGTCAAATCAATGACCTTCCTGTTGGAATTATACTCCATCTCGGAATCAAGTCAACCAATAACCTCAGCTTCGGATTCATGCTCCGTCTCAGAATGTGCCCCGTGTCGAAATCATGCTTCACCTCGGAGTATCAACCTTCCATGTCGAAATTATGCTTCGCCTAGGAATCAACCTTTGCATCGGAACTATGCTCCGTTCAGAATGTATGTCCTGCGCCGGAATTATATTTCATCTCAGGATATACATGCCCTATGTCGGAATCATGCTTCGTCTCGGAGTATCTGCCTTCCCTGTCGGAATTATGTTTTGCGTGGGGATTAACCTCTGCATCGGTGCCATGCTTCATTCAGAATATCTGCCCTGCGCCGGAATTAAACTTCATCCCAGGATACACCTGTCCCCTATCGAAATTATGCTTTGCCCTGTAACCCTGCGTCGAAACTATGCTTCATCTCAAAATATATCCTCCCACTGGAATTATGCTCAGCACTTCGAAATGATGCTCCGACCCCCGGAATTATACTCCCGTAACATTTTGGAAAATTATAAATATTAATTTATAATTTTAAGTATGAATATAATGAATCTACAAAAATGATATCGCATATGAATTTTGGTATCGGATTGATACCCGCAAAAATGTAATTATCTTGGTAAAAATGAAGAAAATGTGTGAAATAAAAAAATGATATTTAAATTGTTTTAATATGACATGAGATTTTATTATAATTATTATGGTATTTAAGTGTTATAATAAGTGTTTTATTTCTTTTAATATCAAGAATTTATATTTTTAGTAACATGGAGGTATTTATTTAAAAAGGTTTTTATTTAGTTATGAGGGTTGGGTTTATGATTAGGTTAGACTAAAACCTTCACACACAACACACACCATCACCTCACTCCACCTCATACTTCTACCTTTACACCACCACCCTTACAAACCTCCACCTCATTCTTTCTCTACCTATCTCTTTCATACAATTACACTGTAACAACTCCATTTTTAATGTACAAAGAATTGATTTAAATTCAAAGTATACTTGGAGTATTTAATGTTGCTGATATCTCTTTAAGTATTTATTTCACTCCATAATTACAAGAAGGAGCTTGTGGCTCAATGGTAATACCTTGCATTGCTGAACCAAGCCACTAGAGTTCAAATCCCATGCCCCACATTATTTCTAATATTATTTTGTTTTTGATTTTTTAGAATACCAACAGTTACACGTGCATTTCTCACAAATTTCCTACTACACATGAAAATGTAAATGCACCAGAAGCCATACCTAACGACCCCACACACCCCAACCACCTGACTCGGCCCGACTCGGCCGAGTCGGCCGGCGGACCGGCAGACTCGGGCCGGCGGCGCCGGCCGGACTCGGCCGGATGGCCGAGTCCCCAACATCGAAGTTGGGGATCTTTTCCTTCCGAAACCCCCTGCATGCTTCATTTAGAGAGATCGGTTACAGAGAGCCCATTAACCCCCATTTACTCCATTTTTAATGATTTTTAATACGTTTTTACATTTTTTTAATTAAAAACCCTACACCTACCATAACCCTAGCCTAACCCTGTAAATACACCCCTACCCTCTACCCTCTCATCCCAAATTTCTGAGCCCACTCTCTCAAAATTCCAAGAGAACTTGTGTACTTTGAAAACAAGTTCGAGGCGAAGCTCCGACGAAATTCTGGCGGAACATCCAGCGAACGTCCTAGGAACTACCGACGACGACGCAACATCGGCGACCGCACTAGTTCCCTCTCACTCTCTAGTGTAATCGAAAACCCGTAAGTCCCATTCTAATCTCTCTATCTTTTTCTAAAAATACGAAATTACAAAACCCGACGGAATCGGAACAATTCCGATTCGGTTTTCTATAAAATTCCACTTCTCGCTAATACAATCATTCTTAAACTTCTTCATGTTGATTATTAAACACTAATTAAATAATTTGAATAAGTTTCATCACATGAAATGATAGCTTTCCCAAATTATCGAATTTTTTTCACTTAAATACCACAATGTTTCGATTTCACATTTAATCCCATTAGCTTGCTATACCTTTAAAGTAGATCACGAGGTAACGACCTACCTCCTCACACATTTACATACAACCTAACACGATACCATTGAAAAACTTAGAATACGATAAAACAATATTTTCATTTAAATACCATATTCTTAATAAAACCATTTCTAAAAGTTTTAGCTTTGTTACACTTTTAAAATAAATACCTCTTAATATGAAAATACGATAAGTTGTGAACATCGATCGTTTATCTAAACCTGACTTTGTGGTGTCTAGGCTAGGCAAGGGAGAAAGGTAATTTTAAAAGGCCCGTCTCACGGTGATTCGTGAGCGGATCCCTCCTTTCTTCACTTGTACTTACTTGACCACAATTGGCGGTGAAGAGGCGATTTGAGGCATCTAACAACTTATCGTTTAGACCATTTAGAAATAGTCTAGTTGACTTAGAAAACCCTAGAATCTAAAATACGGAAAATTGACTTTTTACAAATAAATACCATTTACTTTATAAAACCGTTTTCTAAAGGATTTAGTATTTTACAATCTTTGCAAAGTGCCGCTACAACCCATTTTTGGGGAACCCGTTCAGGATGGTGCGGTTTATCGCGCACACTCGGACTTAGTAGTGCGAGATTCAGACCTCCGCAAGGAGCATTCGGTCTCGAAAGATTTAAAATACGACATCTTAAGAAAATGAGATTTTTAGAATATAAAATAATCATTAAAATTACTTTTGTATAAATATATATATATTTATCATTAAAATATCTATTTTGTTATGATATAAATATTCCACCATTTTTCTAAAAATCACAAGAATAAATTTTACATTAAAATACCATGAATTTCAAATAGATCAATATTAGAGATAAATACCTTATTTATAAAATTAGGATATTTTCACTAGAAATATCACAATATAAAATACACCTTAATTACAACTCTAAAGATGAATAATAAATACTTGAGATGTATTTTGAAATGTATATAAAAGTATTTTTTATATAAAACCCCCTCAAGTTTTGTAAATTACCCTAAGGACCCTAGCAATTATAAGTTTGAGAAATAATCAAGACTTCGATCTACATTTCTAATTGTCTGACTCGGGTTTGAGTCTGACTATTCTGACTTCAATATGATTCAAGTCAATCTACATTCTATAATATTCCAATTCAATATGAACACAAAAATCCATGAATCCAGTTATCAATCTATACAACTTGACTGAATCAAACTATGGATATACATCCATTATCCAGTTATTCCATTTACATGATCATGCAGTTACAATCTGTTTACTGATATCATGGTTTTGGTCAGTCATCCAACTATACAATACAATACAACAATACAATTAAAACACTACGGGGTTTAAGGGGTAGATTGGTGCGGAAGGTGTTAGAAGTGGCACGAGACAGTAAGATTAAGACACCTAACCTATATTCCGTTGCTGTTGTACCGTGGCTTAACGGTTCCTTGTACATTCCGTTTGCCCTGGTCTCTAGCATACTGAGACCCCTATCGTATACACCGGCATCCTTCCATACCAAGCTACAAATAACAGCGTAAACATGATATTCTACAATATTATACAACTTTAAGAGATTTCTTCTTATTCTGTCTATTATACTTTCCTCTTATCTTTGGGACTTACCGAGCGACCTGTACGCTGACGACATTCTATTTCTTTCTTCTTTGAATGTCGTCAGGTGGTTTGGACCCGGCAGAGATCGAGCCATCTACAGAAAACTTGGAGCAGTTTGCTGAAGAGCCAGAGCTCTAGTTTCATTGTACCTTTTTCTATTCAGTATTTTTCATTTCCTGTTATGTCATTGTTTAGGCATCGCTTTTATTCCAGATGTATTTACTTTTCATGCATTGTACAAAAGAATGTTATTAAATAAAGTTGCTGTTATTTTTATATCTCTTTTCTCTTATGATTTACCTTTATATTGCTTAGATACGCTTAGCGTATTTACTTCATAGTAAATACGTAGCGGACCGGTCCCGTCCCCTTCGCCGTATACCGGGAAGCGGGGCGTGACAGGTTTTGTTGGTGGCCGATGCAGGTTCGAGCTGTATAGAACCCTACTATGCAGTTCTGTTCTGCGTGAACAACCTAAGCAATATAGCACAAGAACCAGCAACTAAAACATTCTTTACAATTCATGTTCCTTGAACCTTATAATTTCATATTCCTTGAATCTTATCATTTCCAATATTTTGAATCTGTCATAACCCAAATTTTTCTTCAAGGTTATGGATTCCCCGAACAACACCAGCACCAATGTCAATAACACACCTCCACCACTACCTCTCACACCTGTTGTTCCTGCGCCACCCACCGAGCAAACGGTGCTACTTGAGGCGATCCGCAGCCTTCTTGAGGGACAGCAACAACTCATGAACCGTCCCGAGACTGACGCACCTGGGGTAAGGCAATTCAGGGCTTTACATCCCAAACAATTCTCCGGAAAGGGAAGCCCACTCGAAGCTGAGGAATGGGCACAAGGCATAGAAGATGATCTGGCAGCAGCACAAGTGCCAGACATAGCTTGGGTCCGTGTGGCGAAACTACATCTCACGGACAATACTCGCAACTGGTGGAAGGTGGAAGAAAGCCGTCTTGAACAACCTATTGAATGGAAGACTTTTTGCGAGAAGTTCAACGCGAAGTACTTCCCTGTGACTGCCAGGTTTGCCATGGAGCAGCAGTTCATTCATCTACAACAAAGTTCGATGTGGGACAAGTCCGTAGATGAGTATGACGTTGAATTCACCATGCTAAGCCGGTAAGATATGTCACAATAGTTCAATTTTTTTAAATATCACATACTATACAGCTAACACAATCCTGAAACAGATTCGCGGCACACTTGATACCGACGGATGAGATCAGAGCCCGTCGCTTTCAACAAGGTTTGGACATGGAAATTCAGGCTGCTCTAGCCATAGGAAAATTTCTGACTCATGAGGATGCTCTGGAAGCTGCCCGCAGTTATGAGGCAGTGATAAAAGCAAGGCGCAGACCTCAGTCTGCAGGAGTCAAGCGCCCTGCCAACCAGATGGCAGGAGGAGCCTCATCCAGGCCACCTTTTATGCCAAGGCGACCCGGAGTACCGAACCATCGTCCCAGCCCAGCCTTTTGCACCTACTGCAAGAGAACTGGACATATGATGAAAGACTGCCGTCGAGCCAACCGTCTTTGCTTAGTCTGCGGCTCAGCTACTCATGATATTAGGTCTTGTCCCCAAAGACAAAACCCAGTTGCTGCACCCAGGCCAGGAATTACCTATCCGCAGCGACCAGCCCTTCAGGCACCTGCTCCAAGACCTGCACTACCTGCACCACCCAGAGAACCACAAGCTGCACCATCTCCTCGTCAGTTCCATCAAGCTCAAAGGAACATTCAGAGGAATGCTCCTCAGGCCAGGAGGAATGTACTAAGGCACCGGGCTTTCACGATGACCGTGGAAGAAGCTGAGGCCACCGGCCAAGTTATCACTGGTAAACTTTTCTTTTCAAACTTTACTTTTCTATCCTGCTACTTAGCTACATATTTTCCTATACCTAAAACATATCCTACATACCTTAGGTACAATCTTAGTATCCTCAATCCCTGCACTAGCACTGTTTGATACTGGAGCATCACACTGCTTTATGTCGCAACGGTTTGTTTGAACCCATGCATTTCCAGTCCCATCGCTTGTATCTAGCTAGAATGTTAGTTTAGGAAATAGCGTTCTAAAGGCAACCATGGCATACAACTTGTGTCCAGTCGTCGTCTGCAGCAAAGAGTTTTATGCTGACTTCAAAGTGCTGGACATACCGAACTTCGATGTGGTTCTAGGTATAGATTGGCTTGGAACTTTTTATGCTACCATCGACTGTCTTCAAAGGAGGGTAGTATTCGAGATTCCAGACCACCCGGTCTTTTATTTCAAAAGCGGAGACCGTACTCTGGAGCCAAGTACCTACAAAGTGAAGCCAAGAGAAGCAGTAGTTGCAGCAGCTCAAGCGGAAGAAAAATCAAGACCAAAGGTAGTTCGAGAGTTCGACGATGTATTTCCTGACGATATATCAGGTTTGCCTCCCGATCGAGCTCTTGAATTCAGTATTGATTTAGTACCAGGAGCACAACCAGTGATCAAAGCACCTTATAAATTAAGTCCGGAAGGTTTGAAGGAAGTCCGAACCCAGTTGGACGAATTATTGGCGAAAGGATGGATTCGTCCCAGCACTTCAAGTTGGGGAGCACATGTACTACTTGTGAAGAAGAAGGAAGGTTCATACAGAATGTGCATCAATTATAGAGTCTTGAACGAAGTCACTATAAAGAATAAGTATCCACTCCCGCGCATCGATGATTTATTCGATCAGCTAAGTGGATCTTATGTTTTCTCTAAATTAGATCTTCGTTCGGGTTATCATCAAGTGAAGGTCAAGGAAGCTGATATTCACAAAACAGCTTTCAGAACTCGCTATGGACATTACGAATTTCTAGTGATGCCATTTGGAGTGACTAATGCACCAGCAATATTCATGAACCTAATGAATCAAGTTTTCTGGGAGTACTTAGACAGGTTTGCTGTCATCTGTTCCCCTCCGAACGGACACGCGGGACGTCGGGCCGTCTCGCCTGAGGTTCGGGGCAGATGCCAATAGGTGCTATCCGTCCACCTCTCCGAAGATGCCAAGTTGATCCATGGCGCCATGTACCGGAGGTTTAGACGGATGCGTTCGATGTAGCAGACTTCGTCAGATTCCCCCTCGTTTGAGGGGTTTTTGATTGTGGGGACGCTCTTCCCTGCAGGCGCAAGCCCCTGCAGTTAATTACGCTACCGCATCGCGGTAACAACTTTCTCCTTCTCCAGATGGTCACTTCGTGTCGTGTGTTTTTGTTTCATATTTTATTGCCCGTGGATCGTTTACGGAGACCGAGTTATGTCGTCGCCCGTAGGGCGTGGACTAATCCAAATCCGTGTTATCTTAGATTTGGGTTTGGGGGTTTGGTTTGAGGACACGTTAGCCATACTTGAGGCTAAGATCAACTCAAACATTTGTTAAGGATGCGTTAGTCTAGTTTGAGACTAAGATCAACTTAACGGGATCGTTTAGGTCCGACAAAGGAGCGTTTGGACTTCATTATTCCAGTTTAAGGACATAGTGGTCCATCGTATGTGTGGCCGTCGGGACCCATCACCTCTCTGACGATGTTGAAGGATTACAACGACGGGTGTCAGAGGGGCTCAGAGATGTACCCTCGAGCCAGAGTTAATTAGGGGGATTCATAGTCCAGTCTGCTTGAAGGTTTAAGGACACGTTAGCCATCTTTGAGGCTAAGATCAACTTAAACAGGACCGTTTAGATCCGACCAAAAGAGCATATGGAGGCTCTATGGTCCTAGTTTAAGGACATTGCGGTCCATGGGTAGTTTAAGGACATTGCGGTCCATGGGTAGTTTAAGGACATTGCGGTCCATTGTTAGTTTTAAGACATCTCGGTCAAGGTTAAGGACGTCATAGTCCATGGGTTTAAGGACTCCACAGTCCGGTATGTGCTCTGGATGCTACACACGGGTTCACTGCCGTGCTTGGCGAGGACCAGGCTCCACTCTGGGCGTTTTCCGTGGGGTCAAAGAGTGACGTTATCCACGTTCCACGTAACCAGGAATTTTGCACTAGATGCTTCACACGGGTTCACGGCCGTGCTCGGCGAGGACTAGGCTCCGCTCTGGGAGTTTTCCGCGGGGTCAAAGAGTGACGTTATCCGCGTTCCACGTAACCAGGAATTTTGCATTAGACATGGGTTTAAGGACCCCACAGTCCATATCGTGAGTGGTCATCGGGACTCGTCACCTCTTTGAAGACATTGAGGGATTACAATGCCAAGTATCAAAGGAGTGAAGAGATGTACCCTAGAACCGGAGTGGCTTAAATAGTCCTTGGCCCAATTTGGGATCAAGACTCATTAATTATGTTATGAGCCCACTGGCCCAGTTAATCATGAATTGAGGACTTACGGCCAGCTTGGGCTAAGTCCAGTCAGGTCTGGAATATTGACTTTTTGTTGGCCCATTGAGGGAGAGGCTTTGCCTCTATCCCTTTAGCCAATTGGGCCAAAGCCTAGTGTTAAACACTTCAGAGCGATCAGTGTTGAACACTGGGAATAGGGTTGACAAGTTAGTGTTCGACACTAAAAGAATAGTTGGTGTTAAACACCAGCAACAAGGTTTTCAAACTAGTGTTAAACACTAAAACAGATCAGTGTTGAACACTGCAAATAAGGCTTTTTAATCAGTGTTGAATGCTAAGGCCCAACAGTGTTTTAACACTGGGCTTGAGAGTTCCAATCTAGTGTTGAACACTAAGGCAAAAAGGGGTCACGTGGCAACACGTGAGAACGCCCTCTTTCCATTTATTCTGCTGAAATCGCTGCATCTTTCAGAGCATCACGTGCCATCACGTGACGGGCATTCATATGCTCATTTGTTAGAGCTTTTGTTAAGGGTCGCGTGGGTCACGTGAGGGACTGCCTCAAAGGTTTTTCTGTAGATCTCTTGGGGGGTCACGTGGTGGCACGTGACCCTGCCTCTACGTATGTCGTTTTTAGAGGATCTGTTGATCTTTTTCAGGAATTAAATTCCTCGAGCTTTAGATTTCAGAGGAATTAAATTCCTACTTCCTTTCGAAGATTTATATTCTGAAATAGAGTTGAACTCTGAATTTTCTGTAGGAATTAAATTCCTCGTATATATGAAGAACTGAAGAGGGTTAAACCCTTAATAAAAGCTTTCAAGGAATTATACTTCCCATTTTAAAGAATTATAATTAAGGGAATTAGATTCCTGCTGTTTCCACAGAACTATATTCTTAATTAGGGTTAAACCCTATTTCTCTTGTTTTGAAGGAATTAAATTCCCATGATACAGGGTCGAGCCCTAATTTTATTTTTAAAGGAATTAAATTCCTATAGTTCTGTGAGAATTAAATTCTCATGCTTTCATTCCCTCTCTATGTTTTGGATCTGCATGGCAGGATCTCAACCCATTGAGAATTAAATTCTCAACCTAAAGGGGAGATGTGCACTTTGCAGATCCTCTATCAAAGAGAGAAGAAATATATTCTTCTGTTTTATATATTAGAGTTAAACTCTGTTGAGAATTAAATTCTCATTCTTTCAAAAGGCCTTCCCTTTCTTACCTAGGGTTTTTTGCAGAAGATCCGAGTATCAAAGCTCTCCTCCTCTTTTCTTTCTGCGTATGTATCTCTCCCCTTTTTTTTTCTCTTGGCTCCTATTTATAGGAGAGGCAACTGAATCAATTAGTTTTGGTAAATCTTTCATAGGATATTTGATTTGCGTCCATTGTTCATTTTGGACCTTTGGATTATTGGGTGAATTTTATCCACCATTGGATTTTAAATCCAGAGATTCTCCTTTGTTATTTTGGTTAGATTTAAGAGGGAAATCTTTCCAAACCCGAGATTTTCCATAAATAGATGACCTCTGAATCTTTAATTTGATTGGTTCCAGATAACCGCTTCCCTTTGGAAAGATCTGAATTTCTTTCAGAATTTAATTCTGTTGACAAAATGGGCTTTGAAAGCCGGTCACGTGTGACCACGTGACCCATGGTCACGTGTGAGCACGTGACCCCCTTTGGAATGAGCCTTCTGCGCTGTGTCTTCTGATTGCTGCTTAAACGTCACGTGCTACCACGTGACCCCTGGTCACGTGTGAGCACGTGACCCTTGTTTGAACTCTCTTTCTTTGGTTGTTCTGAAGAGCGCGTTTGCTGCCTTGAACGTCACGTGCCAACACGTGACCCTGGTCACGTGGGAGCACGTGACTTCTTCTGAAGCCTTTTCCTTGACTTGGTCAGTTAACCGACGTGCCTTTGACGTTTGCATTTAAACGTCACGTGTCGCCACGTGACCCTGATCACGTGGGAGCACGTGACTCTCCTTGAAGCTTTTCCTTTTCTTCTTCGTAGTCAGGGAATTGAACTTGCCTTGATGACGTTTTTAGGTGTCACGTGCCAACACGTGACTGCTAGTCACGTGTAAACACGTGACCATCTTCTGAAGCTTTTCACAGAAGCTTTCCTGATTTTAAATCAGGAAACAAATGCCCCCACAGCGTTGTTCTCACGTGTCTGCACGTGAGTGCAACGCTGTCACCTCTTGCGACCGTTGGATTCATTTAGGGATTTGGGAGATGAAACGTTTCCATTGTTTTCTATAAATACCGCTGTCTCTTCATAGGAGTCTTCACTTTGCTCATCTTCTCCTTCTGAGAACTTTTTCTGAGAATTTAATTCTCTTCTTCCAGAGATTAGTTCTCTGTTTTAAAATCTTCCAGAGTTCAACTCTGTTGACGGATCCTTTTCCTTCAGGTAATAATGTTGAACAGCCAAAGCGCCTTCGTCTTTAAAAGAACTCTTTGGATTTTAAATCCGCGTTAAGGGTTTCACAAAGAACCCATTTTTCTTCAAGTTTTTCCATAAGAACAGGAAACCACCTAGCTTTCGAACTGTAGATCTCTTAGGGTTTAGGTAATCTTTGGGGAGACAACGATGGCGTTTTGACTCCATGGAATTTAATTCCGTCCAAAAATATTTCTGGGAATTTAATTCCCTTTTCTCAATAAGGAATGTAATTCCTATGAAGGACTCGCTTCCTTCACACAGAGGCTTCCTGAGGTCTCTTGGCCCTAGGTTGTCCTTCCGGCAATTAATGAAATGGTGGTTTTGTAATGATGCCTTTTCGTGGGAATTTAATTCCTTTGATTTTGTTGGGTTCACTGTAGAGCCCGAGACAGATCCCATTGGGGGGACGTGCATGGTCATCATTCTTTATTAAATGGGGATGTTCCCTTTGTTTTATTGTAACTGTTTGGTCTCATTATTAATGAGCCGTCATCCGGATTCTGTGGGGCCCATGTGTTTTGTAGCCAATGGTCCCAGGAAACTTTGCTGTTGCTTTCTCCAATTAGTCTTCATGTTCGTGCATGAATATATATATCGCTAACTTTTCTTTTAACGGTCTCCCTTTATTGGATTTCAGGTGTGATGGCTTCTGCTCCACGCTTTTCTTTCTCTCGCTCAGAGGCGGCCTTTCCTCAGTCACCGTCTGATGAAGAGGCGATGGCGATGATTAGGGCCCATGACCCGAACTGCGCCAACCTTCTTCAATGGGGACCTTGGTACAGTCAGATTATTCAAGGTCGCAGGAGTTTTCTTTGCGCGGTGCCAACGGAGCCCACTTTCCCATTTTTACCGATGGATCCTCCAAGGACAGCTTTTGCCGTGGAAATGCCCAACTGGACTCCAACGGGGAGGTTGGAGCCTTCGACGACCGGCATTCCGAACCATCCGATCCCGGCTATAGACATCTTGGGACGGCGCATCTGCCAGGGTGAGGCCCACCCGTGGGGGCAGATTTATAAGATAGGGCTCACTCCCAGGCATCGTACGGGCTACCTTCTCTGGGCTCGCTACATCCTTTCTGCTCATCGGGCGCGATTGCAGAAAGTCGGGCTTTATCAGGCCGTATACGCGTCGCTATTCCATTACAAGTCCCCGCATGCCTGGTGGGTCAAGGCGTTTTTGAACCAGTGGAATCTTCCCACTAATACTTTTCTTCTGGGAGATCGCGAGGTTTCGATTTCTTTAGCCGAATTTTATGATATCTCGGGATTGCCGATAAGGGGTAATATGTATGAGGAGTTGCTGCCCCCTGACGAGTATGTTTTTGAACCTGAGCCCGCCCCAGTTGACGGCTTATCTGCTGAGAATGCTGTTCGACACAAGCGCCCTAGTTTAATTAGGGCCCTAGGCATTTTTGATCGATTATTCACCGAGTCTGAGGAGCAAGGCGTTACTTTCAAGAGCTTCATTGCTCGTTTCATTCATGAGGACGCCTTACCGAAGACAGCCCCAAAGTTTGCCAACATTGGGGACCCCTTTGGGTTTGGTCCGAAGAGGTTGCCAACCAACGAATCAGATCTACCTCAGTATTACATCCCTATCATATCGCCGATCTCTTTTGAATCCATTGCTGCCCCAGGCATGGACGAGGAGACGTTCTTTGTGGGGTTTATTAGCGTCTGGCTCAGTTGGTTCGTTATCCCCATGCATCGCCGCTTCATGAGAGCCTCGGTCATCTACTCGGCTCATCGTATTGCTGAGGGGATGCGGTTGGCCATCGGCATCCCGGCCTTAGCGCACCTCTATAATGGATTGGGCACCGCAGCTAATACCTCTACGCCTGGCGTGGACGTAGTGAACTTTTCACTTCATTATTTCACGTCATGGATCGAAATGCATGTGCTGGGGTCTTTTGCCATGCATCAGAGGCCCGCTTTTTACGACGCCTATACCTTCCCACGACTTATGCAACTGGTAGGTGCTTCTGCTGCCGATCCAACTCAATTTGGGGCTATTCGGGTGCTGATTTCCCCTCACGCCACCGCCGGCGGGTTAGCTTTTAACGATCGGGTTCTGTCTTCTCCTTCGGGTCCTGTTCAGCAACTTTGGGACCAGTCAAAGGACAACGCGCCTTCTCTGAAGCCCCGAGAGGCCACGCATTTGTATTCAATTAGACCGGGCTACTTGGTGTTTCGCCAGGACAGTGCAGCTCTTTTTATGCGGTACAATCCGCATCGATTTGCCCGGCAGCTCGGATACGACCAGGGTGTTCCTTTTGAGGCTTTTATGATCGCCCCGATCCCTTCGCTTGACGTTGTTCGCGATGCCGCTCATCATTTCATGCGGTTGAACACCGGCTCTCATTTCATGGTCCCTGAAGCTGAGTACATGCCCCGATGCGTAGGTGCATTTACGGGCTGGTATCTTCATCGAATCACCCCAATTATTGCTGAAGAAAGAAGGGTTCTTCTTGGTCACGACTCCCCTCCTCAGGTTTCGGGAGCTAAGCTGCGACCGAGGGTTCCAGTCCGCTTCCCTTTGAGGGAGATTGGCACCGCCCTCATTCCAGGGGAGTCAGGGGTAGACCTTACTCCGACAGCTGGTATGCCCTTGGGTTCCCGATCGCGAGGTAGACGGGCTCCAGTGGTAGCACCTCTGCCGGTGGCGGCACCGCCCCCCGTGGCGTCGACACTGGCGATGTCGTCCTCGGTTGTGGCACCTAGTGAGGGTAACAGGGACGAGGGTGTTGAAGGCGATGTGGGCCAACGTCACCCTAAGGCTTCGCGAGGGAGGAAGCGGTCATCCTCAGTGGCCGGCTCTGGGTCTAAACGGCGGAGGAAAGCGGCTACCGCCCTGCTTGATTCTGTGGTGGAGTCTGAGCCTATCCTCGAAGATGAACCATTGGCCTTGCAAGAGTCAAGCGCTGGACTTCTCTTCCCGAGTTCGGCTGATGAGGAGGCTGCATAGTTGGCCGAGGCTATACGGCGTTCGAAAGACCCGTCCCAAAATGCCAAGGTTCCGAAGAAGTCTTATCCCGCTGTAATTTTTTACGAGGACCCTTCGTGGATTCGGCGGCGATTTATCGGCCCTTTGGAGGAATGGGGGGAAAGGGCTTTGAAGCAGGTCGCTTCAGAAGATGCAGCTGATGCACTTTCTTTATGGACCGGCGGTCATGAGTCTACCCTTGAACCTCGGCGAGCTTATCTCCTTGAGAAGGAGAAGCGGTTTGAAGAAGCCATGTTGAGGGCTTCTTTGCGTGTAGGTATGTTGTGCTTATTCTGTAATCTTTCCGATTATTTATGCTGGTGCATATGTATCATTATTCCTATTTGAATCGTGCAGAACCTTCGACGTTGGGGGAGCTCCCTACGGGCCTTTTAGAGCTAAAGCCCGCCGAAGCTCTTAATGAAGCCTTGCTGGATGCGGAGGGGGATGATGAGGCTGCTCTTCTTACGATAGAACCTCCAGCGGCGGTTCTTGAACAGGGAGTGCTTGCCCCTTTGGGGGAGGTTCCCTTGGAGGCTGCCGCCCCAATAGTTCTTGCTGAGGTCGGCTCGAGGGCCGGAAGCGAAGTAGTCGGGGCTCCTCTCCCTTTGTTGGAGCCTGAGGCCACGGCAGAGAATGTTGAAGCCGCTATCCCCCCGGCTCAGAATGGGAGGAGTGTTGAAGGTATCTTCCTGCGTTTTAATTTAGCAACCCCTTCATAGTCTGAACTCTCTTATCTTTCCCAGAATTGCGCGGCTTGGCGGCTACGATCGCGGATCTGTCGCCTCGTCAATCATTTCAGCGTCTATTGGAGATGGCAGCCCCACAGGCGATCCCCCCTCAGCGTATTGTCCTTTCCTCTGGGCAAGGTTAGTGTCACTCGCCATTTTTTTTACCATAGCATTGTTACTGTTTCGCGAAATGACGTTGATGTCTCTTATAGTTTTGGAGGCCGACGATGAGGTCGAGGTCGTTGAAGGGCCAGGGGAACCCTCAGCTCCTACTTGCATGACTGTCGGTGAGTGACGTTTTATTATAGTTCCGTTTGTTCTGCGTTTAAGAGTTTTACTAACATTTGCCAAATTTGAGCAGCCCTGCCAGTCTCCATGGCTTTGGAATCGCGCATTGTGATGCCGCCCGGCCCCTATGCTTTGCGGGCTTCAGAACGCTTGGCCCAATTGAGCCTTCTCTCCCTATCTTCTTTCGTCGAGGAGCTTCGTGCTGGTAGTGCGACCACATCCGAAGCGTTTGCCGCTGAAGCTAACGGCTCTCTTCCTTTTCTTGCCACCTATCATAGCGAGGAGGTGGTGCGGGTCTGGGTGGAGTTCTGTAGGAAGGTGGAGGCTTGTTTGTATGCTCTTGAATGTTCTCGCCTTTCCTCAGAAGCCGTGGCTGCAAAAGCGGAGTTGCGAGGTCTGATAGCACGATGTGCGGCAAACATGACGTCATGTGAGAAGAGGCTTGGCCGCAAATTCTCGGAGAGGGAGCTAGCCTCTAAGGCGCTGGGCGAGCTTCAAGCCAATCTCACAGCCAGGGCCAATAAAGCGTATGAACTATGGCGGATGCTACAGGAGTCCATCAAAGAGGTGGTGGCTCTCAATAAAGCCGCCATGTTCACTCGTGAGAGGGTCGAGGCTCATAAAGCCACCGAGAAAGAGCTCGAAGCTCGGCTTGCTTCATATCAGGCCCAGCAAGCTCAAGCGGAGGCTCGTCTTTTTGAGATCTTGCGTCATGAAGCCGTGGCTCAGCAACAGAACGATGAGCTGGTAAAATTATTGCACCGCCCGCCGGCTTAAGGACTTGTATCTTTTCTCCTTTTTTTTTGTACATACTCATGGATAAGAGTATCTTCCTTTTTGTTTCTTTCATGAATTGTATTTTGTATCCATTTTGGTCTATGAATAAAAGATACATTTTTTTTTCTCAATGGTGTGTCCCCTTTTTTATTGAATGCATTCTGCGGATATCCTATCTTGATCTCCTTGCAGGACAGCGACGGCTCAGGATTCAGGGTTAAGACCTTTCTTCCTAAGACCTTTGCATTTTATGAGCCACGAGGGTCTCATGAAGAGTTTTTCTCCCTACAGGTCGAGAGGATCCCATAGGTGTAAGTTCTTCTTAAGAATCGTGAGGATTCTTAAGCGGGTTTTCCCTTGAGAGTCGTAAGGACCTCACAAGAGAGTTTTTTCTTTCTTACGGGTCGTGAGGACCTGCAAGCGCTAGATGTGGTCGCCCTTATCCGTGTTTTACGGAGTCAAGGGTTTCTCCGGGTATTGTAGTTTAAAGACGTCGCGGTCAAGGTTAAGGACCTCATAGTCCGTGGATTTAAGGACTCCACAGTCCGATGTTAGTTTTAAGACATCGCGGTCAAGGTTAAGGACCTCATAGTCCGTGGATTTAGGGACTCCACAGTCCGATGTTTGGTTGCAGGGACCCTTCACCTCTTTGAAAACGTTAAGGAATTACAACGCCAGGTATCAAAGGAGTGAAGAGATGTACCCTTAAACCAGGGCGGTATCCGTAGGGAATCGGGGTGGTTGATCGTTAGTTTTAAGACATCACGGTCGAGGTTAAGGACGTCATAGTCCGTGGATTTTAAGGACTCCACAGTCCGGTGTTTGCTCTGGATGCTTCACACGGGTTCACTGCCGTGCTTGGCGAGGACCAGGCTCCATTCTGGGCGTTTTCCGCGGGGTCAAAGAGTGACGTTATCCATGTTCCACGTAACCAGGAATTTTGCACTAGATGCTTCACACGGGTTCACTGCCGTGCTTGGCGAGGACTAGGCTCCGCTCTGGATGCTTCACACGGGTTCACTGCCGTGCTCTGCGAGGACCAGGATCCGCTCTGAACGTTTTCCACGGGGTCAAAGAGTGACGTTATCCGCTTTCCACGTAACCAGGAAGTTTGCACTAGATGCTTCACACGGGTTCACTGCCGCGTTAGGCGAGGACTAGGCTCTGCTCTGGATGCTTTCCACGGGGTCAAAGAGTGACATTATCCGCGTTCCGCGTAACCAGGAATTTTGCACTAGATGCTTCACACGGGTTCACTGCCGTGCTCGGCGAGGACTAGGCTCCGCTCTGGATGCTTCACACGGGTTCACTGCCGTGCTCTGCGAGGACCAGGATCCACTCTGGACATTTTCCACGGGGTCAAAGAGTGACGTTATCCGCGTTCCACGTGACCAGGAATTTTTGCGCTAGATGCTTCACACGGGTTCACTGCCGCGTTAGGCGAGGACTAGGCTCCGCTCTGGATGCTTCACATGGGTTCACTGCCATGCTCTGCGAGGACCAGGATCCGCTCTGGATGTTTTCCACGGGGTCAAAGAGTGATGTTATCCGCGTTCCACGTGACCAGGAATTTTTGCGCTAGATGCTTCACACGGGTTCACTGCCGCGTTAGGCGAGGACTAGGCTCCGCTCTGGATGCTTCGCATGGGTTCACTGCCATGCTCTGCGAGGACCAGGATCCGCTCTGGACGTTTTCCACGGGGTCAAAGAGTGACGTTATCCGCGTTCCACGTGACCAGGAATTTTTGCGCTAGATGCTTCACACGGGTTCACTGCCGCGTTAGGCGAGGACTAGGCTCCGCTCTGGATGCTTCGCATGGGTTCACTGCCATGCTCTGCGAGGACCAGGATCCGCTCTGGACGTTTTCCACGGGGTCAAAGAGTGACATTATCCGCTTTCCATGTAACCAGGAAGTTTGCGCTAGATGCTTCACACGGGTTCATTGCCGCGTTAGGCGAGGACTAGGCTCCGCTCTGGATGCTTCGCATGGGTTCACTGCCATGTTCTGCGAGGACCAGGATCCGCTCTGGACGTTTTCCACGGGGTCAAAGAGTGACATTATCCGCTTTCCACGTAACCAGGAAGTTTGCACTAGATGCTTCACACGGGTTCACTGCCGTGCTCGGCGAGGACTAGGCTCCGCTCTGGATGCATACCACGGGGTCAAAGAGTGACATTATCCGCGTTCCGCGTAACCAGGAATTTTGTTGATTGTATCCGCATTTCACGGGATGGAGGTTCGACTCTTGGTGATATGTATCGCCGAGCCATGGAACTGGGGGTTGCCGCTGTTCCGTTTCGCTTGATGTTGTGTCTGCTACCATGAGACGAACGCCGAGATGATCTCCAGGCTATCTGTGAACCATGGAGATTTGGCTTCTCCTTATGATGAAACTCGGGGGAGGAGTATGATCCCTTCTTTGATTGCGCCCCTGAATTGCATACAGGGATAGATGTAACATCACCTGTAGGGTGAGGATTTCACTTTTATTTTATTTCTTTCTCCGCGATGCTCTATCACTTCAGCTTTCATATCGCGAAGGTCGCGATTGCCCCATCATTTCGGCTATTTTGTAGGCATGTGTGGCTTGCTAGCTTTTTCGCTGCCAGCCTGGATTTAAGGCACCGATTTCGGCATCAGCACCGCTACAACTGGGATGTTGCCAGGAGCGAATCATCATTTGCCTTTGTCGATGTTTGAACAAAGGTGGCTTAGTAAACAGGGTTAAGGGTCCTGCCGACCAAGACTTCTGACTTTATGAGTCGTAAGGGTCTCACAAAGGTATTTCTTCCTACAAGTCATGAGGATCTTGCAGGCGCATTTTCTCCTTAGGGATCGTGAGGATTCCTAAGTGTGTGTTCCTCTGTAAGTCGTAAGGATCCTACAAGAGGGCTTTCTCCTTATGGGTCGAGAGGACCTACAAGGGTTGCTCACCATATGGGTATATCCCCAGTCACGGGTGGGACTTTGTTAGGGAAATGTTTATTCACGCCCGTGGATTGTATACAAGGGTCAGTACGAGCCGCTTGTAGGGCAATATCGAAGGTTATGGGGGATTTGCTTAAGAACAGGTTTAGGTTTCTGTAACTTAAGACTTTCAAGTCTCATGAGCCGTGAGGGTCTCATAAGAGAATTCTCCTTACGAGTCGTGAGGATCTCGTAAGTGTATTTTCTCCTTAGGAATCGTGAGGATCCCTAAGTGTGTTGCTCCTTTGTGAGTCGTAAGGATCTCACGCAGGTGATTTCTCCTTACAAGGTCGAGAGGACCCTATAAGTGCCTTTTAACGAGGTTGCACCCTTTCGGGTTTTCACAAACACTCGCCGGTAGTCCTGCTGTTTTTACTCACGGAGCCCTTTCGGGTTTTCATCCGTGCCCATTTTGCTTTATGGACTTACCGTTTTTTTTTCTTTTTCATTTTTTTTATTTTTCTTCCCTTTTTTTTATATCTCGTCAGCCTAAGGATGCTGCGGTAGTAGTTTAAGGCCGTTTCGGTCCGTCGCTAGTTTAAGGACGTTTCGGTCCGTTGTTAGTTTAAAGACGTTTCGGTCTGTCGATAGTTTAAGGACGTTTCGGTCCGTCGTTAGTTTAAGGACATTTCGGTCCATCGTTAGTTTAAGGACATTTCGGTCCATCGTTAGTTTAAGGACATTTCGGTCCATCGTTATGGGAAGGCCAGCTACTGCTGAGTCTGAGCCTAGGAAGGTAGTGAGCGGGCATAGTCGTCGTCATCTACCGTTGACCCAGGCTGTGGCTCACTAAGCATAGTATTTCTTCAAGAAGCGGCCGTTTATTGGCCTGAAAGGCCTTTCACCGTGCATGTCCACGAGTAGATAGGCTTCACCTTGGTAGACCTGGTCTATGATGTATGGGCCTTCATAGTTTGGCTCGAATTTCCCCCGCTTGGCACGATTGGGGATCATAGGTCTTTTGACCACTAATACGAGTTCGCCTTGGTGGAATGTCCTCGGCCTGGTCAATCTTTCGTAGGAGCGCGTCATCTTTGCTTTGTAGGCTTCTAGATGTTGTTGCGCTATGAGCCGGATTTCGTCGAGGGCATCAAGCTCCTCAAGCCGAAGGTGAGCATTTTCTTCATCCGTCAGCTCGTGGTGGACTGCCACTCGTAGAGAGGGTAACTCTATCTCGAGGGGGAGTACTGCTTCCGTCCCAAATACCAATGCGTACGGCGTTGTGTTCGTGGCCGTCTTGAATGTAGTTCGATAAGCCCAAAGGGCTTCCTGTAGCCTTTCGTGCCAGTCTCTCTTATTCCGGGAAACGGTCTTTTTTATGATCTTCGTCAAGGTCTTATTGAAGGCCTCGGCCAGACCGTTAGCTCGTGGGTTGTAAACTGAAGAATACCTCCAGTCTATATTGTGCTGCTGCGCGAAGCGGCTAATCTTATGGCTTCTGTAGGCTGGCCCGTTATCGGAGATAATTCGCCGTGGGGTTCCAAACCGATAGATAACGTGCGTCTTGAAGAAATGGAGGATATTCTCCGTCTTCACTTCCCTCAATGGTATTGCTTCTGCCTATTTGGAGAAGTAATCAGTAGTTGCCAGGATAAAACGATGTCCCCGAGATGATGCCGGCTCAATGGGGCCGACTATGTCAGTTCCCCACATTTCGAATGGCCAGCTGGCCACCGTTGGGTGTAGTGGATTTGGATGTTGGTGGATAAAGTCTCCATGAATCTGGCACGAGTGGCATTGCTTCGCGTACTCGAGACAGTCCTGGATCATTGTGGGCCAGTAGTAACCCATCCGTTTAATTTTTAACTTCATCTTTGGGCCTGCTTGGTGAGAACCGTAAAGTCCGTCATGAACTTCCTGAACGACTTTTTCTGCTTCGTCAGGTCCCAAGCATCTTAGCCATAGAGAATCAAACGACCTCTTGTACAGAGTATTGTTGACGAAAGCGAAAGATAGAGCTCGTTTCATGAGTTGATGCCTCGAGGATGCATGTTTGGGCATTAGGTGGGACTTAAAGTAGTCTATGAAGACTTCCCTCCAGTCCTCGGCCTTCTCATGGTCTTTTATTCGCAGGGTCGTCTGCTCAGTCGCTCCCTTTTCTCCGCATGATTCCGGAGATATTTTTGCCGGGGCGAGCACTCGACGGCTTTGTACAACGATTCTGACGTCGTCGAGGTTCTCGTCAGCCAATTCTTTAGCAAGCTTAGCCAATGCGTCTGCTTTGCTGTTTTCCGCGCGTGGTATGTTCTCCAAAGTGTAGGAGGGAATTTGGGTCAATAGTTGTCGCACCCTTTCGCCGTACTTCACCAGCTCCGGTTTGCACGTTTGGTAGTCACCATTAACTTGGCTAACGATCAGCTGAGAATCCCCATATATGAGGAGGTCTTCAATTCCCATGTCAATGGCAAGTTCGAGGCCTGCTATCAGAGCTTCGTATTCAGCTTCATTGTTGGTCCTCGGCTCTGTTAAGGAGAAGGCGAAGCGCATTATCCCTCCTTGTGGAGTCGCAAAGATGAGGCCTATCCCTGATTTGATCATTGGGATACCTTGTTTCTGTTTCTTTACGGAAGACGCTCCGTCGAAATAGAGTTCCCATCGGGTGCTTTTGCCGCCAATCACATCGAATGCATGCTCGTCCGGCAAATCACAGTTTAGAGGAGAGTCGGCCGGTATCGGGTGCTCAGCGAGGAAGTCAGCAATAGCCTGGCCTTTCACTGCCTTGAGAGGTTGATATGTTATCGAGAATTCCATCAAGAGCAAGGCCCATTTAGCGAGTCGTCCCGTCAATATGGCTTTTGACATCAAGTATTTAAGGGGATCCACCTTCGAGATGAGACAAACTTCGTGTGCCAACGCGTAGTGCCTGAGCTTTGTTATTGCGAAGATTAATGCCAAGCAATGTTTTTCAATGGGAGAGTAATTGCTTTCTGCCCCCAGTAGAACTCGACTTAAGTAGTAGAGTGCTCTCTCTTTCCCCTGATCGTTCTCTTGCGCCGATAGTGCACCCAAGGAACCTTCGAGGGCGGTTGTATAAAGAATGAGGGGTTTTCCCTTGACCGGCGCAGCCAATACCGGCGGGTTCTGCAGGTACTGCTTGATCTCGTCTAGTGCACCTTGGCATTTTTGATCCCAGACGAATGGGGTTCCCTTCTTCATCAGGTGACTGTAGGGGCGGCATTTGCCTGAAAGGTTGGCGATAAATCGCCGGATGTACGCGAGCTTCCCTTGGAGGGACCGCAACTGTTTGAGGGTTCTTGGCGGAGGCATTTCCATGATCGCTTTAATCTTTGACGGATCTATTTCAATACCTCGGTGTCGAACGATGAATCCCAGGAATTTGCCCGAGGAGACTCCGAACGCGCATTTGAGGGGATTCATTTTCAAATTATATTGCCGGAGGCGTTGAAACACAGTCTCCAGATGCTTTAAATGCTCTTCGTATGACATGCTCTTTACTACGAGGTCATCGATATAGCACTCAACGATGTCATGTATGAGGTCATCGAAGATCTTTGTCATGGCCCTTTGATAGGTAGCGCCAGCGTTCTTTAAACCAAAGGGCATAACCCTGTAGCAAAATATATCCAAAGGGGTACGGAAAGCAGTGTGCTTCTGGTCTTCAGGATGCATCTTTATCTGATTGTATCCTGACGAACCGTCCATAAAGGAGAAAACCTCGTGAGTGGACGTGTTATCTATCATTAGCTCGGTTACCGGTACTGGGAAATCATCCTTTGGACAGGCTTTATTGAGATCCCTGAAATCCACGCATATGCGTACCGTCCCATTCTTTTTCATTACCGAAACGATATTGGCGATCCAATCGGGATATTGGACTTCTTGGATAAATCCAGAATCGATCAGCTTCTTGACTTCGGCGTTGATGCTCATCTCAAGGTCGAGTCGCATCCTCCTTGGCGCCTGCTTGACCGGCTTAATATCTGGGGATATTGCTAATCTATGCACAGCGACCTCCGGATCTAATCCTGGCATCTCAGAGTAGTTCCACGCGAAGCAGTCTTTATGCCGTAATAGCACGTTTTTTAACGCGGCCACCTTTTCTTCAGAGAGTAGCTCGCTGACGAATGTCGGTCGCGGGTCATCTGCCGATCCCAACTCAATCTTCCTGAGGTTATCTGCCGTAGTATGTATACCATCTTCTAGTTCTTTCGGAGCGGGCGGAAACTCTGAGATCACCTCATCATCGCCGTTCTCAAAGCATTGGGGAAGGTCATCCATGTTCTCGGGCTCTTCTTTTAATATCGTAATCGTATAACAGGTACGAATCCGCTCCCAGGACTGAGGTGGATCCGGTTTCGTTCTTGCGGCCTTGGGTTCGTGCTTTCGGGGCGGCGTTACCCTCCAGCTGTTGGATAAAACGAATCTGCCCCGTCGGTACTGGTCCTCGACCCAGTTCTTGAAGGTGAAGCAGTCTTCGGTAGGATGTCCTATGGCTCGGTGATAAGAGCAATAGCCCGAGCGAGAGGCCTTATTAGCTTGTTCAGGGTGTCTAGACTCTGGAAGCGTGATCATTTGATGTCTTATAGCGAGCTTGAGTAACCTTTCCGTCTTGTCTCGGGGGAAGGAGTACGCTCGACTCATCTTTTCTATGAAGGACGAATCCGAGCTGTGCAGTACCCGTAACCCTCTAATCCTGCGTCGTTGTTGTCGGCTCTTCTTTCCACTCTTTGACTTATTTCTGTCTCCGCATCGGGCCTTTCGCGTGATGGGTTGACAAGGATAAACATCTTTGTCTTTTGCAGTCTGTTGAAATAGACGTTGCGTCCTGGCCTTCTCGTAAATGGCCATTTCGCGGCTGTGGTCTTCCCGAGCTTTCTGACCCACTTTCCTGATAGGCTTGCCCATTTGTTCTTCAAATGACGGACTTGGTGCTTCAATCGTAGGGTCTGGTTTTGATGAGGGATCGGCATCTTCTGACAGGGCGTCCTCTTCTTCATCAAAGGTATATATAGCGTAGCTGCTGTGGGCTCGTTCCCGTTTTCCGGTCCTCGCGTATCCAAGCCTAAGTGTTTCCATTTTCCCGTTGGGCAATTTGCGTTGGGTTCTAGGGACATCCCAGATCCTGTTGTAGAACCGAGCCTGTTGAACAGTTTGTTTTAAGGGTACTCCTTGGCGTTTCAATAGCTTCTTTAATCCGTTCGTATAGTATCTGGGCAGACGGATGGGTTGGAGTCTGTCACATGTAGCATCTGCGCCATGCCAGATCTCTTTCTCTATTTTCGACTCTGAGGATCGGTAGAATAGGATCACCTTCTCACCCCTACGCCTGGGAGGGACGTAAAACGTTTGCAGGTCCTGCACACTGTGAGCTTGAAGCGTGTCGAGATCCTTGTAGTGTTCCTGCGGTACCATAGTGATTTGCAAACTATAGCCATCGCTAAGGGGTGCTTGCATTGAAAGCCGATTGGAGAATACGGCATTGACCTCATCTTCTGAATCACTTCCGAAGACCAGTATGGGGGCGGGCGTCCCCCGGTTGTTGCGTTGAGATGGCCCTGTATAAACTATCTCTTCCTCTTCTTCGGTATCGCTCCCGAAAACAGGGATGATAGCGGCGGCTTTGTTCTCCGAGTTGCTACACCTTTCTGTATCTTCGAAGTCTGGCAAGAAGTATTTCGCATCTTCGTATTTGCGGACTTCGTTCACGGAAAATGGGTTCAACTCACCTGTTACGGTGTACTCGAAACCATCCTTAAAGTACTTCATACACTGATGTTGTGTAGAAGGGACGATGTTGTATTCGTGTAGCCAAGGACGGCCGAGCAAGGCGTTGTAGCAGGTCTTGGCGTCGATGACATGGAATTTGATGTCCGTGACAAGAAGTCCGAAGCGTAATGTTAGTATTACAGATCCGAGAGTCCGTGACGATTGTGAATCGAAACCGGAGATAGTGATTTTGTCACGAGCGAGATGTTGCACACTCATGCAGATTTCCTTCAACACCCGAACATTAAGGAGATTGACGGAGGATCCATTATCCACCAAGATCTTGCCTATCTTGATATCATGGCAGTATCCGGAGACATATAGGGGACGGTTATGGTCGCACGTCCCGAGAAGGAGGTCTTCATCACCGAAAGTGATATCGGCTGTATGCACTTCCTCCAGTTCATCCTTCATCCTTTCAGTGGCGAGAAAGGCTTGGAATTGCTCAGGTTCTTGTAAAGCCTTAATTAGTGAGTCCCGCGCTTCTTTTGATAATAGGAGGGCGTCGAGAATGCTAAGCTGAGAAGGTAGCTTCCTTAGATGCGCGAGGATGTTATAGTCCACTTTACTCCTCCTAGGAGGGTCTCTGGTAGTTAGTTCTTTCGTGACTTGGTCATCTAAAGCGATATCTTCAATGACCTTTTCCTTTCCCTTATCTTTTCTGCTCACGGGCCCGAGATTATTTTCTGGGAGTGTGCGATTGCGCAGCTGGATGTTCTCGCAGGCTCTTTCCCTAAAACGGATTCTTTAAAGAGAGGGCCCAGAGTCATTTCTTCATCAAAGTCGCTCCCAAATGTCAGAACTTGTGACCCCCCGGCGTTAACCATGTAACAGTTGCCAGTAGTCCTGTTGAGCTCGTCGACAGTGCTTCTTTGCTCCCAACGGATCTTGCGTTTCATGCGCTTAAAATGTTGCTGACGAGTAACATATCCTTGCCACCATATTTTAAAGGCGTCGCACTCCTCCGTGGGGTGTGAGATTCTCCGATGATATGCGCAATAATTAGGGTGCCTCTCCGCCCCATCGTGTGTATTTCCTTCTGAGGGTGGTAGCTTCATTCCCATTGACATGGCTTTGGTGAACCTTTTCCTTGTCTTGAATATCTTCTTGTCTACTTCGGATGCCTTTTGATCTGGCGGGGGTAGTTCAACTCTTTCATTCAGTCGCCTGCATTTGGTTCCTTCTGATGTTGCCATCTCACGCTCCTGATCCGCTTTACTTTTTAGACGAATCTCGTCTAGAAAGGCATTGATCATTTCATTTGTCAGCGACGCACGCTCTGATTCGGGTTCTGCCTCCAGCTTCTTAGTGTCAGGAGTTTTCTCATCATCGGTAAACGAATGGGAGATTACGTTACAACTCGCCACATACTCTTCGGATTCATCCGATGAGCTCTCTTTATCATCTCCCTCTTGAAAGATGTGGTTGAGGAACTCTTGTAGTGTGACAGGGGTTCGCGCCTTTTGATTGTATTCTTCCAGCGCGTCGATTTGCTTCTGCAATTTCGTGCGCTCGTCTCCAAGCTTCGCGGGCTTCTTGGATTTCTTCTTCTTTTTCTTCGAAGCTTTTGACGGCTGGGTGTGAGTATTTGGATCTTTATCATGAGTCTTCATAGTTGGGCGGGGCTTCAACATCCCTTCGATAATTTGAGGTTCAAGAGGGTCCTTCCATTCGATTGCAGGGCACGCATGAAGGTCTCTCAGCATCCTTTTGGTTTTAGTTGATAGTACGACCTCCCATGGAGCTTCTTCAATAAAGGAGCAGGTTGCCCCCGGTGTATCTGCTTTCTTAGGAGTATGCGGTTGTGGTGGGTTCACCTTCCACTTTTCGGACAGTACAAACTTCCCCTGGAGGTATTGATCTTCAATCCATCCTTTGAAGACGAAGCAATCTTCAATCGGATGACTTACCGTTTGATGGTAAGGGCAATAGTTAGGGTTATTCACCTCGGTGGGTTGTGGCGGTCGCCTTGGATTTGGTAGGTTTATAAGTCTGTTGCGTATTGCCAGCTCAAATAACCGTTTTGTCTTGTCTCGTGGGAACGAGTAGGGACGCTTCATCTTTTCGTTATAATATCGGCGTCTTTCTTCCAATTGATCTGCCGATTTCGGGGCGTTAGGTTGCTGTTGGGCATTCGCGACAAAGGTTGCCCTTCCTTTACCCTTGTCATTCCGAGGTTCCGACTTCGGGGGAGGTGGCCTATGACCCATCTGGTCCATCTGAGCCAACTTGTCGATTAAAGCCTGGAATGTGGTTGGCTTAAAAAACATCATAAACTGGGAGATAGTTGCGTGAGGGTCTAGGGTTCCCACGAACATGCCCACTGCGGGTGCCTCCTCAATGCGTTGCTCGCATCTTGACCACAAATTCCGCCAGCGTATAGCATACTGGACCCAGGTTTCACCTGGTTTTACCCTGGCGTTAATCAATGCAGTTATTGGAGTGCGTTCGCTGGCACTCGCGAATCGCTGAGTGAATAACAATTCCATTTCAGCGAACGTTTTGATAGAATCGTTCGGGAGTTCCGAATACCATTCGAACACTGTTTCTGATAAGCTGCCCACGAACTGGCGGAGCAACAGTTTATCGTCACCGCCGGTGTTACCGCAGAGGGCCCGAAACTGGGCGACGTGCTGATGAGGATTGCCGGTCCCCTTATACACATGGAATTTTGGTATCGTATAGCCTTGCGGGTATTTGATTTGATCGTACCAGCTTGGATACGGCCGCCCCGTTTTCACGACTTGACCAGCTGCCTCAGTCGCATGATGGACCCGGATTTGCTGGGCTATGTAGTCGGCTAAGTCAGCTTTAGAGATCGTCTCCTCCCTGGCCGTAGAGAGGGCTGGTGGTGGATTTGACGTTTCTCCTCGGTCATCCTCCAGAACGATTGGGGGATCTTCAGCGGGTAGGTCCTGTTGGATCATCATTCCTATCATATCTTGGAAGAGAAGGCCCATACGCTGTATATTAGCCGCTTGTTCAGCAGCCTCTTTGTCCTTTTTCTCCAATGTCCGGCGAAGGAACTCAGCGTCGGTTTCCTCCTCCCGGCGCGCGTCTGAGGACGTTTCTGGGCTTTCTTTTGGCCCGGTAAGTGCGGCCATAGCACTCATCATTTCCTGCAACTTTTGTTGTTGTTCCTGGGCTTTTGTCACGGATCGGGTCAGCGGTCGGTGGCCCGTAGAAGTGCGGCTTTCCTCCTTTCCAGAAGCCATATAAACAGTGTGTACCATCGTGCCCCCAGACTTAGGGTGTCTGGGCTCATTGCTTTTAGCCGTCGTTGCATGTTGAGGGTTCTTCTCTGGCTTCCTCCTTTTATGAGCCATGGAGGTTGAGGGGGCCGTTGAGGAGGGCGTCCAGACAGCCTTTTGGGGTTTAGCCTGATGACCAGCCTTCGGTTGGATTTTCAGCTTCTTGTGCTGGCGGGAGAAGTTTGGATCGATGATTGAGTCTCGGGCCTGTCGCCAAACCTTATAGATTTTGGAAGACAGCCGTTGAGGAGATCGGGGCTGGTCTGATTTTATTTCCACAACCTCTCCTGATGGGGGAGGAGACCTCTTTAGCACTGCAGTAGGGGAATTCCTTCGCACCTTATTTAGCATTTCGAAGCTGTTCCCAGTTGGAACAGCAGCATTAACTTCTACCACCGGGGCTGGTGGAGTCAATCCAGAGGGGGAGTTGCCCCCAGCCTTCCTTATTCGGCGCCAATGACGACGTCGAGCGCGTCGAGCAGACGGCGTAGAGTCAGCTATAAGAATGGTTTCGTCTTGCCTCCTGTGTGGGTGGGGGGTCGTCGTTGATGTTATCCTGTCAAAGACCGATGTCCTCTGTGCAGCGGGAGCGGGAGTCGAAGCTGTTAATCTTGTGAAAATCGATTTCTTGACCGGGGAAACCGCCTTGGCGATTTCGGAGGCAGGAGCGACCGCTTTCTTAGAAGCAGCCTTCTCTGAGATTGTAGGCCCCATGATGAGTTCGCAAGATTTCTGGCCCAATCTAGAGAAGACCGAAGCGTTGACGTTGGGCGACTCGTTGAGAGGAGCCACGGCAGGGGTAAGACGATCAAAGACCGACTTCCTGAGAGTTTCCTTTGTCAGCACCGGTGCCACGAAGCTTGATGGGGGGAGCATAGTCCCAAAGAACAATCCGGTAGTGGCTTGAGTCACTTGGTCCACCGGCATTGTGAACAACGAAGCAGCTTGGGGTCCATAGGCTATACCTCCTGGCGAGGTAGAGCGTTGGTCGCAATTGCAGTTTGAGCAGTTGAAGGACTTCGCGGAAGTAGCAGCCATCGATCCTTTATTTTCTACAATAGGCCAGACGCCAATTCTTAGTATCTTGAAACCCAAGGGCAATCATTGGCGAACCGCGATTGGTTCGCGAATCACGACACACGAAGTGTGGAGTGGAAAGAGGAAAAGGTCCCACCGGGCGTGCCAGAATCTGTTCCCCTCCGAACGGACACACGGGACGTCGGGCCGTCTCGCCTGAGGTTCGGGGCAGATGCCAATAGGTGCTATCCGTCCACCTCTCCGAAGATGCCAAGTTGATCCATGGCGCCATGTACCGGAGGTTTAGACGGATGCGTCCGATGTAGCAGACTTCGTCAGATTCCCCCTCGTTTGAGGGGTTTTTGATTGTGGGGACGCTCTTCCCTGCAGGCGCAAGCCCCTGCAGTTAATTACGCTACCGCATCGCGGTAACAACTTTCTCCTTCTCCAGATGGTCACTTCGTGTCGTGTGTTTTTGTTTCATATTTTATTGCCCGTGGATCGTTTACGGAGACCGAGTTATGTCGTCGCCCGTAGGGCGTGGACTAGTCCAAATCCGTGTTATCTTAGATTTGGATTTGGGGGTTTGGTTTGAGGACATGTTAGCCATACTTGAGGCTAAGATCAACTCAAACATTTGTTAAGGATGCGTTAGTCTAGTTTGAGACTAAGATCAACTTAACGGGATCGTTTAGGTCCGACAAAGGAGCGTTTGGACTTTATTATTCCAGTTTAAGGACATAGTGGTCCATCGTATGTGTGGCCGTCGGGACCCATCACCTCTCTGACGACGTTGAAGGATTACAACGAAGGGTGTCAGAGGGGCTCAGAGATGTACCCTCGAGCCAGAGTTAATTAGGGGGATTCATAGTCCAGTCTGCTTGAAGGTTTAAGGACACGTTAGCCATCTTTGAGGCTAAGATCAACTTAAACAGGACCGTTTAGATCCGACCAAAAGAGCATATGGAGGCTCTATGGTCCTAGTTTAAGGACATTGCGGTCCATGGGTAGTTTAAGGACATTGCGGTCCATGGGTAGTTTAAGGACATTGCGGTCCATTGTTAGTTTTAAGACATCTCGGTCAAGGTTAAGGACGTCATAGTCCATGGGTTTAAGGACTCCACAGTCCGGTATGTGCTCTGGATGCTTCACACGGGTTCACTGCCGTGCTTGGCGAGGACCAGGCTCCGCTCTGGGCTTTTTCCGTGGGATCAAAGAGTGACGTTATCCACGTTCCACGTAACCAGGAATTTTGCACTAGATGCTTCACACGGGTTCACGGCCGTGCTCGGCGAGGACTAGGCTCCGCTCTGGGCGTTTTCCGCGGGGTCAAAGAGTGACGTTATCCGCGTTCCACGTAACCAGGAATTTTGCATTAGACATGGGTTTAAGGACCCCACAGTCCATATCGTGAGTGGTCATCGGGACTCGTCACCTCTTTGAAGACATTGAGGGATTACAATGCCAAGTATCAAAGGAGTGAAGAGATGTACCCTAGAACCGGAGTGGCTTAAATAGTCCTTGGCCCAATTTGGGATCAAGACTCATTAATTATGTTATGAGCCCACTGGCCCAGTTAATCATGAATTGAGGACTTACGGCCAGCTTGGGCTAAGTCCAGTCAGGTCTGGAATATTGACTTTTTGTTGGCCCATTGAGGGAGAGGCTTTGCCTCTATCCCTTTAGCCAATTGGGCCAAAGCCTAATGTTAAACACTTCAGAGCGATCAGTGTTGAACACTGGGAATAGGGTTGACAAGTTAGTGTTCGACACTAAAAGAATAGTTGGTGTTAAACACCAGCAACAAGGTTTTCAAACTAGTGTTAAACACTAAAACAGATCAGTGTTGAACACTGCAAATAAGGCTTTTTAATCAGTGTTGAATGCTAAGGCCCAACAGTGTTTTAACACTGGGCTTGAGAGTTCCAATCTAGTGTTGAACACTAAGGCAAAAAGGGGTCACGTGGCAACACGTGAGAACGCCCTCTTTCCATTTATTCTGCTGAAATCGCTGCATCTTTCAGAGCATCACGTGCCATCACGTGACGGGCATTCATATGCTCATTTGTTAGAGCTTTTGTTAAGGGTCGCGTGGGTCACGTGAGGGACTGCCTCAAAGGTTTTTCTGTAGATCTCTTGGGGGGTCACGTGGTGGCACGTGACCCTGCCTCTACGTATGTCGTTTTTAGAGGATCTGTTGATCTTTTTCAGGAATTAAATTCCTCGAGCTTTAGATTTCAGAGGAATTAAATTCCTACTTCCTTTCGAAGATTTATATTTTGAAATAGAGTTGAACTCTGAATTTTCTGTAGGAATTAAATTCCTCGTATATATGAAGAACTGAAAAGGGTTAAACCCTTAATAAAAGCTTTCAAGGAATTATACTTCCCATTTTAAAGAATTATAATTAAGGGAATTAGATTCCTGCTGTTTCCACAGAACTATATTCTTAATTAGGGTTAAACCCTATTTCTCTTGTTTTGAAGGAATTAAATTCCCATGATACAGGGTCGAGCCCTAATTTTATTTTTAAAGGAATTAAATTCCTACAGTTCTGTGAGAATTAAATTCTCATGCTTTCATTCCCTCTCTATGTTTTGGATCTGCATGGCAGGATCTCAACCCATTGAGAATTAAATTCTCAACCTAAAGGGGAGATGTGCACTTTGCAGATCCTCTATCAAAGAGAGAAGAAATATATTCTTCTGTTTTATATATTAGAGTTAAACTCTGTTGAGAATTAAATTCTCATTCTTTCAAAAGGCCTTCCCTTTCTTACCTAGGGTTTTTTGCAGAAGATCCGAGTATCAAAGCTCTCCTCCTCTTTTCTTTCTGCGTATGTATCTCTCCCCTTTTTTTTTCTCTTGGCTCCTATTTATAGGAGAGGCAGCTGAATCAATTAGTTTTGGTAAATCTTTCATGGGATATTTGATTTGCGTCCATTGTTCATTTTGGACCTTTGGATTATTGGGTGAATTTTATCCACCATTGGATTTTAAATCCAGAGATTCTCCTTTGTTATTTTGGTTAGATTTAAGGGGGAAATCTTTCCAAACCCGAGATTTTCCATAAATAGATGACCTCTGAATCTTTAATTTGATTGGTTCCAGATAACCGCTTCCCTTTGGAAAGATCTGAATTTCTTTCAGAATTTAATTCTGTTGACAAAATGGGCTTTGAAAGCCGGTCACGTGTGACCACGTGACCCATGGTCACGTGTGAGCACGTGACCCCCTTTGGAATGAGCCTTCTGCGCTGTGTCTTCTGATTGCTGCTTAAACGTCACGTGCTACCACGTGACCACTGGTCACGTGTGAGCACGTGACCCTTGTTTGAACTCTCTTTCTTTGGTTGTTCTGAAGAGCGCGTTTGCTGCCTTGAACGTCACGTGCCAACACGTGACCCTGGTCACGTGGGAGCACGTGACTTCTTCTGAAGCCTTTTCCTTGACTTGGTCAGTTAACCGACGTGCCTTTGACGTTTGCATTTAAACGTCACGTGTCGCCACGTGACCCTGATCACGTGGGAGCACGTGACTCTCCTTGAAGCTTTTCCTTTTCTTCTTCGTAGTCAGGGAATTGAACTTGCCTTGATGACGTTTTTAGGTGTCACGTGCCAACACGTGACCGCTAGTCACGTGTAAACACGTGACCATCTTCTGAAGCTTTTCACAGAAGCTTTCCTGATTTTAAATCAGGAAACATCATCTTCATCGACGACATCCTGGTGTATTCTAAGAGTCGGAAAGAGCATGCAGAGTACCTACGAATTGTCCTAGAAACTCTTCGACAACATCAGCTTTATGCCAAGTACAACAAGTGTGAGTTTTGGCTAAAGCAAGTTGGTTTTCTTGGACATATCGTATCAGGAGAAGGAATCTCTGTGGATCCAGCGAAAGTTTCAGCAGTTAGCGAATGGCCTACACCAAAGTCAGTGAAGAACATTCGGAGTTTCTTGGGTTTAGCTGGATATTACAGAAGATTCATTAAAGGAGTTTCGAAGATAACAACGCCCCTGACCAAGCTCACACGTAAAGATGAAGATTTTGTGTGGTCAGAAGCATGCGAACAAGCTTTCGTAGAACTCAAGTCAAGGTTGACATCAGCACCTATTCTCGTCATACCGGATCAATCTGGAGGATTCGGAGTGCATTGCGATGCATCCGGTAAGAGATTAGGATGTGTTCTATATCAGCAACGTAAGGTTGTGGCTTATGCTTCAAGACAGCTAAAGATTCATGAGCGCAATTATCCGACGCATGACCTGGAGTTGGCAGCCGTCATCTTTGCTCTCAAGATTTGGCGCCATTATTTACTTGGTGAACGGGTGAACATCTACACAGATCATAAGAGCCTGAAGTATGTGTTTACTCAAAAGGAGTTGAATATGCGGCAGAGAAGATGGTTAGAACTCATGGCGGACTTTGACATTAACTTGCAATATCACCCAGGGAAGGTGGATGTAGTACCTAATGCTCTTAGTCGCCAACCATTATCGATGAATCTCACCGCTCAGGGGAAGCTTCAACAAGACTTGCATCAGATGGAGATTGAGGTAGTCATGCCAGGTAACACTTCAAATTTGATGAATCTAGAAGTTTAATCAACCATCGTCAATCGGATCAAAGCAGCTCAAGCAAGTGATGCTAAGTTGCAAAAGATCAGAGAACAAGTGGAGAATGGACTCAGAACAGATTTCATCATCCATAAAGACGGATCTTTGAGATACGGCAGCAGATTGTGTGTACCAAAAGGTCCTGTTCGGGAAGAGTTAATGAAAGAAGCTCACAACTCTCCCTACTCAATACATCCTGGAGATACCAAAATGTACAAAGATCTACGTCAAAATTATTGGTGGCATGGAATGAAATGTGAAGTAGCCAGAAGCGTCGCAAAATGTTTGGTGTGTCAGCAAGTAAAGGCTGAACATCACAGGACAGCTGGACTACTTCAACCGTTACCAATCCCAGAATGGAAGTGGCAACACATCACGATGGATTTTGTGACTGCTCTTCCTCGCAGCACAAAGAGTAACGATGTTGTATGGGTCATTGTGGATCGACTCACAAAGTCGGCTCACTTCATCCCATTTCGAGTTGGCCAATCAACTGAGACACTAGCAAAAAAGTACATGGAGGTAATAACCTAATTAAGATTTAAACTCTTCATAATATACTATCTCTGATACCCATGAACTCATACAGGAAATTGTGAGACTTCATGGAGTACCGGTCTGCATTGTCTCCGATCGTGACACCAGGTTCCGATCGCAATTTTGGCAGAGTCTGCAAGCAAGCTTGGGAACAAGTTTGAACTTTAGCACGGCTTATCATCCACAAACAGATGGTCGGTCGGAACGAACTATTCAGATCTTGGAGGATATGCTCAAAGCGTGTATGCTAGACTTCAAAGGATCGTGGAAAGATCACCTGCATCTTGTGGAGTTCGCGTACAATAACAGCTACCAAGCTAGCATAGGAATGGCACCTTTTGCAGCATTGTATGGAAGGAAGTGTCGATCGCCATTAAGTTGGGACGACATCGGAGATAGGGAACTTCTTGGACCAGAGATGATAGTAGCGACTGTTGATGTGGTTCGTACTATCAGAAAAAGGATGCGCATATCCCAAGATCGACAGAAGCACCGGGCTGATGCAAAGAGACGACACTTGGAGTTCCAGCCAGGAGATCACGTATTTTTGAAGATATCTACGAACCGCGAAGTGATCCGATTTGGAAGACGGGGTAAGCTAAGTCCGAGATATATTGGACCGTTCGACATACTCGAACGAGTCGGTGAAGTGGCATACCGCTTAGCGCTTCTACCTTCATTGGAAGGAGTGCATAATGTGTTCCACATATCCCAACTTAGAAAGTATGTGAGTGACCCCAGCCATGTTCTCGATCATTCCGAGCTCACTATATAGAATGATTTATCTTGTGAGCAACAGCCTGTGGAGATCCTGGACAGGAAAGTGAAGACACTTCGGAACAAGGAAGTTAACTTGGTTCGAGTGATGTGGAGGAAAGACACTCCAGGAGAGTCCACTTGGGAAAAGGAGGATGAAATGCGTACTAAATATCCACACCTCTTTGTAAACTAGTCCTCAAATAAAAGTTGTAAATTTCGAGGATGAAATTTTTGTGAGGAGCGTAGACTGTAACAACTCCATTTTTAATGTACAAAGAATTGATTTAAATTTAAAGTATACTTGGAGTATTTAATGTTGCTGATATCTCTTTAAGTATTTATTTCACTCGATAATTACAAGAAGGAGCTTGTGGCTCATTGGTAATACCTTGCATTGCTGAAACAAGCCACCAGACTTCAAATCCCATGCCCCCACATTATTTTTAATATTATTTTATTTTTGATTTTTTAGAATACCAACAGTTACACGTGCATTTCTCACAAATTTCCTACTACACATGAAAATGTAAATGCACTAGAAGCCACACCTGACGACCCCACACCCCCCGATCACCTGACTCGGCCCGCTCGGGCCGGCGCCGCCGGCCGGACTCGGCCGGACGACCGAGTCCCCAACATCGAAGTTGGGTATCTTTTCCTTCTGAAACCCCCTACATGCTTCATTTAGAGAGATCGGTTACAGAGAGCCCATTAACCCCCACTTACTCCATTTTTAATGATTTTTAATACATTTTTACATTTTTTTAATTAAAAACCCTACACTTACCCTAACCCTAGCCTAAACCTATAAATACACCCCTACCCTCTACCCTCTCATCCCAAATTTCTGAGCTCACTCTCTCAAAATTCCAAGAGAACTTGTGTACTTTGAAAACAAGCTCGAGGCGAAGCTCCGACGAAATTCCGGCGGAACTTCCGGCGAACGTCCTAGGAACTACCGGCGACGACGCAACATCGGCGACCCCACTAGTTCCCTCTCACTCTCTAGTTTAATCGAAAACCCGTAAGTCTCATTCTAATCTCTCTATCTTTTTCTAAAAATACGAAATTACAAAACCCGACGGAATCGGAACAATTCCGATTCGGTTTTCTATAAAATTCCACTTCTCGCTAATACAATCATTCTTAAACTTCTTCATGTTGATTATTAAACACTAATTAAACAATTTGAACAAGTTTCATCACATGAAATGATAGCTTCCCCAAATTATTGTATTTTTTTCACTTAAATACCATAATGTTTCGATTTCACATTTAATCCCATTAACTTGCTATACGTTTAAAGTAGATCACAAGGTAACGACCTATCTCCTCATACACTTACATACAACCTAACACGATACCATTGAAAAACTTAGAATACGATAAAACAATATTTTCATTTAAATACCATATTCTTAATAAAACCATTTCTAAAAGTTTTAGCTTTGTTACACTTTTAAAATAAATACCTCTTAATATGAAAATACGATAAGTTGTGGACATCGGTCGTTTATCTAAACCTGACTTTGTGGTGTCTAGGCTAGGCAAGGGAGAAAGGTAATTTTAAAAGGCTCGTCTCACGGTGATTCGTGAGCGGATCCCTCCTTTCTTCACTTGTACTTACCTGGCCACAATTGGCGGTGAAGAGGCGATTTGAGGCATCTAACAACTTGTCGTTTAGACTATTTATAAATAGTCTAGTTGACTTAGAAAACCCTAGAATCTAAAATACAGAAAATTGGCTTTTTACAAATAAATACCATTTACTTTATAAAACCGTTTCCTAAAGGATTTAGTATTTTACAATCTTTGCAAAGCGCCGCTACAACCCATTTTTGGGGAACCCGTTCGGGATGGTGCGGTTTATCGCGCACACTCGGGCTTAGTAGTGCGAGATTCAGACCTCCGTAAGAAGAATTCGGTCTCGAAAGATTTAAAATACGACATCTTAAACAAATGAGATTTTTAGAATATAAAATAATCATTAAAATTACTTTTGTATAAATATATGTATATTTATCATTAAAATATCTATTTTGTTATGATATAAATATTCCACCCTTTTTCTAAAAATCACAAGAATAAATTTTACATTAAAATACCATAAATTTCAAATAGATCAATATTACAGATAAATACCTTATTTATGAAATTAGGATATTTTCACTAGAAATATCACAATAAAATCCACCTTCATTACAACTCTAAAGATGAATAATAAATACTTGAGGTGTATTTTGAAATGTATATAAAAGTTTTTTTACATAAAACCCCCTCAAGTTTTGTAAATTTCCCTAAGTACCCTAGCAATTATAAGTTTGAGAAATAATCAAGACTTCGATCTACATTTCTAATTGTCTGACTCGGGTTTGATTCTGACTATTCTGACTTCAATATGATTCAAGTCAATCTACATTTTATAATATTCCAATTCAATATGAATACATGAATCCAGTTATCAATCTATACAACTTGACTGAATCAAACCATGGATATACATCCATTATCCAGTTATTCCATTTACATGATCATGTAGTTACAATCTATTTACTGATATCATGGTTTTGGTCAGTTATCCAACTATACAATACAATACAACAATACAATTAAAACACTACGGGGTTTAAGGGGTAAATTGGTGCGGAAGGTGTTAGAAGTGGCACGAGACAGTAAGATTAAGACACCTAACCTATATTCCGTTGCTGTTGTACCGTGGCTTAACGATTCCTTGTACATTCCGTTTGCCCTGGTCTCTATCATACTGAGACCCCTCTCGTATACACTGGCATCCTTCCGTACCAAGCTACAAACAACAGCGTAAACATGATATTCTACAATATTATACAACTTTAAGAGATTTCTTCTTATTCTGTCTATTATACTTTCCTCTTATCTTTGGGACTTACCGAGCGACCTGTTCGCTGACGACATTCTATTTCTTTCTTCTTTGAATGTCGTCAGGTGGTTTGGGCCCGGCAGAGATCGATCCATCTACAGAAGACTTGGAGCAGTTTGCTGAAGAACCAGAGATCTAGTTTCATTGTACCTTTTTCTATTCAGTATTTTTCATTTCCTGTTATGTCATTGTTTAGGCATCGCTTTTATTCCAGATGAATTTACTTTTCATGCATTGTACAAAAGAATGTTATTAAATAAAGTTGTTGTTATTTTTATATCTCTTGTCTCTTGTGATTTACCTTTATATTGCTTAGATACGCTTAGCTTATTTACTTCACAGTAAATACGCAGCGGACCGGTCCCGTCCCCTTCGCCGTATACCGGGAAGCGGGGCGTGACATACACATATTCATTTTCATTTTATAAACTGAACCAAACCACTCTATCTTAAAATTTCTATCTTTCACAAAAATCAAAAGAGAAATGGGATGGTTTCTTCATCAATATTGCCCATACCATCAAGTTAGAGCCACAACCACTTCAAGAAATCTCAAGCCACCAATTCATGAGCTGAAAATTCCTTATGCACCATCCCTATAAGTATATCTCACCTCCTTTGCAAGTTCTATTTTGTTAAATATCTGTTTTTAGTGTGCAATAATAGAAACTAGGATTTTTATGATATTTGTGAATGTAAACTTGAATCTGGAACTACTAGGTTGGTCTATTACAAAAACTAACAATACTATGATACAGTGAGACTATTAGAAGATGTCACCTAAAGCCCAAGCCCCTAACTCCACAGTAAAACCGCCGATTTTCCCCATTTTCCCGCTACCGCCGGTTTTGGAGAAGGGTTAAGTTTTGGTCAGTAGCTTTAATTGGTAATAATTTAAGCTATTGTATTGTTTGTTTTGTCCCAGATGTCATATAGAGAAATATGGGAGTGTTCTAGTGTTGTTTTAACAATATTTCTGACATTTATAATATGGTTTTTCGTATTTCCATACCTCGACTGAATTATTGACGTTCGTACATTAATGTCAGGGGTATTTGATCGTATTTGGAGTAAGTGAGCTATAGGTTCTAACCTATGTGCGCTTAGCTCGTTGAGTTGCTTTTCGATATGATTTTTACGCCGATATGTTATAACTACGATTGTAGGTACAATCGCGG
The DNA here is from genome assembly GCA_030015575.1 of Agapanthus africanus. Taxonomy (NCBI): domain Eukaryota; kingdom Viridiplantae; phylum Streptophyta; class Magnoliopsida; order Asparagales; family Amaryllidaceae; genus Agapanthus; species Agapanthus africanus. The sequence goes on from CM057346.1 coordinate 22,850,358, forward strand.
AGATTTCCGAGACGGTAATGACGGATAAAGTAGACGTGGGTTTCGACTAGCCCGACAAGTTGGTGAGTGGATTTATATCTACGGGGGAAATCGGGTGGATGGCGTATAGCATCCCCGCAACCACTTATATAGAATAGTTATAATATAACTAGTGTAAAGTGATATGTTAGCTAACTTAGTTATATTATATTTGTGTATGGTGAGTACTTAGTAGAATTCTTATGGTTATGGTTATACCTGGATATATGGTTTTAGGGATGGACGTACATGACGATAGGTCCGTACGATATGGATATGATATTGGATGGATATAGTACGAGGGATCATACCGTACTTGTGATGACGAGGATAGTGTGCCGAATACGGCCAAGTTTTATTTGGACTCATGGAGTCATGAGTTATCCCGACTTGGGATGTTACAATTGATTGAGCTATAATCTTTTAAAAACCAACGATTCGTTTTCACTTTTAAATGATAAATGACCAGGACACGATATTATTTCCAAAACAAATATCTATTTTAAATTAATGCAGCTTTCTTATTTCAAAATAACGTTTTTTTCTATTTTAAATGATAATGGTATAGCTCATAGCAATTAGTTACGTTTAATAATTACATGATAGACTTAGATTTCCTTTTTATGTTCACGATACGCTTACCGATTATATACGTGCTCTTTTATACAAACACACTGATAGAATAGTGCACAACTACCAATGAGTACCATGTTGCACGAGCACAAACGCATATGTTACACTACACCTCATTAGTACTGCCATGACACTGTAGGACCGCTATACCACGCAAGGTCTATATAAATACCGATGCGATGTGTTATGAATTTCCTATATCCGAGGAATTGGGTTGTATTTATATGCTATAGATATGGATATAATTACATTTTGCTATAAACACTTATAGAATACTTGCACAAATACTAATGATTGTCATTCTGCACAAGCACAAACGCGTATGCTACACTACACATCATTAGTATTTCCATGACACAGTAGAACTGTCGCGATTGTTTGCATGATTGACTATATTTACGTACGATGCCTTTATCACCTGTTGATTAATTTCGAATACCATTACCATGGGTATTCGTATTTGATTCTTATGAGTTTTTATGATGTTTTTACCTTCGATGTTATATATATTAGTGGTATGGCACACTGTTATATATATAGATAGATTATATCATCATAATGATATATGCAATGATTCTTCTTCTTTGCTCGATATGTTTTGGATACGATGAGTTGACATCTACCATGAGCTTGATATTTTCTAATTTGGTTTTATTCCGAACCGAGGAGGGGAGCTATACGGTTACGGATATGCTACATATCCGGACTGAGTGGGGGGGGAGGGGTATACAGTCAGATACATGGTGGACCCGGTCAAGACCGAGGGCAGGAAAGCCGCCATTGAGGCGGGAAGCCGAGCGAGGACACTCGATACCGGAGATAGATGTGAGTACGGCGGATATCGAGGGGATACTGACTGAGGCTAGGGATATCGAGGGGCGACTGATCTGATGAGACAGTGTCGACGATATCTGGATTTGCGTGTCGGTGATGGACATGCGAGATTTGATGATTTAGGGTGTCGATGATGGACACCCATATATTTATGTTTTGCGATCATTCGAGATACGCCGTTATAGTTTATGCGATATAGTAGCCTATCAGGACTGATCCGGAAGACAGTACCTGAATTCTATTTTTCCTGCTGATATAAATAAAAGGGTTTCTAAACGAGCTATAGTCTCATTATTTTGACGTGTCTAGGATGACACAAGAATCTTTTAAATAGTAAACCTGTAACGACTCTAAAATCTTATACGGAAATTTTACTGTTAATATACAAGAAATGAGTTTTACAACCTGAATTTGAGTATTAAGTCACTTTTGTGAAATAACAGCAAGAAACCACTTGTAGCTCACTGGTAAAGCCTTTGCACTATTGTAACGTAGCCCCTGTGTTCGATTCCAATCAGACACAATTTTTTCTGAATTTTTTTTAACTTTTTGGAAGCCCAAAAGATTACAGGTGCAATACACGGGGAAATGAAAAATTCAGAAAAATCAAACATGTGGAAAATGGTTTAAATACTGAATTGATCAAGTAGCACGAATCTCTAGGCCAGATGGCACAAAACGACCGGCCAAACATGCCTACAAGCCGGCGCCGACGGTCAAGAAGGGGCCAAATCGCCCCGTGCTCTGCACACTTGTCTCTTCACCTGCCTCTAACTCTCCTGCACTGTTTGATTTCCCTGCAATCAAACTGAGACCTTTCAATTCACAATTTTAATATTTTTTAATCCACAATTTTAATTCCAAAACCCTAATTCTCCACTATAAATATTATCTTACACTTTGGCTCAGCACCATTCTGAAAATTCTAGCCAAAATTCTCTAAAAAGTTTCCTAGTGCAAGTGAAGTAAAGTGGAGTTAGCGAGCAAGTTGGTTCCGATGAAAATCGAAGCCAATTCTGGAGCTCCCACGACGCCACGATGACACCCTTTCCTTCCTAACCCTTTCTTTGAGCTTTCTAAACCGTAAGTCCCTCCCAAACTTCCTTCTCTTCATTGAATTTCTTTTTTAAACAAAATCGGTAAAAGTGGAGTTATTACCGATATCACCATTTCTAAAACCGATAACTCCATTCTCCTTTACCGTTTGGAAAATCTAATTTTACCATTTCACTTGTAATCTTAATACCAATATTTAGAATAAATTTTATCTAAGAATCTCATGTAAAACAACCATATTTGAACTTTTACATTAAAATACCTTGAACTTTGTTATCATATCTTTTCGACAAAATTGCTTAACAATACCTTTAGAAAAACTTTACGGGGTAACGACCTACCCCACACGCACACTTGGATCTATAGCACGATGCCTATTTTGTATGAATATTTGTTACGAAGAAAAATTTACAAAAAAATACCACATAATTCTAAAACCGGAATTCTTTTAAAGCGATATTTCATTTTCTTTGCGATTATGCATCTACAACCCTCTTTAGGAGACCTCTAACGGATGGTGTGGTTAGTAGAGCGAGATGCAGATATTCTCACGGAGTATTCGATCTCGAAAGGATTTAAATACGTTTTTAAGAAATACGAATTTTCTAAATAAAATAAAATTATTTTTAAAATTAAAATTATATAAAATTATAAATCCATATTTTCAAAATATAATAAATCTATATTTTTCTAAAAATAAAAGATTAAAAAATGCCAATAAAATACCACCAAGATACCAAAAAGACAAGTTTTTCAATAAAATACCATAAACTTTCCAAACTTAAGTATTTATCATTAAATTATCACAATATTTAAAATCCATGCTCATGAAAACCCTAAGTAATACTAATCAACCTCGAGATTTTATTTTTAATTATATTAAAATATTTTTTCATAAAACCCACTCGAGATATATAAAACAATATTTAAGGACTTTAGTAAATATAGGTTTAAGCAGGATCAATTCTCTTGAGCCCCAGGGAGTCGGAGAAAGTGAGTGCTTGCATATTTAAAGTAGACAACTTAACGGAGTTATCAATGATAATTGTCTTGGAAAAAGACACAAATCCTGTCGTCCATGTGCAGCAGTTACCGATGACTCCCGAACCTAATTCAAGAGCTAAATCTGTTTAAAAGTGTCTGACTCGGTCCGAGTCCAATTCAAACATGAATCCAAAATCAAACATGAATACTTGATCATAAACATGAATACTCGAATTCAAACATCAATATCAAACATATATACTTGACTTGACTTAATCGAACCATGGTTATAACTTGACTTGAATACTTGACTACATCCTGAACATGAATACCTGAACACTTTGTATCCATGGTTTCGGCAAGACTTGTAAATATAATCGATACAATACATTACGCGGGGATAAAGGGGTAGTTGGTACGGAACGTATATCATGACACGAGAGGTCACTTAAAAGACACCTACATGAATTCACGTGCCGTTGTCCCGTGGGTTATGACGGGGCCTTATACTATAAGTTACCATAGTCCACGGGGTAAGATGGACTCCTCTCGTATATATGAATACTTTCTTTATCAAGCTACAAAAAACCACGTTAGAATAACTATCATATACCAGTAATCAATCAAATACAATTTACCTAATCATTTCAATTTATATACTGTCTTCTCTTTCTTCTTTTGGGACTTACCGAGCATTAGTTCGCTGACGACATTCCTTTCTATTTCTTTCTTTGGAATGGTGGATTACTCACATTCTCGTTCTTGATAAGAAGAAGAGGTGGAGGTTCAACTTCTTCAGGTGGAGGTTGATTAATCACAAAATCCGTGTTTTCTAAGAATGCGAGTTCTTCAGCGAAGATTTCTTCAAAGCTTTCATTGATATCCCGAATAATAATCTCATCGGAAAGAACGGGATGATACTCGGACTCTATAAAAGGTTCATGTTTAGCATTAGATGTTGACCCGGACAGCTCGATAAAAGGATCCGTATGTGTATAATAAAAAGCAGGGTCAAACAACAACGTAATAGCGGAGTCGAGATCAGTATCGTGAAGCTTTTCAAGTTCGCTGCTGTCAGAATTTATCGCTTCGACAGAACATACTTGAGCATAGGGTTCGGAGGGTTCACTTCCCAACTTGTAAATGTTAAGCTCAATTGACATCTTCCCGAAGGATAGGGTCATAGAGCCATTTCGACAATTGATTATTGCGTTGGAAGTCGCGATAAAAGGTCGACCTAAAATCACCGGAATTTGGTTTCGTGGGTTCGCCGCAGGCTGTGTATCTATAATGATAAAGTCCACATGGAATATAAATTCTCTAACTTTGATTAACACGTCCTCTAGCTCACCCCCAAGGTTAGGTGATAAATCGATCGGCCATCTGAAAAGTGCAGTGTCTCGGTTTTAACTCTCCGATTCCTAATTGCTCATAGACGGAATATGGAAGCAAGTTAACACTAGCGCTTAAATCGAGTAGAGCACGATTGATATTTTTACCCCCAATAGAAATAGATATGGTAGGACTTCCAGGGTCATTTCGTTTCTTGGGTAGTTGTTGTGTAAAAGCAGTGCTCACGTTACTCGTTAAGAATACCTTTTTCGGCACTTGAGTTTTTCTCTTCCTAGTGCACAAGTCCTTTAGAATTTTTGCATAAGACGGAACTTGTTGAATAAAATACAGGAGAGGGATGTTTATGTTAACTTGCTTAAAAATTTCCATAATTTTCTCCATTTGTGGACTTGGTCTGTTGCCCCTTAACCTGTTTGGATAAGGTGCTTTATCAATAAGGGTTGGGTCCAACATTGGAGAGAATTGTGGGGATGGAATGGATCCAGAATTGGAGTAGGGATCGTTTTAGGTTGACTTGAGGAAGTGGATGGAGGGTTCTAGCCTTGGGGAAAATGGAGAATAGGCTCGGAAGATGGTGAACTAGAAGAAATAAGAGAAGAAGTAGAAGTCGGGGTATCATTAATATCATCAACGTCATCAACGTGTTCACCCACTTAGTTATCCAGCACTCTTTCCGGTCTCAACGTGGTAACGACACTCACATTATAACTTTGTGAGTGGCCAGGATTAGGTATAGGTTGAGATGGAAGTTTCCCTTTCTCTCTCGCACTCATCGCGGCATTTAACTGTGCAAGTTGTGCTTCTATCGATTTTATGCTTTCATCGTGGGAAGCGGTGTTCGGCATTAACATTTGGATAGAAGATGTTAAAATATCAGTCGTTTGCATGGAATGTTTAATGAACGTGTCGAATGCAGAGGGTTTATCGGTACCGGAAAATGAATTATTATAAGGATCAAAGTTGTTGGCCGGGTTTTGCAAAGGTTGCGGTTGAAAGGGGTGCTGACTCGGTTGTGGTGGTTGTTGCTGCTGTGGAGAAAGTCGTTAATAATTGTTTTGGAACTGGTTTTTATTTTGGGTTTGGTTTTGGTTCCAAGCAAAATTAGAATAATTCCTCCATCCCTGATTATATGTGGAAGAATAAAGATCGTTTCTAGGTTGCTGCTGAAAAGTATCATTAATTTGTTCTTGACCTTGAAACGGTGGATTCAAATGACATTCTTCCATCAAATGTGATGGGTTGGAACAGCAACCACACACGGTTTTGGAGAGCGTAAATTGGTTTAGGGAGGCTGAAGAGACTTTGTTTTCTATAGCATCGAGTTTCCTTTATATCGCAGCCATTTCGGATTTCACTGCAATGGAAATATCGAGCTGATGGACACCTCCCCTAGATGATGTAGGTCTAACGCTTTCCCACTGTAAAGTTTGTTCAGCGAGATCTTCCAGAAATTGCCAAGGTTCACCATCATCTTTAGATAGGAAATGATATTGACACATGCTTGTTCCCCGCCGAAAAGACGCGACCGGGACGTTGGGACGTCCGGGCCTGAACTTCTGGGGCAGATGCTATTAGGTGTTATCTGTCCACCTCTCCGAAGATGCCAAGTTGATTTATAGCACCGTATATCAAAAGTTTAGACGGATACGGCCGATGTAGCAGACTTCGTCAGATTCTCCCTCATTTGAGGGGGTTTTGATTGTGGGGACGCTCTTCCCTGCAGGCGCAAGCCCCTGCAGTTAATTACGCTACCGCATCGCGGTAACCACTTTCTCCTTCTCCATATGGTCACTTCGTGTCGTGGGTGTTTGTTCTGTTTTTGGTTGCCCGTGGATTGTATACGGAGACTAATTTATTTTGTCTCCCGTAGGACGTGGATTAGTCCAAATCCGTATTTTCTTAGATTTGGGTTTGGGGGTTGGGTTTAAGGATACGTTAGTCTCGTTTGAGACTAAGATCAACTTAAACGTTTGTTAAGGATATGTTAGTCTAATTCTTAGACTAAGATCAATTTAACGTTTGTTAAGGATACGTTAGTCTAATTTTTAGACTAAGATCAACTTAACGGGATCGTTTAGATCCAACAAAAGAGAATTTGGGCTCTATTGTTTAGTTTAGAGACATTGCGATCGATTACCAGTTTAAGGACATAGTAGCCCATTGTTAGTTTAAGGACATCGCGGTCCAAGGTTAAGGACATCATAGTCCGTGGGTTTAAAGGGACCCCACAGTCCGAGGTTAAGGACATCATAGTCCGTGGGTTTAAAGGGACCCCACAGTCCGAGGTTAAGGACATCATAGACCCTGGGTTTAAAGGGACCGCACAGTCCGAGGTTAAGAACATTATAGTCCATGAGTTTAAGGATCCCACAGTCCATGGAATGATTGGTTATCGGGACCCGTCACCTCTTTGAAGACGTTAAAGGATTACAACGACAAATATCAGAGGAGTTCAGAGATGTACCCTTTAACCAAAGTTGATTGGGAGATCTGTAGTCCAATTTAGAACTAAGATCAATTAATTAGATTATAAGCACATTGGCTCAGTTAAATCTGAATTGAGGACTTATGGCCAATTTGGGCTAAGTCCAATTAAGTTTGGAATGTTGGCCCTTTGTTGGCCTGTTGAACATTTGTCTAGGTTCAGCCCCTCATTATTTAGTAATGCTAAACAAGAGTTTGAGGGCTCTGAGAACATTTTGTCTTTGAGCATTAAACATTATAGCTCTGGATTTTAAGGCTCATTTGAAGGGGATATTTGCCTCTGAAAAACTTAGCCAATTTGGGCTAAGCTGGTTTTAGAATAGTGTTAAATACTAAAGGACATCTGGCGATTATGTGTCCTCACGTGATATATTTAAAACAGTGTTAAACACTGGAGATAAAATGCTCAAAATAGTGTTAAACACTAGAAAGGAAGGGGTTACGTGAGGCGCCTGAGATTGGGCCAGACCTCCTTTATTTTATTCTCAGAATATTCAAATAAGTGTTAAACACTTAAGTCTTCACGGCCATCACGTGTGGGCACGTGATGGGTACCAATGCATTGATTTATCAAAGTGTTTATTATGGGTCACGTGGGGACACGTGAGGGCGCCCAAAGTTGATTCTGCCCTTGCCTTTATTCTCTTTGTTTTGAAGGTCACGTGGGAGCACGTGAGGCATTGCCTCTGGGCTAATTCCTTCTTATTTTGAGGGGTCCATAAATGGGTCACGTGGGGGCACGTGACCTAGTCTTGTTCGCTCTTTTCTGCTCATTGAGAATATGGGTCACGTGTTACCACGTGACCGAGCTCTTTACGTGCATGGAGAGCTTTAAGTCTCTTGTTTTAAGAATTAAATTCTCTGTAGGGTTAAACCCTAATTCTGTTTTAGAGGAATTAAATTCCTATGTATATGGAAGAATTAAATTCTTCCATATACAGTTAAACCCTAGTTCTGTTCTTTTAGAGGAATTAAATTCCTATGAATTTGGGAGAATTAAATTCTCATATAGGGTTAAACCCTAGTTTTATTTGGAGGAATTAAATTCCTATGAATTTGGGAGAATTAAATTCTCATATAGGGTTAAACCCTAGTTCTGTTTGGAGGAATTAAATTCCTATGAATTTGGGAGAATGAAATTCTCATATAGGGTTAAACCCTAGTTCTGTTTTAGATGAATTAAATTCCTGTGAATTTGGGGGAATTAAATTCCTTAAACTCAAATTCTCCCTCTAGATCTTGGATCTGCATGGCAGAATCTCCCCCATGAGAATTAAATTCTCAACTTGTGGGGAGATCTGCTTCTGCAGATTTTCAACCAAAGGAAGAACTAAGTTCTTATTCAGAAAAGTTAAACTCTTAAACTTGAGAATTAAATTCTCTTTTATTTTATGGAGCTTAGATCTTTTTCCCCTTTCTCACATAGGGTTTCTTTTCTCTGAAAGGAACTTCTTTTCTTTTTTGAGAATTAAATTCTCCTCTCTTTTCTCTCTGTTGTTGTTTTTCTCCAGAAAATCAAGATTCTAAGGATCCCTTCTCTTCTCTTCTTGGATCCTATTTATAGGAGAAAGAAAAGAATCAATTTGTTTAGTGAATCTTTCATTGAAAGGTTTTGGTTGTTTTTGTAACTAACATGATCTTTTAGATCACTTAGTGAATTTTATTCACCATTGGATTTTTTAATCCAAAAGATATTCTGTCTGATATTCTTGGTGAATTTCAGGGAAATCTTTCCTTGTATAGAATCTTTCTATAAATTGGTGATTTTTAATCATCATTGGATTTTTAATCCAACGGTGCCCCATTTTACAGAGCACAATCCTTTTTTGTTTGGAAAGATTTAAGGAAATATTAGGATTTTGATTTCCCTTAATTAGAATTTAATTCTATTAATTCAGAAGGTTTAAGAGCCTATCACGTGTTAGCACGTGACCCACTGAATAAGATTTTAACCAGAATTTAATTTTGTTGTTTTACAGAACTCAGAAATTATCACGTGTCAGCACGTGACCCTTGGTCACGTGTCAGCACGTGATGCCCCATTGGGGTCTCTCCTTATTGTTTTATTACGCTTTTAATTCTCTTCAGTAGGTTTTTAAAGGCCCATCACGTGTTGGCAGGTGACCCCATTGTTAGAATTTAATTCTTATTAGCCAGAGAACTTGGGAACCCATCACGTGTCGGCACGTGACCCCCGATCACGTGTAGGCACGTAATGCCTCATAACTTTTGATCCCGGATGAATTATGAGGCCCATAATATATCAAATCGAAGGATTTTTCGAGAAACTTTCGATACCATCAGAATTTAGTTGTTTCTCATTTGGGAGTTTGTCAAAATGCATCCCGGAAAACACAGGTTCGCATTTTGCGTAGGCTCTTTGATACCTTAGGATCTTTTGATACACAGGGAAATCAGAGTATCACTGCCATTTGATACCTTAGGCTCATTTGCGTAGAAATTTTTGGCGGGAAAAACTGCCCCCCACTACTTTGCCCACGTAAGTATATACGTGGGTGAAGTAGTGCAGAGTAATTCATAGAGTATGACCAGTTTCGGGTTGGTATATAATTTTCAGAATCTTGATCTGAGAAGATGACGAGCGGACACAAGTGTCGTCATTTATCATTGACTCAAATCTCAACTCTTAAGAGATATAGTTCCAAATCTTCAACTCCATGAGCCGCACCCTTCTATTTCTTTATATTTTACTCTGGCGTGAAGTAGTTTATATGCTCATGAGTAACTTCTCCATTTCAGTGGCATGCAGTTTTGGCAAGTGTGGCCCATAGATGGTAGATAACAGTTCATCTTGAACTCTTTATAAGGTAGCAATGGCTTAGGAAACAGGGTTAGGATCTGTTATCTAAAACTTTCCAACTTTATAAGCCGTGAGGGTCTCACAAAGGCTTTTCTCCCTACGAGTCGTAAGGATCTCGTAGGTGTCTTTTCTCCTTAGGAGTCGTGAGGACTCCTAAGTACGTTTTCTCTTGAGAATCGTAAGGACCCACAAGAGAATTTTCTTTATGCGTAGGGATACTAATTTCCCCGCAAGTTGAGACGAATCGAGAGATTCACACAAAGACACCGATTTCCTTCCGGGTTTAAACGAATCGAGATGTTCTCGCCAAGGACGCTGATTTCCCTGAATCGAGATAAGAAGTGATGGCTTAGGAAACAGGTTCAGATCTGCTGCCTAAGACTTTTCAACTTTATGAGCCGTGAGGGTCTCATAAAGATTTTTTCTCCCTGGGAGTCGAGAGGATCTCGTAGGTGTACTTTCTCCTTAGGAATCGTGAGGATTCCTAAGTGTGTTTTCTCTTGAGAGTCGTAAGGATCGTACAAGAGAATTTTCTTTATGCGTAGGGACACTAATTTCCCCGCAAGTTGAGACGAATCGAGAGATTCTCGCAAAGACACTGATTTCCTTGCGGGGCGAAACGAATCGAGAGGTTCTCGCCAAGGACGCTGATTTCCCTGAATCGAGATAAGAAGCGATGGCTTAGGAAACAGGTTCAGATCTGCTGTCTAAGACTTTTCAACTTTATGAGCCGTGAGGGTCTCATAAAGATTTTTTCTCCCTACGAGTCGAGAGGATCTCGTAGGTGTATTTTCTCCTTAGGAATCGTGAGGATTCCTAATTGTGTTTTCTCTTAAGAGTCGTAAGGATCCTACAAGAGAATTTTCTTCCTTACAAGTCGAGAGGACTCGTAAGTGATTGATGAGTTGACCTACTCCCGAGTCAAAGCATTGCTTCAACGGGAAAGTCAAGGGTTGACATTGGTTTGTCTGTGCACCGCCGAGTCATGGAACTGGGAACTTTGCCACGGCTCCGCTTTGTTGACGTTGTATATTCCTGCAGAGACACTGATTTCTCTGCGGGTCGGCGCGAATCTAGATGTTCTCATCAAGGACACTGATTTCCCTGAATCGAGGTATTTGCCAAGGACACTAACTTCCTTGGAGTTGAAACGAATTGAGGTATTCCTGCAAAGACACTGATTTCTCTGCGGGTCGACGCGAATCGAGGTGCTCTCGTTAAGGACGTTGATTTTCCTAAATCGAGGTTTTTACCAAGGACACCGATTTCCCTGGGGTTGAGACGAATCGAGGTATTCCTGCAAAGACACCGATTTCCTTGCGGGTCGACGCGAATCGAGGTGCTCTCGTTAAGGACACTGATTTTCCTGAATCGAGGTTTTTGCTAAGGGCACTGATTTTCCTGGGGTTGAGACGAATCGAGGTATTCCTGCAAAGACACCGATTTCCTTGCGGGTTGACGTGAATCGAGATGCTCTCGTCAAGAACGTTGATTTCCATGAATCGAGGTTTTTGCCAAGGACACTAATTTCCCTGGGGTTAAGATGAATCGAGATATTCCTGCAAAGACGTTGATTTCTCTGCTGGTCGACGCGAATCGAGATACTCTCGTCAAGGACGCTGATTTCCCTGAATCGAGGTTTTTGCCAAGGACACTGATTTTCCTGGGGTTGAGACGAATCGAAGTATTCCTGCAAAGACACTGATTTCCTTGCAGGTCGACGCGAATCGAGATGCTCTCGTCAAGGACGCTGATTTCCCTGAATCGAGGTTTTCGCCAAGGACATTGATTTTCCTGGGGTTGAGACGAATCGAGGTATTCTTGCAAAGACACCGATTTCCTTGCGGGTCGACGCGAATCGAGATGCTCTCGTCAAGGACGCTGATTTCCCTGAATCGAGGTTTTTGCCAAGGACACCGATTTCCCTGGGGTTGAGACGAATCGAGGTATTCCTACAAAGACACTGATTTCCTTACGGGTCGACGCGAATCGAGATGCTCTCGTCAAGGACGCTGATTTCCCTGAATCGAGGTTTTCGCCAAGGACACTGATTTTCCTGGGGTTGAGACGAATCGAGGTATTCTTGCAAAGACACCGATTTCCTTGCGGGTCGACGCGAATCAAGATGCTCTCGTCAAGGACGCTGATTTCCCTGAATCGAGGTTTTTGCCAAGGACACCGATTTCCCTGGGGTTGAGACGAATCGAGGTATTCCTGCAAAGACACCGATTTCCTTACGGGTCAACGCGAATCGAGATGCTCTCGTCAAGGACGTTGATTTCCCTGAATCGAGGTTTTTGCCAAGGACACTGATTTCCCTGGGGTTGAGACGAATCGAGGTATTCCTGCAAAGACATTGATTTCCTTGCGGGTCGACGCGAATCGAGATGCTCTCATGAAGGACGCTGATTTCCCTGAATCGAGGTTTTTGCCATGGACACTGATTTTCCTGGGGTTGAAACGAATCGAGGTATTCCTGCAAAGACACTGATTTCCTTGCGGGTCGACGCGAATCGAGATGCTCTCGTGAAGGACGCTGATTTCCCTGAATCGAGGTATTTGCCAAGGACACTGATTTCCTCGGAGTTGAAATGAATCGAGGTATTCCTGCAAAGACACTGATTTCTCTGCGGGTCGACGCGGATCGAGATGCTCTCGTCAAGGACGCTGATTTCCCTGAATCGAGGTTTTTGCCAAGGACACTGATTTCCCTGGGGTTGAGACGAATCGAGATATTCCTGCAAAGACATTGATTTCCTTGCGGGTCGACGCGAATCGAGATGCTCTCGTCAAGGATGCTAATTTCCCTGAATCGAGGTTTTTGCCAAGGACACTGATTTCCTTAGGGTTGAGACGAATCGAGGTATTCCTGCAAAGACGCTGATTTCTCTGCGGGTCGACGCGAATCAAGATGCTCTCGTCAAGGAAGCTGATTTCCCTAAATCGAGGTATTTTGAGTTGACTTGACTCCGAGACGGGGTCATTGGATGATGTGTTTCCGTGACGGGGTCATTGGATGATTCTAGGTTGTCTGTGAACCGTAGAGTCTTGGAACTGGGGACTTTGCCGTGGTTCCGATTGATGGTGTAGCATTTGTGTCCTGCTGGAATGAGGAGGCACACCGTTATTGGTCTCCACGCTGTAAATGTGGCCATTGAGATTTGGAACTAGGGACTTTGCCATGGCTCCGCCTCGTTGCAACTCTGAGGTCGGTTGTTGATGTCACGTCTGCATCTTGCTGGAGTAAGGAGAAACGCCGTTGGTGATCTCTAGGCTGTCTGTGAACCGTCGAGATTTGGAACTAGGGGACTTTGCCATGGTTCCGTTGTTTTGACCCTGGGGTCGTTCGTTGACGTCGCATCTGCATCTTGCTGGAGTAAGGAGAAACGACGTTGGTGATCTCTAAGATGTCTATGAACCGTCGAGATTTGGAACTAGGGGACTTTTCCATGGTTCCGTTGTTTTGACCCTGGGGTCGTTCATTGACGTCGCATCTGCATCCTGCTGGAGTAAGGAGAAACGTCGTTGGTGATCTCTAGGCTGTCTGTGAACCGTCGAGATTTGGAACTAGGGGACTTTGCCATGGTTCCGGGGTAGTCCCTAGGCTGCCTGTGAACCGTCGAGATTTGGAACTAGGGGACTTTGTCGTGGCTCCGTTTGTTGATGTTGCGTCTGCATCCGATTGGAGGGATGAAGAACGCCGGTGTTGATATCTAAGTTGTCGATGTTGACGTCGAGACCCTGAAGCTAGGGATCTTCCTTCGCTTCATTTGTTGACATTGTGTCTACAATATTGCGATGAATGTCGAGGTTGTCTTTAGGTTGTCTATGAACCGTCGAGATTTGGAACTGGGGACTCTGCCATGGCTCCAATTTGTGGTGTCGCGTCCGAATCTTGCTGGAAGAAGAACGTTGTTGTTGTTCTCTAGGCTGTAGATGTTGCCATCGAGACTTGGAACTAGGGACTCTGCCATGGCTCCGAGGTAGCCTCTAAGTTGTCTGTGAACCGTCGAGATTTGGACTAGGGGACTTTGTCGTGGCTCCGCTTTGTTGACATTGCATCTGCATCCGATTGGAGTACGGAGAAACGCCGGTGTTGATCTCTGGGTTGTCGATGTTGACGTCGAGACCCTAAAGTTAGGGATCTTCCTTTTGCTTCGTTTGTTGACATTGTGTCTACAATATTGCGACGAACGTCGAGGTTGTCTCTAGGTTGTCTATGAACCGTCGAGATTTGGAACTGGGGACTCTGCCATGGCTCCATTTGTTGATATTGCGTCTGTATCCTGTTGGAGTAAGGAGAAACGCCATTGGTGATCTCTTGAGATGCAGATATTGCCATCGATACTTGGCTCTCTTTCTGATTGAGCCTGGTGGGATGATATAGTTTCCTCTTTGTTTGTGCCCCTGGATTGTTTACAGGGATCGATGTGATCTCACCTGTAGAGCAAAAGTTTCATTCATTTTATTTTTTGTTTTCTTTCCGCAATGCTCTATCATTTCAGATTTTATATCATGAAGTTCTCGATTGCCCAATCATTTGGGCTATTTCTCTTTTTACTCGCTTTTTTTTATTGCGAGTTGCCCAATCATTTCGGCTATTTTTGTATGCATATCTTTTACTTGATGATTTTGTTGCAATTCGCCCTATCATTTCGGCTATTTCATATGCATTTATAGTTCGCTGACTTTTTGCTGCGAGTATGGAGCTTGGGATCTGATGCCAATCTTAGCATCAGCATCGCTGCGACTGGAATATTGCCAGGAGCGAATCATCATTTGCCGTGAAAGGGCTTGGAATCTGATACCGATTTAGGCATCAGCATCGCTACAACTAGGATATTGCCAGGAGCGAATCATCATTTGCCTTTGTCAGTTCAAACAAAGGTGGCTTAGTAAACAGGGTTAGGATCCTGTTGACTAAGGCTTTTTGACTTTACGAGCCGTAAGGGTCTCATAAAGGTGTTTCTCCCTATGAGTCGTGAGGATCTCGTAGGTGTATTTTCTCCTCAGGAATCGTGAGGATTCCTAAGTGTATGTTCTCTTGTAAGTCGTAAGGATCTTGCAAGAGTGTTTTCTTCTTATAAATCGAGAGGACCTACAAGTGTTTATTCATCAAATGAGGGCATTCCTCGTCATTGGTGGGACTCAGCAAGGAAATGATTATTTGTGCCCGTGGATTGTATACAAGGGTCAGTACTGAACCGCTTGTAGGGCAAAATCGGGGGGTATGTCTGCTTGAGAACAGGTTCAGATCTCTGTAGCTTAAGGCTTTTGAATCTTATGAGCCGTAAGGGTCTCATAAGAGGGTTCTCCTTACGAGTCGTGAGGATCTCGCAAGTGTAATTTCTCCTTAGGAATCGTGGGGATCCCTAAGTGTGTTTCTCTTTTGTGAGTCTTAAGGATCTCACGCAGGTGGTTTCTCTTTACAGGGTTGAGAGGACCTTGCAAGTGTCTTTTGACGAGATTACGCCCTTTGGGGTTTTCACAAAACTCGCCGGTAGTCCCGCTGTTTTTACTCACGGAGCCCTTTCAGGTTTTCATCCGTGCCCATCTCGCTTGTGGACGTACCATTTTTTTTCTTCTTTTTTTTTTGTTTTTTTTAACGCGTCAACCCAAGGATGTTGCGGGTTTGTAGTAGTTTATAGACGTCTCGGTCAATTGCAAGTTTTAGGACATTGCGGTCCATCGTTAGTTTAGGGATGTTTCGGTCCGTAGTAGTTTATAGACGTCTCGGTCGTCCGCCAGTTTTAGGACAGAGTGGTCCATGTTAGTTTAAGGACGTTTCGGTCCGTTGTTAGTTTTAAGACATTTCGGTCCGTCGTTAGTTTTAGGACATTTCGGTCAATCTTTGCCGTATTTGAGGCGAATTTCTAGTTTACGGACTTTTCGGTCCATGGGGCTTTCTCTATGAATGAGCATGATGCCCCGGGCATGTCCATCCTTTTCGGAGCATGTGGTTGTGGCGGGTTCAACTTCCAGTTTTCGAACAGTGCGAACTTTCCCTGTTGATACTGGTCTTCAACCCAGTTTTTGAAGATGTAGCAATCTTCGATCGGATGGCCCAATACTCGGTGGTAGGGGCAGTAACTAGGATCGTTGACATCGTTCGGTTGTGGTGGGTGTCTCGACTCCGGTAGAGTAATGAGCCCATTGCGCACTGCCAGTTCAAACAGTTTCTTTGTTTTATCCCGGGGAAACGAGTAAGGACGTCTCAACTTCTCATCGAGAGATTGCCACTTGTTGCTTTGGCGAACAACGGGTCTTGGGCCACTCGGTTGTTGTTGAGCGTTGGCGACGAAGGTTGCTTTCCCATTGCCCTTTTCATTCCAAGGCTCCGTCTTTGAAGAGAAAGGCCTATGGCCCATCTGGTCCATTTGGGCCAGCTTGTCAATCAAGCCCTGGAAGGTAGTTGGCTTGAAGAACATCATGAATTGGGAAATGGTCGCTTGAGGGTCGAGAGTACCCACAAACATGCCTACCGCTGGCGCTTCTTCGATGCGCTGCTCGCACTTCGACCATAGATTCCGCCACCGTTCGCGTACTGAACCCATGTTTCGCCTAGCTTCACCCTTGCATTGATCAGTGCCGTGATCGGGGTATGTTCGCTAGTGATCACGAAACGTTGGGTGAATAGATGCTCCATCTCTGCAAATGTTTTGACAGAGTCATTTGGGAGTTCGGAATACCATTCGAAGGCCGTTTCCGCCAAGCTGCCGACGAACTGGCGAAGCAGGAGTTTATCATCACCTCTAGTGTTGCCGCACAAGGCTCTGAACTGAGCGACGTGCTGATGTGGATTTCCTGTCCCCTTATATACGTGGAATTTAGGGATCGTGTATCCCGGCGGGTACCTTATTTTGTCGTACCAACCTGGATAGGGTCGTCCAGTTTTAACAATTTGACCGGCCGCTTCATTCGCCTGGTGAGCTCGTATCTGCTGAGCAATGTAATCATCCAGGGCAGCTTTTGAGATGTTCTCCTCTTTGGCTGCTGAACAAGCCAGAGGAGGGTTTGATGTCTCCGCTCGGTCATCTTCAAGGATAATCGGAGGATCTTCAGCTGGAGGATCCGGCTGTAACATCATCCCGACTATGTCTTGGAATAAGAACGCCATACGTTTTATGTTGGCAGCTTGTTCCGCTGCCTCTTTGTCCTTCTTTTCGAGGATTCTGCGGAGGAACTCAGCATCAGTTTCTTGTTCTTGACGTTGCTCCGATGACGTTTTCGGGCTTTCTCTTGGCCCAGTGAGTGCGGCCATTTGCGTTAACATTTCCTGAAGCTTCTGTTGTTGCTCTTGGGCTTTTGTTACGGATCGTGTAAGCGGTCGATGACCCGTAGAGATACGGCTATCCTCTTTCCCGAATGCCATATAGACAGTATGCACCACCGTGCCCCCAGACTTGGGGCATTTAGATTCAGCGTTCTTGCAATTCATCGCAGACGCCGGGATTTTCTCCAGCTTTCTCCTCTTATGGGCGGTCAAAGTTAAGGGGGCCGTTGCAGTGGGCACCCAAGTAGCTGTCGCCTTCTGTGGTTTGACAGGGTGGTTCTCTTCTTGCCGAACCTTCATCTTTTTCTGTCGGCGAGAGTAATCTGGATCAATTATCCAATCTTGGACTTGACGCCAGACTTTGTAAATCTTAGAGGATAGCCGCTGAGGGGCTGTTCGAGCTTCGCCTTTGTGGCATTCTCCACAGGTGGAGGAGATCCTTTCAGCACATCAGTCGGAGAGTTCTTGCGGACCCTCCTGAGTGGTTCGAAGTTGTTCCCAGTTGGAATAGCAGCATATATCAACTTCCACCGTTGGAGCTGGCGGAGTCAGTCCAGAGGGTGAATTGCCCCCAGCTTTCCTCACTCGGCGCCAGTGACGACGTCGAGCATGTCGTGCGGCCGGGATCACCTCCTTTGTTGGATGAGCTTCCTCTTGCCCCCTGCTTTGAGGAGAGACTGTTATTGGTGCTAGCCTGTCGAAGACTGACACCCGTTGAGAGGGGGTAGTCAGTCTTGCGAAAGCCAACTTCCGAACAGGGGAAACAACCTTCATGACTTCACGTGGAGTAGGAGCTGAAATGGCAAGTCTTGTGAAGACCGACCCTTTGGCAGGAGAAGCCGCTTTGACGACTTCGGGAGCAGGGATGGTTATCCTCTTCGGGATAACCCTTTCTGGAATTGCATGCTTCTTCATGGACCTACATGAACTTTGGCCCAACCTGTCAAAGACAGAGGCGCTTGATTTGGGCGACCCGTTGAGAAGGGCCGCGGCAGTTGTAAGCCAATCAAAGACCGACTTTTTTGGAGCTTCTTGCAACGGCATTGGGGCATTGAAGCTCATGGGTGGGAGCATGGTCCTAAAGAAAAGCCCTGTGGTGGCTTGCGTCACCTGATCCACCGGCATTGTAAAAACGGAGGTCACCTGAAGCCCATAAGTCACTCCTCCAGCGAGGACAGAGTGAGAGTTGTTGCAGTTTGTGCAGTAGAAAGCCATTAATCTTATGTTTTCTGCATGGAGCAAGACACCAAATCTTAGTACCTCGAATCCAGGGGCAACCATAGCAAACCGCGATTCGTTCGCGAACACGACACACGAAGTGTGGAGTGAAAAGAGGAAAAGGTCGCACCGGGCGTGCCAGAATCTGTTCCCCGCCAAAAAGACGCAACCGGGACGTTGGGACGTCCGGGCCTGAACTTCGGGGGCAGATGCTATTAGGTGCTATCCGTCCACCTCTCCAAAGATACCAAGTTGATTTATGGCACCGTATATCGAAGGTTTAGACGGATACGGCCAATGTAGCAGACTTCGTCAGATTCCCCCTCATTTGAGGGGGTTTTGATTGTGGGGACGCTCTTCCCTGCAGGCGCAAGCCCCTGCAGTTAATTACGCTACCGCATCGCGGTAACCATTTTCTCCTTCTCCATATGGTCACTTCGTATCGTGGGTGTTTGTTTTGTTTTTGGTTGCCCGTGGATTGTGTACGGAGACTAATTTATTTTGTCGCCCGTAGGACGTGGATTAGTCCAAATCCGTATTTTCTTAGATTTGGGTTTAGGGGTTGGGTTTAAGGATACGTTAGTCTCGTTTGAGACTTAGATCAACTTAAACGTTTATTAAGGATACGTTAGTCTAATTTTTAGACTAAGATCAACTTAACGTTTGTTAAGAATACGTTAGTCTAATTTTTAGACTAAGATCAACTTAACGGGATCGTTTAGATCCAACAAAAGAGCATTTAGGCTCTATTGTTTAGTTTAGAGACATTGCGGTCGATTACCAGTTTAAGGACATGGTGGTCCATTGTTAGTTTAAGGACATCTCGGTCCGAGGTTAAGGACATCATAGTCTGTGGGTTTAAAAGGACCCCACAGTCCGAAGTTAAGGACATCATAGTCTGTGGGTTTAAAGGGACCCCACAGTCCGAGGTTATCGGGACCCGTCACCTCTTTGAAGACGTTGAAGGATTACAACGACAAATATCAGAGAAGTTCAGAGATGTACCCTTAAACCAAAGTTGATTGGGAGATCTGTAGTCCAATTTGGAACTAAGATCAATTAATTAGATTATAAGCGCATTGGCTCAGTTAAATCTGAATTGAGGACTTGTGGCCAATTTGGGCTAAGTCCAATTAAGTTTGGAATGTTGGCCCTTTGTTGGCCTGTTGAACATTTGTCTGGGTTCAGCCCCTCATTATTTAGCAATGCTAAACAAGAGTTTGAGGGATCTGAGAACATTTTGTCTTTGAGCATTAAACATTATAGCTCTGGATTTTAAGGCTCATTTGAAGGGGATATTTGCCTCTGAAAAACTTAGCCAATTTGGGCTAAGCTGGTTTTAGAATAGTGTTAAACACTAAAGGTCATCTGGCAGTCTCGTGTCCTCACGTGATATATTTAAAACAGTGTTAAACACTGGAGATAAAATGCTCAAAATAGTGTTAAACACTAGAAAGGAAGGGGTCACGTGGGGTCACGTGAGGCGCCTGAGATGGGGCCAGACCTCCTTTATTTTATTCTCAGAATATTCAAATAAGTGTTAAACACTTAAGTCTTCACGGCCATCACGTGTGGGCACGTGATAGGTACCCCATGCATTGATTTATCGAAGTGTTTATTAGGGGTCACGTGGGGACACGTGAGGGCGCCCAAAGTTGATTCTGCCCTTGCCTTTATTCTCTTTGTTTTGAAGGTCACGTGGGAGCACGTGATGCATTGCCTCTGGGCTAATTCCTTCTTATTTTGAGGGGTCCACTAATGGGTCACGTGGGGGCACGTGACCTAGTCTTGTTCGCTCTTTTCTGCTCATTGAGAATATGGGTCACGTGTTACCACGTGACCGAGTTTTTTACGTGCATGGAGAGCTTTAAGTATCTTGTTTTAAGAATTAAATTCTCTGAAGTGTTAAACCCTAATTCTGTTTTAGAGGAATTAAATTCCTATGTATATGGAAGAATTAAATTCTTCCATATACAGTTAAACCCTAGTTTTGTTCTTTTAGAGGAATTAAATTCCTATGGATTTGGGAGAATTAAATTCTCATATAGGGTTAAACCCTAGTTTTATTTGGAGGAATTAAATTCCTATGAATTTGGGAGAATTAAATTCTCATATAGGGTTAAACCCTAGTTCTGTTTGGAGGAATTAAATTCCTATGAATTTGGGAGAATTAAATTCTCATATAGGGTTAAACCCTAGTTCTGTTTTAGTGGAATTAAATTCCTGTGAATTTGGGGGAATTAAATTCCTTAAACTCAAATTCTCCCTCTGGGTCTTGGATCTGCATGGCAGAATCTCCCCGATAAGAATTAAATTCTCAATTTGTGGGGAGATCTGCTTCTGCAGATCTTCAACCAAAGAAAGAACTAAGTTCTTATTCAGAAGAGTTAAACACTTAAACTTGAGAATTAAATTCTCTTTTATTTTATGGAGCTTAGATCTCTTTCCCCTTTCTCACCTAGGGTTTCCTTTCTCTGAAAGGAACTTCTTTTCTCTCTTGAGAATTAAATTCTCCTCTCTTTTCTCTCTGTTGTTGTTTTTCTCCAGAAAATCAAGATTCTAAGGATCCCTTCTTTTCTCTTCTTGGCTCCTATTTATAGGAGACAGAAAAGAATCAATTTGTTTAGTGAATCTTTCATTAAAAGATTTTGGTTGTTTTTGTAACTAACATGATCTTTTAGATCACTTAGTGAATTTTATTCACCATTGGACTTTTTAATCCAAAAGATATTCTGTCTGTTATTCTTAATGAATTTCAGGGAAATCTTTCCTTACATAGAATATTTCTATAAATTGATGATTTTTAATCACCATTGGATTTTTAATCCAACGGTACCCCATTTTACAGAGCACAATCATTTTTTGTTTGGAAAGATTTAAGGAAATATTAGGATTTTGATTTCCCTTAATTAGAATTTAATTCTATTAATTTAGAAGGTTTAAGAGCCTATCACGTGTTAGCACGTGACCCATTGAATAAGATTTTAACCAGAATTTAATTTTGTTATTTTACAGAACTCAGCAATTATCACGTGTCAGCACGTGATCCTTGGTCACTTATGAGCACGTGATGCCCCATTGGGGTCTCTCCTTGCTGTTTTATTACGCTTTTAATTCTCTTTAGTTGGTTTTTAAAGGCCCATCACGTGTTAGCACGTGACCCCATTGTTAGAATTTAATTCTTATTAGCCAGAGAACTTGGGAACCCATCACGTGTCGGCACGTGACCCCCGATCACGTGTAGGCACGTGATGCCTCATTACTTTTGATCCCGAATGAATTATGAGGCCCATAATATATCAAATCGAAGGATTTTTGGAGACGCTTTCAATACCATCAGAATTTAGCTGTTTCTCTTTCGGTAGTTTGTCAAAATGCAGCCCAGAAAATACCGGTTCGTATTTTCTTAAGTGTATCACTGTCATTTGATACCTTAGGTTCTTTTGCGCAGAAATTTTTGGCGGGAACAATGGTTCAAGCATCTGTTCTGTTGCAGGATCAACACCTTCATATATAATGCGGCAAAAATCCCATCTATTGATTCCGTGATGAGGGCATTGTAGAAGAAGATCCTTAAACCGTTCAAACCATTTCCAAAATGGTTCATTGGGAAGTTGGGTAAACTGGTTAATCTCGCTTCGAACGCGGACGGTCTTATGATTGGGATAAAATTTCTTAAGGAATGCTACAACGAATTCATCTCATTTGGCAATAGAATGTGCGGCTGTGTTATAAAGACATTTTTCTGCTAGATCGCACAAACTAAAAGGGAGAAAACGTAATCTCATAGTATCCACAGAAATTTGTGACGTGCCCATTATTGCACATACGTTTTCGAATTTGTTTATAAGAACGTATGCGTTTTCGGATTCAAGCCCATGAAATTTGGGCAACGGTTTGATGAAGTGGGGTTTAATTTCAAAATTATCCCCATTGGCTGGTGGAATAGATAGACAGGTAGGAAAGGGTCCACGCACGGGGTAGCATCTTTCTTGGAGAGAGATGCGCGGTGGATTCCGCGTGCCTACGGGTGGTGGCGGGGTGGTGTTATAATCTGATGGAGAACCATCTATCTCGGTCGATGAGGTGGGTGGAGGGAAAAAGAAGATGAAGAAATACCGACTTCGGAGTCGATAGCAGAAACGTGAATAAGACGGGCACTAGAATCCCGTGTCCAGCCGAGCATGCATTAAGCGGGTTTAGCGCACGTGGCGGGGTATGTGAGAACTTAAAAATTGGTTTGTTTTGAAAAGTGTCAGACGTGAGACAAATCACACAAAAATTGCACAAACAACCCTAGAACTAAGGTTACCTAGGTCAAGTCACTAGACCGCTCCTAGACTTCTAAAGGATAAGCCGCAGGATCAATCCTCTACCACCTCTTTATTACTCTTGTGGCCAGGTAAGTGGGAGGTATCCGCTATACGAATCACCGGAATAGCGAGCCTAATTAAGTAACTACTTGCCTTAGTCATGCTTGCCTATACACCACAAAAGTGATGCGGATAAGCGATAGATTACCCACGATCTTCCTCTGTCCTTATTGAGCGCGACGGTCCTTAGAGTCTTGGCCTAGATATTTTTTTTAATTAATGTAAGGTGATGCGGATGCTCGTTTTGTGATTTGTGGAGCTTAAAAAGGGTGATGAAATCCCCACCTAATCTGAATTGTGGTCTTGCCCCTTAAAGTCCGTATTAAAATATGCACAAATCAATTACAAAACACGCAAAAAGATTTTTGAGCGGCGATATTTTGCAAAGAATTATGCAGAAAAATATATTATTGGATTTTTCAGAGGAGAGAGAAAGAGATATAAAAGTTACCAGAGAAATTTGGATGCAAAATTCCCCAACTCCGCCGCCCAACTGCCACAAAATGCACCCTTTTGCCGCAGTTCCGCCGCTATTTAGGGGGTTATTTGTTTAATTTTTTCACCGTAGCCTCCGTTTCTCCTCTGGGTCTTGATGAATGTCTCTGAATTTTTATCTCCTCGCTCAAATGACTCCAGATTCCCTCGCAAAAATCACACACTAATCGTTAAATACACAATTTACTGTTTTGTTTTATTTTTATGATATGAATCCAATAAGAATTCAACACGAATAGCAAAAAAAAAATTACGCACGTATCCCCGGCAACGGCGCCGTTGGATTGATCGTGAGAAAGTGTTTGTAGAATAATCGCAATCAATAACGGTGTCGCATGTAGCTAGCCGAGATAAGTACGGGTCGTTCTCAGGGATTCGTGGAACTTTTAATCTTGCTTTAGACGTATTTGTTCCCCTCCGAACGGCGCGACATCGGGATGTCCGTGCCTGAGGTTCGGGGCAGATGCTAATTGGTGCTATCTGTCTACCTCTCCGAAGATGCCAAGTTGATCCATGGCGCCGTGCATCGGAGGCTTAGACGGATGCGGCCGATGTAGCAGACTTCGTCAGATTCCCCCTCGTGGAGGGGTTTTTGATTGTGGGGACGCTCTTCCCTGCAGGCGCAAGCCCCTGCAGTTAATTACGCTACCGCATCGCGGTAACAACTTTATCCTTCTCCAGCTGGTCACTTCGTGTCGTGGGTGTTTGTTTCGTGTTTTATTGCCCGTGGATTGTTTACGGAGACTGAGTTACGTCGTCGCCCGTAGGGCGTGGACTAGCCCAAATCCGTGTTTATCTTAGATTTGGGTTTGGGGGTTTGGTTTGAGGATACGTCAGCCATACTTGAGGCTAAGATCAACTCAAACGTTTGTTAAGGATACGTTAGTCTAACGTTGAGACTAAGATCAACTTAACGGGATCGTTTAGATCCGACAAAAGAGCATTTGGGCTCTATTGTTCCAGTTTAGGAACATAGTGGTCCATCGTATGTGTGGCCGTCGGGACCCGTCACCTCTCTGACGACGTTGAAGGATTACAACGACGGATGTCAGAGGAGTTCAGAGATGTACCCTCGAGCCAGAGTTAATTGGGGGGATCCATAGTCCAGTCTGTTTGAAGGTTTAAGGATACGTTAGCCATCTTTGAGGCTAAGATCAACTTAAACGGGACCGTTTAGATCCGACAAAAGAGTATACGGGGCTCTATTGTTCTAGTTTAAGGACATTGCGGTCCACGGGTAGTTTAAGGACATTGCGGTCCACGGGTAGTTTAAGGACATTGCGGTCCATTGTTAGTTTTAAGACATCTCGGTCAAGGTTAAGGACGTCGTAGTCCATGGGTTTAAGGACTCCACAGTCCGGTATGTGCTCTGGATGCTTCACACGGGTTCACTGCCGCGCTTAGCGATGACCAGGCTCCGCTCTGGGCGTTTTCCGCGGGGTCAAAGAGTGACGTTATCCGCGTTCCACGTAACCAGGAATTTTGCACTAGATGCTCCACACAGGTTCACTGCCGTGCTCGGCGAGGACTAGGCTCCGCTCTGGGCGTTTTCCGCGGGGTCAGAAAGTGACGTTATCCGCGTTCCACGTAACCAGGAATTTTGCATTAGACACGGGTTTAAGGACCCCACAGTCCATATCAATGTGTGGTCGTCGGGACCCATCACCTCTTTGAAGACATTGAGGGATTACAATGCCAAGTATCAAAGGAGTGAAGAGATGTACCCTGGAACCGGAGTGGCTTAAATAGTCCTTGGCCCAATTTGGGATCAAGACCGATTAATTATGTTATGAGCCCATTAGCCCAGTTAATTACGAATTGAAGACTCATGGCCTAGCTTGGGCTAAGTCCGATCATATCTAGAATATTGGCTTCTTGTTGGTCTATTGAAGGAGAGGCTTTGCCTCTATCCATTTAGCCAATTGGGCCAAAGCCTAGTGTTAAACACTACAGAGCAATCAGTGTTGAACACTGGGAATGAGGTTGACAAGTTAGTGTTTAACACTAAAAGATAATTGGTGTTAAACACCAGCAACAAGGCTTTCAAATTAGTGTTAAACACTAAAACAGATCAGTATCAAGCATCGGCAACAGAGCTCTCAAATTAGTGTTAAACACTAAGATAGTCAGTGTTGAACACTGCAAATAAAGTTCTTTGATTAGTGTTGAACACTAAGGCCCAACAGTGTTTTAACACTGGATTCGGGAGTTCCAACTTAGTGTTAAACACTAAAGCAAGAGGGGTCACGTGGCGACACGTGAGAGCGCCCTCCCTTCATTTGTTCTTCTGAGGAGATCGCATTTTCTTTCTTTGGAGCATCACGTGTCATCACGTGACGGGTATCTAAATGAGGTATGTTAAAGCTTCTGCCAAGGGTCACGTGGGTCACGTGAGGCGCTGCCTCAAAGGGCTTTCTGTAGATCTTTTGAGGGGTCACGTGGTGACACGTGACCCTGCCTCTATGTATGTTGTTTTTAGAGGATCTGTTAATCTTTTTCTTAGGAATTAAATTCCTCGAGCTTTAAATTTCCGAGGAATTAAATTCCTACTTCTTTTTGAAGACTTATATTCTGGAATAGAGTTGAACTCTGAATTTTCTGTAGGAATTAAATTCCTCATACATGTGAAGAACTAAAAAGGGTTAAACCCTGATAAAAGCTTTTAAGGAATTAAATTCCCATTCTCTGTTAAATTATGATCAAGGGAATTAAATCCCCGCTGTTTCAACAGAACTAGGTTTTTAATTAGGGTTAAACCCTGTTTCTTTTTGTTCTGAAGGAATTAAATTCCCATAACACAGGATCATGCCCTACTTTTATCTTAAAGGAATTAAATTTCTATAGTTCTGTGAGAATTAAATTCTCGTGTTTCCATTCCCCCTCTATGTTTTGGATCTGCATGGCAGGATCTCAACCCATTGAGAATTAAATTCTCAACCTAAAGGGGAGATGTGCACTTTGCAGATCCTCTATCAAAGAGAGAAGAAATATGTTCTTCTGTTTTATATATCAGAGTTAAACTCTGTTGAGAATTAAATTCTCCCTCTTTCAAAAAGCCTTCCCTTTCTTACCTAGGGTTTTCCTTTGCAGAAGCTCCAAATTCCTTAAAGTATCAAGGCTCTCCCTTTTTTTTTCTCTGTGTAGATCTCCTTTTTTGTGTCTCTTGGCTCCTATTTATAGGAGAATCAGCCGAATCAATTAGTTTTTGATGAATCTTCATTAAGAGATTTGATTTGCATCCATCATTCGTTTTTTGACCTTTGGATTGTTAGGTGAATTTTATTCACCATTGGATTTCAAATCCAGGGATTCTCCTTCGTTATTTCGGTTAGATTTAAAGGGGAAATCTTTCCAAACCCGAGATTTTCCCATAGATAGATGATATTTAATCACCTCTGAATCTTTAATTCGATCGGCTCCAGATAATCACTTTCCTTTGGAAAGATTTGAATCTCCTTCAGAATTTAATTCTGTTAACAAAACGGGCTTTGAAAGCCGGTCACGTGTGACCACGTGACCCATGGTCACGTGTGGGCACGTGACCCCCTTGGAACGAGCTTTCTTCTTTCTTTTTGCGCTCTGTCTTCTGGTTGCTGCTTAACCGTCACGTGCCACCACGTGACCCCTGGTCACGTGTGAGCACGTGGCCCTTATTTGGATTCTTTTTCTTGGTTTAACTGGAGAACAATTCTGATGTTTCGAGCGTCACGTGCCAACACGTGACCCCTGGTCACGTGGGAGCACGTGACCTCTTTTGAAGCTTTTTCCTTGATTTGATCAGGGATCTGGTGTGCCTTTGACGCTTGCATTTAAATGTCACGTGTCGACACGTGACCCTGGTCACGTGGGAGCACGTGACTCTTTCTGAAGCCCCTTTTCTTCAATGTAGTCAGGAAACTGAACTTGCCTTGATGATGCGTTTAGGTGTCACGTGCCAACACGTGACTGCTGGTCACGTGTAAGCACGTGACCCTCTTCTGAAGCCTTTCCCAGAAGCTTTCCTGATTTTAAATCAGGAAACAAATGCCCCCACAGCGTTGTTCTCATGTGTCTGCACGTGAGTGCAACGCTGTCACCTCTTGTGACCGTTGGATTCCTCTAGGGATCTGGGGAGATGAAACGTTTTCATTGCCTTCTATAAATACCTCTGTCTCTTCATAGGAGCCTTCACTTTGCTCATCTTCTTCTTCTGAGAACTTCTTCCATGAGAATTTAATTCTCGCTTTCAGAGCTTAGTTCTCTGTCTTGAAACAATCTTCAGAGTTTAACTCTGTTCGAAAAGAATCCTTTTTCTCATGTAATGTTCTTGGACAACGATGGACCTTCACATTTCTCTGGATTTTAAATCCAAAACAAGGGTTTTTACCCTTTTTCCTTCATATTTTCCATAAGAACATGAAACCGCTTAACCTTCAGACTGTAGATCTCTTAGGGTTTAGATGATCTTTGGGGAAATGATGATGGCGTTTCAACCCCATGGAATTTAATTCCATCAAAAATGTTTCTGGGAATTTAATTCCCTTTTCTTAATAAGGAATTTAATTCCAATGAAGAACTCAGTTTCTTCACATGGAGGCTTCCTGGGGTCTCTTGGCCCTAGGTTGTTCTTCCTGCAATTAATGCAATGGGGGCTTTGTAATGATGTCTTTTTGTGGGAATTTAATTCCTTTGATTTTGTTGGATTCATTGTAGAGCCCGAGACAGATCCTGTTGGGGGGGATGTGCATGGTCATCATTCTTTATTAAATGAGGATATTCCCTTTGTTTTATTGTAATGATTTGGCCTCATTATTAATGAGCCGTCATCCGGATTCTGTGGGGCCCATATGTTTTGTAGCCAATGGTCCCAGAAAACTCTGCTGTTGCTTTCTTTAACTAGTCCTCATGTTCATGCATGAATATATATCGCTGACTTTTCTTTTAACGGTCTTCCTTTATTAGATTTCAGGTGCGATGGTTTCTGTTCTACGCTTTCCCTTTTCTCGCTCGGAGGCGGCTTTTCCTCAGTCACCATCTGATGAGGAAGCGATGGCGATGATTCGGGCCCAGGACCCGAACTGCACCAACCTTCTTCAATGGGGATCTTGGTATAGTCAGATTATTCAGGGTCGCCGGAGTTTTCTTTGCGCGGTGCCAACGGAGCCCACTTTCCCCTTTTTACCGATGGATCCTCCAAGGACAGCTTTTGCTATGGAAATGCCCAACTGGACTCCAATGGGGAGGCTGGAGCCTTCGACGACCGGCATTCTGAACCATCCGATCCCGGCCATAGACATCTTGGGACGGCGTATCTGCCAGGGTGAGGCCCACCCGTGGGGGCAAATTTATAAGATAGGGCTCACTCCTAGGCATCCTACGGGCTACCTTCTCTGGGCTCGCTACATCCTTTCTGCCCATCGGGCGCGGTTGCAGAAAGTAGGGCTTTACCAGGCCATATATGCGTCACTATTCCATTACAAGTCCCCGCATGTCTGGTGGGTCAAGGCGTTTTTGAACCAGTGGAATCTTCCCACTAATACTTTCATTCTGGGAGATCGCGAGGTTTCGATTTCTCTGGCCGAATTTTATGATATCTCGGGGTTGCCGATAAGGGGTAATCTGTATGAGGAGTTGTTGCCTCCTGACGAGTACGTTTTTGAACCCGAGCTCGCCCCAGTTGACGGCCTGTCTGCTGAGAATGCTGTTCGCCACAAGCGCCCCAGTTTAATTAAGGCCCTAGGCATCTTCGACCGATTATTCACCGAGTCCGAGGAGCAGGGTGTCACTTTCAAGAGCTTCATTGCTTGTTTCCTTCGTGAGGACGCCTTATCGAAGACAGCCCCGAAGTTTGCCAACATTGGGGACCCCTTTGGGTTCGGTCCGAAGAGGTTGCCGACCAACGAATCAGATTTACCTCAGTATTACATCCCTATTATATCGCCGATATCTTTTGAATCCATTGCTGTCCCAGGCATGGACGAGGAGACGTTCTTTGTGGGGTTTATTAGTGTCTGGCTTAGTTGGTTCGTTATCCCCATGCATCGCCGCTTCATGAGAGCCTCGGTCATCTACCCGGCTCATCGTATTGCTGAGGGGATGCGGTTGGCTATCGGCATCCCGGCCTTGGCGCACCTCTATAACGGATTGGGCACCGCAGCTAATACCTCTACGCCTGGCGTGGACGTAGTGAACTTTTCACTTCATTATTTCACGTCGTGGATCGAAATGCATGTGCTGGGGTCTTTTGCTATGCATCAGAGGCCCACCTTTTACGACGCCTATCCCTTCCCGCGACTTATGCGACTGGTGGGTGCTTCTGCTGCCGACCCAACTCAATTTGGGGCTATTCGGGTGCTGATTTCTCCTCATGCCACCACTGGCGGGTTGGTTTTTAATGATCGGGTTTTGTCTACTCCTTCGGGTCCCGTTCAACAACTCTGGGACCAGTCGAAAGACAACGCGCCTTCTCTGAAGCCCCGGGAGGCCACGCATTTGTATACAATTAGACCGGGCTACTTGGTGTTTCGCCAGGACAGTGCAGCTCTTTTTATGCGGTACAATCCGTATCGATTTGCCCGGCAGCTTGGATACGACCAGGGTGTTCCTTTTGAGGCTTTTATAGTCGCCCCGATCCCTTCGCTCGATGCTGTTCGCGATGCCACTCATCATTTCATGAGGCTGAACACCGGCTCTCATTTCATGGTCCCTGAAGCTGAGTACATGCCCCGATGCGTAGGTGCATTTACGGGCTGGTATCTTCATCGGATCACCCCAATTATTGCTGAAGAAAGAAGGGTTCTTCTTGGTCACGACGCCCCTCCTCAGGTCTCGGGAGCTAGGCTGCGACCGAGGGTTCCAGTCCGCTTCCCTTTGAGGGAGATTGGCGCCGCCCTTATTCCGGGGGAGTCAAGGGTAGACCTTACTCCGACAGCTGGTATGCCCTTGGGTTCCCGATCGCGGGGTAAACGGGCTCCAGTAGTAGCACCTCTGCCGGTGGCGGCACCGCCCCCCGTGGCGTCGACAATGGCGATGTCGTCCTCGGTTGTGGCACTGAGCGAAAGTAACAGGGATGAGGGCGCTGAAGGCGATGTGGGCCAGCGCCGCCCTAAGGCTTCGCGAGGGAGGAAGTGGTCATCCTCAGCGACCGGCTCTGGGTCTAAACGGCGGAGGAAAGCGGCTACCACCCCGCTTGATTCTGTGGTGGAGTCTGAGCCTATCCTTGAAGACGAACCATTGGCCTTGCAAGAGTCAAACGCTGGACTTCTCTTCCCGAGTTCGGCTGATGAGGAGGCTGCACAGTTGGCTGAGGCCATACGGCGTTCAAAAGACGCGTCCCATAACGCCAAGGTTCCGAAGAAGTCTTATCCCGCTGTAATTTTTTACGAAGACCCTTCGTGGATTCGGCGGCGATTTATCGGCCCTTTGGAGGAATGGGGGGAAAGGGCTTTGAAGCAGGCCACTTCAGAAGATGCCGCTGATGCGCTTTCTTTATGGACCGACGGTCATGAATCTACCCTTAAACCCCGGCGAGCTCACCTCCTTGAGAAGGAGAAGCGGCTTGAAGAAGCCAAATTGAGGGCTTCTTTGCGTATAGGTACGTTGTGCTTCTTTTGTAGTCTTTTCGATTATTTATGCTCGTGGGTATGTATCATTATTCTTATTTTAATCGTGCAGAATCTTCGACGCTGGGGGAGCTCCCTACTGGCCCATTAAAGCTAAAGCCCGCCGAAATTCTCAATGAAGCCTTGCTGGATGTGGAGGGGGCTGAGGAGGCTGCTCCTCTCATGATAGAACCTCGAGCGGCGGTTCTTGATCAGGGAGTGCTTGCCCCTTTGGGGGAGGCTCCCTTGGAGGCCGCCGCCCCAATGACTCTTACTGAGGGCGGCCCAAAGGCCGGAAGCGAGGTAGTCGGGACTACTCTCCCTTTGTTGGAGCCTGAGGTCACGGCGGAGACCGTTGAAGCTGCTATCCCCCCGGCTCAGAATGGGAGGAGTGTTGAAGGTATCCCTCTGCGTTTTAATTTAGCAACCCCTTCATAGTCTGAACTCTTTTATCTTTCCCAGAATTGCGCGGCTTGGCGGCCACGATCGCGGATCTGTCGCCTCGCCAGTCATTTCAGCGTTTATTGGAGATGGCAGCTCCGCAGGCGATCTCCCCTCAGCGTATTGTCCTTTCCTCTGGGCAAGGTTAGTGTCATTCGCCATTTTTTTACCATAGCATTGTTACTATTTTGCGAAATGACGTTGATGTCTCTTATAGTTTTAGAAGCCGACGATGAGGTCGAGGTCGTTGAAGGGCCAGGGGAACCTTCAGCTCCTACTTGCATGACTGTCGGTGAGTGACATTTTATTATAGTCCCATTCATTCTGCGTTTAAAAGTTTTACTAACATTCGCCAAATTTGAACAACCCTGCCAGTCTCCATGGCTTTGGAATCGCGCATTGTGATGCCGCCCGGCCCCTACGCTTTGCGGGCTTCAGAACGCTTGGCCCAATTGAGCCTTGTCTCCCTATCTTCTTTCATCGAGGAGCTCCGTGCTGGTAGTGCGACCACAGCTGAAGCATTTGTCGCTGAAGCTAACGGCTCCCTCCCTTTTCTCGCCACCTATCATAGCGAGGAGGTGGTGCGGGTCTGGGTGGAGTTCTGTAGGAAGGTGGAGGCTTGTTTGTATGCTCTGGAATGTTCTCGCCTTTCCTCGGGAGCCGTGGCTGCAAAAGCGGAGTTACGAGGTCTGATAGCACGACGTGCGGCCAACATGACGTCGTGCGAGAAGAGGCTTGGCCGCAAGTTCTCGGAGAGGGAGCTAGCCTCCAAGGCGCTGGGTGAGCTTCAAGCCAATCTCACAGCCAAAGCCAACAAAGCGTATGAACTCTGGCGGGTGCTTCAGGAGTCTATCAAGGAAGTGGTGGCTCTCGATAAAGCCGCCACGTTTACTCGCGAGAGGGTTGAGGCTCATAAGGCCACTGAGAAAGAGCTTGAAGCCCGGCTTGCTTCATATCAGGCCCAACAAGCTCAGGCGGAGGCTCGTCTTTTGGAGATCTTGCGTCATGAAGCGGTGGCCCAACAAAAGCAGGATGAGCTGTCCAAGCTGCTGAATCGCCCGCCGGCTTGAAACATTTGTATCTTTTCTCCCTTTTTTTGTACATACTCATGGATGACTTGTATTTTGTATCCATTTTGGTTTATGAATAAAAGATACAACTTTTCTCTCAATGGTGTGTCCCCTTTTTTATTGATTGTATTCTGCGGATATTCTACCTTGATCTCCTCGCAAGACAGTGATGGCTCAGGATTCAGGGTTAAGATCTGCTTCCTAAGACTTTTGCATCTTATGAGCCCCGAGGGTCTCATAAAGAGTTTTTCTCCCTATCGGTCGAGCGGATCCCATAGGTGTAAGTTCTTCTTAGAGGTCGTGAGGACTTTAAGCGGGTTTTCCCTTGAGAGTCGTAAGGATCTCACAAGGGAGTTTTTTCTTCCTTACAGGTCGTGAGGACCTGCAAGTGCTGTATGTGGTCACCCTTATCCGTATTTCACGGGGTCAGAGGCTGCTCCGGGTATCGTAGTTTAAAGACATCGCGGTCAAGGTTAAGGACCTCATAGTCCGTGGATTTAGGGACTCCACCGTCCGCTGTTAGTTTTAAGACATCACGGTCAAGGTTAAGGACCTCATAGTCCGTGGATTTAGGGACTCCACCGTCCGCTGTTAGTTTTAAGACATCACGGTCAAGGTTAAGGACCTCATAGTCCGTGGATTTAGGGACTCCACAGCCCGATGTTGGTTTTAAGACATCACGGTCAAGGTTAAGGACCTCATAGTCCGTGGATTTAGGGACTCCACAGTCCGGTGTTTGGTTGCAGGGACCCGTCACCTCTTTGAAGACGTTGAGGAATTACAACGCCAGGTATCAAAGGAGTGAAGAGATGTACCCTTAAACCAAGGCAGAATCCGTAGGGAATCGGGGTGGTTGATCGTTAGTTTTAAGACATCACGGTCGAGGTTAAGGACGTCATAGTCCATGGATTTTAAGGACTCCACAGTCCGGTATTTGCTCTGGATGCTTCACACGGGTTCACTGCCGTGCTTGGCGAGGACCAGGCTCCGCTCTGGATGCTTCACACGGGTTCACTGCCGTGCTCTGCAAGGACCAGGATCCGCTCTGGACGTTTTCCACGGGGTCAAAGAGTGACATTATCCGCGTTCCACGTAACCAGGAATTTTGCACTAGATGCTTCACACGGGTGCACTGCCATGCTCGGCGAGGACTAGGCTCCGCTCTGGATGCTTCACACGGGTTCACTGCCGTGCTCTGCGAGGACCAGGATCCGCTCTGGACGTTTTCCACGGGGTCAAAGAGTGACATTATCCGCGTTCCACGTAACCAGAAATTTTGCACTAGATGCTTCACACGGGTTCACTGCCGTGCTTGGCGAGGACTAGGCTCCGCTCTGGATGCTTCACACGGGTTCACTGCCGTGCTCTGCGAGGACCAGGATCCGCTCTGGACATTTTCCACGGGGTCAAAGAGTGACATTATCCGCGTTCCACGTAACCAGGAATTTTGCACTAGATGCTTCACACGGGTTCACTGCCGTGCTCGGCGAGGACTAGGCTCCGCTCTGGATGCTTCACACGGGTTCACTGCCGTGCTCTGCGAGGACCAGGATCCGCTCTGGACGTTTTCCACGGGGTCAAAGAGTGACATTATCCGCGTTCCACGTAACCAGGAATTTTGCACTAGATGCTTCACACGGGTTCACTGCCGTGCTTGGCGAGGACTAAGCTCCGCTCTGGATGCTTCACACGGGTTCACTGCCGTGCTCTGTGAGGACCAGGATCCGCTCCGGACGTTTTCCACGGGGTCAAAGAGTGACATTATCCGTGTTCCATGTAACCAGGAATTTTGCTGATTGTATCCGCATTTCACGAAATGGAGGTCTGACTCTCGGTGATATGTATATCGCCGAGCCATGGAACTGGGGGGTCGCCGCTGTTCCGTTTCGCTTGATGTTGTGTCTGCTGCCATGAGACGAACGACGAGATGATCTCTAGGCTATCTGTGAACCGTCGAGATTTGGCTTCTCCTTATGATGAACCCTGGGGAAGGAGTATGATCCCTTCTTTGTTTGCGTCCCTGGATTGTATACAGGGGTAGATGTAACATCACCTGTAGGGCGAGGATTTCACTTTTATTTTATTTCTTTTTCCGCGATGCTTTATCATTTCAGCTTTTATATCGCGAAGGTCGTGATTGCCCCATCATTTCGGCTATTTTTCGCGGTGCCCAATCATTTCGGCTATTTATTTATTTTCTGCTTGCTGTTTTTTATTGCGAGCTGCCCCATCATTTCGGCTATTTTTCATGCCTTCATTTTTACTTGCTGCTTTTTATTGCAAGTTGCCCCATCATTTCGGCTATTTTGTAGGCATGTGTGGCTTGCTAGCTTTTTCGCTGCAAGCCTGGATTTTAGGCACCGATTTCGGCATCAGCACCGCTACAACTGGAATGTTGCCAGGAGCGAATCATCATTTGCCTTTGTCGATGACGAACAAAGGTGGCTCAGCAAACAGGGTTAAGGGTCCTGTCGACCAAGGCTTTTGACTTCATGAGCCGTAAGGGTCTCACAAAGGTATTTCTTCCTACAAGTCGTGAGGATCTTGCAGGTGTATTTTCTCCTTAGGGATCGTGAGGATTCCTAAGTGTGTGCTCCTCTGTAAGTCGTAAGGATCCTACAAGAGGGCTTTCTCCTTATGGGTTGAGAGGACCTACAAGGGTTGGACTTTGCTGGGGAAATGTCTATTCGCGCCCGTGGATTGTATACAAGGGTCAGTATTGAGTCCCTTGTAGGGCAATATCGAAGGTTGTGGAGGATTTGCTTAAGAACAGGTTTAGGTTTCTGTAACTTAAGACTTTTAAATCTTATGAGCCGTGAGGGTCCCATAAGAGAGTTCTCCTTACGAGTCGTGAGGATCTCATAAGTGTATTTTCTCCTTAGGAATCGTGAGGATCCCTAAGTGTGTTGCTTCTTTGTGAGTCGTAAGGATCTCACGCGGGTGGTTTCTCCTTACAAGGTCGAGAGGATCTTGTAAGTGTCTTTTAACGAGGTTGCGCCTTTTCAGGTTTTCACAAACACTCGCCGGTAGTCCTGCTGTTTTTACTCACGGAGCCCTTTCGGGTTTTTATCCGTGCCCCTTTTGCTTATGGACATACCGTTTTTATTTTATTTTTTCTTTTTCTCTCTTCTTTTTTTTATTCATCTCGTCAGCCTAAGGACGCTGCGGTAGTAGTTTAGGGACGTTTCGGTCCGTCGTTAGTTTAAAGACATTTCGGTCCATCGATAGTTTAAGGACGTTTCGGTCCGTCGTTAGTTTAAGGACGTTTCGGTCCGTCGATAGTTTAAGGACGTTTCGGTCCGCCGTTAGTTTAAGGACGTTTCGGTCCGCCGTTAGTTTAAGGACATTTCGGTCCGCCGTTAGTTTAAGGACGTTTCGGTCCGTCGTTATGGGAAGGCCAGCTGCTGCTTGTAAAGTCTGAGCCTAGGAAGATAGCGAGCGGACATAGTCGTCGTCATCTATCGTTGACCCAGGCTATGGCTCATTAAGCATAGTATTTCTTTAAGAAGCGGCCGTTTATTGGCCTGAAAGGCCTTTCACCGTGCATGTCCATGAGTAGATAGGCTCCACCCTGGTAGACCTTGTCTATGATGTAAGGGCCTTCGTAGTTTGGCTCAAATTTTCCCCGCTTGGCACGATTGGGGATCATAGGTCTTTTGACCACTAGCACGAGTTCGCCTTGGCGGAATGTCCTCGGCCTGGTCAATCTTTCGTACGAGCGCGTCATCTTTGCTTTGTAGGCTTCTAGATGTTGTTGCGCTATGAGCCGGGTTTCATCGAGGGCATCAAGCTCCTCAAGCCGAAGGTGAGCATTTTCTTCGTCCGTCAGCTCATGGTGGACTGCCACTCGTAGAGAGGGTAACTCAATCTCGAGGGGGAGTACTGCTTCCGTCCCAAATACCAACGCGTACGGCGTTGTGTTTGTGGCCGTCTTGAATGTAGTTCGATAAGCCCAAAGGGCTTCTTGCAGCCTCTCGTGCCAGTCTTTCTTATTCCGGGAAACGGTCTTTTTTATGATCTTCGTCAAGGTCTTATTGAAGGCCTCGGCCAGACCGTTAGCTCGTGGGTTGTAAACTGAAGAATATCTCCAGTCTATATTGTGCTGCTGCGCGAAGCAGCTAATCTTATGGCTTCTGTAGGCTGGCCCGTTATCGGAGATAATCCGCCGTGGGGTTCCAAACCGATAGATGACGTGCGTCTTGAAAAAATGGAGGATATTCTCCGTCTTCACTTCCCTCAGCGGTACTGCTTCTGCCCCATTTGGAGAAGTAATCAGTTGTCGCCAGGATAAAACGATGTCCCCGGGATGATGCTGGCTCGATGGGGCCGACTATGTCAGTCCCCCACATTTCGAATGGCCAACTAGCCACCGTTGGATGTAGTGGATTCGGATGTTGGTGGATAAAGTCTCCATGGATCTGGCACGAGTGGCATTGCTTCGCATACTCGAGGCAGTCCTGGATCATCGTGGGCCAGTAGTAACCCATCCGTTTAATTTTTAACTTCATCTTTGGGCCTGCTTGGTGAGAACCGCAAAGTCCGTCGTGGACTTCCTGAATGACTCTTTCCGCTTCGTTAGGTCCTAAGCATCTCAGCCATAGAGAATCAAACGATCTCTTGTATAGAGTATCGTTGACGAAGGCGAAAGATAGAGCTCGTTTCATGAGCTGATGCCTTGAGGATGTATCTTTGGGCATTCGGTGGGACTTAAAGTAGTCTATGAAGACTTCTCTCCAGTCCTCGGCCTTCTCATGGTCTTTTATTTGTAGGGTCGTCTGCTCAGTCGCTCCCTTTTCTTTATATGGGAAGTAATGTTTTTCAATGGGAGAGTAGTTGCTTTCTGCCCACAGTAGAACTCGACTTAAGTAGTAGAGTGCTCTCTCTTTTCCCTGATCATTCTCTTGCGCCCATAATGCGCCCAAGGAACCTTCGAGGGCGGTTGTATAAAGAATGAGGGGTTTTCCCTTGACCGGCGCGGCCAACACCGGAGGGTTCTGCAGGTACTGCTTGATTTCGTCTAGTGCACCTTGGCATTTGTGATCCCAAACGAATGGAGTTCCCTTTTTCATCAGGTGGCTGTAAGGACGGCATTTGCCTGAAAGATTGACGATAAATCGCCGGATGTATGCGAGCTTCCCTTGGAGAGACCGCAACTGTTTGAGGGTTCTTGGCGGAGGCATTTCCATGATCGCTTTAATCTTTGACGGATCTATTTCGATACCTCGGTGTCAAACGATGAATCCCAGGAATTTGCCCGAGGAGACTCCAAACGCGCATTTGAGGGGATTCATTTTCAAATTATATTGCCGAAGGCGTTGAAATACAGTCTCCAGATGGTTTAAATGCTCTTCGTATGACATGCTCTTTATTACGAGGTCATCAATATAGCACTCGACGATGTCATGTATGAGGTCGTTGAAGATCTTTGTTATGGCCCTTTGATAGGTAGCGCCAGCGTTCTTTAGACCAAAGGGCATAACCCTGTAGCAGAATATACCCAAAGGGGTCCGGAAATGTTAGTAATATATATGCCCTAAAGGCCATTATATGGATAGTGGAAACTTGGACATATTATCTATGGAGATAGATGAATTTCTTGCTCAACATGATAGTACGCTATCCGGTTTACTTTATCTGTACATGTAGATTTAATCATTTACACATGTTGATAAAGCCCAAAGGATATTTGCTTGACTACTGTGATTATGATGCTGATCATACTAGTAGGGCACATGTAGTCTATAAGCATATCCTTGAACTGTTCGTAGTCGAGGGTGTATCGAGACAGGGCATCGATATTCCAGAGTAGACTAGCGTATACTATTCTTGTCCCATATGATGGGTGATGGATGATCCCATATCCATCTAGTGAGGAGACACCAAAGATTGTATGCGGGTGCTCAGTGGAGACTGGGTACACTGAACGGACTCACCGAGAACTCCTATGTGGTATTATATCTATCGTCGGATAGCAGTTCTCAGGGAACACTGGTACAGGTTAGTCTGTAGACCCGAGATCGTCATAGAGTCTTGTGTGTCCTCCCACTATACTTTGATCTCCACCCTACCACGGCTCTACTGAGTCGTGCAAACATGTGGTCTTTGGGTACAGTCTCGAGGCGCATGGAGGCAATGAGCGATAGGAGGGGTTTCGTCTCTCCCGGTATTGGGGGTTGATGTTGTGCTATGCTCGATTGGCTATAACATGAAGTCCCTGGCCAGGGCTGCTGAGATTTACTGATAAGAGTTATCAGTAGTTTCTCAATCTGTTATGAGCCATACACCATCATGACTTATTGAGTTACTGGGGTCAACGATTCCATCCCTAGACTCGATATGCAGCATATCTGACGAAGAGACCGGACTGTACGGTAAGTGTTGCCAGTTGGCTCGACGGGAGTTTTTACAGCTTCGCTGGTTTTCTTCTGATCGTTTTAATACCCGGGTGGCCGTTATGTTTTGCTGACCTCTTGCGGCTTGTAGATGTTTGATATGATCATCATCTACTGCCGGCGTATTGACGAGTCTTAGAGTCCCACAATGAAGTTTCCTGGCTCAGGCAAAAAGATGTGGTGTGCATATGAGATATGCGCGGGACCCGATTAAATACGGTTATGTGATAACGTATATTAATCGGGCATTTTCTATTTGTCGGATCGTATGAGATATGACCGGTTTGCTAAATCAAGTGTTGATTTAACAAATTACATTTAGATTAATTCTTTAAGTAAATCCTTTTGTATGCATGCATGTATGCACATGATGATGTGCATGGACACATACATGCATACATAGTATCATGGTTGTTGATACAAGAATGGTGGCAATATAAGACTTATATTGAAGCTTTTAATTTGTATTTATCATTTTAAGTTAATGTAAAGAATATCCACTCATGCTCCTTTATTCTTTAGTGGGTAAGCTTTACTTAACTTAATGAAAAGAATTTCCACCCATGCTTAATTCTTTAGGAAAAGAATTTCCACTCACAATTATGGTGGTAATGGAATAATGGTGATTATTCTTTCTCATCACTATAAATAGCTTCATATGTGATATGAAACATACAATGAAAGAACAAAGGAAAAATTGTGAACAAGGGTGTGAAAACAAGTTGTCTTATGTGATATGATAGAAAGCTCAAGCCACCATTATCTTCTTCTTCCTCTCTTGATTTCTCTCTTGAGTGAAAGTTGATAAAAGAAAGGATTTCAATTGAAGAACATAAACCACATTATCATACTACACACATCTAGCCGATTTGTGTAGGGTGTTTGCTCTACTTCGTTTGCGAAACAAGTTAGGCAAGGAGCTTTGGGCAAAGGGACTTCGGGTGGATCATCGTGGACAAGGAAGGCTTCCATCGATCCGTTCCAAACTCTCATAGTGCCAAGGAGTCACCGAGGGAGATCTAAAAAGGTTGTAATCTCTACTCTTAGGGATAGTTTTACATTTGCATGTGATGCTTATTTGTATGAATCCCTAAAACTTCTAGTTTCGATTCTTGTCGAGTTAACTTAGCACCTCTAAAATTTTGATTATGGCATATGTGATGCTACCGAACCCTTGACGAGGTACTAGGCTATCCCAACAGTGGTATCAGAGCCAGGCTGGAGCTTTAGGCGATGCGTAGGCGATGTTAAACGTCCGATCGAACCACGAAACACCAATTTGGACCGCTCTCTGGAAATTTTTTGAAAATTGGATTTTTCCAAATTAAAAGGTCATAAAAAATTCAGCAGGCTTTTTTAGAAATTACCATGTAAAAATATTTCACTGATCACTCTAAATAGCCGCGGTTCCGCGGCAAAGGCATGCCTTTGGCCGCGGATCCGCGGCCGTACTGTGGGTTTAGGGAAAAAAATTTTATGCAGTGGACCTGATTTAATATGTACATGCCTCTGAAATATTTTAAACTTACACAAGTGTTGAGTTTTCTGGAGATAAATTGTATTTGGTGATTCGATTTTAAAGGTTTAACTTCGTTCAGTTTTTCAGATTTTTAGAACGTGTTAAAATGTTTGAACGAATATTAGAAACACAATTTTTCCCGTATTGGAAAAATTCC
Source organism: Agapanthus africanus (assembly GCA_030015575.1). Classification (NCBI taxonomy): domain Eukaryota; kingdom Viridiplantae; phylum Streptophyta; class Magnoliopsida; order Asparagales; family Amaryllidaceae; genus Agapanthus; species Agapanthus africanus. The sequence goes on from CM057346.1 coordinate 22,891,059, forward strand.
AAGTGTTGGATTTTTCCCTAGTTCGAAACTTTCGAAAAACATGCAAGCGTATCTGTGGACACTCTAGAAGAACATAACCATAACTCGATTATGTGACCGTCAAAACTATCACTGAACCTTAGGGTTTGTGGTAGTTTAGCGTTGCCACATGTGAGGCGTTGGTTTGGCCCTTCTACGGTTGGTCCATAAGGGGCTGTGGCATGTTCTAGAAATTTTTGAACTCGGCTCAAGTGTTGTGCAGTATGGAAAATCTTGGGTGTTTGTTTATTCGATCGAAAAGTTTAACATTGTCTATTTATCTGAAATGTGATACAATATGTGGAATTCATATAGTTAGGCATGAAATACGAAGTATGTGATATTTCGAATTTATGATGTCTAAGGTGATTGTGGATTCCAAATGTTGTAGTTTTTCATTTTATTTTCTGCGACCGTAAGTGTAGTATGTGGTGTATCGCCGTTTTCGTTGCTATACGTCAACGACAATCGGGATACGCATACTTACTTACGTTGATAATATGAGATATTATGTGTTGCTGAGATATGATGAGTAGGATTGTCGCGACTGAATAGCCGGGGGTTTTTATGTGAGATGAGAGTTTTATTTTTCATTCATGTATAAATCAATTGTATATTATTTACTTTTCCGCATTAGGATAGACCCAAGGAGGGGAGCACAAGTGATCGGGTTCTAGGGTTCAGTGGGAGGCCATCTCGAGGAGTTGAGACCGGGTCTCCTAAACTCTAGAATTGGTGGGATCACTTGCCGCTCTCGTAGGGGTCTAAGGGTGTGGGCTTGGCTATTCATCACGACCGTGGAATCCGTATTTTCTATTGTTGGCTCGATACAAAATACGGACATCCTAGATATCCTTTTATATGCTTCTGCTGTTGATATTCTGTAATGTGATTACTTAGTATCTGAGACGAATGGATTATTATTATATATATGATATATAATAAACGTTGCTTATATTTTACACCCGCGCTAGTCCCGTCCCGCTATGCCGTTAGTTAAGTAACCTGACGGTGCATAACGGGACACTGTGGCGAATGCGGATGGTATAAGTATACGTTCTATTCTGTGATGGCTTAGGAACTTAAATGATGGGATCACATTAATGAGATTAATGTAAAGAAAAGAAACCTAATGATGTTGCAGAATCAGATTTGAAACAAACTCGGCTTTTTATGAAAATGCAAGTTTCAAGAAGATGCGAAGCTTAAGCCACTCCTTTTCTTAACCGTTTGATTCTACAACGAGATCAAGTTCAAAGCGTTAAAGGTTTTCTTAAAAACCATCCGCAACCCTCCGTCATTTTAGGAAGCAGAGTACTTAGTATTCGTGCTGCGTATGTTGATTATAGTCAAGGCGTAGTGTACGGTAGCTAAGTGATGTCTTCCTACAAAGCATATGATGCGATTAGTTAGGACATTCATGTGATTATGTTGATCATAGTCAAGGGTCATATGGGTGGGTCTAATTAATCACGAAATAACGGGTAGAATTTGACTAGTACTTATGATATGTTGACCATAGCCAAGGTCATAAGTGACTAGGGGTAAAAACCATATCGGGAATTTCAAGAGTTGAAATTTGCAATGAGATTGCATACCATCTATGTGATAGTTGGATCTCGATCTCACTGTGAGTAAGTGTTACTTCCAGGAAAATTATTCCTGGCTAGTTTTCTTTTCAGGTTTTGAAAGAAAATTTGATAAAAACAGTGGGAGACATCGATTAGATAAAATAATAACCAATCTAATTCTTTGAAAGAGCAATTCGCTAAGTGTATCCTTTTCTCTCTCCGAATGGCAGTTACAGATGTCAGGACTTAAGCTTCTACTTGAGAAAAATAAACTGACAGGACCAAATTATAAAGAATAGTTGAGGAACTTGAACATTGCACTTTCATATGATAAGGTATCATATGTCCTCAATACTGAAGCCCCACCCGTCCCAGGACCTGAATCATCTATCTCGGATAGGGAGATCCGAAAAACTTAGGAGAATGACTGCAACACGGCCAAGTGCCTCGCGCTCGCTTCTATGGACAATGTCCATCAGAAACAACACGAGAATATGGATGTGCAATCCATCTTTCTTCACACAAAGGAGTTGTATGAAGAGCAATCTCGTACCTTGAGATACGAGGCATCTAGAAAGCTGTTTCAGATGCGAATGGCCCCTGGTGCATCAGTTGGAGACCATGTTTTGAAAATGATTGGTCTTATTGAAGAACTTGAGGGACTGGCATGGACTATGGATAATGAGCAATATACGGATATTGTTCTACAGTCTCTCCCCCCTGCCTTTGCTCCGTTCATAGTAAATTTCAATATGAATGGTTTGGAGAAATCATTGCCTGAACTTCTCAATATGTTGAGAAGTGCAGAGAACACGTTGAAAACGGCAAGGACTCCTGCTCTGCTTGCTGGGCCATCTTCCTCTTCATTCCCAAAAGCTAAGGCCAAGGGAAAAAAAAAGAAGAAGTCCATCAAACAGAAAGGTGGAGTTAGAAAGGCGAAGGGGAAAGACAAAGCCGGGGCTATGGGAAGTGGAAAAGGAGAATGTTTTTACTGTAAAAAGTCAGGACATTGGAAACGCAACTGTGCTGAATATCTTGCTGATCTCAAGAAGAAGAAGCATGCTGATGCTTCCACTTCAGGTGTGTTTGTAACTGAAAACTGTTTTTCTTTAAACTCTGCATCCTGGGTATTGGATACCGGTTCTGGTTCTCACATCTGCAATTGTATGCAGGGATTGAGAAATAGTAGAGTTTTAAAAATTGGAGATCATACTCTGCGGGTTGGAAATGGTTCCAATATACATGCTGTATCCGTGGGAGAGTATCATCTAGGGTTGCCTTCAGGAAGTATTTTGGTTTTGAACCCGTGTTATTTTGTACCAAGTATGCTGTGTAACATAATATCTGTTTCTTTGTTGGACAATGAAGGATATCATTTTATATTGCAAAATAATGTTATGAACATTAACCTGAATCAAGAGTTGATTGGGCATGGTACATTAAATAACGGTATTTACATTCTGAACCAACACACAGTTTTCAATATACAACATACTAGTAAAAGAAAGTTTTCAGATATAAATGAAGCTTTTCTTTGGCATTGTAGACTTGGTCATATTAATGAAACAAGACTAAACAAGCTATATAAAGATGGATATTTAAATCCGTTTGAATATAAATCTTATGCGACTTGCCAGTCCTGTATCAAAGGTAAAATGACCAAAACTCCGTTTAGTGGACACGGAGAGAGAGCTGGTGAACTCTTAAGCCTCATACATAGTAATGTATGCGGACCAATGTCTACACATGCAAGAGGTGGTTTTTCATACTTCATCACTTTTACTGATGATTTCTCAAGATTCGGACACGTGTTTTTTATAAAGCACAAATCTGAAGCTTTTGAGAAATTCAAGGAGTATAAACTTGAAGTAGAGAAGCAAACAGGCTTGAGCATCAAGAAACTTCGATCGGATCGAGGTGGAGAGTATTTAAGTACAGAGTTTCTAGACTTCTTAAAAGAGAATGGGATTCTCTCTCAGCTCACTCCTCCTTACACACCGCAGCACAATGGTGTGTCAGAACGGAGGAATCGTACCTTATTGGATATGGTACGATCCATGTGTGTGATGCTGAGTTACCGCTTTCCTTTTGGGGACATGCATTGGAGACAGCAATGTATCTATTGAACAGGGTTCCAACCAAGACCGTGTCTACCACTCCATATGAGATGTGGAATGGAAAGAGACCATCTCTTAAAAGGTTTAGGATTTGGGGTTGTCCGGCTTTTGTTAAAAAGCAGAATCCAGACAAACTCGAGACACGATCGGTCATGTGTAAATTTATGGGGTATCCAAAACATTCGTATGGATATCTATTCTACCATAAAGAGGAACAAAAGGTGTTTGTTGCTCAGCATGCCACATTTTTGGAAAATGAGTTCTTTACGAAAAGTACTAATGGCAATATGGTAGAACTAGAAAAGGTTCTAGAAACACAAATTACTCAGGAGGAATTGGTTGAAACTGATGTTGCAGTAGAACTTCAAGAACCTCAGCCGCTCAGGAGGTCTAGTAGAACTTCTCACCCACCAGAGAGATACTATGGGTTTCTCATAGATGGTGATAGAGAAGATTGCATCATGGATGATGATGACCCTACTAGTTTTCAGCAAGCTATCACGAGTGGTGACTCAGTGAAATAGCTGGAAGCAATGAGATCCGAAATGGAGTCAATGTACACCAACAAAGTATGGACTTTGGACGTTGCACCTCCTGGGATAAAACCCGTTGGGTGCAAATGGATCTTTAAGAGAAAGATTGGTGTAGATGGACAGGTGGAGACCTATAAAGCAAGGCTTGTAGCGAAAGGTTTTCGTCAAAGACCAGGCTTGGACTATGATGAAACTTTCTCTCCGGTAGCAATGCTTAAATCCATTAGGATCCTACTTGCTATTGCTGCTCACTATGATTATGAAATCTGGCAGATGGACGTGAAAACTGCATTTCTAAATGGTGATTTAGAAGAATGTGTTTTTATGGATCAGCCAGAGGGCTTCATTGATAGTGGGAGCAGCGGGAAAGCATGTAGATTGCTTAAATCCATTTATGGATTAAAGCAGGCCTCAAGGAGCTGGAACATCTGCTTTGATGATACAATCAAAAAGTTTGATTTTGTCAGAAATGAAGATGAACCATGTATTTATAAGAAGATTGTAGGGAGTACTGTCACATTCCTCGTATTGTACGTTGATGACATTCTCCTGATAGGAAATGATGTTCCTATGCTACAATCGGTCAAACTATTCTTATCACAAAGGTTCTCCATGAAGGACCTGGGTGATGCCTCGCGCATTTTGGGCATTAGGATCTATAGAGATAGATCCAAGAGGTTATTGGGACTGTCCCAATCAAAGTACATAGACACCATTCTAAAGAGGTTTAGTATGGAAGATTCCAAGCGTGGTGCCTTGCCTGCTAGTCATGGAATCACTCTCTCCAAGGACTTCTGTCCGAAGACTGATGAAGAGAGAGCTCGCATGAGCGTTATACCCTACGCTTCAGCCGTAGGATCTATAATGTATGCGATGTTGTGTACTCGCCCTGATGTGGCTTATGCACTGGCTGTAGTAAGCAGGTATCAATCTAACCCAGGGGAGAAACATTGGATAGCAGTGAAGAACATTCTTAAGTACTTGCGAAGGACTAAAGAATTGTTCTTGGTGTATGGTAATGGGATCTCCAAATGGAGGCCTTTACCGATTCAAGCTTCCAAAGTGACAAGGATGACAGTAAATCAATCTCAGGGTTTGTATTTACCGTAAATGGAGGAGCGGTTAGTTGGAAGAGTTCCAAATAGGACACCGTTGCAGACTCCACGATGGAAGCTGAGTATATTGCTGCAAGTGATGCTGCTAAGGAAGCCATCTGGATGAAGAAGTTCATTGCGGAACTAGGAGTAGTTCCAACCATTGTTGATCCAATACCATTGTATTGTGATAATAAGGGAGCTATAGCATTAGCCAAAGAACCAAGGTCCCATCAGAAATCCAGACACATCCTAAGGAGATATCATCTGATCCGGGAGATAGTAGATCGCCAGGAGATCGAGATTCGGAGAGTAGATACAAAGGATAACACAGCGGATCCATTCACCAAGGCACTTTCACAGCCTCAGCATGAGCGACTGTTTGAAATGTTGGGTATGAGATACGCCAATAACTGGCCTTAGTGCAATTGGGAGATTGTTAGTAATATGTATGTCCTAAAGACCATTATATGGATAGTGGAAACTTGGACATATTATCTATGGAGATAGATGAATTTCTTGCTCAACATGATAGTACGCTATCTGGTTTACTTTATCTGTACATGTAGATTTAATCATTTACACATGTTGATAAAGCCCAAAGGATATTTGCTTGACTACTGTGATTATGATGCTGATCATACTAGTGGGGCACATGTAGTCTATAAGCATATCCTTGAACTGTTCCTAGTCGAGGGTGTATCAAGACAGGGCATCGATATTCCAGAGTAGACTAGCGTATACTATTCTTGTCCTATATGATGGGTGATGGATGATCCCATATCCATCTAGTGAGGAGACACCAAAGATTGTATGCGGGTGCTCAGTGGAGACTGGGTACACTGAACGGACTCGCCGAGAACTCATATGTGGTATTATATCTATCGTCGGATAGCAGTTCTCAGGGAACACTGGTACAGGTTAGTCTGTAGACCCGAGATCGTCATAGAGTCTTGTGTGTCCTCCCACTATACTTTGATCTCCACCCTACCACGGCTCTATTGAGTCGTGCAAACATGTGGTCTTTGGGTACAGTCTCGAGGCGCATGGAGGCAATGAGCGATAGGAGGGGTTTCGTCTCTCCCGGTATTGGGGGTTGATGTTGTGCTATGCTCGATTGGCTATAACATGAAGTCTCTGTCCAGGGCTGCTGAGATTTACTGATAAGAGTTATCAGTAGTTTCTCAATCTGTTATGAGCCATACACCAGCATAACTTATTGAGTTACTGGGGTCGACGATTCCATCCCTAGACTCGATATGCAGCATATCTGACGAAGAGACCGGACTGTACGGTAAGTGTTGCCAGTTGGCTCGACGGGAGTTTTTACAGCTTCGCTGGTTTTCTTCTGATCGTTTCAATACCCGGGTGGCCGTTATGTTTAGCTGACCTCTTGCGGCTTGTAGATGTTTGATATGATCATCATCTACTGCCGGCGTATTGACGAGTCTTAGAGTCCCACAATGAAGTTTCCTGGCTCAGGCAAAAAGATGTGGTGTGCATATGAGATATGCGCGGGACCCGATTAAATACGGTTATGTGATAACGTATATTAATCGGGCATTTTCTATTTGTCGGATCGTATGAGATATGACCGGTTTGCTAAATCAAGTGTTGATTTAACAAATTACATTTAGATTAATTCTTTAAGTAAATCCTTTTGTATGCATGCATATATGCACATGATGATGTGCATGGACACATACATGCATACATAGTATCATGGTTGTTGATACAAGAATGGTGGCAATATAAGACTTATATTGAAGCTTTTAATTTGTATTTATCATTTTAAGTTAATGTAAAGAATATCCACTCATGCTCCTTTATTCTTTAGTGGGTAAGCTTTACTTAACTTAATGAAAAGAATTTCCACCCATGCTTAATTCTTTAGGAAAAGAATTTCCACTCACAATTATGGTGGTAATGGAATAATGGTGATTATTCCTTCTCATCACTATAAATAGCTTCATATGTGATATGAAACATACAATGAAAGAACAAAGGAAAAATTGTGAACAAGGGTGTGAAAACAAGTTGTCATATGTGATATGATAGAAAGCTCAAGCCACCATTATCTTCTTCTTCCTCTCTTGATTTCTCTCTTGAGTGAAAGTTGATAAAAGAAAGGATTTCAATTGAAGAACATAAACCACATTATCATACTACACACATCTAGCCGATTTGTGTAGGGTGTTTGCTCTACTTCGTTTGCGAAACAAGTTAGGCAAGGAGCTTTGGGCAAAGGGACTTCGGGTGGATCATCGTGGACAAGGAAGGCTTCCATCGATCCGTTCCAAACTCTCATAGTGCCAAGGAGTCACCGAGGGAGATCTAAAAAGGTTGTAATCTCTACTCTTAGTGATAGTTTTACATTTGCATGTGATGCTTATTTGTATGAATCCCTAAAACTTCTAGTTTCGATTCTTGTCGAGTTAACTTAGCACCTCTAAAATTTTGATTATGGCATATGTGATGCTACTGAACCCTTGACGAGGTGCTAGGCTATCCCAACAGGAAAGCGGTGTGCTTCTGGTCTTCGGGATGCATCTTTATCTGATTGTATCCTGACGAACCGTCCATAAAGGAGAAAACCTCGTGAGTGGACGTGTTATCTATCATTAGCTCGGTTACTGGTACTGGGAAATCATCCTTTGGACAGGCTTTATTGAGATCCCTGAAATCCACGCATATGCGTACCGTCCCATTCTTCTTCATTACCGGGACGATATTGGCGATCCAATCGGGATATTGGACTTCTTGGATAAATCCAGAATCGATCAGCTTCTTGACTTCGGCGTTGATGCTCATTTCAAGCTCGAGTCGCATCCTCCTTGGCGCTTGCTTGACTGGCTTGATATTTGGGGATATTGCTAATTTATGCACAGCAACCTCCGGATCTAATCCTGGCATCTCGGAGTAGTTCCACGCGAAGCAGTCTTTATGCCGTAGAAGCACGTTCTTTAACGCGGCCACCCTTTCTTCAGAGAGTAGCTCGCTGACAAATGTCGGTCGCGGGTCATCTGCCGATCCCAACTCAATCTTCCTGAGGTTATCTGCAGTAGTATGTATACCATCTTCCAGTTCTTTCGGAGCTGGCGGAAATTCTGAGATCACCTCATCATCGCCGTTTTCAAAGCACTGGGGAAGGTCATCTATGTTCTCGCGCTCTTCTTTTAATATCGCAATCGTATAACAGGTGCGAATCCGCTCCCAGGACTGAGGTGGATCCGGTTCTGCTCTTGCGGCCTTGGGTTCATGCTTTTGTGGCGGCGTTACCCTCCAGCCGTTGGATAAAGCTAATCTACCCCGTTGGTACTGGTCCTCGACCCAGTTCTTGAAGGTGAAGCAGTCTTCGGTAGGATGTCCTATGGCTTGGTGATAAGAGCAATAGCTCAGACGAGAAGCCTTGTTAGCTTGCTCAGGGTGTCTAGACTCTGGAAACGCGATCATTTGATGTTTTAAAGCGAGCTTGAGTAACCTCTCCGTCTTGTCTCGGGGGAAGGAGTACGCTCGACTCATCTTCTCCATGAGGGATGAATCCGAGCCGTGCAGTACCCGATCACGTAACCCTCTAATCCTGCGTCGTTGTTGTCGGCTCCTCTTTCCGCTTCTTAATTTATTTCCGTCTCTGCATCGGGCCTTTCGTACAACGGGTTGACAAAGATGAGCATCTTTTTCTTTTGCAGCCTGTTGAAATAGACGTTGCGTCCTGGCCTTCTCGTAGATAGCCATCTCGCGGTTGTGGTCTTCCCGAGCTTTCTGACCCATTTTCCTGATAGGCTTGTCCGTTCGTTCTTCAAACGACGGACTCGGCGCTTCAATCGCGGGGTCTAGTTTTGATGAGGGGTTGGCATCTCCTGACAGGGCGTCCTCTTCTTCATCAAAGGTATATATAGTGTAGCTGCTGTGAGCCCGTTCCCGTTTTTCGGCTCTCGCGTATCCAAGCCCAAGTGTTTCCATTTTCCCATTGGGCAATTTGCGTTGAGTCCTAGGGACATCCCAAATCCTGTTGTAGAACCGAGCCTGCCGAACAGTCTGTTTTAAAGGTACTCATTGGCGCTTCAATAGCTTCTTTAATCCATTTGTATAGTATCTGGGCAGACGGATGGGTTGGAGCCTGTCGAGTGTAGCATCCACGCCATGCCAGATCTCTTTCTCTATTTTCGACTCTGAGGATCGGTAGAATAGGATCACCTTCTCACCCCTTTGCCTGGGAGGAACGTAAAACGTTTGCAGGTCCTGCACATTGTGAGCTTGAAGCGTGTCGAGATCCTTGTAATGTTCTCGCGGTACCATGGTGATTTGCAAACTATGGCCATCGCCAAGGGGTGGTTGTATTGACGGCCGATTGGCGAACACGGCATTAACCTCATCTTCCGAGTCACTTCCGAAGACTAACATGGGGGCGGACGTCCCTGGTTTGTCTCGTTGAGATGGCCCGGCATAAACTATCTCTTCCTCTTCTTCGGTATCGCTCCCGAAAACAGGGATGGTGGCGGCGGTTTTGTTCTCCGGGTTGCGACACCTTTCTGTGTCCTCGAAATCTGGCAAAAAGTACTTCGCATCTTCGTATTTGCGGACTTCGTTCACGGAAAATGGGTTCAACTCACCTGTTACAGTATACTCGAAACCATCCTTAAAGTACTTCATACACTGATGTTGCGTAGAAGGGATGATGTTGTACTCGTGTAACCAAGGACGGCCGAGCAAGGCGTTGTAGCAGGTCTTGGCGTCAATGACATGGAATTTGATGTCTGTGACGAGAAGTCTAAAGCGTAATGTTAGTATCACAGATCCGAGAGTCCGTGACGATTGTGAATCGAAACCGGAGATAGTAATTTTGTCACGAGCGAGGTGTTGCACACTCATGCAGATTTCCTTCAACACCCTAACATTAAGGAGATTGACGGAGGATCCATTATCCACCAGGATCTTGCCTATCTTGATATCATGACAGTATCCGGAGACATATAGGGGACGGTTGTGGTCGCACGTCCCGAGAAGGAGGTCTTCATCACCGAAAGTGATATCGGCCGTATGCACTTCCTCCGGTTCATCCTTCATCTTTTCAGTGGCGAGGAAGGCTTGGAATTGCTCAGGTTCTTGTAACGCCTTAATTAGTGAGTCTCGCGCTTCTTTTGATAATAGGAGGGCATCGAGAATGCTAAGCTGAGAAGGTAGCTTCCTTAGGTGCGCGAGGATGTTATAGTCCACTTTACTCCTCTTAGGAGGGTCTTTGGCAGCCAGTTCTTTCATGACTTGGTCATCTAAAGTGATATCTTCAGTGACCTTTTCCTTTCCCTTATCTTTTCTACTTATGGGCCCGAGATTCTTTTCTGGGAGTGTGCGATTGCGCAGTTGGATGTTCTCGCAGGCCTCCGATTTCTCCCCTTTCCTTAAAACGGACTCTTTAAAGAGAGGGCCCAGAGTCATTTCTTCATCAGAGTCGCTCCCAAAGGTGAGAACTTGTGACCCCCCGGCGTGAGTCATATAACAGTTGCCAGTAGTTCTGTTGTGCCCTTCGACAGTATTTCTTCGCTCCCGACGGCTCTTGCGTTTCATGCGCTCAAAATGTTGCCGACGGGTAACATATCCTTGCCACCATATCTTAAAGGCGTCGCACTCCTCCGTGGGGTGTGAGATTTTCCGATGATATGCGCAATAATCAGGGTGCCTTTCCACCCCCATCGTGTATGTTTCCTTCCGAGGGTGGTAGCTTCATTCCCATTGACATGGCTTTGGCAAACCTTTTCCTCGTCTTGAATATCTTCTTGTCTACTTCGGATGCCTTTCGCTCTGGTAGTGGTGGTTCAACTCTTCCGTTCAGTCGCCTGCATTTGGTTCCTTCTGACGTTGCCTTCTCACGCTCCTGATCCGCTTTACTTTTTAGACGAATTTCATCTAGAAAAGCATTGATCACTTCATTTGTCGGCCACGCACGCTCTGGTTCAGGCTCGGTCTCCAGTTTCTTAGTGCCAGGAGTTTTCTCATCATCGGTAAACGAGTGGGAGATTACGTTACAACTCGCCACATACTCTTCGGATTCATCCGATGAGCTCTCTTCATCATCTCCCTCTTGAAAGATGTGGTTGAGGAACTCTTGCAGTGTGACAGGAGTTCGCGCCTTTTGATTGTATTCTTCCAGCGCGTCGATTTGCTTCTGCAATTTCGTGTGCTCGTTTCCAAGCTTCGCGGGCTTCTTGGATTTCTTCTTCTTTTTCTTCGAAGATTTTGACGGTTGGGCGTGAGTATTTGGGTCCTCATCGCGAGTCTTCGTAGTTGGGCGGGACTTCAACATCCCTTCGATAATTTGAGGTTCAAGAGGGTCCTCCCATCCGATCGCAGGGCACGCATGAAGGTCTCTCAGCATTCTTTTGGTTTTAGTGGATAGCACGACCTCCCATGGAGCTTCTTCAATAAAGGAGCAGGTTGCCCCCGGTGTATCTGTTTTCTTAGGAGTATGTGGCTGTGGTGGGTTCACCTTCCACTTTTCGGATAGTACAAACTTCCCTTGGAGGTATTGATCTTCAATCCATCCCTTGAAAACGAAGCAATCCTCAATCGGATGGCTTACCGTTTGATGGTAAGGGCAATAGTTGGGGTTATTCACCTCAATGGGTTGTGGCGGTCGCCTTGGATTCGGCAAGTTTATAAGTCTGTTGCGTACTGCCAGCTCGAATAACCGTTTCGTCTTGTCCCGTGGGAACGAGTAGGGACGTTTCATCTTCTCATTATAATACCGGCGTCTTTCTTCCAGTTGATCTGCCGGTTTCGGGGCGTTAGGTTGCTGTTGGGCATTCGCGACGAAGGTTGCCCTTCCTTTACCCTTGTCATTCCGAGGTTCCGACTTCGGGGGAGGTGGTCTATGACCCATCTGGTCCATCTGAGCCAACTTGTCGATTAAAGCCTGGAATGTGGTTGGCTTAAAGAACATCATAAACTGGGAGATAGTTGCGTAGGGGTCTAGGGTTCCCACGAACATGCCCACTGCGGGTGCCTCCTCAATGCGTTGTTCACATCTCGACCACAAATTCCGCCAGCGTATAGCATACTGGACCCAGGTTTCATCTGGTTTTACCCTGGCGTTAATCAATGCAGTTATTGGAGTGCGTTCGCTGGCACTTGCGAATCGCTGAGTGAACAACAGCTCCATTTCAGCGAACGTTTTGATAGAATCGTTCGGGATTTCCGAATACCATTCGAACGCTGTTTCTGATAAGCTGCCTACGAACTGGCGGAGCAACAGTTTATCATCACCGCCGGTGTTACCACAGAGGGCCCGGAACTGGGCGACATATTGATGGGGGTTGCCGGTCCCCTTATACACGTGGAATTTTGGTATCGTATAGCCTTGCGGGTATTTGATTTGGTCGTACCAGCTCGGATACGGCCGTCCCGTTTTTACGACTTGACCAGCTGCCTCAGTCGCATGATGAACCCGGATTTGCTGGGCTATGTAGTCAACCAAGTCAGCCTTAGAGATTGCCTCCTCCTTCGCCGTTGAGAGGGCTGGTGGTGGATTCGACGTCTCTCCTCGGTCGTCTTCAAGAACGATTGGGGGATCCTCGGCGGGTAAGTCCTGCTGGATCATCATGCCTATCATATCTTGGAAGAGAAGGCCCATACGTTGTATGTTGGCTGCTTGTTCAGCAGCCTCTCTGTCCTTTTTCTCCAGTATCCGGCGAAGGAATTCAGCGTCGGTTTCTTCCTCCTGGCGTGCGTCCGAGGACGTTTCTGGGCTTTCTTTTGGCCCGGTAAGTGCGGCCATAGCATTCATCATTTCCTGAAGCTTTTGTTGCTGCTCCTGGGCTTTCGTCACGGATCGGGTAAGCGGTCGGTGGCCTGTAGAAGTGCGGCTTTCCTCCTTTCCAGAGGCCATGTAAACAGTGTGCACCACCATGCCCCCAGACTTAGGGCGTCTGGGCTCAGTGCTTTTAGCCGTCGTTGCACGCTTGGGGGTCTTCTCTGGCCTCCTCCTTTTATGAGCCATGGAGGTTGAGGGGGCCGTTGAGGTGGGCGTCCAGATAGCTTTTTGGGGTTTAGCCTGGTGACCAGCTTCCGGTTGGATTTTCAGCTTCTTGTGCTGGCGGGAGGAGTTTGGATCGATGATCAAGTCTCGGACCTGTCGCCAAACCTTATAGATTTTGGAAGACAGCCGTTGAGGGGATCGGGGCAGTTCTGATTCTATTTCCACAACCTTTTTTAATGGGGGAGGAGACCTCTTTAGCACTGCAGTAGGGGAATTCCTTCGCACCTTATTTAGCATTTCGAAGCTGTTCCCAGTTGGAACAGCAGCATTAACTTCTGCCATCGGGGCTGATGGAGTCAACCCGGAGGGGGAGTTGCCCCCAGCCTTCCTTACTCGGCGCCAATGGCGACGTCGAGCGTGTCGAGCGGACGGCGTTGGGTCAGCGGTAAGAATGGTTTCGTCTTGCCCCCTGTGTGGATGGGGGGTCGCTGTTGGTATTAGCCTATCAAAGACCGATGTCCTTTGGGCAGCAGGAGCGGGAGCTGAAGCCGTCAATCTTGTAAAGACCGACTTTTTGGCCAGAGAAGCCGCCTTGGTGATTTCGGGGGCAGAAGCGGCCACTTTCTTAGAAGCAGCCTCCTCTGAGATTGTAGGCCCTATGATGAGTTCGCAGGATTTCTGGCCTAATCTAGAGAAGACCGAGGCGTTGACGTTGGGCGACTCGTTGAGAGGAGCCGCGGCAGGGGTAAGACGATCAAAGACCGACTTCTTGAGAGCTTCCTTTGTCAGCACCGGCGCCGCGAAGCTTGATGGTGGGAGTATAGTCCCAAAGAACAATCCGGTAGTGGCTTGAGTCACCTGGTCCACCGGCATTGTGAACAACGAAGCAGCTTGGGGTCCATAGGCTGTACCTCCTGGCGAGGTAAAGCGTTGGTCGCAATTGCAGTCTGAGCAGTTGGAGGATTTCGCAGAAGTAGAAGCCATCGATCCTTTGCTTTCTGCAATAAGCAAGACGCCAATTCTTAGTATCTTGAAACCCAAGGGCAACCATTAGCGAACCGCGATTGGTTCGCGAATCACGACACACGAAGTGTGGAGTGGAAAGAGGAAAAGGCCCCACCGGACGTGCCAGAATCTGTTCCCCTCCGAAAGACGGCGCGCAAGACATTTGATGGCTTCTACTTCTGCGAAATCCTCCAACCGGGCGTGCCAGAATCTGTTCCCCTCCGAACGGCGCGACATCGGGATGTCCGTGCCTGAGGTTCGGGGCAGATGCTAATTGGTGCTATCCGTCTACCTCTCCGAAGATGCCAAGTTGATCCATGGCGCCGTGCATCGGAGGCTTAGATGGATGCGGCCGATGTAGCAGACTTCGTCAGATTCCCCCTTGTGGAGGGGTTTTTGATTGTGGGGACGCTCTTCCCTGCAGGCGCAAGCCCCTGCAGTTAATTACGCTACCGAATCGCGGTAACAACTTTCTCCTTCTCCAGCTGGTCACTTCGTGTCGTGGGTGTTTGTTTCGTGTTTTATTGCCCGTGGATTGTTTACGGAGACTGAGTTACGTCGTCGCCCGTAGGGCGTGGACTAGTCCAAATCCGTGTTTATCTTAGATTTGGGTTTAGGGGTTTGGTTTGAGGATACGTCAGCCATACTTGAGGCTAAGATCAACTCAAACGTTTGTTAAGGATACGTTAGTCTAACGTTGAGACTAAGATCAACTTAACGGGATCGTTTAGATCCGACAAAAGAGCATTTGGGCTCTATTGTTCCAGTTTAGGGACATAGTGGTCCATCGTATGTGTGGCCGTCGGGACCCGTCACCTCTCTGACGACGTTGAAGGATTACAACGACGGATGTCAGAGGAGTTCAGAGATGTACCCTCGAGCCAGAGTTAATTGGGGGGATCCATAGTCCAGTCTGTTTGAAGATTTAAGGATACGTTAGCCATCTTTGAGGCTAAGATCAACTTAAATGGGACCGTTTAGATCCGACAAAAGAGCATACGGGGCTCTATTGTTCTAGTTTAAGGACATTGCGGTCCACGGGTAGTTTAAGGACATTGCGGTCCACGGGTAGTTTAAGGACATTGCGGTCCATTGTTAGTTTTAAGACACCTCGGTCAAGGTTAAGGACGTCGTAGTCCATGGGTTTAAGGACTCCACACTCCGGTATGTGCTCTGGATGCTTCACACGGGTTCACTGCCGCGCTTAGCGAGGACCAGGCTCCGCTCTGGGCGTTTTCCGCGGGGTCAAAGAGTGACGTTATCCGCGTTCCACATAACCAGGAATTTTGCACTAGATGCTTCACACGGGTTCACTGCCGTGCTCGGCGAGGACTAGGCTCCGCTCTAGGCGTTTTCCGCAGGGTCAGAGAGTGACGTTATCCGCGTTCCACGTAACCAGGAATTTTGCATTAGACACGGGTTTAAGGACCCCACAGTCCATATCAATGTGTGGTCGTCGGGACCCATCACCTCTTTGAAGACATTGAGGGATTACAATGCCAAGTATCAAAGGAGTGAAGAGATGTACCCTGGAACCGGAGTGGCTTAAATAGTCCTTGGCCCAATTTGGGATCAAGACCGATTAATTATGTTATGAGACCATTAGCCCAGTTAATTACGAATTGAAGACTCATGGCCTAGCTTGGGCTAAGTCCGATCATATCTAGAATATTGGCTTCTTGTTGGTCCATTGAAGGAGAGGCTTTGCCTCTATCCATTTAGCCAATTGGGCCAAAGCCTAGTGTTAAACACTACAGAGCAATCAGTGTTGAACACTGGGAATGAGGTTGACAAGTTAGTGTTTAACACTAAAAGATAATTGGTGTTAAACACCAGCAACAAGGCTTTCAAATTAGTGTTAAACACTAAAACAGATCAGTATCAAGCATCGGCAACAGAGCTCTCAAATTAGTGTTAAACACTAAGGTAGTCAGTGTTGAACACTGCAAATAAAGTTCTTTGATTAGTGTTGAACACTAAGGCCCAACAGTGTTTTAACACTGGATTCGGGAGTTCCAACTTAGTGTTAAACACTAAAGCAAGAGGGGTCACGTGGCGACACGTGAGAGCGCCCTCCCTTCATTTGTTCTTCTGAGGAGATCACATTTTCTTTCTTTGGAGCATCACGTGTCATCACGTGACGGGTATCTAAATGAGGTATGTTAAAGCTTCTGCCAAGGGTCACGTGGGTCACGTGAGGCGCTGCCTCAAAGGGCTTTCTGTAGATCTTTTGAGGGGTCACGTGGTGACACGTGACCATGCCTCTATGTATGTTGTTTTTAGAGGATCTGTTAATCTTTTTCTTAGGAATTAAATTCCTCGAGCTTTAAATTTCCGAGGAATTAAATTCCTACTTCTTTTTGAAGACTTATATTCTGGAATAGAGTTGAACTCTGAATTTTCTGTAGGAATTAAATTCCTCATACATGTGAAGAACTAAATAGGGTTAAACCCTGATAAAAGCTTTTAAGGAATTAAATTCCCATTCTCTGTTAAATTATGATCAAGGGAATTAAATCCCCGCTGTTTCAACAGAACTAAACCCTGTTTCTTTTTGTTCTGAAGGAATTAAATTCCTATAACACAGGGTCAAGCCCTACTTTTATCTTAAAGGAATTAAATTCCTATAGTTCTGTGAGAATTAAATTCTTGTGTTTCCATTCCCCCTCTATGTTTTGGATCTGCATGGCAGGATCTCAACCCATTGAGAATTAAATTCTCAACCTAAAGGGGAGATGTGCACTTTGCAGATCCTCTATCAAAGAGAGAAGAAATATGTTCTTCTGTTTTATATATCATAGTTAAACTCTGTTGAGAATTAAATTCTCCCTCTTTCAAAAAGCCTTCCCTTTCTTACCTAGGGTTTTCCTTTGCAGAAGCTCCAAATTCCTCAAAGTATCAAGGCTCTCCCTTTTTTTTCTTTGTGTATATCTCCTTTTTTGTGTCTCTTGGCTCCTATTTATAGGAGAAGCAGCCGAATCAATTAGTTTTTGATGAATCTTCATTAAGAGATTTGATTTGCATCCATCATTCGTTTTTTGACCTTTGGATTATTAGGTGAATTTTATTCACCATTGGATTTCAAATCCAGGGATTCTCCTTCGTTATTTCGGTTAGATTTAAAGGGGAAATCTTTCCAAACCCGAGATTTTCCCATAGATAGATGATATTTAATCACCTCTGAATCTTTAATTCGATCGGCTCCAGATAATCACTTTCCTTTGGAAAGATTTGAATCTCCTTCAGAATTTAATTCTGTTAACAAAACGGGCTTTGAAAGCCGGTCACGTGTGACCACGTGACCCATGGTCACGTGTGGGCACGTGACCCCTTTGGAACGAGCTTTCCTCTTTCTTTTTGCGCTCTGTCTTCTGGTTGCTGCTTAACCGTCACGTGCCACCACGTGGCCCCTGGTCACGTGTGAGCACGTGACCCTTATTTGGATTCTTTTTCTTGGTTTAACTGGAGAACAATTCTGATGTTTCGAGCGTCACGTGCCAACACGTGACCCCTGGTCAAGTGGGAGCACGTGACCTCTTTTGAAGCTTTTTCCTTGATTTGATCAGGGATCCGGTGTGCCTTTGACGCTTGCATTTAAATGTCACGTGTCGACACGTGACCCTGGTCACGTGGGAGCACGTGACTCTTTCTGAAGCCCATTTTCTTCAATGTAGTCAGGAAACTGAACTTGCCTTGATGATGCGTTTAGGTGTCACGTGCCAACACGTGACTGCTGGTTACGTGTAAGCACGTGACCCTCTTCTGAAGCCTTTCCCAGAAGCTTTCCTGATTTTAAATCAGGAAACAATATTGATTAGAAAAGAGGAAGGAGAATAGAGAATAGTGAAGAATAGATTCTAGATCTATGGTAAATACGGATGTAGAATATATAAGAAGAAGGCTTGTAGGGTTCGTTAGGATTTAGTAGTCATGGATGACTAATAAAAATTACTCCTTTTATCTATTGATAGATTTAAAACTAGATTGATAGTGATGAATGAGGATTAGGGTTCTTGGAAGAAACTAGGGTTTCCACACTATTGATGCTTGTCCTTTCATTGATCTCTATTCATGTCTAGCCCTTAACAAAACAATTGTTAATCTGATCTCAAATCGCGGTCGAGACTAGCAATAAATTGGTAGCGCGCCCGATTAGGATGTTAACGATTCTTTTGCTAAAGTTTATAAATTTCATAAGACTTAAAAGAAGTTAAAATATTTTCTCATCCATTGTTCTACTCTAATCCGAACCCTAGCAAGCTAGGAATTACTCACGCATATTGTGAGAAGAAGAAGAAAGGATAGAGAATGAGATCATAATTAAAATGCAGAAAGTAAAAATACAGAAAATAAATAATTAAACAAAATGATCTACCTTTATTAATCAACTTCACAAGTACAAATCCTACGAATTTAGATTACAAGAGGAAGAAGTTGCTCTCGATCTCTGCCTCGTAGGAAGTAGATGCTCCGTCGATTTTCACGTCGCCCTATCACGTCGAATCGTGGACCTGTCGTGGATCTCTTGTTTTTTGACGGTGATTTGCTTAGTGTTAAGGTGATGAGTTTTAACTTTAGCCCTCGGTACTTTATATAGCCCTCAAATCAGAAATCTTAAATCTCATAGGTTTAGACTTGCCATAAAGATCAACTTTCCAAGTTTTCAGATCCTACGATTTTATTTACAGATTTTTTATCCTGACATCTTGAATATCTTGATCTCTTGACCTGAGCTAAATCTGCACAAAATCTCCATGAATAATGTTAGTAATATTTATTAAATTAGAGAGTATCTTAATTACTTTATATGGTAATAAATCTTTAAGAAACTTGATTACGAATATTTGGTAAGATATGCATCTATTAATTACTAAAATATTATGCATATATTTTGAAATATTATTCTAACCATTTGTATGATATTATATCTTTTAAGAATCTTGATTAGAATATTTGATATGGTATGCATATTTAATTACCAAAATATTATATAAATATTATATGCATATATTTTCCTTCATAATGTTAATTATAATATATAAACATATGGTAAAGAGTATTTTGCAGATAAACCCAAATATGTTCTATATTTATAATAAACACCTTTAAACATTTAAGGAAAGTAAGGAAAATGTTATATCAAAAGTGCAATATTTTCAACTGAACAAACCCTAATAACTTGTTAAATCATACCGATGTGTGGCCTATAACTTTTCGAGAAACTACCGATACTTGCTGTTATAGCCAATTGAGCATAACGCAACATCAACTTCTAATACCGGGAGAGATGAAACCCCTCCTATCACTCACTGCCTCCATGTGACTCGGGACTGTACCCAAAATCCACCTGTTTGCACGACTCTTTTGAGCCGTGGTTGGGAGGAAATCAAAGCACAGTGGGAACCACATAAGACACTATAACGATCTTGGGTCTACAGACTAACATGTATAAGTGTCATCAGAGAACTGCTATCTGACGATAAGTATGGTACCATCTATGAGTTCTCGGTGAGTCATGTTCGGTGTACCCATTCTCTAATGAGCACCCGTGCACAATCTTTGATGTCAAACACCAATAGTTGTGGGATCAACCATCGCCCCATACAGGGTCAAGAAATGTACACACTAGTCTATTCTGGAATATCGATGATCTATCTCGATATTCTCTCGACTAGGAACTGTTAAAGAGTGTGCTTGCGGACTACACAAGTCCCACTAGTATGATCTGCATCATAGTCCTGGTAGTCAAGCCTACATCCTAAAGTCTTTATCAACATGTATCATAGAGACAGTATAATAAAACAAGTGTACATGTTAAGATAAAGTGCAGCTAGATAGCATACTATCATGTCGAGCAAGAAATTCCTCTATATATATATGTCCAAGCATCCACTATAATATACAATAATGGCCTATAGAGCATACATATTCCTAACAAGATCGACTTATGACCAAATGAGCATATAGGCTCAACTGATAATTAGAACATATATGAATAGCCCATGGATAATATACGGTAGTCAGTATGGAGACGGTCCGCAGGGCAAAACATATTAGTTTAAGGACATTTCGGTCTATTATTAGTTTAGGGATGTTTCGTCGCAAACATGGCCAAGTTTGGGAGGAATATTAGTTTAAGGATATATCGGTCCAACATTCGTCTTGCGCGCACGTGTATATTTTACGTGGCGAAGTGAACAATGATAACATGGGATGTGTAAGACATTCTCTGTCTTGATGAAATTTCATATCTTTCATCAAGTAGGGACGAGGAATGAGTTGTTGGTTGTTGGGACCCGCCACCTCTCTGAAGATGTTAAGGAATTACAATGACATATATCAGAGCTTTGGAAAGATGTACCCTTGAACCAAATCTCGTATTTGAGGGAAAGGATCATGGTGGATCTAAGAATCGTTAGTCTTATATGAGACTAAGATTAACTTAGAAGATATGGGATGAAGATCATTAGTCGTATATGGGACTAAGATCATCTTGGATATTATTGATGAAAGATTTTTAGTCATATATGGGACTGAGATCAAAGAAGAAGCTTAAACTTCTCACAGACTTAGCCAATTTGGGCTAAGATTGGGTTTCTATACCACCCAGCAGTGCTAAGCACTCGGTCATGTAGCGTTCACGTGAGTGTCACGTGAGGCACTCGGCCTCTGGCGTTTTTCAAGCACGCACGTATATGGCACGTGAGGCGCTGAGTTCCTACTTATGAGCGCTTATGTGGATATCACGTGAGACTTTGTGTTTCTTGGCGCTCACGTGCTATCTCGTGAGGCGCTACAATAGTGCTAAGCACTAATCTGTTTTGTTTTCTGGTTCTCACGTGCTATCACGTGAGGTGATGTCTTCATGAGCCTTGGGCGCTGCCGTGCCTTTCACGTGAGGCGTTTTCTTCATGGTTTCTTTTGAGTGCTCAAGTGCTTTTCACGTGAGCTACTGAGTTCTTAGAGATTTAATCTCTGTTGATATTTTTAGAGAAATTAAATCTCTGTTAATGGCATTTTGATCATTAACGATCACCAAGATCACTATTTTGAGGATCTGGGATCAGGTTCTTTAAGAACTAAGTTCTTGATTATGATGGAACTAAGTTCATGGAGTGTTATGGACTCCATTTTCTTCATGTTCTTTTCAATCTTGATCTTCCCGGAATTTTTTATTCTCAAAAACAAGATCTTCTCGATGAGAATTAAATTCTCAACTTATGAAAAACTTGTCTTATGGATATCAGATCCAGAGAAAGAACTAAGTTCTTTTAAAGGGTTAAACCCTTAGATATATTATGATAGGTAAAAGAGACGTTTTGATCTCTCTACATTCTTTACCTAGGGTTTTGAGGAAGAAGACGATCTTTCTTCTTTATTGAGAATTAAATTCTCTGTTGTTTTGTGGAAGATTTTGGAGGACCTTCTGTATATATATTTTTTTACAGAAGCTTATGAAGGGTATCCTCCTTTTTAAATTTAATCTCTTTGCTTCTATTTATAGGAGAGGAGAAAAATCAATCTGTTTTGAGAAAATCTCTCATTGAGAGATCATGATTGATTTTATAATCAATCAAAATGATTTTAAAGATCAATCGGTGAATTTTATTCACCGTTGGATTTTTAATCCAAAAGCTCTCTGTTTAACAGAGAAGATTTCTTGTTTGTTTTAACAAGATTAGGAAAATATTTTCCTAATATAGAATTTTAATTCTGTTATATGAATATCTTGTTAGTTTAAAAAAATTAGGAAAATATATTCCTAAAATAGAATTTTAATTCTGTTTAACGGAGAAAATCTTTCTTATTTTAGAAAGATCGGGAAAATATTTCCTACATAGAATTTAATTCTATCAGATGGTTTAATCGGTGATATTTTATCACCGTTGGATTTTAAATCCAAAAATTCTCTATTAAAGAAAGATCTTCCCACGTTAGAAAAAACAGGTTAAATATTTCCCAAATAAAATTTAATTCTATCATATAGAATTCAATTCTATCGAATGAGAACATTTTAAATTGGGACGCTCACGTACTATCACGTGGACGCTGCCATATACATATATGGCAGCGGCACTCACGTGCTTTGCATGTGAGCACTGCCAAAAAATACGGTAAGGGAACTCACGTATTTAACACGTAGATACTCACGTGTTTAACACGTGGGGGCTATCATAGGTTTTAATTCTATCTGAAGTCGGTACTCACATGCTTTTCATGTGAGTGCTCACGTGTTTAACACGTGGACGCTGCTATAAGATTTAATCCTATCTGCTGCAGGTACTCGCGTGCTTTGCACGTGAGTGCTCGTGTGCTTTACACGTGGGGGTTGTCATAGGATTTCTATCTGAAACTGCTACTCACATGCTTTACATGTGAGTGATCACGTGTTTAACACGTGGGGCTGCCCTCTATTTTTATAAAGGGAACAGTAAGCTTCGAGCCAAAAAAATTTGGCGAGAACAAATGCCCCTACTACTTTGCCCACGTAGGTATTTACTGTTTACCGCCGAAAACATAGACGAAACCCGGGATGGATCGTCTAGTCTGAATTTGGGGGTAGATGCTATTTGTATTTATCCGTCCACCTCTCTGAAGATGTCAAGTTGATTTATGGCACCGTATATCGAAGCTTTGGACGGATGCGGCCGTCGTAGCGGACTTCGTCAGATTTCCCCTCGTTTGTGAGGGATTTTTTGATTGTGGGAACACGCTTCCCTGCAGGCGCAAGCCCCTGCAGTTAATTACGTTACCGCATCGCGATAACCACTTTTTCCTGCTCCAGAATATCACTTCGTGTCGTGTGTGTTTGTTTTATTTTTGGTTGCCCGTGGATTGTATACGAAGACTAATTTATGTTGTCGCCCATAGGGCGTGGATTAGTCCAAATCCATATATTTTAGATTTGGGTTTGGGTTGATTTAAGAATCATTAATCTCGTTTGAGATTAAGATCAACTTAAATTTTTGTTAAGGATACGTTAGTCCAATTTGAGACTAAGATCTACTTAACGGGGTCTTAAGATCATTTAGATCCAACAAAAGAGCATTTGGGCTCCATTGTTTTAGTTTAAGGACATTACGGTCCGTTGATAGTTTAAGAACGTTTCGGTCCGTAGATCACCATTTTTTAGGTGAGGGTTTTAGTTTGAGGACGTTACGGTCCATAGTAGTTTGAGGACGTTACGGTCCGTAGATCACCATTTTATGCCCGTGTATTTGTTACGTGACGAGATGTATGGCGATGATGTGGGATACACCCATTTAGGGTGTGGTTTGGTTTAAGGTGTGCACGTCAGCTTGGGAAGTGCACCCAAAAGCAGTTGGTTGTCGGGACCCGCCACCTCTCTGAAGACGTTGAGGAATTACAACGATATGCATCAGAGGTATGGAGAGATGTACCCTTGAACCAATTCCCATGTCTGAGGGAAGATATCATGGTGGACCATCTAAAAATCATTAGCCATTTTTGGGGGATTAAGATTAACTTAGGAAATGTGGGATGAACATCATTTTGGATATCATGAGTCATGTTTGAGAAGCAATGAACACATGGGCTTAGTTGATCTGAATTAGGGACCTAACCAACTTGGGCTTGACCCATTCAATTTTCTTTTATTTTGAAGTGCTAGGCACTGGTTTGGGCTCAGTCCCCCTTTTTTTTTCAAAAAATGCTGAGCACTTATGTGAGTTCTGATGCTCACACTTTACTCTCTCTTTCCTTTTGTCTCTATATGGAGTGTTGAGCACTCTTTGTGGCTCCCACATGCGAAGCACGTGAGGCGCTAGGTGATGAATGATGAGTGTCAAGCACTTTTATGTTCTGTGGCGCCCACGTGAGGGTCACGTAGGACGCTGGGTGCCGCACCACTAAGTGCTAAGCACTTCTTATTTGTAACACCCACGTGAGGAGCACGTGAGGCGCTGGGCACTGAGCGCCAACCACTGAGTGCTACGCACTCTTTATTTTGTAGCGCCCACGTGAGGGGCACGTGAAGCGCTGAGCGCCAGGCACTGAGTGCTAAGCACTCTTTATTTCTCACTCTCTCTTTTTTTAATGATCCACATGATCTTTATCTACTTTTATTTATCTAAAATTTCTAAGAAGAGAGTTCTTCTTCCTCGAGAATTTAATTCTCTGTTCTTTCAAAGCTTTCTCTCTCTCTCTCTTTTCTCAAAACTTATGGGGTGTTCCTCTGTCTTAGACTTGAAGTCTTGGGTCCTTTATATAGTAGAGACAGGTCTGTTGATTAGTTGAAGAAATCTCTCATTGAGAGATCCTAATTGATTTTGGGATTTTTCCCACCGTTGGATCTTTGATCCAAGGACTTCTGTTTTACATAAAGTATTTTTCTTGTTTTTAACAAGATTAGGGAAATATTTTCCAATACATAATTTATTCTATAGATCGGTGATTCTTTAATCACCATTGTATTTTTAATCCAACGGTACTCTGTTTTACAGAGAGTAATCTTTCTTGTTTAGAAAGATTTGAGGAATATTTCCTCAACAGAATTTAATTCCGCATTCTAATGATTTATCATCTCCGTTGGATTTTTTATCCAACAGCTCTGTTTAACAGAGAGTAGAATTTAATTTCTACTAGGCGCCGGCGCTCACGTGCTGTGCACGTGCGGCGTCAATAAGAGTTTTTAACTCTAGCGCTGGCGCCCTCATGGCAGGCATGTGAGGCGCTGTCTCTTGAGTTTTGAACAGAGCTTTGCTCTTTTTTGGGGAAACATGTACGTCGGTTAAATAGTGCAAAGTTATGCATCGCCATAAAATTGATGGCTCAGGAGACAGGTTTAGCTCTCTGTCGCCTGAGGCTTTGTCCGTCTTCATGAGTCGCAAGGGTCTCAAGAAGGTTTTTCTCCCTATGAGTCGTGACGATCTTATAGGTGTATATTCTCCCTAAAAATCATGGGATTCCTAAGTGTCCATCGCCTCCGTGGGTCGTAAGGATCTCACTCGGGTATTTTTTCCTTATGAGTCATGAGGACCCATAAGTGACTTCTTCACTTCATTGGCATGCAACTTTGACGAATGTGGCCCGTGGATAGTATACAAGAGTCGGTATTGACCTCCTTGTAGGGCAGCGATGGCTTTTGAAACAGGTTTAGATCTGTCGTCTAATGCTTTTCAACTTTATGAGTCGTGAGGGTCTCATAAAGATTTTTATCCTCATGGATCGAAAGGATCTCGTAGATGTATTTTCTCCTTAGAAGTCGTGAGGACTGCTAAGTGTGTTTTCTCTTGAGAGTCATAAGGATCTCACAAGAGTATTTTCCCCTTACGAATCGAGAGGACTCGTAAGTGGCTTCTTCTCTTCATCGGTATGCAACTTTGGAGAATGTGGCATGTGGATAGTATACATGAGTCAGTCTTGACCTTCTTGTAGGGCAACAGTGCTTAGGAAACATGTTGATATCCCCGTCGCCTAAGGCTTTTTACCTTCATGAGCCGTAAGGGTCCCGAGAAGGTTTTTTTCCCTACGAGTCGAGAGGATCTCCCAGGTGATCCTAACATGAAATATATATAACCCATTTCTTTTATGATAGGGGTCCGTTAGGTTTGTGGTACTAAGTTAAGTCCATCGTACCGTCGCGTTAGCTAACACTAACACATTTTACAATTACAGTTTATAAAGTTATGCAAATTATATCTTTAACTAGCAATTATAACAAACTTTCTAGTTTAGTCAATTAGTAAATCGAAGTGTAGGAATCGATATGGTTTATTTTCGTTACACTATTTATCACACCTAGCTAACTGTATTTTATTACGGCCTGTTTGCGCGATATTGTTACTAATAAACACTTTATATAAATTAATATACTACATTGACACGCTTTTAACCCATTGTCTTGTTACAGATATTGCTATCTTACTTGTACCTATTTACATGTAATACTTACCGATACCAACAATCATGATCTGTTGTCTAGATAGACGTGATCTGTTGTCTAGATGGACAGAACATGTACCTGCTTGTTCTTGTGTTGGCATTAGGTATATATTATATTCATACCTGACTTGGAAAATGAAACCTGGGGAAATCAAAAGTGCAACTAAAATGTAACTTAAAAGGATATAACTTGATCCGTGGTTCCGGGGGTAACAGAACAGAATAACTCTTGATTCATACATCTTGATCCGTGGTCCGGGGGGCAACGGAATATATCGGTCCAGGAGGGGCAACGCGATGTATACTTTTGAGTTATATGGAGGAGTATATTCATTGGTTTCAAATACCTGTAAGATAGTTAATCTAGAAATACAGACCCTGGGATACACATGACATGTTTGACTACCTAGAGCTTGCTTGTATTACATGTGATTGATGTTGTTTATACTCATATCTCACTCTTACACGTGACATTCTATATAACACACTATTTAGTTTATTATTATCATTAGTATGATATTTATGACGCACTGACGTTTGAGTTTTGCATGGCCCAGATACTTGACTTTAGCACATGAAAATCGTGAGTACTTCGACAGGATCGCCGATCAGTGAGGATCATTTTACTGATATGGTTCTTATTTATGATTTCGGCAGTCTCTTATTGTTAGTTGTATGTATGCCCTAGAGGCCAGTATTGTACAGATGATGTATATTATATTGGATGCTTGGACATATATAGAGAGGACTTTCTTGCTCGATATGATAGTATTCTATCTGGTTGCTCTTTATCTTAACATGTATACTAGTCTCTTGATATTGTCTTATGGTTACATGTTGGTAAAGCCCTTAGGATGTGTACTTGACTACCAGGACTATGATGCAGATCATACTAGTGGGGCCATGGTAGTCCATAAGTTCATCCTTTAATGTTCCTAGTCATGGTGTATCGAGACAGGGCATCGATATACCAGAGTAGACTAGCGTATACGCTTCTCGACCCATGAGATGGGCGATAGATGATCCCATATTCATTGGTGTTTGACATCAGAGATAGTATACGGGTGCTCAGTGGAGACTGGGTACACTGGACGGACTCGCCGAGAACTCCCAGATGGTATTATACCTCACGTCAGATGGCAGTTCTCTGGTGACACTTGTACAGGTTAGTCTGTAGACCCGAGATCGTCATAGAGTCTTGTGTGATTCCCACTGTGCTTTGATTTCCACCTTACTACGCCCAAGAGGACGTGCAAAACGGTGGTTTTTGGGTACAGTCCCGAGTCACATGGAGGCAATGAGCGATAGGAGGGGTTTCATCTCTCCCGGTATTGGGGGTTGATGTTGCGTTGTGCTCAATTGACCATAACAGGGAAGTCCCTGACCATGCCTGATTTAGAGATTTACTGGTAAGTGTTACCAGTAGTTTCTCGACCAGTTATGAGCCTCATATCGGCATGACTTATCGGTTATTGGGGTCTGACGTTAACCATCCCTAGACTTGATATGCGACATATCAGACGAGGAGACCGGACTGTACGGCAAGTGTTACCGTCAGGCTTTTACAGGAGTTGGAGCGGGCTTGCTTGCTGATCTTTTGATCGCTCAATACCCGGGTAGCCGTTACGTCCAGCTAGTACCGCTGACGGCTTGTGGGTGCTTGATGTGATCATCACCTACTGCCGGCGTATTGACGGGCCTTTAAAGTCCTAAATAGAGGTTTTACTGGCTCAGACAAAACGAAATAGGAGCACATATGTGATATGTGCGGAACCGAGAATAATGCGTGTATGAGATACCGTATTCTATTCTCACGATTTTTTTGTATCGGTCGGTTATATGTGATATAGCCGGGTCATCGAATCAATGGTTGATTCGATAAGTCGATACATTGGATGTTAGTCGGTTATATGTGATATAGCCGGATTATTAAGTCAAGTGTTGATTTGATAATTTAGTGTATGTATATGTGATATACTAATTTACATTAACTAACATTGGTTCACTTAATCATTTGTTTTTCTCACATGTGCACAACTTTAATATATATATGATATATATTAAATTATGTTTTTCTTTTTGTATCATGGTTGTTCATACAACATACATGGGTGTATGAGACACACACCATTCTATATATAATGGTGGGTTATAATTATTTAAGGTAATTACAAAATTAGTGGATATTTGAAAAGAGCATGAAGCTTGTAGAAGCTTGCTGTGATTTGACAAAGTCCACTAACTTTGTTTTTACCTTAGATATTTGCTAACCTAACCATTTGGATTAGCCATGGTTTTGTCTCTACATGAGTTAGTATATGATACTCACTCACCATGGTTCACTCTCTCACTTGATCATTTCTCATTCACATCTATTTGTTCATCTTCTTCCTCAAAGCCAAAAGCTTTCTAGGGTTTGATCCAAAGTGAGAAATATTGTGAGAAAAGAAAATCTAAAGTGAACCCACTTCCTATTTCCTCATCCTCTACTAGATTAGCACTTTAGTATAGGGTGTTTGCTTCACTAATTCTTAAGTTAGTGAAGTAGTAGCTTGAGTTGGCATCCTCTCGACGTAGATCATCTTCGGCCTCGAAGACTTCAAGTAAGGTCGCTCCTTTCGCCTCGTGAAGCCATGCAAGAGTCCGGTAGAACCACGATCGCAGCGAAGGGACTACAACAAGGAGCTTTTGAAGTGAAGGACCAATCTACAAAGGTTGTATTTCGTTTTCACTTAGTTGTAAATGGTTTACAAGTGTTTCCATATTATATTTCTAGCTAACGATTCTAGTTTAGAGTTCCATTTAACGGCAATTTTTTAAAAATGGCATGGACGATGCCTCCCGAAACCTTGCTACCATCGATAAGAACCCTACAGTGGTATCAGAGCCTAGCTAGGAAATTATACGGATATTGTTAGATTACGAACACGAAACAAACTCCGAACTTGAAACCCTAATATCCATGTTTCTGTCGAATTTAAAACGAGCCATAATTTTTTTTTAAACAAGTACTGAATCATAAATGTGTGATAACATGAACACTGATGAAATTTGGAGGCAGTTGGCCATTTTTGGGCCGGCGACCCCCCCCCCCCCCCCCCCCCCGCGCGCCAATTCCGAGCCCCCCTCCATATTTTTACAGTGTTCTGTTACATGGGTTTTAGTGCTTCAGGTGTTGTTTATTCTTACTAAATTGTCATGTGATATTAATTTACCATAATGACAACTCGGAGTGTTTCGTAGTCGTAATTTTAACTATTTTCGGGTAACTTTAGACGTTGTTAAAAAGTTCAATCGGATGTCAAATACCCATTTTAACCCTTGCCGGGAAAATTTCCAAGTGTTGGATTTTTCCCGTAGTTAAAAAGCTTTCAACGATCATGCAAGTTATTCGATGGACCCTCTAGAAGAACAAAACCTTAACTCGATTATGTGACCGTCAGAACCGCCTCTGAACCCTCGGGTTTGTGGTGGTTCAGCGGTGCCACATGTGAGGCGTTGGTTTGGCCCTTCTACGGCTGGTTCATTGGTGCTGTGGCGTGTGCTGAATTACTTTAAACTATGCTCAAGTGTTGAGCTTTCTGGGTAATCTTGGGTGTTCTATGATTCGATTGGAATGTTTAACATCGTCTAGTTTTTCTGTAATGTGATACAATATTTGGAATTCATACTGTTAGGCATGAAATGCGAAGTTTGTGATATTTCGGATTTATGATATCTAAGGTGTTTGTGGATTCCAAATGTTGTAATTTTTACAGTTTCTTTTCTGCGACCGTAAGTGCAATATGTGGTGTATCGCCAGTTTCGTTGCTATACGTCAACGACAATTGGGATACGCATATTTACTTACGTTGATGACATGTGATGTTATGTGTTGCTGTGATATGTTATATTGGATCGCCGCGTTTTGAATAGCTGGGGTTTTTATGTGAGATGGGAGTTTTTATTTTCATTCATGTAAAATCAAATGTATGTAATATTCTTTTATTGGGGCACTTCCGGATTGAGGTTGATGTCACAATTGATGTATATTATTTACTTTTCCGCATTAGGATAGACCCAAGGAGGAGAGCACAAGAAACCGGGTTCTAGAGTCCAGTGGGAGACCAACTCGAGGAGTCGAGTCCGGGTCTCCTAACTCTAGAATTGGTAGGGTTGCTTGCCGCTCTTGTAGGGGTCTAGGGGTGTGGGTTTGGCTATTCATCGCGACCGTGGAATCCGTGTTTTATAGAGGCTCAAAATAAAACACGGACCTCCTAATTTATCCAATATTTCATATATTTCTTCTGCTGCTATATCTGTGATGTGATCATTTGATATGTTCAGATGGATACTGTATATAGTATATATGATATATTATATAGATGTTACTTATGTTTTACACCCGCGCTAGCCCTGCCCTGCTCTGCCGTTAGTTACCTAACCTAATGGTGCACGAGGGGACATCGAGGGGAATGCGGATGGTATAAGTGTACGTTGTATTTATCTGTGATGTTTAGGTGACTTAAATGATAGGATATCATTAATGTGATTAATGAAAGAAAAGAAACCTAAAAGATGTTGTAGAATCAAACTTTTCAAAAAGGGTAGCTACAGTTTTGCTTTGCATAGTGATATATATGATATATCCCGCACTTTATTCGATGAGGAGAGAGCATAGATCCCTTCACCGGGAGTGTACTCTTTAGCGAAACTGGCAGATGCTAGAACACTCGGTTTGTCTTTTGATTGCTTTAGGAGTTTTGCTTTTCATGGTGGTATATGTGATATATCCTGCATCTTATTCGATGAGGAAAGAGCCGAGATCCGTTCACCAGGAATGACCTCTTTAGCAAAACTAATGAAAGCCTCAAAAACACTCCTTTTCAAAATTCACTTGTTTCTACAACGATATCAAATTCATTACGAATAGGTTTTCTGAAAAACCTGTCGTAACCCTCCGTCATTTCAGATAAGTAGTATATAGTATCTGTGCTGCATTTGTTGGCTTTCGTCAAGGTGTAGTATGCGGTAGCTATATACTGCTTATCTGCTGCATATGATGCAATTGGATTAGGGTAGTCGTACGGCTTTGTTGGCTTTCGTCAAGGGTCGTGCGGATGGGTTTGATTCAATCAAGAAATGTATGGGTTGAACTTGACTAGCGGGCTATGGTTTGTTGGCTTTCGTCAAGGTCATAGCACGTTAGGGGCAAAATTTTATTGGGAATTTCAAGTGTTGAAATTTGCAATGAGATTGCATACCTTCTATATAATAGTTGGATCCCGATACCCACTGCGAGTAATTGTTAGTCCTGGGAGAGTTTTACACAGGACAATTAGCCAATCAAGTAGGTGTCTAAAAAGGTGTCAACGGGGTTACGCCTCTGGGAAAACGAGGTTTATTTTAATTAGGTCCGTGCGAAAGCACGGGGAACCTCCCTCAAAGTACCGACACTAGCCTGGCTGAAAGATTGGCGAAGTTGCAGGGTGTAATTAATCCCGGCTAGTCTTTCCTTTTAGGGTTTGAAGGAAGATTTGATAAAAACAGTGGGAGCCATCCTGATTAGATAAAATAATAACCAATCTAATCTTGCAAGAGCATAAGCTAAAGTGTTTTCTTCTCTCTCTCTCCAGGTAGCGACCATATCATGCCTTAATCAAGATAATAATATGAATGTATTGACCGAACCCGCATGTTATACTGTGCTGGGGAACGTTGGTTCCGTTTTTTCTTATAAAAGTTATAAGACTGAACAGGATATATGGGAATACCAGGATTCCCATGACACCCGAATGAAGAAAGTACGTGTTGATGCATTTTCTTTGGGTGTGTTCGTTACAGAAAACTGTTTCTCCATTTGCTCTACGTCCTGGGTATTAGATACCGGGTCAGGATTGCATATATGTAATCTGTTACATGGGCTTAGAAAAGGTAGAGAGCTTGGAGAAGGTGATAAAGACATAAGAGTTGGTAATGGTGCAATTGTTGCAGCTAAATCCGTCGGGGAATATCATCTTGTATTACCAACTGGTAATACATTGATTCTGAAGGAATGCTATTACATGCCGAACCTGATATGCAACATTATATCGGTTTCTTTGTTGTCCAAAGAGGGATATAATTTTGTATTACAGGATAATGTTATGAACATTTTCCTGAACCAAAAATTGGTTGGATCAGGTACGTTGTGCAATGGCATTTATGTTCTAAATCAATCAACAGTTCTGAACATAACAAACACACACAAGAGGAAGAGTTCAGAAATGAATGAATCCTTCTTGTGGCGTTGTAGACTTGGTCATATCAATGCGACACGGTTAGCTAAGTTGCATAAAGATGGATATTTGAAACCGTTCGAATTTTCATCTTATGACACTTGCCAGTCATGTCTCAAAGGCAAGATGACCAAAACTCCGTTTACGGGACACGGAGAAAGAGTTACTGAACTCTTGGGACTGATACATAGTGATGTATGCGGTCCCATGTCTACATTCATTACATTCACTGACGATCTCTCAAGATACGGACATGTATTCTTAATAAAACACAAGTCTGAAGCTTTTGAGAAATTTAGAGAATATAAATAAGAAGTCGAGAACCAAACCGGGAAAAGTATTAAAATCCTTCGATCTGATCGATGAGGTGAATACTTGAGCAATGAATTCCTGGACTTCCTAAAAGAAAATGGGATTATCTCTCAGCTGACTCCTTCATATACACCACAGCACAACGGTGTATCAGAACGGAGGAACCGCACCCTATTAGATATGGTGCGCTCTATGATGAGCACAGCTGAGTTACCTATTTCCTTCTGGGGGTATGCGCTAGAGACAGCCATACATCTATTGAATATGGCCCCCACCAAATCTGTGCCTACCACTCCATATGAGATATGGAAAGGAAAGAGACTTTGTCTTAATTATGTTAAGATATGGGGTTGTCCAGCCTATGTCAAACGACAAAATCCGGACAAACTCGAGACACGGCCTGTTCTATGCAAATTTGTAGGATATCCCAAGAATTCACAAGGGTATATCTTCTACCACACTGAGGAACAAAGGGTGTTTGTTTCTCGGCATGCCACCTTTTTAGAAAAGGAATTTCTTGCAAAAGAGATTAGTGGTCATGAGGTAGAACTGGAAGAGGTTCCAGCTACAAAAGCTGCAACAGAAGATTTGGTGGAACCAGAGGATTCGGTAGTTCCCAACAAACCCCAGCCACTCCGCCGATCTAGTAGGGTTTCTCACCCACCTGAGAGATACTACGGTTTTCTCATGGATGGTGGGAGCGAGGATTGCATCATGGAGGATGATGACCCAACTAGCTTCGAGCAGGCCATCACAAGCGGAGACTCAGTGAAATGGCTGGATGCAATGCGGTCCGAGATGGAATCCATGTACACCAACAAAGTATGGATTTTGGAAGATGCTCCTGAAGGGGTAAAACCCATTGGGAGCAAGTGGATCTTCAAGAAAAAACTTGGTGTAGATGGGAAAGTAGAGACTTTCAAAGCTAGACTTGTTGCAAAAGGTTTTCATCAATGACCAGGTGTGGATTATGACGAAACTTTTTCCCCAGTGGCTATGCATAAATCCATCCGGATCATGCTTGCCATCGCTGCATATCATGACTACGAAATCTGGCAAATGGATGTTAAGACCTCCTTTCTGAATGGTGATTTAGAAGAGAGCGTGTACATGACTCAGCCGGAGAGCTTCGTAGCTAGTGGGAGCAGCAGAAAGGTATGTAAGCTGCTTAAATCCATTTATGGATTAAAGCAAGCATCGCGGAGTTGGAACATCTGCTTTGACGTCGTTATCAAAGAGTTTGATTTCGTCAAAAATGTAGATGAACCTTGTATATACAAGAAGGTAGCAGAGAGTAAGGTTGTATTCCTCGTATTGTATGTGGACGACATACTCTTGATAGGAAATGGCATTCCTATGTTGCAATCGGTCAAGCTTTTCTTATTACAACGATTCTCAATGAAAGATCTAGGGGATGCCTCCTACATCTTAGGGATTAAGATCTATAGAGATAGATCTAAACGGATACTGGGATTGTCTTAATCCAGGTACATTGACACCATACTAAAGAGGTTTAGTATGGAAGAGTCCAAGCGTAGGTTTTTACCCACGATCTCTGGGCTCACTCTCTCCAAAGTGATGTCTCCCAAGACTGATTTGGAGAGAGCTCTCATGCAAAGGATACCCGATGCTTCGGCTGTAGGCTCTATCATGTACGCGATGCTATGTACTAGGCCCGATGTAGCACACTCACTAAGTGTAATGAGTAGGTATCAAGCAGTTCCCGGAGAAAGTCACTGGACAGCTATGAAGAGCATTCTCAAGTACTTATGAAGGACTAAAGAGATGCTCTTGGTGTATGGTAATGGAGAACTCCAAGTGGAGTCCTTTACCAATTCGAGCTTCCAGAGTGATAAGGACGACTCTAAGTCGCACTCGGGATTTGTCTTTACCCTCTACGGAGGGGCGGTATGCTGGAAGAGTTCCAAGCAGGAGACCGTGGCAAACTCGACGATGGAAGCTGAATACATCGCTACCAACGATGCTGCCAAAGAGGCTGTCTGGATCAAGAAGTTCATAACTGAACTTGGAGTGGTTATATCCATTAAGGATCCAATACCTTTGTATTGTGATAGCAATGGAGCGGTGGTTTTGGCCAAGGAACCCAGGTCCCATCAGCGATCCAGGCATATTCTGAGGCGGTATCACCTGATCCGGGAGATAGTAGATCGCCGGGAGATCGAGGTCAGAAGGGTTGACACGAAGAACAACACAGCGGATCCACTCACGAAGTCCATTCCCCATATACAGTTTGAGAGACTCTTCGGGATGCTTGGTATGCGATACTACAGCAACTGGCCCTAGTGCAAGTGGGAGATTGTTAGTTGTATGTATGCCCTAGAGGCCAGTATTGTACAGATAATGTATATTATATTGGATGCTTGGACATATATAGAGAGGACTTTCTTACTCGATATGATAGTATGCTATCTGGTTGCTCTTTATCTTAACATGTATACTAGTATCTTGATATTGTCTTATGGTTACATGTTGGTAAAGCCCTTAGGATGTGTTCTTGACTACCAGGACTATGATGCAGATCATACTAGTGGGGCCATGGTAGTCCATAAGTTCATCCTTTAATGTTCCTAATCATGGGTGTATCGAGACAGGGCATCGATATACCAGAGTAGACTAGCGTATACGCTTCTCGACCCATGAGATGGGCGATGGATGATCCCATATCCATTGGTGTTTGACATCAGAGATGGTATACGGGTGCTCAGTGGAGACTGGGTACACTGGACGGACTCGCCGAGAACTCCCAGATGGTATTATACCTCACGTCAGATGGCAGTTCTCTGGTGACACTTGTACAGGTTAGTCTGTAGACCCGAGATCGTTATAGAGTCTTGTGTGATTCCCACTGTGCTTTGATTTCCACCTTACCACGCCCAAAAGGGCGTGCAAAATGGTGGTTTTTGGGTACAGTCCTGAGTTAGATGGAGGCAATGAGCGATAGGAGGGGTTTCGTCTCTCCCGGTATTGGGGATTGATGTTGCACTGTGCTCGATTGGCCATAACAGGGAAGTCCCTGGCCAGGGCTGATTTAGAGATTTACTGGTAAGTGTTACCAGTAGTTTATCGACCAGTTATGAGCCTCATATCGGCATGACTTATCGGTTATTGGGGTCTGACGTTAACCACCCCTA
Source organism: Agapanthus africanus (assembly GCA_030015575.1). NCBI lineage: Eukaryota > Viridiplantae > Streptophyta > Magnoliopsida > Asparagales > Amaryllidaceae > Agapanthus > Agapanthus africanus. Next base: position 22,926,994 of record CM057346.1, read on the forward strand.
GACTTGATATGCGACATATCAGATGAGGAGACCGGACTGTACGGCAAGTGTTACCGTCAGGCTTTTACAGGAGTTGGAGCGGGCTTTCTTGCTGATCTTCTAATCGCTTAATACCCGGGTAGCCGTTACGTCCAGCTAGTACCACTGACGGCTTGTGGGTGCTTGATGTGATCATCACCTACTGCCGGCGTATTGACGAGTCTTTAGAGTCCTAAATAGAGGTTTTACTGGCTCAGGCAAAACGAAATAGGAGCACATATGTGATATGTGAGGGACCGAGAATAATGCGTGTATGAGATACCGTATTCTCACGATTTTTTTGTATCGGTCGGTTATATCAAGGGTTGATTCGATAAGTCGATACATTGGATGTTAGTCGGTTATATGTGATATAGCCGGATTATTAAGTCAAGTGTTGATTTGATAATTTAGTGTATGTATATGTGATATACTAATTTACATTAACTAACATTGGTTCACTTAATCATTTGTTTTTCTCACATGTGCACAACTTTAATATATATATATATATATATATATGATATATATTAAATTATGTTTTTCTTTTTGTATCATGGTTGTTGATACAACATACATGGGTGTATGAGACACACACCATTCTATATATAATGGTGGGTTATAATTATTTAAGGTAATTACAAAATTAGTGGATATTTGAAAAGAGCATGAAGCTTGTAGAAGCTTGCTTTGCTTTGACAAAGTCCACTGACTTTGTTTTTACCTTAGATATTTGTTAACCTAACCATTTGGATTAGCCATGGTTGTGTCTCTACATGAGTTAGTATATGATACTCACCCACCATGGTTCACTCTCTCACTTGATCATTTTTCATTCTCATCTATTTGTTCATCTTCTTCCTCAAAGCCAAAAGCTTTCTAGGGTTTGGTCCAAAGTGAGAAATATTGTGAGAAAAGAAAATCTAAAGTGAACCCACTTCCTATTTCCTCATTCTCCACTAGATTAGCACTTTAGTATAGGGTGTTTGCTTCACTAATTCTTAAGTTAGTGAAGTAGTAGCTAGAGTTGGCATCCCCTCAACGTAGATCATTTTCGGTCTCGAAGACTTCAAGCAAGGTCGCTCGTTTCGCCTCGTGAAGCCATGCAAGAGTCCGGGAGAACCACGATCGCAGCGAAGGGACTACAACAAGGAGCTTTTGAAGTGAAGGACCGATCTACAAAGGTTGTATTTCGTTTTCACTTAGTTGTAAATGGTTTACAAGTGTTTCTGTATTATATTTCTAGCTAACGATTCTAGTTTAAAGTTCCATTTAACGGCAATTTTTTAAAAATGGCATGGACGATGCCTCCCAAAACCTTGCTGCCGTCGATAGGAACCCTACACTTATTTCCTTGGATCTTTACTGCTTCCGCGATCATTTCCTGTTATTGTTTATTGTAGTTATTGGACATATTTAGAGATAGATAGTTATATTATTGTTCTTGATTACTGATTGCCAGCCGTAATGTGACTATGGGAGGATATTTTCTTACCGTATGTAGCATGGTTGACTTTGTTACGTTCCCGATTTTATGTACTTTGGGAAGCGGGGCATGAGAACTTCACCACGTGATATGCACGTGCGCTCAAGCTGAAAGAAGCTTTTATGAGTACATGCGCACCACACACCATACTCGTGCACATCGTCAGGGAATAAGTGCCAACTCCTATCCCATGGCAGACCATGCGAAGCATACGCACCTCGTGCTATGCACGTGCACTGATGTCTTGCACATCTATAGTGCGCAAGCACACCTGATGACAAGCCAAAACTTGGAACTTAGCCAAAATATGCTAGGTATAGATGCCTACATTTCATATGCAATCAAATGATCAATTGAGCTCATATGCTCAAACCCTCTAAGTTGATCTTAATCTCAAACAGGACTAACGACCCTTGGATGAAATTCAAATACCCCGTGAACTGACAGACCTCATCGATATGAGAAATGCGTCCTAAACTCAACTACCGTTGGCAAAAATAAACTCCAACGTGGACCCAAACCCCAAAATCTAATATGTACGAATTTCGACTAATTCGCGCCCTACAGACGACGTCATATATTAGTCTCCGTATACAATCTAATGACAACCCAAAATAAACAATCTATAACACGACACATGTGTTGACCTATGAATCTCTTTATGATTTGATTATTTTACAAAACAATATTTCAAATATATTATGTTACTAATAATGTCAGACGAGCTAAAGTACTACACAACTGGAGTTATTCAAGTATAAGGACAATCAACATTTCTACTGACAACTCAAAAGTAACATTGACAAAGATCGGTAAGATTCGGAAGATCTCAATACACATTCAAAGGATATAGCGGAGAAATCGCACATCAGAAATATTCAATACTTTTATACTTTATTTGAATCTAGAGTCAAGTCGATCTCAACCGGTTATAATCAAATTTTCCTATCCTATTTTAATTAAATTCTCAAAAACCAAAAATCTCTTTTCAAATCTTATTTTTAAATTAATGTTCTGTATTTGAAATATCGGATATGAGTGTCCTATATGGACGTCCATAGGACGTCCATCATAGACGTCCATAACAGTTTTCGATTTTTCAAATTTTGGCATTTTGTTTGAAATTCAAATTTCCAACGGCCAAAAACGAATAATAAATGTCTTATCTTTTTGGGTAGTTATAATAATTGTCCCAACCGTCTATTTTCAGTTTTCTATATATAGGACTAATTTTCAACAAGTTTTTCCCCGATTCATTCTTTAACATTTCTATTTTCTATTTTTTGGTGAAAACTATGTCTCTCTACTTTTTAAAGTTTTTTACTATTCATTTCAGAGAGGAGATTTTTCTAATACTTTAGACTTCTCTATTCATTTAGAAAAGAAAGATTTCTAAAAGTTTCGAAGAAATAATTGCATTTAAAACTTGTTCAATCTTTAAAAAACTTATTCGATTTGTTTTAAACTTTTCTTAATCTCCAAAATACAATTTGTCATCTCCTTGAATCGAAAATTTAATTTATCTTTTGAGATCGTTAGGATTGTTAGAGTTTGTTTGTAAAAGTTGTAAAATCTTTCTTTGTACGACTTAGTGAAGAAAGGTCTAAAATCTTCACGTTATAAAGGTTTGAACTTGAGTCTCGGAAAAAATCTAGGTGTTAACAACCTACAAGCGTAAGGGCTTGGATCTGAGCCTGGGTAAAAGATCTGCGTTTCTCCACCCACAAGAAGTCATTGGATAGTATGTTGAATTCTGAGTAGAAGCTCTCAGGCGGGGATTAGCCAATGGGTTGGTGAACCTCGATAACAATTCTCTGTGTCAATTTACATTTCTGCACTTCTGTGACTGTCTCTGTGATTGTGATAGTTTAGTATTTTTAAATTCCGCTACATAATTTCTATATTCGCAAAATTACTCTGTGTTTGCCATAAAACCTTATTCACCCTCATCTAAGGTTGTTTTCAATATGAAGTAAACTGGAGTAGAGAAAGTTGTTATCGATTTGCGATAACGTAATTAACTGCCTGGTATTGCGCCTGCAGGAAAAAACGACCTCACAATAAACAAGCCTTTCATCCGTGAAGGGGAATCTAAAAGTTTAGCTATATCGGTCGCATCCATCTAAATCTCTGATATATGGTGCCATAAATCAACTTGGTATTTTCGGAGAGATGTGTGGATATGTTCCATATAACATCTGCTCCTAAATTCAGCTAAGACGTTCGACACTAGTTCGTCTCCGTTTACGGCAGTAAACAATATATTCTTTGATTTCCTACAAAAACAAATAGAAGTATACTGAATTCGTCCATACACAAAGTAGGAAGTCAAGCAGTCAAATAGGCAAATTTTATTCCTTTTTTTTATTTTTATGCTAGTAAGATATTAGAGGTCCTGAAGCAATTTACCTGCGAACAAATAATCTTCGAAACAAGATGTCAAACAATTTCATACATCTTTCGAGCGGTCATGTATCACCACATTAGGTCTTTTCAACATGATTCTCAACAGCATGACATGTTGCATTTTCATCAAAATTTAAAAAGCCAAATAAAATCCCTGCTCACTAATATAAAAGACGAGAGCAAATAAATATTTTAAAAAATGAGACATGCATTGCACATGCCTACATAAAATATTACAGCAATTAAGATTCATTCCAATTTGCAACTTTGGCGTTACCTAACCGTGACAAAAAGATACTCTAGTTTAGGCGCCAAGCCTCGGATCCGGGCGTCAAACTTCTTATACCCGCATCCAACCGCTAACAAGAGCTACCCATTCATATTTTTAAATAATACCCTGAAAGTTCCATATTGTCAGATAAGACCCTCAAACCTATTCAAATCATCTAATACACTCCTAGCCGGTTAAATAACCGAACTAGGAGGCTAAATACTCGATCTATCTTCAATCTTACCCCACTTTCATATATCAGGTCCTTTTTATTTTTTTAGGAAATACGGTTGTATATTATTATTGAAGATGATTTAAGATGGCTTAAGAGAAAGATAACTTTGCTCTGAAACTCTATACTGTTAATTATGATCATTAAACCTTTTATTTTTTTATTTATTACCCTCAAACATATTCATCTTCTAATAAAGACCGCATTTAAGTTAAATAACCAAACTAAGATGCTAAACACCTTATCTGGTTCCCAATTCTTCCTCACTTCATATATTGATACAAGATGGCTTGAAAGAAAGATCACGAGACTCATGATTGCAGATTAGTGGTTGAAAGGAAACGACATTGGAAATTTAAAAAGAAAAAGAAGCTTGGTCAATGGTAAAATAATCCTTTTTAGCGGAGTTTTAGATGGAAAAACAAACCTGAGTGATTTGGAGGTCAAGTTTAGAAATACGGAAATCTTAAGGTTCTATACAAAAACAACCCATCTTTATCGGGTTTGGGTTCGGAGTCACTTAGTGCAGACCCTCAAAATAACCCAACACTCTCTCAATCCACTTGTATATAAATAGAAGACCCCAGAGTCCTTGCCGAAAAAATAATCACCTCCGCCACCGCCATCGCGGCCGCCGTGATGTTGCCCTACGATTCACTGGCGGAGGCGGAGGCGGCACTAGGCCGGAGCCTGACGTTCGCCGAGACTCTATGGTTTCGATACTCGGCGAAGATGCCAGATTCGATGCTTTATTACCATAACACCCTCTTCCTCTTCATCGTCTTCACTCTCTTCCCTCTCCCCCTCGCTCTCCTCGAGCTCTGCTTCCCCTCGCTAATGGCGAGGTACAAGCTCCAGCCTAAGGTCCATCTCTCGCCTTCGGAGTTCTTCGAGTGTTACAAGGGCGTGATGAAGATCTTCTTCTTCCTCGTCTGCCCCCTGCAGCTCTGCTCGTATCCCACTGTCAAGGTTAGGGTTAGGGTTTTGTTTAAAAAAGTTTCTAGTTCTTCTTTGACTCAAGCTTTCATTGTTTTTCTTATAAAAATAAAAATAAATAAATAATGAATGTAGTAGGGTTTGGAAAAAGCTCCTATTTTTAATGTAAATTTATATGATTGCAGTTGATTGGAATAAGGACGGGTTTGCCATTGCCGTCGATATGGGAGGTCGCTGCACAGCTGTTTGTATGCTTCTTGATAGAGGATTATGGGAATTATTGGATCCACAGATGGCTGCATACGAAATGGGGATACGAGAAAATCCACAAGATTCATCACGAATATACGGCTCCGATAGGCTTTGCTGCGCCTTATGCGCATTGGGTCGAAGTGCTAGTGCTTGGGCTTCCGACATTTGCGGCGCCGATGATCGTGCCGGGACATATGATTACGTTGTGGCTGTGGATTCAGCTCCGACAGATCGAGGCACTTGATACTCACAGTGGGTATGGCTCAAATTTTTATATTGTCGATTTAGCTTCAGTATTGTTTAAGTGGCTTTCCTTTTCTAATCATATACGTTAGGAGGTTATGGAAAGGGAAACATTGCTACATTCTGTGATTTGTTATGAGGTATGCAATGATATAACAATATTGTTGTGTTTATGTATCTAGCTCTTTGTTTGCGTGCTTAAGTTATTGGAATGTGTGCGTGTGCGTGTGTGTATGTGTGTGTGTAATAGCAACAAAAAGTTCAGAATTAAGCATTTTTGTTTGCTACAAGCTGAAAAATCCCCTAAAGGCTTGTCCGATAAATGTGGTAGAGAGCACGGAGAGTCAAGATATTGTTAACCTTGTTTGTTCCTAAAAGAAAGGGATGTGAAAAGAATCGTGTATGTAGTTTGAAAAATCAATCTTTATTTGGTGGGTGAAAGTGTTTCTTTTCGAAGGAGCGAAAATGATAAGAGTTGAATCGTGTCTTGTTTTTTATTCCTATTTCTTTTGCTTATTTTTGCTTTTGTGCAACTGAAGCTCATCCAAACAAGGGAACCCTAGTTGATTCATTCCTCTTCCTCCATTCGGACTCCTGCTCTTGGGCTTTTCGATCATTTAGATTTGGTTATACACTGTTTTATTTATTAAACGGTATATCGATTCAACTTTTTTAGAACTAGGCACTCCACTGACCTTATTTGTCAAGCACAAACAATTTATCTTTAAAGTGAAACTAGGATCATGCCTTAATAGAGTGAATACTATGAGGTCATGCAAATTAAGTAGGAGATAGTATCAAATATCACTAGAGTGAAGGACATTGATAATCAAACTCCTTGAATTGATGTTTAATGTCGAGACGCAGTCCAGTGAGAAGGATAAAATGAAGTATTGAGTTGGCTATGTTTGTTAAGTTAGAAGTCAAGATAACAATCCATTAGGGTATTATTTGAACGTCCTTTGCTCTTAATTCACTAGTTTTCTTTGTTAAGTTTTGTTGTGATTAAATCTTGGAGTGTTGCTTAAAGTTGTAGCTCGACATTTATCATGACATATAAGAGCACAAAAGTTTTGTATTGCTAGAAATATTATTTACAAAGAAAAATATTATCCCAACCTTAAGTGTTTATGATAGGAAATAATGTAAGCACTATAAAGTGTGCTCAGTTTGTTTTGCAGAGGCTAAAATGGCCAACTTCAAAATGGAAATTGTCCTTGTGAGGTTAAAAAAACTGTAATCATGCCAAGCCTCTGAATCTATAAGATTGAACATGTCGTTTATGCAATATTTGCACGCATCTGACCAATCTACAAGATCCTAATCACCCGTTAAAAAAGATCCATGTTTCCTTTTTATAGGATAAATTGGTAATGTCTGTACATGATTGGTATTCCCAATTACTAATCACGGTAATGGACAGGTATGACTTCCCTCTGAGTTTTACGAAATTTATTCCCTTCTATGGTGGTGCCGAGTACCATGATTATCATCATTATGTTGGAGGGCAAAGCCAGAGTAACTTTGCTTCTGTATTTACCTATTGCGACTACATTTACGGGACTGACAAGGTTTGTTGGTATCATTGTTATATACTGTTATAGGTAGTAAAATGAAAGAAAATATATAAATGTGATACTTTCCTGTCCTTATTTCAGGGCTATAGATACCAGAAGGCATGCCTTGGAAAGGTAGCTTTTGATCCTCTTATTACACACGCGCGCACATAAATTATTTTCTTCTTATTGTTTTTTTTTTCCATTTTATGTATCTGCCAACAAATGCTGGAACCCCTCCTTTCTTATTCGGAACGTACGGAAATTGAGATGTAATCCAATTTCAGGATTTAGGTATTGTTTGCAAAGAACAGATCATTATATAAGATAACAAGACTAATAGATGTTAATTATTATTCTCAAAAAAAAAGATGTTAATTATTAAAATGAGGTATTTATTGACCGGAGAGGGAATGAATTATCGGATGTTTCTAAATTATGTCAATTACAAATAAATAATGCAAGCACTACGATCCCTTTTTTATTTTCCTGAAACAGAGAATTCTTCACTTTTTGTTTGTTTGTAATTTAATTATGTTTCCATCTGAAACAGTTGAGGGAACAATCTGCATCAGGTGACCAAAATGGAGAAGTAAACAACTTTTACCTCAAGTCGGAGTAAGCAGATTTGTGCTCGTGATTTGCGCTTCAAAAGTTTCGCATATAGCAGAAGGTCTAGTTTCTTTCAATTTCATGGGATGTCATCGAGATGTTCTCTTTTTGGCCTCCATAAGCGAATTACATACTCTGGCGGCCGTTCCTTTCCCTGAGTGGTGATCTTGTGTATTCTCCCCATGTTACTTTTATCGTTCTTGATGAGCTATATCACTCTTCTTTATATATAATGAATAAAGCCTCTTAGCAATCATATCTTGATATTTATAGCATTCTCATCTTTTTAGTTTGGTTTACAGTAAAAGTGTCGATTAGGGGATTGTTTGTTTTCCATGATAGAAAATAATGAAGCGGTACATTGGACGCGATCACTTATCATTTTATTTTCATAAGATTCCCTTGGTATGTGCACAGACACAAATTTGTTCATTGGCCTTCAAACTCTTTAAATGAGGGCTTGGTCATGTATTATTTATTATTATTCCTCTTGTTTGAATGTTTGATTATGGTATCAACCAAAAGAATGAGTTCTATAGGTTGAGTAGATTCTCTGAAGGCTTGGATTTTTTTTGTATGCATTAGGAGGGGGAAACAAATTGGGAGAGGTTACCAATGAGCAATAGCTTAGTTGGTATGGCACTTCCCTCTTTGAGGAGACTACGGGGTTCGATCCCCAGTTGGCCACAATTTAACACTTTCGGGGCAAATTCGCGGGTCCCCCGTGCGCGCGCGCTTGTGTGTGATGTGTGCGTGGGTGTGTTGTATGCATAGTGGAAAAAAATAAAAATTAAAAAATAATTGGGAGAGGATGTGGGTGGCAATACAAAACTTCATCTCAAACAAATATGTTTTTGTCATTTCTGACATGCATGGAAGCAAATTTAGTCTTGGAACCGCTATTGGATCCTAGTATCTAGCTTAAGCTTTTGTTTTCTTTTAAATAGAGGCATACTGTTTTTATGCATTGGAACAATAGCAAAATTATATAATTTCCTCTTATTGAGATGTATGAAGCTAACAGTTGATGATGATGTCCTACACTTCACTGGTCGAGGCTGAGATGGTGCTCGGGCAAAGCCTGACATTTGGCGAGACCCTCTGGTTCAATTACTCCTCAAAAATGCTTGACTCGGTCCTATATTACCATAACACCCTCTTCCTTTTCATCATTTTCACTTTGGTCCCTTTCCCCCATGCTCTCCTCGAGCTTCGCTTTGCCTCATTCATGGCACCTTATAAGCTTCAGCCTAAAGTCAGTCTCTTGCCTTCTGATTTCTTCGAGCGTTATAGACGTGTGATCAAGATGTTCTTCGTCCTTGTCTGCCCGATCCAGTTCTTATCGTATCCGATTATCAAGGTAAGGATTCTATTATTGATTTTGTCTTTTCTTTTTGTGGAAGCTTTTGTTTGTTTAGAGGTTTCCTTTTAATGCCAGTTCTTTAAGTTATGCGTGCATGCGTGAAATTACCTTTTCCTTATGATTTATGGATCGGATGTACATTCCATGAAAAAATTACTTGTAGTCTATTGTATTCAATCATTCTATATTTTTGTTCCTTCTGTTTTTAACTTTATTGATATCTGGAAATCTTACCAATTATTTCTTACCTTAATTTTTGTAAGCTGTGATTTTCTGAAAATTCTAACAGATTCATTCTTTAGAATTCCCCATTTTCATGAACATGTATTGGATGCAGTTTGTAGGAATACGAACCGGATTGTCATTGCCATCAATATGGGAAGTGGGAGCACAACTATTTGTGTGTTTCATGTTAGAAGATTGTGGGAATTATTGGATCCATAGAGGGCTGCATTGCAAATGGGGGTCAAAAAATTCACAAGGTTCATCATGAATATACTGCTCCCAAAGGCTTTGCTGCACCAAATGCGCCTTGGGCTGATGTGCTAGTTCTTGCGCTTCCGACTTTTTTGGCGCCAGTACTCGTGCCAGGACATATGATCATGTTTTGGTTGTGGATTGCACTTCGACGGATCGAGGCCCTGATACTCATTGCGGGTATGGTTCATTACTTCAACTCGGTTGTTGTTTACTATATGTTTAAATTTATATATTGTGTTTGGTTCTCTTTCTATATTTATAGTATCTGCTTTTATTTTGTTTTGGTTGAAATAGCATGTTCTGATAAATTCTTTAACAGGTTAGATAATGAGTAATTCATGCGGTATATAATTGAAATAACAATGTCATATTTAGTTAGGGCCATCTATGGTCATGAAGTTATGACTTAGAGTAGGAATTAAATTTGATAGTCATCCATTGTAGATATATTTTTAGTCATAAATTGGTAAGTTATTTGTAACAATGCTTTTCCAATTACTAAGGATGGTAATGAACAGGCATGACTTCCCTCTGAGCTTAAGTACATTCCTTCATATGGGGGCGCCGAGTACCATGATTATCATCATTATATTGGATGGCAAAGCCGGAGTAACTTGCTTCCGGATTTACCTATTGTGACTACATATATGGGACAGATAAGGTTTGTTGATATCATTATATATATATATATATATATATATATATATATATATATATATATATATATATATATATCGTAATTGGTAGTAAAATGGAAGAAATAATTTGAACTTTTCCCTGTTTATTTTAGGGATATAGGTTCCAGAAGGCACATCTTGCAGAGGTAGATTCTGACCCTCTTCTAATACCTTTCTCGTTCGATGCAGATGCATCGTATGACTTTGAACAAGAAATGTAGATGCATTGTTTTATTTTGAACGAGAAAACACAAGATATTGCAACCAAAAAAAAGCTCGTTAAGTAAAATATGAATCTTTCTAAGGTTTTTTTTTAAAATAATGAATGAATGATATAATTCGAGCATTATGATCATCCTGAACGCCTTTATCAAAGTAAGCTACAGTAAATTATATATTCTCTTCCATAATGAAGTATTTCCCGCATTTTCTTCGTTTTAATCAATCTCGGTTTCCATCTCAAACAGCTGAGGGAACAATTGGCATCAGGTGAGCAAAATTGGAGAAGTAAATAATTCGTATACCTGCACGACATCTTAGTGAGAAGATTTCGAGGGTTTGTGCTTCGTAAGTTTTTTGTGTTATAATAGATGGAAAAAGCATTATACTCCATTGTGAAAAGGGTTTTCGGTTGCTATTTTATGATATCCCGTTGAGAATGGGGTTATTTAAGTTAGATTTCATCATGTAGCCTGCAAATGATGCTCGGCGCTGTTACATTTTAGATGTTATTTATTAGCGTATCGTAATTCTTACTTGAACAGGATATGTTCTATACACTCGTATGACTGTATCTTTAGCATTTCTTTTTTCTTGACTATGTTTAAAAGCAATGGTGATAATACTTTCCTTTCAAATTGCATGATGAATCCAGGCTGCTGTTATGATTTGCTACAAAGCTAATGATTATCGATTTACGTGTTTCACCAATGTCAAAATAATTCTATGTTATGTTCTTGATTTCTCATTTTGGAGAGAAAAAGTTATACCAACTGAGCTAGGCTCAGGTGGTGCTCCATTGCACTCCTGGCATTTGTTATTTTACTTTAAAAATGGCAACTGAAATATTTTAATATAAATTATGTCAGTCCATTTGCTTGAGATTATAATAATCACATGATATATATTGAAAACTATGGAACTATAATATCGAATTGAATAATTATCAGATTCCATAATTTTCTGTGCTCCCTTGTTAATGATACATTTTAGTATTTATCTGTTTAACTATTCTTTTCAAATTTAATTTTTGTTTCTGTTTTTTCTTAATAATAGGCTATAACATGATGCAAGTGGAGTTTTAACCTCGGATCTCTTGCTCATATGCAAGAGGCTTTAGCACTGAACTATAGAGGCACTTTGCTTTTCAAGTTTTATTATACTTATTTATTTGATCAACTACAAGAGGTTTTCTCATTGCGTATCTCATATTTTACGGTGATACTTTTTAACCATGTATTCTTAAAGTTTTAGGATATTGAATAAATTTTCAGTTAGTTATATTAGATGAAGTAATAAATTCATAGGCTGAATAAATTCGGGCAGGTGAATTAATAAAATCAAAGGCTTAATAAATTTTGACAATTGAAACTCTTAAATTGCGGAAATTAAGTCCAAGAAATTTATCATCTTGGATAAAACATGAAACTTTTATCCTAGAAAACAATGCATGTGGATGGCGTGCTAGAAGTATGAAGTATAAAGGAAATGGAAAGAATTATATAACAGTTTGAGTAGCTTTATGACTTTGTTTCCTTAAGATATTTTAATGAATCGCTGGGGAGGAATTGCGAGGGAAGAATTATTCGGTGTGCCGGGTGTAATACACCAGAGTAGGGGATGAGAGAGAAGGGGGAGTTTCGGACAGCTTTGAGGAGTGTGTGGGGCCTATACTTTTATTACTTCTTTTTTTTTGTCTGGGTGTAAACGCAGCACATGGAATAATTTTTCATCGTGGGGGGGCTTCCTATGAATCCTAACCGTTTTAATTAAAAACAAAAACAATAGTTTGAGAATGATTAAATGCATCATTCTAGTTATTCTGACTTGTTATATAAGTTTTACTAAGCTATCATAAACTTTCGTTTTCATACTATAATGTTTTCAATTAGTTACAGCAAATTAGCATGATTGTTTTCTTGAGTTTTCTGCAAAATGTTTTTAATTACTTAATTGTCTATGACCTGCATGCAATAAAGTTTGTTAGAAAATGACAATGATAAGGTAGGTCTATGAATTAGAAATAAGGAAGGGGAAAAATAAACATCTATCTATCTCCATTAAGCATAGTGCGAAGTTGATTGTAGCTGAAGAACTTTCTGATAGTTTCACGTAATTTAAAAAGTTCACAATGGACAATTATGATAGTTCACAAAAGCAATATGGTTATTGCGGTAAAAACATTTTATGTTTGTCTTAGATCTCAAGACACAAGGCACTCAAATCACTTTCTATTTCGTCAATACACTTCCATACAATAAAACCTGTTTATTCTCATATGCATCAGCTTTATTTCATCAATACTTTCTCTATACAATAAAATCTGTTTATTTTCACATGCATGTGATAAAAGTTGTTGGAAGCAAAAGGTAGAAACCGCAGCCCCACCGTTCTGCATGAACTTGAACGATTCTTTCGATGCAAATTTGAATTCGGAAATAGTATTATTTATTTATTTTTATGTTGATAAAATCCCTAAATAGTTTAATTTCTTTTTTTAAAGGAAAATTCTCACCTTGCTTCACTTTTGTTCTTTCGATACTCTAATCCTTAAAATATCTATCCTTAAAATATCTCAGCAAAGACGACCTCGTTATGTCCTACATAGGCCACTACTGCAAAGACTCAAATATTCATCATCTTTGCATTCATACATTAAGTAATCTCCAACATCTCATGTCCCTATTTTCAGCAATCATGGCTTTAGTATTTGGATGTTAGCAGGACACACATGCATATGCTCTTGCACAAAAAGAGAATAAAATGAAGAAAAATAATATTAAAATCTATTTCAACACAAACGACAATATGAATATGAAAGAGAATGGATCCAAAGTAACTTTTATATAGACATTACTTTTTCCATTATGAGTCCAATGGTTTTCACCTGAAACGAGTGAATATGAGGTGCAAACCTTGCATCATTTGCACAAGAGCTGTGTGACTTAATTCACAGAGATAATGTTGCAAGATTATACATAAATACACTAATTTCACATAATGCTTACCAAAGGCATGCAAGCAGAACTCCACAATATGTAACTGCAGTTGAGGGTTATGCAATCTTCATAACTTAATGTACTTTAATTTCCAATAGCCATGTTTAAACTCAAAGAAAACATAAAATTATGAAGCATAGCTAGCTACTACAGCATTATTTACAATAGACAATAAGGAGAAGGCCGAGAGTGCATTTGTTTGTGGAAAATAACATATGCGCGCCTTTTATCATGATAAAATGGAACATGTAAAAAGCTCCAATTATAGTATTTTTACATGGCAGCATCCAAGGTGTTTAAATCTGAAGAGGAATCAGCGAGCTTCCCCTGAGTCCACCTCCTCAGCATCTCCAGTGCAGCCTTGGGTTGATCCATTGGTACCATGTGCCCTGCATTGTGCACCTACATATATACATACACCGCGAAATACGATCAGAAACATAAAGATACTTCAGGTTTAATCAGATATTGGATTTGATAAAGAAATGAGAATACAGAGCTCTACTGAACTTATTCGATTTTCAGTGAACCACCACGCATCTCACATGACTTTATATCGCAAAATGCCTTCATGGGCAAGTGAGGAAATGGATGAAGATGGGGGTAATGTGTAAAAGCAATTTTTTCTGTTAACACCGGAATGGTGTTAAAGAGTAATAACAAAAGATCTATGGCTGTAGTAGCGTGCTTCAAAGTTCTGTGGTGTTTTAATGAAAACCGAAAATATTATTGGTGTCTTATGCAATTTACTCAAGAAAAAAATAAGTACCTTTAGGAAACTGAGAGGTCCATGGGTTTTGAGTACCCCAGCTTCTGAGCCATCGACTGTGAAAGGCTTTTCAGGGGATGATGCAAAGTCATGCTGACCAGACCACTCCATAGCATGAACCCATTTCGAGTTTCCTGATCAATTCAAGCACCAATTGAAATATTATTTATCAATAACTTCTTCACATGATCTATGATCTTCCCTTGACGAGTACATTTAAATTTTAATATAAGAAGCTATTATAATGGGACGTCATTAGCATAATTGGAAAACTGGCAGAAGTCTGATTTAACAAATAAATCAAAATATTTTAAAATTTGGCGGGTTTTCGATGAACAAGATGGCAACGGATGTATTATCTACTCAATGAAGTGTGCAGATATTGAAACTGTTTAGTGTGCAAATGATCGCATTTCAAAACTCCGAAAGCCAATAAATTCATGAAATTAGTCAATAACATGAAAACAGTAACAAAAAAATATTTCAAACTAATTCTACGGTGAAGATTTTGCTAAAGTGATATAATAGCAAATAAACCATGGAAGATATACACAACCCTTGACTTCTCTCAATAAAGCATGATACACTTGTAGGATTAAGTCTTGTCCATTTTAGGTTTCCAAATAGAAAACATGGAATTAATACTAAGAACTTTGTGTGACCTGTTTCTTTAAGGATACTCGATGCAACATATCCCTAAGAATATATGAACAGGCATTGATCGATAGCTAAAGAATACGTGAATAAGCATTGATCGATAGCTAGATCAATATAAAATGCAAACAGAGAAATGTTGGATCGCGTCATTTACTCGTAATTCTAGCATCAACAAGCTCTGCCTAGTGTAGCACGACTAATATAGAATTATAAATAATACATAACTCGCTCATACGAGTGACCATACTTTAGATACTATTCTTGTTAACATGTATAACAATGCAGATCGCCGTACAGCTAATGGATTATTCCCTCGCAAAGAGCTTGAATGAAACAATACAGTTGCCAAAGCTTACCTAGCCAGTTGCAGATCAAATCATATTCCCCAGCATAAATAAGGAGCTCGATACCGTCCTCAAGAAGAGCAGGAATACCCACTTCCAAATTCCTCATCCAATCTGTGAGCATGGCTTGATACACACTTGTGCTGCACGAGACAAATTCTATGTCCCCAACTCCAAGTGCATTCCTAACAGACTTTTGGTTGAGAAACTTCTCCATGTTTGAGAAATCATAGCAAAGACTCCCTTCACATTGCTTCCTAATGTCGTAATACTATAAAAGTCGATAACTCGAAGTTAGAGAAACATAAAATATAGGCTTAATTTCTCTAAACTACCAAAAACTGTACCCCTTTTCACCAAACTACCAAAACTTTCACATTGATATTATCCGTTTTTCACTAAATATCATAACAGTTTCTACTTGATGCTGCTATGTTAGGTTATAGTAAGGTATGGGTACAATTCGCTAAACAACAGGTACAGTTATATTGGAACTTTTTGGTACCCTGTGATTGACCAAGTTTTTGGTAGTTTAGTTAAAAAGGGTATAGTTTTTGCCTTTTGGTAGTTTGTGGAATTAAGCCTAAAATGTAACCAACATAACGAAACAAGGGGAGAAGAGAGAATTTGTGTGCTTTACATTTATATTTCCAGCAACATTAATAATGGAATTGAAAATAGAATTGCAGACCACGTACGATGCCATGCAAGTTAACGTTCCGGATGTACCTGAAAATTGATATTTCAAATAATATTCTCCAGAGCTTTTTTAATGTTAAAATTGAATATCTTGGAGAGGATAAAATTACCGCAGAGCTTGATGGCAAGTTCACACATTGGGTAGATCTTGTTGATTCTTTCGTAATCAGCCTGATTAATAACTTTATTTTCCAACGCATAATCTGTGTAAGCTTTATACTGGATTGCTGGATCGGTTAGTCCATTACCGATGGCAAAACCCTACAAAATAATTTCTTGATGATATGAGTACTAAAAGGAGAGTGAGAAGGTGAAAGCTTTAAGAGCGCAAAAGTGTAGGTTATACTTTCAAATTTATGTGAATCCCTTCGTTAGCTTTGTTTCCTTGGTGAACTCGGCTTGCAAAAGCAGGAATGTAGTGCCCAGCATATGATTCGCCAGTAATATAGAAGTCATTTATCGCAAGCTCTGGGTGCTCCGCAAGAAAGGCCTGGGATTAGGCAGAGGGAGTTTATATCAAAATTTAACAAAGAAATATCAACCCATTTATAGCGTGTGATTTAATATGGAAGAAAACAAGCAAGGATATCATAAGACTACCATAGAGACAAAACAGAGACCCCATAGTAATAATTGCTTTGATGCTTTGAAACATATTTCACTATGTCAGCATATTTATATTTATTTCATCAATCATCATCACTATTAGAGAAATTTCCGTATAAATTTGCAAATAAACATCTAATCAGTAATCATCAACCATGGAAGAAATAGATTTAAGGATAGCTTTTAAATTTGTGGAGGGATGAAATGATACTACCAATGCATCGGTAGCTTTTCTCACAAAATATATTAAATATCCTCAGGTATGGGTTGAGAAGAAGATACAGTAGTAGCATCAAGAGACTGTAAAACACGTTACATGGAAGCAGTACTTTCAAAAGAACTCAATGATAATTAGAAACAAGATGATCAAGACTGAAAATCAACATTGTTAGTGATCATCAATAAAAATTTAAGTACCAAAAAGGTCATATGTACCTAAATGGTCTTATCTATAAATCTAGTGGCCACCTAAAATGAAACAGTCAAGTCAAGGAATTAGAATAATATCACTTTATTTTTTTTTTAGGGCGGGGGGATTAAGGAACAAAAAATAAGGTTATGAAACAGGAATCAATCCCTATTTTGTGATTATACTGCACAAGAGCATCACTGAATCATGGACATGCAAGAAAATAGAATCTTAGACAAACTCAAACTTATGTATGTTTCTTTAGGAAATCATACAGGGTAGTCTGTGTCCATTCTGTTTCTTAAACTACGGAACCAAACATCAGAAAAAACATAACTAAACAGAAAGCAAGTTTTCGAGAGCTGTGGCACTGAAAGAATTGCATCACATGTTATGAGCATTATAGCTACCTGAAGAAAATCATATAGGTCATTGCTCACGCCCTTTTCATTGTGACGAATATCACGTCTATCGGAGCTATAACTAAAACCAGTTCCTGTGGGCTGATCCACGTATATAAGATTTGATGCCTGCAGAAGTTTAAGGAAATATCAGTCTTTTACATCATCAAAAATGTTGTAAAATAAACAACATAAACAAATAAAAAGTGCAGTTCTACATTTTGTAGGAGATTAATATCCACTTTTGCGCTACATATGGTATATGTGCAAGAGATTAACACTGTTTACCATCCTCTTCTTGGCTGGGCTGTTTAGTCCTACACATTTGATGGTGTGGTGCCAAGTTCCAGGAATGGGAAAAAATAAAAATAAAAAGATTAACGCTTTTTTATTGCAACATTTGTAGCATAAAAGATGCTCTAAATAAGACTATAATTCTTTATGTTAAATATCTTGCAAAATGCTTAGCAACTCACTAGTCAATATGGATAGTAACTTAACCTTTGTTACCCAGACATTTCATACTTCAGGTTTTCTTATGCAAGGCACTCTATCGCTTAAAGACATGATGGCCAAGGAGCTAGATCTAATCCAAAATTCATTTTTCACTGATATTAAGCTATATTTTAAATTAGAGTAAATTTTCTATTTAGGCATCAGTTAGGAGTCTTGAAATAGATATGTAACAAACAAAGAAGCAAGAAATCACAAGATCTGATGGTTACTGTACCAGCTACTAGCTGCCTAAGGATGAAAGATTTTCGGTTTTAGAATTTACACACTCTCTCTCTCTCTCTCTCTCTCGTATATCCAATTAAACAGAAAAATTGGGTTAGTTTCCACTTTCCACCAGTTTTTAAAGGACCAGAGGTTGGATAATGAAGAATCCTTGATCTTCTCCTTCTCATGTTTTTCCTTAACTACTACACTTATACGGTTACACCATTTCATTTTTTATTTTAATTTTTGCCTTTTCTGCATCTTCTCATCGATGCTTCATGACATTAGAATGATAAACTTAGTCGTAAGAAATCAATGGCAACCAATTCTTGCAGGCACTTGAAAGAGTGCCAGGTCTAAATCCGATCAAAGTTCTCAATCGTACAGCTTAATCAAGCAAAACGTTATTATGTACAAATAAAAAACATATTTTCCTGTGAATATTTACTACAAGACCAAGCAATATATATCAGATTTACCATAACTAAAACTTAATACTTGCTAATAATAATAGCAGTACCTGATCCCAACCAAATTCATTCCAAACAAGTGATAGGTTATTGGCAATATTGAAAGGCCCATTCTCATAGAAAACAGCCAATTCACTGCTGCAACCGGGACCCCCTGTCAGCCAAATCACAACTGGGTCCTTCTTGCTATGCCTCGATTCGAAGAAAAAATAGAACATCCTTCACCCAACGAAAAAAACCCCCATAAAGTTCGTAACTTTTGCGCTCAAATAACATAAAATATATAACTTTGTGGAACTGAAACCCTAAGTCACCAGTATCAAAAATCTTTACCTTGCATCATGAGTATGAGCCAATTTATAATACCCAGCATGATGCCCTAGATCCTCAACCGAGACCCCATCGGAAATCCCAGGAAGCACCAAATCCCTCTCCACGAGTCGCTTCCCCGACGCCTCATCAGCGCCTCTTCCGGCATCGGCGTCGGCTTCTTTCGGCGAGAGGTTGAGCGATCGGATGAGCCTCTCGGCGTCGAGAGCCGGGAGCCTTGCGGTGTCAGGGAGCTCGAGGTCGAGGTCGGGGAGGAGAGCCGCGAGCGAGAGAGATGAGAAGAGGATGAGGAGAGAAGCTAGGGTTAGGGTTTTCGCCATTGTTGTTGGGGTAAAAAAGATCGCAGTTTTGAGAGAAAATGAGGGAGAGATTTGGGGGGTTTTATAAATGGGGAAAAAGGAAACGGTTAGGTTTTAAAAAGAGAAGGGGTGGAGTGTGGAATAGAGGTGAAGATGCGTAGAAGGGAAAGAAAATGATAAATCATTTAATCATTGAGATTCTTAGGTTTCTTGGATGCTCCTACAAGGTATTGTAAATTTCTTGATATTTTTGTTTCTCTTTTTTTTTTTTTTTTGGACACACAAATTAAATGTTTGGTACAAAATAATTTAGGATAATATATCTTCAAAATACTAAAAAAAAATAAGCAAAATACATATTATCTAAAAAAGGATTATATTTGAAGAATTTCATCTTAGATTTAACAGCTACGAGTCGGGCTAAGACGATGCCGATTAGAAGATTAATTATGATATATACCAAGACCGATTACAGATGTTAATATCATGTCGTTACCATTGCATGCATTATGAATAGTAAGGATAAGAATAGAGATGATTGGTTAGACAGGCAGTTGTTTTTATACCTACGAAAGTATATCTTAGGGTCCAACAAAAGAAGCTACCCTTATGATAGACTGAGAAATTGATGATTCGCCGAATAGGGTTAATGTGTTGTGGGGTAATTGGAGAGAAGTGAAGTCCGGTTAGCATAGAGAATTTTGTGACATAGATGGCGCGGCGGTATAGTGATCTTTATGCAGCACCAATGAGCAATAGTTCAACTTATATGGTATTTCACCATCTCCGGAGCGTGTAGGGAAGTGAATACAATTTAAAGCTTTCGGGATAAATTCATGGGTCTCATGGATGCGCATGTGTGTGTGTCTTACGGACAAGTTAAAAAAAAGGCGTGCGAGAAACAAAAGAGTCAACATATTGAAAACTGAGGATCAATTGAGCCATGAAACTAAAGCGCGAATAGCGGATCAAAGACTTAAGAAGAAGCCGAGGATGGGGCAATTAAGGTTGGACGAATGTAACTGGGATGGATGTAGGGAAGAACAAGGTTCCAAAGAATAACCCTGCTGAAGAAGATCAAGGCACATGTGAGTGATCGACGAGAATTTAACATCGATTTGGCAAACATGCATATATTTGAAGCCATCCTAAGCTTTATTTGATATTTATTTTTGTATAGATGGAACTTGAGCCGGTAGTTTATTATGTATGTCACAGCATAGACTTCATCAGATTATGTCACATAGTATCAATGTATCATGGATGGATGTGTGATGTAGGTTTCACTAATATTTGTGATGTTGTTGTCGAAAATTTAATATAAAAAAAAAATTAATTAATTAATGATTTTATTCTGCAGGATCTGTTACTTAATTGTTGTTGAGTGCCACAAATAATTTAAGGGGTTATATATAAATGGAATGATTATAAGTCTTTTATTAGTAATTTTAGACTAATTATGTCAAACCGTTAACTATCAGGTATATTCATTGTCAATTAAAAAAATTAATTGATGGCTATATTTTCTCATTATATCCTTTTGACTCTCATCGTTTCTTATTATAAAATGATTGCGAAGACAATCGATCAAAAGACACACAAAACGGAAATATACATAAGCATTCTCCGTACTCTTTATGAAATATAGAATATGTTTCTAAATAGCTATTTCAATTAGAAAATCTAGCCTCCAATACCCTACATGTGCAAACTCTTTCTATTCACGGTTGTTCCCCAAATGGTCATACCACATCGTGGGATGCCGGTAGTTAAGGATGCCGGTCTGTTTAATTAGTGCTAATCCAAACCTTAAATCTCTGAGTTAAGTGAGAAAATGCAAGGCAAATTCAAAATCACTTCACACAACAAATAATTTGAATTAGAAAGGGCAAAAACTATTGGCGCAAAATCAAGAAACAAGCATTCATTTAACTACCAATTATGAATCCCTTACATGATTGATCACAAGCATCAATCACACAACTTAAAGAATCCAAAGAAATCAACAACAAACAAATAATCAACACACTCGATCTCTCAAGCAACAAAAATTAAAAAAATTAAAAAATTTAAAAAAAAACACACAATCAACCCTTTAAAAGACCTTGGCAACATCTTTCATAAGGCCAGGGTTAGCCTTGCAGAAAGCCACAAGCTCGCTATAGTCAATATATCCATCACCGTCCGTATCGATCTCAGCCATCATCCGATGAATCTCATCGGGAGCTGTCGACCCGAGAGTCCGGAGAGCCTCTCCGAGCTCGCCCGATGAGATTTTGCCGTCGCCATTGGTGTCGAAGCGGTTGAAGATCCTCTTCATTTCTTCTTCTGTGATTCCACTAGTCATTTTTGAATTAATTTTTGGTTAGAGTTTTTTTTGGTTAAATTTGAAATAATTAATGAGATGAGAAAGAAATATAATGGGGTTTTGAAGTAATGTTGGAGAGTTTGTAGGATCACCCTGTTGACGCGGAAGTTCTCTTTTCAAACCACCACTCAAAAGAAATAAAGGCTATTATTAATTAACTCTTTTTATTTTTATATTCAATTAGTATTTATTTTTACTTAGCCTAATTCAATATTTATTCACAAAATTTGTATTGTTGGTAGACCATTATGTAAAATTTAGGAGCAGGCCTATAGAGGAATGTTGTGTATAATATTTATAAAAGGCGTTACTTTACCTACCCACTTAAAATCCTATCCAAATCTATATAAGAAATAAAATGACGGACCTACAGTATCTAGATATTAGTGCCAAACAGATGAGACCGTGATGTTTGTCTCTTGATAGATTTTTAAAGTTGGTAGGTTTAGTATTTTTCTTCACATGGCTGCCAGAGCCGGAAGAATGCATGTGGCATTTTGTCATTGTTCTAAGAAAAAAATAATTAAATTTGTACGATTTTATTCTAAATATTAAAGTTGTTCACATCATCCCTTCTCTCTGTCTTTCTTTCCTTCTCTCTGTGTCTTTCTTTGATGGACGCTCATGCCATTCATCTTGGGAATTGAAATGGATATAATTTTCTCAATTTTTATCAATTTACACACATCCTTTCTAATAACTCAATTCAATTTTCTTATCTTTCACATGCGACAATTAGGGCAAACAACAACAACGTTTGAAAGAAAATGTTAGAAAATGAAAATTTTGCCCATATATACCCTTGATCTTTACTCAACCCTCTCTTTCTTTTATCAATTTTTTGCCCGCAAGTGCTAGTGGACAATTAGAGCTAATTAATTACTTTTATTAATTTTTCATGCTCTTCACCTTCACTCAGCCCCTCTCTTTCTCTTCATGCACACACCCATTTCCTCTTTTCCTTGGCCATTGATGGTTAAGATTACAATTGGGTTTAAAGTGGAGGCTTTTTTTTGGAATGGATGGGATAATTTACCCTCTTATATCATTAAAAAGTTTTTGATAATTACAAGACTCTTAAAAAAGTAGCATACCAAAACCAGGAAAAGAACAAAGCGGTTAAAATAAAAGTGCATGCTTTTGAGGAACAAGTGGGATTATTAGCTCTCTTATCTTATTAAAAAGCTTTTGACGATTACAAGCTCCTGTAAAAAATAGCATCTCGTAATCGGGAAAAGAACAAAAATGTTAAAATAAAACCGAAAGCTTTTTACAAAAAGATGAGATCGGTATCCCTCTCATATCATTAAAAGATTTTGACGATTACAAACCTATGAAAATAGTAGGATCCCAAAACGGGAAATGATATTAACAAAAACAAAAATGTGGTAGGTTTCCTGAGGAAAAGAAAGGATAATTAGCCTTCTTTTATCATTAAAAAGCTTTTGAGATTACAAGCCTTTCAAAAAAGTAGCATCCCAAAACCGAAACCAGGAAAAGATGCAAAACAGGAAAACTGAAAAGCTAAAAAAGAAGTAATGTCTTATGATTCAGGTCTTCATAATTTGTTTCATTTGGTCAGAAGACTTTCAAAATTCAGAGTGAAAAACCAAGTTTCCACTCTACTTTATTCTTAAGTTATTAGGGCAATTAGATATATTTAAAATCCCTAGACTTTTGCCGTGGGGAAAAAAATTTGTCGATCCTTGCATCTTTCCAATGTTTTATTTTCACTAAATCTAACTGAAAAAGTACAGGCCAAAGCTATAGCTTACTTAATGTTCATGATTGCAGCATTATACCTTAATCCAACAAATAGTCTAATTCTTTACTGTAAGAAAACCTGTATTTTAAATTGTATTACAGAAGTGAGGCTTTGCATTTATACACTCAGGAATGCAAGGTAATATACACACATAAAACAGCGTCGCTCAGAAAACATACAGATGGCAAATCATATAAATGATGAACATTGCATTAGGTACACCTCAATACAACAAACTTATGTCAAAAGCTTTTAAATGATCTCCGGTCGTCATTATCTTTGAGGAACAAACTAAGACCTTACTCTCGCTAGTCGTGCTCTAATCTCATCTAGATCTTCCTCTTCATCAGCACCCTCAGCAATAGCTTCCGGCTGCAAAATACAATGATGTAAAATTTTCTTTCGTCTATTATTCAAAAAATGCCAGTGAAATTTTAATAAAAACAATAAATCATTTTTCCATTGCTAAATCACACAAAAATACCCTTAACTATCATGGTTTTCACTAAGTTTCCTTTTTAAAAAAAATTACAACGAGCTCCCTTAAAGTGCTACATTTTACTGAAAAAAATCCTTTAAATCTAAAGTTAAGGGGTTTTCTGTAATTAAAAAAATCTAACAAAATTTAGGGCATTTTAGTGTAAATTAACTGTTTAGCATACCTCTGTGGCAATTTTTTCGTTTGTTGAGGCTTGTTTTACTCTCTCCTTTCTGACAGCATCTGGGAGTTGCGATACAGTCTCGCCAGCTATAGCAGCGAGCACTTTCTCAACCTCTTCTTCTGTTTCCTCCTCAATGTCCTCAGAGTCGAGAGCCGAATCAACGGCATCATTCACCATTTCTTCAATCACGCCTGCCTATTATTGTGAAATAGGAGGAAGTCGGATGAAAGTTAGAAAGCTTAAAAGAGTCACAATTCAAGTGCGCATGCTCTACACCTAGACCAAAATAAAGGTTAAATAAATTCCGGAAAATTTGAAAATCGAGAAAGTATAGCATTTAGTTTCTTTGAGTTCATCTTGGTCATATATTGGAAAACTTGAGTAGGAGTCATGTCGCCACAACTACGGATATAGATTTTCTGAATCAAGTCATCTAGATTATGGAGACGGGTTCTCTTTCACTCGTCTTTAAATTGTGCCTCAAAATTGAATGTAATTCCCTATCAAAATCAATATCTTTTCCCTTCTTTAGGACATTTTTTTTACCAGTTTTGGAGAATTTGGAGGACATCAAGTGGCAGATACAATTTTGGAAAGCCGACACCATTTTGATGACTTTTGGCAGATACAATATCTTGTCTATAGTTTCCTTCGCCAGAAAATTGGCTTTGTTGTTCCATAGCCGACACCATTTTGATGGCGAATAGGTTAAATGTTGTTATTGATGGATTCAAGATACCTAGATAGACAAATTCTGTTTTTGAAAGTCACTCACAATCTAAGAAATGAATTTTGAGAGGAGATATCTTTTGTCATCAAATGTATCCTTTACCTTACTGCCAAATTATGATAACTGAGAAATTGTTTCAAGTGGCTGGTTTATGAAGCAGGGATATTTATTATTTAAAAAAGAGAGAAAAAAAGGTAGAAAGAGAGAGGATGGAGAACACAAGCCATTGAGTCAGGATATGATTCATATGAAGTTATGTAATTTCTGAACACCATAATAAATAGTGTTAATCCTGAACCCTTTATATTCACTAAACATGGTGCCATCTTGCAAATTATAGAGAATGACAATTCCATACTGTAAGATCTTAAAAGGAACATATAAAATAATGTGTTAACTCCAGAAAACTCCCATGTAGCTTTACCCTGTGTACTACTTATACCCCTCAAGTGATTTATTTGAGGAACGGTCCTCTGTTCATTGATCAAAATCCTCATAAACACCCAAATTCTACTCTAAACAACACAAATCAATTCTAGAGTTAAATCAGACAATAATTTGAGTTGTTCTGAGTTGAACATAGACCTGTAACGTATAAGCTTCACATCTAAAATTTTCAATAAATTTTCAAAAACAAAATATGTTTTACTCAACTGACCTTTTTATTGAATCTTTCTTTCAGACCATTATAGGTTGAATTTTTTCATCACTTAATCCCAGGAAGAAATCATGGAAAGTTCGATAAAGATGGCTTTCAAAATAAAGAAATATGTCAAATCTCATAACATGGTTAAAAAAAGAAGCCATAAAAAATTGTGGTTGTTCTCCTTGGGTAACATCTTGGCAATTATCCCAAAGGCATAAAAATCTCTCCTTTTAAGAAGCTATATTGTATCTCAAGTAGAGAGTAAGAGTGTACTGATGAATGCATGTGTGATCCTTCTATAATGTGATAAGGTCCTCTCAAAGTACGATTATAATAGATGATAATAATAAAACAAATAGTAAATAGTGATGAAAACTTGAATCATTAAATATCAAAGCGCCAAATAAATTACCTTGGTCATTTCTTTGCTGAACTCTTGCATTGTGACAGCAACTTCCGGAGCTTTCATTAGATTATTGACAAGCTTCATAACCTCTGCACTCTTGGATAGATGGCCCACAGTTCTAGCTGTTGCTGAAATTAGAAAAACAACATAACACTTATTCAGCGCCCCCCCCCCCCCCCCAAAAAAAATAATAAAATTTAACCAGCGTATTTGATATTGCAATTGATTGGGAAATTGATCAATCATGGTAGTAGTTGTATATTCCAGAGGTATCCTTAACGCCTAAAGGCCGCATCTATGTTCTACCCCATGCTCAAATTAGAAAATCTGGTCTTTATTCTATAAGTCACAATCATTTTTTGCTTAATTTTTTTCATCTTTTAGCTAAGCAGTCAGCTTTTCATCACCATAATTGTAGATAGAAACCAGTATTCCTTAAAATGTATAAAGAAAACTATTCTTATACGGAGGACTGTGCAATCCCTAGGAGAAAACACTTAGGAGATTCACTGATCAGCATATGACCACATTTCACTTTCTACTTTACATGAATAAAAGAAATCTCAGCTACAAAGAGGAGAGAGAGAGAGAGAGAGAACAATATTGGTAAGAAATGCAGAAATAGAACTATTTAAATCATACTGATGGTTATGGAATATGAATACCACAATTCATAGGTGTGCTTTAATATGCATTAATTGGAGGCTAAATAGAGAAAACTAAGTCCAGCATTAAAATTTTCCGTATCAAAAACGCTTCCTCAATAACTGAACAATTCTTCATTTTCTCTTTAATCAGTCATCAGCTCATCACTGTATCTTTAGATAATTGAACCATCCCATATACACTCGTGCATCGCAAGTGCAAGAAAACTAGTTGTCCTTGTCACGTCTTGCTGGACACAACTCTCCAATTCCCAACCCTCCCACCAAACTCATCCAACCAACCACTCTTAACCCAAACTCTCATTGAATATCTCCTTGAGAACAAACCTTCTCCACTATGACAGATCTCTGCAGTAAACTCCATATCTGTAGATCCAATAACATCAACCGAGGAAAGCCATATCCAGATTTGAGGTGGATTAATGGTTTAAAAGTTTGGATTTGATTGGCATATGGTTTAGTATCACACAAAGAATGTGATATTTGAGGCGGCTTATTGTTTGAATAGAAGTAGCATGTACAATTAAATGCAGAAGGTGTGGTTAGTGATTGACATATTTTCTCTACTATGGAATAGGATAAAGCGATTTGGAATAATAGGATTGTTAAAAGGAACAAGGTAGCTCTGAATAAAGTCCATAGGGATAATTTAGTAATTATATTAGTTCGCTTTAATATGATTTATAAGCGCAATAAAGAAGTTTGTTGCAGTGATATGAGTTTGAGATAGGTAGATGATAGTTTCTCACAATCCGGATTGAAATTGAATGTAGTTTTCTATAAGCCCTTGTTAAATTTAACATATAATATTTGCTAGAACTTGTACATGGAAAAACCTGCACATAATTAGTAACTGAAAATTATAAATGGAAACCAGCAGAGATTTAGTAACATTCAAATGAGATGATGACCAAATGAACAGGTGCATAAGAGAGCCAAGTTCAAACTGACTTACCAACAAGTTCCCCAAGATGCATTGAAACTGAATTCAATTGTGCTTTATTTTCATAAAGACGGTTCACAGCTCGCCTTGACCTTACAATTTCCTTAGCAAGAGCCTACAATAGACAAACAATGTGTGTGATAGTTCAAGCCACTGGATGTAGTAAGACACCAACTAGACCTGACAATGGATGATAGGTCTATTGCTGAAGATATGACATAACTAGATGATTATATATATT
The DNA here is from genome assembly GCA_030015575.1 of Agapanthus africanus. Lineage (NCBI taxonomy): Eukaryota > Viridiplantae > Streptophyta > Magnoliopsida > Asparagales > Amaryllidaceae > Agapanthus > Agapanthus africanus. Next base: position 22,954,874 of record CM057346.1, read on the forward strand.
GGAAAGACAAACAATTTCATATAACAAGTAAAAAAGTAGACAAGCTGCTTGGAGAAAATATCAAACATTATAAAAATAGCAATGCTAAAGAAAAGCTGCAGTGATGTGACAGTAAAAACAACAAAAGAAGAAAAAACAAAGATCTCAACCCAAGTTGTAATGGTGCAAGAATATTCCTTTTTATGCACTTTAAAGTCTCGACTGAGTTTCAGATAGCCTGAAAGGCCGTAGATCCGAATCTGCTCTTCACCTACCCTCTACCATTATCAAGTCGTTAACCAATGCATTCCATATTTGAAATAATAATTGGTTGCAATTCAGATACTCTTATACATGGAAATCTCTTGCATGGTGTGTGCTTGAATATGGTAACAGTTATCAACAAGCTCTTTCGTAAATGAACAAGGGAGGTACATTTAGTCAACCTTACTAGACAAGTTGTATAGATATCTGTACTTTTTTTTGTGTTTCGATAGTTAAGAACCGGCTAAATCTGCTCAATGTACAAGCCAAACTTTGCCAACCCATCTACCAGTTTTCGTAGTTGGCAAGTTAATTCATCACATGATATTTTACCAAACAGTGACCAAATCCTTGTATACCAAAATCAAAGTGCACCATCAAGGGAAACTTATACTATTTGCAATAAATTGAACTCTAAATACAAACTTAGGCAAATAAATGTATTCAGAGATTTTTCACCATCCCTTCGGCTTGGATCTGGCAATCAGGGAAAAAAGGATGGGATGTGATAGTTCAAGCCGCTGGGTGTAGTAAGACAATAAAATGTGTGATCACGGAAAAAAGGTCTGTAGTTTAAGACATGACATAACTAGGTATAAAAACGCTTAATCATTTCGAAAAGACAAAGGATTTCATATAAGTAATTAAAAAGTTGATATGCTGCTTCAAGATACTATCAAGAGCTATAAGGACAGAAATATCAAAGAAAAGCTGCAGTAGCGTGTGGCAAATAAATAACAGAAGGTCCAAGAGTATTCCTTTTTGTGCAATTTATGGTTTCAATTGAGTTTCACATAGTCTAAAAGGCCGTAGATCCAAATCTGCTCTTCACCAACCATCTATCATTATCAAATTATCAACCAATGCATTCCATATTTAAAATTATATTTGATTATAATGAGAAATCTCATGCACGGTGTGTGTGTGTGTGTGTAGAGTAAAAGTTATCAACAAGTTCTTTTACAAATGACGACGAGAGATACATTATGTCAACCTATCTAGACAAATTGTATACATCTCTATGCCTTTCTTTCTATGTAAAGTTATGAACAAGGTTAATTCTATACAATTAAGGTGTCAATTTTTGCCAACCCATGTGGTAATGTCTTGCCAAATAGTGATCAAATCCTTGTATACCAATATCAAATTACACTATAAAATGGAAAATTATACGATATGCAATAAATCAAACTCAAACTACAGACTTTCACAGATAAATGTATTTAGAGATCATTCACCATCCCCTTCAACTTTTAATCACCTGCATCCATATTTTAGGCTAAATTCTTAACAGTTATAAAGAAATATCAATTCGAACCTTTGCTGATCCCATATCGTTGCGCTTGGCCGCTTCCTTGATCGATTTCTGCACGTTCTTCTCCTCTCTCTGCACATCTGCACAGAATCCACAGTTTTTTAATCCAAAATTTCGAGATCAATTCGTCAATCGATCGAATATCAAGAGAAGCATACCTCGGATCTGGCGCTCGATGTTGCGGCATTCTTGGCGAAGACGGCGCTGCCAATCTCTGAGCTGCTGCTTGGGATCTTGCTTCGGCTTTATCAAATTCTTCACCTTCTCCATCGATTCGATCTCGAGAACTCGCGATCGAGCTCTGAATCGAAATAAGTCGTGATCTGAGGAATCGATTCTTGCTATCGAATTTGATGCTATGGCTAGCTGCGCCCTTTTTCTTTTGGTAATTTACATAAAACGACCTCCAAAATATCACTAAACATTTTTTCCTTTTTCTTCTTTGTGGGCATATGTTATGGGCTTGTTCCGCACATGTTTTTGTTGGAAACAAATTGCCAAAATATGGCTAAAAGCCCAGCCCATTCATCTCATTGCCCAACTAAATGGATATATATGAAAAATTGGGTAAATTGTCAAAACCCTCTCAGTTAGTTAGGGGTGAAACCTGGCTGGGTTTTTTTTTTTTGACAAGTCTTATACCCATAATAAAATTAAAATCTAAACCTAAAACTTGCATGAACCGGGTTTACAATTCGCTAAACCCCAACCCATAACTTCGGGTTTCGGACGTGTTTCGGGTTTATACAGGCAGGTCGGTTTATACAGATTTTTCGGGCTTTGCCCGTTATAATTTATCAAAATATGAAAGTATAATGCTTGAGTTATGTTCTACCAAACATATATGCACAAAATTTATGCTTTGATAAAACTATATAAATTTACACTTAAAAATTGCATTAATTGTATATCTACAATAAATCAAATTAGGTATTTTATAATATTTAAAAGTAAATAATTATGCAATATATCGAGAATGGATATAGGAAACATGTTTAGTTGGGACCGGGTTTAGGGTTTGAACAGACGGGTTTAACATTAAACGCATACCCAACCCGAATTTTTTTTAATCTAATTTCCAACCCGCCCGATCAGGTTCGGAGGGTATAGGATGTCTAAAAAATCTGGAAAAATCGGGACGGGTCGGGTTCGGTCTGAACCGACCTTCACCCCTACTCTCGGTATTCCCGCTGACAAAAGCCCCTAGCCTCGAAGTGGCTGTCAAAAACCTCTGAAAATTTTTCATGCGGTATGTGTATAGTTGTCTGCTAGATATTTAAATTGGCTATGGTGGCACTCGCATGGATGTAGTGCATAATCATTTGAACAACACAATTCCATCAAACATTTAGATATTTAAATATTCAAAGTATTAAATTCTAATTGCAGCCCTAAAAGTCTTTTAGTAGAACACGGCATTTGCATTAAAGAGGCAGACTCAGCCCTTGGATGCCTTGGAATTTTTGGGTTTGCAAGCTGAGAATGGTCAAGCTATTGGAATTCATGGGCATTTCAAAAGCCAAATTAACATCGATTGAAATCCCTTTCGCATTTTTTACTTTGGTTATCCCTTTGTCTGAGGACCCGTGTGAAATTCATATTGGAAGTCGAGAGAGATGTCCTGGTGTAATAGGAAACGGTGATGGGCTCACGCGCAAACGAGCCGAACCCAAACCAAATGGATATTGAGCGGCTCGATCGGGAAATGTGTTAACCGGACATGTGCGGACGCCTGAAATGGCCCACATCCGAGCTGCTTCACATTTTGCACGTCTCAAACGGCTGCCCTTAACTGCGGGCTTCTGCAACCGTCGTGATCGCGATTAATGCTCCCATTAACTCGCCATTATCCCCACTTTTATTGCCGCGGTTGTTTCCTAAATTTTTTATAAATATTCTATCAACCCATTGAGAAGATCTAGGGAAAACAGGAAAAACTCAAACCTCCTTATCACTGTTCTCTTTTTTCATCTCATCAATAGCTCACTTGTTCTAATTTAGGAGGAGTTTGGTTGCATGTAGTTAGAGACCCATATAGCTCCAAACACATTGTGTTCCAACTAGAATATTTGGTTACGTGGTTTTATAACTTCATATGTAGTTGTTAAAGCAAAAGGAGATCAAAATGATGTGGTTGGAGTAACATTCAAAATGGATGCATTACTAACTACACGTAGGAATTGAAAAAATGCTTAACCTACCAGGCTTGAAATACTACCGCAATCTATTCAAGACACAAACACCATAGACCCACTTGTTTCGCACCGATATCTAGGTGTTATGGATCCCACCATTTTGTTGTAGGATTTAAAGCTGGAAAAGTATTGCTCCTAGGAATTTGTGCAGAATATTTACAATATCACCAAATCTCTACTTACATAGTTTTAATAAATTAATCTCTAGATAAATAAGTTAATGCATATTTATTGCTTAATAATTAATTGATGTAGTTAAAAAAACAAAGCTACTAAACAATAGAATGCAATTCCAACTACGGTTGTTGGAGCTGCATGTTGTTAGAGTTGTTCGGAGGTCAAGTCAGTCGAGCGCACGACTGCTTGCGGCCAACCGTTGAATAATGGGGAATGGTACGTCAGAGGACCTTTTGCATCCGGTGGATTCATCGATTGGATCGCAAAACTATTCTCCCATCGGTTTCCTTTCAATTCTCCTAAGCTCCATAAGCATTCCTCTTCATTCTCTCGAATTTTTGTTCTGCCTACTTAGATAAATTACTTTAATTAGCGGTATCCCTGACAGTATAACCAACTCTTCCAACACAAGCATCACTAAACTCTAAGGTAGATGATCAATAACAATATCATCTTATTATCTAAAAAAAATATCATCTTATATGAAACTCATCAATTAAAAATGATATAGGATGCAAGTTATTATTTCATGTGTGTTGTAGCATACCATCCAACAGCGAGTGGAAAAATAAACAAAAGGCTCATAGATTTTTGCTCTTTCATTAATCCAGGATCTAATGACAACATGTGGAATTAACAGCAGCTTTCCCAACTTTTTTGAGATTTTATGATAAGATATAAACTATAAATATAAATATATTAATGATCATAATATATTATTTGGACAAAAAAGCTGCTAATACTAATTGAATAATCGATTATTTAACATACAACAAAAACACCGAGCCTTAATCCCAGCTTTTTAGGATCAGTTATATGAATCATTCTCTTACATTCCACTCTATTAAAGACTGTTTTCTCTGTAAAATTAACAATGAACACATTATTCTTAATTGTTTCTATTCATATTCGTTTAGATCTACCTTAATTCCTAGTTACGTCATAAACTATAATTTTGTCACTTTGTCTCGCCATGGCATTGTTTGGACTCCGTTACATATGTCCAAGTCGATTCTATCGCATCTTAATTATGCTCTCTCTATATATAAAAGCTATCAATACACACATTTCTTTTCCTATGTTTTAGCATATTACCACTCATGTATCTTAACATTCTCATTTTGGCCACACTCATCTTTTGGACATGTTGTTTCTTAATTGAATTTAACATGGGTTTTAAAAAAAAACTACTCAATTTCTTGCAAGTCGAATCCGATTTGGCCAGAATTTGATCATACCTAACACGATATTTCTAGGCCTTTTTTTACATGATACACCCAGTCGCACCCACAAAGGAAGGCATACAATTAGCTACAAAATTTTCAGGTTGGGTATAGGATTAATACAGAACCCATCCGCCTGAACATCCTATACTTGGTCGAACTTGAAAGGGAGAGTATACAGTTTGCTACATAATTTTCAGGTTGGGTACAAGATGAGTATAAAACTCATCTTCCTGAAGCCTAATTAAAGACCGCTGAGTTTTATCTGGATTAGTTATCAGAAGAAAGCGGTAGTTGAGACTCAAGAACTTGTGCTTGTACGAACAATTAATTAGTTGAAAGCCATGCATAATTATGATTAATTTTTTAAGGATAAAAGAAAGCTAGAGCTCGCTCTCATGGGCCTAACCAGGCCGCTTTTCTTGACGTACACGGTGTGAATTTCTTCCTTGCATAATTGCTTGGGCTTCTTTTAGTCTTGGGTGGTGATGGGGCCCATATTAAGAAGGCATGCTGGGGCCCATTTTCCTAAATTTGAAATTTGCTATGATAGAAAGCCTCATTGCGAATGCTGAATAAGGTTGGGATAAATATTGCTATTAAAAGAAATCATTTAATTTATTTCTCTAGTGATAGTTGCATGTCTGGAATTTATAGTATTTTTGCTATAATTTCTCGTGCCTTAGAAGCGATTTTTTTTTATTTTCTTTTATATCGCCAGGGACCTACAATAAACAATATTTCTAAATTTGCAGCCGTCCAAATTTTTATATCATTTTCAGTATTAATTATGGAGTATTGACAATGCACAGAGTATCCTATAATGTCAATCCACATGAGTTTTATTTTAATTCAAATTTGGTTCCTAGCTTTATGAATGGTATATCAACTACGTCCAAAAAGAATCAAGCCCTTTTCTAGACTATGCTTAATTTCTCTTTCATGTGTTGTTTACTTTAAAGATAATTTACATGACGAGATTCATAATGCCACCTTCCTAAAATAATAAAGGAAAAGGATATCATTAATTTCGCGACAAATAGGGTGAAAGATGAATAAATGGTTAGTTTTGAAATATACAAGTCTTCTCTAAGTCTTAAATGTACTTGTCACTCCATGTGTTAAAATGGTAATGTTATTCAAACAAAACATTCAACGAATCACAATCTTTCGTCACCATCGTCACATTGCAATAAACCGGTAGAAAACGTCCTTCTCATGAGCCTACACGGCTTGGAGCTTAATCTTCACCATGGGCCATCGTGCTCTCGGCGAAGATCAATCCACGCCGCCGAAGCTGCATGAACAGGCTTCTATTGCTACGCAACAATAAAGCAGGCGCGCCGCCCACATAATGTTTAAATGATCAGGTAAAATGCAAGCTTCTTATATGCCGGGATTCGCCGCATCCGGTAGAGCGAAGCCGCGTTCCATTCTTTTCGGCTGCATACTTCCGCATTGGCGGCGAATGGCATGCCACAATCCCATTCATTATTTTTTATCTACATAAGCTCAATGGTTCTACCTCCAAAATCTACCTACCGGATGCATTATTTATTACCAAAAAATAAAACAAAATATTGCCATATCATCTCATTATCTATGATGAAATATTTATAGCAAATGTTATACTTGATAAATATGGTTTTCCACGGATTGATTTTCATCAATGAGAATTTCGATAACAATGCATTCATTTTCTTCCGGTCTATGCAAGACGCTTTCATTAAGAATATACAAGTATAGTACAACAAAATTTTCTTTGGAGCATGCCCATGCATTTTTGTCAAGGCCTATGTAAAACTATAGTCTTCCAAAATTTATTGCCATGCCCCCACCCCCACCCCCACCCCCCACCCCCCCTCTTCACAAGTACTTTATGCCCTTTGATTTTGAGCTTCAAAAATTGTCGGCCAATTGCTAATAGGTCAAACACATTAGATCCTCTACGATCACAAGATGATAGTAAAAGGACAACCCCCTCATTTGTCTTCACTTTGGGTCCTGCCGTTTTGAGCTTGATTCTATATTTCTTTAATTAATGAGATCATGAAGCTAAATATATGCCAATGTCCTTCTTAATATAAATATTGAGTATGTTTTTTTATGTGTCCTTTGTTTACTGTTATGATAGAAGAATTATGACTCATATGGGCCAACGGTGACATGGGTGATGCTCCATGAGAGGAGGGTGTTGCATCTTTTTTCTCGTAAATGATCTTTTGAAGTTTTTTAAATATTTTTTTAATGATTTGTACGTTTATTTTTCCTCATGACATAGCTAAGATGCTTTGGTTACCAACTTCTTCGAATTATTGATATGTGTGCTCAAAAACGGAGGATAGAATATAATATCTATTTCGCGGATTTCATTTTTCTCTGAAAAACTTTCTAATAATAATAATGGAGAGAGCTTGTTTTCCATTAGTCGGACCTTATTCTCTCAATATTAAAACAAATAAAAGTTCAACATTTTGGATAGACATAAAGATGTATTAGCTATACATGAGTCATTATAATATAATGGTACAAAAAAAAAAATCAATATCTGATTGGAATTTCAGTAAGTATTCCGACAATAAATGAAAATGTGATATGACATAATCGGTTGATATAATATTCAACCTTCAAAAAGTAACATTTTTAGATCTCATCAATACTAACTGAAAAGCATATAGCAATGGGTCTCAAATCTATGATTCACTTTGAGTCTACTAATCATGACGGCAAAGGTTGTTATCTTTTTTCTTTGTAAAGCCATAAAGGTTGAATCCATAATTATGTTAAGATTGTTAAGTAAAGCAAGAAGGCCTTTTGGTTTTCCCCAAGTTAATCGTCGACCATGTGAACAAACTATAGACTATATATATATATATATATATATATATATATATCGTTTAATACACCAAAAATGATATTTCCACATCCATGTGAGTCCCCTTGATAGCATTTTATTCGTTGATTATACATATATAATCATAAAAATAATCAGTATAGAAATATCTGTTTTCAAAATAAAATATGAATATAAGTTATATTATCACATATCAAATTGAGAACAACGAATCATAATATGATAATTAGATGGGTTCTGTCACGACCCAAAATGTTAGCTCGTGACTAGCGCTTAAATCACGCGATGTCTACAGGCGTAACGTAATTCAAGTAAACTGAAACCCAGAAATCTAAACCTTTTTAAAAAATAAGGATACAATAATCATGTTTTGTCTTTTGAAAAAAATTTGGACAGTACCTCTTCTGTAAAAACTAACCCCGAAAACGGGTACAACAAAGAAAAATATAAAGCATCTCTAAACGGAAGAAAATTATGCCCAACGGCGGAAATAACCACCACAAGTACAAATAACAAGTATATGACGCCCAACGGCAAAAATCCACACAAGGAAAAGTCAAGCAAGACATCAACCCCAAAAATGAACATAAAACCCATCGCTCAAATCTCGCAACTATAAGTCCTCTAAATCTGCAACATATACAATTAATAGTTTCTGAATTGATGGAGTGAACTAGATACAATATGAATAATGAATACAAGAGGGGCGCGATCCAACATGTACCACCTACCACAAGCAAGTCATCCGAAAACAGCTGTGTGCCAGCGATACCGCAACTGATCCATGCGGTCAACCTGCAAGAACTGTGGCACAACGGGGATGAGTTGCTAACTCGTGAATAGAAAAACATCATCAGGTAGAAATCGAAATAAACAACGATTCGTAGGTCAACTATATCATAAAGGTAATACTATGATACCTAGGATGACCGTATCTGCATATGTGCCAACACAAAATAAATGCCTAACAGCAAGTGGATAACATCCAACAATATAATCAATGCATGTATGCAGGTGGATCTCGTCCAACAATAAAATCAATGCATATATGCAGTGGATCTCGTCCACGTGTCAACCACTGACACATCAACTCCCGTATGTAAATATCATAAAAGCATATGCAGATAAATATGAGGATATCAAAGAAAGTGTGTCCATCAATGACACAACAAAATTATGGAAACCTGAGTGTCTAACCTCGACACTCGAAATATCATGAAACCCGTGTCTAGTATCGACACATAAATCCTCATAACTCAGGCGCCGTCACCACGACTGACCCGGATGTCATGTCTTTACATCACTCCGGTCGGTATCCCCATGATAACCGCCGAATCCAAATACTATCACCGGTAGGTACCTGTCCAGCCTTCCAGGCTCATCGCCTATCATCTGCGAACTTCTTGCCGAGGGGAACCGTACCGGGCTCCACCATGTACCCGTACAGGCTCACTACACTTCTCGCATCCGGTATATATCACAAATCTCAGAACCGAGAAATCTCATGGTGGACACACTGAAATATCATATCAAGAGAAATCGGGTTTTCAAATAATAAATAGTTTCTTGAAACACCCCCACGGTTCTCAAATCCATAAATCACATGAAATCCATATCTCAATGCGTAAATTCATAAAAACTGATATATGCAACATAAAACAACAATATGAGCATATTAAGGGAAAACCGCTCTTTAAAATGAACCCAGCTTTTAAAATACATCATGTGGTTCCCAAATCCTCCGAAATCAAGTGCAGTATCATATGAGATGTACATGTAACTATAGCAAGATATAAGTATCCATATGTAAGTAAATATGTATGATGCATTTCATAAGCGCAATAGCATAATAACTAATGTTTCAATATCACATGTCAATACAGTACCACTTAGGGGTATATGCACCTATAGCAAGATATGTGTGTATACATATCAGTATGTATGCATGAAGTACATGTAGCTGTAACCAAGTATGTGGGTGTACAGGTCAGTATGTATGCAACATATAACAGGATGCAAGCATGTCCGTATAGCTCATGCAACGTGGAACAGTGATATGAACATAGCAAATATATCATGGCATGATATAGCAATTCTACTGTGTAGTAACATGGCAATTATCGATGATGAAGGTGTGTGAACCGGCAAATCTGTGTAAATGTAACATACGCATCATCGATAATGGTGTAGGTGTACTAGCACAGGTATATTTAATGCAATGAGAATAACATGAATGTGGCATAAAGTACCACGTGAACTAAATACTATAAGATATACTTGTCAACAATAGGTATCCGAGTCGGTGAATCTATCAATCGGCATCCAGCCTCACAACATCACGTACGGTACAATCCATCGTACGGCATCCTCTAAACAAGAGTATGGATAAATCACAGGTAAAACTCATTGCGTACGGAAATCTATCGTACGGCAGTATTAAACAAATAGAGATTCTATCAACCTATACAATATCGGGGTACGGATCTAAGTCTCATACGGCATATCACTCAATATGCAAAACATTATCCATATAAACATATCTATCTCTCAGGTCACATCCATGTCAAACTTGTATCAGGGGACCTACAAAGGTATCAAAGATCTCATATCGACTCGAATCCATAAGTTATCATATCACACTAAGTTATCATATCACACTAAGTTATCATATCCTCTAAACAAGAGAGGCGCGATCCAACATGTACCACCTACCACAAGCAAGTCATCCGAAAACAGCTGTGTGCCAGTGATACCGCAACTGATCCATGCGGTCAACCTGCAAGAACTGTGGCACAACGGGGGTGAGTTTCTAACTCGTGAATAGAAAAACATCATCAGGTAGAAATCGAAATAAACAACGATTCGTAGGTCAACTATATCATAAAGGTAATACTATGATATCTAGGATGACTGTATCTGCATATGTGCCAATACAAAATAAATGCCTAACAGTAAGTGGATAACATCCAACAATATAATCAATGCATGTATGCAGGTAGATCTCGTCCAACAATAAAATCAATGCATATATGCAGTGGATCTCGTCCACGTGTCAACCACTGACACATCAACTCCCGCATGTAAATATCATAAAAATATATGCAGGTAAATATGAGGATATCAAAGAAAGTGTGTCCATCAATGACACAACAAAATTATGGAAACCTGAGTGTCTAACCTTGACACTCGAAATATCATGAAACCCGTGTCTAGCATCGACACATAAATCCTCATAACTCAGGCGCCGTCACCACGACTGACCCGAATGTCATGTCTGTACATCACTCCGGTCGGTATCCCCATGATAACCGCCGAATCCAAATACTATCACCGGTAGGTACTTGCCCAGCCTTCCAGGCTCATCGCCTATCATCTGCGAACTTCTTGCCGAGGGGAACCGTACCGGGCTCCACCATATACCCGCACAGGCCCACTACACTTCTCGCATCGGGTATATATCACAAATCTCAGAACCGAGAAATCTCATGGTGGACGCACTGAAATATCATATCAAGAGAAATCGGGTTTTCAAATAATAAATAGTTTCTTGAAACACCCCCACGGTTCTCAAATCCATAAATCACATGAAATCCATATCTCAATACGTAAATTCATGAAAACTGATATATGCAACATAAAACAACAATATGAGCATATTATGGGAAAACCGCTCTTTAAAATGAACCCAGCTTTTCAAATACATCATGTGGTTCCCAAATCCTCCGAAATCAAGTGCAGCATCATATGAGATGTACATGTAACTACAGCAAGATATAAGTATCCACATGTAAGTATGTATGATGCATTTCATAAGCGCAATAGCATAATAACTAATGTTTCAATATCACATGTCAATACAGTACCACTTAGGGGTATATACACCTATAGCAAGATATGTGTGTATACATGTCAGTATGTATGCATGAAGTACATGTAGCTGTAACCAAGTATGTGGGTGTACATGTCAGTATGTATGCAACATATAACAGGATGCAAGCATGTCCGTATAGCTCATGCAACGTGGAACAGTGATATGAACATAGCAAATATATCATGGCATGATATAGCAATTCTACTGTGTAGTAACATGGCAATTATCGATGATGAAGGTGTGTGAACCAGCAAATCTGTGTAAGTGTAACATACGCATCATCGATAATGGTGTAGGTGTACTAGCACAGGTATATTTAATGCAATGAGAATAACATGAATGCGGCATAAAGTACCACACGAACTAAATACTACAAGATATACGTGTCTACAATAGGTATCCGAGTCGGTGAATCTATCAATCGGCATCCAGCCTCACAACATCATGTACGGTACAATCCATCGTACGGCATCCTCTAAACAAGAGTATGGATAAATCATAGGTAAAACTCATCGCGTACGGAAATCTATCGTACGGCAGTATTAAACAAATAGGGATTCTATCAACCTATACAATATCGGGGTACGGATCTAAGTCTCATACGGCATATCACTCAATATGCAAAACATTAGCCATATAAACATATCATTCTCTCAGGTCACATCCATGTCAAACTTGTATCAGGGGACCTACAAAGGTATCAAAGATCTCATATCGACTCAAATGCATAAAATGACATATCACACTAAGTTATCATATCACATCGTATACCCGTTCATCACATTAATATCTCGTATCACATTATATAAACGTCACACTTGTTCTCTTTAAATTTGTAGCCATCATGATTCACTTATCATTTCATATTATCATATGTCCATATGTCCATTAGCATCAATTTCTATCATATTATCGTTTGTAAATCCTACAATCATGTTCGTCGCATATCATTTATCAGGATAAAATCATCAAACGATCTTCAATATCAAAGTTTGTGGGGGTGCTATACGCCATCCACCCGACTTCCCCCGTAGATATAAATCTACTTACTTGCTAAACTCCTCGCTTAGCCGTAGTCGATGCACTTCGTCGTCTCGGAATCCACGCAAAGATACCTACAATCAATAGGAATTCGCAAAGCTATTAACATCAAATTCCGAAATCCAAATACGGCACGCGGTGCGCTTATAGATTAGAACCTATAGCCTACGCATGCAAAACAACCAAACAACCCTCGTCGTTGACGTATAAACGTCCAACGACCAAATACAATATCCAGTCGCAAAACTAACAAATCCAAATACCGGAAAATATAGCCAAAACCCTCATTAGGGTCGCTAAACATGAAAACTGCCACGCCAAAAATCTAAACGCACCAATACTCATTCACATCACAATAATTATCGTACATAAAAATATATACATCATCACCATGTCCATTAAAACCCACGCCTAATTTTTACCAAAAACCTAGTAAGCAGTTTATATCATTTTAGCTCATTTTAACACAAAGCTAGAAATTTAACAATTCTAGCAATTTCCAACAAAACAAAGTAGCTTAACTTAGTGATCCAAACTATTTTCATAATTTTAATCTTACCCAAAAATGATTTAGAAAAACCTAGCTGCGATTAAGTTTAAAAGACGATTAGAAAAAATAACAAATATCATTCTCACAATTTTCTTAACTTTTCCAAGTCTACACATCTTGCTTAACCACTTAAACATATCAAAATCCTAACTTGATTTCATAATAATTATCATGAATTAACTAAACATGAACTTTAAAACTATAATAACCACTTAAATAGCTACCTTAAAAAATTAAGCAACAAATTAAAAGATTAGGCTTAGGATTTATACCTCACAAACTAGGTCACAATTTTAGCAACAAAACCAAAATTTTATCATCCAAAATGAAGTCTTTAGTGAAGATTCAAGCTAGTTTAGAGATGAAGAATGATGGGTTATGAATTGTTTAAGAGTTTGTGGGATTATTTTAGGATTTTTGATGATTTTTGTGAAGCTTTTGGAGTGAAAATGGAGTGGGGAAAAATGGGGCAGCCAAGGGCTAGGGTTCGACCATAGCAAGGGGGGGTTGTGTAAAAATGTGGAAATATCTAGTTACAAATAGCAATAAATGCTCATTAATGCACTAAAATATCTTTTGCTACCTTTTCTTTTCTTTTAATAATTCAATTTAAATCACAAATATCTAGATATTTTGGCAAGAATGGATTAAACTTAATCTAATGATTAGATTAGTATAGATTCATATTAGAAGTAATTAAGCCAAACCAAAATTGTAATTACCACTAATTAAGTGCATAATTAACAACTTAAAATAATACTTTAATTAGGGAAAATTTCAAAGTGAACCAAAACTTCCAAGTGACCCACAAAACCCGCAAACTAGTTTTATTCTAGTAAAACTAGTTGCAAACAAGTCTATACAGAAGTTTGATCACAATCAGATTAAAACGGAAAATACCGACTATTTTACCCTAAAACGGAAAAATTCATATAACAATTTCAGAAACGTTACAATTTTCCCCCTTAAAGAAATTCGGTCTCCGAATTTAAATTTAAACCCCCAACACTAAAACATTTCAAAATCCAACTCAATCAATAGGGATCCGAAATCACGGAAGCAACAGAAATAACATAGCGCGTCGCATGCGCCTGAAGTCGTGAATGAAAACTCAAAACCGAACTCCGTCAAGCGTGACGCAAATCATCGGAGTTGCATGCATATCATCGGAATTATAATAGAGATACAGATCTCGAAATCCACTACTGAAATCCAATATACATTAAGCAAATGCTATAATATGTATATAGTACACATCTTTTTTGAGAAATCTCAAAAAACTGAAATAACATATGCAGAATCTTTTTCTGAATCGCCGTATGATGTGTAACTCACGGCACAAATGACGAACGCTCATTTGTAAAGTAATAATATACTAGTATATATGTTTTGCTCAAAATATACGTCCCACCCTTTTTAAAATATCCCAAAAGGTTTTCTTTTGTAAACGCTCATGTCACTCGCAGACACGTAAGAAATAGAGAGACTATAGCTCCTTTTTAAAAACCTCTTGGTAAACTTTTTATGCATGCAAAGTACACATGTACTGTCCTCGGATCAGTCCTGCTAGGGTACTACAAAGTATAGGGCCACATCATGAAAACAAAATGCTCAAAAGCAATATCAGCCTCAAAAGGCGAATCCAACAATCACGTGCATCCGGTGCGCACGGAAATCAAATCCAAATACAGGTGCCACAATATGCACAAAAGTAAGACTAAGTGCAATGGGTGTGCATGAAAGTATCTGTCCAATACAACTGGCGTGCATGACAATAACAACTAGTGCATAAAAAGTGCACGAAAATCTCGATCCTGTGCAACTAACATGCACGAACGAAAACCCCAATCGAGTGCATCAGGTGTGCACAAAAAAATCATATCACACGCCCAACGTGCGCGAAAGTCCAAATCAAGTGCATCCGTCATGCACAAACGGAATCGAAATCAAGTGCATCCCACATGCTCGAATAAAAATCGAAATCAAGTGTATCCAACATGCACGAGTAAAATCTCATTCAAATGCATCCGATGTGCACAAAAACCAATACCAAACGTCTAATATGTGCAAAAATCCGACCCTAGCACGTCAGGTCCGTAAAACACCTGGTAATCACAAATGCTCAAGACATAAATCGGGTGCAACCAAGGCATGCAGTATAAATCCGGTGCAACCAATGCACGAAATATCAATCTAGTGCAACAAAGGCACGAAATATGAATCTGGTGCAACAAATGCACAAAATACAAATCGGATGCATCTAGTGCATGAAAAACCAAATCCAGTGCATCCATTACACGAAATATCAAATCTTGTGCATCTAGTGCAAGAAATATCAAAACCTTGTGCATCCACTGCACGAAATATCAAATCTTGTGCATCTAGTGCACGAAATATCAAAACCCCGTGCATCCACTGCACGAAATATCAATCCTGTGCATCCACTGCACGAAATATCAAATCCTGTGTATCTATTGCATGAAATATCAAATCCTGTGAACGAAATCCAGGAAATCAAAAACATGTGCAGCTAAGGCACAAAATCGACATCAACACCACGATGTATAAAATATATCAAGTGTAATAACTATGCACAAAAATTTAGATACCCAGTAGGTGCAGCCATGGTGCACGAAAACCATATCCTAAAACTCAATCATCAAAACCCAAATCCAAGCGATATAAGCGTGATACTCGGATCACGATGCAAATCGCAACAAATGACATTGAGGTACACCTCCTACAATGTCGAAAGAAAAAGTCGGTGCGCCCAAACTGGCAGAGCAAGAACATCCGCTTGCCTCCTGCTCACAGTCTGACGTCTTCTGTCTCTGGGACCTTATTTCTCTGTGGCTTACCAATCTCGCACTCTATCGGCTCATCTGCCCGGTCAGGTGTGCTAATGGAAACGATTCCGCTCTGGCACTCCTCAGATCAACTTTCGGCCAATGAGTATGATCACTCAATAAGTAGCACGTCACTGTCGTCGGCCTCTGGCCCTCTGAATACATGTGACACATCTGATCCTCGGTGCAATCTCATCGTAGCAGTGTCCTGGAAGGAACCGGCTCAAGGTCTCTTCCGATCTCGCCTATACCGAACTGTACGGAGGCTGGTACTCTTACAAATCTTTTCTCGCTTTCTGAACATCTGCGTTCTCAGCACAACATTTTCTCGGGAACTGGCCATATCCCAACGCCTCTGCATACATATCAGATCTCTAATCTCGACGGGGAGTAACAACAGCTCGTCAGCATCACGCACGAACCTCTTGTTCTACCCGTCCTTATTATCGTCCACTTTGACATCATGTCATGCTATCTGCGTACTGCAAATGTTCTCGGCGACAATTAATCCGGAATCTCTCGCTCAGACTCGAAATCATGAACTCGGTATCTTCATCACTTTGTAGAAGATATCTAGCCGGATGCGTCCTCGGGAACTCGTTCCAACCATCGAAGGAATACTCAATACTCATCCGTTTCTCGATCAACTCACAACACATCTGGGTGAGGTCCTTCCATCTGAAACTGGTCAGCTTACCGATCTCACATCGGAACATCCGACGAACAACGTCATCTCTGGATCGATCTACTCTAGATCTGAGTAAGACTCTCCATACTGGAAATCTTCAACTCAACAGGGCCTGCGTCGGTACATCAAATCTGACGAATCACTTTCGTCTCTCAACTCAAGATAGACTAGCTATCACCTATCGCATCTCTGCCTGGAAGCACCAGCGATCTCAGCTCGTAAGCTCTGAAAGCGACATCACATCAATCTCAGCTACAGCTGGGTCATCTGTCTGCACGGTCGATGACATCACAATCTCTGAGGTATACTATACATTAACAGTCCTCTCACAACAGGAAGCCTCTAACAACGGCCCGATCATCCAGTACAAAACCGCACACTCGTCTCAACAAGAGGTCACAACACCATACTACATCGATACATTCTCATGTCACCAGAAAACACGATGGTCAGTCCTCGTCCACGACGAGCTCGACCTGACCGCATCACCAGCAGCAGCCCAAACTGCACTCAAACCATGGTGACAGGAACCTCAAACAAGTATCGACGAAAATAGATCAAGTGATGAAATGAATCAACAGATCCAGAATGAATATATGATCATATGGAGGAACGGAATCAGTGAGAGTATGATCATGTAAACGAATAGAATCAAGGATCTCAAATGGATGTATAATCAAAGAAAACAAAGAGAATCACCAGTCTCAAGATATGTACATTCTAAGGTTTCTTAAGTGGAGTATCGTATCGTAAATAAGTCGCGGAACATACGTACGGTACGTCACTCTACTCAAGCTACCTACTCTATCAATCAGGCTCAGCCTATGAAACGAAAGTTCGGGTCTAACACCCCCTTGTTCAAGTCTAAGTTCCATAAGGTCAAGCCTAGATTCCAAAATATATACGCCCTAGACCCCACATAGTCAAACCTAGACTCGAACTAAGGTTAAACCTAGCGCTCTGATACTAACTTTGTCACGACCCAAAATATTAGCTCGCGACTAGCACTTAAATCACGCGGCGTCCACAGGAGTAACTTAATTCAAGTAAGCTGAAACCCAGAAATCTAAACTTTTTTAAGAAATAAGGATACAATAATCATGTTTTGTCTTTTAAAAAAAATTTGGGCAGCACCTCTTTTGTAAAAACCAACCCCGAAAACGGGTACAACAAAGAAAAATATAAAGCATCTCTAAACGGGAGCAAATCACGCCCAACGGCGGAAACAACCACCACAAATGTAAATAACAAGTATACGACGCCCAATGGCAAAGATCCATACAAGGAAAAGTAAAGCAAGACATAAACCCCAAAAGCGAAAATAAAACCCATCGCTCAAGTCTCACAACTACAAGTCCTTTAAGTCTGCAACATATACAATTACTAGTTTCTGAATTGATGGAGTGAACTAGATACAATATGAATAATGAATACAAGAGGGGCACGATCCAATATGTACCACCTACCACAAGAAAGTCACCCGAAAACAGCTGTGTGCCAGCTATACCGCAACTGATCCATGCGGTCAACCTGCAAGAACTGTGGCACAACGGGGGTGAGTTGCCAACTCGTGAATACAAAAACATCATCAGGTAGAAATCGAAATAAACAACGATTCGTAGGTCAACTATATCATAAAGGTAATACTATGATATCTAGGATGACCGTATCTGCATATGTGCAAACACAAAATAAATGCCTAACAGCAAATGGATAACATCCAACAATATAATCAATGCATGTATGCAGGTGGATCTCGTCCAACAATAAAATCAATGCATGTATGCAGTGGATCTCGTCCACATGTCAACCACTGACACATCAACTCCCGCATGTAAATATCATAAAAGTATATGCAGGTAAATATGAGGATATCAAAGAAAGTGTGTCCATCAATGACACAACAAAATCATGGAAACCTGAGTGTCTAATCTCGACACTCGAAACATCATGAAACCCGTGTCTAGCATCGACACGTAAATCCTCATAACTCAAGCGCCGTCACCACGACTGACCCTGATGTCATGTATGTATATCACTCCGGTCAGTATCCCCACGATAACCGCCGAGTCCAAATACTATCACCGGTAGGTACTTGCCCAGCCTTCCAGGTTCATTGCCTATCATCTACGAACTTCTTGCCGAGGGGAACCGTACCGGGCTCCACCATGTACCCGCCCACGGCCCACTACACTCCTCGCATCGGGTATATATTACAAATCTCAGAACTGAGAAATTTCATGGTGGACGCACTGAAATATTATATCAAGAGAAACCGGGTTTTCAAACAATAAATAGTTTCTTGAAACACCCCCACGGTTCTCAAATCCATAAATCACATGAAATCCATATCTCAATACGTAAATCCATGAAAACTGATATATACAACATAAAACAACAATATAAGCATATAAAGGGAAAACCGCTCTTTAAAATGAACCCGGCTTTTAAAATACATCATGCGGTTCCCAAATCCTCCGAAATCAAGTGCAGCATTATATGAGGTGTACATGTAACTATAGAAAGATATAAGTATCCACATGTAAGCAAGTATGTATGATGCATTTTATAAGCGCAATAGCACAATAACCAATATTTCAATATCACATATCAATACAGTACCATTTAGGGGTATATGCACCTATAGAAAGCTATGTGGGTATACATGTCAGTATGTATGCATGAAATACATATAGCTGTAACCAAGTATGTGGGTGTACATGTCAGTATGTATGCAACATATAACAGGATGTAAGGATGTCCGTATAGTCTTGCAACGTGGAACAGTGATATGAACATAGCAAATATATCATGGCATGATGTAGCAATTCTACTGTGTAGTGACATGGCAATTATCGATGATGAAGGTGCGTGAACCAGCAAATCTGTGTAAGTGTAACATACGCATCATCGATAATGGTGTATCTATACTAGCACAGGTATATTTAATGCAATGAGAATAATATGAATGCAGCATAAAGTACCACGTGAACTAAATGCTATAAGATATACGTGTCTACAATAGGTATCCGAGTCGGCAAATCTATCAATCGACATCCAGCCTCACAACATCACGTACGGTACAATCCATCGTACGTCATCCTCTAAACAAGGATATGGATAAATCAACAGGTAAAACTCATCGTGTACGGAAATCTATCGTACGGCATCATTAAACAAATAGGGATTCTGTCAATCTATACAATATCGGGGTACGGATCTAAGTCTCGTACGACATATCACTCAATATACAAAACATTATCCATTTAAACATACATATCTCTCAGGTCAAATCCATGTCAAACTCGTATTAGGGGACCTGTAAAGATATCAAAGATCCCATATCGATTCGAATCTATAAAATGACATATCACACTAAGTCATCATATCACATTAATATCTCGTATCACATTATATAAACGTCACACTTGTTCTCTTTAAATTTGTAGCCATCATTATTCATTTATCATTTCATATTCTCATATGTCCATATGTCCATTAGCATCAATTTCTATCATATTATCGTTTGTAAATTCTACAATCATGTCCGTCGCATATCATTTATCAGGATAAAATCATCAAACGATCTTCCATATCAAAGTTTGCGGGGGTGTTATACGCCATCCACCCGACTTCCCCCATAAATATAAATCTACTCACTTGCTAAACTCCTCGCTTAGCCGTAGTCGATGCACTTCATCGTCTCAGAATCCACGCGAAGCTACCTATAATGAATAGGAATTCGCAAAGCTATTAACATCAAATTCCGAAATCCAAATACGGCACGCGGTGCGCTCATAAGTTAGAACCTATAGCCTACGCATGCAAAACAACCAAACAACTCTCGTCGTTGACGTACAAACGTCCAACGACCAAATACAATATCCAGTCGCAAAACCAAGAAATCCAAATACCGGAAAACATAGCCAAAACCCTCACTAGGGTCGCTATACATGAAAACTGCCACGCCAAAAATCCAATCGCACCAATACTCATTCACATCACAATAATTATCGTATATAAAAATATATACATCATCACTATGTCCATTAAAACCCACGTCTAATTTTTACCAAAAACCTAGTAAGCAGTTTATATCATTTTAGCTCATTTTAACATAAAACTAGAAATTTAACAATTCTAGCAATTTCCAACAACACAAAATAGCTTAACTTAATGATCCAAACCATTTTCATAATTTTAATCTTACCCAAAAATGATTTAGAAAAAGCTAGTTTGCGATTAAGCTTAAAAGACAATTACGAAAAATAACAAATATCATTCTCATAATTTGCTTAACTTTTCCAAGTCTACACATCTTACTTAACCACTTAAACACATCAAAACCCTAACTTGATTTCATAATAATTATCATGAATTAACTAAACATGAACTTTAAAGCTATAATAACCACTTAAATAGCTAGCTTAAAGAATTAAGCAACAAATTAAAAGATTAGGGTTAGGATTTATACCTCACAAACTAGGTCACAATTTTAACAACAAAACCCAAACTTTATCATCCAAAATGAAGTCTTTAGTGAAGATCCAAGCTAGTTTAGAGATGAAGAATGATGGGTTATGAATTGTTTAAGAGTTTGTGGGATTATTTTAGGATTTTTGATGATTTTTGTGAAGCTTTTGGAGTGAAAATGGAGTGGGGAAAAATGGGGCAGCCAAGGGCTAGGGTTCGGCCATAGCAAAAGGGTGTGTGGGGGGGGGGGGGGAGGGGTGTGTGTGTGTGTGTGTGTGTGAAAATGTGGAAATATCTAGTTACAAATAGCAATAAATGCTCATTAATGCACTAAAATATCTTTTGCCACCTTTTCTTTTCTTTTAATAATTCAATTTAAATTACAAATATCTAGATATTTTGGCAAGAATGGATTAAGCTTTAATCTAATGATTAGATTAGCATAGATTCACATTAGAAGTAATTAACCCAAGCCAAAATTGTAATTAACAATAATTAAGTGCATAATTAACAACTTAAAATAATACTTTAATTAGGGAAAATTTCAAAGTGAACCAAAACTTCCAAGTGACCCACAAAACCCGCAAAATAGCTTCATTATAGTAAAACTAGTTGTAAACAAGTCTATACAGAAATTTGATCACAATCGGATTAAAACGGAAAATACTGACTATTTTACCCTAAAACGGAAAAATTCATATAACGATTTCAGAAACGTTACAGGTTCAGACCCAGGTACAACATTGGTTGTTTTAATTTATCCAACAAATCTGGACCGTGCATACCCAACCGCTACTTTAAGATGCGGTTAAAATTCAACGGGTCTAATTTAATCGCCACTTAAAGTGGCGGTTAAAAATAAATATCAAACCGCTATTTTAGTAATTTTTTTCTAGCGGTTGAAAGACATATCACCTATTGGTTTTGGAACGCTAGCTTCCGCTAAAGCACTATGCGTCTTCCTCAACGAAGTTTTTCACAGTGATCTCTCGATTTTGAAACACCAGCTTCCGCTAGAGCACGTCTACATCTTTCTCAACGAAGTTTTAAAAAGTGATTGTGATAAATTTTTTACTTTTACGTTTACATATGCTAGCATGTCGATTAATCTATCCTGTAAATGGACTGTCTCTGAGTTATAATGGGTTATATTTATTTAACCGTTAGTTAAAGTAGTGGTTATATTTTTCCCAAACAGAGAGCAGACTATTTAACCGCTACTTAAAATAGCGGTTATATTTTGAGTTTTTTGTCACTGGGGTGTACACAGTGCTCAAGCCTATCCGACCTGGGATTGGTTTATGTTATAAAATCGATCCAATAAATATGAGAATATCCAGCAACAATTGCAATTCAAATCATAAGAAAAAAGCCATAACTTACATATAAAAACCCTAACAAAGATCACCCCAAAACAACAAACCAGATACTAATTAAAATAATTAATTTACCGTATGAGATCTATCCACAAAGCAAGAGAATACCGACAAGAATCACAGTTCAAATCGATGCAAAAATCGCCTAATTTCGATCTCTAACTCTTAAACCGCTGAAACCGTGTTGAGGCTGTTCAAACGGTGGCAATTTTTATTAAATAGGAACCGCTACTTAAAGCAGCGGTTAAATGTGAATCGTTGGATTTTAACCGCTAGTTAAAGTAGCAGTTAAAATTAACGGTTCAAATTTATTAGATATATCAATTTATCCAATGCTCTATAATCTTCCGTTCCATAATTAGATAGGAAAAAATAAATACATTTGAAGCTCCACTAGTCACATTAACTTCCACAACAAACAAGCCTAATTAGCTGAGTGCATCAAGTTGTTCCTTATCAGAGAAGTAGTTGTTGTGTCTAATCAACTAATTTTGTAAAGCATATAACTTTCATGCAATTAAGTTATAATCTAATTAAGCAAGAATTTGATGGGCATATTTTCTATGAATAGTAGGGCCTTGTAGAAACATTGATAAGTTGGGAGAACTTTAGTATCAAACAATGCATTTCAATCAACATCTAGTTTCTTCCAATTTCAATTAAAAAAAATATCAAACCACATTTATTTTCTTTTATTGATTCAATCTGGCAGGTTTTAAAGCATTGGTTTTTAAATGTCATTGAATATGCATGGGAGCAACTAATTCAAGATATTATATAAGAGATGGTAAAGAATAGCTTCACATGTTTTTCTTTTTCTTTTTTTGAAGGCCCCCAAGCCTGATCCACACACACAACACATCCATGCATTCAAGGGATCTGAAATTTTGCACCGAAAGTGTTAAATTATGGCCATTTTCTTTCCTGATCGAATCCCGCTCTCTCCTCAGAAAGGGAAGAGTCATGGCAATGGCAAGTGAGCTATTATTGCTCATTGCTAATAGCTTCACATGTTAATATGCAAAAATAGCTTCACATCATTCTCAAACTTAATTTTACCTGTAATGGGAAGATTCATCCAGACAAAGTGGAGAGTGGGTGAACCGTCTCTTTGACAAATTAAGCAAGCAACCCTTAAGAGATACTACAAAAGTATAAACGTCACATTGAATTGAAGTCGATTCAAAATAGTTTATTTTCCTCTTTATCTTCAACCCTATTGGAGTCGATGTTTTACACTTTTCTGGGTCTAAATTAGAATAGGAAAATTAATTTGTTACATAAACAAACATTCATCCCAAATAAACCGAAAGAATGACAGTTGCTGAAAATTCTTTTGTACGTCTGGGTTATGAGAAAGAAAGAAATAGTTCTATCTATTTCTCTCTCCTATCCGGATGCAATACATCCTACGTACCGAACAATTTCCCCAAAAGAACAACGGATAGGAATTATTTTCAAAAAAAAAATTTAAAAGAGAAATAAAAATTAACTTTTGATTTTTATTTCTAAACAAGGTGTCTGTATTGCATTTTAGCACAACATAAACCACACTAGTTGATGATTTTATTCCTTTTCCTTCTGATCTTTTTTACTTTTCATCAATTTCATTCAAATCCTCAACTCTGGCACCTAGTGTAACTAACTTAACTCCCAAATTAACCACCATATGCAATCACACTCATCCCTTTCATTTCCTCCCCCCCCCCCCCCCCCAAAACCTTACTTATAGGAGCACTCCCCCCACACTTCATCACACACAAACAAACTCTCCAACTTCATCCACACCCCTTCTATTCTCCAACTGCAATGGCTCTCTTCTTCTTCCTCATCCTCCTAGTTCTCCCCTATGCAAATTCCCAACCTTCTCCTGGTTACTACCCGAGCTCTAAGCTCGCGCCATTAGGGTTTTATCGCGTTTTCAATAACCGATGGGGACCGCAGCATCAAAGGGTCTCTCAAGATCAGTCATCGGTGACAATCTGGCTTGATAAAAGTTCCGGTAAAATATTCATTCATCACAATCACTATATATATATTTTAAATTATTAGAATTTTTATCTATTAAGTTTGGTTCATATAGGGAGCGGGTACAAGTCGCGAAGCGCGTATCGAAATGGATATTTCGGTACATCGGTTAAGCTTCAAGGTGGATACACTGCAGGAGTGAATACTGCCTTTTACGTGAGTAGTTACAATCTAGTGTTTGACTGGTTCAGTTGTGCAAATTTAGCACCGGATACAGTTTATTTTATAATAATAATAAAATGTTACAAGAACGAGTTATTTATTTTTCCTTGGATGCAAGCTTTCAGAAGTCGAATCGGGCGACTTCTCACGTTCGAGAAGACGGTCCAGTTAGCTTGGGTCATAATAAAAGTAGCATGGCATCAAATATTAGAATAACTGTAACATACAAGACTTCGATGACAAATGCCAGTGTGAGAGGATCACAATTCAAATAAAAGGGTTTCTACCATTGAATTGACTAATTGTCATGACACAGTTGAGCTAACCGTAATTTAACGGGGAAATGTCTCCTTAATATGTTGAAACCTAAATTAACTGCACATGTAATTTACTACACATCCAAATACAAACATATTTATAGGTAGATATATAGCGCAGTAAAAATCTACAGCATAAACTTTATGGCATGGTATGAAAACAGACTTGTTACGCCACGGCTCAACTTTTCATTTAAACTTATTAGACCATTGTAATGGATTCTAAATAATGTGTTTTCTTCTTATGGATTTTGGGGATTGAAGCTCTCAAACAATGAAGCACACCCAGGATTCCATGACGAAGTAGACATCGAGTTCTTGGGGACAACCCCAGGAAAGCCGTATACCCTACAGACGAACGTGTATGTGAGAGGGAGCGGCGACGGAAGGATCATCGGAAGAGAGATGAGGTTCCATCTGTGGTTCGATCCGACCGCAGACTTTCACAACTATGCAATTCTATGGAATCCCGACAAGATTGTGTAAGTTCAAATTTAGAACTCAGCTAACTCGTATTCGACATATTCATCGACTGGTTGTATCTAGAAATGAAACTGCGACAGCAAATATTGCGGCATTTGAACTGTTGCAGCACTAGCATCATTTAATAAGATTTCATGACTTGTGAGGCATCTGGCTACCAAACAGAAAGGCCTTGCTTTCACTCTTCCTCTAATTTTTATTTATTTTTATTTTTTTGGCATCCCTTACGCATTCATGATGAACTCCACAGTTTCATGCTGCAGTTGTTTGGTGCTTTTTGCACCAGTCAGCACAAAACATCACTTCAAGAGAAGTTCATACCATATGGGACCATGTGTTTTGAGTATACTATATATTATGATATCACTTCCCTTTCAATGATTTATGTAATCAGACTTTAGGGTAATTATCATTTCTTGAAACAAAATAATATAAAGACTTGCAATATTCAGATTTTTCGTGGACGACATCCCGATCCGGATATATCCAAGGAAGAGCGACGCAACCTTCCCTGAGCGTCCAATGTGGTTGTACGGCTCCATCTGGGACGCATCAGACTGGGCCACAGAGAACGGCAAATACAAGGCCGACTATCACTACCAGCCATTCGTGGCTAAACTAACGAAATTCAAAGTGAAGGGCTGCACAGCGGAAGCACCGTCAAGCTGTCGGGCTATGGCGGCATCGCCATACGGATCAGGGCTCAGCCCGCAGCAGTATGCGGCGATGCGATGGGCACAGAACAATCATATGGTTTATGACTACTGCAGTGATTCTAGCAGGGACCATTCCCTCACCCCTGAGTGCTAGTGTTTTTTATTCGGTTTGTTTGGAACAAAATGTGAGCTGCCCTGCTACTTAAAAACCGTTATAGAGTAGTTGAGGCGTTTGTGGTGTTCATTTATAGTTTTATTTGCAAGAATTTGAAGGCGTGGGCATTTCATACCTGTAATATTGTGCTTAAATGTGTCTACGGATGCAAATTTTAATAGAATGTATTGATTGCATAAACTGGATGCAGAGTTTAATTATTGTTAATGGAGCCTAATGACATAGCAAATTTTCAGGTATTGCAGGTAAAAATTTGCTTAGCCAGAAAACTTGCTCATTTTCTGTTCCTTGTTTCCCTACTGTATCATATACTGTGTCTCCCCCCCCCCCCCCCTCCCTCTCTCCCTGCTCCCAACCCCAATATAAAATATTGTGTCGTATACACAACAAAGCAACCATCTCCTTCATCATAAATAGTTTAAGGTTTCTTTTGTTAATTATCTGAGCCCTGTTCCCTATGACTTGGATCCCTAAACCACCTCGCATATTAAATTTACTTGTCAAACCCTAATTTCTGTACAACATTACTCACCCCATTGTGCAGGTTGGATGTCCCTGATTTCAATATCGTGTTGTCGCCTTTCACAGACTTTCGTGATTTAAGCTCTTTCTGACCATGAAGGCTGCATCAAAGATTTGACACTGTTTTACGTCTGCTTGTCAACCCGATGTCCATTCTACCAATGCTTAGGGCCAAATTCCAGGCCTGTGTCATAATCCAAAATGATGATCGATATCTTCCAACTTCCCCAAGACGCGGGAAAATCTATAGAAAGGAAATAATCGTGATTCATAAACTTTATATCCCCGTTCGAACCACATATCCCCGTTCGAACCACGTTGATATTCCTCTCTCGTTCAACCTCATTCTAGCACCATATATCATCCCAGTGTGGTCCAAGTTAATCTCTGACCAATAAGGACTCGCAAAAAGGAGATGATAAAAAGGAAACCACACGGCAATGATGAAGGTGTCCCAATCTAAGAATGTGTGGAAGCAATGGTTGCAGCTTCATTCCGAAACTGCAATCAGAATCCAAAGCTGATAAGATACAGATGTCTCAACCGAAAACTACTGTTATCTCCTGTGAATCTGTTCTTTTCGATTTTCCAACTACTCATCAGACAGTTAAAACTAAAATTCTCCAAAAAGTGACAAGAGAATGAGACTCTCCAAAGGAAAAGGTTAGAAGATACTATGAACACATTAAAGGATCAGTGAGAGCAACAACAACTGATCTGTGTATGGCTCGGGGAATGAACTTATCTCAACGTTGTTGGGATCAAAATATTAACCCCATGAAAATACCCCAACACAATATAAATTGCGGGTATCTTCATATCATGCGTATCTTCATTTGCAGGGTCCTTCAACGACGGGTATCTTCTTTGACCAACCCAAAGAAGATATCCGCCCAATTTAGGAAGCGGTTGTGGGCATCTCTAAAAGATGCCCGCACAAGCAGTTATTGGGTGTTAAATGGAGCCCCCCACCCCAACTACTGCTAGTGGTTTATTAACTTCCCCACTCACCAAAGAATATATAAATACCCCTTTAAGAGGCACAAAAGAGACAACACTCAAAAACTTGAACAGATTCAAGACTTGGTGCTCTCGACTAAGAGGAAGACGAAAAGAAAGAGAAGGTTGGAACTTAAAGAAAACTAACTCTTTCAAAGACCCATTCTTCATCTCTCCTAGCTCATTTGACAGGGATACTTAGGGTCGAGTACTCGAAGGAATCCCCATCGGTTCCTATAATCAAGATCCTTCCTAATGGACTTAAGAATATGGTTAAATCCATGTTCTTCGAAAGAAAACACACTTTTCTTGTGAATTGCAATAGGGAATATTTATGGTTGTGGACTTGAAGGAATCCTCATAGGTTCCTACAATCAAGAACTTCCTAATAGACTTATGAACCTGATCAATTTCATGTTCTTTGACAAACAATGACCATGAAAATACTCTTTTAGAATATAGAGGAAATTTTATGTTCTCTTTGGAATACAAGGGAAGCCCCATGTTCTTCATATACAAGAATATAGGTCACAAACCCATGTTCTTTAAAAACTTCAAATACAAAGAGAACCTCTGCCCAAATTTCTAATAAATTTAAAAAAAGAGATGAGAGTTTCCCTATAATTTAACAAAAACCTCTCAAAAAGATAAATGATGATGCAGGTATCTCAAAAGATATCCGTATATCAAGTTCTTGATATAAAGGATCCAAAATTCCCCTGGAAAACATACAAAGCTGGTATCTTAAAAGATAACTGCAAATTGGACACCTTCAAAGATATCTGTAAATTGGATCGGGTATCTCAAAAGCTACCCGCAATTTGGGTATCCTAAAAGATGCCCGCAAATCGAGTCGGGTATCTCAAACGTATATCATGTTTGATTGAATATCCCCCTTTAAAGATATAGATATTCGCATCTCTTTTAAATATGGTGTTGTAGGGTGTTTTTCGTTATCCTATTAAGATAGAAATACGCGCGCCTGTCATGCGTATACAAATCCCCTGTCTAGGGTAGACTGGAGTTTGTTGATTGTGGGGATCCGAATCTCCGACAGCCGCGGACTAAGCTACCGTTAATTACCCATCGTCTTTGGAACGAAAGAACCTCCGATTGATGGGTCAAACTGATCATATAAACTCAATGTGCAGTGTGCGTATGTGTGTGTTTTGAGGGGTTTTAGGTATATCGAAGGCCTCGCAGAGTTTACGGGGGTTCCGCTACCTAGATAGCGGGATTGGGGTCAAAAGGGCTAGCATCCCCTTTGCGGGGTGCGGGACAGTGCCCTGTTAAAAAAAATTTCTAATGGGAGATGTGTTTTGAATGTGGAGCGTGTGGAAAAAAGAGGGGTGAGGGGCGCCAGCAGGCCGCGCACGTGGATAATGGAAGCCGGACGCCAGCAGGCCACATGCCCTGCACGTGGGTGCTGGGGGACTGCAGAAAAAAGGGTTTAGCCCCTGTACTGAAAGTTGAACTCCCGAGTGATTTTTGGAGTTAAACACCTAAAAAGGGATAATTTTGTGAGGTTAAACTCCTAAAATATCTGGATATTTGGGTTCAACTCCTTCGAGAATTTGGATGTTGGAGTTGAGCTTCTCAAACATTGGTTTAGAGTTAAGAAGAGATTCTTGTTCGGAGTTAAACTCCCAAGAAATTTTCGGAGATGATGAAAGATAACCCCTTTTTTCTCCCTTGAGTCATGAATCTCTCTTGAGCCATGGATCTTCCTAAAGTGGGATTTTTTGGAGACGGGTCACCTTTTTCCTCCTCTTAGTTGCTGGATCTTGGAGAAAAATGTGAGCGAGGCTTAAAAATTTCCCTTTTTAGACATTTGATGGAAGATTTGAGCTCCCCTTCAAAGATTTTATGGTGAAACTATTTCTTTTCAGAAAAGGGTCACGCTCCGCTTCTCAAAGTACGAAAATTTCAGGACGTAACAAAACCAGCCATGCTACATACAGTAAGAAAACATTCTTCCATAGTTATATTTAGACTGTCAATCAGTAATCAAGAACAATAAACTACTAAATCTATCTATCACATGTCCATAGCCACAAGAACAATAACCGGAAAATATAGTGGAAGCAATAAAAATCCTAGTAAAACTAACCCGTATAAGAGCTATGTCAATGAGGTGGTCATCACCAATCGGCGATCCTGTCGAATACTCACATGCTATGTCAAGTATCTAGGCCATGCAAAATCTAGACGTCAGTGCGTCATAAATATCAATAACGATAATAATAACCAGAATAGAAAGCTATGATGAAATATGACTATAAATAATTATCGCAGGTGTAAAACAATGAGCTATAAATATGTCACGTGTATCCTAAAATCTATGCTTCTGGATTATCTATTCTACATGTTTTGAAATCAATTAATGTAATTCTCATCGTAACTCAACAGTATATATCTCGTTCATACCCCCACGGGACCACAGCACAATATATCCCGTTCATACCCCCACGGGACCACGGCACAATAACCAATGATTATTCCGTTCACGTCCAGAATCACGGCAAACAATAATAATATGCCCTTGAGTTACGTTTCGGTTTCTTGATTTCCCCTTTTCCCTAAATTTTGTGTTCAAGTTAGGTGTTAATAGAATGTCTATCTAATACCAACACAAGAACAATCGTGTACCGGTCTTGTCTACCAAGACAACAAGTCAGGTCAATCAGGATAACAAGTCAAGATTGTTGGTATCAGTAAGTATCACAGGCAACATGTATTAATATGATAACAAAAATAGTACAGTCTGGCAGATTACAGACATGTCAAGGATAACATAATCATATCATGTACAAGACCAAAATAATAGCATTAACAGGGATAACATATTCAATCCGATTAATAACTATAAAAATGGCATTGATTAACCATGCACAAGAATGTTCCGTTCAGAAACTCAGCGTCATCATGATTTGTAAAATAACTTAAAAATAGCAAGCGTCCTCTAAAAAGGATGTGTCATATATCAAAACAAAGATAATTCAATAAGATTATTATTTTTATAAGTTAAAATATCTCAGGTTGTTCATACAAAAAGTTATGAACGTTCGAAATTGAAAGTTTGCTGCTGGAATTTCCTAGGATAGCAATTCAGAGGTACTTTCATTTACTGTTTACGTTACTTAAATAATTTATATTGCAAGTAAATATTTCACAGGGTTATAGTATTCTGAGTTATCTTCACAACGAACTAAAGAACATGTGCTAATAATTTTTCTATAATTTATAATGAATTTTATAAGGTAAGGTGTACAGTAAATTCCAGATTTATCGTATTCGCTTGGTGACGACGTTTCATATATAAACTATAATATTTTTGTCATGCCCCGCTTCTCAATAGACGGAAACGGTGACGTAGTAAACCCACGACATATTTATTTCGAGAAGGTCCTTTTCCGGAATGAATACGCAAAGCGTAGAAGAAGTAATATAAAAACGACAAGAAAATTAACATGAGGTTTATAATTCAATAGCTTTATTTACATTCAACTTGATTCATTTATAATACATGATTTCAACTGAAAGAAAGTACAAGAATGGAAATGCCTAAATAATGGCATACATAAACTGAGAAAAGATAACTGGTTTAGGCCTGGGTCTCAATCTAATCGTGCTTCTTCTCTGAGATGTCTACCTCTTCAGTCTCCACGGTATCTGACGAACATTCCAAGAAAACAAAAGTGGATGGAATGTCCGCCAGCGAACTTTCGCTCGGTAAGTCCCCAAGATATGAAGTGAAATATAAAGTGTAATGATAAAGGAAGTGTATATCATGAACAATTGATTATTAGGTATGGTGTCTCAGCATGTCATTTTATGTAAACACGACAATTTTATAGCATGCGGTTCTTTCGTAATATATGTGAACAAGTATGGTAATGCATATGACAAGTAGGTAAATAAGACAGTATAGCATGAGCATGACAAACAAATAAAACATAGCCGTGTAGTGTAAGTATGGTGAACATGCATATTCTTGAATTTACGTTAAATTAGTGTACTCAAGTAGAGACCTGTCAACCAATCTCAAGAATGTTCTTGAACCCAACATGCTGTAATCCAGGGATAAGAAACCACGGGCTCGAATCAAGTGTTACTAACGGGACTTCAACCTAGTGTTGAAATATTCCAAATTCAACAGGCTGTAATCCAGAAGTAAGGAAACACGGGCCCTCATGATAGCTTGCTTGTGTTAGTAGATATGGATTCATGATCTAGTGGGACTTCTGAGATTTCATTGGATTCACGCATGAACTACCCAACACCCCGTATATACTAAGTTACAACTAAAATTACCAGCCTTGCTCGAATCCATGAATATATCAAGTTGCAAGATTGAGTTCATGTATATATCAAGTATTCATGTCAAGTTGTATGCATGGTTCAAGTCAAGTCCTAGTGTTCAAATATTCATGTTTTGATTGAGTCAAGTTCAAGTGTTCCGATTCATGATCAATGGTTAGGTATACATGTTCTCTTTTGATGTTTGGGTTCAAGTATTCATGATTAAGTATTCATGTTTAGTTTTAGATTCAGGTTTGAGTTTGGATTCAAATTTGATTTAGACTCAGACTTGAGTCAGACACTTATAAACTGATTTAGATCCTGAATTAGGTTCGGGAGTTATCGGTAACTGCTGCACATGGACGGCAGGATTTGTGTCTTTTTCTAAGACAATTACCATTGATATCGCCGTTAAGTTTTCTACCTTAAATAGGCAAGCACTCACTTTCTCTGGCTCCTTGGGGCTCAAGAGAATTGATCCCGCTTAAACCATATTTACTGAAGTCCTTAAATATAGTTTTATATAACTCGAGGGGGTTTTATGAAAAATATTTTTAATATAATTTCAAAATAATATCAAGAAATTGTTTATATTATTTAGGGTTTTCATGGATGTGAATTTTAGGGATTTGAGGTATTTTAGTGATAATATCTTAGCTTTGAAATTTCATAGTATTTTACTGTAAAGCTGGTATTGTATTGATATCTTGATGGTATTTTGATGAAACTTATGAACTTTCATCTTTTAGAAAAATATAAGTTTATTATTTTTTGAAAAATAAATGGATTTGTAATATTTATATAATTATTAAATATTAAATTTTATTTAACTGGAAAATGTGTTTTTTTTAAAAACCGTATTTAAAACTTTTCGAGACCGAATGCTCCGTGAGGAGGTCTGCATCTCGATCTAGTATCCCAAAAATGTGCGATAATCCGTACCATCCAATAGCGGGTCCCCTAAAAAGGGTTCTAGAGGCTTATTTGCAAAAGAATTGAAAATACAATTTAAATAAAACCGTTTTATAGTAAATGGTATTTTGATGTAATCTTGTGTTCGTAACTAAAAATACGTTCGAAGAGTATCGTGCTATGGAACCATGTGTGTATGTGAGATAGGTTGTTACCTTGTGAATTTTTCTAAAGGTATGTTTAAGCAAAACAAATAAAGATGGTATGTGCAAAGTTCATGGTATTTTAATTTAAAAGTTAAATTAAAGTTATGTTACATGACATATTTGAGTGAAAGTTGGTTCTAAATCTTAGTTTTATGATTACAAACTTTGTGTAAGGATATGGATGCCAAATATGTAAGAAAAAATAGATTTTATATATTATAGAAGAAGATGTCTGTATTAACTCCACTTCCAACATATATTTTGAAAAAGAATTTTTAGAGAAGAAGAATGATGATTGGAAGGGACTTACCGCCTGGTTATATTAAGAAGAGATAAGAGAATAGATTGTTGTCGTCGTGGCATCGCGGGGTCGCCGGAATATGCTTCGATTCTCATCAGAATTTTACAGCTTGCTAACTCCACTTATATCTGAGAAATTTTGAGAATTTTGGCTAGAATTTTAAGAATGATGAAGGGCTGGGGCATGGGTAGTATTTATAGTGTGGAATTACGGTTTTGGAATTAAAAAATGAATTAAAATGCATTAACATGAGGATAAATTGGGAATTGAAGGGTCTCTTTTTGATTTCTCTACAATCAAACAGTGCATGCAAGTTAAGGGTAGGGGAAGGGTTTTGTGTGCAAAGCACGAGCCTCATTGGCCACGAGGGTACCGTCGGTGCTAGCCCAAACAAGGTTTCCGCCGGTCGATTTGTGGAGGGGGCCAATGGATTCTTACCACGTGTTTCTCTCTCTATATTAATACTCTTTTGCACATGTTTATTTCTTGAGACTTTTCATTTTTATGTGCATTGTACGTGTAAACTTTTGAGCTTCCAAAAAGTTTAAAAAGAAAAATCAGAAAAAATATAATGTGTCTGATGGGGTTCGAACACAGGGGCTACGTCACAGCAGTGTAAAGCCTTTACCAATGAGCTGCTAGTTATTTCTTGCTGTTCTTAAACAAAATTAACTTATAATTTATACTCGGGCAGT
This sequence comes from Agapanthus africanus, assembly GCA_030015575.1. Taxonomy (NCBI): domain Eukaryota; kingdom Viridiplantae; phylum Streptophyta; class Magnoliopsida; order Asparagales; family Amaryllidaceae; genus Agapanthus; species Agapanthus africanus. The sequence continues at coordinate 22,989,484 of CM057346.1, forward strand.
GAAACTCTATCCTATATTTTAACAGAAGAATTTCCGTACTAAGATTTCAGAGCCGTTATAATTTTCAAACTATATTTTGAATAACGTTATAAAATGCAGATTATAAACTTATTAATGATATATGGATTATATAGATATAAACAGTATAATGATAATAATAAGAAATATTACGACGATATATATATTTATAGATATAATTATAGCATGTCGCATATTGTAAACTTGCATACACTGTATATTACAAAACTTATTAACGTTAAATAACCACGGTGTATAATTTATATAGATATATTTGTATGATAACAATAATAATAGTACGACAACATATAACTAAATTACGTAAAATATAGCATGTAGCAAGTTGTAAACTTGCATACACCGTATATTATAAAACTGATTAACGTTAGATAATTACAGTGTATAAATTATATAGATATAGTTGTATGATAATAATAATAATAGCACGACAATATATAAGTAAATTATGTAAAGTATAGCATGAAGCAGGTTGTAAACTTGTCTCTAAACAAACGCGATGAGCGGAAGCAACACGACGCTATACAAATTAACACTAAGTTTTGATGGCTCGGTTGAGATTCTAGGATGTGGCTGGAGTTGCGTCGGCAAGAAATGGGTGTGGGCTTGAAGAACGAAAAAGGAGAATATATAAATTGACGAGTGAGAGATTTAGTTAGAGAAGAGAGATATATTATGTGGAGAGAGAGACCGAAAAAGAAAGGTTTTGTGTTTAATATAAAAATATACAATATATTTTAAATTAGGTTATAAATATATATTAATTTTGATGTATATAGATAATATCAAACTACAACCAATCTTCACCAAAATCTCATCAAAATATATTTTGGAAAATAATTCACATACGTAAACTTCTCAATCATAATACAAGAATATATTTTAAATAACTCATACCCCTAATTTAAAATTTAAAAGGATTCTAAAAATATATCTAGATTTAGTAAATATTTGATATTAGATATCTTGAAATTTAAACATAAAAGATAAAAGCAAAATAAGATATAGGATGGTAACCATATCATGACAGTTAACAAAATATAATTTATCCTTAATTTGTAGCTACTAAAAAATATATGATGATCTAGATATATGATATATAAAGATCTAAAAATATAATATAGGTATTATACTAGATTCACATAGATACACTTTAGCAGTAAATCTCAGATAGAATCTTACATCATATTGGGTTCTAAACTTGCGGGTCGGATCAAATAACGACTACTACTATTCGAATCATTCGCGACCTAATAAATAAAATAAAAGAATTATAAAGCAAGCCTAAAAATACCAATTAATGTCGTATAACCATACTAGGGTGTTACTGTTGGATATAGTGCCCTCAGAGTCAATTATTGGATCACAGGCACGTGATTGCAATGATTGAGAGAGGACCTATGCCGGTAGGACAATCTTACTCAGGATGATTGTATACTATCTGGTTTGTCTCTATCATCGTGTACATGCTTTAGGTGATATTGTGGTTCACTATTACACGTTGATGGAGAATAGTATGCTACCATGATTTGTCTTTCTCATCGTGTACTGCTTTAGGTGACCTTACAGGTCGCTATTACACGTTGATAGAGCCCTTAGGATTTTTGCTTGACGGCCAGCAGTATGATGGCGATCATATACGTGGGAGCTGGGGTCTATAAGCATATCTTTAAAAGATCCCTAGTCATGGGAGTTTCGAGACTGGGCATCGATATTCCATTAGTAGACTAGTGTATACAGTCGAGACCCCGACGAGGGGCGGTGGCCGGTCTCACAATCCACCGGTGTCAATTGGTTCACCTAAGATGTATACAGGTGCTCATTGGGTTATGAGTACACCGGACAAGACTCGCCGGGAACATGTTAGTTGGTATTATACCTGACGTCAGATAGCAGTTCCCTGGTGACATGTGTACAGGTTAGTTCATCGACCTGAGATCGTCATTTGTCTCGTGTGAGTTCCCATTGTGCTTTGATTACTACCCTACCACGGCTCAAAGGAGTCGTGCAAACAGTTTTTAGTTGGGTACAGTCCCGAGCCACATGGAGGCAGTGAGCGGATCGGCAGGGGTTTCATCTCTTCCGGTATTGGGGGTGAGATCGCGCTGTGTCTAGGAGAGCCATTACACAAAACCCTCGGCCGAGGCAGGCGATTTACTGGTAGGTATTCCAGTAGTATCTCAGGGTGTTCTGGGCTACACTTCGACATGATTTGTACTGCTTTTGGGGGTCTGACTTTTACCAACCCCCTAGGCCCGCTATGCGATGCTCATAGACGAACGGACCGGACTGTACGAATATTATCACTGACAGGCTCAGTAGGGTGTCAGGATGAGTTCGTTCATCGACCTTCCTTTTGGTCAATACCTGGTAGCTTGTTACGTACGGCTAATACCTCTGACGTGCTAGTGGTTAAATCCACAGCCAAAGTATTGACGAGTCTTTAGAGTCCCCCACAGACAGTTTCTCAAGTTTCGGGCGAAACGTTGTAGAGGCCGTATGATATATGGCAGGGTTCGATCATATACGTGCGGTAGTGCACGGATCATGATCGGACGGATCATACTAGTGGGCTTTGGTTTAAGCCGGATCCTGGTATTAGATTTGTTGGATTACTTTAGTCTCATCGCATTCGCATTCAGTCGGAATGCGGATGCAGGTATGTATATACAGGTGAGAGGTATCCTTGTGATCCGTCACGAGTTTACTTTAGATGTTGCCGTATCTTTTTGTTGTGGCAAACACTTGGATTAATGTTTGCTTATGGAAATAATGAGCTAGAATTCATCATGAGGTGCATTAAATGTGGCATATGCAATCTAGTGACTCATGGTATCATTATTTGTGCAAATGTCACATTTTATAATTGATTTAATGTGTTGAATTGATAAGAGGAGAGAGAGGGGCAACCATGTTATGGTTGTGAGCTCTGGTATTATTGCTCTCTCTCTCTCAATTTGATCATTCCAACACAAGAAAAGAAAAGAAAGATAAACATATTCTTCTTCCTCTTTCTTCTCTAGCTCATTATCTCCATCAATGGCAACACCTCTAACCTCCATCCAAATCAATGGATGCAAGAGGCACAGTGATCACAAACATTCTCTACAACACCTTGGACACGTTGGCTAGCACACTTCGTGCCCGAGTTGCTTCGGATGAAGCGGGAGCCCGTAAAAGGAATCGATGATGTGGTGCCCTTTCCGACGAGGAGATCGAGACCGGAGATTCCATGAGGAGCTTGGGATGGTGGCCAAAGACCGAAGGACACGGATCGATCGGTATAGCTTTCCAACCCTCTCTCTAGATAGCTAGTTGTAGGTTAATGGTTCGATCCGGGTTTTAAGCATACGATAGCGCCAGTTTCAAGTTAAGAAAAATTTTTGTTTCCGCATTTTGGCCAAGGAAAAACGGCCGGGGATCTATCGTAGTCTTACATGATATCAGAGCCACGCTATTAACCTTTACTAGCTTGCTCTAGCGTGTTTAGAACTTCGATCGGACGAAATTTCCAAAAACCGCGTTTCCAATTGTTCAGTTTCTGTCGATTTTATTTTGTGCTATAAAAATTTTTTTGGGCATGTCAGAAAATCAGGCAAGGTTTTTTAAGAGAACTGAGAAAATTTGGTGGGCTGATTTCACTGTAGCACGGCGGATCCGCGGCTGTACCCACGTTTTAGCCGCGGATCCGCGGCCGTACTGTAGCCACAGTGCACCAAAATTTCTTCAGTAGGTCTCTGACTTGGAAAAGGGGTTTCTGGTAATTTTATTTTGGACCCAGATTTATTTGAGTACTGGGTATTATGCTTGGGGCCCATTTCGGGAAATTTTGTCGATCGAAAATTTTAAACATGTTAGTTCACAGTATTTACATTATATCTGCGACCGTGAATGTCCACGTTGATGTTTTGTGTTGTGCTGTGATGTTGCGGATTTGTCGTGGTGGATAGCCTGGATGCAATGGTAGTACAGTTTGGTTGTATTTGTACATTTAATATTGCGGAGCGAGCGTCCGACATGTGGACTGCCGTCACTGCCTGTTTGTATATTATTCTTTTGGGGCACGACCGGGCTGAGGTTGATGTACCCGTTGTATGTATATTTTACTTTCTGTACTATGATTACCCCGCGGTGGGGTGCACGGATAGCCGGGTTCTAGAGGGCAACGGGCCCGCATCTCATGGCTTTGAGACGGAGGGGGCTTCACTCTAGAATTGGCGGGCTATTCGCCGCACTCGTAGGGGGTACAGGTTGACACAAGGAGGGGTGCTCAAGTTACCGGATTCCGTGAAGTGCTGGATGGTCCATTCACGTTATTGAAGGGGGCTGCCTCGCTTCAGGTTTTGGCGGGTAACTTGCCGCGCCTGTAGGGGTCTAGGATTTCATTGCACAGGCTATCCACACGACCAGGGGAACGTCGGGTTTCAGTAGCGGCTCTATGAAACCCGGGGATCCCAGATTATCTGTATTGTTCTGTGATGCTTATTACATTTTTGTGATGTTGCATTTTATCATGCCTTGAGCGAATATTATATATTAATATATATATATATATACTAGTAGATGTTGTATATGTTTTACACCCGCGCTAGTCCAGTCCCCGCTCTGTCGTTAGTTAAGTAACCTAACCGGTGATGACGGGACCCAGTGGCGAATGCGGATGGCATATACGTACATCGTATTTTCGTTCTTTATTGGTGTGAACAATTGATGGGACTGCGTTGATTCGGATCAATGCAAGCTAAACAAACATAATCTGATGTTGTTGGAACATTTTTCAAAAAGCTGTTATTGCAAGAACGTTTTCTTTTTGTTTTGCACAGTGGTATTCGGTTATGAATATCCAGCACCTCAGTCGACGAGGCAAGGACCGAGATCCCTTCACCAGGAGTGACCCCTTGGACAGAAGTTTGCGTCAGGGTAATAACTTCACTATAGTCGATTACTTTTTGCTTTGCATCGTGGTATTCAGTTGGAATATTCTGCACCTCATTCTACGGGGAAAGAGCCGAGATCCCTTCACCGGGAGTGACCTCTTTAGCAAAAGGTTTTCGCCACTATATTTTTATAAAAAGTTATCCGGTTCCTTCAACGATATCAAGTTCATTACGTTAAAAGTTTTTCGCCAAAAACCAGCCGTAGCCCTCTGTCACGACCCAAAAGTTTGGCCCGTGACCGGCACTTAACCACGTAACGTCTACAGGCGTAACGCGACTAAGCCGAAAACCCAGAAATTAAACCAGTAAAAATATAGAGTGTTTTAAGCATTGAATAGAAGCATTTACTAAAATGTTAAGAAACCTTACGTAGACAATTACCAAGATAACAAAATACGACGCCGTAGCGAAGAAAATGAGCAACAAGTGGGAAACATCACAGATAGAATATACTGCATAAGTAAAGTTGGCTCACAACGAGCTCGACACCAGAGTGCAAAATAATATACATCGTCCTCACAAATGGTCTCTAAGTCAATACATAAGTGGTAGACGGAGAGTACTAGATACAATAATCTACATAACTGAAAGATAAACAGATACCACACAAAACCCACCTATCAGCAAAAGGGCTAGTACCCCAATTGTAGGAGTATCTGTGTTAAAAGATGCAAGAAAACAGCCTGCCGCGACTACTCCGAAGGGTAACCTGCAAACACTTTGGCACAACGGGGGTGAGTTTCCAACTCGTGAATAGTAGATAACATATAAAGGTAATCGCGAGTATGCACGTGCTGCGATACTCTAACCTATGCCAACAGATAACATCTATATGATGAATTGGATGCTCAAATCATGCTACAAGTGCGATCTAATAACATCTCCATATGATGAGCAAGATATGTGATAATCAGGTATGGCAATGAAATCTAACCACCCTATAAAGAATGAGCAGGGTATACAATGATCGTGCAAGCATGCGTACTATATCAGGTACAATAGATACAGGATGAGATATCAAATACTAAATACTGAGCATGGGAAATATAACATCTACACGGAATGTCATCGTGGAAAGTATAATCGGTACCCATCAATGCCCCCAAATCCCAATACTACTCAGACGCCGTCATCCTCTTCGGTCCTCAAATCCTGTAATTCTCATAACATCGTGAGTGCCCAACATCGGCACCCAAAATATCAACAAATACTCGTGTCTAGCATCGACATGCAAATCCTCACACATCGGGCATCCGTCAGTCCGGGTCAGCCCCCTCTCTAATATACCGGGCATCCGTCAGTCCGGGTCAGCTCTCTCTCTCATATATCGGGCATCCGTCAGTCCGGGTCAGCCCCCTCTCTCATATATCGGGCATCCGTCAGTCCGGGTCAGCCCTCTCTCATATATCGGGCATCCGTCAGTCCGGGTCAGCCCTCTCTCTCTAATATACCGCTCTAGCACCGAGAAAACACATGGTGGACGCACTGAAATATCATATCAAGAGAAACCGGGTTTTTAAATAATTATCTATTCTCTTTTGAAATATCCACGGTTCCCAAATCCAGAAATAACATAGAAACAACATATCTCAATGCGTAAATCTATGCAAGTATGAAGATATCAATATATGTGTACACTGGTATGAGTATATAGTGTACATGTGCGCAGGTATGAAGATATCAATATATGTGTGCACTGGTATGAGTATATAGTGTACATGTGCGCAAGTATGAAGATATCAATATATGTTTGCACTGGCATGAGTATATAGTGTACATGTGCGCAGGTATGAAGATATCAATATATGTGTGCACTGGCATGAGTATATAGTGTACATGTGTGCATGTATGAAGATATCAATATATGTGTGCACTGGCATGAGTATATAGTGTACATGTGCGCAGGTATGAGGATATCAATATATGTGTGCACGGGCATGAGTATATAGTGTACATGTGCGTAGGTATGAGGGTATCAATATACTGATATGCGGCAAATCATGACAACATCAATAAAGCAGAATCAATATGATATATGATTTATAGCAATCCTATAATGTGAGTGTCATGGCAATCACTAACGGTGTGAGTGTAGCATATAAATCGTGCTCGTGCAACTTGAACCGTTAGTGACAGTGCAGTGTCCTATGCTATCATTACTATATGCAACAATAAGGTATGCTACTACAGTCCATAAGAACCTCTACAACTAACTATCCTAACACACCCTGACGCTTAACGCCATACGGGCGATTTCACCGTAGATGTTAAATCTACTCACCTGGTCGTGCGCTACTCGTAGCCGACCACCCGCTTCCCTTTCTTAGCTTCGTCCGACGTGCCCGCCTGCGAACTTGGAATTTACACAAGAATCCGTATATAAGCAACCACCTCGCAAGACGCGATATCTAAATCAAACGATACACACGCGTCGCGAACTAAACGCGCGTGTGTACGATACGCTACAACGTGTGCACGCGTCTAAAACTAACCCAACACGTCGCGACGCGCTGGATCACAGAACCCACTCGCGTATCGCGCGTATCGCGCGAACCAAACCTACCAGAAATACGATATAACATCCCAGATTCTACCCAGATTAACAACTTACAAAATTACACATACCAATGGCCCTAGAAATGTAGCAGACTCCTACCCACACAAACTACACCCAAAATTTCCCTCATCTGGCCGCAAATTGCGGCCAGAATGAATAAACCGGCGGCCTCACATTGGGGTGGGGGTCTCGGGCTCTGGTGGTGTGGTCAGGGTATATCAAGTGTGCTCCAGTTTCCTCAGTTTTGACCTAAAGTGCTCGGGCCTATAGCAGATCACAGAGAGCCAAAATTTCACTTAAAACACTAATTTCTGCACAATTTGAAACCCTATGGTATTTTGATGTAATCTGGGATCTAACTAGGTTTACATGGCCTTAATAATACCTAATTAGGCTAGGTTAACCAACAAAACCATCCCCTAACCAAAAGTCCACATAAATCACCATTACAAGCACAAAATCTCACTTTTTACACAAACCGAAGCTAAACTACACATACGTTAAGCAAACATGAAGTTGTGCTCAGATTCTATACCTTACAAGACCCTAGGTGCAAGGAGAAAGGAGGATAAGAAGAAGAGGTAAGCTTCTGTTGCTACTGCTGCCCACTATGCTGCTGCTGATGCTGTGGCTGCTGCTGATGTTGATGCTGTGGCTGCTGCTGATGCTTCTGCAGCTGCTGCTTTTGATGTTGCTGGGGCTGCTGCTGTGTGAGGGTATGTATGTGTGTGTGTGAGGGAGAGTTGTGAGAATGAGAATGAGGAGAGAAATGAGAGCACAAGTCAAAGACCCCCCTCTCTCTCCCTCTCTCTTCATTTAATGAGCATGGCTCAACCATGAAGCCCATACTCCTTCTCTCTCATCAAGTCAACACAAGAACCAAACCATTTCTCATATAAAAATTAAAAACAACACTCATGAATAAAACCCAAATACACCTAATAAGAATCAATTAACTTAAAGAAAATGGGTTAATCCATCATGCTTGCTAATCATGGTTTAACCCCACCTCTTAATCCCTAGTTTACATGCACAAGTGTGTGTGTGTGCCTAGAAAAATTCTAATAAAATATTCATTAAATAGGATAAAATATTTGGGACTCAATTAGGTAAACTTTTTATTAAAAACTATATATATTAAAATATAATTAATCCCTAAACACAACCTAAGGTGTTACAATCTTCTCCCCTTAAAGAAATTCGTCCCCGAATTTAAAAATACAAAGCTACGCATACCTTCAGAGAGATGAGGGAACTTCTTCCGCATCTCGGCCTCGGCCTCCCAAGTGATCTCTTCACCATTTGGGCTGCGCCAAAACACCTTTACTGATGGCAAGACCTTCGATCGAAGTTTCTTCACCTGCCGGTCCAACATTACGACTGGCTGCTTGGTGAACGAAAGATCGCGCTCGAACTAAATGGTCTGGTGCTGAATCAAGTGAGAAAGGTCATGAAGGTAATTGTAAAGTATCGACACGAAAATACGGGGTGAATACTCAATAATCTGGGTGAAACTGCCAAATTAAAAGCAACGAACTATCCCGCCTTAAGGATCCTAAAAGACCTACTATCCTGGAATAAGCTTCCCAAAACTCAACATGTCATTTATCGGAAAATTCCGTAGGAATACATGATCCGCCATTGCGAACTCGAATCTGCGACCATCTTGGTCAGCATATGACCTCTGTCCGAAATGGACAATTCTCATCCTGACCTAGAACATCTGGATCATCTCCGAAGTCTCTAGACTAGTTGAGATCCAAAAATCCTATAACACGGAGTTAGAAAAATAGACTGGTGATCGACACGACCTAACCCCTAAACCTAAAGGTTGCCAATTGGAGTGTCTCCTGATAACTGCTATCGAAGGAGAACCCTAACGATGGCGAGTGACGATCCCCAACAGCCGACAACAATTACTAAGTACGCACCAACCTAGCAAAGAACAACTGAGCAAACTGAGTATAACCGGATGACAAACATCCGAATGTAGTCACACCCTGACTAAACCTGGGTAGACACCATAACGACATTTAGGGAGACCTGCTCTCGTTCCTTTTTCGGAACGGTTAAAGGTTGCAACTCTCCAGCCGGTCTCAGTTGCTCAACCCTAGCACACAACAAGACAGACACCTTGAAACGAATCCCGAGACCTCTCTTTCCATCCCTGCCCACCCGTAACTATCTCACAAGTCACGTTAAAAGTCGGTGGGACTTGAATGAGTACAGAGAGTCGACCGATGTGCCTGCCCTAGGATTCCACGTCTCTACCCCATAATATCAGGTACACAAGCGTGTCCCTAAACTTAGCACACCCTTGTCACAAGTCAACGATTCCAAATCATTACCCAGCCGAATAGGCTCAAGTATCTCTGACGAACGAGCGTCGACGGGCAGTGTCTCGCGATAGCGATTTAAGAGAAGTGGTCGGGCGCGGACATGAGCAAACTGTCCCCTCAGTAGAGACGAACTTAAGCTATGCTCCACGATCGCACAAGAACTGTAAATCTGCAGAGGACTATCACAACAATCGAAATCCGCTGCAGGAAGATGTACATTAAGCTCTGGTGGTCCGTGAAAAATCTGACACGACTCTCAAATAAGTAGTGTCTCCAATCTCTAACGCAAAACCACCGCGGCCATCTCCAGATTATGAGTGGGATATCCTTCTCGTACTTCCTCCAAATGTAGGAAAGCAAAAGCGATAACTCCATAGTGTCTCCTCAGTACACACTCGAGCCCTACTCACGAACCATCACAGTTAAACCACAAAGTCGCCCGAACCAAAAGCAAGGAAAGCACTGATGCAGTTGTTAACCGAATCTTCAACTGCCGAAACTCCGTACACAAGCCTCAGTCCAAAGAAAAGAACCCTCCACTCCAGCCAATTCAGTCAACGGTGCGGCACTACACTAGCAATCCTGCATGAAACGGCGGTAAACACCCGCTAAGCCTACAAATCTACGGACCTCCGTCCTGCTCACCAGTCTGGCTGTACGGCCACGTTCACCCTCGGAACCATACAAGACCATCTCTGTAACTACAAGACCTAGGAGTCAACAAAACCAAGCCTGAAGGAACACTCCGAGAATCTAGTAAACCGCTGGGGCTCTCCCAGTATCTGTAAAACAGATCCTCAAGTGCTACCCTATCCCTCAAGGCACATTAACTAGACCAAGATATCGTAAATAACGCAACAATAACTGGTCGAGGAACGGCCCCAAGAAATCCGGTTCAGCACACCTACGAATGCTGCCAGAGCATTGGTGAGTCCAGTGACACACCCAAAACACATAAAGCCCGTAGAACGCACAAGGCAGTCTTCGAAATGTCATCACTCCGAGCCCGCAACAATGATGACCTGATCCCAAACAAACTTAGACAAAGTCTCGCACTCTGACGCTGATCGAAGAAATCGTCAAGGCGAGGTAAAGGATACCTATCCGCACCGTAAGCCTGTTCAATTGACAATCCATCAATACACAACCTCAATCTGTCTCCCTTCTTCTTGACGAACAGAAATGGGAGCTTCCTAATGCGAAACGCTCAGACACACGAAACTCCCTCAACTAACAACTCTGCAGCAGATCCTTAAGCTCCCTAAGCTTCGTCGGCTCGTCTGGAACGACGTCGGAAAACTCTCGCACGAAAGAAAACCGGTCCAACAAACTAACTGTGGTTACAGTATCACAAATGAACGCCAAGAATCCACGACATCTCCTCAAAGGCCGACTAGCAAAAAGGCTGAATTCAAGCTGGAAGAGGCGGCATAACCATCCACCTGCACAACAAGAACTGACTCGCCGGGAAAAACAAAACCTAACTGTTTCCTTACGGTAGTCCACAACGCCTAGCACGTAGCTAACCAGTCCGTGCCCAGGAGAACGCCAAATCCCACATCCCTAGGAGGATCAAAACAACAGACGAATCTCTATCTCCTATCCGATTGGCACACAACCGAAACACGTGTCGCGCAACAAAAGAATCGCTGACCGAAATTAACACAACAAACGGCTGATCTACCTAGCACGACTCTCGTCCTAAACTCGGCACGAAGTGTGGAAACATACGAGTGCAACAAAAGGACATAGTGAAAGAGTACCTGAAACCACAGCATTGGACGCCTGAGCATCCTGATGAGTTGAAGCGAAAACTTGGGCCTGCCCTTCATCTGCGACTGACCGAACTCCTCCTCTACTATCCTGACCCCTCTGCGTGAACCTTCCGTGTCCACGACGTCTCAGACTACGACCCTGATGTGGTGTGAAGGAACACTGCCTGATGAGGTGTTGAAGGCTTCCGCATCGTAAACATCTACGCGCTGACTGCTGTCCTTCCTGGGGATGAGAGCCAAACGACTGTCCTCGTCCTAAGCCTCTGCTCTGGGCTGGTACACCAGTACGATTCATCAACTGTTCTGGAACTCTCACGGTCTCAGGAAGACGTGTCTCGTAAACTGGGGCTGCCTCCACCGGTGCTATGTAGGGGACGGAATACTGCATGATAATCGCAAGGAACAACTGGGTAACAGGGGTGACAACCACCTGTCGCTGCGTTCGAATGACCTCCACCAATGAGCTCATCGCCTGGCGCAAGTCCTGCGTCTCTGCCACTAGTCTAGCGATCTGGTCTATCGTAGGAGGAATAATCTGCACTGGTACAACGGGTGTACTACCCGGATCAGTCCTCCTCTCCGACGAATCAACTCGAATCTCGGCTCCTGCGGCCGCTCTCTGCGCCCTCGTAGTCCTTGGCGGCATAATGGCTGAAAGAAATTAAGATTCGATGAGGATACGAAAATCGAATCACAAGGATGCATACAATCATGAAGGAATTTCAATCAATAAGCCCTAAGGTCGCTTAGGCGGAGTACCGTGTCGTGAGTATGCCGCGGAACATACGCACGCTACGCCACTCTGCTGCAGCTACCTACTCCATCATACCAGGGTCATCCTACACTCCGAATGTAAAACCTACGCTCTGATACCAACTTTGTCACGACCCAAAAGTTTGGCCCGTGACCGGCACTTAACCACGTAACGTCTACAGGCGTAACGCGACTAAATAAGCCGAAAACCCAGAAATCAAACCAGTAAAAGTATAGAGTGTTTTAAGCATTGAATAGAAGCATTTACTAAAATGTTAAGAAACCTTACGTAGACAATTACCAAGATAACAAAATACGACGCCGTAGCGAAGAAAATGAGCAACAAGTAGGAAACATCACAGATAAAATAAACTGCATAAGTAAAGTCGGCTCACAACGAGCTCGACACCAGAGTATAAAATAATATATATCGTCCTCACAAATGGTCTCTAAGTCAATACATAAGTGGTAGATGGAGAGTACTAGATACAATAATGTACATAACTGAAAGATAAACAGATACCACACAAAACCCACCTATCAGCAAAAGGGCTAGTACGCCAACTGTAGGAGTATCTGTGTCAAAAGATGCCGCGACTACTCCGAAGGGCAACCTGCAAACACTTTGGCACAACGGGGGTGAGTTGCCAACTCGTGAATAGTAGATAACATATAAAGGTAATCGCAAGTATGCACGTGCTGCGATACTCTAACCTATGCCAACAGATAACATCTATATGATGAATTGGATGCTCAAATCATGCTACAAGTGCGATCTAATAACATCTCCATATGATGAGCAAGATATGTGATAATCAGGTATGGCAATGCAATCTAACCACCCTATAAAGAATGAGCAGGGTATACAATGATCGTGCAAGCATGCGTACTATATCAGGTACAATAGATACAGGATGAGATATCAAATACTAAATACTGAGCATGGGAAATATAACATCTACACGGAATGTCATCATGGAAAATATAATCGGTACCCATCAATGCCCCCAAATCCCAATACTACTCAGACACCGTCATCCTCTTCGGTCCTCAAATCCTGTAATTCTCATAACATCGTGAGTGCCCAACATCGGCACCCAAAATATCAAAAAATACTCGTGTCTAGCATCGACACGCAAATCCTCACACATCGGGTATCCGTCAGTCCGGGTCAGCCCCCTCTCTCATATATCGGGCATCCGTCAGTCCGGGTCAGCCCCCTCTCTCATATATCGGGCATCCGTCAGTCCGGGTCAGCCCTCTCTCTCATATATCGGGCATCCGTTAGTCCGGGTCAGCCCTCTCTCTCTAATATACCGCTCTAGCACCGAGAAAACACATGGTGGACGCAATGAAGTATCATATCAAGAGAAACCGGGTTTTTAAATAATTATCTATTCTCTTTTGAAATATCCACGGTTCCCAAATCCAGAAATAACATAGAAACAACATATCTCAATACGTAAATCTATGCAAGTATGAAGATGTCAATATATGTGTACACTGGTATGGGTTTATAGTGTACATGTGCGCAGGTATGAAGATATCAATATATGTGTACACTAGTATGAGTATATAGTGTACATGTGCGCAGGTATGAAGATATCAATATATGCGTGCACTGGTATGAGTATATAGTGTACATGTGCGCAGGTATGAAGATATCAATATATGTGTGCACCGGCATGAGTATATAGTGTACATGTGCGCAGGTATGAAGATATCAATATATGTGTGCACTGACATGAGTATATAGTGTACATGTGCGCAGGTATGAGGATATCAATATATGTGTCCACTGGCATGAGTATATAGTGTACATGTGCGCAGGTATGAGGATATCAATATACTGATATGCGGCAAATCATGACAACATCAATAAAGCAGAATCAATATGATATATGATTTATAGCAATCCTATAATGTAAGTGTCATGGCAATCACTAACGGTGTGAGTGTAGCATATAAATCGTGCTCGTGCAACTTGAACCGTTAGTGACAGTGCAGTGTCCTATGCTATCATTTCTATATGCAACAATAAGGTATGCTACTACAGTCCATAAGAACCTCTACAACTAACTATCCTAACACACCCTGACGCTTAACGCCATACGGGCGATTTCCCCGTAGATGTTAAATCTACTCACCTGGTCGTGCGCCACTCGTAGCCGACCACCCGCTTTCCTTTCTTAGCTTCGTCCGACGTGCCTATACTGATATGCGGCAAATCATGACAACATCAATAAAGCAGAATCAATATGATATATGATTTATAGTAATCCTATAATGTGAGTGTCATGGCAATCACTAACGGTGTGAGTGTAGCATATAAATCGTGCTCGTGCAACTTGAACCGTTAGTGACGGTGCAGTATCCTATGCTATCATTTCTATATGCAACAATAAGGTATGCTACTACAGTCCATGAGAACCTCTACAACTAACTATCCTAACACGCCCTGACGCTTAACGCCATACGGGCGATTTCCCCGTAGATGTTAAATCTACTCACCTGGTCGTGCGCTACTCGTAGCCGACCACCCGCTTCCCTTTCTTAGCTTCGTCCGATGTGCCCGCCTGCGAACCTGGAATTTACACAAGAATCCGTATATAAGCAATCACCTCGCAAGGCATGATATCTAAATCAAACGATACACACGCGTCGCGAACTAAACGCGCGTGTGCACGATACGCTAAAACGTGTGCACGCGTCTAAAACTAACCCGACACGTCGCGACGCGCTGGATCACAGAACCCACTCGCGTATCGCGCGAACCAAACGTACCAGAAATACGATATAACATCCCAGATTCTACCCAGGTTAACAACTTACAAAATTACACATACCAATGGCCCTAGAAATGTAGCAGACTCCTACCCACACAAACTACACCCAAAATTTCCCTCATCTGGCCGCAAATTGCGGCCAGAATGAATAAACCGGCGGCCTCACATTGGGGTGGGGGTCTCGGGCTCTGGTGGTGTGGTCAGGGTATATCAAGTGTGCTCCAGTTTCCTCAGTTTTGACCTAAAGTGCTCGGGCCTATAGCAGATCACAGAGAGCCAAAATTTCACTTAAAACACTAATTTCTGCACAATTTGAAACCCTATGGTATTTTGATGTAATCTGGGGTATAATTAGGTTTACATGGCCTTAATAACACCTAATTAGGCTAGGTTAACCAACAAAACCATCCCCTAACCAAAAGTCCACATAAATCACCATTACAAGCACAAAATCTCACTTTTTACACAAACCGAAGCTAAATTACACATACGTTAAGCAAATATGAAGTTGGGCTCAGATTCTATACCTTACAAGACCCTAGGTGCAAGGAGAAAAGAGGAGAAGAAGAAGAGGTGAGATGCTGTTGCTACTGCTGCCCGCTATGCTGCTGATGTTGATGCTGTGGCTGCTGCTGATGCTGATGCTGTGGCTGCTGCTGATGCTTCTGCAGCTGCTGCTTCTGATGTTGCTGGGGCTGCTGCTGCTGTGTGAGGGTGTGTATGTGTGTGTGTGAGGGAGAGTTGTGAGAATGAGAATGAGGAGAGAAATGAGAGCACAAGTCAAAGACCCCCCTCTCTCTCCCTCTCTCTTCATTTAATGAGCATGGCTCAACCATGAAGCCCATACTCCTTCTCTCTCATCAAGTCAACACAAGAACCAAACCATTTCTCATATAAAAATTAAAAACAACACTCATGAATAAAACCTAAATACACCTAATAAGAATCAATTAACTTAAAGAAAATGGGTTAATCCATCATGCTTGCTAATCATGGTTTAACCCCACCTCTTAATCCCTAGTTTACATGCACAAGTGTGTGTGTGCCTAGAAAAATTCTAATAAAATATTCATTAAATAGGATAAAATATTTGGGACTCAATTAGGTAAACTTTTTATTAAAAACTATATATATTAAAATATAATTAACCCCTAAACACAACCTAAGGTGTTACACCCTCCGTCATTTCAGATTAGTATTGCTTAGTATTCGCGCTACGTTTGTCGTTGCTATTCGCCGAGACGTAGTGTGCGGTAGCTCTGTTATGCTTTTCTGTCGCATGGATATGCGGATTGGTTAGGACGGTCGTACGACTTTGTTGATTATTCGTCAAGGATCGTGCGGGTGGGTTTAACGCAATCAAGATAATGACGGGTTGAACTTGACTAGGACCTTTTGATTTGTTGATTATTCGTCAAGGTCACTTGGGTCCTAAGGGTAAAAATCACATCGGGAGTTTCTAAAGAAACTGAAACTTGCCAGGCATGCGCATACCTTCTGGAGTGTGATAACGTGAGTGGATTCCGTCACGTTATCATGCGATGATAGTTGGATCCCGATTCCCACTGATGAGTTGGTTTACTCCTCGGGTGATCCCGACTAATTCTTCTTTCAGGTTTGGAGGAGAATTTGAGGTTACAGTAGGAGGGTTCCTGATTAGATAAATTGATAACCATTCTGATCTAGGATAGAGTGCACGCAGAGTGTTTCTTTTCTCTCTCTTTTTGGCAGCGACCATGACCCGACCCTTGACTATGACTCAGTGACCAAGTTGACCGAACCTTCTTAAAACACTGGCTTTTGGATTGTCTGAGTTGCGTACCTCATTGCCACTCCTACTTTTACCCTTTTCTCCAGGACACACGTATTACTACGAACATCCACTTCCATTCGATAAAACCATTGTATGGTTATATACGAACTTGAAGGAACTTGTTCCAGATTCGAGGATGGTTTCCGGTTCTGGAGAAAATGAATAGGACTATTCAGTTGTCTTTTCCTTTTACCTTCTATCAGGTTACGAGTGCTCCTTGGATTAGGACAGTACACCTATTATGCTTATTGGATAGTCTTCTTCCAAACCATAGGCAGGTGCCGAACGGTGGGGAATGAAGAAAACCAATTAGCCTAACGATGGTCTGCAGAAGGTAATAAGTTAAGACAAATAAAGGGATTAGAAAGAGGGCAAAGTAAATTGCGACTGCTATTCACGACCAAACCAAGTATTTCATCGCCACTCCTACTTCACCTTTGTATTTCTCCAGAACACTCCGTATACTACGAAGATCCACAGTTATTTGGATACTCCATCATATTGTTATATACGAACTCGAAGGAACTAGTTCCAGTTCGGGGATGGATTCTGGTTCAGGAGAAATAGGAATAAGGTTTATTCAGTTGTCTTTTATCTTTACCTTCTCTCGGGTTGCGAGTGCTCCTAGGATTAGGACAGTATACCCATTATGCTTATTGGATAGTCTTCTTCCAAACCATAGGCTGGTGCGAACGGTAGGGAAGGAAGAAAACCATTTAGCCTAAGAGGGTGTACAGAAGGTAATGACTAAAGACATATAAAGGGATTTGGAGAGATGGCAAAGAAATATACGGTTACAGTTATGAATCTGATAATAGAAGAGGCATTACTAAGAATACTCGGATACCCCTTCGAAACATTTATATGTTTCAGTTTCATTGTGTATTGTTAAAAGAAAACTGATTTCCCAATTAGTCCTTGCTCCAGGGTATGTATTTACCAGATTTGATTCTTACATCTGTATGGTTTTACAGATGACGAATGGGAGTAAGTTATTGGGAATTGGGTGATCATCCTCATTATATCGGGATTCGTTGTAATTGGTGATATTTAAGGAAATCGCCTGGGTTGTTTGTCGGACGACAGATATTTGGTTTTGAATATCCGTTATAATGCACCAATTTCAAATTGATATATCTGTACGTTTATTTTTATAAAGTGAGATATAACTTTTTAAAATTATGTCTATGACATTTACCTATATCAGTGGATGGTTAGGTAAGGAGCATTAAACAACGGTGTAATTCTTCAGAACCATAGTACAGTTTTCAACCTACGACACACAGGGAATGCGTTATTAGACTCAGGGGACTTATACAAAGTATTGTATGTTGTCCAGCGTCCATGAGGATAGAGGGGTTGGTCCTCGTATTATATTCTGTTTACTTGTGACTTCTCTAGTTTTTAGACAAGTATTTCGTAGAAATGCAAGGTCTAAGTTTTGAGAAGTTATAGGTGTTTCCCCCAATCAGAGCAAAGCTCTGTTTGAATTTCAAAAATTCAAAAATTGAAGCAACGCTTCAGATTCCTTGCGCTGCGCGCAGCGCGCCACGTATCAAAAGCTGACACGCCAGCGCTGCGCCCAAGACAGCGCACCCAATCAGAGTAAGGCTCTATTTAAAATAAAAATAAAGGAAGCAACGCTTCAGATGATCTGCGCTCTGCGCTGCGCGACACGTGTCAGCACAGATGCACTGGCGCAGTTGCTCTGCGCTGCGCGACACGTGTCAGCGCAGTTGCGCTGCGCGACACGTGGCAGCGCAGTTGCGCTGGCGCAGGTGCGCTGCGCTCTGCGCGACACGTGTCAAGCGCAAGTGCGCTTGCGCCAACTGTGCCTGCACTAAAACAGAATTAAAATTCCAGAAAGATCTTTCTAATCTTGTTAAAACAAGAAAATTATCTTCTGTAAAACAGAAGCCCTTGGATCAAAGATCCAACGGTGGGAAAAATCCCTAAATCACTCAGAGAAAGATTTCTTTAACTGATTTAACAAATCAATTGGCCTTATATAAAGACCCCTAGACTCCAAGTCTAAAACACACAGAGAGATAGAGAAACACAGGGAATTCCTCTAAAACTTTGAGAAGGATTCAGAGAAAAAAAAAGGGTAAAACCTTTAGAAAAAAAAAGAATTTCTTCTAAAAAGATCAATGATCTAAGAACAAGATCAAAGATCTTCAATAAAAAAAAGAAAGATTAATAAAAAAGAAGTAATTTACTTCTTTACTAGATCTTTTGATCTATATAAAGGCATTGCCTTTTGGATGAACCACTGGTTCTTGAGATTTGAGGTAGAACCTCTCGGGAAACAAGAAAAAACTTGTTTTCTTTGATCCAAATATTAAACAGTGCCTTGCACTTTTGAAGTTTTCACTGTTGCGCTCTTTGGATTGGCGCAAGCCACCAGGGAGCGCCACGTGTCAATCACAGAATAACTACGCCCTGCGCTTCTAAAAACATAGCACTGCTCTCTTGGTTTGGCGCAAATCACCAGAGCGTGCCACGTGTCAGCAGCGCACTAGCGCAGCGCACTGGAGCAGCGCACTGCGCTAACAGACTTGCTCTCACCAGCGCATGACACGTGTCACCTCCACATGAGTTTGCGCCTTGCGCTCCTCAATTGGCGCAAAGCGCCTGACAAGCCACGTGGGGCACTGTCAGAACAATAAATGCTCTGCATTATTAAAGAAGGGACAGAGCCCAATTAAAAGGCCTAGCAGGCCTAATAAAAATGCAGTGCATTATTAAAAAGGGCAGAGCCCAAACAAAGGCCTAGCAGGCCAAATGCAAATAAAATGTTGAATATTTTCAACTGGACTTAACCCTATTCTGGCTGTAAGTTCTCAAATTAAATTGAACTGAGCACAACTGCTCTCTCAAATCGATTTACACTCGGTTCAAGGGTACATCTCTGAACTCCTCTGATATTTATCGTTGTAATCCTTCAACGTCGTCAGAGAGGTGATGGGTCCCGACAACCACACATTGCTACGGACTGTGGGGTCCCTAGACTCATGGACTAATGCGTCTTTAAACCAATATTCGTCCCCAAAACGGGAATGTCGGACTAATGCGTCCTTAAACCAATATTCGTCCCCAAAATGGGAATAGTGGACCACCATGTCCCTAAACTGGCAATGGACCACTATGTCCCTAAACTGGAACAATAGAGCCCAAATGCGCTTTTGTCGGATCTAAATGATCTTGTTAAGTCGATCTTAGTCTCAAATTAGGCTAACGTATCCTTAACAAACGTTTAAGTTGATCTTAGCCTCAAATATGCCTAACGCATCCTTAAACTAAAACTTTCAAAACAGACTTTAGTTCCAAATTGGACTATAGATTTCCCAACCAACTTTGGTTCAAGGGTACATCTCTGAACTCCTTTGATATCTGTCGTTGTAATCCTTCAACGTCGTCAGAGAGGTGATGGGTCCCGACGGCCATACATTCAATGGACCACCATGTCCCTAAACCGGAACAATAGAGCCCAAACGCTCTTTTGTCGGACCCAAACGATCCCGTTAAGTCGATCTTAGTTTCAAATTGGACTAACGTATCCTTAACAAACGTTTAAGTTGATCTTAGCCTCAAATATGGCTAACGTATCCTTAAACCAAAATCCCAAACCCAAATCTAAGAAAATACGGATTTGGACTAATCCACGTCCTATGGGCGACGACATAAATTAGTCTCCGTATATAATCTACGGGCAACCACAAACAAAACAAACACCCACGACACGAAGTGAAATTTTGGAGAAGGAGAAAGTTGTTACCGCAATGCGGTAGCGTAATTAACTGCAGGGGCTTGCGCCTGCAGGGAAGAGCGTCCCCACAATCAAAAACCCCTCAGACGAGGAGGAATCTGACGAAGTCTGCTACATCGGCCGCATCCGTCTAAACCTCCGATACACGGTACCATAAATCAACTTGTCATCTTCGAAGAAGTGGACGGATAAAACCAAATAGCATATGCCCCGAATCTCAGGCAAGACGTCTCTCTGTCGTCGCGCCGCCATTCGGAGGGAAACAGATTCTGGCACGCCCGGTGGGACCTTTTCCTCTTTCCACTCCACACTTCGTGCGTCGTGTTCGCGAACGAATCGCGGTTTTCTGTGGTTGCCTATGGATTTGAGGTACTTAGATTTGGTGTCTTGCTCCGTGCAGAAAACAGAAGATCAATGGTTTCAAACTGCACTACCTGCAACTGCAACTCTCGCTCCGTCCCTGCTGGAGGAGTGACTTACGGGCCCCTAGCGGCCTCCCTTTTCAAGATGCCAGTGGAGCAGGTAACTCAAGCCCCCACTGGACTATTCTTTGGGACCATGCTCCCACCGATGAGCTTCAATGTCCCGATGACGTCGCAAGAAGCTCCCAAGAAGTCGGTCTTTGATCGGCTTACAACTACCGCGGCCTCTCTCAACGGGTCGCCCAAGTCCAGCGCCTCCGTTTTCAGCAAACTGGGTCAAAGCTTAAGTGGACCCATGAAGAAGCCCGCAATACCAGAAGGCGTTATCTCGAAGCGGATAGCTATTCCTATTCCTGAAGTCACCAAGGCGGCTTCTCCGGCTGCAGGTAGTGCAGTCTTCACAAGACTGTCCGGGTTAGCTCCCTCTCCGCGTGGAGTAACCAAGGCCGTCTCCCCTGCACGAAAATCGGCCTTCTTAAGATTGGCCGTTCCCTCTCAGTGAGCATCTGTTTTTGATCGACTGACGCCAACAACAGACTCTCATCAGGACAGGGGGCATGAAAAAGCTGATCCAACAGTAGAGGTAATCCCAACAACCCGTCACGCCCGACGTCGCCACTGGCGCCGGATAAGGAAGACTGGGGGCAACTCCCTCTCTGGGCTAACTCCACCAGCTCCAACGGTGGAAATTAATGCTGCTGTTCCAACCGGGAACAGCTTTGAGCTGCTGAACAGAGTACGCAGAAATTCGCCAACTGCGGTGCTCAAAAGATCTCCTCCACCGGTAGAGACCGTCGCGGAAGCAAAACCAGGAAAGCCGGAGCAGTCTCCTCAACGGCCGTCTTCCAGAGTCTACAAGACTTGGCGACGAGTCCAAGAATCGGTGATTGATCCGAATTTCTCTCACCAGTATAAGAAGTCGAAGGTCCGACAGGAGGAAGACCGCCCTGTTAAGCAATGGAAGACGACGGCCACCTGGGTGCCCAAAGCAACTGTCACGCCCCGCTTCCCAGTGTACGGCGAAGGGGACGCGACTAGGCCTGCTACGTATATACTCAGAAGTACATACGCTAAGTGTATCTAAGCAATATAAAAGTAAATCACAAGAGACAAGAGATATAGAAATAACAGCAACTTTATTAATAACATTCTTTTGTACAATGCATGAAAAGTAAATACAACTGGAATGAAAAGCGATGCCTAAACAATGGCATAATAGGAAATGAAAATACTGAATAGAACAAGGTACAATGTCTAGAGCTTGGGGTCTTCGTGAAACCGCTCCAAGTCTTCACCGGTGGGCTCGGTCTCTGACGGGTCCAAAGCACCTGACGACATTCAAAGAAGAAAGAAATATAATGTCGTCAGTGAACAGGTCGCTCGGTAAGTCCCAAAGATAAGGGAGAAATAGACAAAGAGTAGGAGAAAGAGAGTAGCTTTTAATATTGTATTGTATTGTTGCAATGTTGTAATGTTGTATTAACGCTGTTGTTTGTAGCTTGGTACAGAAGAATGCCAGTGTATACGAGAGGGGTCTCTATATGCTAGAGACCATGGCAAACGGAATATAGAGTATAAGGCTCCGTTATACAACCCGGAACAACGGCAATTGGATTCATGTTAGGTGTCTTAATCTGACCACCTCGTGCCACCTTTAACACCTTCCGTACCCATCTACCCCTTAAACCCCGTAGTGTTTTGATATTATTGCTGTATTATATTGTGTATGTTGGATGACTGACCAAAACCATGATATCAGTAAACAGATTGTAACTGCATAATTAGGTAAATGGAATAACGAAATAATGGATGTATATCCATGGTTTGATTCAGTCAAGTTGTATAGATTGTTAACTGGATTCTAGGATTCATGTGTTAATATGGAGTTGGAATATTAGAGAATATAGATTGACTTGAATCATATTCAAGTCAGAAATAATCAGACTCAAACCCGAGTCAGACTAAAATAAATATAATTTGAAGTTCTATAATTGTTAGGGTCTTTATTGTAAATTATAAAACTTGAGGGGTTTTATGTAAAAAGTACATTTGTATAGTTTTCAAGATACACCTCAAGTATTTATTATTCGTCTTTATGGTTATAATGAGTGTGGTTTTATTTTGTCTTATCTCTAGTGAATATATCCTAATAAAGGTATTAATTTATAATATTGATTTATTTGAAATTCATGGTATTTTAATGTAACTTTTACTCTTGTAATTTTTAGAAAAAAGTGGAAACTTTATCTTATAATAAAGTAGGTGTTTAAATGATAAATATATATATGTTTATACAAGAATAATTTTTAATAAATATTTTATTTTCCAAAAATCTCATTTTTCTTAAATGTCGTATTTTAAACCTTTCGAGACCGAATGCTCCTTGCGGAGGTCTGAATCTCGCACTACTAAGCCCGAGGGTGCACGATAAACCGTACAATCCCTAACGGGTTCCCCAAATGTGGGTTGTAGTGGCGCTTTGCAAAGATTTTATAAATACTAATCATTTAGAAAACGGTTTTATAAATATAAGGTATTTATTTGTAAAAGGGTGTAAATTTCCGTATTTTAGATTGTAGGGTTTCCTAAGCCAACTAGCCTATTTCTAAATGGTCTAAACGACACGTCATTAGAAGCCTCAAATCGCCTCTTCACCGCCAATTGTGGCCAGGTAAGTACAAGTGAGGAAGGAGGGATCCGCTCACGAATCGTGAGACGGGCCTTTTAAAGTTACCTAAGCTCACTTGCCTAGCCTAGACACCACAAAGTCAGGTTTAGATAAACGATCGATGTCCATGACATATCGTATTTTCCTATTAAAATATTTTGTTTTAAAATTGTATACAACTTAGAACTTTCAGAAAAGGTTTATAAAGAAAATGGTATTTTAATGTAAAGTCTTGTATTATCGTATTCTAAGTTTTGATGATATCAATTAGGGTTGTATTTACGTGTGTGTGTAGGTAGGTCATTACCTCATATCCAAATTGATTTTTAAGTGATTAGTGGTCAACATGAATATGTTTAAGCATTATGGAATTAGTGACAAGTGAGTTTTGATAGAAAAACCGAATCGGAAATCGGTTTGTTCCGATTTCCGTCGGGTTTTAAAAAGTCGTATTTTATGAAAGAATAGAAAGGTAGAAAAGAGGGACTTACGGGTTTGGACAACGCTAGAGAGTGCTAGGGATGTAGTGGGTTGGTCGGTGCGTCGAAAATGTCGTGAAGAGTCCCAGTACGATCGCCGGGATTCGCCGTCGATTTCGGCAGCGCTTCGCCTTTCACTCGTTTTCTAATGTACCGAGTTCTCTTGAAATTTTTAGAGAGTGGACTTAGGAATGTAGGGTGAGAGGGTAGAGGGTATGGGGGTTTATATAGGGTTAGGCTAGGGTTAGGGTTTTAATTAAAAAAATATAAAAATATATAAAAACATTAAAGAAAATCATTAAATTTTGGAATAAAAGTGATTTATTGAGAATCTGTAACCGATCAAAAATTTTAAAGTATGCAGGGGGAAAGACCAGGTCAACACGGAGAAATTCCGTGTTGACGACTCGGCCGTCCGGCGGCGCCGGCCGAGTCGGAGTACCGTCGGGTGGGGAATCTCATGGGGGAAATTTTGGTATATTTAACCTTTTGGGTTTAGTATAAATTTTGTGAGTTATGGCGGTTTGACTGTTGACTTTCCAAAAAAGTTTAAAACAAAATAATATAAAAATAATGTGGGGCATGAGATTTGAACTCTGATGGCTTGGTTCAGCAATGCAAGGTATTACCAATGAGCTACAAGCTCCTTCTTGTAATTATTGTGGGAAAATAACTACTTAAAGTGGTAACAGCAACATTAAATGCCCCAAGTACACTTTAATTTTAAAACAATTTTATGTACACTAAAAATGGAGTTATTTAAAAACAAAATAATTACTTATATATATATATATATTGTGTTCAGGTTAAAATACTTCTTTATAGATTTAAAAAAATTTGTACAGAAAAGTGTATATGAAAATTAGGGTTGTTATAGCAACGGCCCCCTCAACTTCGACGGCCCACAAGAGAAGAAGGCCGGAGAAAATCCCCACGCCTACGGCAAATGCCAAGGGCAGTGAGCCTATACGCCCTAAGTCCGGGGGCATTGTGGTACACACCATTTACATGGCGTCCGGGAAAGAGGACAACCATATATCCACAGGTCATAGACCGCTTACGCGATCGGTGACTAAAGCTCAGGAGCAACAGCAGAAGCTCCAAGAAATGATGACCGCGATGGCCACACTCACAGGGCCAAAAGAAAGCCCAGAAGCATCCTCGGATCAGCGCCATGAGCAAGAAACCGACGCCGAATTCCTCCGCAGGATATTGGAAAAGAAGGACAAAGAGGCTGCAGAACAAGCAGCCAATATAAAACAAATGACCTTTCTGTTCCAGGACATGGTGGGTATGATGATCCAGCAAGATCCTCCCGCTGAAGATCCTCCGATCGTCCTTGAAGATGACAGAGGAGAAACGTCGAATCCTCCACCGGCTCTGTCAACAGCCAAGGAGGAGACAATTTCCAAAGCTGCCCTGGATGAATATATAGCCCAGCAGATATGAGTTCATCAGGCAACTGAGGCAGCCGGTCAAGTCGTTAAAACAGGACGATCATATCCGAGCTGGTATGATCAGATCAAGTACCCGCCGGGCTATACGATCCCAAAGTTCCATGTCTACAAGGGGACAGGCAATCCCCATCAACATGTTGCCCAGTTCAGAACTCTTTGTGGCAACACCGGCGGCGATGATAAACTCCTGCTTCGCCAATTCGTCGACAGCTTAGCGGAAACGGCCTTCGAATGGTATTCGGAGCTACCTAACGACTCTGTTAAAACTTTCGCTGAAATGGAGTTGTTGTTTACCCAGCGTTTCGCAAGCGCCAGCGAGCGGACTCCAATAATAGCTTTGATCAATGCAAGAGTAAGGCCGGGCGAAACCTGGGTTCAATATGCAATCCGATGGCGGGACTTGTGGTCGAAGTGCGAACAACGCATCGAAGAGGCACCAGCGGTGGGCATGTTCATGGGCACCCTAGACCCTCATGCAACTGTTTCACAGTTCATGATGTTCTTTAAACCGACCACGTTTCAGGCTTTAATTGATAAGCTAGCCCAGATGGATCAAATGGGCCACAGACCGTCTTCTCCGAAGCCGGAACCCCGAAACGACAAGGGTAAAGGGAAAGTGACCTTCGTTGCGAACACCCAACGGCAACCCAGAGCCCCAAAGCTAGCGGATCAACTGGAAGAGAGACGGCGGTATTATGAGAAAATGAAGCGCCCCTACTCATTCC
Organism: Agapanthus africanus; assembly: GCA_030015575.1. Classification (NCBI taxonomy): domain Eukaryota; kingdom Viridiplantae; phylum Streptophyta; class Magnoliopsida; order Asparagales; family Amaryllidaceae; genus Agapanthus; species Agapanthus africanus. Next base: position 23,016,000 of record CM057346.1, read on the forward strand.
CGCGGAATAAAACGAAGAGGCTGTTCGAGCTAGCGATGCGCAATAGGCTTATCTATCTCCCGAATCCAAGGAGATCACCGCAACCCAGCGAGGTGAATAATCCCAATTATTGCCCTTACCACCAAACGGTAAGTCACCCGATCGAGGATTGCTTCATCTTTAAGGGATGGATTGAAGACCAATACCTACAAGGCAAGTTTGCGTTGTCCGAGAAGTGGAAAATAAACCCGCCACGGCCGCACGCTCCAAAGAAGACGGACACGCCGGGGGCAACTTGTTCTTTTGTTAAAAAAGCTCCATAGGAGGTTGTGCTTTCCGCCAAAACCAAAAAGATGCTGAATGATCTCCAAACATGCCCGGCGATCAGATGGAAGAACCCGTTGGAGCCTGAGATCATCAAGGGGATGCTGAAGCCGCGCCCAAATCTAAAGATTGGTGATAGCCAAAATACTCACACCCAGTCGTCGAAATCTTCAAAGAAGAAGAAGAAGAGATCCAAAAAGCCCGTGAAGCCTGGTGACAAGCGCACGAGCCTGCAAAAACAGATCGACGCGCTGAAAGAGTATAACCAGAAAGGCGGACTCCCATCACGTTCTAAGAGTTCCTCGGCCACGTCCTTGAAGACGGAGATGATGGAGAAGACTCATCAGATGGATCTGAGGACTACGTAGCAAGTTGTCATGTGATCTCTCACTCATTGATAGATGATAAAGAGGCTCCTTGCACCGAGAAACCGGGGGCGGGTCCTGAATCAGAACTTCTGTGGCCGTCAGACGAGATGATCGATGCCTTCCTGAATAAGATTCGTCTGAAAAGTAAAGCCAATCAGGAGCGTGAGATGGCCATATTGGAAGGAGCCAAACGCCGGCGACTAGACAAAAGAGTCGAGACACTTCCGTCAAATCAAAAGACATCCGCTGCGGATAAAAACAAATTCAAGATGAGGAAAAGGTTTGCTAAAGCCATATCAATGGGAATGAAGCTACCACCCTCTGAAGAAAACACTCTCGGTGGAGTAGAGATGCATCATAATTACTTCTTATATCATCAGAAGATCGCACATCCCACTGAAGACTGCGACTCCTTTAAGTGTTGGTGGCAAGAGTATGTCGCTCACAGGCAACACTTCAACAGGACAAAGCGTGAAGCTCGTAGACAGCGAAAAAATACGACAGATGAGCATAAAAGAGTTGCCGGCAATTGTCATAGGGATGATCTCGGGGGATCATGAGTTCTCACCTTCGGGAACGATTCCGACGAAAAAGTAGCCCTCGGCCCTCTCTTCAAGGAATCCATCTCTGAAGAATTGAGGAATTGCGAGAACATTCAGCCGTGCAATTGCACGATACCTGGAGAGAATCTCGAACCCACAAACAAGGGATCGAGCAAAAAGGATAAAGGAAAGGGAAAAACGGCCTTCGTCGCCAGCGCTCAACAACAATCGAGTGACCCTAGACCGGTTGTTCGCCAAAGCAACAAGCGGCAACCTCTCTATGAGAGGTTGAAACGTCCTTACTCATTTCCCCGGGATGAAACAAGGAGGCTGTTCGAACTATCAGTGCACAACAGGCTTATCACTTTACCGGAGCTGAAACACCAGCTACAACTGAATGATGTCAACAATCCTAATTACTGCCCTTACCACCAAGTATTGGGCCATCCGATCGAAAACTGCTACGTCTTCAAAAACTGGGTTGAAGACCAATACCAACAGGGCAAGTTCGCGTTGTCCGAAAACTGGAAGGTGAGCCCGCCACAACCACATGCTCCGAGAAAGATGGATATGCCAGGGGCATCATGCTCATTCGTAGGGAAAGCCTCATAGACCGAAAAGTCGGTAAACTAGAGATTCGCCTCAAATACGGTGACGGCGGACCGCAATGTCCTAAAACTTGCAATTGACCGAAACGTCGTTAAACTACTACCAACTCGCGGCATCCCCAGGCTGACGTGGTGTTAAAAAAAAAAAAAAAAAACCGGTATGTCGATAAGCAAAGTGGGCACGGATGAAAACCTGAAAGGGCTCCGTGAGTAAAAACAGCAGGGCTACCGGCGAGTGTTCGTGAAAACCCGAAAGGGCGCGACCTCGTTAAAAAAAAGAGAAAAAAAGAAGAATAAAAAAAATATATAAAAGAAAAGGGAGAAGACGGTATGTCCATAAGCAAAATGGGCACGGATGAAAAGCCGAAAGGGCTTCGTGAGTAAAAACAGCAGGGCTACCGGCGAGTGTTTGTGAAAACCCGAAAGGACGTAACCTCGTTAAAAACACTTACAGGGTCCTCACGACCTTGTGAGGAGAAACCACCCGCATGAGATCCGTACGACTCACAGGGAAGCAACATACTTAGGGATCCTCACGATTCCTAAGGAGAAATTACACTTGCGAGATCCTCACGACTCGTAAGGAGAACTCCCTTATGGGACCCTCACGGCTCATAAGATTTGAAAGTTTTAAGTTACAGAGACCTGAACATGTTCTTAAGCAACCCCCACAACCTTCGATATGGCCCTACAAGCGTCTCGATACTGACCCTTGTATACAATCCACGGACGCGAATAAACATTTCCCTAACAAAGTCCCACCCGTGACTAGGGATATGTCCATATGGTGAACAACCCTTGTAAGTCCTCTCGACTTATAAGGAGATAACCCTTTTATAAGATCCTTACGAATTACAGGGGAATATGCACTTAGGAATCCTCACGATTCCTAAGGAGAAAACACACCTACGAGATCCTTACGACTTGTAGGGAGAAATACCTTTGTGAGACCCTTACGGCTCATGAAGTCAAAAGCCTTAGTCGACAGGATCCTAACCCTGTTTACTAAGCCACCTTTGTTCAACATCAACAGAGGCAAATGATGATTCGCTCCTGGCAATATCCTAGTTGTAGCGATGCTAATGCCTAAAGCGGTATCAAATTCCAAGTTCTTTCATGGTAAATGATGATTCGCTCCTGGCAATATTCCAGTTGTAGCGGTGCTGATGCCGAAATCGGTGTCTAATCCCAAGCTTGCGGCGAAAAGACAGCATGCCACACATGCATACGAAATAGCCGAAATGATGGGGCAACTTGCAACAAAATCAGCAAGTAAAAATGTATGCATGCAAAATAGCCGAAATGATTGGGCAACTCGCAATAAAAAGCAGCGAGTGAAAATAAAATAAATAGCCGAAATGATTGGGCAACTCGCAATAAAAAGCAGCGAGTAAAAAGAAAAATAGCCGAAATGATTGGGCACCGCGAAAAATAGCCGAAATGATTGGGCAATCGCGACCTTCACGATAAAAAAACCTGAAATGATAGAGCATCGCGGAAATAAAATGAAAAAAATATATAATGAAATTTATGCCCTACAGGTGATATCACAGCAATCCCTGTATACAATCCAGGGGAACAAAGAAGGAAACACATCTTCCCTCCCCATGCTCCATCAGAAAACGGAGCCAAGTCTTGACGGTAACTCATATAAAACCTGAAAGACGATCGGAGATCATCTCGCACCAGCACGGAGTGGTCACCACCTCGACGTCCATCTCAATACAACAGACGAGATGTCACGACAGCGTTCTTCCTCCAACATGATTCGGACGTGACAAAGCAAACGAAGCGAACGCCAAATTCCCAGTTTCAGGGTCTTAACGGCAAGTCATATAAAGCCTGAAAGACAATCGGAGATCATCTTGCACCAGTGCGGAGTGGTCACCACCTCGACATTCGTCTCGATACAGCAGATGAGATGTCACCCCAGCGTTCTTCCTCCAACAGGATTCGGACGTGACAAAGCAAACGAAGCGAAGGCCAAATTCCTAGCTTCAGGGTCTTAACGGCAAGTCATATAAAGCCTGAAAGACAATCGGAGATCATCTTGCATCAGTGCGGAGTGGTCACCTCCTCGACAATCGTCTCGATACAGCGGATGAGATGTCACCCCAACGTTCTTCCTCCAACAGGATTTCGACGCGACAATCAAACAGTGGAGCCATGGCAAAGTCCCTAGTTCCAAACCTCGACGGTTCGCCAACAATCTAGAGACAACCGCGACATTCGTCTCGATATAGAGGACACGATACCAGCAAACGAAGCAAAGGCCAAATTCTTAGCTTCAGGGTCTTAACGGCAAGTCATATAAAGCGTGAAAGACTATCGGAGATTATCCCACACCAGCGCAGAGTGGTTATGACTCATCAGGGCTCTCCAAAATGAGCCTAATCTCAAGTAAAAAGTGACATGGAATATCCCTACGCTTGCTCTTTCGACGGTAATATTATCTGGAAGATTACTTGAAGACGTCTTGTCCAGCCCCGAAGGGATCAGAGACACGACAATCGCAAGGCTACTCGAACAGCAAGATTGCCTATCGAGGAATATATCAGCCAACGTGATGGTACGACGGCCAAAATCCTAAGTACCACAGACCCTAACGGACCTCTGCCGTAAAGAGCAGAGGTTAACTGTGACGTTAGGATATGTCTTTGCGAGAACTTCTCGATTCATCTCGGCTCGTGAGATAAAGCCTTAGGCAGTAGGGATTAAAAAACCTGTTTCCTAAGCACTGGGACTCTGCAAGTCGGCCCAAAACGGTCTCTTGCATACTATCCACGGGTCACACTCTCCAAAGTCGAATCTCGACAAGGAGGGAAACAACCGTTTACGGGTCCTCTCGACTCGTAAGAGGGAAAATTCTCTTATAAGATCCTTACGACTTATAAGAGAAAATGCACTTAGGAATTCTCACGATTCCTAAGGAGAAAATACACCTACGAGATCCTCTCGATCCGTAGGGAGAAAAGTCTTTGTGAGACCCTCACGGCTCATAAAGTTGAAAAGTCTTAGGCAGCAGATCTGAACCTGCGGCCTAAGCCATCACTACCTCTTGAAGAAGCCAAGACAAGATACTCACTCTATCATCTGTCAACCATGTTTACTAAGGTAACATGCTGATAATAAAAGAAGGGAGAAAGCACAGAGATGACACAAGACATTGCAAAAGAAAGTGTGTATAGCTTTATTCATGAATTCAATTAAGTACAAGGCGAATCATATAAAAGAATAAAGAATGGATACATACTATTCAAAAGTTACAAGTGTATAAAAAAATACAAGGTTGTCATTGAGAAGGGAGCGTTTTTAACAAATTCGCAAGCTGTTCTCGCCCTTCCTTCAACGCCCTTCCTTCAACGCCTTCTCCTGATCGGCTACCACGGCCAACTCGGCTTCCACCTGGGCCCGCTGCTGCAGGAAGGATGAGAGTTGCTCCTCAACTGCCTGCTGAGCTGCTTCGCGGTTCTGTGCATCCCGCTTGGCAACGTCAAGCTGCTGCCTCAGTGTTAACCCGTTAGAGATGTATCGCAGAAGGCCTTCAAAGATAACCTTCAACTGGGCAGCATTTGCATCCACCTGAGCATGCAGTCGAGCAGATTGCTCGAAGTTTCTTTGCATTCCCTCTGCCTTGAAGCCGCTTCTTGTTCAAGATGCTGGAAGTAGGAAGCGCTTTCCTCGATCCATGCCGCCCGTTGAATGCTCGTGGCCAAAATCTCGGGGGCAGGATGCATAAGTTCCAGCCGATGCATGCAGGCCTCGATCTCCCTGCAGTGACTAACCCAGGACTCGACGACGCTTTCATTATGAAAATTCACAAGCGTCGCCAGCATCGGATTAACCTCCGCAGCGAAATCTGCGGCAGATGGGGGAGCATCTGCGTCAAGCTCTTCGACGTATCCGCTCAGCATGCCCAAACGCAGCACCCTTTGAGGATGGACGTCTCAAGAAGGGGCCTGCCGGCATTATGATGCGGGACTCAAAAGGAACCGGAGCCGGGGTGATAGCTGAAAAACAAAACACAATCAGATGACGGTTCAAGAAGTATAAGTAAGTCATCAATGAGAGAGTTTACTATACCAGCTGCAGCAGGCGGCAAAGCCGGGAGGACCGGTGGCGCGACTGATCTTACATCTCCTCCTTCGAGCTATAGCACTGCAATCAGAGCGAGGAGGAATCAGAAATAATTTCATTATTGCAAAAAGAAAGAGCTATAATTGAATACTCACCAGCACCACCGGATGAAGCGAGCTCCGACGGGAAGGAGAAGTGTGGATGCAGCACCTGGTAAAGGTGATCAAAAAGCACTCCTGCAAAAACGCAATGGTACAACGTCAGTACATAAATTATGCAGCAAAGATGAAATTGATAAGGCACAAATCTATACCTTCCAACATCTGCGACGGTGCGAGAGAAGGTAGAGAGGTGTCCACCGTCAAGGCAGTAGCTGACGGCGCTCCCTCGAGCAATGGGGCATCAACACTGGCCACGCCTGTGTTAGAAACAAGATGAGCACTGTCAGAAAAGTTACAGAATAAAGAAAAGGACGGTAACACAAAATTTACCTGATGAGTCACCAGCCGAAACGGCGGCGTCTCCCTCCTCCATGGACACGGGTCCACCTCCCGTTGCCTCATCGCCAGACTCTACAGGAGCCGTCGTCATGCTTGCAAGGCCAGGAGACGGCGGAGGACCGTAGACGGGGAGAGCAATGATCGGAGCATTGCCAGACTCTTGAGAAAGAGCGGCCGGCTTGTCCTCGGGAATCATGCCCGTCTCACCCGCTACCCCCTCAGGCTCAGCGGTCACGGCCGTCTAGTCCACCGCTGCCACGGGTTCATCGGTCGCAGCCGCCCCATCCGCTACTGCCCCAGGCTCGGTTATAGCAGCCGTCTCATTTGCCGCTACCTCGGGCTCGGCATCGACAACCTTCTCGGGCATAGTTTCGTCAGCCCCTAGCTCGGGTCCAGCAACCCCGGCTACGTCGCCCACCGTTGCTTCGGGATCAACTGCCACCTTCTCCACCGTCCCTTCATGCTCGACGGTTTCCGTCGCTCCTTCAATTGGACTTGGCCCTGCAGGACAAGATATATAAGAACCGATAGGTTTACAATTCTTACAATAAAAGTCTCGAAAAACTCATTACCTGAGATGGATTGATCGTTGGCCTCCCGAGCTGCACACACCGCCCACCTATGAGCAGTGGACAAGGCGACCAGAGACTCTTCCGAAGGAGTAGCAGCAGGAGGAACGGCACTTGAGCTCGCCCCCACGGCTAAAGCGGCTCTGCGTTCCTTCACTTCACGCCTCAAACGCTTCCTCTCCTCCCGGGCCGTTATGACGGACCTCTTGGAAGCCTCCTTCAACGAGGCATCATCGTCCGCATTCAGAGTTGCCTCCAGAGCCTTCAAGGCATCCCTCATCGGCTTTTCGAGTCGGGTCTCTCGCGGCAGCCCCGAAGAGGCCGGGACTTCAGTAGCTGGCCCAGGGAGAGTCCTCGCATCGGCTTGCGCAGAAGGTCCCGCGGCCCCTGCAAAAAGACAAAGAAAAGATTAGATTGGCCATAAAAAAAAGGAGAATAAAGACTCAGTGAGCAGAGACATACCAACACCCGATAGAGTGCGTTTCATCTCTTCCTCCTGGAAGGTTTGCAGGGAAGCAGCGATGGCTTCTTCGGTAGAAACACCTGTTTAAAAAAGGAAAAACGTTAGTCAAAAATAATGACAAAAGTACAAAGAAATGACAGAAAACGCAACTAGTGATTATCCGATTGCGCAAGTTTGGCCAACCACGCTTCGAGCCTTGCCGATCGCTCAGAAGCCGTGATAGCGGCCGCCATATCGGTGTCTGCCGGATCTACGAAGAAACCCTCGTTGCTCCCATATTCGCTTAAGCCTTTAGTGAGAGGGGCCTGAGGCTCTACCCCGAGCACGGCATCAAGAGAAAGAACAGACTTCTTCTTCCTCTTCTACGCGCGGACCCCAGTCGAACCCAGAATCGACTTGCGTTTTGCGGGCACCTTAGGACGGCGGGCCCCAATGTCCGAGCCCACGCCAGACTCAGGCGAAACTACATTCACCGTCTCCACTGGAGCACGGGGCGCTGGGGGCACGTCCGCGGTAGCACGGGGCAATCCGCGCGGCGGGCTCAGCACGCGCGGTGGCTCAGCTCCAGCATCTCTTAACGGAGCGACGACGGGGTTCCTTGGCTTCAAGGGAGCTTTGCGGTCGCTGCCAAGGGGCGCACCCTTGCGGTCAACCAACATGCGCTTCTCTTCACGGATGACTGCACCCATGGCGTGCCCATACCAAGCCACGTACACGTTGAGTATCCGTGGGACGCAACTCGACTCACTGATAAAGAAGTAGGAGCCCGTGTTCAGCTGCATAAAGTGGTGTAACACGTTCCGTATCCCCTCCCTGGTGGCCGCGGGCTCTTCCAAAAATGCCTCCAGCGGGACCCCCTGGTTATAGCCTAGTTGCTGGGAGAACCGATTGGGGCTGTACCTCATGAAGAGCGCCTTATCATCCTGCCTGAACATCAGAAAGCCCGGCCGAATGGAGTACAAGTGCAGGATCTCCTGGGATTTCAATACGGAGGCCCCGTCTTTGAAAATATCGCGCAGCGCCAACACTGTCTTGGAGGTATCCGGGCCAACGGTCATCACCTTGTCTTGGAAAGACATTCTCGCTCCGACCATGTGCGGACGGAGAAGCAACCCCCTAGCCTCCCGCGGAGATGGATTCACAACAGAAGCGCCGACTAACTGCATGACTCTCGGGAGTTTGCACTTCTCGTAAAAGGAGGGGCTCTTATGAATCCCGAATACTCCGAGCACATGCAGTTCCATCCATGAAGTAAAATAGTGCATCGGGAAATTGGCGGGTTGCACCCCGGGTTCATTCGCGTCCGCTGCCACGCTTAATCCATGATACAGGTGAGCCAGCCCGGCGGTTCCGATTGACAATTGTATACCAGCCACCATCCGGTGCGCTGGGTAGAAGACAGACGGCCTAATGTAGCGTGGGTGCATGGGAAGCGCGAAACAGGACAGCCATAATCCTAGAAACCCGAGGAAGAAGGTCTCTTCGTCGATGCCCGGGGCGGCAATTTCCGATAAGGGCATGATGGCAGCGTCAGGAAGGTAAAAACCCTGTTGGTCATCCTCCAATGCTGGTAGGCGATCTACGCCAAAGCTGAAGGGGTCGTCGAGCTTGGTGAACTTTTCATTCCGCTGTGATAAAATCTCTGGTCGAAGAAAGCGGGCAATAAAATCTGCAATACTAACTCCCCGGATTCCTGATTCCAAGTAGAGACCCTCATATATATTCAACACCTTCACCAGACTCGGAAACTGGTGCTGAATAACATTCTCGGGTGTTAGGCCCATCACCAATGGCTTGGTGGCGAAGACATACTCGTCAGGAGGAAGCAGCTCCTCATAATGCTCCCCCCTCACCGGCAGACCGGATATCTCAACAAATTCTTCCAAGGGGATGGAGACTTCCCTGTCCGTCAAGAGAAAAGTATGAGTGGGGATGTTCCATTAGTCCACGAACGCCTTAACCCACCACGTTGGAGGAGCAGGGTACTCAAAAAGCGAGGCGTAGACGGCACGGTACAAACCGATCTTCATCAGATGCGTCTTCTTCGCTGACAAGATATACCTCGCCCACTGCAAATATCCGGACGATTGTCGAGGGGTCAATCCGAGGTTATAAGCCTGTCCCCAAGGGCGCGCCTCACCCTGGCATATGCGTCGCCCCAGAATATCCACGGCCGGCTGCTGCTGCACGGGAATAGCAGCAATCGAAGGCTGGAGAAGATCCTCCGAGTTCCAATTCGCAACCTCCACAGCATAGTTCACCGGGGGTGCATCCGCGTACGGGATCGACGAGATTGGCTCTGAAGGCGTCGCACAGGAGAAGCTTCGGCGACCCTTAATGATTTCATTATACCATCTGCCCCACAGATGAAGGTTCTTATGCTCCGGGTCGTGATCATTAATCAGGGCGAGAACCTCCCGGTCCACTGGCGCCTCAGGGAAACCTCCCTCTGAGCGGTAGAACAGGAATGACAGATCAGCAAACATGTTTCCTGCGAAGGGATAGAAATCAGCCGTCAGTGTTGTAATTCCAACGCTTGGCATTTTAAAATTTATACCATACTGCAATGCAGTACGTAAGGGAGACTAAAGGGGGACCCACAAAATCTAGATGACAATGTGTCAGTTAATAAGACAGCCCCATCATTGAATGAGACTGTCAATTAATGAGAAGATCCCCAAAAGAATACTCTCATTAAATAAAAAATCCCTAGAGACAAGGAGAAAATCTCCCCTTTCAGAGCAAAGCTCTGTCACAGAGTGACACTTGTCAAACTCTAGTCTCAAGGAAATAAAATTCCTTAAAGAGCCTGGCTCTGTAATAAAGATGGAAAAATCCATCAAAAGAAAATTAATTCCTAAAAAATTAAAATTAAAGATTTGGGATCTTAAAGATCCATGAAAACTCTTAAGAGTTCTTCATTTTTTGATCAAAAGATCTATGTTTCGCCAAAGAGCAAATCTCTGTTCATGGGTTAAGAAACCCTGAGACAGATTCTTGAGAGCAAAGCTCTGTTTGTGAAGCCCCAAAGGGGTTTTCTTTAGATCAAAAGATCTATGAGAGCAAGGCTCTATTAATTAAAATTAATTTAATTTAAGATTGATTTTTACCTAAAGTTTTTCTAAAAAGTTCTAACTTTGGAAATAAGAGCAAGGCTCTAAAGTTCATGAAAGCAAGAGCAAGACTCTGAAAATCAAAATCTTGAACATGATAATCATCTTTTGAGGACCAAGGGTCCTATTTATAAGCGCATGTGCGCCCCTTCAACTCCTGAGTTGATCCAACGGCTAGGATCTTGCCACCGCTGCACTCACGTGTGCGCTACGTGAGCGCAACGGTGGGGGGCATTTGTTTCCCCCAATCAGAGCAAACCTCTGTTTGAATATCAAAAATTCAAAAATTGAAGCAACGCTTCAGATTCCTTGCGCTGCGCGCAGCGCGCCACGTGTCAAAAGTTGACACGCCAGCGCTGCGCCCAAGATAGCACACCCAATCAGAGTAAGGCTCTATTTAAAATAAAAATAAAGGAAGCAACGCTTCAGATGATCTGCGCTCTGCGCTGCGCGACACGTGTCAGCGCAGTTGCGCTGGAGCAGTTGCGCTGCGCTCTGCGCTGCGCGACACGTGTCAGCGCAGTTGCACTGCGCTCTGCGCTGCGCGACACGTGTCAAGCGCAAATGCGCTTACGCCAACTGTGCCAGCACTAAAACAGAATTAAAATTCCAGAAAGATTTTTCTAATCTTGTTAAAACAAGAAGATTATCTTCTGTAAAACAGAAGCCCTTGGATCAAAGATCCAACGGTGGGAAAAATCCCTAAATCACTCAGAGAAAGATTTCTTTAACTGATTTAACAAATCAATTGGCCCTATATAAAGGCCCCTAGACTCCAAGTCTAAAACACACAGAGAGATAGAGAAACACAGAGAATTCCTCTAAAACTTTGAGAAGGATTCAGAGAAAAAAAAAAGGTAAAACCTTTAGAAAAAGAAGAATTTCTTCTAAAAAGATCAATGATTTAAGAACAAGATCAAAGATCTTCAATAAAAAAAAGAAAGATTAATAAAAAAGAAGTAATTTACTTCTTTACTAGATCTTTTGATCTATATAAAGGCATTGCCTTTTGGATGAACCACTGGTTCTTGAGATTTGAGGTAGAACCTCTCGGGAAACAAGAAAAAACTTGTTTTCTTTGATCCAAATATTAAACAGTGCCTTGCACTTTTGAAGTTTTCACTGTTGCGCTCTTTGGATTGGCGCAAGCCACCAGGGAGCGCCACATGTCAATCACAGAATAACTACGCCCTGCGCTTCTAAAAACATAGCACTGCTCTCTTGGTTTGGCGCAAGTCACCATAACGTGCCACGTGTCAGCAGCGCACTAGCGCAGCGCACTGGCGCAGCGCACTGCGCTAACAGACTTACTCTCACCAGCGCATGACACGTGTCACCTCCACATGAGTTTGCGCCTTGCGCTCCTCAATTGGCGCAAAGCGCCTGACAAGCCACGTGGGGCACTGTCAGAACAATAAATGCTCTGCATTATTAAAGAAGGGACATAGCCCAATTAAAAGGCCTAACAGGCCTAATAAAAATGCAGTGCATTATTAAAAAGGGCAGAGTCCAAACAAAGGCCTAGCAGGCCAAATGCAAATAAAATGTTGAATATTTTCAACTGGACTTAACCCAATTCTGGCCGTAAGTCCTCAAATTAAATTGAACTGAGCACAACTGCTCTCTCAAATCGATTTACACTCGGTTCAAGGGTACATCTCTGAACTCCTCTGATATTTGTCATTGTAATCCTTCAACGTCAGAGAGGTGACGGGTCCCGACAACCACACATTGCTACGGACTGTGGGGTCCCTAGACTCACGGACTAATGCGTCCTTAAACCAATAATCGTCCCCAAAACGGGAATGTCGGACTAATGCGTCCTTAAACCAATATTCGTCCCCAAAATGGGAATAATGGACCACCATGTCCCTAAACTGGCAATGGACCACTATGTCCCTAAACTGGAACAATAAAGCCCAAATGCTCTTTTGTCGGATCTAAATGATCCTGTTAAGTCGATCTTAGTCTCAAATTAGGCTAACGTATCCTTAACAAACGTTTAAGTTGATCTTAGCCTCAAATATGCCTAACGCATCCTTAAACCAAAACTTTCAAAACAGACTTTAGTCCCAAATTGGACTATAGATCTCCCAACCAACTTTGGTTCAAGGGTACATCTCTGAACTCCTCTGACATCTGTCGTTGTAATCCTTCAACGTCGTCAGAGAGGTGATGGGTCCCGACGGCCATACATTCAATGGACCACCATGTCTCTAAACTGGAACAATAGAGCCCAAACACTCTTTTGTCGGATCCAAACGATCCCGTTAAGTCGATCTTAGTCTCAAATTGGACTAACGTATCCTTAACAAACGTTTAAGTTGATCTTAGCCTCAAATATGGCTAACGTATCCTTAACCAAAACCCCAAACCCAAATCTAAGAAAATACGGAGTTGGACTAATCCACATCCTACGGGCGACGACATAAATTAGTCTCCGTATACAATCCACAGGCAACCACAAACAAAACAAACACCCACGACACAAAGTGAAATTTTGGAGAAGGAGAAAGTTGTTACCGCGATGCGGTAGCGTAATTAACTGCAGGGGCTTGCGCCTGCAGGGAAGAGCGTCCCCACAATCAAAAACCCCTCAGACGAGGGGGAATCTGACGAAGTCTGCTACATCGGCCGTATCCGTCTAAACCTCCGATACACGGTGCCATAAATCAACTTGGCATCTTCGGAGAGGTGGACGGATAAAACCAAATAGCATCTGCCCCGAATCTCAGGCAAGACGTCTCTCTGTCGTCGCGCCGCCATTCGGAGGGGAACAATAGGTATAATAATAAAGTAGAGAACCAGGTGTGATCGAAAATGTAGATACTTGTATATGGTATTCAGTTGATAGTAATGATTAAGAGAACTTGCTTCTCTTTCAGGTTACTCATAATTGGAAGCACTCCTAAGTTGAGTAATGCTGATCGGCCTCTCTCCATTTAGTTAACATGCGTTGGAGACAGCTGCATGATTTGAATCTGGTTCCAATTAAATCTGTGCCTCTATTTCTATATTGGATATAGAATAGTTCATATCTTAACATTGTTAAGGTACGGGGAGTTGTCCGGCTTATGCTTAAAACCAGACTCTGGATAACTCAAGGCACGTTTCTGTAATGGCTGTTTGTGGGTTGACCCGGGCTATGACGAGGGTTGACTTTCTACCATCTGGAAGATCAATAGTGATATTGTTCTTCACTCGCCACAGTTTTAGTAAAATGGATTTTTTCAGAAAACAGTAGTGGGAGTATGGTAGAACTGGAAGTGATTCCAATTCCGCAAACGATTACTGAAAATTTGATAAGAACCTAAACATTCAATCTGGTTTGACATTCCATTAGCCACTCCGCAGATATGGTGGGTAACCTCAGGCACTCGAGAGGTACTTCGGTATGCTCAAAGACGGTGACATGGAGGTTCTTGTTTACCCAGACTTGACATTACTGTTGTTCCAGGCTATGAGACCCGGCAGGAGGATGAGTATAGCGTCGTTCTGAACTGGCTTTAGAAGTGTACGTGTATATGACTCTGCCAGAGGGTTGTTGTAGTCAGTGGGAGCAGCGGAAGCATAGTGGACAAGTTGCTTGTGTCTATTTTGAGACTAAAGCAGATATAGCGGAGATAGATCATCTATTTCTGATATGACAGTCATAGGTTTGACTTCATCAGAATAGGGGATGGATCTGTTAAGAAGGTAGTAGGGTGTGATGTCTTGGTATTTGGATGACATACAGAGTAGGAAGTGAAATTCCTATACTACGATCGGTTATGATTTGGTTGTCACACAGTGGTTTCTCCACATAGGATATAGATATAATATCAGACATTCTGGTTACTAGATCTATGGTTTTAGATCTAGATTTGGGAAGTGTCCTAATCTGGGTACTTAGACATCATTCTAAAGGTGTTTTAGAATGGACGACTCCTGGCACGGTAGTGTACCTGCAGGTGTTGGAGTCACCCTCTCTAAAGGTGTCGGAGTCACCCTCTCTAAAGGTGTCTTACAGACTAAAGGGGAGAGCGATGTGCATGATTGGCAGATCACTTGCTTAGGCAATTGAGTCAATCATGAGATGTCAAGTACCACACCAGATATTATTTTTGCACTAGATACAATAAATTGATATTAATCCAATCCTGGAGAAACATTCGGAAGCAGTTTTAGAACATAAGTGGATGTTCTAGGGATATGATAACAACAGCCTCTTTTAGGAGGCAGTTATCATTCCAGGCTTCCAAGGTGACCTGGATGACAGAGTGACTGTCAGAGTTATAATTTTCCCTCTGATGAGGGGCAGTGTTTTGGACAGATGGTCCAAGCGGATACTGAGGGAGGCATGGCACAGGATACTGATTGGTTTCAGTTGACGATACAGTCTAAGAAGTTTGGATTTGGAGTTCATTTATGAACTAGGTCCCATCAGATATCCAGACATATTCTAAGACAGGTATTGCTCATTTCGGGAGATGGCTTTCTCCGCGAACTTGAGATAAAGAGAGACATAGAAATAAACATCAGAGCGGATCCACTCACTGAGGCTATTCCTCGAACGCAATATTTTCGCAAACGGGCTTTGTGAGACTGATTAGTAGAGGAGTTGGGTGTTCGGTATCACACGGGCTGTGAATATGCGACATCGCAATAATTAGCCTTGAGTGCAAGTGGGAGATTGTTGGATATAGTGCCCTCAGAGTCAATTATTGGATCACAGGAACGTGATTGTAATGATTGAGGGAGGACCTATGCCGGTAGGACAATCTTACTCAGGATGATTGTATACTATCTGGTTTGTCTCTATCATTGTGTACATGTTTTAGGTGACATTGTGGTTCACTATTACACGTTGATGGAGTATAGTATGCTACCATGCTTTGTCTTTATCATCGTTTACTGCTTTAGGTGACCTTACAGGTCGCTATTACACGTTGATAGAGCCCTTAGGAATTTTGCTTGACGGCCAGCAGTATGATGGCGATCATATACGTGGGAGCTGGGGTCTATAAGCACATCCTTAAAAGGTCCCTAGTCGTGGGAGTTTCGAGACTGGGCATCGATACTCCATTAGTAGACTAGTGTATACAGTCGAGACCCCGACGAGGGGCGGTGGTCGGTCTCATAAGCCACTGGTGTCAGTTGGTTCACCTAAGATGTATACAGGTACTCATTGGGTTATGAGTACACCGGACAGGACTCGCCGGAAACATGCTAGTTGGTATTATACCTGACGTCAGATAGCAGTTCCCTGGTGACATGTGTACATGTTAGTTCATCGACCTGAGATCGTCATTTGTCTCGTGTGAGTTCCCACTGTGCTTTGATTACTACCCTACCACGGCTCAAAGGAGTCGTGCAAACAGGTTCTAGTTGAGTACAGTCCCGAGCCACATGGAGGCAGTGAGCGGATCGGCAGGGGTTTCGTCTCTCCCGGTATTGGGGGTGAGATCACGCTGTGTCTAGGAGAGCCATTACACAAAGCTCTCGGCCGAGGCAGGGGATTTACTGGTAGGTATTCCAGTAGTATCTCAGGGTGTTCTGGGCTACACTCCGACACGACTTGTACCGCTTTTGGGGGTCTGACTTTTACCACCCCCCTAGGCCCGCCATGCGATGCTCATAGACGAATGGACCGGACTGTACGAATATTGTCACTGACAGGCTCAGTAGGGTGTCAGGATGAGTTCGCTCATCGACATCCCTTTTGGTCAATACCTGGTAGCTTGTTACGTACGGCTAATACCTCTGACGTGCTAGTGGTTAAATCCCCAGCCAAAGTATTGACGAGTCTTTAGAGTCCCCCACAGACAGTTTCTCAAGTTTCGGGCGAAACGTTGTAGAGGCCGTATGATATATGGCAGGGTTCGATCATATACGTGCGGTAATGCACGGATCATGATCAGACGGATCATACTAGTGGGCTTTGGTTTAAGCCGAATCCCAGTATTAGATTTGCTGGATTACTTTAGTCTCATCGCATTCGCATTCAGTCGGAATGCGGATGCAGGTATGTATATACAGGTGAGGGGAATCCTTGTGATCCGTCACGAGTTTACTTTAGATGTTGCCATATCTTTTTGTTGTGGCAAACATTTGGATTAATGTTTGCTTATAGAAATAATGAGCTAGAATTCATCATGAGGTGCATTAAATGTGGCATATGCAATCTAATGACTCATGGTATCATTATTTGTGCAAATGTCACATTTTATGATTGATTTAATGTATTGAATTGATAAGAGGAGAGAGAGGGGCAGCCATGTTATGGTTGTGAGCTCTTGTATTATTGCTCTCTCTCTCAATTTGATCATTCCAACAAAAGAAAAGAAAAGAAAGAGAAACATCTTCTTCTTCCTCTTTCTTCTCTAGCTCATTATCTCCATCAATGGCAACACCTCTAACCTCCATCCAAATCAATGGATGCAAGAGGCAAAGTGATCATAAATATTCTCTACAACACCTTGGACACGTTGGCTAGCACACTTCATGCCCGAGTTGCTTCGGATGAAGCGGGAGCCCGTAAAAGGAATCGATGATATGGTGCCCTTTCCGACGAGGAGATCGAGACCGGAGATGCCGCGAGGAGCTTGGGATGGTGGCCAAAGACTGAAGGACACGGATCGATCGGTATAGCTTTCCAACCCTCTCTCTAGATAGCTAGTTGTAGGTTAATGGTTCGATCCGGGTTTTAAGCATACGATAGCACCAGTTTCAAGTTAAGAAAAATTTTTGTTTCCGCATTTTGGCCAAGAAAAGACGGCTGGGACGCTACCGTAGTCTTACAGTTACAAAAAAGAAGAGTTAAACTCTTGATTTTATTTAAAAAAAGAAGATGATTTAAAATCTTGAGGAAGGAGAAGAAAGAACAAAACCCTAGAATTTTTGCGAGAATGAAAGTTGTCATTCATTTTTTTCATCATGTTTGCCTTTTATAGGCTGCACATTTTACATATAGCCCTTTGGGCTTTTCCACATGGCACTTGTGTGACCCTATGCCTTATGTGCTTATTTCTTTTTACACATAAATCATGGGGTTTACAAAATTTTGGCTTTTTGCCCATTTTTTCATACATTTATTTCTAAAAAAATGCATTTAAACTAATTTATTGCCTCCTTTTTGGCATGTAGCCGGTCCCTTCCACGCTCGGTCTTGACTTAGGCTTGGGCTCGCTTGTTTGGGCTCGGGCCCACTTGGCTGGGGATTGACTGACTTTGACTTGATCAACCGGGGTATAATTTTTGACCCCAACAGGTGTCATACCCCACTTCCCAAAATACATTAATACGAGAACGTAACTCGGCCAGCCATGTTATCTACGGTAAGGAATCATTCTTCCATAATCGTATTAAGGCTGTCATACAATAATCAAGCAACACAAAATATAAATAATACTAATACATGTCCAATGCCACAATAAAATAAACAATAGGGGAAGTAAACTGGAATATCACGTTTCAATAGATCCAACGATATATAAGAATCGATGCACAAAAATGTCCCTTATGGGCTAAAAAAAATAAAGACAAATTCAGTTCCGGAATAAATAAACATTTAATAACTAAATAAACGAAGACACGCCTCACATCTCAACTATCTTCTCGAAGTACTCTGATCCTGCGGTTTTAATGTCAAAGGTTCTGGGCCATGTAAAACCCAGACGTTAGAGCGTTGTAGATAGTATAATAATGATGATGATAACATTAAGGGTGACATAGTATGTGGATATATCGAAAACTGGTGACATGTAAGCATAGAATAACAATATCAATAACATGTGATGTAATAGGCAAAACATGTAAATCGATCATATCATGTGGACCTAGGGTCAATATCACCAATAGTTGTCTATCTTAATGGTGTTTGAAATCAATGAGTGAAATCTTCTTTGTAACTCAACAGTATCCCATAAGTGCCCAGGACCACGGTCAACATACCCTCGGAACTGAATCTCGAGACATGCCGCTAGGCACTAAACCCTACGTGTCAAGTATCTGGACGAATAATGACAGTATCATTATTCCAAGCACGAATACCCCATTAATGTACAATCGAATGATGTAAGCGATCATTCTAAGACACGAATGTCTATTTTCATAATGTACCATCGAATGATGTTAGCGCATCATTCCAAGACACGAATGTCTATTTTCGTAATGTACCATCGAATGATGTTAGCGCATCATTCCAGAACACAAATGTCTATTTTCGTAATTTACCATCGAATGATGTTAACGTATTATTCCAAGACACGAATGTCTATTTTCGCAACGAATTGACGAATGATTTCAGCTCATCATCCCAATACACGAAGGTCTATTTCGATTGATCAGTCTCTAAATGTTGATTCCTCTTGGGTTACGATTTGGCTTCCATTTCTTGATTTTCCCTTTTTCCTAGGTTTTATGTTTCATGTCGAGTATCAATCTAATCTTTATCTCATGCTAATACTAGAACAAGTAGGTATATGTCGTGTCAATCAAGACAATCGAGTCGAGTCAAGTGGTATCAGGAATTCTTTGGCATTTGGGTAAACATTATCTTGCAAGTAAGGTTTGACATGATAAAATAACCAGCCGAGCATGAACATACGTAAACAATCAATATATTGGCATGTTCAGAAATAACATCATCGTATCAGGTAAATGATCAAGGTACTAGCATTAACAGAAATATCACGATCCATGAATAACATTAGTAATCAAAGCATACAACCAATATATTAATACCAGTTCTACCACATCAGACGTCTGGATCATATTTATGTACAACAGACGTCTATGGCAGACGTCTGGTCCTCAATATTTCCTACTGGAACCACCCTAAATTTCCTGTACAACTTTCTGTACAAATTTTTCAAAAAATCCAGAAAGGGGTACTTTTGCTTGAGCACAAGTTATAAGTTTGTTTTGCTTTTTAATAGCAAGAAGGAGCTTGTAGTTCATTGGTAATACCTTGCACTGCTGAACCAAGCCACCAGAGTTCAAATTCCATCACCCACATTATTTTTAATATTGTTTTATTTTGAATTTTTAGAAGTCCAAGGGTTTACACGTACATAACTCGTAAAACCCCACTACACTAATAAAACAAACTGTCTCAGGGGGTAGATGATACGACGAGAAACCTAACGCATGCCTGACTCGGCCGACTCGGGCCGCCGCCGCCGGCCGGACTCGGCCGGACCGCCGAGTCCCCAACATGAAAGTTGGGCCTCTTCACCTCTCCTGTACCCCTGTATACTTTAAATATATTACTCAGTAACAGAGCCCCTTTAAAACCCTATTTACTTCATTTTATTACATTTTTAATACTTTTTAATACATTTTTCAATTCACCCTTTCACCTACCCTAAACCCTAGCCTTACCCTATAAATACAACCCCTAAATACACACCCCTCACTCCAAAATTCTGATCAAAACTCTCAAGAAATCCCTAGAAGTTTAGTGTACATTTGGAGTTAGCGAAGGGCGAAATTCCGGCGAAATTCCGACGATAACCCTAGGAGCTCCCGGCGACGAAACGACGCACCAGCGCCTCCTATTATTCCCTTTTCCTCTCCTCTAATCTGAAAACCCGTTAGTTCCACCTCCCTCTTCTCTATTCTTTTCTAAAAACACGTATTTCTAAATACCGACGGAATCAGAGTTAATCCGATGTCCGATTCGGTTCTTCCTAAAAATCTTACTTTTTCTTAAATACAATCATACTAAACCCTTACATGTTGACTATTAAACATTAACAAGTCATATTGAACAAGTTCCATATCAAAAGGATTTCTATTTCAATTGTTATAGTATTTTTTCACTAAAATACCATATAGTTTAATTCCGACATTTAAAACATCACAATCTTGCTATATCTTTAAGTAGAGCGCGAGGTAATGACCTACCTCCTCACACACTCATATGCAACATAGCACAATACCTTTCGGGAACATAGAATACGGGAAAACGAAACTTTACATATAAATACCACTAACTATTAAGACCGTTTTTTATAATAATGCGTATTTTTTATAAATCTTTGCAAAGCGCCGCTGCAACCCATTTTGGGGAACCCGACTGGGATGGTGTGGATTATCGCACGTCTCTGAGCTTAGTAGTGATGCAGACCTCCGCAAGGAGCATCCGGTCTCGAAAGATTTAAAATACAAATATCTTAAGAAAATGAGATTTCTAGAAATATAATATATATTAAAATTATTTTTATATAAATATGTATATATGTATCATTAAAATATATATTTTGTGATAATATAAATATTTCAACTTTTTTCCTAAAATCATAAGAATCACTTAAATTAAAATACCATGAATTCCATACAAGTTCAATGTTACAATTAAATACCATGTATTATGAAAAATAGGTTATTTTTTTCACTAGAAATATCACAAATATAAAATCTACATTTATGACAACTCTATAGACGATAATTAAATACTTGGGGTGTATTTTGAAAATTATACAAAAGTTTTTTTTACATAAAACCCCCTCAAGTTCTATAAATTACCCTGAGCACGCTAGTAAATATAGGTTTAAGCGGGACCAATCTCTTGAGCCTCAGGGAGCCAGAGAAGTGGGTGCTTGCCTATTTAAGGTAGACAACTTAACAACGGTGTTATCAACACGGTAATCGTCTTTGAAAAAGACACAAATCCTGTCGTCCATGTGCAGCGATTACCGATAATATCAAAACAATCAGGACTTCAATTTCTTTTCTAATTGTTCTGACTCAGACTGAGTCTCATTATAAATAATCTGACTTGAATATGATTAAAGTACAATCTACAAACTACAACCCAATATGAATCCATGAATCCATATATGCGATATATATTCAATCTATATTGACTAAACCGAACCATGGATATACTTCCATTTACATTTCTCCAGTTATATCCATTTACTGATATCATGGTTTCAGCAAGTCATCCATCTATACAAGACAATACAATTTACAATACAACACAAACAATACAAACAAGATATCGCGGGGTTTAAGGGGTAGATTGGTACGGAAGGTGTTAGAAGTGGCACGAGACTGCAAGATTAAGACACCTAACCTATATTACGTTGTTGTTGTACCGTGGTATAACGGTTCCTTGTACTTCCGTTTGCTCTAGTCTCTGGCATATAGAGACTCCTCTCGTATACACTGGCATTCTTCTGTACCAAGCTACAAACAACATCGTTAATCAAAATAATACAACTTTAAAAGCTACGTTCTCTTTCTGTCTATTCTATTTCTCCCTTATCTTTGGGACTTACTGAGCGATTGTTCGCTGACGACATTTCTTCTCTTTCTTCTTTGGAATATTGTCAGGTGATCTGGACACTCAGGGGATCGAGCATACTAGTGAGGACTTGGATCATCTTGCCTACGACCCAGAACTCTAGCTTCATTGTACACATTTTTATTCAGTACTTTTCATTTCTGTTATGCCACTGTTTAGACATTGCTTTCATTCAGTTGTATTTACTTTTCCATGTATTGTAGAAAGAATGTGAATAAATAAAGTTGCTGTTTTATTATATCTTGTCTCTTGTGCATTTACATTTATATTGCTTAGATATGCTTAGCGTATTTACTTCAGAGTAAATACGTAGCGGCCTAATCGTGTCCCCTTCACCGTACACTGGGAAGCAGGGCGTGACACCTACTCCAGACGTCTGTGGCAGACGTCTGGTCCCTGAATATATGTATGGCAGACGTCTGGGACAGACGTCTCCAGTTCAAATCAAATTACTGAAAATCCATTTCAGAGACGTCTTGTCCTAGTTGGCAGACGTATTTAGTTTGATTTTAGTCACTGGAAATATAGTTCAGAAACGTCTGTACTCTGGCACGTTTCCATAAGTAGTTTCTGAGACGATCAGATTTTTTACTAGGGTTTCAATTATATATCCAATCCATGATTTAACGCAGAATATAATCATGCCAATTATTCAAGTACAATAAACTAAACTAGTTAATCATAAAGATGGTGAATCTAAGGTTTGACGATACTAATAGTTTCTAGGCTGGATTTATCGACACATCGTAATTCAAATCTCGATGCATCTTCAATTAGGGTTTATATCGATTTATATCAGATAATGTATTAATAATAATGTACAACAAGATCTAGCTTGTTGTGCTAGCATGTTAGAGTAAGTATTGTCTACATACTTGCTATTATGATGAATGATGTGATATATATATATATATATATATATATATATATATATATATATATATATATATATATATGATTTGTTCATACAAAACATATTCTTAAATCAACAGTGTAATATATGAGTATCTTGTAAATGTGCTTGTTATCATATAATAAATATGATAAATCTTAATGAACTGATAACTACTACTAACCTAAAACATAAACAATGTATCGAACTATGATATTAATATACAAGAAGTATCGTTAAGGGTTTAATGTCGATTTATCGAATAGTCATAACAAATACTCCGAACTTGCCTCGAAGACGATCGATCTTGATAGCGTAGATGACGACGAAACGACAAACTTTGGAACCAACATCAAGATCTTGGCTCTAGATGGTACTCGGTTATCCAAACAGAGGGAAAAGAGAGACATACCTTCACAAGAAAACTGAAGGGATAAAGACCAAATTCGGCGGCGGATCGGCGGTCAAATAGTTGAATCGGGATCTCAGGTTTCTGGGTTGGACAAAAGAGGAAGAAATAGGAGTTTTAGAGATTTCGGATTTGGTTTAGGGTTTTGACTATGGCAGAAATCGGCTAGGGTTTTATTTTGAGGGATCTAAGGTTTTGGGCTGCGGCAAGGAGAAGAAAAGAGGAGATGGGGTCACGGTTCATAAGAGAAAGGTTTAAATAGGATATACATAATTATATAGGCCGGATATACCATGAAGTTGAATTCAAATAGGAATAGAGAAATAATAGAAATGTAATAATTAACTATAGTAAAATAATATTAAACTATTACATCTTGTGCTTTAAACTATGACATAAAATTTACCGATACCATTATGATACGATACAATGTTCTAGGGTGTTACACATGGTCTGGGTTCCACTTGAAGTTACCCTATCCATGTTCTAAGTAAAATGTGTTGTGGGTCCCACGTAAAGAATCTCTCACTTGTTCAAATTGCTAAATATTGATCCCGTAAAGTGAAGATGCACATTGATGCCCTATCTTCTTATTTGCATCTCTTGTAATGAATTTTGTATAAGTCTTGGGACGTAAACAAATGCATTGTAATCAAAGTTGTACAAAATAAATATAAATGGCATCCCCTCTGATGATTCTTTTATATTCTCTGTTATTTGCAAGTATATTTATCTGTAAAGTGATCTTTATTCAAATTGATGTGATTTAGAACAACCTAATAAGATATCTTGTCTAGGTATTTTCTAAGACTACAAGGTATAATGAACGGTAAGTGTTTGTGCTTATCGGATCTCGACCTCAGGACATTTTGATCAAAACTTTTAACTTCAAACTTGTTTTATTTAAACTCTAGGTTTATCTTAACATTCGATCGTTAGAGGTTGTAACAACCCAGTTTGGATACAATACTTCTAGATTTATCGAGATTTTTATATAAAAAAAATTCCTAAAATTTTAG
The DNA here is from genome assembly GCA_030015575.1 of Agapanthus africanus. Lineage (NCBI taxonomy): Eukaryota > Viridiplantae > Streptophyta > Magnoliopsida > Asparagales > Amaryllidaceae > Agapanthus > Agapanthus africanus. The sequence continues at coordinate 23,040,156 of CM057346.1, forward strand.
AACTTATTTTTGGTTGGCTGCTAGCACATTTATTTTAAATTTTGCCGTATACAATTTTGATATAAAAATCCTCAATTTTTAGATAAAATATGGTTGGCAGATATATTTATTTGCCTAACTTCATTTACTGTTGATATGAGAACAAGAAAAATCCATACCAAATCTCTAAAATACACTCATATATATATATATATATATATATATATATATATATATAGAATAATTGAGGAAGATGCCATAGTAGGGAATTTCCTCTTATGGCGTCGAAAAAATACACTCTCTCTCATTTTTTACGCCGATCGGCACTCACCATCTTAATCGTTATCATCTAAGATGTGGGTATACCAAATTTCATGTGATTCTACAACTTTTTCACCGTTGATTTAGCAATGTAAGAAGTTCTATTGTCGGTAAACCGTTAATTTTGAACCCACTAAATCAACGGTGAAAAAGTTATAGAATCATATCAAATTTGGTGTAGCTACATCTTAGATGATAACGATGAAGATACTGGATGACGATCGTCGGAAAAAATAAGAAAGGATGTATTTTTTTGACACCAGTAGAAAATTCCCTCCTACGGCTTTTTTCCTAGGTTAAGCTCGTGTGTGTATACATAGACACACACACAACAAAATCTTTCTCTCTCTCTCTGAAACAGTTCTCCAATCCTCTTTCTATAACTCCAAACAGACCTTAACCCTAACCTTATATAGTTCTCTCTCCCCCCAATCATTATCATCTTCTTCTTTTTAAAAACTAACAAAAGAAAACCCATTACCCATCAACAACACCTCCAGGCAAAGCTGCACACACCTCCATCGCCTCCTTCAAACTTCATCAAGGCCGGCTTCTTCTTCGGCCACCTCCTTCACCTGAACCCATAGCCACAGCCTTGCCCCATCGACCGCCGACTCCAGATCCATCAACTCCGCCGCCGTCGACTTCTTCCGTAACTCCTCTCCATCTCGTTAACACCACCGTCGCTACCTTCACGCCGATAACCCATTGCGGCAGCCATTTGAATCTTCGCCACCTCCTTCCCCGAGCAGCAACCCGGCAACACACACCTTCGGCCACCAACACTATTTCCATCTTTTCGTTGCTCCAATCTCAACCATAGCACCCTCGACCCTCTTCACCGGCCTTTTCCCCTTCGCCACAGCTGCCACAGCACCACCCCAGCCCCCTTCCCATCTCCAAATCTGAGCACCCCTCTGCGCCCCCTCGACTCGATTTCAGACCTTACCCATCACCTTGCTTGCACCCATCATCAATCACCGGCGTCATCCCTTATCGCCGCTGCCGCACCAGATCAATACTCGAACCCGACTACATTGTAGCCGTCTCTTTCCCCTCTCAATGTAAGTTTCATTCTTGTTTTTTTCTGTATTTGTGAATCATGAGTAAATTAATATAACAGTTGAAATATAATGTGCATGTTTGGTTATATACAATTATAATCTAAGTACGGTATACTGTTGGCTTATGGCTAATTCAATCTAGTTGGAGCGTATATCTCAGATCCCAAGTCGAACTTTAGCCGAGATCGTGCCTCGCATCTTCGTACATCGTTTTCCTGTGATCCTTATCCTCAAGGCAAGTATTCTTGCTTTACTTTTGGTCGATGCACATCGGCAATCCTCGTATATACATATATATGTCTTCTGCCCTGTTAAAATAGAAGGAAAAGTATCGGTGTTCAATTATTTCATATTGTCAGGATGATATAGATTTTTAGGCAAGGAGAGAAAAAGATAAATTAGCAAGTATGGATCAAAAATGAAATTTATTTACAAATAACAGTTTCGAATTGCTAACCTATCTCATATAAGCATCTTACTAGCTAGTTTGTAATTATTTTATATACATGTCCAGGCTGATGGTAAAGAAAACATTTGTGACTTGTACTAACTTGTGAATCGCTTTCATGCGGTTACTATTACCATATTAAGATTACATTTGACTGGTCATGATTATTCATTACTCAAGTCCATTTCATTTTAGAACGAGATCTCTAATTAGGATGCTGAACTACATGCTATGACATACTACTATTTACCAGTTTTATTTCTGTACAATTACCATATCACAAATTCCAGTCTTTTCAGCATTCCTAATTAGTGATTTAGTCATACCATAGCAGATTTGAACACACGGGGTGTTGGGGGTAGTTTGAGTGTGCGTTGATGTAATAAGATCTCAGGAGTCCCACGCCGGCAGCTTGTACCGGGCTATATCGGTCGCATGTTATTACAGCTCTATATCGGTCGCATGTTATTACAGCTCGTACCGGGCTATATCGGTCGCATGTTATTACAGCTCGTACCGGGCTATATCGGTCGCATGTTATTGCAGCTCGTACCGGGCTATATCGGTCGCATGTTATCCCACAGTTGGGCATGTGTTTCCTAGCCCCTGGGGTCCTACTCTTGGATTAGAAATACTCCTGCAGAGCTTGACGCCTACACTCAAACTCACGATAGGATAGATTACCTTTTAGTGAATAGTTAGATTATGACTTGACCTGTTTGCATGCCTGTTTTATAGTTTTAATATATATATATATATATATATATATATATATATATATATATATATATATATTTCCACTTGCGCACACGGGCTTCACTACACTCATATATTCATGTTATCATACCACACACACACCTTATATGTTGAGTACTTTCCGGGATGTTCTGACATCCTTAAGATTTGCCATCTCAGATTTAGAGGCAGATTTTCAGGCCGAACTTGATCAAAAGGGCTATCAGGACTTTGCCGAAAATCGGTAACCCGTAGGTTTATTTCTTTTCTGTTAGTATTTAGCATGTGCGCTCTTATGGGACATTAGAACTTATGTATCTCTTTTCGGATCTTGTTTTTTTATTTCGAACCTATTGTATCGGATTTTTATTTGCTTCGATTATCAAGTGGGTCTATTTTTAATATTCCTTGTGGTTTCGTTGCAACATGATTATCAGTGTTATCTCTCATGTTGGATATTATCTTTGACAGGTTAGCTAAACAGTCTTTATTTGACTATGGAAGGATTTTTCCTTATTGTAGGTAGCATGACTGGCCTTCGTCGCTCTCCGTATTCCGTCTTTTGGAAAGCAAGGCGTGACAGAGGCCCTAAAGAGGATAAACAAACGTTAGATTGCAGAATGAATTGTCACTTGAAATTCCATAATCAATTTCAAATCTACATCAGGAAACCTTATGCTGAAGGTGAGCATATCTAAGATAACATAACATCATGAGACTGAGAATATGTTAATAATCTACAGGAGGCTAGAATTCATGAATCAAAACGATACTATAAAAATCGATGTCAGGTTTCTCTATTCAATAGCTATAGTACTGATCTATTGATTCACAACATGACAGTAGTTTAGAAGTACATTGTGGTTATTTTAAGATTACAGGGGAATTTTTTTAAAAGAATATATATATTTGAGTTTCATGGGCAAAATGGAGATCAATCAAAATATATTAAAGATGATTTTGTACAAAGCAGAACAAAATTTCACCGAAGCACCAAGCAGCATTGCTGATAAACAAAACCCTGTTCCTTTGTGCAGCAGATGAAGTCGTACTTGTAATGGCAACCCCCCCCCCCCCCCTGAGTTTTCCGGAGTCAAAACGGTATAAATGATATTAAAAAAAACCAATCAAAATAGGGTGCCTCGTCGTACAACATACAGTTGCAAGCATAAATAACGGTAGGCTTCGCTTGAGAAGTCTGTACGCTCGACAGGATGGCAAATCCCAGGAAAGCCACCATGAGTAAAATATCAGGAACAAGTGAAAACTTGGCACATTTCCTCACTTATACAGCCAAGAAAACCCGGGTCCGTGGCACGTGCATACTTCAAATCAAGAATAGGCATTAGATGTGGCCGTAGATAGCTATGCACTTGAAAATCCGGTAAATTCCACAAACACACTCTTCGAGACAATGCGTCCCCACAAGCAAAAAGTGGTGCATAGCCCTCAGTGGATATAATCATAGATTTTGACATTCGAACTTCACTTACATTGCCAGAGCCAACTGAGTATTTCTCATATGAGGTAGCACTGTTCTTTTTTATGAAGACGTGAGAACCTGACCTCCCAGATCCAGAAAGTGGAAGCGAAGGTGATACTAAAGCTTGTGAAGATGTAAAATCATTAGAGAGCTCCACCTTTGGGCGATATGAAGCTACCAAGTCATTACTTGAACTGCTGCAGGCAAGTGAGATGCATATGCCATAGTTGTCGATATCCGGTATCAGAAGTGGTCCGCAATGAAGACAAGAGGAGGTGCATTTGTTAATCCAATCATTGTTACAAAATGAAAGCAACTGAGAAAATTACCAGGATAGAACTTTCTCCATATTACTTCAATCGTCTTACAATTTAAAGGACTTGGGAAGATGTGTCTGCATACTTCTACAAAGATAATAGATGCTATCTTGAAGATTCAGAGAATCCTTGTTTTCTTTAGAAACTTGATAAGTTAAGCTATTGATTTCCAACAGCTAGTCCTTACTTTTAGTTTATATATAGGATCAAAAGTCAAACCCTTCACTATTCTTTGGATTATCTGCAATAACCATTTATCTCGAACTTCATGGCCTAAACCATACACCAAATTGCATGTGTTTTTCATTTTTTGGGCATCAATCTAGGGCTGAAGAATGTTCTGCTATCGATAAGCCATCAATTTTGTAACCATTCGATGACATAACAACAGATAGTAGTATTATTTTGAAACCATAAAAATATTGGTGTGTTAAAGTTTTAGCTGGGAGAATCGGAGATCAACATAAACAGTGTTGATCATCCTTAAAAAAAGTAGTGGAGAGTTGAACTTTTGACCATCATAAAAGTAGAATTTGTTTACAATAGCACCTGATACGTGTTAACCTTGTTTGTGTGTGTACTAATAGGTACATAATTCCAATTCAAGAGATTATAAGTGTACTTAATGTGTCCTATAACTTTCAACAAAATACAAATTCAAAATTTATCCACAAAAAACAAAGCCAATCTCAAACCAAATAAGATGTATATATACTGTTCAGAGTCAAGAATTTAAAGAAATTTATCAAACAAGCATTTGCGTATGTCTTTATGTTTTGATCTAAAATACATGAATGCTAGTATAATTGTCTTGAATTGTGCCTCTCTACTAACTGAAGCAACTTGCTATACTATAACCTTAAGTCGATGTGTATGTACAAGAGGATGAAGAAAATCAGAGCATAATCTCAGATGCACAAACTGCTTGTACAATCGGATCTCTCAGCTGGTTTGTAGTGAAGTCAAGACATTGCTTATATGGCAGCTTAGGATTGAAGCTGTACGTGCTTGGAGAAAAGTGAACGATTACAAATTGTGCTGATTAAGGAGGGTGTTCTTTGTTTCCCAGCTGAACAGACTCGGAAAACAGATGACCCATGATTATATTTTGTGAATTTTGAATAGAACTGAGGAAAAGTGCAAAATAACAATGTTGGATCTTGTTGAGACAGAAAATTTGTTAATACTTCCCCAACTACAATCACACTAAGTTACCTGTGATGATTTGCAGTGGTAAAAAGTTTCATGTGCAGCACGATACGCTCATGGATAAGAAGAAAAAAAAAGTTGCAAATTTGGGACAGGTAGAAACCGTGAGAGATGTATAAAAGATTGATCGTTGAAAAGAAGAAGATCTACACAGGTAAAACTAACCAGTTCTACTTGCAGTAACTAATATAGTTTAAAACAGAAAGCAAACTGCTGAATCAATCATGTAATATCAATGTGTATAACTCAAATGAGGAATGCAGGAATAACTTATAAGAAGAAATTTTTATGTGGAACTAAACATTCATACTTTTTAAGAAAACAAAATACACTAATTAAGCATTATGTAGTGAGCAATACCAACCTTCCCTCACTAACACCAACATTCCACACACACGGTCCTGCAGTAGAAGCTGTAAAGACATTTCTCGTACGGTCTGGGTGCATAATCGAATGGATAGTGTGAATAGGATGCCTAGACAAACCATCCATTGAGAACAAAGTTTTTGAAGTTTGCCGCAAATCAAACATTAATAGCATCCCATTCTGCAGAAAAAGAAAAATTAAGCACTATAACATTCGATTTTCAATTAAGAAAAGCCAAAAGCATCCTAAACTTAAGTGGCCAACCTGCAATCCAGCGAAAAATTGGTATGGGTGATTGGAATCCCCAGAACATGACCAGGCAGGAGCCTGTAGAAAAAAGATATATTAATTACTATGTAAAGAATGAGCGGTATATGAGAGTATTTTGTAACCAACACCTTGGTATTGAAATTTGGATCGTGTAATTAAGAAGCCTCACCAACATACACTTGCTGTAACAGAAGGAAATAATAAAGATAATAAATCATCAGATCATTTCTGGGATGCGTTAACCTTTCAAATCTGAAGACATAATTGAACATCACAAATCCAATTTTTTTTCAGGGAATTCCTTTTTGTCCATGCTCGGTGTCTTGGCATTGGAAATTTTATGCTTTGTTGAATAGATCATCAAACAACAGATGAATGTTCCGCAGATTGTGCTTAGGAAATTTAGTTTAGCATGAAGCAAAAGGATATCAGCACATGACGAAGAATGTGGCATTGACTTGGTAGATCACTCTATTGACAGAAGATATGATGCTGGATGAATTTTTTTAAAATTCTCAAGTTGGCAAGGGGAAAGGATTTAATAAACAACTCGTAGTTTCAGGTGCCTCAGATTTACATATTTATTCTGATAGTGCGCATCTATTTTCATACACTTTTCCTTATAAATATAATAGTATAGTAAAATGCTATATGTGGAAAATAAATATAGTGGCAATATGGGGGCAATGTAATAGAGCGAATATTTCAGTAGCATAAAATCCACCGCATCAGTGAGAGTTTTTGCACATACAGTTTGAACCAGTTGTCACATATGTATCTAATAGCACCATTAGTGTTGTATCTTATTTTTTCGTTTTATTAAATAAAAGTTCTAGCAGTCTTAAAAAAATAAATTAAGAAATTAAATGAAAATATAAACAAGTTTAATAAAGCGTTTCAAAAGAGGAAGAGTAATGACTGAATCAGAATGACACATGGAAAACGTTTAAAACTCATTGATAACAAATTAATATTGATTCAGTTTTAGAATTACCGGCAAGTCATAATTGAGGACGCAGTTGTTGCTTGCTATGCTGAAATATAAACAGAGAAGCCAGTTAGCTACTAGAAGCATTTCAAAGAAAATTTTGGGGGATGGTTCTATTAAGATCATATGCACCTGAGAAGTGATAATCTTCTGCCGAGCGACGCAAGAAGTACAAGCCCACCAGGTAGGATACACATATCTTTAACAACTCCGGTGTTGGAAGGAAGCTGGAATTTATCTATTTCATAGGGACCTAGCAAACTAATCTGCCAAAGAAAAGGAAACGATTATGAGGACCGCCAGATTTTAAATATTCAGTTCTGTTCCATTAGTTTCCAATAGTGAGCCTAAAATAACATGTGCCAAACCTTATTAAGAGTATGCTCTCCGCTTGATCCAGGTGCCTTTGCTGATACAATTAGTATCTGACTGGATGCATCTATTCCCATAACTCGGGCACCTTGTAACCAAAACTCCTTCTGTAGAACAAAATTGTTAGACATTGTTGAGAGTAAAAAAAACCAAATGATGAGAGTCCCATATCGGAAACAACAAAGGAAACACATGGGTACAAAATATAAAATGGGTTACATCTCAAAGGCTTAAATCTTATTGTTGGAACTCACTTATCATTAAAAGTCCACGTGTAAAAGCTCATCACTCCTCCAACTATTTTCTAAACTTTAAACTCTACTCTACTTTAAAAATAACTTGAACATGGAACTCGACTCAACAATTACTACCAAGTGTGTTGTACTTTCCACACTACAACAAGGCTTGGAACCCACTTATCATTAAAAGGGCATGTGTAGAAGCCCGCCACTCCTTAAAATTATAGCAATATATAGGAAACCGATACGAAGTTGCTAATGATTTGATGAACTATACTTTTGTCGGTACCATCAGCAAAAACCAACTTCAATATAAAGGAAATTTTAAAGAGTTGTGACCAATGAGTTAACTACGTACATCTAATATAATGGATTCAAAGAGTACCATTTCCAGGTACAGTTATGATCAGGAGCAAATATAAACAACAACAAGTGCTTCTTTTGTGAGATATTTGTCTCCTCTATTCCATTCATTCTTATTCTGAATCTACGTCCATACCATTACTATGATATTTGCAGTCAATATTCAGATAAAAGTCAAAAGGATACTGTAGTATAACTTGCTATTTATTTTGCTAAAAATTCTCAGTGATATATAAAAAAAATTATGTTTCAATGGTATCAAATGACTAGCATTGGCAGACCTGTAAAACAAAGTTACTGCAGCGATCTTGGAAAAGGTTCTGAGAGAGAAACAAGCTTTCTGGATGCAAACGAGAAATATACTAGTATAAATAGCGGCACCCATTCAGATACAATCTAGAAAATAGACCAATAAAAGGAGAGGTGAACCACAGAAAGTATAAATGCATCATATAACAAATTGGGTATAGCAGCATGTAGTGTAGCGTTACCAGATAAGTTGTGTGCTGAAGATCTCAATCTCTCATCAGGGTATGCACCTAACCTCCTTTGGGAGCCTCCTGAAGATGCACGCTCTAAGCATAGCATTTTCTGCATAATCAAAACCCCAGTTTGAACATAATTTTTCAGAAAAATCAACTGTGTAGGAGTGAAGCTTCACCACTGTGGTTTAAAAAGGCCATTACAAAATAAACAGCATAATATAGCTACCTGCCTCCCAGAGCTCACTCTGTTCAAAGTATGCATCTGCAAGCCATACCAAACATTTGTTTAAACACCATGGTTGATATTTACCAGCAAAAAAGTGTTATGAGTATATAATTAGTTATTAGATATTTGCTATTATGTTTAGTCCCATATCGGCTATTATTGTTGAGATGGTCTATGACCCTCCATATATATTTGTATGTAGAGACTTATAATTTCTCAAACCAGTAAAATATTTCCTCTTGATTATTTTCATGGTATCGGAGTTTTGAAAAGAATTGAGAAAAAACTCTAATTTCCTTAACCCTAATCCCTGACCCTAACCCTAATCCTCAAGCCTTAGCCGCCTCCCTCTCCGTTGCATCCCCCTCCACCGCTACAGTAACATGTTACGGTTTTTTCGACCCTACAGTATTTTGCTACAGTATTTTCTACGCTGCAGTGCTTCGCTAATGCTACAGTAATTTCCACCGCTCCTCCATACCAATCACAGCCTTCCCGAACCCTAGTCCTAGCCCTCGCCACCAGCCGCATGGCAACAGTCATCTCCGCTGCTCTCGGTTAACGACGATCTATTCCATCGTCTTGCTCTGATTTCTTTACGCTTGTACTCGTTTTGGTTTTAGATAACCTTACTCTCTCTTCTGTGATTTACTTCTGCGCCATTCATCATGGATTCTGATTCGGTTTCTGATTGCCGTAGGACGTCGCGTGGTCGTCCCTCTATAACTGCTCGTGGTCGTGGTTCCTATGGATGTCGTTATGTCGGTCTTTATTATGCTTATTGTGGTAGCACTAATCATCGCAAAGACTGGTGTTGGCAGAAACATGGCTACCCTGATAATATAACTACAGCTCACCAGACATTCACACCAGTTGCTACTGATCAACCTTCCCCTTCTGCCGACCATTTACCTTTATCCAGTGCTGAGTGGAGCCAGTTGCGCCGTCTTCTCTTTTTTATAGCTCCTACCAACCTTTCTACTCTATCAGGTATATCGTTTCTTTCTCATTCTAATTCATAGGTCGTTGATTCCGGCGCCTCGCATCACATGTCTCGTGATAGACCGTCTAATTTTACTTCCAGCCCTCACAAGTTTATTTCCATGGCTGATGGTAATACTACACATGTTTCTAGCTCTGTTTATTTATCACTTATTTCATCTTTACACCTAAAAATACTTTAATTGTGTCATTTTCAAAACAAAACTTGCTTTCTATTTGCCAGCTATAAATGATTCTAACTGCTTTGTAACATTTTATCCCTCTCATTTTGTGATACAGTATCTTCTGACGAAATAGCGAATTGGTGGGGGCTATAAACAAAATGGATTGTATTACGTTGATCACTTTCCTAGTACGCCCGCAGCTGTCTCTACTATCCAGTGGGATCGAAAACTTGGTCACCCTGATCTTTTTTCTTTACGTACTATGCTGCTCTCTCTTGATTTATCAGAGTTTAGTTGTGAATCCTATATTCTTGGTAAACATCATAGATCCTCTTTTCCTGCAGTCAATAAAAGACATGAGTTACCCTTTGCGTTAGTTCACTCCGATATTTGGGGTCCTTTTAAATTTTCTAGTATATTTGGTTATAGATATTTTATGACTTTTATCGATAATCATTCACGTATGACTTGGTTGTATTTTCTGCGTAATAGGTCTGAACTTTTGTCTACCTTTAAAATCTTCGTAGCTGAGATTGCTAATCAATTTGGTGTTTCGGTATAGGTTTTTCGTTCAGATAATGTTAAGGAGTATATTAGTACGGAGTTTACTGCATTTTGTCAGACCCATAGCATATTACATCAAACTTCCTATTCTTATACTCCCCAGCAAAATGAGATTGCTGAACAAAAGTGTAGGCCTGCTATACTCTCTACTAGACGGTTTAAAGAGTAGCAGAAGCAATAATTTTAAATTTCAAGAGAGCTATAGTAAGCACAACATAGAATCAAGACCAATGAATACAACTTGCAACAACAAATGAGAGTAATATCCACAAGTTTGTGAACTACAACCTTTACAGCGCGTTAGCCTTCACTCCGTTGAACTCCGGATAGGCTTCTCGACTCCGAGATCGAGCTTGAAGGTAGATTTTCTTGTCAAAGACGACCCATCTTAAGATTTCTCCAACACAAGCTCTAACTTCATAAACTAGGTGTATGTGAAGAAACTAATAACACTAATTTGCTGTATTATTGATAAAGTAGATGTAGAAATATTTTGCTCACTAATTTCTTCTCCTTTTCTTTTGCTTCTCACTAAAATGAAAACACAAGAGAGAGAAAGAGGATGTGAGAATGAGATAAGGTTATCATTCTAAGAAAAGAAGTCTTTATCTTTATCTTTATCTAAAAAGATAAGATAAAGAATTATCTAAAGCTTTCCACGCTCTTCTTTTCCTTATGACTCATATATTCTTTTTCTTTAATAAATTAAAGAAACTAATATATATCCCCATCTCATCTGTGAGTCTCATACACACATGTTTCATGTATCAACATACATGACAAAATACTATTTGTATCATATACAAATAATATATAAAGAGAAGAAAATAAAGGTAAGCATGATATTAGTTTTTATATATATATATATATATATATATATATATATATATATATATATATATATATATATATATTAAATCAACACTTGGTTTAATGGTCTGGTTATATCAATATATATACCGGTTAATATCATAAAACGCCCAATTGAGATACATGTATCAAATACACGTATTTAATCGAGCTCCTGCACGTATCTTTATACATACTCTATATCGTTTCGCATGAGCTGGGAAACCTCTATGTGGGACTCTAAAGACTCGACAATACGCTGGCAGTAGGATATGATCATATTCATAACCCACAAGCACGTCAGCGGTACTAGTTGCATGTAACGGCTATCTAGGTATTGAGCGAAAGGAAAATCGACAAGTAAGCTCATCTGAAATCCTATAGAGCCTCAAAGTGACAATCTTTGTACAGTCTGGTCTTTTCGTCTTAGAGTGTTGCATACCGGGTCTAGAAGGTGGAAATCATAAGTTATGTCGATGTCAAGTTCATAATAACCTAAGAAACTACTGATAACACTTATCAGTAAATCCCATCTGCTTTGGCCAAGAACTTAGGATTATGGCCAATCGCACAGTATGACATCAACTCCTTATATCGGGAGAGACGAATCTCTTCGATTGCTCACTGCCTCCATATGCTTAGGGACCGTATCCAACTAAAATCTGTTTGCATGGCTCTCAAAGTACAGTGGAAACACACAAGACACTAAGATGATCTCAGGTCTACAGACTACCATGTACTCATGTCACAAGAGAACTGCTATCTGACAATAGGTATAATACCATTCAGGAGTTGTCTAGTGAGTCCGTCCAGTGAAACTGATTTTCCAATGAGCAAATGAATACAATCTTCGGTGTCAAACACCAATGACTATAGGATCAACCGTCGCCCTAGTCGGCGTCAAGAAACGTATACACTAGTCTGCTCTGTAATATCGATACTCAGTCCCGATACTCCACTGGGGACATTTAAGGATATGCTTATGGACTACTCATGCCCTACTAATATGATCCCTATCATAATTCTGGTAGTCAAGCAAAGATCATATAGGCTTTATCATTATGTATTACACGTAATCACAAGTAAAACATGCACATAAATGATAAAGACAAACAAGATAGCATACTATCATCTCGAGAAAGATCGTTCTCCATATAGGTCATCCTTCAATTATAATAATTGCCTTGAGAGCGCCTATATCTAAATTTACACTTAAGGCTAATTATTAAGGTATTGCTGTAACACCCGAGCCCAATGCTACTGTTTTTCAGTTACTGTTTGAGCATTAGTGTGGTACTCATTTCATTTATCTTACTTGTTTGTGGCTTACTGTAAAATTTTACCCGGCAAAGTCATTTCTGCATATAACAAATTTTAGCACCTAAAGTAAAATTAAAAATATCTATCTTGGCCTACTCGACACCTCTAGCCGCGTGGTAGCGTCCGTGCATCGAGTTCCCGTCCCGTTCAGTGAAACGGACGAGTTTAGACGACTATGCGCGTGTACGGACGACTATGCGCGTGTATAGGTGTCCGTCTTGGGGATATGCTTTTTAATCATAAGACACTTAATTTTAAAGTTTGGACCCCGCTTAAAATCCTATTATTTCAATTTCAAATTTTTGGACCCGACCCGGGCGTGATTTGGAAATGTTTTATTTTGCGCCAAAATCTCAAATTTTAATATATTCTAAACTATTCGTATATTTCATTCTTTAGCAATCTTTTATATAATTTTAACTGTTTAAGATTTCGAATATTCTTAAATCTTTTCTCTGTTAACTCCACCAACCAATCAGAATCCCTCTTTTCCCGTGGGCCCCACTCTTATCTCTCTCTCTCCTCTCTCTCCCTCACCGTCTCTCTCTATCTCTCTCCTCTCTCTTCCCTCTCTCTCTCGCTTTCTCTCTCTCTTCTTTATCTCTCTCTCTCATATTTAAATTTCCCTCCCCCCTCTTCCTTTTCTTTTACGTAGCCTGCAAACAGAACCCATCACAAGCCCAGCGAATCCCGGCCGCCTTACCCTCGCCGTCGTAGCCAACGCCGACGCCGCTACCACCTCCATTCTCGCCTCCTCAGCCTCGTCCCATCCACTTCCTCTTTCTCCTTTCTTCCCTGCACCTTCGCCGCAGCCACTGCAAACCCCTGCACACCCATCGCACCGCCGGATCTGTCGCCGCCGGCGATCTCGATCTGCCTCCCCGGCCTTTGTACGACCCACTGTAAGCCTTCTACTTCTTTTTCTCCTTCCTTTCTTCTCTGGTTCCTTTGTATTCTTGATTGCACATCTTGATGGTTTACTGTTCACGTTTTCGCCGTAATCCGACGATGCCGACGACATGACCCGACGTTCCAGCGAGATACCCCGATCCGTGTGGTTCCATTGTTCGTTGTTTGGGTTCAATCCGTGAACCGTGCGTCCGTCGCGAGTTTCCCCGCCGACGTTTACGTTCCGTTTTTCCCGGTTCGCGACCCGTCGAGGCAAGTATCACTTGCTACATGCTATACTATATATTTATATATGTTTCGACACATTAAACCTGTAAAACTTAACTTGGTATAGTCGTTTCTCATTTGGTTGCAATATGACATTATATCATTTTACAGTTAACACAAAACTACAGTTTGCCAATTTAAACCTAATAACCAAGTTTACCTGTTAATCACATTTTACTGTTTAATAGATGGTAGCACTTACCCATGTAGTTCTATTACATTCGGACATTCGTATTCAAAGGCTTGATATAACTGTATTGAAACGTTACATAAATTATTGCACCGCTAAGGGTGCTCAAACCTGTTAATATAATAAAACGGCTGCACTGTATTACTGCACTCTTGTGATTGAATGAAACTGCTTATTGTTGTTTACCTCATTGCTTATTTCCTGCTGTTAATACCCTGTTCGATTATATATCTGTTTGTGAGTGCACCCACGATATTGTTACATCTTGACTTGACTTTGTTACACATGGTATATATTGATACACCTGACATGGTACCGTTACTGCTGACTTAACCTGATGTACCATGACCTGACCTGTTACCTGATCTCGTGCCTAATGCCAACAAACCTGACATGTAGTCCTCATGGACCGTTCCTGTTGTCTATCCAGACAAACCTGCTTTTATCTGATCCTGTGTTGGCATTAGTTCTTGATTACTGAATACCTGACTCGACATACATAACTTGGGGGTATGGGGAAATCAAAAGTGTAAACTAAAGTGTAACTTAAAAGGGTATTACTTGATCCGTGGTCCCGGGGGATAACGGGACAGAGCCATTCGTGACTCTTACATTTTCCTGATCCGTGGTCCCGGGGGGTAACGGGACAGAACCACTATTGGTTCACATATTCCTGATCCGTGGTCCCGGGGGGTAACGGGACATATCCTTTGAGTTACATGGAGGATTACTCAAATTGATTTCAAAGACTTTAGACTAGAAAACCTGATAGAACAGTTTAGTTACCCACTGCACACTATCCTGCACTGCTTGTTTCATACTATTGCTTTATTCATGTTTATTTATTCATTGCCTATTACACTGTTCATATTATATTACTGGTCGACATGACGCGCTGACGTCTGGGTTTTGTATGGCCCAGATTCTGTACCACTGTCGCAGTCCGAGCAGGAGTACTTCAGCCAGCAGGCTGAGCTGTGAGGTGTTAGTATTGGTTAGTTTTATTTCCTGCATTTATTTCCTGATGTGAGCCCGCATTATGGGACATACTTTTCAGTTATTTGTATTGGATCATTTGCTTCCGCATTTACTTAGTATTGACTCCTGTTATTCTGGATTATGGACATGTTTTAGAAAATTTTATCTTGTTCTTGATATCTCTATAGCCGTAATGTGACTGTGGATGGATACTTCCTACCCACAGGTAGCATGGTTGGCTATGTCACGTGCCCAATCTTGCGTATTCTGGGAAGCGGGGCGTGACATGGTTCTTTTGGTATCAGAGCCATATGTTAGTTGGGTTGATTCTTTTGTAGTTGGGTATTGTACCCAATACACGAATCAGAATGCCCGTGTTTAGGAAACATGTCCTGCCACTTTGCCGTTTACCATTCTTGAATCACATTTTTCCTGATTATATCTTTTACGACATGCAAACTTACTTTGCATGTCGACTCGAAAAACATGATTTCTTGTTATCTCTAGGACTTAGGCGACTTGGGTAGAGTTAAGTAATTGTGGCTATGATACCGCGGCATAGTTACAATGCGATACTCTATTTAAGTATCTTGGAGTTCTAGCCTTGATCTATATTCAGAATCTATCATCATGCTAATGTTGGGTATTTTGATTCCAAGAATATGGCCGGTAAGAATTTGAAGATGTACCAAAGACGTGCGGACAAAGCCGCCATGCGTAGAGTGATGAGGGGATTGCTGGAGAATCTAAAGAGTCAGACCGAGTTGAAACCGGCGTCTGCACTGAACCAAACGTCTGTACGTAGAAGTATTCCGGTGAACAGACGCAGCGTAGCACCAATGAAGAAAACAATTATGGGTGATCGGAAAAAGAGCATGATTTGTGACTACTGCCATGTACCCGGACATGTGCGAAAGGATTGTCGTAAGAGGCTGGGACTCTGTTTTGGTTGTGGAGCGGCAGATCACGCCGTTAGTGCTTGTCCGTCGAAGCTTCGTACAAGGGATGATATTCAGAAGCCTCCGCAGAGACCGTTCCAAGGGAAGAAACAGCTGACTCAAGGACCTAATCAGGCTCGAGCTTTTACCTTGACAGCTGAGGAAGCCAAGGCGTCAGGAGAAGTGGTTTCAGGTACTTTATTCGTTCATGGTTTTCCCGCATTGGCATTATTTGATTCTGGTGCATCCCACTGTTTTATGTCATTCAAATTTATAACTACACACTCGATTACCTGCACGACCCTGTCTAGTTTCTGGGACATACACACTGGGAATGGAAAAATCATATCTAGTAGGGAATGTAAAGACTGTACAGTTGTTGTGTGCGGATGGGAGCTTTTTGCAGATTTCTTGGTGATTGATACGGGCAACTACGAAGTCGTCTTGGGAATGGATTTTCTTGGTACTTTCCACGCTCATATTGACTGTTGGGCAAGGAAAGTAATTTTCCAGATTTCCGGACATCCCGAAGTTACCTTCACTAGATGAAGCAGTTCTGTCGGGCCAGTCGAGTTTAGGGCTAGGCCGACAAATGTTATTCTTGCAGCAATGGAAGTTGATAGTAGTGAAGAGCCGGCGGTTGTTCGCAATTTTATGGACGTATTTGAAGATATATCGGGCTTACCGCCGAAGCAGACGTGGAGTTCGCGATTGACCTTATCCCTGGTGCAGCGCCGGTATCTAAAGCGTATTATCCAATGGCACCGGTAGAATTGGAAGAAGTTAAGAAACAAGTTACTGAATTGCTTGAGAAGGGTTGGATTCGAAGCAGCAACTCGCCTTGGGGAGCTCCAGTTCTTCTAGTAAAGAAGAAGGATGGCACGAGAAGGATGTGCATCGACTATCGAGAATTAAACCGGGTGACTATTAAGAACAAATACCCGATCCCTCGCATTGGAGAACTTTTTGAGCAGCTTAGTGGCGCGAGGGTATTCTCAAAGCTGGATTTGCGATCCGGATATCATCAGGTTCGAGTGAAAGCAGAAGATATTTGCAAGACGGCATTTCGGACTCAGTATGGACATTACGAGTACCTAGTGATGCCCTTCGGAGTAACGAATGCGCCGGCAGTATTCATGGACTTGATGAACCGAATCTTTTCACCGTTCTTAGACCAGTTTATTGTGGTATTCATTGATGATATTCTGGTTTACTCGAATAGTTTTGAGGAGCATGCTGAGCATTTGAAGATCGCACTGCAGACATTGAGACAGGAGAAACTGCATGCGAAGATGAGTAAGTGCGAATTTTGGCTGGAAGAAGTGAAGTTTCTGAGGCATGTTGTGTCGGGCAATGGAATCGCCGCCGATCCCGAAAAGATTGCAGCAGTTCGAGATTGGCCTATTCCAAGGAATGTAGCTGAGATAAGAAGTTTCCTTGGATTAGCCGGATACTACAGGAGATTTGTGGAGAACTTCGCTCGTTTGGCAGAACCGTTGACCAAGCTTACGCGCAAGGAGGTACCTTTTGTATGGACGGATAAATGCGCGTTAGCTTTCGAGACGTTGAAGCAGAAGTTGATAACCGCCCCTATCCTGACCGTACCAGACAATTCCGGAGGACCGATGATTCACAGCGACGCATCTGGGAAAGGATTGGGATGTGTTTTGATGCAGCATGGGAAGGTCGTAGCATACGCATCAAGACAACTGAAGACCCATTAGAAGAATTATCCAACTCATGACTTGGAGCTTGCGGCTGTGATCTTCGCTTTGAAGATTTGGAGACACTACCTTTTGGGTAAGAGAGTCGAAGTTTTTACAGATCACAAGAGTTTGAAGTATGTGTTCACTTAGAAGGAGTTGAACATGAGGCAGCGTAGATGGTTGGAGCTGATGGCCGACTACGACCTTGATCTTAAGTACCATCCGGGAAAAGTTAACGTCGTGCCGGATGCGCTTAGTCGGTTACCAGCGATTCAGGTGTTAACTATGCAGAAGGAGATCATTACAGATTTCGAAGATTTGACTTGGAGGTTGTGCTACCGCGTTCTACGGGACAGTTGATGCAGTTGCAAGTACAGTCGTCTTTAATTGAGAAAATTAAAGCAGCACAACCGCAGGATCCTAGACTGCAAAGGTTTCGAGAGCAGGTTGAAGTCGGACTACGAACAGATTTACTGGTCCATGAAGATGGTTCGTTGAGGTATGGTAGCTGTTTATGTGTGCCAAAGGGAGATGTTCGTGAAGAGCTTATGAAGGAGGCACACAGTTCAGCTTATTCTGTGCATCCAGGAGGCACACAGATGTACCGTGATATTCGACAGCATTTCTGGTGGAAGGCATGAAACGGGAGATTGCTCGCTTTGTGGCTAAGTGCTTGGTGTGTCAGCAAATTAAGGCTGAACATCAAAGGGTTGCTGGTTTATTGCAACCACTTCCGATTCCTCAGTGGAAGTGGGAACTTATAACCATGGATTTCGTGACGGCTTTACCGCGGAGTCCAAAAGGCAACAATGCAGTATGGGTGATTGTTGATCGGTTGACCAAGGCAGCTCACTTTATTCCTTTCCGGGTTGGTCAATCAACAGAGACTTTGGCAGAGCGGTACATGCAGGAGATTGTAAGATTGCATGGAGTACCGGTAAGCATCGTGTCCGATCGGGACACTCGGTTCTTATCACACTTCTGGAGGAGTTTACAGGAAAGTTTGGGGACTCAATTGAAGTTTAGCACAGCTTATCATCCTCAAACTGATGGTCAATCGGAGAGAACGATCCAAACTCTTGAAGATATGTTGAGAGCATGCATGTTGGGCTTCAGGGGTTCGTGGGAGGATCATCTACACTTGGTGGAGTTCTCTTACAACAACAGTTTTCAAGCAACTATCCAGATGGCTCCGTTTGAAGCTTTGTATGGTCGTAAATGCCGTTCACCTGTTTGTTGGGATGATGTCGGTGAACGAAGATTGTTGGGACCAGATTTGGTGGTGCAGACAGTTGAAAATGTTAACACTATCAGAAATCATATGAAGGCAGCTCAAGACCGACAGAAGAGTTGGGCAGACACGTCAAGAAGACCTCTAGAGTTTGCCGTGGGTGATTTGGTGTTCTTAAAGATATCACCGACTAGAGGGGTGATTCGTTTTGGGAGTTGAGAAAAGCTTAGTCCTTGATTCGTTGGACTCTTTGAGATATTGGAGCGTATTGGAGAGGTAGCGTACCGTTTGGCGTTACCGCAGTCCTTGGCAATTGTGCACGATGTGTTTCACGTATCTCAACTACGAAGGTATGTTCGTGATGAAACGCACGTATTGGATCATTCGGAGCTAACAGTACGAGAAGACTTGACTTTTGAGGAGCGACCGGTTGAAATTGTGGATCGAAGGGAAAAGGTTCTTAAGAACAAGGTTATTCCCTTTATGCTTGTTTCGTGGGGTAATCGCTCGCATGGAGAGTCCACTTGGGAACGAGAAGATGAAATTCGGCAGGAGTTTCCTCACCTTTTTCTGTAGTTTCTATCTTGTATTCTTGGAATTTCGAGGACGAAATTCTTTTTGTAGTTGGGTATAATATAACATCCGAGCCCAATGCTACTGTTTTTTAGTTACTGTTTGAGCATTAGTGTGGTACTCATTTCATTTATCTTACTTGTTTGTGGCTTACTGTAAAATTTTACCCGGCAAAGTCATTTCTGCATATAACAAATTTTAGCACCTAAAGTAAAATTAAAAATATCTATCTTGGCCTACTCGACACCTCTAGCCGCGTGGTAGCGTCCGTGCATCGAGTTCCCGTCCCGTTCAGTGAAACGGGCGAGTTTGGACGACTATGCGCGTATACAGGTGTCCGTCTTGGGGGTATGCTTTTTAATCATAAGACACTTAATTTTAAAGTTTGGACCCCGCTTAAAATCCTATTATTTCAATTTCAAATTTTTGGACCCGACCCGGGCGTGATTTGGAAATATTTTATTTTGCGCCAAAATCTCAAATTTTAATATATTCTAAACTATTCGTATATTTCATTCTTTAGCAATCTTTTATATAATTTTAACTGTTTAAGATTTCGAATATTCTTAAATCTTTTCTCTGTTAACTCCACCAACCAATCAGAATCCCTCTTTTCCCGTGGGCCCCACTCTTATCTCTCTCTCTCCTCTCTCTCCCTCACCGTCTCTCTCTATCTCTCTCCTCTCTCTTCCCTCTCTCTCTCGCTTTCTCTCTCTCTTCTTTATCTCTTTCTCTCTCATATTTAAATTTCCCTCCCCCCTCTTCCTTTTCTTTTACGTAGCCTGCAAACAGAACCCATCACGAGCCCAGCGAATCCCGGCCGCCTTACCCTCGCCGTCGCAGCCCAACGCCGACGCCGCTACCACCTCCATCCTCGCCTCCTCAGCCTCGTCCCATCCACTTCCTCTTTCTCCCTTCTTCCCTGCACCTTCGCCGCAGCCACTGCAAACCCCTGCACACCCATCGCACCGCCGGATCTGTCGCCGCCGGCGATCTCGATCTGCCTCCCCGGCCTTCGTACGACCCACTGTAAGCCTTCTACTTCTTTTTCTACTTCCTTTCTTCTCTGGTTCCTTTGTATTCTTGATTGCACATCTTGATGGTTTACTGTTCACGTTTTCGCCGTAATCCGACGATGCCGACGACGCCGACGACGTGACTCGACGTTCCAGCGAGATACCCCGATCCGTGTGGTTCCATTGTTCGTTGTTTGGGTTCAATCCGTGAACCGTGCGTCCGTCGCGAGTTTCCCCGCCGACGTTTACGTTCCGTTTTTCCCGGTTCGCGACCCGTCGAGGCAAGTATCACTTGCTACATGCTATACTATATATTTATATATGTTTCGACACATTAAACCTGTAAAACTTAACTTGGTATAGTCGTTTCTCATTTGGTTGCAATATGACATTATATCATTTTACAGTTAACACAAAACTACAGTTTGCCAATTTAAACCTAATAACCAAGTTTACCTGTTAATCACATTTTACTGTTTAATAGATGGTAGCACTTACCCATGTAGTTCTATTACATTCGGACATTCGTATTCAAAGGCTTGATATAACTGTATTGAAACGTTACATAAATTATTGCACCGCTAAGGGTGCTCAAACCTGTTAATATAATAAAACGGCTGCACTGTATTACTGCACTCTTGTGATTGAATGAAACTGCTTATTGTTGTTTACCTCATTGCTTATTTCCTGCTGTTAATACCCTGTTCGATTATATATCTGTTTGTGAGCACACCCACGATATTGTTACATCTTGACTTGACTTTGTTACACATGGTATATATTGATACACCTGACATGGTACCATTACTGCTGACACGACCTGATATACCACGACCTGACCTGTTACCTGATCTCGTGCCTAATGCCAACAAACCTGACATGTAGTCCTCATGGACCGTTCCTGTTGTCTATCCAGACAAACCTGCTTTTACCTGATCCTGTGTTGGCATTAGTTCTTGATTACTGAATACCTGACTCGACATACATAACTTGGGGGTATGGGGAAATCAAAAGTGTAAACTAAAGTGTAACTTAAAAGGGTATTACTTGATCCGTGGTCCCGGGGGGTAACGGGACAGAGCCATTCGTGACTCTTACATTTTCCTGATCCGTGGTCCCGGGGGGTAACGGGACAGAACCACTATTGGTTCACATATTCCTGATCCGTGGTCCCGGGGGGTAACGGGACATATCCTTTGAGTTACATGGAGGATTACTCAAATTGATTTCAAAGACTTTAGACTAGAAAACCTGATAGAACAGTTTAGTTACCCACTGCACACTACCCTGCACTGCTTGTTTCATACTATTGCTTTATTCATGTTTATTTCTGCATTGCCTATTACACTGTTCATATTATATTACTGGTCGACATGACGCGCTGACGTCTGGGTTTTGCATGGCCCAAATTCTGTACCACTGTTGCAGTCCGAGCAGGAGTACTTCAGCCACCAGGCTGAGCTGTGAGGTGTTAGTATTGGTTAGTTTTATTTCCTGCATTTATTTCCTGATGTGAGCCGGCATTATGGGACATACTTTTCAGTTATTTGTATTGAATCATTTGCTTCCGCATTTACTTATTATTGACTCATGTTATTCTGGATTATGGACATGTTTTAGAAAATTTTATCTTGTTCTTGATATCTCTACAGCCGTAATGTGACTGTGGATGGATACTTCCTACCCACAGGTAGCATGGTTGGCTATGTCACGTGCCCAATCTTACGTACTTTGGGAAGCGGGGCGTGACATGGTCCCCAACTTCTTTACTAACAATTTCTCAAACCGCATTCGAGAAACAGTCTCAGTAGGTGGATCCGCTACAATGAATCTATTTTTATTTCTCTATATCTTAATTTCGCGGAGATCAACTATCTTTCAAAATGAGCGATACCTGCCTTAGAATTTGCCTGAATAGACGATGGGTAAATGAACAATTTTATGTAGCAACTTCTTAAGCTGTATCTACAGCTGATTCATAATCAACACCCAGCACCATGACTACCCAGTATTCTGCTTGGAACTCTTTCCAATATACTGCTCCCACTAAAGAGAGTAAACTAATAACCCATTATAGACACTCTGTCTTTCAAGTCACTTTGGAAACCAGAATCAGTAATCGCCTTCTAATGGAGGCCGCCATTACCATACACCAAGAACATTATTGTTTACCGCCGAAGATTGGATTGAGACGCGGAGACGTCTTGCCCTAAATTTGGGGGCAAATACTATTTGGAACATATCCATCCACCTCTCCGAAAATACCAAATTAATTTATGGCACGGTATATCAAAGGTTTGGATAGATGCGACCGATATAACAGGTTTTTATCAGATTCCCCCTCATTTGTGAGGGTTTTTGATTGTGGGAACACTCTTTCCTGAAAGCGCAAGCCCCTGCGGTCAATTACGGTATCGCGTTGCGATAACTTTCTCTTACCTTGGTAGGTCATTTCGTGTCGTGTTGTATTTTTGTGTATTTTGAGGTTGCCCGAGAATTGTATACGGAGACTGTTCCCTGCCGAAAGACGGGAGAAGCGATAAACGTCTTGCCTAAATTTCGGGGCAGATGCTAATTGGTGCTATCCGTCCACCTCTCCGAAGATACCAAGTTGATTTATGGTACCATGTATCGAAGGTTTAAACGGATGCGGCCGATGTAGCAGACTTCGTTAGATTCCCCCTCGTTTGAGGGGTTTTTGATTGTGGGGACGCTCTTCCCTGCAGGCGCAAGCCCCTGCAGTTAATTACGCTACCGCATCGCGGTAACAACTTTCTCCTTCTCCAGATGGTCACTTCGTGTCGTGTGTGTTTGTTTTGTTTTTGATTGCCCGTGGATTGTATACGGAGACTAATTTATGTTATCTCCCGTAGGGCGTGGACTAGTCCAAATCCGTATCTTCTTAGATTTGGGTTTGGGGGGTTGGGTTTAAGGATACGTTAGGCTCATTTGAGACTAAGATCAACTTAAACGTTTGTTAAGGATACGTTAGTCTCATTTTATACTAAGATCAACTTAACGGGATCGTTTAGATCCAACAAAAAAGCAATTGGGCTCTATTGTTTAGTTTAGTGACATTGCGGTCGATTAGTTTAAGGACATTACGGTCCATTGTTAGTTTAAGGACATCTCGGTCTAATGTTAGTTTAAAGACATCGCGGTCGAGGTTAAGGACATCATAATCCATAAGTTTAAGGACCCCACAGTCCAATGTTAGTTTAAAGACATCACGGTCGAGGTTAAGGACATCATAGTCCATGGGTTTAAGGACCCCATAGTCCAATGTTAGTTTAAAGACATCACGGTCGAGGTTAAGGACATCATAGTCCATGAGTTTAAGGACCCCACAGTCCAATGTTAGTTTAAAGACATCACGGTCGAGGTTAAGAACATCATAGTCCATGGGTTTAAGGACCTCACGGTCCATGAAATGTGTGGTTGTCGGGACCCGTCACCTCTCTGAAGACGTTGAAGGATTACAACGACAAATATCAAAGGAGTGAAGAGATGTACCCTTGAACCAAGGTTGCTTGGGGATCTGTAGTCCAATTTGGAACTAAGATCAATTATTAGATTATGAGCACATTGGCTCAATTGAATCTGAATTGAGGACTTATGGCCAACTTGGGCTAAGTCCAATTAAGTTTGAAATATTGACCCTTTGTTGGACCATTAGACATTTGTCTGGGTTCAGCCCCTCACCATTTAGCAATGCTAAACAAGAGTTTGAAGTCTCTGATAACATTTTTATCCTTGACTGAGCATTAACATTGTAGTTGTGAGTTTTACTCAACTTTGGGATTTAGCCAAAGGGGGAGGTTTTTGTCTCTGGAAACTTAGCCAATTTGGCTTAAAAAATAGTGTTAAACACTAGAGAACAACAGTGTTAAACACTGAAAATAAAATTCTCAAATTAGTGTTAAACACTAGAAATAGAATTCTCGAATTAGTGTTAAACACTAGAAGACAACAGTGTTAAACACTGGGAATAAAATTCTCAAATTAGTGTTAAACACCAGAGGATAACAGTGTTAAACACTGGAAATAAAACACTTAAATTAGTGTTAAATACTAAATAGGAATGGGTCACGTGGGGACATGTGAGGGCACCCAAAGATGGGGCCAAATCCCCTTTACTTTGTTCTATAAATAAGTGTTAAACACTTTTGATTTTCTGGCCATCACGTGTTGGCACGTGATAGAGGTTTATGCGCTGATTATTGAAGCGTTTATCAAGGGGTCACGTGGTAACACGTGAGAGCGCCCAAATTAGAATCTGCCTTTGCTTTTATTCTCATTGTTTTGGAGGTCACGTGGGAGCACATGAGGCATTGCCTCAGGGCTAATTCCTTCTCATTTGGGGGATCTTTTCAGGGGTCACGTGGGGGCACGTGACCTAGTTTATTCTTTCTTTTCTGATCACTGCGGATTAGGGTCACGTGTCATCACGTGACCAATGTTCTTTACATGGAGATCTTTCAAGTCTCTTTATTTTTTAAGAATTAAATTCTCTGTAGGGTTAAACCCTAATTATGTTTTAGAGGAATTAAATTCCCATGTATGTGAAAGAATTAAATTCTTATGTAGGGTTAAACCCTAGTTCTGTCTTGGAGGATTAAATTTCTATGAATTTGGGAGAATTGAATTCTCATATAGGGTTGAACCCTAGTTTTATCTTGGAGGAATTAAATTCCTATAAATTGGGAGAATTAAATTCTCATATAGGGTTAAACCCTAGTTTTATCTTGGAGGAATTAAATTCCTATGAATTGGGAGAATTAAATTCTCTAAACTCAATTCTCCCTCTAAGTCTTGGATCTGCATGGCAGAATCTCAACCCGATGAGAATTAAATTTTCAAGCTATGAGGAGATTTGCTTCTGCAGATCTTCAACTAGAGGAAGAACTAAGTTCTTATTCAGAAGAGTTAAACTCTTAAATTGAGAATTAAATTCTCTTTGTTTTATGGAATTTAGATCTGTTTCCCCTTTCTCACCTAGGGTTTCTTTTCTCTTAAGAGATCTTTTTTCTCTCTCTTGAGAATTAAATTCTCCTCTCTTTTTTCTCTCTGTTGTTGTTATCTCCCAAAAAAGTAGATCCCCTTCTCTTCTCTTCTTGGCTCCTATTTATAGGAGAAAGAAAAGAATCAATTTATTTTGTCAATCTTTCATTGAAAGATTTTAATTGATTTTGTAACCAACATGATCTTTTAGATCA
Organism: Agapanthus africanus; assembly: GCA_030015575.1. Lineage (NCBI taxonomy): Eukaryota > Viridiplantae > Streptophyta > Magnoliopsida > Asparagales > Amaryllidaceae > Agapanthus > Agapanthus africanus. The sequence goes on from CM057346.1 coordinate 23,065,944, forward strand.
CTCAGTGAATTTTATTCACCATTGGATTTTTAATCCAAAAGATCTTTTATCCATTATTCAAATTTCAGGGAAATTTTTCCTTGTATAGAATCTTTCTATAAATTGATGATTTTTAATCACCATTGGATTTTTAATCCAACGGTGCTCCACTTTACAGAGCACAATCTTTTTGTTTGGAAAGATTTAAACAAATATTTTTCCAGTTAGGGTTTTTGATTCCCTTTTAATCAGAATTTAATTCTATTAATTAAAGAGTTTATGAACTTGGCACGTGTTGTCACGTGACCCTCTTATTAAACATTTTATTCAGAATTTAATTATGCCTTTTAACAGAGCTAAGGAATCATCACGTGTCAGCACGTGACCCTTGGTCACGTGTCGGCACGTGATACTCCATTGGGGGTTTTCCTTAGTGTTTTATTATACCTTTAATTCTTTTCAGTGGGTTTAAAGGCCCATCACGTGTTGGCGCGTGACCCCATTGATTAATTATTTCCAATTATTTATTTTATTCAGTGCCTACAGGCTTTGCCTGTAAATGGTCACGTGTCTGCACGTGATGTCGGTCACGTGTGGGTACGTGATGCCTCATAACTTTTGATCTCGGATGAATTATGAGGCCCATAATATATCAAATCGAAGGATTTTTCGAGACGCTTTCGATACCATCAGAATTTAGCTATTTCTCATTCGGTAGTTTGTCAAAATACAGCCCGAAAAATACTGGTTCACATTTTCTTAAACGTATTGCTGCCATTTGATACCTTGGGCTTTTTTGCGCAGAAATTTTTTGGCGGGAACAAATGCCCCCCACTACTTTGCCCACATAAGTATATACGTGGATGAAATAGTGTAGAGTAATTCATAGCGTATGACCAGTTTTTGGTTGGTATATCATCTTCAGGATCTTGATCTGAGAAGATAACGAGCGGACACAAGCGTCGTCATTTATCATTGACTCAAATCTCGGCTCTTAAGGGATATAGTTCCAAACCCTGAGATCCATGAGCTGCACCCTTCTGTTTCTTTATGTCTTACTCTGGCATGAAGTAGTTTATATGCTTCATGAGTAACTTCTTCATTTCAGTGGCATGTAGCTTTGGCAAGTGTGGCCCATAGATGGTAAATAACAGTTCATCTTGAACTCTTTATAAGGTAGCGATGGCTTAGGAAACAGGGTTAGGATCTATTGCCTAAGACTTTCCAACTTTATGAGCCGTGAGGGTCTCACAAAGGCTTTTCTTCCTACGAGTTGTGAGGATTTCGTAGGTGTTTTTTCTCCTTAGGAGTCGTGAGGACTCCTAAATGCGTTTTCTTCTGAGAATCGTAAGGAGCCCACAAGAGAATTTTCTTTATACTTAGGGACACTAATTTCCCCGCAAGTTGAGACGAATCGAGAGATTCTCGCAAAGACACTGATTTCCTTGCGGGTCGAAACGAATCGAGAGGTTCTCGCCAAGGACGCTGATTTCCCTGAATCGAGATAAGAAGCGATGGCTTAAGAAACAAGTTCAGATCTGCCGCCTAAGACTTTTCAACTTTATGAGCCGTGAGGGTCTCATAAAGATTTTCTCCCTACGAGTCGAGAGGATCTCATAGGTGTATTTTCTCCTTAGGAATCGTGAGGATTCCTAAGTGTGTTTTCTCTTGAGAGTCGTAAGGATCTCACAAGAGAATTTTCTTTATGCGTAGGGACACTAATTTCCCCGCAAGTCGAGACGAATCGAGAGATTCTCGCAAAGACACTGATTATATTGCGGGTCGAAACAAATCGGGGTGTTCTCGTCAAGAACGTTGATTTCCCTGAATCGAGATAAGAAGCGATGACTTAGGAAACAGGTTCAGATCTGTCATCTAAGACTTTTCAACTTTATGAGCCGTGAGGGTCTCATAAAGATTTTCTCCCTACGAGTCGAGAGGATCTCATAGGTGTATTTTCTCCTTAGGAATCATGAGGATTCCTAAGTGTGTTTTCTCTTGAGAGTCGTAAGGATCTCACAAGAGAATTTTCTTCCTTACAAGTCGAGAGGACTCGTATGTGATTGATGAGTTGACCTACTCCCAAGTCAAAGCATTTCTTCAACAGGGAGGTCGAGGGTTGTCTTTGGTTTGTCTGTGCACCGCCGAGTCATGGAACTGGGAACTTTACCATGGCTCCGCTTTGCTGACGTCATATATTCCTGCAGAGACACTGATTTCTCTGCGGGTCGGTGCGAATCGAGGTGCTCTCATCAAGGACACTGATTTCCCTGAATCGCGGTTTTGCCAAGGATACTGATTTCCCTGGGGTTGAGACGGATCGAGGTATTCCTGCAAAGACATTGATTTCTCTGCGGGTCGACGCGAATCGAGGTGCTCTCGTCAAGGACGCCGATTTCCCTGAATCGAGGTTTTTGCCAAGGACACTGATTTCCTCGGAGTTGAAACGAATCGAGGTATTTCTGCAAAGACGCTGATTTCTCTGCGGGTCGACGCGAATTGAGATGCTCTCGTCAAGGACGCTGATTTCCCTGAATCGAGGTTTTTGCCAAGGACGCTGATTTCCTCGGAGTTGAGACGAATCGATGTATTCCTGCAAAGACACTGATTTCTCTGCGGGCTGACGCGAATCGAGGTGCTCTCGTCAAGGATACTGATTTCCCTGAATCGCGGTTTTGCCAAGGACACTGATTTCCCTAGGGTTGAGACAAATCGAGGTATTTCTGCAAAGACACTGATTTCTCTGCGGGTCGACGCGAATCGAGGTGCTCTCGTCAAGGACGCTGATTTCCCTGAATCGAGGAGGTTGCCAAGGACACTGATTTCCTTGGGGTTGAGACGAATCGAGGAATTCCTGCAAAGACGCTGATTTCTCTGCGGGTCGACGCGAATCGAGATGCTCTCGTCAAGGACATTGATTTCCCTGAATCGAGGAGGTTTCCAAGGACACTGATTTCCTTGGGGTTGAGACGAGTCGAGGAATTCCTGCAAAGACGCTGATTTCTCTGCGGGTCGATGCGAATCGAGATGCTCCCGTCAAGAACGCTGATTTCCCTGAATCGAGGTGGTTGCCAAGGACACTGATTTCCTTGGGGTTGAGACGAGTCGGGGTATTCTTGCAAAGACGCTGATTTCTCTGCGGGTCGACGCGAATCGAGATGCTCTCGTCAAGGACGCTGATTTTCCTGAATCGAGGTTTTTGCCAAGGACACTGATTTCCTTAGGGTTGAGACGAATCGAGGTATTCCTGCAAAGACACTGATTTCTCTGCGGGTCGACGCGAATCGAGATGCTCTCGTCAAGGACGCTGATTTCCTTGAATCGAGGAGGTTGCCAAGGACACTGATTTCCCTGGGGTTGAGACGGACCGAGGTATTCCTGCAAAGACGCTGATTTCTCTGCGGGTCGATGCGAATCAAGATGCCCTTGTTAAGGACGTTGATTTCCCTGAATCGAGGTTTTTGCCAAGGACGCTGATTTCCCTGGAGGTCGGTTAACTTGTTTCCGAGACGGAGCGTTGATCCGGCTGGGAGGTCATTGGTTGACTCTAGGTTGTCTGTGGACCGTAGAGTCTTGGAACTAGGGACTTTGCCATGGCTCCGCTTTGTTAACGTTGCGTCCGAATTCTACTGGAATGAGGAGGAACGCCGTTGTTAGTCTCCAGGCTGTAGATGTGGCCGTCGAGACTTGGAACTAGGGACTTTGCCATGGCTCCGATTGGTGATGTCGTATCCGAATCCTGCTGGAATGAGGAGGAACGCTGTCGTGGGTCTCCAGGCTGTAGATGTGGCCGTCGAGACTTGGAACAAGGGACTCTGTTGTAGCTCCGAGATTGATTTTTGGGTCTGAATCCTGCTGGAATGATGAGGAACGCCATCGTGGGTCTCCAGGCTGTAGATGTGGCCGTCGAGACTTGGAATTAGGGACTTTGCCATGGCTCCGAGATTGATTTTCGCGTATAAATCCTGCTGGAATGAGGAGGAACGCCATTGTTGGTCTCCAGGCTGTAGATGTGGCCGTCGAGACTTGAAATTAGGGACTTTGCCATGGCTCCGATTGGTGATGTCGCGTCCGAATCCTGCTGGAATGAGGAGGAACGTTGTCGTGGGTCTCCACACTGATGTGGCTGTCGAGACTTAGAACTAGGGACTCTGCCGTGGCTCCGAGATTGATTTTTGCGTCTGAATCCTGCTGGAATAAGGAGGAACGCCATCGTGGGTCTCCAGGATGTAGATGTGGCCGTCGAGACTTGGAACTAGGGACTTTGCCATGGCTTTGATTGGTGATGTCGCGTCCGAATCCTGCTGGAATGAGGAGGAACGCTGCCGTGGGTCTCTAGGCTATAGATGTGGCCGTCGAGACTTAGAACTAGGGACTTTGCCGTGGCTCCGAGATTGATTTTCACGTATAAATCCTGCTGGAATGAGGAGGAACGCCGTTGTTGTTTCTAGGCTGTAGACATGGCCGTCGAGATTTGGAACTAAGGACTTTGCCGTGGCTCCGAGATTGATTTTCGCGTATAAATCCTGCTGGAATGAGGATGAACGCCATTGTTGTTCTCTAGGCTGTAGACATGGCCGTCGAGATTTGGAACAAGAGACTTTGCCGTGGCTCCGAGATTGATTTTCGTGTATAAATCCTGCTGGAATGAGGAGGAACGCTGTCGTGGGTCTCCAGGCTGTAGATGTGGCCGTCGAGACTTGGCTCTCTATCTGATGGAGCCTGGTGGGATGATATGGTTCCCTTTTTGTTTGTGCCCCTGGATTGTATACAGGGATCGATGTGATCTCACCTGTAGGGCAAAAGTTTCATTTCATATGTATATTTTTTGTTTTCTTTCCGCGATGCTCTATCATTTCAGCTTTTTGTATCGCGCAAGTCGCGATTGTCCAATCATTTCGGCTATTTTTCGTGGTGCCCAATCATTTCGGCTATTTTTTTTATTTACTCGCTGCTTTTTATTGTGAGTTGCCCAATCATTTCGGCTGTTTTTGTATGCAAACATTTTTACTTGCTGATTTCGTTGCAAGTTGCCCCATCATTTCGACTATTTCATATGCATTTTTGGCTTGCTGATTTTTTTTTATCGCGAGTGTGGAACTTGGAATCTGATGCCAATCTTAGTATCAGTATCGCTGCGACTAGAATATTGCCAGGAGCGAATCATCATTTGCCATGAAAGGACTTGGAATTTGATACCGATTTAGGCATCAACATCGCTACAACCGGGATTGATATTGCCGGGAGCGAATCATCATTTGCCTCTGTCGATGGCGAACAAAGGTGGCTTAGCAAACAGGGTTAGGATCCCATCGACTAAGGCTTTTGACTTCATGAGCCGTAAGGGTCTCATAAAGGTGTTTCTCCCTACGAGTCGTGAGGATCTCGTAGGTGCTTTTTCTCTTTAGGAATCGTGAGGATTCCTAAGTGTGTGTTCTCTTATAAGTCGTAAGGATCTTACAAGAATGTTTTCTCCGTGCAAGTCGAGAGGACTTATAAGTATTTTGTTCACCGTGTGAGCATATCCCTAGTAGCTGGTAAGACTCTGTTAGGGAAATGTTCATTCATGCCCGTGGCTTGTATACAAGGGTAAATATTGAACCGCTTGTAGGGCAGCATTGGAGGTTGTGATGGCTTAAGAACATGTTCAGATCTCTGTAGCTTAAGGCTTTTGAACCCTATGAGCCGTGAGGGTCTCAAAGGGGAATTCTCCTTACGAGTCGTGAGGATCTCGTAAGCGTAGTTTCTCCTTAAGAATCGTGAGGTTTCTTAAGTGTATATCACTTTTGTGAGTCGTAAGGATCTCACACAGGTGGTTTCTCCTTACAGGGTCGAGAGGACCTTGCAAGTGTCTTTTAACGAAATTGTGCCCTTCCGGGTTTTCACAAAACTCGCCGGTAGTCCTGCTGTTTTTACTCACGGCGCCCTTTCAGGTTTTCATCCGTGCCCATTTTGCTTGTGGACATACCGTTTTTTATATATTTTTTTATATATTTTTTTTTACGAGTCTGCGCCCTTTCGGATTTTCATAAATATCGTCGGTAGTCCTGCTGTTTTTACTCACGGCGCCCTTCGGGTTTTCATCCGTGCCCATTTTGCTTGTGGACATACTCTTTTTTTTACCATGTCAGCCTTGGGATACTGCGGTCCGTAGTAGTTTATAGACGTCTCGGTCAGTTGCAAGTTTTAGGACATTGCGGTCCATCGTTAGTTTAGGGACGTTTCGATCCGTTGCAAGTTTTAGGACATTACGGTCCATCGTTAGTTTAGGGACGTTTCGGTCCGTTGCAAGTTTTAGGACATTGCGGTCCATTGTTAGTTTAGGGACATTTCGGTCCTCTGTAGCTTTGAGGCGAAGTTTCGCCGGATGCTTTATGAACAAGTAGGTTTCTCCTTGATAGACCTTGTCACATAATCCAAGGGTTTTGGCACTGCTCCTGCCCCCAGCTCCTCTACGTTATCTCCTAACGCCGAGTGAGCTGCTTTGTTACTTAACAACAAATGAGCGATCATGTGGCAACTTGCCACATAATCTTCGGATTCTTCTGACAAGTCGCCTCCCTCATCATTGTCGTTATCTTCATTCTCAAGGATGTGACTGAGGAACTCTTGAAGCGTGACTGGGGTTTGCGCCCTCTGGTTGTATTCTTTCAGCGCGTCAATATGCTTTTGCAGATCCGTACGCTTGTCGTTAGACAGCGCGGGCTTTTTGGTCTTCTTCTTTTTCTTCGAAGACTGTGACGGCTGTTCCTGGGTGCTTTGCCCATTGCTATTAATTCTCGATGTTGGGCGTGGTTTCAGCATCTCGTCGATGATCTCCGGCTTTTGCGGGCTTTTCCACCTGATCGCCGGACATGTTTGAAGATCTTTCAGCATTTTTTTTAGTTTTTTCCGAAAGATCAACTTCCCATGGAGCTTTCTTTATGAATGAGCATGATGCCCCCGGCATGTCCATCTTTTTCGGAGCATGTGGTTGTGGCGGATTTACCTTCCAGTTTTCGAACAGCGCGAACTTGCCCTGTTGATACTGGTCTTCAACCCAATTTTTGAAGACGTAGCAGTCTTCGATCGGATGGCCCAATACTCGGTGGTAGGGGCAATAATTAGGATCGTTGACGTCATTCGGTTGCGGTGGGTGTCTCGACTCCGGTAGAGTAATGAGCCCATTGTGCACTGCCACTTCAAATAGTTTCCTTGTTTTATCCTGGGGAAATGAGTAAGGACGTCTCAACTTCTCATCGAGGGACTGCCGTTTATTGCTTTGGCGAACAACCCGTCTCGGGCCACTCGGTTGTTGTCGAGCGTTGGCGATGAAGGTTCTTTGCCCTTTTCATTCCAAGGCTCCGAATTTGAAGAGGAAGGCCTATGGCCCATCTGGTCCATTTGAGCCAGCTTGTTAATCAAGGCCTGGAAGGTAGTCGGCTTGAAGAACATCATGAATTGGGATATAGTCGCTTGAGGGTCAAGAGTACCCACAAACATGCCTACCGCAGGCGCTTCTTCGATGCATTGCTCGCACTTCGACCATAAATTCCGCCATCATATTGCATACTGGATCCATGTTTCTCCAGGTTTCACTCTAGCATTGATCAATGCCGTGATTGGGGTGCGTTCACTAACACTCGCGAAACGCTGGATGAATAGCAACTCCATCTCTGCAAATGTCTTGACAGAGTCATTTGGGAGTTCGGAATACCACTCGAATGCCATCTCCGACAAACTGCCAACAAACTGGCGGAGCAGTAGCTTATCGTCACCTCCAGTGTTGCCGCACAGAGCCCTAAATTAAGCGACATGTTGATGTGGATTTCCCGACCCCTTATATACGTGGAACTTGGGAATCGTGTATCCTGGAGGGTACTTTATTTGGTCATACCGGCCTGGATATGGTCGCCCAGTTTTAACAATTTGGCTGGCCGCTTTATTCGCCTGGTGAGCTCGTATTTGCTGAGCAATGTAGTCATCTAGGGCAGTTTTGGAGATTGTCTCTTCCTTGGCTGTTGACAAAGCCGACAGAGGATTTGATGTCTCTCCTCTATCATCTTCAATTATTACTGGAGGATCTTCGGCTGGGGGATCCGGCTGGATCATCATGCCCACCATATCTTGGAATAGAATGGCTATTTGTTTTATATTGGCCGCTTGTTCCGTGGCCTCTTTGTCCTTCTTCTCAAGCATTCTCCGAAGGAATTCAGCATCAGTTTCCTGCTCACGGCGCTGCTCCGAGAATGTCTCCGGGCTTGCTTTTGGTTCCGTAAGTGCGGCCATGGCTGTTATCATCTCTTGGAGCTTTTGTTGTTGTTGCTCCTGAGCCTTAGTCACTGATCGCATAAGCGGTCGATGACCTGTGGAGATACGGCTATCCTCTTTTCCGGATGTCATATAGACGGTATGCACCACCATGCCCCCAGACTTAGGGCGTTTAGGCTCAGTGCCCTTGCGGTTCGCCGCGGTCACAGGGGCTTTCTCTGGCCTCCTTCTCTTGTGAGCAGTTGAAGTCGAGGGGGCCGTTGCAGCGGGCACCCAGGTAGCTGTCGCCTTTTGTGGCTTGACAGGATTGACAGGATGGTCCTTTTCTTGCCAAACTTTTACCTTTTTCTATCGGTGAGAGTAATCTTGATCAATTACTGAGTCCTGAACCTATCGCCAAACTTTGTAAATTTTGGAAGAAAGCCGCTGAGGGGGTTGTTCCGCCTTCGCCTTCGGTGCATTCTCCACGGGTGAAGGAGATCTCTTCAGCACTGCAGTAGGAGAGTTTCTGCGCACCTTGTTAAGCAGTTCAAAACTGTTTCCAGTTGGAACAACAGTATTGATCTCCACCGTTGGAGCTGGTGGAGTAAATCCAGACGGAGAGCTGTCCCCAGCCTTTCTTACTCGGCGCCAGTGACGACGGCGAGCATGTCGCGCAGATGGTGTCGGTTCAGCTATGGGGATGGCTTTGTCATGCCCCCTGTTCTGGTCAGGCGCTGCTGGTACCAGCCTCTTGAAGACCGATGTCCGTTGAGCAGCAGTATCCAATCTGTCAAAGACAGACCTTTGAGCAGGAACGGGAGCCGGAGTGGCCAGCCTCGTAAAGACTGATCCTTTGACGGAAGAAGCTTCTTTAGTGACCTCGAGAGTAGGAATGGCTATCCGTTTTGGGATGGCCGCTTCAGGTATCGTGGGCTTCTTGACGGGCCCATTAAAGCTTTGGCCCAATCTATTAAAGACTGAGGCTTTGGAGATGGACGACCCGTTGAGAGAGGCCGCAGTAGTTGTAAGCCGATCGAAGACAGACTTCTTGGGAGCTTCTTGTGATGGTACAGGGGCGCTGAAGCTCATCGGTGGGAGCATGGTCCCGAAAAACAATCCAGTGGTGGCCTGAGTCACCCGGTCCACCGGCATTGTGAACAGGGAGGCCGCTTGGGGCCCGTAAGCTATGCCTCCAGATGAGGCGGAGCGTAAGTTGCAGTTCAGCTAGTGCAGTTTGAAGCCATTGATCTTCTGTTTTCTGCACGGAGCAAGACACCAAATCTAAGTACCTCGAATCCACAGGCAACCATAGCAAACCGCGATTCGTTCTCGAACACGACACACGAAGTGTGGAGTGGAAAGAGGAAAAGGTCCCACCGGGCGTGTCAGAATCTGTTCCCCGCCGAAAGACGGGAGACGCGATAAACGTCTTGCCTGAATTTCGGGGCAGATGCTAATTGATGCTATCCGTCCACCTCTCCGAAGATGCCAAGTTGATTTATGGCACCATGTATCGAAGGTTTAAACAGATGTGGCCGATGTAGCAGACTTCGTCAGATTCCCCCTCGTTTGAGGGGTTTTTGATTGTGGGGACGCTCTTTCCTGTAGGCGCAAGCCCCTGCAGTTAATTACGCTACCGCATCGCGGTAACAACTTTCTCCTTCTCCAGATGGTCACTTCGTGTCGTATGTGTTTGTTTTGTTTTTGGTTGCCCGTGGATTGTATACGGAGACTAATTTATGTTGTCGCCCGTAGGGCATGGACTAGTCCAAATCCGTATCTTCTTAGATTTGGATTTGGGGGGTTGGGTTTAAGGATACGTTAGCCTCATTTGAGACTAAAATCAACTTAAACATTTGTTAAGGATACGTTAGTCTCATTTTAGCTAAGATCAACTTAACGGGATCGTTTAGATCCAACAAAAGAGCAATTGGGCTCTATTGTTTAGTTTAATGACATTGCGGTTGATTAGTTTAAGGACATTACGGTCCATTGTTAGTTTAAGGACATCTCGGTCCAATGTTAGTTTAAAGACATTGCGGTCGAGGTTAAGGACATCATAGTCCATGAGTTTAAGGACCCCACAGTCCAATGTTAGTTTAAAGACATCACGGTCGAGGTTAAGGACATCATAGTCCATGGGTTTAAGGACCCCACAGTCCAATGTTAGTTTAAAGACATCACGGTCGAGGTTAAGGACATCATAGTCCATGAGTTTAAGGACCCCACAGTCCAATGTTAGTTTAAAGACATCACGGTCGAGGTTAAGAACATCATAGTCCATGGATTTAAGGACCCCACGGTCCATGAAATGTGTGGTTGTCGGGACCCGTCACCTCTCTGAAGACGTTGAAGGATTACAACGACAAATATCAAAGAAGTGAAGAGATGTACCCTTGAACCAAGGTTACTTGGGGATCTGTAGTCCAATTTGGAACTAAGATCAATTATTAGATTATGAGCACATTGGCTCAGTTGAATCTGAATTGAGGACTTATGGCCAACTTGGGCTAAGTCCAATTAAGTTTGAAATATTGACCCTTTGTTGGACCATTAGACATTTGTCTGGGTTCAGTCCCTCACCATTTAGCAATGCTAAACAAGAGTTTGAAGTCTCTGATAACATTTTTATCCTTGACTGAGCATTAACATTGTAGTTGTGAGTTTTACTCAACTTTGGGATTTAGCCAAAGGGGGAGGTTTTTGCCTCTGGAAACTTAGCCAATTTGGCTATAAAAAAATAGTGTTAAACACTAGAGAACAACAGTGTTAAACATTGGAAATAAAATTCTCAAATTAGTGTTAAACACTAGAAATAGAATTCTCGAATTAGTGTTAAACACTAGAAGACAACAGTGTTAAACACTGGGAATAAAATTCTCAAATTAGTGTTAAACACCAGAGGATAACAGTGTTAAACACTGGAAATAAAACTCTGAAATTAGTGTTAAACACTAAATAGGAATGGGTCACGTGGGGACATGTGAGGGCACCCAAAGGTGGGGCCAAATCCCCTTTACTTTGTTCTATAAATAAGTGTTAAACACTTTTGATTTTCTGGCCATCACGTGTTGGTACGTGGTGGAGGTTTGTGCGCTGATTATTGAAGCGTTTATCAAGGGGTCACATGGTAACACGTGAGAGCGCCCAAATTAGAACCTGCCTTTGCTTTTATTCTCGTTGTTTTGGAGGTCACGTGGGAGCACGTGAGGCATTGCCTCAGCGCTAATTCCTTCTCATTTTGGGGGATCTTTTCAGGAGGCACGTGGGGGCACGTGACCTGGTTTATTCTTTCTTTTCTGATCACTGGGGATTGGGGTCACGTGTCATCACGTGACCAATGTTCTTTACGTGCATGGAGATTTTTCAAGTCTCTTTATTTTTTAAGAATTAAATTCTCTGTAGGGTTAAACCCTAATTATGTTTTAGAGGAATTAAATTCCCATGTATGTCAAAGAATTAAATTCTTATGTAGGGTTAAACCCTAGTTCTGTCTTGGAGAAATTAAATTCCTATGAATTTGGGAGAATTGAATTCTCATATAGGGTTGAACCCTAGTTTTATCTTGGAGGATTAATTCCTATAAATTGGGAGAATTAAATTCTCATATAGGGTTAAACCCTAGTTTTATCTTGAAGGAATTAAATTCCTATGAATTGGGAGAATTAAATTCTCTAAACTCAATTCTCCCTCTAAGTCTTGGATCTGCATGGCAGAATCTCAACCCGATGAGAATTAAATTCTCAACCTATGGGGAGATTTGCTTCTGCAGATCTTCAACCAGAGGAAGAACTAAGTTCTTATTCAGAAGAGTTAAACTCTTAAGTTGAGAATTAAATTCTCTTTGTTTTATGGAACTTAGATCTCTTCCCCTTTCTCACCTAAGGTTTCTTTTCTCTAAAGAGATCTTTTTTTCTCTCTTGAGAATTAAATTCTCCTCTCTTTTTTCTCTCTGTTGTTGTTATCTCCCAAAAAAGTAGATCCCCTTCTCTTCTCTTCTTGGCTCTTGTTTATAGGAGAAAGAAAAGAATCAATTTATTTTGTCAATCTTTCATTGAAAGATTTTAATTGATTTTGTAACCAACATGATCTTTTAGATCACTCAGTGAATTTTATTCACCATTGGATTTTTAATCCAAAAGATCTTTTATCTGTTATTCAAATTTCAGGGAAATCTTTCCTTGTATAGAATCTTTCTATAAATTGATGATTTTTAATCACCATTGGATTTTTAATCCAACGGTGGTCCACTTTACAGGGCACAATCTTTTCACAATCTTTTGGTTTGGAAAGATTTAAACAAATATTTTTCCAGTTAGGGTTTTTGATTCCCTCTTAATCAGAATTTAATTCTATCAATTAAAGAGTTTATGAACTTGGCACGTGTTGGCACGTGACCCTCTTGATTAAACATTTTATTCAGAATTTAATTATGCCTTTTAACAGAGCTAAGGAATCATCACGTGTCTGCACGTGACCCCTGGTCACGTGTCAGCACGTGATGCCTCATTAGGGTTTTTCCTTAGTGTTTTATTATACCTTTAATTCTTTTCAGTGGGTTTAAAGGCCCATCACGTGTTAGCACGTGATCCCATTGATTAATTATTTCTAATTATTTATTTTATTCAGTGCCTACAGGCTTTGCCTGTAAATGGTCACATGTCTGCACGTGATGCCCGGTCACGTATGGGTACGTGATGCCTCATAACTTTTGATCCCGGATGAATTATGAGGCCCATAATATATCAAATCGAAGTATTTTTCAAGACACTTTCGATACCATCAGAATTTAGTTGTTTCTCATTCGGTAATTTATCAAAATACAGTCCGGAAAATACTGGTTCACATTTTCTTAAACGTATCGCTGCCATTTGATACCTTGGGCTCTTTTGCGCAGAAATTTTTTGGCGGGAACATAGACTAATTTATGTCGTCACCCGTAGGGCGCGGATTAGTCCAAATTCGTACATATATATTTTTGGGTTTGAACCTAGATTGTATGTTCCATCAGTTTAGGGAATATCTTGTTTTATTTAAGGACCGTTAATCTGGTTTTAGATTAAGATCGACTTAAATATATGAGCATATGAGCTCAATTTATTTTACATAAGTATTCGCTAGTCTTGTATGAGACTAAAATCAACTTAGAAATATATTTAAGGATGATTAAATTTTATTAAGATCTATCAACAGAGCATATGGGTTCGGATGTAAGGAAATTTCAAAGACTTAGCCAATTTTGGGCTCAGTCTTAGGCTTGTTCCCTCATTCAACAATGTTAAGCACTTAGTTTTTTGACTACGGATATGATATCCAATTGCTGCTCTGACGCTCACGTGTGTATCACGTGAGGCGCTCAAAGTTGGGCGTTGCCCAAACAGTGCTAGGCGCTTAGCCACTTTGAATATATATAGTACTAAGCATTTTTATTCAACGCTCACGTGGGTATCACGTGATGTGCATGCCTTTTTTCCCTGCTCACGTATTGCCATGTGAAGCGCTATGTTTCTTAGCGCTCACGTGCTATCATGTGAGGCGCTGAGTTTTTGGACGCTCACGTGTGTTTCACGTGAGACGCTATCTTCCACTCTTTTGTACGCTCACGCATGTATGACGCTGAGCTTTCATTTATGGGCGCTCACGTGTGTTTCACGTAAGGCGCTGGGCCCTTAGAGATTTAATCTTTGTTTATTTTTTGAAAGAAGTTAAACTTCTGTTAATTGTATTTTGACCATTGATGATCACTAAGATTTCTGTTTTGAAAATTTGGAATCAGAATTTTGAGAACCAAGTTCTTATGTTCTTTTTTTATAAGAACTAAATTCTTTATATAGGGTTAAACACTATTTTTAGATGAATTAAATTCCTGGAATATAAGTTCCCCTTCTTTTCTTCATGTTTATTTTCTCATATTTAGTTTTTCCTATAGATCTTGAGTCTAAAGAGCAAAATCTTCTCGATAAGAATTAAATTCTCAACTTATGTGAGATTTGTCTTGCAAATCTCAGATCCAGATAAAGAACTAAGTTCTTTATGGAGTTAAACCCTTGTATTTATATATATTAGGCAAAGGAGATATTTTTTATCTTTGCTTTTTGTTTACCTTGGGTTTGAAAGGAGAAAGAACTTTTCTTCAGTAAGAGAATTAAATTCTCAGTTGTAGCTTTTTTTATCACCTTATGGGGTTGATCCCCTCTTGAGACTTGAAGTCTCGGCTTCTTTATATAGGTAAGAAAAACTGTTGATTAGTTTGAGAAAATCTCTCATTGAGAGATATTAATTGATTTTAAAAAATCACCCGGGAAATTTGTCTACCGTTGGATTTTTGATCCGGTGATTTTCTGGTTGTTTTGGAAAGATTAAGAAAATATTTTTCTAACAAAGAAATTGATTTGATTTTCTGATTTGGTCGGTGATATTATAATCACCGTTGGATTTTGAATCTAAAAGTTCTCTTATTAATAGAGAAAAATCTTTCTCGTATTGGAAAGATCGGGGGAAATATTTTCCCAAATAGAATTTAATTCTATATGAAACTAGCGCTTCAAAATGATGTGCTCACGTATTTAACACGTGACCCCCAGTGTGAGTTTTAGCCTATTTATATTCAGCGCTTATATGCTTTGCATATGAGCGTTCACGTGTTTAACACTGAGGCCTATTTGGTTTTTGGTTATTTACTTTTAGCGCTCATGTGCTTTGCATGTGAGCACTCACGTGTTTAACACGTAAGGCCTATTTGGCCTTTGGTTATTTATTTTCAGCGCTCATATTCTTTGCATATGAGTGCTCACGTGTTTAACACATGAGGTCTATTTGGCTTTTGGTTATTTAATTTCAGTGCTCATGTGCTTTACATGTGAACGCTCACGTGTTTAACACGTGGGGCCTATTTGGCCTTTGGTTATTTACTTTCAGCGCTCATGTGCTTTGCATGTGAGCGCTCATGTGTTTAACACGTAGGGCCAAACTGTGGGCTTTAATTCTCCTTAAAGCCGGAACGCTCACGTGCTTTGCACATGAAAGAAGTTCGTTTCTTCTTTCTTTTCTTCCCCTTTTCTTTTTTTCAAAAGGAACAACCATATGTTCTTCATTAGTTCTCTTTGTTTCTCTAGGATTGGACTAATATCTGTGTAGGGTGTTTTTCGTCACCACATCGAGATGGGAATACGCGCGCTCTTGTCAGGCGCATTACAGATTCCCCATGCCTAGGATAGGCTGGGGTTTATTGATTGTGGGGATCCGAATCTCCGGCAGCCGTGGACTAAGCTGCCATTAATTACCCCTTGCCTTTTGGAGCGAGAGAACCTCTGATTAACGGGTTAAATTGTTCATGCGAACTCAATATGCAGCGTTGTGTTTTGGAGGGGTTTTGAATATATCGGGGGCCCCGCAGAGCTTTTACGGGGGTCCCGCTACACGGATAGCGGGCTGGGGGTCATGGGGGCTAGCAGCCCCCTTACGGGGTGCGGGGCAGCGCCCCGGCCCAAATTTTTTTAGAGGGACGGTGTTGTGGAGTGTGTGAGTATATATACATATATATAAAATTAAAAAAGGAAAAGGCATCCAAAGGATGCATGGGAAAAAGCGCCAGCGCTTTGAGCGCCAGCGCACCACGTGTCAGCACGTGGACGCTCGGGCGCTGGCGCTCTGAGCGCAAGAGTGCTAGCGCTTTGAGCGCTAGCGCACCACGTGTCAGCACGTGGGCGCTCGAGCGCTAGCGCTTTTGGGCGCTAGTGCTTTGAGCGCATGGGCGCTAGCACTTTGAGCGCTAGCGCCTCATGTGTCAGCACGTGGGCACTCGGGCGCTAGCGCTTTGGGTGTTAGCACTCTAAGCGCAAAAGCATTAGCGCTTTGAGCGCTAGCGCACCACGTGTCAGCACGTGGATGCTTGGGCGCTAGCGCTCTGAGCGCAAGAGCGCTAGCGCACCACGTGTCAACACGTGGGCGCTGGCGCTCGGGCGCGAGCGCTCTGAGTGCAAGAGCGCTAGCGCTCCACGTGTCAGCACGTGGGCGCTCAAATGGCAAAAGGGACTTGGTCCCTGCAATGGGAGTTGTACTCCTAGAAAGGAGTACTTATTATTCTGTGTGTGTGTGTGCGCGCGCGCGTGTGTGTGAGGAGTTAAACTCCTAGGATATTTTGAAGCCGATGAAAGGGCTTCTCCCCTTGAGCCCTAGATCTTCCTCAAAGTGGGTTTTTGGAGATGGGTCTCCTTCTTCTTCCTTTGTTGGCCGGATCTTGAAGATCAAGAAGTATGAGATTTTAAAAATCTCTCCTTTCTGAGATCTGATGGAAGATCTGAGTTCCCCTTTGTGGGTTTTGTGGTGAAAAACTATTTTGTTTTTTAAAAGGAAGAGTAAAACTCTTGATTTAATTCAAAAGAAAGAAGAAGGTTTTTGAACCTTGAGGAAGGAGAAAGAGGCACAAACCCTAGATATTTTGAGGGAATGAAAAGTATATTGCTTTATTCATCGTCATGTTGCCTTATATAAGCTTACACATTTACATATAGCCTTTTGGGCTTTACAAAATGGTATTTTGCCCATCTCATGGCTCATGTGCCATTTCTTTTTGCACATAAGCCATGGGCTTTACAAAAATTTGGCTTTATGCCCATTTTGCATACATTCATGCATAAAAAATTACATAAAAATTATTTATTACATGATCTATATTTTGGCATGGAGGAGGCTGGACACGGGCTCGACTTGGGCATGAGCCCGCTTGACCTGGGCTTGGGCCCACCTGGCTTGGGGTTGACCTTGATTTTGACTCAGTCAACCGGGATGCAAATTTTGACCCCAACAAAGTGCCCCCATCAATGAATGCACACCGCACATTTGAGTTGTGTGCACGAAATTGATGGATCTTGAAGCTGGACTTCGAGGTGGAACATCATTCCGGGGGCGGAGCATCCCTCGGGGAGCATGATTCCCGGGGATCGGAGCTTCATTCCGATTTGCGGAGCATAATTCTATGGTCGGAGTATTTGATGAGCGGAGCATGATTCCCAAGGGTCGGAGCATAATTCCGAGGATCGGAGCATCATTCTGGAGAGCGAAGCATGATCTAGGGATCGGAGCATCATTCTGAAGAGTTGGAGCATAATTCATAAGGGATCGGAGCATAATTCCGATGAGCGAAGCATGATTCCGGGGATCGGAGCATCATTCCGAAGAGTCGGAGCATAATTCCGAAGAGTAAAGGCATGATTCCAAAGATCGGAGCATCATTCCGAAGGGCGGAGCATGATTCCAGGGTTCGAAGTATCGCTCGGGGAACATGATTCCCGGGGATCAGAGCATTATTCCGATTTGCGGAGCATAATTCCAAGATCGGGGCATCATTCCGAAGAGCGGAGCATGATTCCAGGGTTCTGAGCATCATTCCGAAGGGCGGAGCATGTTTCCAAGGATCGTAGCATCATTCCGAAGAGCGGAGCATGATTCCAGGGTTTGGACCATCATTCCGAAGGGCGGAGCATGTTTCCAAGGATTGGAGCATCATTCCGAAGAGCGGAGCATGATTCTAGGGATCGGAGCATCATTCCGAAGAGCGGAGCATGATTCCAGGGATCGGAGCATCATTCCGAAGGGATCGGAGCATAATTCCGAAGGGATCGGAGCATGATCCCGGGGATCGGAGCATCATTCCAAAGAGCGGAGCATGATTCCAGGCATCGGAGCATCATTCCGAAGAGCGGAGCATGATTCCAAGGATCGGAGCATCATTCTGATGAGCGGAGCATGCTTCCAGGGATCGGAGCATCATTCCGAAGCGGAACATGATTCCAAGGATCGGAGCATCATTCCAAAGAGCGGAGCATGATTCCAGGCATCGGAGCATCATTCCGAAGAGCGGAGCATGATTCCAGGGATCGGAGCATCATTCCGACGAGCGGAGCATGATTCCAGGGATCGGAGCATCATTCCGACGAGCGGAGCATGATTCCAGGGATCGGAGCATCATTCCGAAGCGGAGCATGATTCCAAAGATCGGAGCATCATTCCGAAGAGCGGAGCATGATTCCAGGGATTGGAGTATCATTCCGAAGAGCGGAGCATGATTCCAGGGATCGGAGCATCATTCCGAAGCGCGGAGCATGATTCCAGGCATCGGAGCATCATTCCGAAGAGAGGCAGACATTCTGACCGAAGAATAATTTCATTGCAGAGGTTGATTCCCAGGCGAAGTATAATTCCGACAGGGAAGGCAAATTCTCCGAGGCGAAGCATGATTTCGACACGGGGTACATTCTGAGACGGGGCATGATTCCGGCGCAGTGCTTGTTGGTTGACTTGATTCCGAGGCGGAGCATAATTCCGATGAGAAGGTCGCTGGTTGACTCCAAGCTGAAGCATAATTCCGACAGGGAAGGCAGATACACCGAGGCGAAACTTGATTTCGATGCAGGGTACACTCTGAGACGGAGCATGACTCCGATGCAGAGCTGGTTGGTTGATTTGATTTGGGTTGACATCAGCATCGCTATACTGGAATATGGTACCAGAGGCGAATCATCATTTGTCATGAGAGGATTTGGGAATTGGTTTTTGCTTGGCATCAGTATCGCTACACTGGAATATGGTATAAAGAGCGAATCATCATTTGCGCTTGCTTATCAGGAAGCAATGGCTTAGGAGACAGGTTTTAGGTCCCTGTCACCTAAGATTTTTCAATTTTTTGAGCCGTAAGGGTCTCACAAAGCATTCTCCCTACGGGTCGTAAGGATCCCGTAGGTGTATTTTCTCCTTAGGAGTCGTAGGGACTCCTAAGTGTGTTACTCCTTTGTGAGTCGTAAGGATCTCACGCGGGAATTTTCTCCTCACAAAGTCGAGAGGACTTTGTGAGTGCATTTCATCTCTTTTTTACGAGTTTGCGCCCTTTCGGGTTTTCACAAACTCGCCGGCAGTCCTGTTGTTTTTACTTACGGAGCCCTTTCGGGTTTTCATCCGTGCCCATTTTACTTGTAGACATACCTTTTTTTTTACCGCCGGTGGGACTTTGAATGTGGTCTCCCGGTAGGGCTTGGGAGAGATTGGGATCGTTTTACGCCCGTGGATTGTATACGGTTTTGCAGGATGTATGATCCAGACCGTAGGGCCGGAAAAATTTTGAGATTTTGTTAGTGTCTACATCACTGCACTGGAATATGGTACCAGGAGCGACTCATCATTCGCTATTGGGGTATGGGATTTGGAATTTGGTTGGCGTCTGCATCGCTGCACTGGAATATGGTACCAGGGGCGACTCATCATTCGCCATTGGGGTATTGGATTTGGAATTTGGTTGGCGTCTGCATCGCTGCACTGGAATATGGTACCAGGAGCGACTCATTATTCGCCATTTAGGGATTGGAATTTGGAATTTGGTTGGCGTCTGTATTGCTGTACTGGAATATAGTACCAGGAGCGACTCATCATTCGCCATTTAGGAATTGGGAAGCGATGGCTTAGGAGACAGGTTTAGATCCCTATCGCCTAAGGCTTTTCAATTTTATGGGCCGTGAGGGTCCCATAAAAGCATTTTCTCCCTACGAGTCGTAAGGATCCCGCAGGTGTATTTTCTCCTTAGGAGTCGTGAGGACTCCTAAGTGTGTTTTTCCTTTATGAGTCGTAAGGATCCCACAAAGGTTTGTTCTCCTCATGTATCGTGAGGACACATGAGTGGGTCTTCTCAATGGAGCATAATTCCAAAGACAGAGATCGGCCGCGTAACTGGTTATTACGGTGGGGCATAGGTATGATGAGAATTATTTGAGCCCTGGATTGTATACAATGGTCAACTTGGGGACCAACCGTAAGGCCGGAAGAATTTTGAGAAATTGGATTTCGGTTGGCGTTTGCATCGCTGCACTGGAATATGGTACCGAGAGCGACTCATCATTCACCGTTGTTTTTTTTTTGTTTTTTTTTTTGTTTTTTTTACCGCAATTGCTCTATCATTTCAGCTTTTCTTATCGCGAAGGTCGCGATTGCTCTATCATTTCGGCTATTTATTCACGGTCGCCCATCATTTCGTCTGTTTATTTTCATCTTTATTTTTACTCGCTGATTTTTATTACGAGTTGCCCCATCATTTCGGCTCTTCTTTATTGTTCTTTTATTTACACATTTTTTTTTGTTTATTTACATATATATTTTTTTTTACATTCCCAGTTTAATGACTTAGAGGTCGACTATTCCCAGTTTAATGACGTGGTGGTCGACTGTTTTCATAGAAAGGCAGATGTCTGAGAGAACCAGTTTCACGAAGAACTTCGGTCTCCGTTTGTATGAAATTGGCGGTCGCAGCTGGACTATTTGTTAACACGCCTTTAGACAGTTCTATCTCTCCTGCCTTGTATTACTTTTCGACCCAATCTTTGAAGACAAAGCAGTCTTCAATGGCATGACCTATCACTCTGTGATAGGGGCAGTATTTGGGGTCGTCGGTCATATTCGCTTCCTGCGGTCTTTTTGACTCTGGCAGTTGTAGACCGTTCCTCAGGGCGTCTTTGAATATTTTACGGATTTTGTCCCTTCTGAAGGAATAGACTTATCCAGCTTCTCTTTCAGTGGAGATTCTCCTCCCTCTCCGAACACTGGCTTCCGAGGCTGGTTGGCACTAGGCCCGCTCATCCCTCGCTTATTTCGGTTAGCCGAAGTGTTGAAAGATTCAGAATCGTCAGGATTTCCGCCTTTGCGATTATCGTCCTTTCGGTTTCTCCAGGACCTATTGTTATTTTGGGAATCCGATGAGGACTCCTGCTTTGAGCGCTCCAGCATCTGAACTTTCCTGGTCAGCTCTTGGAATATTTTGAGACCCGCGGTGCATAGAAACGGGGCCATCCAATTGTTGAGATTTCCGATAAGGAGATTGACAGATTGGTCCTGCTCTATTGGCGGTTCACATTTGACGGAGAGATTGCGCCATCGGATTATAAAATCCATGTTGCTTTCGTTGTTTTTTGGCTTGGTCCTTACGAGCTCGGCAATGGTGATCTTATCGCTGACGCTCATGAACCTCTGCCGAAACAGAGACTCCATTTGGATGAAGGTTGTGACGGAGCCATCCGGTATGCTCGCGTACCAGTCGAAAGCAACATCGGCCAAGCTATTAACGAACTGGCAGAGGATAAGCGCGTCATTGCCCCCAGTATTCCCGCATGAGGCTTTAAAGTGGGCGATGTGCTGATTCGCATTTCCCGTCCCATCGAATCTTCTAAATTTAGGGATGACATAGCCTCTAGGAAATTCTACCAGATCATACTGATCAGAATATGGTCTCCCACTACTGCTGATATCTTTTTGCGCTTCGGCTTCGGCTACCAAGGTTTTGACTTTGTTGGCAACCAAATCCATGATTTGATCTTGAGTTAGCAGGTTACTGTCATCGGTAGCCAAGACATTTCCCGAGATAGGATGCGATTGATTTTCATGCGGTCCGCCCACTTTTGGATTTGAGCGAACGGGCGTCGGCTGTTTCGGGACACCGTTTCCCGGTTCATGAGAGCCCTGCGCCTGATTGGGCGGCTGAGAGGCAAGTTGGGCCGTGAGCTGTAAGACGACGTTTGTCAAGTCGTCAATTTTTGAGTAGAGCTTGGCCATCTCCTTGTCTTTACTTCTGAGCTGTTTTCGGAGCTCTTGGAGAAGTTGCTGCTCTGCGTTCTTGGGACGGAAGATTGGCTCATCTTCGCTTTCCGAGCCCGACTCCTCATGGACCGAGGGCTCTCTCTGCCTATCAGCCCACTGGGAGGATTTTCATCACCCTTCGGAGGATGCTGGTCTTGAGAAGTGACAGCTATATTCACACCAGGTTGGATTTGAGTTGTGGTGGCCCCATCCTTACTTTTGCTGCGAAGGTTGTCGCTGGGACGCGTGCCCACCTTGTAGACGGTGTGGATAACACATTCAGCCATCCCCTTATCTTTGGCGGGGTAACCCTGTTCCTCGAACCTCATGAGGTTCAGCCTAGCATGAGCCCTAGCCCTTTTGTTGGCTCTGTATCTGAGCCTTTTCTGTCTTAGCTTCTCGATTTTGAGGGCTTGGCGGACATCCGTTTTCTGGGAAGCAACGTGAGTCGATTGATAGGGAGCTTAAAGAAGATACTCGATCGAGCAGTTGTCGTGGTACCGCTGGAGCTTTCCTGAGATGCCCCGCTGCCTTGTTGACGTTGATGGCCTTGCCCCCAGCTGGAGCGATGGAGAGTCGTTCGGAAACGGATTTGCGTTTGAGTTGGGGCGCCTTCGAGACCACCACATTTGGTCTCTTGCCTTTCGAGACCGATTTGTCTGCCACCGGAGCTTGAGGAGCTGGGATGGCATTAGTTGATACGAACAAGATAGAGCCGAATGGTAGCGGCGGCTCTTCCCATTGTCGCCCGTGACTGGCCGGGAGGACCGTCCTGGCGTCCATCTTCATCGTGTAGAAGATGGGAGCCGTGCTGAGAGCTGAGTTCATCATAGGAGACATTGTTGAAAAGTGATTGCTTGAAAACCTGCATAAAAGAGTATTATTTTAGTATAAATATAGACATGTATATTGATTAAGTTTGCATGAACGTTTAAACCAAAATATGAGAGGAGAGATAGGTCCCACCGGGCGTGCCAGAATCTGTAGGGTGTTTTTCGTCACCCCATTGAGATAGGAATAAGCGCGCGCTTGTCAGGCGCATTACAGATTCCCCATGCCTAGGGTAGGCTGGGGTTTATTGATTGTGGAGATCCGAATCTCCGGCAGCAGCGGACTAAGCTGCCATTAATTACCCATCGCCTTTTGGAGTGAGAGAACCTCCGATTAACGGGTTAAACTGGTCATGCGAACTCAATGTGCAGTTTTGTATTTTAGAGGGGTTTTGGATATATCGGGGGCCCCGCAGAGCTTTTACGGGGGTCCCGCTACCTGGATAGCGGGCTGGGGGTTAAGGGGGCTAGCAGCCCCCTTACGGGGTGCGGGGCAGCGTCCCGGCCCAAATTTTTTTAGAGTGACGGTGTTGTGGAATGTGTGAGTATATATACATATATATAAAATAAAAAAAAAGGAAAGAGCATCCAAAGGATGCGTGGGAAAAAGCGCCAGCGCTTTGAGCGCTAGCGCGTCACGTGTCAGCACGTGGGAGCTCGGGCGCTAGTGCTCTGAGCGCAAGAGCGCTAGCGCGCCACGTGTCAGCACATGGGCGTTCGGGCGCTAGCGCTTTTGGGCGCTAGCGCCCCATGTGTCAGCACATGGGCGCTCGGGCGCTAGCGGTTTGGGTGCTAGCGCTCTGAGCGCAAGAGCGCTAGCGCACCACGTGTCAGCACGTGGGCGCTCGGGCGCTAGCGCTTTGAGCGCAAGAGCGCTAGCGCACCACGTTGGCGCTCGGGCGCTAGCGCTTTGGGTGCTAGCACTCTGAGCGCAAGAGCGCTAACGCCCCATGTATCAGCACATGGGCGCTCAAGCGGCAAAAGGGACTTGGTCTCTGCAATAGGAGTTGTACTCCCAGAAAGGAGTACTTATTATTCTGTGTGTGTGTGTGTGTGTGTATGAGGAGTTAAACTCCTAGGATATATTGAAGCTGATGAAGGGCTTCTTCCCTTGAGCCCTAGATCTTCCCCAAAGTGAGGTTTCTGGAGATGGGTCTCCTTCTTCTTCCTTTGTTGGCCGGATCTTGAAGATCAAGAAGTATGAGATTTTAAAAATCTCTCCTTTCTGAGATCTGATGGAAGATCTGATATCCCCTTTATGGGTTTTGCGGTGAAAAACTATTTTGTTTTTTAAAAGGAAGAGTAAAACTCTTGATTTAATTCAAAAGAAAGAAGAAGGTTTTTGAACCTTGAGAAAGGAGAAAGAGGCACAAACCCAAGATTTTTTTAGGGAATGAAAAGTCTATTGCTTTATTCATCATCATGTTGCCTTATATAGGCTTACACATTTACATATGGCCCTTTGGGCTTTACAAAATGACATTTTGCCCATCCCATGGCTCATGTGCCATTTCTTTTTGCACATAAGCCATGAGCTTTACAAAAATTTAGCTTTATGCCCAATTTGCATGCGTTCATGCATAAAAAATTACATAAAAATTATTTATTACATGATCTATATTTTGGCATGGAGGAGGCTGGCCGCGGGCTCGACTTGGCATGGGCCCGCTTGACCTGGGCTTGGGCCCACCTGGTTTGGGGTTGACCTTAACTTTGACTCGGTCAACCGGGGTGCAAATTTTGACCCCAACAATCTGCTTACTACAACTGGTGCAAAAGCAAGAACTTGTATAGTACATGACATCGCATGAATGATCCAATTGCCGAAGCAAATGGAAAGTAAATCATGCGAGTCCCTCTCCCCACATTCCGAAAGACATCTCTTTAAAGAGAACGACTCTTCTACATGCGGGTACACTATCACGCAATGAGTCGTCCATTCTAAACCCCTTTAGAATGGTGTCATCCTACCTGAATTGGGACAATCTCAAAAACTCCTACTAGATCTATCTCTATACTTAGTCACCAGAATCAATTGATATTCTTACAGCAGACTTTCAATCGTGTCTTTTTCTGGCAGTTTCGGGATTTTTGATGCCGATTCTGCCCCCAGTTCATTCATGTTGTTTTCCGACGCTGGCGAAGCTTCTTCATCATATAGGGATGAATGGGAGACCATATGGCAGCTTGCTACATGTTCTTCTGTCTACTTCAATGAGTCATTTTACTCATTATCGTCACTGTCCTTGTCCTCAAGAATATGCTTGAGGAATTCTTTGTGCATGACCGGTGTTCGCGCTTTCTGATTGTATTCTTCCACCACGTCTATATATTTCTGGAGGTCTGTGCATCTATCGACATTTTCATCAGGCTGCACATGCTTCTTAGTTTTCTTCTTTTTCTTGGAAGACTTTGAGGGCTTTTCCCTTTTTTAGCGATTTTCGGCACAGGACGCGGTTTCAAGATCCCTTCTATAATCTCGGGCTCAAGCGGGCTTTTCCACTTGATCGCTGGGCATATCTGTAGATCTTTCAACATCCTTTTAGTTTTTGCCGAAAGAAATATCTCCCATGGAGCTTCCTCCACGAGCAAACAGGATGCCCCCTGCATATCAACTTTCTTGGGGGCGTGTTTTTAAGGCGGATCCATCCTCCAATTGTCTGACAGTGCGAATTTGCCCTGCTGATACTGGTCTTCGATCCAGTTTTTGAAGATGTAATAGTCCTCAATTTGATGGCTTACTATTCGGTGATAAGGGCAGTAGCTAAGGTTTAACATCACCAGCTTGTGTGGGTTGCCGCGGTTCTGGCAATATTATCAGATTGTTTCGCATAGCCAGCTCAAACAATCTCCTCGTTTTATCGCAAGGGAATGAATATGCACATCCCATGCTTTCTTCTAAGGTCGGGTGCGTGTGGCTGTTGTTTTGGCAGACGATTACTTTCGGACCGCTCGGCTGCTGCTGTGTATTGACAACAAAGGCTGCTTTTCCCTTGCCCTTATTATTTCGGGGAACCTTGCTTGAAGAGGAATGACCATAACCCATCTGATCCATCTGGGCCAGTTTATCAATCGGCAGCTGGAATGTGGTGGGCTTGAAGAAGTTCATAAATTGGGATACGGTTGATTGAGGATTGATAGTACCAATGAACATCCTCACAACTGAAGACTCCTCAATGCGATGTTCGCATTTTGACCACAAGTTCCGCCATCGAATCGCGTATTGAACTCATGTTTTCCCTGGATTGACCCTGGAATTGATCAATGCAGTGCAGTGATTTGAGTGCGCTCACTCGTACTGGTAAATCTTTAGGTGAATAACAGCTCCATTTCAGAGAAGGTCTTTACTGAGTCATTGGGAGCTCCGAGTACCATTCGATAGCCGTCTTCGATAAGCTTCTGACGAATTGGCGAAGCAGGAGTTTATCATCACCCTTTGTATTGCCACACATAGCTTTGAACTGTGCAACATATTGATGAGGGTTACCCGTTCCTTTACATACGTAGAACTTCAGAATCGTATATCCCGGTGGGTATTTCATCTGGTCGTACAAAACCAAATATGGTCGACCAGTTTTGACGAGCTGATTTGCAGCTTCATTGGCCTAGTGGGCTCTGATTTGTTGAGCGATATAGCCATCCAATACCGCTTTCGAGATTGTTTCTTCTTTAGCCGTTGATAGGGCATGAGAAGGATTTGACGTTTCCCCTTTATCGTCTTCAATAATCATCGATGGTTCTTCAGCCGGTGATTCTAGTTAGATCATCATCCCAACCATGTCTTGAGACAAAAGAGCCATCTGCTTTATATTTGCAACCTGCTCTGCCGCTTCTCTGTCCTTCTTTTCAAACACCCGTCGTAAGAACTCGGTATCGGTTTCCTGTTCCGGGCACTCTTCCATTTCTTTATCCGGACTTTCTTTAGGTCCGATAAGCACTGCCATCTTGGCAAGCATATCTTGGAGCTTCTGTTGTTACTCTTGAGCTTTCATCAGTGACCGAGTTTGCGATCTATGACTAACGGAAGCACGGCTTTCCTTTTTACTACCAGTCATATAGACTGTGTGTATGGTTATGCCTATAGACTTAGAGCGTTTGGAGCTCTCTCCTATGGATGTTGCCTCCGACGCTAGAACTTTCTTCGGCCTCAATCTTTTATGAAAGGTCGTAGCAAGAGAAACCGTTATGACAGGCAGCTCCTTTCGAGAAGTCCCCCACTGTATGCAGAGGAATAATCGTTCTTTAGTCAAACCTTGGATTTCTTCAGTCGACGAGAATAGTTTTTGTCGAGAACGGAGTCGTGGACTTTCCCCTGGACTTTGCGAATTTATGAAGAGAGCCGCTGATAAGAATGCTCCGGTTTTGGCTGCATTGGAGCTTCTGCAGGAGGAGGCGATCTCTTCAATACAGCAGTGAGGGAGTTTTTGCGAACCCTTCTCAGCGGTTCGAAATTGTTTCCGGTCGGAACAACAAAATTAACAATCACCACAAGAGCCAATAGGGTAAGTCCAGAAGGGGAACTGCCCCCAGCTTGTCTCACTCGGCGCCAATGGTGATGTCAAGTATGTCTTGTAATGGGAACCGTTTCAGCATCAGAGGCTTCTTCATCATGCCCCCGCATTGCTTGGGGTTTCGCCCAACAGACGTCCTCGTTTGAGCCGAAGCAAAGATTTCCAGTCTGTTGAAGACAGACTGCCTTGTAGGTGAAGCACTTTCGTTTGCTTCATGCAAAGCAGAAGCAGAAATGGCCAGTTGTTTCGGAACGGGCCTCTCAGGGATCATAGGCTTCTTCCTGGGGACCATGGAGCTTTTATTCAGCCTGTCAAAGACTGAAACTTTAGTGCTGGCAGGCTTGTTAGCGGGCCCGCTGCAGTGGCTAGCCGATCAAAGACCGACTTACGTAGAGCTTCTTCTTTAGGCATTGAGGCGCCAAAGTTCAGGGATAAGAGTATGATCCTAAAGAATAGTCCAGTGATCGCTTGGGAGACCTGTCCTGCCAGCATGGAAAATATAGAGGCCGTATTGGGCCCGTAAGTGACTCCTCCAGATGGGATGGAGTGAGAGTTGTTGCAGGAAGTGCATTTGAAGGCCAACCATGAACATAGCGAACCACGATTTTGTTAGCGAAACGCGAAACACAACACACGAAATGTGGAATGGAAAGAGAAAGAGGTCCCACCGGGTGTATTAGAATATGTTTCCCGCCGAAGACTGAATTGAGACGTCGAAGACGTCTAGCCTGAATTTGGGGGCAGATACTATTTGGAACATATCCATCCATTTCTCCAAACATGCCAAGTTGATTTATGACATCGTATATCGGAGGTTGGACAAATGCGGCCGATGTAGTGTGACATATCAAATTCCCCCTCTTTGAGTGGTTTTTTTTATTGTAGGGATGCTCTTCTCTGTAGGCGCAAGACCCTGCAGTTAATTATGTCGACCGTAGGGCGCGGATTGATCCAAATCCGTATATATTAGATTTGGGTTTGAACTTAGATCACATGTTCCATCAGTTCAGGTGTTTAAGGATCGTTAATCTTACTTTAGATTAAGATCAACTTAAAATATGATTAAAGACCATTAATCTTGTTTTAGATTAAGGTCTACTTAAAATATATGAGCTTGATTGATTTTCTTTTAAAATCGAAGAAGTTTATAACTTCAAAGAGTTAGTCTATTTTAGACTGAATATCGGGCTTTCTATTACCCAACAATGCAAAGCAATAGGTCATACAATTTGTTTTGGGCTTTACATAACCCAACAGTGCTAACCACAGAGCCCAAAAGCTTAAGCTTCAGCATAGGAAATAATATTCTTCCCGCTTCAGTGAAGTTCACTTGAGTACTTTGGCGCTCACATGCTCACGTAAGTAGCTATGCCTCTTAGTGTCCACGTGCCTTACATGTGAGTAATGCTAAGCAATCGTTCATACAGCGCTCACGTGGATATCACGTGATGCGCACTCTTAGTTTAGCTTCAGGCATTTACGTGCTTTCCACGTGATGTGCCTCTGTTTGGTTAGCTTCTCAGTGCTCACTTTCTTTTCAAGTAAGATTTTAAGTCTCGGATGGTTTCTTTTAAGGCGCTCACGTGGACATCACGTGAGGCGCTTATTCATGTTTTCCTTTGAATGCTCACGTGATTTTCACGTGAGTCGTTATTTTTTTGGGTTTTCACATGCCTTTCACGTGAGCTTTTGTTTTCTAGGGTGTTCACGTGTTTTTCATGTGAGACTCTACCATATTCATGCAGAGATCAACTGCAAGAACTAAGTTCCTCTTTTTTATATGAGAACTAAGTTCTTAGTGAGATAAAAAGCTTTATCTTGGGATAAAAAAATCCTATGTTTAACACGTGGGCCTGTATGCGTTTTAATTTTATCTGAATTCAGCACTCACATGTTTTGAATGTGAGCGCTCACGTGTTCAACACGTGGAAGCCATATCATATGATTTAATCCTCATTGAAGCCGGAGGTCATATGTTTTGCATGTGAGCGCCCACGTGTTAAACACGTGGGAGGGTTTTATTTCATCCTTTCTTTTCTTTTCTTCTCTTTCTCTTTTTTTTACAAGGGAACAACAATTTCAATAAAATATCATATAATTATTGTGAATAAATGATAAACCTTATAATTATTGTGCAAGCAATTTAAACCCTAGAACGTAGCACACCCACTAATCAACGTTTTGAAGGTTATATTTAATCAATGTTGTGTTGACGTTTAACAAACTTGCCTCTATGACATGCATATAGGATTCTTGTACAACTCCTATTTACGTTATTGTTACGAAGTGTTTTCCATTATTATTGACATGCTTGTACAACCCTCACATGCATGTACAACCCTAACATGTTATTCCTATTTATGGATACGCCTCTGTTTGGTTAGCTTCTCAGTGCTCACTTTCTTTTCAAGTGAGATTTTAAGTCTCGAATGGTTTCTTTTAAGGTGCTCACGTGGACATCACGTGAGACGCTTATTCATGTTTTCCTTTGAATGCTCGCGTGCTTTTCACGTGAGTCATTATTTTTGGGTTTTCACATGCCTTTCACGTGAGCTTTTGTTTTCTAGGGTGTTCATGTGTTTTTCACGTGACTCTACCATATTCATGCAGAGATCAACTGCAAGAACTAAGTTTCTCTTTTTTATGTGAGAAATAAGTTCTTAGTGAGATAAAAAAGCCTTATCTTGAAATAAAAAAATCCTATGTAACACGTGGGCCTGTATGGATTTTAATTTTATCTGAAATCAGCATTCACATGCTTTGAATGTGAGCGCTCACGTGTTCAACACGTGGAAGCCATATCATATGATTTAATCCTTCTTGAAGCCGGAGGTCATATGTTTTGCATGTGAGCGCTCATGTGTTAAACACGTGGGAGGGTTTTGTTTCATCCTTTCTTTTCTTCTCTTCTCTTTCTCTTTTTTTTATAAGGAAACAACAATTTCAATAAAATATCATATAATTATTGTGAATAAATGATAAACCTTATAATTATTGTGCAAGCAATTTAAACCCTAGAACGTAACACACCCACTAATCAACGTTTTGATGGTCATATTTAATCAATGTTGTGTTGACATTTAACAAACTTACCTATATGACATGCATATAGGATTCTTGTACAACTCCTGTTTACGTTATTGTTACGAAGTGTTTTCCATTATTATTGACATGCTTGTACAACCCTAACATGTTATTCCTGTTTATGGATACTATCATATTATAACAACTGTACTTAACATGTCATGACCACTCATTATTCCAGTCTACTCATATTAAAACGAGATCTTTAACTAGAATGCACATGCCATGACACAATCTATACTGTTACAAGTTCCATTTCCGTACAATTAATATGATATTACAAGTACCCGTCCAGTCAGCATTCCTAATTAGTGATTCGGTTTACTGCCATGTTAGTTATAAATACACGGGGTGTTGGGGTAGTTTGAGTGTGAATCATTCGACAGGATCTCAGGAGTCCCATTGCCGGTAACTTGTACCGGGTTATATCGGTCATTGTTCATCAGCCGATACCGGGCTTTATACGGTCAGTGTTCATACAGCTCATACCGTGCTATATCAGTCGCTTGATACTACAGCTCGTACCAGGCTATATCGGTCACTTGTTAGTACAGCTCATACCGGTCTATATCGGTCGCTTGTTCATTCCACATTTATGCCCGTGTTTTCTTGCCCCTGGGCCCTACCCTTAGATTGGGAATATTTCTGCAGAGGTTGACGTACACACTCGAACTCACAATAAGATAGATTACCTTTTTAGTGACCAACTAAGATGTGACCTACTTGACATGTTTGCATGCTTGCTGCATATTGCTGTCATATCTATGTCTGGTTGTGCATGCGGGCTTCACTACACTCACATATTCATGCTATCACACATATTCACACACTATTACAATTAAGTACTTGTTGAGATGTTCTGACATCTCTGGGACTTGTCATCTCAGATTTAGAGATCAATTCATTGGCAAAGCAGGATCAGAATGCTTATCAGGAGTTTGCCGAAGATCAGTAGTATTTGTAGATTTATTTCTATTTTATTTCAGTTGTTATTAGAATGTACGCCTCTTGTGAGACAATAGGAATAATGTATCTTTCTTTTTAGATCTTGTACTTCGTTTATTCAGAACCCTTTGTTATTTGGATCTTTTATTGATCCTACCTTTATCACATGGATTCATCGGTATTATTTGTTATTTATGTAGCACGATGTTAGTATTATATCTTGGATATTATCGTACATGTTTAACTAAAGTCTTAGGTGTGACTATAGCAAGGCGATTTCCCCTGTCCAGGAGCACTGACGGTTTCGGTCCATATTCCCATATTCCGGGAATTGGGGCATTACATGTTGGTATCAGAGCCCAGGCTGGCGTCGAAATTAGTCTTGGTTCTAATGACCTTTTAGGTTAGAATCGTGTGTCTGGGATTTCTATAATGTGTCATACTGCATATTTCTTTGACTCTGATTGTAGGATTCAGATGATTTGGGTAAAATTACGGTATTGTACACATGTACTGCGATATGGTTACAATACGGTATTCTGATTGAGTAGCTTAGAGTTTTGCGCTTGATTTATACCTCATTGATTTGATTATACTATATTATCTTGCTTTTCTTTTTCGCTCAATTATTTTAATATTCTTAACTTGAATCTTGTTTCCGTCGCTAATCCCCGTCGTTCGTTTTTGACTTTAGAATAATGGCGGAAGAAAATTTGCGGGTGTATAGAAAGCGTGGCAAAAATGCCGCATTACTTAAGGTTATACATGGCATGTTAGAAAATCAACAACAATAGACTGGTATACTTCAAGATGGTCTGCTCACTTCTCAGCAGACAACTACTGCCGCCTTGAATAGGGTAGCTGAAGTTCGTGGAGATCAGCGTGGCGTCCAAGCAATGTCGCTGATTTCAGGCGACTGCATCTAGCGGTTTTCACTGGTTCGGCTAATCCACTTAATGCCGAGCAGTGGATCATCGATATGGAGAACTTACTATCAGCTGCCCGAGTTCCAGAGTAGGATAGAGTGGACATAGTCAAGATCCAACTGCAAGATGTAGCTAAGATTTGGTGGCTTGCAGGAGAAAACAGATTGGAGATGCCAATTGCATGGGCTGACTTCTCGGCCACTTTTCTTGAAAGGTTATTCTCCAAGTCAGCCAGGATAGATATGGAGCAGCAGTTTATCCGTCTCTGTCAGAGAGAACGCACGGTGGACAAGATAGCGACTGAGTTCATCTGCTTTAGTCGTTTCGCTCCTTCGATGGTAGCTCAGGAGGAGGACAGGGCCAGGAGATTTATACAGTGCCTTACTCTAGAGATACAGGAGAAATTAGCTTCGCATGATTTGAGGACCTATTCTGAGATGTTAAATGCAGCCTGCAGGATTAAGGCAGTGATGGATAAGAGAAAGAAATTTCATAATGGAGAAATTAAACGCCCGGTGAGTCAAACTTCTGGAAGGATTCCAGTCAAACAGCATGGGAGAGTTCAGATGAAGCGTACAGCAGCCCCACAGCAGTGAGAAGCCTTGGTTTGCGGATACTGTCAGAGACCGGGACATATTAAGCGGAATTGTCGCAAGGCCAAGGGTCTTTGATTGATTTGCGGGGCCAGTGATCATCAAGTTGGAGGTTGCCCCATGAGATCGGAGCTCAGCAGATCCAACCAACAGCCGAAAGTTTTATCGGGACCCGTTCAAAGAGGGCAGGCCTTTACCCACGCAAGTGGAGGCGTCAGAAGATGTTGTCGCGGGTACTGTTTAGTTAGTTCAGTTTTTTCTAGAGATTACTTTTATTCCAGGCGCACACACTTGCTTCATGTCCACTATCTTCGCCACTACACATTCTATGCCACACGGAACTTTGACATAAGACCGGGAAGTACGACCGTGTCTTAGATGATTTATTTAGGTGCCTTGCTTGCACACTTTAATTATCGGGCCAAGACCGTGACCTTTCTTATCCTGCCCGTTTGTTTTCTTGATCATTTATTTTTGTTCTTTTAATTTAAAGGAAGAAATTTTTTGTAAGGTGGATAGAATGTAACACCCTAGAAACTTGGTACAATATAATACTAGTATTAATTTATTTTTTTCAAATAAAATTATTATTTTTATTATTGAAGTTTAATGTTTTTTAGTTAAGATAGAAAATATAAATATGGTTTTCCAAGTTTGTTAAATAGTATATTATTAGTATTTAATTATTTGTTTGCTAATCTAAACAATATCTGTTTTAATATTCATTTAATATTTTGTCATATATATATATATATAGAGAGAGAGAGAGACAGAGAGAGAGAGAGAGAGAGAATAATGGAGGAAAGAGGTCCTAGGAGGCTTTTTGTGTTAGGCGGCGCCACAAATCACGTCCTCCACCATTTTATTCGACGATCGGCACCGGCCATCTTGATCTTCATTATGTAATATGTCAATACACCAAATTTCATGTGATTCCAACACCATTTCACCGTTGATTTAGCAATGTAAAAAGTTCTATTGTCGGTAAACCGCTAATTTTGCACCCACTAAATCGACGGTGAAAAGATGTTGGAATCACATGAAATTTGGTGTATTGACATATTACATAATGAAGATCAAGATGGCCGGTGCCGATCGTCGAATAAAATGGTGGAGGACGTGATTTGTGGCGCCGCCTAACGCAAAAGCCTCCTAAGGCCTCTTTCCTCCATTATTCTCATATATATATATATATATATATATATATATATAGTTTGATAGTTTTAATTTCTAATCTTGTCATATCTTTTATTATTCATATTTTCAAACACTATATATATAACAATGATATATATAATTATTATGGTTTTAAAGTAAAGATATGAGAATATTATTAGTTATCTTTTGTTAATCTTTACAACCATATATCTATTTACGTAACACATATCGCTTTCTCTCTTCTCTGACCATATAGCTCCCATGTATATGTATATATTTTCTGTCAATACTTTTAACAAACCGCCGCATACTTTTAACTATCCTAAACTATATATGTGTATGTATTTTAACTCAATTATCATCATCACAATTATCTATCTCTACCTCATCTCTCTCATTTCTCTAAACCGAACCCAATCCAGTGCCCAAGCCACCACTATCGCCACCTTTTCAATGACCCCGAGCACCTCCAACCATCACCCGAAGCCACTCCTTCGACCAAACCCCTCATCTTGACTCCATCGTCACACCAGCCTCGGACCACCATCGCCGTCATCTTCATCCCAGAGCATCACCACCTTCACCCACATCAGCCCATACCCTAAATTTCATCACCGATCACCAATGCCGGCGCTCCCCCTCCTTCAAATCGCACCCCAAGACTAGAACCCTACACCTCCACCAAGCTAACACACACATCACCTCCGGCAGCACCCTCAACCGCCGGCCACTCCTTTTTCTCCCCGAGATACCCTCCAGCGCCTCCTCTCCTTCTTTCGGCCTTTTCTCCTCGCCAACAACCTTAACCCAATACGACCACCACCTTTGAACCCATCGCCTCACCGTCGCCATCATCATCTTCTTCGATCCCATCTCCTCCAAAACCCCAACCCTTGCCGAGATCTCACCTGCGCCTGCTCCCTGCCACCTCGTCCTCACCGCAGCACCCTCGACTCGTCAAGAACCCCGAGCAAACCCACCGCAGCAGTCGATCCCTCGTGCCGAGCCCAAGTTCAAGCCGAGATCCAAGTTTCGTTTTTGCCTTGTGTAGCATTCATGTCTCCATCGCTTTCATTGCCGTGTTCGTCTCGAGGCAAGTGTTCTCGCTTTCCAGTTTAATCGATGCAACATCGACAATTCCCTGAAAATATTACAAATTGATAACATTTAAATGAAATCGTAAGATTGTGCAATTTCAATAAAATACCATATAATTATTGTGAATAAATGATGAACCTTATAATTATTGTGCAAGCAATTAAAACCCTAGGAGGTTCGTTTTGAAGGTCATATTTAATCAATACCGTGTTGACGTTTAACAAACTTGCCTATATGATATGCCTATAGGATTCTTGTACAACTCCTGTTTACGTTATTGTTACGAAGCGTTTTCCATTATTATTGACATGCTTGTACAACCCTAACATGATATTCCTATTTATGGATACTATCATATTATAACGACTGTACTTGACATGCCATAACTACTCATTGTTCCAGTATACTCATATTAAAACAAGATCTCTAATTAGAATGCTGAATTACATGCCATGACACAATCTATACTGTTACACGTTCCATTTTCGTACAATTAATATAATATTACAAGTACCCGTCCAGTCAACATTACTAATTAGTGATTCAATTTACTGCCATGTTAGTTATAAATACACGGGATATTAAGGTAGTTTGAGTGTGAGTCGTTCGACAGGATCTCAGGAGTCCCATTACCGGCAGGCTGTACCGGGCTATATCGGTCATTGTTCATCAGCCAGTACTGGGCTTTATACGGTCAGTGTTCATACAGCTCGTATTAGGCTATATCGGTCGCTTGTTACTACAACTCGTATCGAGCTATATTGGTCGTTTGTTACTATAGCTCGTACCGGGTTATATACGGTCGCTTGTTCATTCCACATTTGGGCTTGTGTTTCCTTGTCCCTGGGCCCAACCTTTGGGTTAGGAATACTCCTGCAGAGGTTGACGTACACATTTGAACTCTTGATAGGATAGATTGCCCTTTTAGTGATCAACTAGGATATAACTTGACCGACTTGACCTGTTTGCATTCTTGGTTCATATTGCTGCCATATCTATATCTACTTGTACACACGGGCTTCATTATACTTACATATTCATGCTATCACACACATACCCACTATTATGATTGAGTACTTGTTGGGATGTTCTGACTTTCCTAAGACTTGCCATCTCAGATTTAAAGATCGATTCACAAGCAAACCAAGATCAGAGCGATTATCATGAGTTTGCCGAAGATCGGTAGTATTTGTAGATTTATTTCTATTTTATTTCAGTTGCTATTAAAATGTGCGTCCCTCGTAAGATGATAGGAATAATGTATCTTTCTTTTTGGATCTTGTACTTCGTTTATTCGGAACCCTTTATTATTTGGATCTTTTATTGACCCTATCTTTATCTCGTAGATTCATTAGTATTATTTATTATTTATGCAGCATGATATTAGTATTATATCTTGGATATTATCGTATATGTTTAACTAGAGCCTTATGTGTGACTATGGCAAGCGATTTCCCCTTGTCTAGGAGTACTGGCGGTTTCAGTCTATATTCCCGTATTCCAGAAATTGGAGCGTTACACTTGGGATAACCCACAAACTGCTCATTACTAAAACGTGCCTTGAGTTTGTCCGGATTGTGTTTTTAAGTTTAATCCGGATAACTCGATGTCTTAACTTTAAGATATGTTCTCATTTTATATCACGTATAGAATCACAAGCACTAATTTAGATGAAACCATATTCAATTGATATGCAACTGTTTTCCGTCTATATTCTTTAATGAAAAAGGTCACTCATCATTACTCATTAAGGAGCGCACCCACGGATAAGTAATCTGTGAAAGAATCAAATTCTCGATTACGGAACTCTTAGCACAAGTATCCACATCTTCGAACACTTCGAAGAATCTTTATACTTCCAATATTGGTTCTAACTTTATTCTTATATCCTAAAAATCTTTGGACTTTGCATTTCAATAAGAATACATGTCTAAAATCAGAGAACTCATAGAGAAACAGAATAAAGTAAGATTATCAATCCCTTTGTCCGTGTGGATATCGGACAATATACATTAATATGTACAAGTCCTATGAGTTCACTAACTCATACTCTGTGTGTTGTAATTTGAAAACTATATATTATTTAAGAATGTTTATCCCGTCATTCTATACACCTTATCCAATCATCAAATGATATAGGCAAATGTTCAGTACATATTTTAAAAATTATATCGCACTTTATCAAATAAAAAGATGGATATGTCAGTTTTTAAAAAATTGGTGCACAATAACGGTTATTCAAAACCAAAAGTTTACCAATAGGCAAAACCAGATGATTTTCCCCAATAGCAACAATTGCTCCGATTTCCGACATTGAAGATCGAAACACCCTTTCTCAATATTCTACTTCTTTTCAGCATCTGTAATATCTTACAGTTGTGGAAATTTAATCCGGTATCAATATACCCAAGAGTTAGATTAAATTGAGAAAAGGTTTCAATTACAATCACACAGGAAACATGAAACATCAAAATGTTTCGAGAGGCAGCCGGGTATTCCAAGTAATGCCTATTTCACCATCCATGCTCATGACAATAGTTGCAATTTCCTTTCCATTCACTTCAACCCTTTTTGATCCAGGGCTAGTTCAGCCCCGATGCGGGGCTAATCCCTAGGATAGGCAAGGCCACATGCGACTTTGTCGTGAATTAGGCTAATCATAACATTCCTAAGCCAACAATTGTAAAAAGGCCGGTTAACTTGGTTTTCGAGTTTTAGTTTAAGGTCAGTCATGAGTTGCTACCATAGAGAGAGAAAAGAAACACTAAGCGTGCACTCTATCTAGATTAGATTGGTTAATTAATTTATCTAATCTAGTTTCCCACTGTTTTGTCGAATTCTCCTTCAAATCCTAAAAAGAGGACTGGACGGGATTATGAAAAGAAAATCTCCCGAGAGTAACTCTTACTCACAGTGGGAATCGGGACCCAAACTATCACATAGAAGGTGTTCAATCACATTCTAAGTTTCAACACTTGAAACTCCTGATATCGGTTTTTACCCCTAGGACCATATGACCTTGGCAAAGGTCAACAAATCATAAAGCCTAGTCAAGTTCAGCCCGTCATTTCATGATCGGTTTAAACCTATCCGCACGAACCTTGGTAAAGGTCAACAAAGTCGCACGACTGTCATAACCGATCGCATCACATGTTAGCAGAAAAACATCACTTAGCTACCGAACACTATGCCTCGACAAAGGTCGACAAACGTAGCACGAATATTAAGAATTCTACTTCCTGAAATGACAGAGGGCTACGACTGGTTTTGAAGAAAACCTTTAAAGTAATGAACTTGATCTCATCGAAAGAACCGAGTGGTTTTGCAAATTTATAGTGACAAACTTTTGCTTAAGAGCGAACTCCCCTTGAAAGGATTTAGGCTCTTTCCTCATCGAATGAGGTGCATGATATTCCTAACCGAATACCGCTATGCAAAACAAAACAAAACAATACGACTATAATTTCTTCTGGAAAAATTCGGTTCCAACATGTATTAGGTTTGTTTTCTTTGCATTAATCCGAATTAATGTGATCCCATCATTTAGATAATCACATATTATCAAGTATCTTCTCACACCATTACAGATAAACATGATATAAAAAGAAAAAATATAATGCTGTATATGCCATCCGTATTCGCCCACGGGGCCTCGGGTCTTCGCCATAAGGTTACTTAACTTACGACAGGGTGGAGGCAAGGCTCGCGCGGATGCAAAACATATATCAGTATTTATTTATATATCATAAATATCACCATATATATCATCGCGGGCAGATAATCATATTACTGGCAAGCGATAAACATCACAGAATATGGAAAAGCGGATATACTAGGAATAAAGTGTTTTGCTTGAGCCGATCACGAAACACGAAATTCTACGGTCGTATGAATAGCCCGTACATCATCGATCCAAGACCCCTACGAGTGCGGCAAGCCACTCGTCAATCCTAATAATGAGGCAACCCATACGCAATATCATGAGTGGGCCACACAACGCTATCTAGAACCCGGTAACTTGGACACTCCTCCGTGGGTCAGACCTAACCCCCTACAAGCACGGCGAATTACCCACCAATCCTAGAATAAGATGATCCGGATCTCAACTCCTTGAGATGGTCACCTGCTGTATCCTAGGATCCGGTGGCTCGAGCGCTTCACCGCGGGATATCCTAGTACATGAATCGAAATATATACATCAAGTGGTGACATCAACCTCAAGCTGGAAGTGTCCCAATAAAAGAATATACATATTACATCGAATGAATCCATGAATTACATATAACAATTATACATACAATCATATCACACGAGAGGCTATTCAATCACGATCCAACTTAACCATCACAACAATAATCAATCACAATATCAAAATAACAAATGCGCAATATCGTCTAATTGATCATATAGCAATTAGGCAACGTTTACCAACGTATATCCTTATTGTATCCGTGTTCGAGCCGACTCAATGAAACACTTTAATTGAATCGTTTCGAACCATGACATTAGATTCATAAACCGCGAGAACGCAAACTTGAAATTCCAAAAACCGAATTTCAAGTTCATCCCGGTAACGAAAATCCTCTCATTTTTGCATGAAATCGAACCCCAATAACCCCATAAAACCCCATACTATATGAGCCTTGATTTGGCCCTGAAACGGGTCCGAATCAGAGACGGGATCAACCCCGCATCGGGCTGAACCAGTCCTGGAATAACCCCAAATCGGGGTTGATCCAGTGCCTGGTTCAGCCCTCAAATCGGGGCCGAACCGAGCACAAATTGGATGAGTTTGGGTTATCTTGAGCCTACTCCAGACTCTTGGTCCGAACCAAGAATCCGGTGGCTCCGGTATAAATGAAAGATTTTCATGCAAATTTTTAAAACTAGTTTTGAAAAATTTGGGTTTCAAAAATTTCAATATCACCAAAATAAGTTGTAGTCGTTGGACCGGCGCTGATATCACTGTAGGTTTGCTATACTCTCTACTAGATAGTTTAAAATGCAGCGGAAGCAATAATTTTAAATTTCAAGGGAGCTATAGCAAGCACACATAGAATCAGGACTAATGAATACAACTTGCAACAACAAATGAGCAATATCCATAAGTTTTCGAACAACCATCTTTGTAACGTGTTAGCTTTCACCCCGTTGAACTCCGGGTAGGCTCCTCGATTCCGGGATCGAGCTTGAAGGTAGATTTCATTATTAAAGATGATCCATATTGAGATTTCTCCAACGCAAGCTCTAATTTCATAAACTAAGTGTATGTGAAGAAATTAATAATGCTAATTTGCTAGATTAGTGATAAAAGTATATGTGGAAATATTTTGCTCACTAATTTCTTCTCCTTTTCTTTTCCTTCTCACTAAAATGAAAACATAAGAGAGAGAGAAAGAGGATGCGAGAATGAGATAAGGTTATCATTCTAAGAAAAGAACTCTTTATCTTTATCTAAAACGACAAGATAAAGAATTATCTAAAGCTTTCCACCCTGTTCTTTTCCTTATGACTCGTATATTCTTTTTCTTTAATAAATCAAAGAAACTAATATATATCCTCATCTCATCTCCATGTGAGTCTCATACACACATATTTCATGCATCAACATACATGACAAAATACTATTTGTATCATATACAAATAATATATAAAGAGAAGAAAATAAAAGTTAGCATGATATTAGTTATAACACACACACACACATAAATGAATATATCAATATATATTTAATTATTAAATCAACACTTGATTTAATAATCCGGTTATATCAATATATATACCGGCTAATATCATAAAACGTCCAATTGAAATACGTGTATCAAATACACGTGTTTAATCGAGCTCATGCACGTATCCCTATACGTACTCTACATCGTTTCGCCTGAACTGGGAAATCTTTGTGTGAGACTTTAAAGACTCGACAATATGCTGGTAGTAAGACAGCATAATATTCATAACCCACAAGCACGTCAGCGATACTAGCTGCATGTAACGGCTACTCAGGTATTGAACGAAAGGAAAATTGACAAACAAGCTCATCAAAAATCCTGCGTAGCCTAAAAGTGACAATCTCTGTACAGCCTGGTCTCTTCGTCTGAGAGTGTTGCATACCGGGTCTAGAAGGTGGAAATCGCCAGACTCCCAATAACCCGATAAGTTGTGTTGATGTCAAACTCATAACAACCTCAGAAACTACTGATAACACTTATCATTAAATTACGTCAGCCTTGTCCAAGGACTTAGGGTTATGGCCAATCGCATAATGTAACATTAACTTTCTATACCGGGAGAAACGAATCTCTTCGATCGCTCACTGCTTCCATGTGCTTCGGGAAGTACCCAACTAAAACCTATTTGCATGGCTCTTTAAAGCCGTGATAGGATAGTAATTAAAGTACAATGGAAATACACATAAGACACTATGACGATCTCGGGT
The DNA here is from genome assembly GCA_030015575.1 of Agapanthus africanus. Taxonomy (NCBI): domain Eukaryota; kingdom Viridiplantae; phylum Streptophyta; class Magnoliopsida; order Asparagales; family Amaryllidaceae; genus Agapanthus; species Agapanthus africanus. Next base: position 23,107,353 of record CM057346.1, read on the forward strand.
CTACAGATTACCATGTACTCATGTCACAAGAGAACTGCTATATGACGATATGTATAATATCATCTAGGAGTTCTCTGGTGAGTCCGTCTAATGAAACTCATTCTCCAATGAGCACATACATACAATCTTTGGTGTCAAACACCAATGCCTATAGAATCAACCATCACTCCGATCGGAATCAAGAAATATATACACTAGTATGTTCTGTAATATCGATGCCTAATCTCGATATGACTAAGGACATTTAAGGATGTGCTTATGGACTACCCAGGCCCCATTAGTATGATCCTTATCATATTCCTGGTAGTTAAGCAAAGATCATATGGGCTTTATAATTATATATTAGCGACACGTAATCACGAGTAAAACATATACACATAAATGATAAAGACAAGCCAGATAGCATATTATCATCTCGAGTAAGGTCGTTCTCCGTATAGGTCCTCCTTCAATAACAATAATTGCCTTGACGGCACCTATATTCAACAGAAAGAACCAACATTTGCTTGAAGTAGATCGTTCTCTTGTCTTGCATATGCATGTCCCTAAACAATTGTGGAATTTTACGGTCTTAGCTGCCTGTTTTTATATCAATCACATGCCTTCTCCGGTCCTACCCAACCAGTCCCCTTTCTCTATTTTGTTTCCACATGACAACCTTTTTCCTGTTCATCCTAAAGTATTTTGTTGTCTATGCTATCCTCATATTCTAGACAAACTTGATTCTCGAGCTACCCGTATGGTGTTTGTAGGTTACTCACGATCCCAGAAAGGATACGTTTGTTTTGACCCTACCACATCTAAAGTTTATACTTCAAGTGATGTCACTTTCTTAGAAAACCAAGCTTATTTTCCACCACCTGTTAAGGACCCCACTTCTACTATTTTTGTTCCTCACCTACACTTCGCAGAGCTTGATTCGTTTGTTCAACCTGTGTGCTCTAGTTTTTAGCCTTTAACCCCTTATCCACGGGTGTACCATTGTCGTAAGAAAGTTATCTCACCACCTTCCACCAATGCTTCTTCTACAGATACTCCCATACAATCCACTGTTCCTGATTCTCCACCACCGCTGCCTTCAGAAGAAGATCTCTCTCTACCTATTGCCTTACACAAGGGTAAGCGTTCATGTATTACCGCATATCCGATTTCTAATTTTGTTTCCTATCATAGACTAACACCGTTTGCTCGTCAGTTTGTTTCTTCCTTATTTGTCATCGCTCTTCCTTCCTCTGTTCAGAAAGCTCGTCAGCACCCAGGTTGGCATGCAGCTATAGTAAAGGAAATTGCCGCACCGCGCTCTAATCAGACTTGGAAATTGGTTCCTCCACCTTCAGATAAAAAAATTTGTGGGCTGTTGATGGGTCTTTGCTGTCAAGTATAATCCAGATGGGACGATTGAAATTCGATTAGTGGCCAAACTCAGCAGTATAGTTTGGACTATATTGAGACTTTCGCCGGTTGCCAAATTAACCTCGGTCCATGTTCTTATATTCTTGGTTGTTTCTAAGACATGGCCACTTCATCAACTAAATGTCAAGAATGTCTTTCTTAATGACGATCTTTCAGAGACTATTTATATGCAGCAGCCTTCTGGTTTTGAACGACCGAGGAAGTCTATGGTCTGTCTTCTACAAAAATCGTTATACAGATTGAAACAGTCACTGCGTGCCTGGTTTGAAAAGGTTAGTATAGTTCTACGACATATTGTCTTCAAACGCAGTCGTGCCGACACATCTCTTTTACACATAATCGCTCTCAGGGTAGGGTAATTGTGCTGGTGTATGTTGATGATATTATCATTACTGGATGATTCTGCTGGTATTTTCAAGGTGAAAGAACATTTGGCTTCACACTTCCATACCAAGAACCTTAGGCCACTTAGATACTTTCTTGAAATTGAGGTATCACGGAATTCTGGTAGATTACAGCTCTCTTGGCGCAAGTATGCACTTAATTTTCTATCGGAGACAGGACTTCTGAGACGTAGACTCCTATGGATTTCTCGGTCAAACTATCTCGATTGAGCTCTCTTTTGGATCCTCCACTATCTAACACATAACGATATTGGCGGCTAGTTGGGAAGCTTATTTACCTCACTGTCACTCGTCTTGACATTGTTTTATCGTTAGCACAGTAAGTCAATATATGCAGAGTACTTTGCCCTCTCAGCTTAAAGCGTTTGAGCATATTCTCAGATATATCAAAAGTTTTCTGGGATAAGGTCTTCTTTACAAACCGTCATTTACATTGTCGCTCACAGGCTTTGCGGATGTTGTCTTTGCTAGATTTATTGATGATCGCCGTTCTACTAGTGGCTACTGTGTCTTCTTGAGAGGAAACTCGGTTACTTGGAGGAGTAAGAAGCAAGAAGCAGAATGCAGTGGCTCGTTCTTCTGCTGAGGCTGAATATAGATGTATGGCGCATTCAGTTGCGGAGTTGGTATAACTTACCTCCCTCCTGACAGATCTTAAGATTTCTTCTTCTCTTCCAACAATACTTTTCTGTGGTAACAAGGCCGCTATCCACATTGCTGAGAATCCAGTTTTTCATGAGCGAAACAGGCATATCAAAATAGATTGTCACTTCATTCGTAATAAGGTGACAGATAAAATGGTTGCACTCCAACATGTTTCCTCTTTGGCTCAACTAACAGATATCCTTACCAAACCTCCTCCTCCTCGATCAATTTTTGCTCGTCATCTGTCCAATATTGGCATGATTAATATCTATGCTCCAGCTTGCGTGGAAGTGTTATGAGTATATAATTGGTTATTAGATAGATAATTTGTTATTAGATATTAGCTATTATATTTAGTCCCACATCGGCTATATTTGTAGAGATGATCTATGACCTTCCATTTATATTTGTATGTAGAGACTCGTAATTTTTTAAGCCAATAAAATATTTTCTCTTGATTATTTTCAAAAAGAAATAATTGTTTCCTAAACAACAATGAACGTTTTATTAAATTTAATGGAAATTTCTACTACTTATTCAGTAATTGATAAATAGAACAAATAAGAAATGTTAGGTTTATCCCTCGAGATATCACAAAGCAGGGTGCAATATCAGTCACAGTTCATATAACCTATATGCCATTGATTAACAGAAAGAATCGGTTGAGACCACATATCACTTTTTATATATGAACAAGAACTACAAACAATACTAATCTTATGCAGATAGAAAAAGGGGAGAAAGAATAATTTTGTGTGCGGGTGCATGTAGTGGGAACGGAATGATTGGAAAAATATATATACCTTGTGCTTCTTTATTTCCTCTTGCAACCTGGAGTTCTGCATCAACTAATGAAAAAGAAAAATAGAATGTTACTCATAATGCTGACAAGCAATAGGGAGACTCATCCACATGAATTCATATCAGTACTCATATTTTTCCTGTAGACTAATGGCAAACCAATGTACATAAAATATTTTCTTAGATATGATAAAATGTGCATATGCGATAACTTGTATCGTTTAGTTCCATTTGGTTAGCTTGTAATCTCAAATGATAATTTCGAGAAACATTTTTGGGGCAAAATATTTTTTCAGAAAAATGCAGTTAGTTTAACTTTATTGGAATATGTAAATTTACAGCTAGTTTCGATCTTCCGCTTACATTAATTCAAACTCAAATGAATTCTAAATCCACCATTCTTGAAAGAGATCAAACAATTTCATATGCGTTTTTGAAGTTATCCACCATCTCCGGACTGTAATTTACCATCAAGGAACCAAATATGATTTGGATTTGCGATTCCATGATTCTTAAAATCATCTAAGTTCAAAATTACTAACAGCTGGATGAACAAATAACAGACAATAAGATTAACAAGCAATTAGGACAGCACTGACAGATGTATGTGTCCCCGCTAAACATAGATTGTTACAGTAGCTATCTAGTATGACATTGAGGAAGAAGACAAGTAGGCATACACCGCGCGGGAGAGGGGGGGAGGAAAAGGGAAAAGGGGGGGAAAACCCCATGAGTATCATCAAGCATCTAATTAAAAAACAAACAAGTGGCTGTATATACCTCCATCCTAAGGATTTCATTGTCTTCACGTAAAGAGTGCACTTCCTGCAAATATAAAGTTTGAATGTTGGTTAAATATCATGAAATATAGGCCATGCATTGCATAAATCGGCATACTACCTTCACTAAATCATCATTTGGAACAACAATTAGCGGTGCATATTGATGATGCTCGATATCGGTGATCTCCCAGATCATGACACGTGGCCGGAATGTGTCCCGAAGCTCACAAGAAAGGACCTACAGTGGCCGACCAGGCCACTTCTGTGCCCGTCCCACAAACAAACGCTGGCTCACCTTCGAGCCCCCAGCACAATTGGCCTCCTCGGCCTCTCAGCTCGTCTCCGGGCTACCGCAGAACCAAGATACCTCGGCTCTCCTGCTCGTGCGCGAGCTCTCCCGCTCGTCTGCGAGCTCTCCCGCCGAGGAAATCTTCCTCGGTCTCATCGACCGACCAACGGCACCACTCACAGACGCAACCGCCTCATTCCCGCGAATCTCGCCATGCGCGAGATATCCGTCGGCCACATCCCACGTTCCACGTTATCACGATCCTCCATTAACGAGCATGTCTCGCCATTAATGTGGGATCCCGCCCATCACGCGGGCGTGACGTCGGGAGCGTAACGGCTGGCGTGATTCTCGCACCCGCCTGCCTGCTGCCACCGCTATTTAAACCTCTCCTTCAGACGGTTCAAATAAGCCACTTTTACTCCACTAAGCCGTTACTCTGCTCGGATTTTCTCTCTAACTTGACCGTCGGAGGGTCCTCGGTGGTACAACTAACCCGGGACTTCCTTGCAGGTAGCTCGGCCCAAACAACTTCAAACCCATTGAGATCCACACGCTTCAGGAGCCAGCCTCCAGATCCAATCTCAGCCGTCCATCGCCGCCATCAGCAGATCAACGGAAGGTAACATCTTGACATGATCCGACGCACGTCAGCTGGCGTCGTCTGTGGGAAATCCTTGATTCCACAAAAAACAAAAGTTCATCTTCCGATCTCAACCAAATGACGAGCGGTCATCACGACGATCAAAGCACCAGCCGCCGTCTCCCCCTCAACGGAGACGCAGACGAATCCCCTCTTCCGCCGAGCATATACAACACCCTAGCCGTCCGGATCGACCGACTCGTGTCCGTCGTGGACAAGCTCATCCGTGTCCAAATGGCGGGGCAAGCTCCCCGGGTCGCCGCTCCCCCGCCTCAGGACCGGGACCCCTACCGAGGGAGAGAAGACTCTGCCCGTGTCGGCACTGCCGACCACCGCCTCGCTGCCTCCTACGGCCGCAGATCTCCTGGGCCAGTGCATTCTATGACCCTCTGAGCGCCTTACAGTTCAAAACTGAGGTACGTCGCCAGAGCGCCTTGCCCCGAGCTCCTCCGCGCACCTGTCCCTCCCGAGGAGATGTTGGTCAGCTCGCGTGCTCCTAGGCATGACCAACACCCCCTCCCTCGACAAGGTCGCGCGGACAGGACTCGTCCCGGCCGCTTGAAGACTACCTCGCCATGGTGCTCATCAAAAATCATGGTCATGACGGCAGGGGGGGTTACGCCGAGTACCTGCAAGACTTAGCACCCCACCCCAGCCGTCCAAGGAAGAAGGCCAGAGAGACCGAGCCGATCGTCTTTAACGACGGGGACTTTCACGGCATATCCCTGCCCCACAATGACCCCCTAGTGATTACGGCTCGGGTCCACCAATACGAGGTGCACAGGATCCTGGTCAACTCGGGAAGGTCGGCGGACATTCTCTTCTACGATTGCTTTCTACGCATGGGGCTCACCCCAGCGGACCTAAGGCCGACCTCCCACGTCCTCTCAGGATTCACCAACCACTCCATCCCGGCGGAAGGGGTAGTCACTCTGCAGTTTAACATCGGGGAGGCCGGGCCCACGCGAACAGTGCCTGTGGAATTCATCGTAGCAAGAATCCCATCGCCCTATGGAATTCATCGCACGCTGAACTCCTTCCGGGCCCGGATATCGACCTACCACCTGGCGATGAAGTTCCCTCTCGATCAGGGCAGGATAGGTCGGGTCTATGGAGACCAGCGGATTGCAAAGGTATGCTTCACCGCAACATCTTCTGCTGAGCAGCCAACCGACCATGTCGAGGGTAAAGGCGACATCAGGAGTTCTCTGGACTCTCAGGACGAGCAAAAAGAGATCCGAGGAACCTCGGTCGAACCACTGACAGAGATCCCCCTGGTGGAAGGGGACGACGAAAAGATTGTCCAGATCGGATCGCTTCTGACAGGAACTCGGCGAGATGACCTGGTCCATTTCCTCATAAACAACTCCGACGTGTTTTCCTGGGCGCCTGCTGACATGCCTGGGATTGACCCCAAAATCATATCTCACAAGCTCGGGGTAGATCTTACGGCCCGACCCGTCAGGCAGAAAAAGCGAAGGATCATCCCGATCAAACAGAAGGCTATCGGGGACGAAGTAGATCGGCTACTCGCCGCCAACTTCATTCGGAATGTGCCCTATTCGGAGTGGCTGGCGAACGTAGTTCTGGTTAAAAATTCCAGCGGGAAATGACGCATATGCGTCGACTTCACCGATCTCAACAAGGCTTGCCCCAAAGACAACTATCCCTTCCCTCGGATAGATCAGCTCATCGATAGCTCGGCAGGCCACGAGCTATTGAGCTTCATGGATGCCTTTTCTGGCTACAATCAGATCTGTATGAATCCGGCTGATGAAGACCTCACCGCATTCACAACGGACCGGGTGGTATACTGCTACAAGGTGATGCCCTTCGGCCTCAAGAACACCGGAGCTACGTACCAACGATTGGTCAACCGCATGTTCAAGCCGCAGATCGGCAAGAACATGGAAGTTTACGTCGACAACATTGTTCCCCTCCGAACGGCGGCCAAGACATGAGGACGTCTAGCCTGAGATTCGGGGCAGATGCTATATGGTTTATCCGTCTACCTCTCCGAAGATGCCAAGATGATTTATGGCACCGTGTATCAGAGGTTTAGACGGATGCGGCCGATGTAGCAGACTTTGTCAGATTCCCCCTCGCTTGAAGGGTTTTTGATTGTGGGGACGCTCTTCCCTGCAGGCGCAAGCCCCTGCAGTTAATTACGCTACCGCACCGCGGTAACAACTTTCTCCTTCTCCAGAATTTCACTTCGTGTCGTGTGTGTTTATTTTGTCTATGGTTGCCCGTGGATTGTATACGGAGACTGAGTAATGTCGTCGCCCGTAAGACGTGGATTAGTCCAAATCCGTATTTACTTAGATTTGGGTTTGGTGTTTTTAGTTTAAGAATACGTTAGCCGTATTGCGGCTAAGATCAACTTAAACGTTCGTTAAGGATACGTTAGTCCCGTTTGAGACTAAGATCAACTTAACGTGGTGATCCCTTTATTATATGGCCGTCAGGACTCGTCACCTCTCTGACGTCGTTGAAGAATTACAACGATAGGTGTCAGAGGAGTTCAGAGATGTACCCTTGAACCAAAGTTGATTTGGAGTTTTATAGTCCATTTGAATGTTTAAGAATACGTTAGCCGTATTTGGGGCTAAGATCAACTTAAACGGGACCACTTAGGTCCGACAAAAGAGCGTTTGGAGGCTCTATTGTTCCAGTTTAGGGACGTAGTGGTCCGTGTTCCAGTTTAGGGACGTGGTGGTCCATATTCCAGTTTAGGGACATAGTGGTCCGTCGCCAGTTTAAGAACGTAGTGGTCCGTCGCCAGTTTAAGGACGTGGTGGTCTTTTAGTTTAAGGACGTCTCGGTCCGATATTAGTTTAAGGACGTCTCGGTCCGATATTAGTTTAAGGACGTCTCGGTCCATGAGTTTAAGGACCCCGCAGTCCATATTCATGTGTGGTCGTTGGGACCCGTCACCTCTCTGACGTCGTTGAAGGATTACAACGAGAACCGTCAGAGGAGTTCGGAGATATACCCTCGAACCGGATATAAATTGATTTAGGGAGCAGCCGTGCTCAGTCAATTTAATTTGAGGACTTATGGCCACGACTGGGCTAAGTCCAGTTTCAATATTCTTTTGTCTTTGGCCTATTGGACCTGTGCTAGGGCCTTGCCCCTTCACTGCATTATTTTTCTTTGTTTTGGTTGGGCTCTGCCCTTTTATAAATGATGCAGAGCATCTATTTTGTTTGGGCTTTGCCCTTTTTAAAATGCATAGCATTTTTGATTAGGCCTGTTAGGCCTTTTAATTGGGCTCTGTCCCTTTTCTTAATAATACAGAGCATTAAATACTCTGACAGTGCCCCACATGGCTTGTCAGGCGCTTTGCGCAAATTAAAGAGCACAAGCGCATGTGGAAGTGACACGTGTCATGCTCTGATGAGCGCAAGCGCAACAGCGCAGTGCACTACGCTGTTGCACTGCTGACACGTGGCGCTTCCTGGCGGCTTACGCAATAGTGCAGTTTTAGCAAGTGCCGGGCACTGTTCTTATTCTTTTGGATCAATTTTAGATCAAAGAAAACAAGTTTTTTTCTTCTTGTTTTCAAAGAACCAGTGGTTCATAAAAAGTGCAAGGCACTGTTATTGTTTATTTTTCTTTTTTCTTGAAGATCATTGATCTTGTTCTTAGATCAATGATCTGTTTTTAAGAGAATTTTCTCTTTTTCTAAAAGTTTTTACCTTTTTCTCTTGTTGTTGAGAAATTCTCTCTAATTCTTCAAAGTTCTCTCTGTTTGAAGTTCTTGATTTCTCCCAAAATGTTGATGCCTTTGAATTGAGGTCTGGGGTCCTTTTTATAGTGCTCATAAACTAGTTAAATTTGTTAAAGAGATCTTTCTCTGAGTGATTTGGGGAATTTTCCCCACCGTTGGATCTTTGATCCAAAGGCCTTTATTTTACAGAAGAAAATCTTCTTGTTTTAACAAGAACAGAAAAGATTTCTTTAAAATCTCAATTCTGTTTTGCGCAAACGCCCCAGCGCGTGACACGTGTCGCGCAGCGCAGCGCTTGCGCAGCCGTGCTTGCGCAACCGCGCAGACACGTGTCGCGCAGCGCAGCGCTTGCGCAGCCGTGCTTGCGCAACAGCACAGCGCAGCGTTTGCGCAACTGAAACGTTGCTTCCTTTACTTTTTTTTTTAAAAGAGCCTTGCTCTGATTGGACGCACTGCTTCGGGTGCTGTGCTGACGTATCTGCGCTTGACACATGGCACGTTGCACGCAGCGCAAAGAATTTGAAGCGTTGCTTCATTTATTAAAGTTTAAATTTTCAAAGCAGAGTTTTGCTCTGATTGGGGGAAGATGAAGGGTTGCTTCATCTCCCGCCTCGGAATTTAAACAGAGCTTTGCTCTGATTGGGGTAAACAAATGCCCCCCCACCGTTGCGCATACGTGGCCCCAAACGTGAGCGCAACGGTGGCGGAATTCCAACCGCCGTGGCAACTTTTGGAAGTTGAAGAGGCACTTGATGCCTATAAATAGGACCTTTGGTCCCCCACAGATGCTTATCATCTTTCAGATTTTTATTTTCAAAAAACTTCAGTGCTTTGCTCTTGCCTTCAAGAACTCCAGAGCCTTGCTCTCCTTTCCAAAGTTTTTAGAAAAACTTTAGGTAAAATTGATTTTTAGATTAAATTAATTTTAATTAATCTTAACCAACAGAGCTTTGCTCTCATAGATCTTCTGATCTAAAGAAAATCCCTTCGGGGGTTCACCAACAGTGCTTTGCTCATTTTCAAAGTTAGAAACTTTAGGTAAAATTAATGTAAATCAAATTAATTTAAATTAATCTCAACCAAAGTGCTTTGCTCTCACAGATCTTTTGATCTAAAGAGATCCCCATTGGGGTTTCATAAACAGAGCTTCACTCTCAAAAAACTTATAGATCTGCAGAGCTTTTGTTCATGTGTTTTAATCCCTGAACAAAGCTTTGCTCTCGAGGAATTTAGCCCTCTGTGTATATTATTTTTTCTTCTATCGCTAATCTTCCTGTGGTATTTCCTCCAGGCATAATGGCGGTGCGTCTATACAGTTTGCACGAGTTCATCACCTATGATGATATCCGCGCACAGCGTCATCAACAAAACCAGGAGTTTACAGACGCTTAATGTGCAGAGGTCATGGGTCGTCTGAACGCAAGCGGTGGTTGGCTGCTTCCTCGTCGTTCGGCTCTCTTGAAAGCCGTGCTGGGAGCAATATGGAGAGCACTTCCGGGTCTTCACGAGGCCCTACCGCTCAATGCGCTGGATGATGCCGAAGACAAGGTGCATTCAGTGTACCTGACGGGGCTGATCTCAAAGAAACGGCGGGACAACCTCATTGACATCCTACATCAAATCTTCCAGCAGACAACGATAGTTGCTGCTTATCGAAGGCCGGGAGGGCTTGCCGAGGATCTTGACACACAGGAGCGCGAGAGGCTGCGCATAAGAATAATTAGAAAGGCCAGAAGAACTCTGGATGGTCTTACTTTTGAATTCCTCAATCCGTGCCCCGGATCTGAGATTATACCGTTGTAATAATTTGAATAATGTTTCTTATTCATTGCTTTTATGATTGTAAGGATTTGAGCAATATGAATGGAAACCCTTTTTTTTATTTCAGCTTGTCTTATTTCTCGTCCTGAGTCTTCTGCCCATGTATAAATGAGTGCGTCTCGAACGCTTGGTCAAATGTAAATCGGATGTTCTTTCTGTCATTTTCTTCTTTCTTTTATTGTTAGCAGGCTGTCTTAATAACCATAGTTGACGGATGATTAGAGCGAGTATCCCGACCCTCTCAAGAAACAGTGACGGCTTAGGCCGCAGGTTCAGATCTGCTGCCTAAGGTTTTTCAACTCTATGAGCCATGAGGGTCTCATAGAGACTTTTCTCCCTACGGATCGAGAGGATCTCGTAGGTGGGTTTTTCCCCTTAGGAATCGTGAGGACTCCTAAGTGTGGTTTTCTCTTATAAGTCGTAAGGATCCTATAAGAGAATTTTTCCCTCTTACAAGTCGAGGAGGCCCGTAAGCGGTTGTTTCCCTCCTTGTCGAGATTCGACTTTGGAGAGTGAGACCCGTGAATAGTATGCAGGAGACCTTTTTGGATCGACTTGCAGGGTCCCATTGTTCAGGAAGCAAGTTTTTTTAGTCCCTGCTGCCTAAGGCTTCATCTTGCAAGTTGAGACGAATCGGGAATTTTCCCACGGAGACGCTGGTTTCTCTGCGAGCCGACGCGAATCAGGAGGCTCTCGTCAAGGAGTGTTTGTATCCGTGAGTCGAGGAATTTGCTAAGAATTATTTGTTCCCTTGGGGTTTGAAACGAGTCGAGAATTTCCCACGGAGGCACTGGTTACTCTGCGAGTCGACGCGGATCAGGAGGCTCTCGTCAAGGAGTGTTTGTATCCGTGAGTCGAGGAATTTGCTAAGGATTATTTGTTTCCGTAGCACCAAGGATTATTTGTTTCCTTGGGGTTGAAACGAGTCGAGGATTTCCCACTGAGGCACTGGTGGCTCTGCGAGTCGACGCGGATCAGGGGGCTCTCGTCAAGGAGTGTTTGTATCCGTGAGTCGAGGAATTTTCTAGGGATTATTTGTTTCCCTAGCGCCAAGGATTATTTGTTTCCTTGGGGTTGAAACGAGTCGAGGATTTCCCACTGAGGCACTGGTGGCTCTGCGAGTCGACACGGATCAGGGGGCTCTCGTCAAGGAGTGTTTGTATCCGTGAGTCGAGGAATTTGCTAGGGATTATTTGTTTCCCTAGCGCCAAGGATTATTTGTTTCCTTGGGGTTGAAACTTGTCGAGGATTTCCCACAGAGGCACTGGTGGCTCTGCGAGTCGACGCGGATCCGGGGGCTCTCGTCAAGGAGTGTTTGTATCCGTGAGTCGAGGAATCTGCTGAAGACACTGGTTTCTTCGGAGTTGGACTGAATCGTCGAGATTTGGCTTCGTCTTCTGGTGGAGCCTGTTGGGAAAGTATGGTTCCCTCTTTGTTTACGCCTTTGGATTGTATACAGGGATCGATGTGATCTTAACTGTAGGGCCAAAGTTTTATCATCATTTTTTTGTTTTATCCCCGCGATGCTCTATCATTTCAGCTTTTATATCGCGAAGGTCGCGATTGCCCAATCATTTCGGCTATTTTTTGCGGTGCCCAATCATTTTGGCTATTTATTTTATTTTTACTCGCTGCTTTTTATTGCGAGTTGCCCAATCATTTCGGCTATTTTGCGTGCATACATTTTTACTTGCTGCTTTTTATTGCAAGTTGCCCTATCATTTCGGCTATTTCGTATGCATGTGCGGCCTATTGGCTTTTCGCCGTAGACCTGCAATTAGACGTCGATTTTGGCATCAGCACCGCTACAACTGGGATATTGCCAGGAGCGAATCATCATTTACCTCTGTCGATGTCAAACAAAGGTGGCTTAGCGACCAGGGTTAGGGTCCTGTCGACTAAAGCTTTTGATTTCATGAGCCGTAGGGGTCTCACAAAGGTATTTCTCCCTACAAGTCGTGAGGATCTTGTAGGTGTATTTTCTTCTTAGGAATCGTGAGGATTCCTAAGTATTTGTTCCTCTGTAAGTCGTAAGGATCCTACAAGAGGGTTTTCTCGTTGTAAATCGAGAGGATTTACAAGGGTCGTTTACCATGCGAATATATCCCCAGTCATGGATGAGACTTGGTTAGGGAAATGTTTATTCGCGCCCGTGGATTGTATACAAGGGTCAGTATTGAGCCACTTGTAGGGCAATATCGGAAGTTGTGTGGATTGCTTAAGCACAGGTTTAGGTCTCTGTAACTTAAGATTTTCAAATCTTATGAGCCGTGAGGGTCCCATAAGAGAGTTCTCCTTGCGAGTCGTGAGGATCCCACAAGTGTATTTTCTCCTTAGGAATCGTGGGGATCCCTAAGTGTGTTGCTCCCTTGTGAGTCGTAAGGATCTCACGCGGGTGATTTCTCCTTACAAGGTCGAAAGGACCCTATAAGTGTCTTTTAACGAGGTTGCGCCCTTTCGGGTTTTCACAAACACTCGCCGGTAGTCCTGCTGTTTTTACTCACGGAGCCCTTTCGGGTTTTCATCCGTGCCCATTTTGCTTATGGACATACCGTTTTTTTTATTCTTTTTATTTTTATTTACTTTTTTTTTACGAGGTCGCGCCCTTTCGGGTTTTCACAAACACTCGCCGGTAGTCCTGCTGTTTTTACTCACGGAGCCCTTTTAGGTTTTCATCCGTGCCCTTTTTGCTTATGGACATACCGTTTTGATCATCATTTTTTTTAATTATTTTCTTTTTCTCTTTTTTTTTATTCATCTCGTCAGCCTAAGGACGCTGCGGTAGTAGTTTTAAGGACGTTTCGGTCCGCTATTAGTTTAAGGACGTTTCGGTCCGTCATGGAGAAGGCTGGCTACTGCTTATAACGCTTGAGGTTAGGAAGATAGCGAGCGGACATAGTCGTCGTCATCTACCATTGACCTAGGCTGTGGCTCATTAAGCGTAGTATTTCTTTAGGAAGCGACCGTTTATTGACCTGAAAGGCCTTTCACCATGCATGCCCATGAGTAGATAGGCCCCACCCTGGTAGACCTTATCTATGATGTACGGGCCTTCATAGTTTAGCTCAAACTTTCCCCGCTTGGCGTGATTGGGGATCATAGGCCTTTTGACCACTAGCATGAGTTCGCTTTGGCGAAATGTCCTTGGTCAGGTCAATCTCTCATATGAGCGCATCATCTTTGCTTTATAAGCTTCCAGATTTTGTTGCGCTATGAGCCGTGTTTCTTCAAGGGTATCAAGCTCCTCAAGCCGAAGGTGAGCGTTTTCCTCATCTGTTAGCTCGTAGTGGACTGCCACTCGTAGAGAGGGTAATTCTATCTCGAGGGGGAGTACTGCTTCTGTACCGAATACCAACGCGTACGGCGTTGTGTTCGTGGCCGTCTTCAACGTAGTTCGATACGCCCAGAGAACTTCTTGCAGTCTCTCATGCCAGTCTCTCTTATTTCGGGACACCTTCTTTTTCATTATTTTCGTCAGGGTCTTGTTGAAGGCTTCAGCTAGACCATTGGCTCGCGGATTGTAAACTGAAGAATATCTCCAGTCTATATTATGCTGCTGTGCGAAGCGACTGATCTTGTGGCTTCTGTAGGCTGGCCCGTTATCGGAGATGATCCGTCTTGGCGTTCCAAACCGATATATGACGTGCGTCTTGAAGAAATAGAAGATATTCTCCGTCTTAACTTCCCTCAGTGGTGCTGCTTTTGCCCATTTGAAGAAGTAGTCAGTCGTCGCCAGGATGAACCGATGTCCTCTAAACGATGCTGGTTCGATGGGGCCGACTATGTCAGTCCCCCACATTTCGAATGGCCAGTTAGCCACCGTCGGATGTAGTGGATTTGGATGCTGGTGGATGAAGTCCCCATGGATTTGGCATGAGTGGCATTGCTTCGCATATTCGAGGCAGTCCTGGATCATCGTGGGCCAGTAGTAGCCCATCCGTTTTATCTTCAACTTCATCTTTGGGCCCGCTTGGTGAGAACCGCAGAGTCTGTCGTGAACTTCCTGAACGACTCTTTTCACTTCGTCATGTCCCAGGCATCTCAACCACAGAGAATCAAACAATCTCTTGTACAGAGCATCGTTGACGAAGGCGAAAGACAGAGCTCGTTTCATGAGCTGGTGTCTTGCGGACGCTTCTTCAGGCATTCGGTGGGATTTAAAGTAATCTATGAAGACTTCTCTCCAATCCTCGGTATTTTCCCAATCTTTTGCTTGCAGGGTAGTCTGCTCGTTCACTCCTTTTTCTTCGGATGATTCCGGAGATATTTCTGCTGGGGCAAGCACCCGACGGCTTTGTACCATGATTCTAACATCATCGAGGTTCTCGTCGGCCAGTTCTTTAGCAAGTTTGGCCAATGCGTCCGCTTTGCTGTTTTCCGCACGCGGTATGTTCTCCAAAGTATAGGAGGGAATTTGGGTCAACAGTTGTTGCACTTTTTCGCCGTACATCACCAGTTCTGGCCTGCACGTTTGGTAGTCACCGTTTACTTGACTTACGACCAGCTGAGAATCCCCATATATGAGGAGGTCTCCAATTCCCATGTCAATGGCGATCTCAAGGCCTGCTATCAAAGCTTCGTATTCGGCTTCGTTATTTGTCCTCGGCTCTGTTAAGGAGAAAGCGAAGCACATTATCCCTCCTTGTGGAGTCACGAAGATGAGGTCTACCCCCGATTTGATTATAGGGGTACCTTGTTTGCGCCTTTTCATGGAAGATGCTCCATCGAAATAAAGCTCCCATTGGTTATCATTACCGCCGATCGCGTCAAACGCATGTTCGTCTAGAAGATCGCAATTTAGAGGAGAATCGGCGGGTATCGGATGCTCAGCGAGGAAGTCGGCGATGGCCTAGCCTTTCACTACCTTGAGAGGCTGATAGGTTATCGAGAACTCCATCAAGAGCAGTGCCCATTTAGCAAGTCGTCCCGTCAATATGGCCTTTGACATTAAATATTTAAGAGGGTCCACCTTCGAAATGAGACAGACCTCATGCGCCAAAGCATAGTTCCTGAGCTTTGCTATCGCGAAGATCAACGCCAGGCAGTGTTTTTCAATGGGAGAGTAGTTGCTTTCTGCCCCCAGAAGAACTCGACTCAAGTAATAGAGAGCTCTTTCTTTCCCTTGGTCATTCTCTTGCGCCCATAATGCGCCTAAGGAACCTTCGAGGGCGGTTGTATAAAGAATGAGAGGTTTTCCCTTAACCGGAGTAGCCAACACTGGCGGGTTCTGCAGGTACTGTTTAATTTCGTCCAGCGCGCCCTGGCATTTTTGATCCCAGACGAATGGAATTCCCTTCTTCATCAGGTGACTGTAAGGGCGGCACTTGCCAGAGAGGTTGGCTATAAATCGCCGAATATATGCGAGCTTTCCTTGGAGAGACCGCAACTGTTTGAGAGTCCTTGGCGGAGGCATTTCCATGATCGCCTTGATCTTGGACGGATCTATTTCGATACCCCGGTGTCGGATGATGAATCCCAGGAATTTGCCCGAGAAAACTCCGAATGCACACTTGAGAGGGTTCATCTTCAAATTGTATTGTCGAAGGCGTTGAAATACAGTCTTTAGATGCTCGAGATGTTCTTCGTATGATTTGCTCTTAACCACGAGGTCGTCGATATAGCACTCGACGATTTCATGTATAAGGTCATCGAAAATCTTCGTCATGGCCCTTTGGTAAGTGGCACCGGCGTTCTTCAAACCGAAAGGCATCACCTTGTAACAAAATATCCCTAGAAGGGTCCTGAAAGCGGTATGCTTTTGGTCTTCGGGATGCATCTTTATCTGATTATACCCTGACGAGCCGTCCATAAAGGAGAAAACCTCATGAGTGGACGTGTTGTCTATCATTAGTTCGGTGACTGGCACTGGAAAATCGTCTTTCGGGCAAGCTTTATTGAGATCCCGGAAGTCTACGCATATGCGCACTGTCCCATTTTTCTTTATCACCGGGACGATGTTGGCGATCCATTCCGGATATTGAACCTCCTGTATAAAGCCAGAGTCGATTAGCTTTTTGACCTCGGCGTTGATGCTCATCTCAAGCTCGAGCCGCATTCTCCTCGGCACCTGTTTGACTGGCTTGACGTCCGGGGATACCGCCAATTTGTGCACGGCAACTTCTGGATCTAGTCCCGGCATTTCGGAATAGTTCCATGCGAAGCAATCTCTATGCTGTACAAGAACGTCTTTTAACGCAGCCACCCTTTCTTCAGATAGCAGCTCGCTGACAAATGTCGGTCGCGGGTCGTTTAGCGTCCCCAACTCAATTTTCTTGAGGTTATCTGCAGTGGTATGTATTCCATCCTCCAGTTCTTTCGGAGCTGGCGGAAATTCTGAGATCACCTCATCATTGTTGTTTTCGAAGCACCAGGGAAGATTATCCGTGTTCTCGGACCCATCTTTTAATATTGTTATCATGTGACAAGTGCGAATCTGCTTCCAATCCCAATGTGGAGTTGGTTCTGTTCTCATGGCTTTGGGTTCGTGCTTCTGTGGCGGCGTTACCCTCTAGTTGTCAAACAGAGTGAACTTACCGAGCTGGTACTGATCTTCGACCCAATTCTTAAAGGTGAAGCAGTCTTCGAGCGGGTGCCCTATTACTCGATGGTAAGAGCAATAGTTTGGGTCAGAGACTTCGCTTGCTTGTTCGGGGTTCTTGGACTCCGGCAGTGTGAGCATCTGATGTTTTAGAGCAAGCTCAAGTATCTTCTTCGTCTTGTCCCGAGGAAACGAGTATGCTCGACCCATTTTCTTCATGAGGGACAGATCAATAACGCTCGACTCCTGCTTGCGTGGCTTCTTAGCCCCGCTTTCTTGCTGTTGAGCGTCTTTTTGGCCTTTCGACTTGTTTCTGCCTCTGCGTTGAGCCCTTTTTATAACAGGTTGACAGGGGGCGGCACTTTCATCTTTGACGGTCTGTTGGAGGAGGCGTTGCGTTTTGGCTTTCTCGTAGATGGCCATTTCGCGGTTGTGATCATCTTGGACTTTTGACCAGCTTCCCTTATAAGCCTGTCCATTTGTTCTTCAAATGACGGACTGGGCACTTTTGCATCAGGAACTTTTATTGGTTCAGGATTGGTGTCCTCCCGTTGTGCATTTGCTTCTTCATTGAAGTCATGTACGACGTAACAGTCGCGGAGCAGCTCTCGTTTCTTGGAGCGAATGTATCCGAGCCCGATCGTCTCCATCCTCCCATTAGGCAGCTTGCGTTGAGTCCCAGGAACGTTCCAGACTTTGTCGTAGAACTTGGCTTTTCGAACGATCTGTTTGAAGGATATCCCCTGGCGTTTCAGCAGCTTTTTAAAACCTTCCGTATAATATCTGGGTAGACGGATGGGTTGAAGTCTGTCCAGCGTAGGATCTGCGCCATGCCAGATTTCTTTCTCCACCTTGGTTTCTTCAGAGTGGTGGAACAGAATTGCTTTCTCGCTCTCTCGCCTGGGAGGGATATAGAACGTTTGCAGCTCTTCTACATTGTAAATATTAAGTGCATCTAGTTCTTTATGGTGTTTAAGCGGCACCATGGTGACTTGTAAACTTTGTTCTTCGTCAGCGGACTTTCGTATTGAAGGTCGAGCAGAGAATACAGCATGGATCTTATCTTCCGAGTCGCTATCAAAGATCAACGTAGGAGCGGACGGTCCTGGCTTGTTGTGTTGGGGCGGACCCGAATAAACTCTCTCCTCTTCCTCCTCGGTATCACTGCCGAAGACAGGGATGGTAGCGTTAGTTTTATTCTCCGGCTTGTGACACCTTTCCGTGTCTTCGAAACTTGGTAAGAAGTATTTGGTATCTTCATATTTGCGAATTTCGTTTACGGAAAACGGATTCAATTCCCCCGTCACGGTATACTCGATACCATCCCTAAAATATTTCATACACTGATGCTGTGTAGAAGGGACGATGTTATACTCGTGTAACCATGGTCGGCCAAGCAGAGCGTTGTAGTACGTCTTGGCGTCTATGACGTGGAATTTAATGTCCGTAACGAGCAGCCCGAAGCGTAGCGTTAGTATCACAGATCCAAGAGTCTTTGACGGTTGGGAGTCGAACCCGGAGATGGTGATCTTGTCCCGAGCAAGGTTTTGAATGCTCATGCAGATTTCCTTTAACACCCGCACATTGAGTAGGTTAACGGACGACCCGTTATCGATCAGGATTTTGCCTATCTTTATATCATGGCAGTATCCCGTGACGTAGAGGGGGCGATTGTGTTCGCACGTCCCAAGTAGAAGGTCTTCATCGCCAAAAGTGACATCTGCCGTGTGCACGTCCTCCAATTCATCCTTCATTTT
Source organism: Agapanthus africanus (assembly GCA_030015575.1). Taxonomy (NCBI): domain Eukaryota; kingdom Viridiplantae; phylum Streptophyta; class Magnoliopsida; order Asparagales; family Amaryllidaceae; genus Agapanthus; species Agapanthus africanus. The sequence continues at coordinate 23,126,179 of CM057346.1, forward strand.
TTCTTCGGCCAGGAAAGCTTGGAACTGCTCCGGGTCCTGTAGTGCCTTAATTAACGAATCACTCACCTCTTTTGATAGTAAAAGGGCGTCAAGAATGCTGAGCTGTGAGGGCAGCTTCCTCAGATGTGCTGAGACGTTGTAATCCACCTTATTCTTCTTTGGCGGGTCTTTGGCAGCTAGCTCCTCCACCACTTGGTCATCTAAGACGATATCTTCAGGGGCCTTTTCTTTCCCTTTATCTTTTATGTTCGAGGGTCCGAGGTTCTTTTCGGGCAGTGTGCGATTACGTAGCCGGATATTTTCGCAAACCTTCGGTTCTTCTTCTTTTCTCGAAGCGGACTCTTTAAAGAGAGGGGCAAGTTCCAGCTCCTCATCAGAATCGCTCCCGAATGTAGGCACTTGTGACCCACTGGTGTTAACCATGCGACAATCGCCGGTAGTTCTTTTAAGCCCTTCGGTCGTATTTCTTTGCTCCCGACGAGTTTTACGCTTTTCTCGCTTAAAGCGTTGTCGATGAGTAACATATCCTTGCCACCATCTATTGAAGGTCTTGCACTATTCAGTGGGGTGCGAAATCTCCTGGTGATACAAGCAATAGGTGTGGTGCATTTCCACTTCACCGGTGATGTTTCCTTCGGAGGATGTAGCTTCATGCCCATTGATATGGCCTTAGCAAACCTTTTCCTCATCTTGAATTGGCTTTTGTCGGTAGTGGAGGTGTTTTGCTCCAGCGGGATCGTCTCAGCTCTTTCATCAAGTCGCTGGCGCTTGGCCCTTTCAAATATAGCCGTCTCGTGTTCTTAATCAGCTTTACTTTTCAATCGAGCTTCGTTGAGGAATGCGTCAATTACCTCATCTGATGGCCCCAGAATTTTTGATTCAGGGTCTGCCCCCAGCTTTTTAGTGCAAGGAGTCTCCTCATCGTCCATGAACGAATGGGAAATCGCATGACAGCTTGCCATGCATTCTTCAGATTCATTAGATGAACTTTCTCCCTCATCTTCCTCTTGAAAGACATGATCGAGGAACTTTTGGAATGTAATGGGAGTCCGTGCCTTCTGGTTGTATTCCTCCAGCGCGTCAATTTGTTTTTGCAAGTCCGTGCGCTTGTCGCCAGGCTTCACGGGCTTCTTTGATTTCTTTTTCTTCTTCTTCGAAAATTTTGACGGCTGGTTGCGAGTGCTTGAGCCACCACCATCGGTCTTTGGAGTTAGACGTGGCTTCAACATCCCTTCAATGACCTGTGGTTCCAACGGGTTCTTCCACCTAATCGCTGGACATGTCTGAAGATCGTTTAGCATCCTCTTTGTCTTGGCTGATAATACAACCTCCCAGGGAGCTTCTTCAACGACAGAGCATGTTGTCCCCGGCGTATTTGTCCCCTTAGAGGTGTGGGGCTGCGGGGGATTCACCTTCCATTTGTCAGATAACGTGAATTTACCCTGTCGGTACTGGTTTTCAAGCCAATTTTTGAAAACGTAACAATTCTCGATCGGATGACCCAGTACTCTATGATAAGGATAGTAGTTGGGCTCATTGACATCACTTGGTTGCAACGGACGTTTTGGATCCGGCAGATTTATGAGTCGGTTGCGCAACGCCAGCTCGAATAACCTTCTCGTTTTATCGCGGGAAAAGAGTAAGAACGTCCTAGCCTTTCCTCAAGGGCTACGTACGGGCGCACGTTATTTTAACGAACAACCGGCTTCAATTCGCTCTGTTGTTGTTGAGCATTAGCGACAACGATCGCTTTTCCCTTCCCTTTGTCATTTCGGGAGTCCGGCTTTGGAAGAGGGGGTTTATGGCCCATCTGATCCATTTGCGCTAGCTTGTCAATCAAGGCCTGGAAGGTAGTCGGCTTGAAAAACATCATAAATTGCGAGATGGTTGCTTGCGGATCAAGGGTGCCCACAAACATACCCACCGCGGGAGCTTCTTCAATGCGCTGCTCGCACTTTGACCATAAATTACGCCACCGTATAGTATATTGAATCCACGTCTCGCCTGGTTTTACCCTGGCGTTAATCAGTGCCGTCATTGGGGTGCGTTCACTGGCGCTTGCAAAACGCTGAGTAAACAACAGCTCCATCTCCGCGAAGGTCTTAATAGAGTCGTTCGGGAGCTCAGAGTACCACTCGAACGCCGTATCTGATAAACTTCCAACAAACTGGCGAAGCAATAGCTTATCGTCACCGCCGGTGTTGCCGCAGAGTGCCCTGAACTGGGCGACATGCTAGTGAGGATTGCCCATCCCCTTGTAGACATGGAACTTGGGAATTGTGTAACCTGGCGGGTACTTGATTTGGTCGTACCAACTTGGATATGGCCGCCCTGTTTTTACGACCTGGCCGGCTGCTTCGGTCGCACGATGAACCCGTATTTGTTGGGCTATGTACTCGTCCAAATCAGCTTTAGAGATTGTATTCTCTTTAGCCGTTGACAGAGCTGGCGAAGGATTTGATGTCTCTCCCCTATCGTCTTTAAGGACGATTGGAGGCTCTTCAGCCGGAGTATCTTGTTGTATCATCATCCCTATCATGTCTTGGAAGAGGAGGCCCATACGCTGTATGTTGGCTGCTTGTTCAGCAGCCTCTTTGTCCTTCTTCTCTAGTATTCGACGAAGGAATTCGGCGTCGGTTTCTTCCTCCTGGCGTTCATCCGAGGATGTTTCAGGGTTTTCTTTTGGCCCTGTAAGTGCGGCCATAGCGTTCACATCTCTTGGAGCTTCTGCTGCTGCTCCTGCGCTTTGGTCACTGATCGCGTAAGCGGTCGATGACCCGTAGATATGCGACTGTCCTCTTTACCAGACACCACATAAACGGTATGAACTACAATGCCCCCTGACTTAGGGCGTTTGGGTTCATCACCTTTGATATTCGTCGTCGGCGTTGGCACTTTCTCCGGCCTTCTTCTTTTATGGGCCGTAGAAGTTGAGGGGGCCGTTGCTTTAGGCACCCAAGCGGTCGTCGCCTTTCGTTGCTTGACCAGGAGATTTTCTTCCTGCCGACCTTTCGACTTCTTGTGCTGGCGAGAGAAGTTAGGATCAATGACAGATTCTCGGACTCATCGCCATGTCTTGTAGATCCTGGAGGACAGCGATTGAGGAGGCTGCTCCGGCTTTTCTGTTTCCACGGCAGTCTCTACCGGTGGAGGAGATCTCTTGAGCACTGCAGTTGGCGAGTTCCTGCGTACCCTATTCAGTAGCTCAAAACTGTTCCCAGTTGGAACAGCAGCATTAACTTCCACCGTTGGTGCTGGTGGAGTTATCCCGGAAGGGGAGTTGCCTCCAGTCTTCCTTATTCGGCGCCAGTGGCGTCGTCGGGCGCGACGAGTCGTCGGGCGCGACGAGTCGTCGGTATTGGTTCAGAAACAGAAATAGCCTCTTCTTGCCCCCTGTTCAGGTATGAGGCTGATGTCGGCGTCAGCCTATTGAAGACTGATGTCTTTTGATCAGCAGGAGCAGGAGTGGGAGTTGGGACGGTCAATTTTGTAAAGACCGATTTCTTAGCAGGAGAAGCCGCCTTGACGACTTCAGGAGCAGGTTTGCCTATTCTTTTTGGAATAATCTTTTCTGGGACTGCAAGCTTCATTGTGGGCCCGCAAGAGTTTTGGCCCAATCTGGAGAAGACCGAGGCACTGGTGTTGGGCGACCCGTTGAGAGGGGCCACAGTAACTGAAAGTCGATCGAAGACCGACTTCTTAGGAGCATCTTGTACGGGCACGGGGGTGCTAAAGCTTGTTGGCGGAAGCATGGTTCCGAAAAACAACCCCGTAGTGGCTTGAGTAATCTGCTCCACGGATTACTCCACGGGCATAGTGAACAGAGAGGCCGCTTGGGGCCCATAGGTTATGCCCCCAGTTGAGGCCAGACGCAAACTGCAGCTGCAGTTAGAGCACTTTGAACAGGTAGAGGCCATCGATGCTTGATTCCTTTTCTGCGCCAAGCAAGAGACCAAATCTTAGTAAACTTGAAATCCAAAGGCAACCGTTAACAAACCGTGATTGGTTCGCGAAGACAACACACGAAATGTGGAGTGGAAAGAGGAAAAGGTCCCACCGGGCGTGCCAGAATCTGTTCCCCTCCGAACGGCGGCCAAGACATGAGGACGTCTAGCCTGAGATTCGGGGAAGATACTATATGGTTTTATCCGTCTACCTCTCCGAAAATGCCAAGATGATTTATGGCACCGTGTATCGGAGGTTTAGACGGATGCGGCCGATGTAGCAGACTTCGTCAGATTCCCCCTCGCTTGAGGGGTTTTTGATTGTGGGGACGCTCTTCCCTGCAGGCGCAAGCCCCTGTAGTTAATTACGCTACCGCATCGCGGTAACAACTTTCTCCTTCTCCAGAATTTCACTTCGTGTCGTGTGTGTTTGTTTTGTCTGTGGTTGCCCGTGGATTGTATACGGAGACTGAGTAATGTCGTCGCCCGTAGGACTGATTTTTCCATAAATAATATGTTAACCGCAATCAGAAACGGCGTCGCTTTGCAGCTAGCCGGTGAGTACGGGTCGATCCACAGAGATGTGTAATTTTCTTAATGTGTTTTTACGAGTTGATTCCAAATGTTGTTTGGATTGATTTATTAATTCTAGAAAACCTAAATCTATCAATAAACTAAATTAATCTAAATTAAAGTCTTGCTAGGGTTAGGCTTAGGGGAAGTTGGGAGATTAAAGGTTTCCTCACCGCTTTCGATGCCTTTATTTTAGATCTATTAGATGTTATGGTAATTATCAATGAAGTGGATTAGAATCTTTTGGGAAGATGTTTCTTCCTCTAGATTCTTGTCATTCCTTTATCGATCCTTACCCTAACCTCCATGGAAAACGCGCGCAACCGAGCCTTTATACTACGGTGTCACCGTTACCTCGAGGGGTAGGGTGCCATAGGGAGCGGTTGTGCGTGTATGCATGGAGTTCTAATTTTTAGTTGTGAAGGGGCATGAAAGGGGTGAGAGATCTCATCTCTCAAACCTTTCCCTAAGGCTAACCCTAACAAGCGAGGAGATTACTCGCTCATTAGGGGATTAAAAGACATTCTAAAATTAAAAGAGAACAAAGCAAAGAAATAAAATTAACTTACTAATTTTTATTGATGGCTCCCTCCAAGCAATAATACAGAACAGATCTGAATTTGTAAAATGAAAAGAGGCATGAGTTTTACAGATCCGTGATTACAATTTATAGGAAAACAGGAAAAATAGGGTTACAGATTCTCGCACACATGATTTTACAGATATGCCAACGGAAAATCCAAACCCCTGCACCGACGCACCGACACGAGAAAAATCCACCGACACGGGCTTTAAATGGTCGCGGAACCGCGGCATTAGTGGGCTTGGGCCGCGGTTCTGCGGCCCTTTGGGGAGATCTCTTGGTGAAATTTCCTGGGTTGCTTCTTGTTGGCTTGGGCTTCTTATTTATATATATCTTTTTCCATTTGGGCTTCTAGGTTGGTTCCAGATCTTCAGTGAACAATTTGCAATGGATTTTTAACCGTTCACTTTGAGTCGATGTCTTGAATCTTGCTTTGTGAATTGTTCCTTATGTAGGCTTGATCAAGATTCTCTGTTTGTTGGTTAAAGTCCACATTTTCATCGTCTTTACATCGTTTACACTGTTTTCTGTCCAAGAACCTGTAACCTGTAACATGTAGCAGACATGCGTCAAAAGCACCTGTTTATTTATAAAACGAATAAGAATTGGGGAATATAAACTGCAATATTATGATATGAACAAATACCCCCAAACTTATCTTTTACTCGTACTCGAGCAAACTTATTTTTATTCACTAAAATCCTAACCGCACTTTCGCAGGGAAACGCGATTGCACTGAGCATGTGCAACAAGCCGTTAAACCTCTAGGTGTCCCTAGTAGGAGGAGTGTTGTCTCCTGAGGGTTTTCAGCGGATTACACCCATAAAATCCTATCGACTCGGCCCATTGACTTTTGTTCTCCAATTAGGTTTTCTAACAAGGAATTCTATTATCTTCTACTTGTAAATTATCCACCCATATTCTTCACACTTTCTCATCATCTAACTTAAGATTATATATGTTCTATAGAATTACTTAGCTTTCGGCATTTCTTAAGTTTTCCTTCTAGGGTTCAATCTCCACTTAGGAATTTTTATCAATTCTACTAAAGATACAAGTTCTATTCTTCATCCCTTTCTCTTATCTAAACTCTAATGACATATCCCCACGTGTGTGTAAATATCACCCCTACACTTGGAAATTCAAATCAAGCAATCGTACTCTCGTCCATTGTCCAAAGCACTTATTAATTGGTGAGTTTAAATGAATTTTGCTTACACATCCTTCATGCGATCGTTAAGACTTCTTGAGGTACCAACAACCGATTACAAGATATGTTTGCACTTTTAAAGCGTAATTCCTAGTCTTGCAACACCTAAGGCTTTTAGCAGTGACTCCCAAACCAGTTGGTCTAAGGCACTAGGTGATGAAGCACCCTCGCTAAGTATTTTTCTATTTTTGCAGTCTTAAGTAATCACAAAAACCAGTGTCCATTTTTTTTATTCTTTATTCACACTTTTTTTTCTTTTATTTTCATTGTACTAAGGACTTTAGACAAGAGCATTTCAAGGTCTCTTCTACTATTCCAAATTTTAAGGTGCGTGATTGTGCATTTTGTAGGGTATACGTTTTCAGAATCTAGACTTAAGCTAGGAACTATTTTTCAAACTTATACTCTAATAAGAACATCAATACTCTTCCCTCATTTTGACTTAGCCCAAGAAGTGAACCCAAAATTTGCCTATATCTAAATAAACTACAAGGCATATACTTTCTACCGTTAAACTTTAAGGAAGGTTATTTTTAGGATTTTTAATTTACTAAGTCTAAGATCTAGTTTTTCCCAGCCAGTTAACCTATTTGTCAAACTCAAATCAATTAGCCAAAATTGAATACAATAATTTTTATAATTTTGAAATTTTTCAATTTTTATGGGTTTTCAAATAAGTATGCAAATGCAAAAAAAAAAATATGTACAAATGAATGCGAAGAAAGAAAACGTACCGAGCATACCCCCAAACTTGAATTTGACAGTGTCCTCACTGTCATACTAAACCAAGAGGTTCAAAATGTCGGCACTTCCCTGTTTATTTATTTATAATTTTTTTTTATTGTTAAGGAAAACAAAAATATATACAGAAAGGCCCTCCCCTAAACTTCATTTAAACTATGTTAGACATTACTGCCAAACCTTGCATAGACCAAACGTTAACACCAACCAGTTGAAAAATTTATCAGTAAAGAGTATCAGTTGGTGGAAGAATAAGTCGTAGCGATCCATAAAGAATTGGGGAAGAAAGAAGTGGTGGTATGGAAGGTATGGAGGTGAATAGACACGAGGTGGTGATGAATCAAAACGAGAATGCGAATGATCAGCAATCAGTGGAATGTTGGCATTCTCGTAGCTTCTTAAAAGAAATGGGGGTGGTTCAACTTCTAAAGGAGGAGGTTGACTAACCACAATACCCCCAAAATGTTTCTGTGGGTCCTCTATTGACTTGGCATCATCCATCAATTGCATATGATATTCAATTATAATGGAACTGATCTTCTCGATGTCCCCCATAGTCCAACCGAAAACTTGCCGCCTATCTTGTAAGACTTTTAAAATAGCGTTCTCTTGCTCGAAGGCCAGAGAGGCTGATATTATAATGGGAAAAGTCTCATTCTCACCTATGTAAGCATATTTAAGGTGAGGCGGTAAGGACATGAGTTCGAGTTTCAGAGGCGAAAGAATCATTGCGGAATCTACCTCGAACTCAAAGGACTCCAACACAGGTTCGAAATCACTGCAAACAACCGATTCGGATGGTTCAACTAACTCATCCAAAAATTCAAAAGACTCATATTCGGGCTGTGAGTCGTCATCATCCGAAAAAGTGAAACATTCATAATCCATATCGGTTGTGTCAACGGTGGTAGGCTCAAGGAAGGACGCATTAGTGGCGTCAAAACTGTTTTCATCAAACAAGAATCTTTCAAGCTCGCAGTCCTCCTGCGTTATTTCGTGAATAGAGCAAACTTCTCGTGTACTAGTTTTAGGCACGGGGGGCAGACTTCCCATCTTATAAATATTGAACTCACTAGACATCTTCCCAAAGGATAGAGTCATGGAGCCATTGCGATAGTTTATTACAGCATTGGAAGTGGCCAAAAATGGTCGACCGAGGATCACCGGAATTTGGTTCCGTGGGTTAGCAATAGGTTGTGTGTCCATAATAATAAAATCAATGGGGAATATGAACTCCCCAACTTTGATCAACACATCCTCTAGCTCACCCCTTGGATGGGTGATTGATCGATCAGCTATTTGGAGAGTACAACGAGTGGGTTTCAACTCTCCAACCCCTGATTGTTCGTACACGGAGTAGGGAAGCAGGTTAACACTAGACCCAAGATCTAAAAGTGCTCGATTAATTTTCTTATCCCCAATTGTGATTGAAATCGTAGGACAGCCGGGGTCCTTTCGTTTTTGGGGTAAGGTTTAAGGGTGGTTAATAGCATTGCTCACTGCACTAGCCACTAGCACTTTCTTGGGTACTTGAGATGCCTTTCTCTTCGAGGTGCATAAGCCCTTTAAGATTTTCGCGTATGAAGGGACTTGTTGGATTGCATCCAAGAGAGGTATATTTATGCTAACCTGCTTAAATAATTCCACAATCTTCTCCACTTGTGCAGTTGGTTTATTAGGACTCAGCCTTTTTGGAAATGGAGCATTTTGAAAATTTGTTGAGTCAAATGTCTGTGGAGTAGAATGTGGAGTAGGAACAGATCCCAGTGTGGGTCCGTTCGGATTAGAAGAAGAAGAGCCTTTTGAAGAATGGAGAATAGGCTCTAGCGGAGGAGATGAAGGTGAAAAAGAAGGAGGAGAAGAAGCAGAAGATGACGATGGAGAAGAAGAAGAACCACCGGCGGGGATGTCATCACTAGTATCCACATTATTCTGCAACACTCTTCCGGATCTCAACGTGGTCACCGCATTTTCATTGTGATTGTGATATGCGTTTTGTGTGTGACCGGGATTTGGCAATGGTTGAGATGGAAGCTTTCCCTTTTCTCTCTCGCTCAACGCAGCAGTTAATTGTGCAATTTGTGCCTCAATAGATTTGATACTTTGATCGTGTGAGGCATTGTTATGCATCAAAGACTGAACATAATTTTCAAATCTTGCTGCGGATTCTGTAGATTGCTTGAAAAATGCATCTAGATTTTTTTCGAGCGAGATAACCTTATCATCATTTGGTTGAACCAAATTGTTCGTTTGATTTGTATAAGGTTGTTGTTGGAAATGTTGCTGGTTTTGAGTTTGTGAAGGTGCTTGTTGTTGTTGTGGAGGAGGAGGTCTTTGAAAATTGTTATTTCCTTGGACTTGTTGATTTTGGTTCCAAGCGAAATTTGGGTGACTCCTCCAACCCGGATTATAGGTCGAAGAGTAAGGATCATTTCTTTGTCGCTGCTGAAAGGCAGCATTGACTTGATCTTGTCCTTGAATAGGTGCATTATAAGGACACTCTTCGGTAAGGTGTGATGGATCCGAACAACAAGCACAAACAGTTCGTGGGGGTAAAGCAGGGGCAGGAGAAGACGATGAGATTTTGGTCTCAATGGCTTCTAGCTTTTTCATAAGTGCGGCCATCTCGGCCTTCATAGCAATCGACATATCTACTTGATGTATGCCTGCCCTAGATTGACCAATAGAAGAAGATGATGTGGTCTTTGTGCTCTCCCACTGAATTGTTTGTTCACTAAGATCCTCGAGAAACTGCCATGCTTCTTCACTAGATTTGGTTAGAAAGTGACCTTGACAAATAGTTTCTAGCAACTGCTTCGTTGCCGGGTTCAATCCCTCGTATAATGTTTGGCAAAGTTGCCAACTTTCGATCCCATGATGAGGGCATTGAATAAGCAGGTCTTTAAATCTCTCGAAGCACTTCCAAAATGGTTCGGAAGGAAGCTGTGAAAATTGTATAATCTCGTTACAGATTCTAGCAGTTTTGTGATGAGGATAGAACTTTTTCAGAAAAGCTTTCAAAAACTCGTCCCAATTTCTAATGGAATGTGATGCGGTGCTGTATAGCCACTTCTCGGCTAGGTCACATAAGGTAAAAGGAATGACCCTTAGCCTTATAGCGTCATCACTTAATTGGGTCGTTTTCATCATAGCGCACACATTTTGGAATTTATTGATAAAGATATATGCATCTTCAGATTCCAAACAATGAAATTTTGGCAACATATTGATGAACTGTGGTTTTATTTCAAAATTGTCCCCATTTGCCGGTGGGGGTGAAAGACATGTAGGTAAAGAAGTGCGGATGAGGTAAAAGAGATCCTGGAGCGCAACTCGTGCGGGCGCTACAACAGGAGGAAGATTCGGGTTATTCGCACCTAACGGAGGTGGAATCATTCCCGTCGGTAAGGTATCGTTGGGGTTGTGTCCTGACATACCTTCAAAAGAAGAATTTGAAGGTGGAGGTAAAGAAATGGAGGGAATTTCGACTTCGGTGTCGAAAGGTTCGTCGGTCGGTACCAACGAAACACGGACTAATCGGGCGTTAGTATCCCTAGTCCAAAGTGACATACACTAAAGGGGTAGTGTAGTCAGAAAAAAAAATTGAAAAACAGAATGTGGAGGTAAGATAACGTCAATGAGAAGAAGTGATGGAAGTGGGTTGCAAGTTTTCTTTAGCGACAAGTTGCAAGTTTTGAAAAGATTTTTCTTTTTTTTTTTATTTATGTGAGAGTTTTGCAAAGAGGTTTTTTTTTTTAAAATGGACTTGTGACACAAATGTATCAACCACACATGCACAATCAGGCCTAGATCTAGGGTCACCTAGGTCTGCTAGACAGCTCCTAACTGGGGCTAGAAATAGGATCTCAAACCGCCTCTTCACCGACAATTACGGCCAGGTAAGTGCCAGGTAAGTGAGAAGGAACCACAATAGTCGGCCTAATTAATAACCACTAGCCTAGACACACTTGCCTAGACACCGCAAGGTCAGTTAGGATAAACGGTCGATGCCTATACTAGTCCTTTTTCCTATTGAGCTCGACGTCCTTAGGGCTGAGTATAATATTTTTTTATTAATTGTGGTCGATGCAAAATGCTTTAAGTGTTTTCTGGGGTCCTGGGAAGGGTAATGAAATCCCCACCCAATCTGAGTTTGGTCAATTAGCCCCTTAAAATCCGATTAAATTATGCAAAACAGTAAAATTCACTTGTAATCAATTTTTTTAGCGCGGCGCAAAGAAACCTGCAGAAAATCTGTTATTTAGAAGGGGAGAGAAGATTTTTAGCGCAAAGAATTCCTGCAGAAAATTTTCACAAAAGATATATGGGGATTTTCAGAGAGGAGAATTAGGAAACAGACCAGAAAATTTGGTGCGTTGACATGGCAGTCAGAGCGCGGAACCGCGGCAAATGTAGAGATAGGGCCGCGGAAGGGCGGCGGAATGGTGGGATCAACGCTCTGTAAAAATTGTGCTATTTTGTACTTGCAATTCCTCTATGCTCTGATATTATTTTTTCTATTTTGCTCTCTGTAAATCTCCAGATACGCGATTCTTTGCTGTTCCTGCAAGATTCAAAAGATACACCCTTCAAACAGATAAAAATTGATAAATTTTTTTAATTTTTATTATTTTCAGATTTTTATAATTTTTAAAATTTATATCAACCCGAAATCACACAAAAGAAATTTTACGCCATCTCCGGCAACGGCGCCATTTGATTTTTCCAAAAATAATATGTTAACCGCAATCAGAAACGGCGTCGCTTTGCAGCTAGCCGGTGAGTACGGGTCGATCCACAGAGATGTGTAATTTTCTTAAAGTGTTTTTACGAGTTGATTCCAAATGTTGTTTGGATTGATTTATTAATTCTAGAAAACCTAAATCTATCAATAAACTAAATTAATCTAAATTAAAGTCTTGCGTGGGTTAGGCTTAGGGGAAGTTGGGAGATTAAAGGTTTCCTCACCGCTTTCGATACCTTTATTTTAGATCTATTAGATGTTATGGTAGTTATCAATGAAGTGGATTAGAATCTTTTGGGAAGATATTTCTTCCTCTAGATTCTTGTCATTCCTTTATCGATCCTTACCCTAACCTCCATGGAAAACGCGCGCAACCGAGCCTTTATACTACGATGTCACCGTTACCTCAAGGGGTAGGGTGCCGTAGGGAGCGGTTGTGCGTGTATGCATGGAGTTCTAATTCTTAGTTGTGAAGGGGCATGAAAGGGGTGAGAGATCTCATCTCTCAAACTTTTCGCTAAGGCTAACCCTAACAAGCGAGGAGATTACTCGCTCATTAGGGGATTAAAAGACATTCTAAAATTAAAAGAGAACAAAGCAAAGAAATAAAATTAACTTACTAATTTTTATTGATGGCTCCCTCCAAACAATAATACAGAACAGATCTGAATTTGTAAAATGAAAAGAGGCATGAGTTTTACAGATCCGTGATTACAATTTATAGGAAAACAGGAAAACTAGGGTTACAGATTCTCACACACATGATTTTACAGATATGCCCACGGAAAATCCAAACCCCTGCACCGACGCACCGACACGAGAAAAATCCACCGACACGGGCTTTAAATGGCCGCGGAACCGCGGCATTAGTGGGCTTGGGCCGCGGTTCCGCGGCCCTTTGGGGAGATCTCTTGGTGAAATTTCCTGGGTTGCTTCTTGTTGGCTTGGGCTTCTTATTTATATATATCTTTTTCCATTTGGGCTTCTAGGTTGGTTCCAGATCTTCAGTGAACAATTTGCAATGGATTTTTAACCGTTCGCTTTGAGTCGATATCTTGAATCTTGCTTTGTGAATTGTTCCTTATGTAGGCTTGATCAAGATTCTCTGTTTGTTGGTTAAAGTCCACATTTTCATCGTCTTTACACCGTTTGCACTGTTTTCTGTCCAAGAACCTGTAACATGTAGCAGACATGCGTCAAAAGCACCTGTTTATTTATAAAACGAATAAGAATTGGGGAATATAAACTGCAATATTATGATATGAACAAGGACGTGGATTAGTCCAAATCCGTATTTACTTAGATTTGGGTTTGGTGTTTTTAGTTTAAGGATGTGTTAGCCGTATTGCGGCTAAGATCAACTTAAACGTTCGTTAAGGATACGTTAGTCCTGTTTGAGACTAAGATCAACTTAACGTGGTGATCCCTTTATTATATGGCCGTCAGGACTCGTCACCTCTCTGACGTCATTGAAGAATTACAACGATAGGTGTCAGAGGAGTTCAGAGATGTACCCTTGAACCAAAGTTGATTTGGAGTTTTATAGTCCATTTGAATGTTTAAGGATACGTTAGCCGTATTTGGGGCTAAGATCAACTTAAACGGGACCGCTTAGGTCCGGCAAAAGAGCGTTTGGAGGCTCTATTGTTCCAGTTTAGGGACGTAGTGGTCCGTGTTCCAGTTTAGGGACGTGGTGGTCTATATTCCAGTTTAGGGACATAGTGGTCCGTCGCTAGTTTAAGGACGTAGTGGTCTGTTGCCAGTTTAAGGACGTGGTGGTCTTTTAGTTTAAGGACGTCTCGGTCCGATATTAGTTTAAGGACGCCTCGGTCCGATATTAGTTTAAGGACGTCTCGGTCCACGAGTTTAAGGACCCCGCAGTCCATATTCATGTGTGGTCGTTGGGACCCGTCACCTCTCTGACGTCGTTGAAGGATTACAACGAGAACCGTCAGAGAAGTTCGGAGATGTACCCTCGAACTGGATGTAAATTGATTTAGGGAGCAGCCGTGCTCAGTCAATTTAATTTGAGGACTTATGGCCACGACTGGGCTAAGTCCAGTTTCAATATTCTTTTGTCTTTGGCCTATTGGACCTATGCTAGGGCCTTGCCCCTTCACTGCATTATTTTTCTTTGTTTTGGTTGGGCTCTGCCCTTTTATAAATGATGCAGAGCATCTATTTTGTTTGGGCTTTGCCCTTTTTAAAATGCATAGCATTTTTGATTAGGCCTGTTAGGCCTTTTAATTGGGCTCTGTCCCTTTTCTTAATAATACAGAGCATTAAATACTCTGACAGTGCCCCACATGGCTTGTCAGGCGCTTTGCGCAAATTAAAGAGCGCAAGCGCATGTGGAAGTGACACGTGTCATGCTCTGATGAGCGCAACAGCGCAGTGCGCTGCGTCAGTGCGCTGCGCTGTTGCACTGCTGACACGTGGCGCTTCCTGGCGGCTTGCGCAATAGTGCAGTTTTAGTAAGTGTCGGGCACTGTTCTTATTCTTTTGGATCAATTTTAGATCAAAGAAATTCTTCTTGTTTTCAAAGAACCAGTGGTTCATAAAAAGTACAAGGCACTGTTATTGTTTATTTTTCTTTTTTCTTGAAGATCATTGATCTTGTTCTTAGATCAATGATCTGTTTTTAAGAGAATTTTCTCTTTTTCTAAAAGTTTTTACCTTTTTCTCTTGTTCTTGAGAAATTCTCTCTAATTCTTCAAAGTTCTCTCTGTTTGAAGTTCTTGATTTCTCCCAAAATGTTGATGCCTTTGAATTGAGGTCTGGGGTCCTTTTTATAGTGCTCATAAACTAGTTAAATTTGTTAAAAAGACCTTTCTCTGAGTGATTTGGGAAATTTTCCCCACCGTTGGTTCTTTGATCCAAAGGCTTCTGTTTTACAGAAGAAAATCTTCTTGTTTTAACAAGAACAGAAAAGATTTCTTTAAAATCTCAATTCTGTTTTGCGCAAATGCTCCAGCGCGTGACACGTGTCGCGCAGCGCTGCGTTTGCGCAGTTGTGCCTGCGCAACCGCGCAGACACGTGTCGTGCAGCGCAGCGCTTGCGCAGCTGTGCTTGCGCAACCGTGCAGACACGTGTCACGCAGCACAGCGCTTGCGCAGCTGTGCATGCGCAACTGCGCAGACACGTGTCACGCAGCGCAGCTGAAACGTTGCTTCCTTTACCTTTTGTTTTAAAAGTGCCTTGCTCTGATTGGACGCACTGCCTTGGGCGCTGTGCTGACGTATCTGCGCTTGACACATGGCACGTTGCACGCATCGCAAAGAATTTGAAGCGTTGCTTCATTTATTAAAGTTTAAATTTTCAAAGTAGAGCTTTGCTCTGATTGGGGGAAGATGAAGCGTTGCTTCATCTCCCGCCTCGGAATTTAAATAGAGCTTTGCTCTGATTGGGGTAAACAGACATGCTCATCAAATCAGTCTCGTCAGTCGACCACGCCAAGGATCTGGGCGAAGCCTTCGAAGTGCTCCGCAAATTCAAGATGAAACTGAACCCCGCCAAGTGCGCATTCGGGGTCACCGGGGAAAAGTTCCTTGGTTTCATGGTCACCCACTGCGGAATCGAAGCTAACCCAGAGAAAATCGACGCTATCCTCAACATGGCTACGCCCAAGACCAACGTCGAGATCATGCGACTAACAGGGCGGGTAGCCGCTCTGAGCCGTTTCATGTCGAGGTCTGAGGAGAAGTGCCTCCCGTTCTTCAAAGCTCTGAAGAAGATTCCGAGGTTCGAGTGGTCAGAGGAGTGCCAGACCGCCTTCGACCAATTAAAGAGGTACCTTGTGACGCCACCGCTTCTAACCCGACCAGTCGAAGGAGACGAGCTCTCACTATATCTGGCGGTATCCGACCAAGCAGCAGGCTCAGTGCTCGTCCGAGAGGTCGACGGAGTGCAGAAGCCGGTATATTACGTGAGCCACGTCTTCAAAGATGCAGAAACGAGGTATCCAGCAATAGAGAAGGTCATCTTGGCACTCATTGTGGCCTCAAGGAAACTACGAGACTACTTCTAGGCGCATACTATCCTCGTTCTTACCGAGCGCCCGCTGGAGGTTATCCTTACCTCACCCGAATCCTCGGGCCCCTTAGAGAAGTGGAGGTGGGAGTTGTCCCAGTTTGACATAAAATACCGTCCGAGGCAGGCCATCAAAGCATAAGCCCTGGTCGATTTTATCGTCGAGTGCACCATCCCTAGTAAGGAACCGGAGTCCACGCCAACCGTCGTGGCTCAAACCCCGGTCGAGGGAAGGCCCGACTCAGTCCCTGAATGGGTCATTTACGTCGACGGGTCCTCAACCGAGGAAGGCTGTAGTGCCGACCTCATTATTCGAGGCCCGAGCGAGGCAGAAATGGAGTATTCTCTGAAGCTCAGGTTCAAGGCTTCAAACAACGCGGCAGAGTATGAGGCCCTGCTGGCTGGACTTCGCATGGCCTCCGGGCTGGGGCTGAAAACAATTTGGATCCGCAGTGACTCGACCCTGGTCGTTGGCCAAGTGACCGGCCAATTCGAGGTTCGGGAACCTCTAATAGTGAAGTATCTGGCCGAGGTAAGAAAATTTCGAAAGAACTTCGACGAAGTCCAAATTGAGCAGATACCCAGACAGCTCAATGCTCAAGCCGACGCCCTGAGTAAGCGGGCTTCATCCTACTCGGCCAACAACAAGCGATCTATCCTCTTCGAAATCCTGCCACGGCCCAGTGTGGAGGACGGGGCGACAATACTTCATGTGTACACAGCCCCGGAAGAAGACCGAGACTAGAGGAAGCCCCTCGTGGAATTCCTAAGGGATGGTACGCTCCCAGAAGATCGAGGAGCAGCCCGCCGTCTCCGGGCCAAAGCCCGTCACTTCGTCTGGAGCAATGGGAACCTTTAAAAGAAATCTTTCACTCAGCCCCTGCTCCGGCGCGTCGACCCCCACGAAGCCGACTACGTCCTCCGTGAAATCCATGAAGGGGTCGGCGGTGCACACCAAGGGGCTCGAACCTTAATCCGGAAGGCATTGCTCCAGGAGTACTACTGACCAACCATTCACGAAGACGCCCAGAAGCTCGTCAGGAGATGCAAAAGTTGCCAACTCTACGGAAGCATACCTCGCCTTTCGGCTACCGAGCTGACCGCTTTAACCTCCCCGTGGCCGTTCGCCCAGTGGGGATTGGACATGATAGGCCAGTTCCCTACCGGTACGGGCGGGCACAAGTATGTCCTCGTCGCAGTGGATTACTTCACGAAGTGGATTGAGGCCATCCCCATCAGGAAAACAGACGCCGCCACGACTGTCAAATTCCTGCAGAACAATGTGATACTCCGGTTCGGCATCCCGAGGTGTATCATCACCGACCATGGGACGAACTTCGAAAACGAGAAAGTGAAGGAATTCTGCAGGAGTATCATGTCCTCATGAAGTTTGCCGCGGTTGCACACCCCCAATGCAACGGGCAAGCTGAAGCCGCTAATCGGGACGTCCTCCGAGGTCTCCAAACACGCCTGGAAGGACGCCAAAACAGTTGGGTCGAGGAGTTACCCCGGGTCCTATGGGCCGTGCATACGTCAAGAAAGACCCCCACCAGGGAAACCCCTTTCAGCCTCTGCTACGGAACCGAAGCAATGGTCCCAGCGGAGATCGGGCTACCCAATCACCGGGTCGAACACTTTGACGACGAAGCAAACACCACGGCACTCCGGACCTACCTGGACACCTTGTTGGAGAAATGAGACCGAGCTCAGATCAGAGCAGCCGCCTATCAGCAGCAAACGGCCCGATACTACAACACGCGGGTCAAGCGCCACTTCTTTAAGACCGGGGACCTGCTCCTGAGGCGAAACGAGTTCGTCGATCAAAGCAGACTGCATAAGTTTTTCCCGAAATGGGACGGTCCTTCCCTCGTCTCCGAGGTATTTCCCGGCGGAGCCTACCGCTTGCAAAACGCGGACGGGCGCAAGTTTCCACGGCCTTACAACGCTGAGAAGCTCAAGCTGTACCAGTGAAATGAATACCTACGAGTGTGTGCCTCTTCTTTCACAAAGACAATGCAAATTTTTCTAAAAAGTCCTCTCCACTCAAATAACAAGAAGAAAACTGAGCAGCTTCACTGCTCGATCCGTCCTTAGCAGGCCCCTTACGGCCCCTCCCGCGCTAAGGATCGAAGCCCTCACTAAGAGACAGCCCGGTCGCCTATGCTCGGTTATCCCTGGTTGGTAGTCCCCTACCCCACAACGCCAAGGATCAAAGCCCTTACAAAGAGGCAGCCGAGCGGCTACCCTGCTCGGCCATCCCTGGCTAGTAGTTCCCTACCCCCATAATGCCAAGGATCAAAGCCCTCACCAAGAGGCAGCCGAGCAACTACCCTGCTCGGCTATCCCTGGCTGGTAGTCCCCTACCCCACAACGCCAAGGATCAAAGCTCTCACCAAGCGGCAGTCGAGCGGCTACCCTGCTCGGCTATCCCTGGCTGGTAGTTCCCTAGCCCATAATGCCAAGGATCAAAACCCTCACCAAGAGGCAGCTGAGCGGCTACCCTGCTCGGCTAACCCTGGCTGGTAGTCCTCTACCCCCACAACGCCAATGATCAAAGCCCTCACCAAGAGGCAACTGAGCGGCTATCCTGCTCGGCTATCTCTGGCTGGTAGCTCCCTACCCCAAAACGACAGGGATCAAAGCCCTCGCCAAGAGGCACCGGACAGCAACCCTGCCCGGCCCGTCCTTAAGGATCAAAAGCCCTCGCAAGAGGCAACCGGGCCCGCCTTGCTCGGTTATCTCTGGCTGGTAGCTCTCTACCCAAAAACACCAAGGATCAAAACCCTCGCCAAGAGGCACCGGGCAGCAACCCTGCTCGGCCCGTCCTTAGTAGGCCTCTTACGCCCCTCCCCTCCCCCCCCCCCCGCGCTAAGGATGAAGAGCCCTCGCAAAAGGCAACCAGGCCCGCCCTTACTCGGTTATCCCTAGCTGGTAGCTCCCTACCCCAAAACGCCAGGGATCAAAACTCTCGCCAAGAGGCACCGGACAACAACCCTGCCCGGCCCGTCCTTAAGGATCAAAATCCCTCGCAAGAGGCAACCAGGCCCGCCCTTGCTCGGTTATCCCTGCCTGGTAGCTCTCTACCCCAAAACGCCAGGGATCAAAGCCCTCACCAAGAGGCACCGAGCAGGTACCCTGCTCGGCCTATCCTTAGTAGGCCTCTCACGGCCCCTCCCGCGCTAAGGATCAAAAGCCCTCGCCAAGAGGCAACCGGGCCCGCCCTTGCTCGGTCATCCCTGGCTGGTAGCTTCCTACCCCACAACGCCAGGGAGCTAAGCCCTCGCCATGAGGCGACCGAGCAGCTACCCTGCTCGGCCCATCCTTAGCATGCCTCTCCGTGCCTCTTATGACTAAGGAACAAAAGCCCTCACCTAGAAGCATCCGGTCTATCTACGTCTGAGCGATCTCCACCTCGATTTCGGGGCCATGGAGATACCGTCTTCCCGCCAGTCTTTGCACACTTAGCAAATGAACAGATTCAAATCGATGCGTAATCCCTAGACGAAGAACCGACATAACACGAAGGCAGTACTGTGCAAATACAAGTGTTTACCGACAAAGGAAAATACGCACGCAAATACCACTGCAAAAAGTTTTTATTCACAAAGACAAAGTCTTTACAAGGATATTGTGGGTTCCCCAGCCTTACCAAATTGCCCGGAGGCTTACAAAAAGAGAGAGGAGGAAAAGCCAAAATGTTCAGGCCGCAAGCCCTGCCTAGACCTCACCTTCCTCGCCACCATCAGCCGGAGGCATAACACCGAAAGTGGGACCCGAGCGCGGAGCTCACCGTCGACAAACTCCGGAAACTGTTCCCTAACGGCATCAAGAGCTTTGTGCCACGCAATGGTAGAAGCCTCGTCGAGGTCGACATAAAACTGGTCCTGTTGGGGTCAAAATTCGCACCCAGTTGACCGGATCAAAGTCAAGATCAACCCCAAGTAAGCGGGCCTAAGCCCAAGCAAGTGGGCCCATGCCCAAGTCGATCCCCGCGGCCTGTCTTCCCCATGCCAAAATAAAAATCATGTAATAAATAATTTTGATGTAATTTTTTATGCATGAATGTAACCAAAATGGGCATAAAGCCAAATTTTTGTAAAGCCCATGGCTTATGTGCAAAAGAAATGAGCATATGGGGCATGGGATGGGCAAAATGCCATTTTGTAAAGCCCAAGGGGCTATATGTAAATGTGTAAGTCTATATAAGGCAACATGATGATGAATAAAGAAAACAAATTTTTATTTTCCCCAAAAAAACTAGGGTTTGTGCCTCTTTCCCTTTCTCAAGGGTCTAAAACCCTCTTCCTCTTTTTTGAATTAAATTAAGAGTTTAACTCTTCCTTTCTCAAAAATAAATAGTTTTTCACCACAAAACCCACGAAGGGAAGCTCGGATTTCCAATCAGATCTCGAAAAGGGGATATTTTTAAGTCTCACCCCCTTTTCTCCAAGATCCCGCCGATCAAGAGAAGGAAGAAGGAGACCCATCTCCAAAAATCTAATTTTGGACAGATCCAAGGCTCAAAAGAAGAGCCAAAGATTCCTAGGAGTTTAACTCCTTTCTAGATCTGTTGGAGTTTAACTCCATAAATTTGTTTCTGTTAGGAGTTCAACTCCAAAAACCCCTTGGGAGTTCAACTCCCCAACCTAGGGGCTAGGACCCTTCCCGCAGGTGTTTCCCGTGGTCATGTGTGCGCCACGTGACCCCAGACGCTAAGGCGCCCAATGGTCACGTGTGCGCCACGTGACCCCGGGCACTAAAGCGACCATGTGCGCGCACGTGACCCCGGGCACTATACGCCCACGTGCTATGCACGCGTCTTTAAGACGCTAGCCCCCTTGACCCCAGCCCGCTATCCGGGTAGCGGGACCCTAGTAAAAACTCTGTGGGGCCCCCGATACATCCGAAATCCCTTCAAAACACAACACTGCACATTGAGTTCGCATGACCTGTTTGTCCCGTCAATCGGAGGTTCCCTCGCTCCAAAAGCGAGGGGTGATTAACGGCAGCTTAGTCCACGGCTGCCGGAGATTCGGATCCCCACAATCAATAAACCCCAGCTTACCCTAGACAGGGGGAATCTGTAATGCGCCTGACAAGCACGCGTGTATTCCCATCTCAATGGGGTGACGAAAAACACCCTACAGGTCCGACCCCATGTAATCAGCCACCGCCTTTCTAGCTCGAATCTCGGCAACCTCCGCCGCCTGAAGCGCCGCCTCGGCATCCCGCCTGCTGGCATCCCTCGCCCTCTTCATTGCTGCAAAGAGATCGGCCAGTTCCATCAACTTCGCCTCGATGACTCAGTGGGACTCACTTAGATGGTGATAGGACTCCCGGCACTTCGAGACGGCGAGCTCAGCGGCGGATGATCGGGCTTCAAGGACAGCTATCCTCTCCCTCTCCAGACACAGCTCAAGTCGCAGATCCTCGGCCTCCGAAGAAGACTCTCCCGCCGGCCTCGTGGCATGGATAGCTCCCTCGGCCTCCATGCGTGTAACAAGGGCGCAGTGCTGAAGGACCTGACGAAAAACAACAGAAGACTTAGAGACACTCGAACTCAAGAAAGGGCACTCAAAATAACACATGAGGGAGTACGTACCTGCACCGCCTCTTGAGCTATAGCCGCCATTTGGCCCTTAGGGTCCCCCGCGGAATCTTGCCCCCGGTCGACTCTTCCATACCAACGAGCAGGCCGGCAGCCACGGAAAGCCTGGACGGGACTACGAAACGGACGTCCTCCTTCTGCACAGGAATCCCCTCGGGAATCTCAGTCGGTGACGCGCGAGAGACCGTCCTCTTCCTCTTAAAAGGAACCCCGTCTTCATCCTCTCCCGCATCCCTCGTCCAGGGTTCGGAAACTCATGGACGCCTCTGGCCGCCGCCAGGGCAATCATCGGGAGCTCGGGTCGAGGCAGATGGCCCCGCCGCCGGCGACACATTCGGTGCGGGGCTCGGGCCAGCCCGAGGCGCGGCTGCACCTCCGGCCCCCCTCCGGGAAGGAGCACCGAGGGCACCAAGAATCCTGGATTGATCCATTTGTCCTTCTAAAGGGAGAAACCAGCTCGACTCAGAAGGAGAGGAAGCAAGAGAAAGAAAAGAAAGAATCTACGAGGGGCTCCCCAGACTCTACCCCAACTATATCTACAGACTCCTCAGAGGAAGACATCTAACCTGATGAAGAGGAGTCCTCGTAAGAGAAAACGCAGGAATCCCGACCTAAAGAGGAGAACGCCGAGCTGACAAGACCAAAGACGAGGAAATTATGAAGAGGAATGGGTCCTCATGTGGACCCCACCTTTATTTATAGCAGCTGGCGTAACACATCCAATGGCGGCAATCATCTCCCGCCAAAACAATTCTTCGCACTCAACGGCCACCATCGCTCCACCTGTCATGCGCACATTAGCCACACCCCATCGGGCGCAGGGAACCTGCGGCCCGTAGCATCAGCCAACCTGCGCCGGATACGTGGCCAGTCGCTTCGGTGAATGTACGCACGATCCGGCGCACCCTCTTTAATGCAAAGATCTCACCCCTGATTCGCTGGAGTCATCCAGAAAATACAACGGATTGCCCGGGAACACGTCCCGAAAATATCTTCGAAAAGAAGCTCACCTCGGGTGACCCGGTAGACCACTCACGACCCGACCTATGATCTGGCCGGGACGAGAGCAGGGGGCTAATGATGATGCTCAATATCGGTGATCTCCCAAATCATGACACGTGGCTGGTGACGTGTCCCGAAGCTCACAAGAAAGGACCTACAGTGGCCGACCAGGCCACTCCTGTGCCCGTCCCACAAACAAACGCTGGCTCACCTCCGAGCCCCCAGCACAATTGGCATCTTCGGTCTCTCGGCTCGTCTCCGGGCTACCGTAGAACCAAGATACCTCGGCTCCCCCGCTCGTCCGCGAGCTTTCCCGCCGAGATCATCTTCCTTGGTATCATCGACCGACCGACGACACCACTCACAGGCGCAACCGCCTCACTCCCGCGAATCTCGCCATGAGCGAGATATCCGCCGGCCACATCCCACGTTCCACGCTATCACAATCCCCCATTAACGATCCTGTCTCGCCATTAATGCGGGATCCCGCCCATCACGCGGGCGTGACGTCAGGAGCGTAATGGTCGGCGTGATTCTCGCGCCCGCCTGCCTGCTGCCACCGCCATTTAAACCCCTCCTTCAGACGGTTCAAGTAAGCCATTTTTACTCTACTGAGCCGTTACTCTGCTCGGATTTCCTTTCTAACTTGACCGTTGGAAGGTCCTCGGTGGTACAACCACCCCAGGACTTCCTTTCAGGTAGCTCGGCCCAAACAACTTCAAACCCATCGAGATCCACACGCTTCAGGAGCTAGCCTCCAGATCCAATCCCAGCCGTCCATCGCCGCCGTTAGCAGATCAACGGAAGGTGACATCTTGACGTGATCCGACGCACGTCACATATAAATTAATGATCTCCTTAGGCTTATATTTCTTATTGCATTGTGGGCACTGCAAGAGCACAAGCAACAACAAGAAATGAGAATTAGACTATTGATTCAGCCATGAGCTTCAGTACAAGCTCAATCATCGATTTCCAGTAATTCGTTTGCTAATTACCTTTCCAGAACTCTTTCGACATCGAAGCCATTTCTCTAAGCAGAATTTACCATACACATGTCCACAGGGTATATAGCTGCACAAGATAAAAAATCAGGGCGCCTTTTCCTCTAAAACTGTTACGCCCATGCCCTGGTACAGATGGTATTGTCTGCTTTGACCGAAACCGCACGGTTTTCCCTTTAGAGTGAACCGGACCCGACCAGGGGCCACTTCCCAGGAGGTCACCCATCCCAAGACTTCCCTGGGTGATATTGCAAGTTGATGTCAAAGTCAGCCATGAGTTCTAACCATCGTCTTTGCCGCATGTTCAACTCCTTCTGAGTAAATACATATTTCAGGCTCTTGTGATCTGTGTATATGTTCACTTGTTCACCAAGTAGACAATGATGCCAAATCTTGAAAGCAAAGATGACGGCCGCCAACTCCAAATCATGCGTCAGATAATTGCGCTCATGAGTCTTCAGCTGTCTTGAAGCATAAGCCACAACCTTACCGTGCTGATGTAGAACACATCCTAATCCCTTCCCGGATGCATCACAATGTACTTCGAAACCTCTAGATTGGTCCGGTATAACGAGAATAGGTGCCGATGTCAACCTTGACTTGAGTTCTACGAAAGCTTATTCGCATGCGTCTGACCACGCAAAATCTTCATCTTTACGTGTGAGCTTGGTCAGGGGTGTTGCTATCTTTGAAAAGCCTTCAATGAACCTTCTGTAATATCCAGCTAAACCCAAGAAACTTCGAATGTCCTTCACTGACTTTGGTGTTGGCCATTCGCTTACTGCTGAAACTTTCGCTGAACCCACAGAGATTCGTTCGCCTGATACGATATGCCCGAGAAAACTAATTTGCTTTAGCCAGAATTCGCACTTGCTGTACTTGGCATAAAGCTAATGTTGTCGTAGAGTTTCCAGGACAGTTCGTAGGTGTTCGGCATGCTCTTTCCGACTCCTTGAATACACCAGGATGTCGTCGATGAAGATGATAACGAACCTGTCTAAGTACTCCCAGAAAACTTAATTCATCAGGTTCATGAATATTGCTGGTGCGTTGGTCACTCCAAATGGCATTACTAGAAATTCGTAATGGCCATACCGAGTTCTGAAAGCCGTTTTATGAATATCAGCTTCCTTGACCTTCACCTGGTGATAACCTGAACGAAGATCTAGTTTAGAGAGAACACAAGATCCATTTAGCTGATCGAATAAATCGTCGATGCGCGGGAGTGGATACTTGTTCTTTATAGTGACTATCAAAAAGGGTTTTTTTATTCAAAAATACCAAATCAAACATACCAAACTCGATGAGGACCGTCAGAGGTCTAAGGATCGAGACAGATCGTACAATTCGGCGAAGCCGAAGGTCCCAATTGAGACTCAATCTTCTCGCATCTGCCCTTTTCTCCTTCCTCAGCGTCTTTATCCTTTTCGTTTCCTCCTCCTTGTCCTCCATCTCTATCTTCTTGATTCGGCGAGACCTCCAAGATTTCAACTTCCGGTGACCCGTTGGCGGCCGCCGCCGTCTGTAACGCCGCCGTCGCCGCCGCGTTTAGGGCTTCGGCCTCAGGATTGTCGTCGTAATCTTCTTCTTCATCATCTTCTTCTTGATTAGGATCGTGAATGGAGTTCGACGCCATGGATTTTTTTAGGGGGATAAAGAAGAGCGCGCGCGAGAGGGAAATAGGCCAAAATTGGAACAAGGTTTTGAAACAAAAAGGGTCGCGATTTATCAAGAAAGAGTTCGATCGGTAGGTGTTAACGGGTCGGATTAGTGATCGGGTGGTGATTTCTTTGTATCCTGCCCATCACATGATTTCCTGGAATGCCCACATGTTATTGTGGTTAGAGTTGTTCATGTGCATGTAAACTTCACAGGCATTCTACTCATTTGGGTCTCATCCTAGCTTAAAAAGCGGGATCCATCCCAAGTTCACAATCACATTTTTCTCTTTTTTCTATTACATGTGGGATTAATTATGAAGTTATTTCTTTTCACGTTGCATAATTGATGTTTAGACTTGGATAAACCGCTAGAGGATTTTCGAGCCCGTTGCATTTCTCAGCGAAGGAATTATTGGTGCTGACTTTCCAACGAATCCTTGGATGGCGTTATCGCGTTTGATTAGGTTTTGCTTACAGGGTTTTGTTATGATTGACTTGTAATGACCATCCAAGTTGTTTATTTATCTTAATAAAGCCTACCCAAGCTGCAGAGTTGTGTAAAAATGGCATACATGGTTTGCATGGAAGCAAACCATAGCTTCCTCAAAACGGGATTTCACAAAATTTAGCGCTGCTCGACAACATTGTTATAACAATTAAGGTTTCGTTTATGAATAAGATAACAAAAGAAAGTGGTTTTGTTCTCAAAGTCTCAACAGGCCAAACTTCCCTCTCACAAATATTTCCTAAGGGCCTGTTTGGTTCATGGATTTTGTAGGATTCTTGGGTTTTGGATTTGAGAATTTTTGGATTCATAAAATTTGTGTTTGGTTAGCTTGTATTATAAACATGGATTTGTATGGATTATGTGATGGGGCCCACAAAAAAATGGATTCCAAAATCCTTCAAAATTGAGAGGATTTTTGACGGTTCTCACTATTTGGTGGGCCCCGTTTGTATTTTAGTTATTAAAATACTCTCTGTCTCTCTCTTTAATCTTCAAATCCAAATATCATTTATTTTTTCCCAATAAAACAAGAATTATAATGATTTACAAATCCAATAAAAAAAATCTAATACCAACAAAATACAAAATTAGTCAATCCAGACTTTTTTAATTGTACTATTTAGGAGTCCAAATTTCACATCCAGCAACCAAACAGGCCCTAAAGCACGAGAGGAGAGAGGAATCACTGGCGAAACTCATCTCTTACGTAACACCATCGCAGCTCATCTCCATCAATCGAACGAAGAGGGTCGCGATAATCGATGTCAGGTGATTGATTCTTCTCCTCTTCAAACCCTAACCCCCTTTTCTTTCGTAAAAGATTTTTTCATGGAAAGATGAGATTTTTTTTATCTTCTCATGTAATTTGATGAAGGGATGAGGAGAGGAGCTACGATGCGCACATCTCTGGGTCCCATCACTACGCGAGCGACTCGTTCCTGGAGAAGATGCCGGAGCTGCTGCAAGCAGTCAACGGCAAAGACACCCTCGTCTTTCATTGCGCACTCAGCAAGGTCCTTTAATTGAACTAGCTTTGGTATTTTAATGGTTTTATTATGTTGGGTTTGTTAATTATCTATCTGATTGCGTGGTTAAGAGATCTAACTAACGTAATAACTTGTGAATTTGTTGAAGATGAGAAAATGCAGTAAATATGTTCGATCCGAATACACAAACGTTTTTATTTCTAGGAGACTTGTTAGATTATATTGGGGCTACATGATTTTCCTATTTTGCTAATGATGCACCGTTACTTACCTTCGTTGGTCGATTAGTGCACTTTCCGATCATATGTTACAATTAGAAGATCCTAATAAAAAGCGAGTTGAACTCTAATATAGCTTTGTCGAGAGAAATGCTTGTAAGTCTGTTCATACAAAGCATATGGAAGGCTGGGGATTTATCATCGATTCAAGTTCTTGAGAAAGGGTTTGTGGAATCGAAGTTCGAAACATATAGAGCCTTTTAGGGTGTCATAATTGCAGTACAATATAAAGGGATAATTACGTCGTATTAAGGATCAACGGTCAACTAATGTTCTGATGATGTATTTTTGGAGTTCATATTAGAGTTCAGGTAGGTCCTTTTTCACATATTTCTTGGGGTTAATCTCTCTGCTATCAATAAGGTTGCAAGCTAAGTATGTAAGTTTTAATTGTTCTTTTACATGGATTATGAATGTTATTGGCAACATTATATATTGTGTGGGTTTTAATAATACTGTCCACTTCAGGTGCAATTTAAAAGCAATGCTATTGTATATCCACCAACGATCACATGCTGAGTTTGAAACATACACAACTCTAAACCCAATTGACATTAGCTAATCTCTTCTTTGTCCTATTCTTTCTAGTTTCTTCCTCTCATTCTGTGTCTATATCCTCAAGGGGGAAAAAAGCAAGGCCCAATTTGCAATTGCAAATGTTAAATATTGAACTTCACATACGCATCACCTAACTTTATTGTGGCAGGGTGGCTGAAACTTGTATATTAATTGGTTAAATAGCTGTGCCTAGAACCAATTCATTTATTCTGTGCTATGATTTCAAGAAAAGAAGGAAGGCAGAAGGAAATTAGTCAAAAAAATTGCATATCCTTCTCTTGTTAGTAAAGAGAAGGGGGAGAGAAGCGCAACTGAGAAAATTCATGGTATTAAAAGTAAAATACTAATATAATAGCCACTTTATAGTTCCTTAAATATACAAGTATGATTGTTAGAGTTTTAGTGTGCTATTTAAATTACCGCAATCAAAACGGTTTCGCTTGGTATCTAGCCGGTTGAGTACGGGTCGATGCACGGAGAGATGAGAATCTTTTTCTTAGTGTTTTAACGAGTTAAGTCAAAAGCATCCGAGTATGTTCAAAGTTAACTATGTGCTTAGATATATATGATAATAGAGCTTGTTAGGGTTAGGATTATGTTAATTTGAGTTAGGAGTTCGCTCATTTCTTTCGTTTGCCACTCTTGATATTGATGTTACGGTAATCTGCAACAACGGGGATTAGCACGACCAGGAAGGAAACTTGCGAGTATAAGCTAGGCTTTCCAACGCTTAGTTACTTCCTTTTGGTCCTTAACCGTCCGTTCTTGGCTCTTAGCCATAACCTCCGGTCAATTCAACCACAACCGGTCTCACTAGGGTGTCACTGCTATTATATAGGATAGGGTGTCGTAGGGAGCGGATTGTGGCTGCCTTGACGGGAGTTCGAATCAAGATGTTGGGCAAAGAAAAGAGTGAGATTTTCTTTTCTCAAACTTTTCTTATCCTACCCTAACAAGTGAGAAACTACTCACTCATTATAAAAGAAAAAGAAAATTAAACAAAGTAGATAG
The DNA here is from genome assembly GCA_030015575.1 of Agapanthus africanus. Taxonomy (NCBI): domain Eukaryota; kingdom Viridiplantae; phylum Streptophyta; class Magnoliopsida; order Asparagales; family Amaryllidaceae; genus Agapanthus; species Agapanthus africanus. The sequence continues at coordinate 23,154,620 of CM057346.1, forward strand.
AAAGAAATGAGGTAGAAAATTACAACTAGCTATTTAGGACCTCACCTAGGCAAGGATCACTCTTAAGCATCATGGTTGCAAGGAAAAAAGAGAAGAAGAAAAAGAACAAACAAAAAACTACTTATCAAAGAAAATTACAAGCAACATATGTAAAAACTAAATTACAAGACATGCATAAAAAAGGAACTCTTCTTCATTTATCATTCACTCAAAGCTCTTACTACAATGATAATGGAGGAAAGATGAAGAAGAAAGAGAAATTACACAAAATTCTAACATAAAACTAGTGAAAAATCTATATCCCTCCTATGGCTCTGGTCTGGAGTATTTATAGGCAGTAAAGTGAAGCCCTGGGGTCTTTTTCTGAGCCATTACAAAATACCAAAAGTAACACTGAAGAATTGGCGCGAGTCGCCACGTATTGGCCGCGGAACCACCGCGAAAATGGGCTATTAGCCGCGGAACATCGACGCTTTTGGGTGATTGATTTGTCGTTTTCTCTGGAGTGTCTTGTGTTGCTATATTGCTCTGTTTAGTACACTTGGTTTTGCAAAATCATTCCATTTTTCTTCCAGATTTTCAACCGTCTAAAAGATGAAAGAGTGGACTTTTTCCCTTGATTTTCTCAAGCTCCGCTTTATCAACTTGATTCTCGTGCTGTTTCTCTTGTGCTTTGTACATGAATGACCCTTGCTTGACTTTTGTCTCTCGAACTGGTAGGCGGCACCTGACGGATGGTGAGCGGAACCCGTGTTTTTATCCGTTGTTGGCAGTTGTCCTGAATTTGTCGTGATTTTTCATGATTTCATTGTTTTGGGCTGAGAACCTGTAACCTGTAATTATGTAGCAAACACGGATAAAAAATACCTACCTATATGCAATGCGATCAAGAATGGGCGGTATAAAAGTGCAAAATTCTGATATGAACAAATACCCCCAAACTTATGTTAGCAAAACCATTTTATTCCTAAAAAACTCACTTTCGTAGGTATCACGGTTGCACTTAGCATGTGCAACAAGCCGTTAAACCCCTAGGTTGCCCTAGAGGAGGAGTTTTGTCTCCTGAGGGTTTTCAGTGAATACTACCCACAAAATCCCGTCAAGTTGGCCGTCGACTCTAATCCTACAGTTCAGCATTCTAGCTAGAAACTCTATCATCCTAAGTTAGAAATGCCTATCCCTTATTCTTCACACCTTCTATTCATTTAACTTAAGATCCTATACGTTTTGTTGGTTTATAAAGTTCTTAGTATCTCTTAAGTTTTCATTCTAAAGCGCAGTCTGCAATCCGGAATTTTTATCATCTCTGCGTAAGATATAAGCCATATTCTTCATTCCTATCTCTCCTCCAAACTTCGATCATATACCCCTACATGTGTAATATCACCCATACACTTAGGAATTCAATTCAAACTATAGTACCCTTGTCTTAATACCCAGTACTACTTCTTTTCATTAATAATGGACGGATCCGCTCACACATCTTTCATGCGATTATTACAGCTTCCTGAGGCATTAATCAGCCGATTACTGAATGTGTGAGCTTAAAGCGGTAATAGCAGTTTTCAGGTCTTGTACTTTTCTTTTCTTTTTCTTTTTTTCTTTTCCTTTTAAGACCGTATATATTTTTCAATAATGCTCTTTTGGTTGTTAGCTTTAAATACCGTTTTTTCTTTCATACTAGGTTTTCAGGCAAGAGTAGTTATAGGTATTCTCTACTATCCCAAGTTTCAAGGTGCGTGTATGTGCGATTTGTAGGGTATATACTTTCTAAATTTGGACTCAAGAATCGGAACTATTTTCAGACTTATTCTTCAAATAAAGCTTTCAATACTTTTCCTTCATTTCAACTTAGCTCAAGAACTGAACTCAAAATTGCTTACTTCTAAACAAACTGCAAGGACGTATATTTACTACAGTTATACTTCAAGGAAGCTTGTTTTTAGGGTTTTCAATTACTAAACATAGGATTTAGTTATTTCTAACTAGTCAACCTTCATGTCGAACTCGAGTCTAAATAGCCAACTTTGACAAAAAAAATTCTTTTTTTTCTTTTATTTATTTATTTTTTAATTTAATTTTTTAAATTTTTTTTAGGGATAACAATGCAATGAAGAAATATAAACATGATGCGATGCGGAATTTAAACATGCAAATAAAAGAACAAATATCTACAAAAAAACGTGCAGATGCAGAATGTATGGATAGCTATTCACAACAAACCCTCACGCCAAACTTACTCATGGCAGTGCCCTCATTGCTGCCTACTGCATCTCCTATAACCAGGCACAGTACCACTCATGCCAGCACTACTAGTACCCGCTTCTCCGGTGTCAGCACTATGATCTCTCGATCTCGCTCTTTCACCCCGTGCCAACAGGGTAGACATCCCATGCTCAAGACTTGTAATACGCTGATCAAAAGTCGTCGTCATCCCTAACACTTTTTCTATCCCTATGAGTACGCTGCAGCAAGCGTGCTTGCTCGGCGGGGGTCAGCTCTTCATCGCTCGCTGTGGAACTCAAGCTGGGGGTCTTTGCCATCACATCCTCAGCCGGCTCGGTGCGCGACTATAACCCGTGAAGTCTAGTGTATGACGTGGACGCATCCTCAAGCAGGGGACAAATGAGAACCTCAATATGCATAAAAGCATTGAACTCCTCAACAGGAAGGAAATAGCGACACAATTGTGTCATTAACATTGGGCACGGATAATTGGCTATCCCTTTTTCGGTGCCAATTGAGTGTAAAAGTACGGTGCACATGTCATAACTTGGGTTTTTTTTATCATTAATGTATGCACAATGTGTAGGGATGGAGTGGAAAATTGGTGTTATGCGAACTACCAAAGATGTTATTTTGTGCCCAACGGTACACGGTTAACACATTCGCATACAACGTACGTCCCGAAATTCCTTTCCTGGGTTCCCTAGAACAACTATCGCCCATCAACGGCATGCAATCCTCAAATCGGAGGGGTTGGTCGTGAGCGGGGATACGGGGTATCAAAGTGACTTCATGAATGAAGTTTCTATCTATTACAATTTCTCGATCACCCTAAAACAAACGAATAAACCCATAATTTGCCAAACATCCCTCCTCCATGCTCTTAAAGAAACGATCAACGGGATCCGGAAGCGTGAATGCGTTCGGATGGTTATACAATAGGCAATTCCATCCGCGTTTCCGGATTTCGTCGCCAAAATAACTACCATACACATGGGCGAACAATTCAGAGAAATCCTTCTCAAATTGAAAACTATGGGCCATCGAACATAAATTAAATTTTTTACAGTTCTACAGAGAGGAGATCAAGTAAGCAAACCTTTTCTGAAAATTTCAGAGAGAGGAGTTGAATCGGCAGCGGTTCCGCGGCGGGAGACGCGTTCTGCGGTGGTTCCGCGGTGGCGTTAGGGGATCTCTGGTGGATCTTGGGTTTGCAGTTAGGGTTTTGGGTGTAAAGGGGCTGAAGTCTCGGTGTTGGGAAAAAATGAGAAGAGGGGTTTTTAAAAGGGAAGTCAAGTCTTGGTCAAAAGGGGACTTCTTTTTGCATAAAATCCCTTCTAAAAGTATTTTTCTTTTTTTTCTTTTACATATTCTTGAATATTTACAAAAAGATCCCCTTTTTTGTTTTTTGTTATTTATTTATTTATTTATTTTTGTTTTTTTTACAAAAGGGAATTTCACCGGGCAAGAAATATCCCGGCACACAAAACTGAGCATTTATAAGACAGAAATGCTCGTTAGAAGAACAAAACAAAACGATATGCACCGGACAAGAATATCCATTATATATATACAAGATGGTATATACATACCCCAAAACTTATTTGAAACAGTGTTTCCACTGTTTATGGCTGGATAACCGAAGTTTGGCGGTAAACGGAGGAAAATTAGTCAATGTAAACCTGCTCCTGCAACATCAGGGGCTCCTCCGATGGTTCTGCGGTGAGGAACGATTTTACTCCGTGTCTGTTCACTTTAAATAGTGAACCGTCCTCTGGATTCTCCAAATCCACCGCGCCGTGCGGGTATGCACAAGAAAGGGTCCCTTCCATCGAGATTGAAGCTTACCGGGATGAAAATGGAGTCGGGTGTAGGAGTACCTGTTGTCTAGGCATGAAAGTTTTGCTCGTAAAGTGTTTATCATGAAATACCTTCATTCGGTTCTTTATAACAACCGCGTTCTCGTAAGCTTCATCCCGAAGCTCGTTCAATTCGTTAAGTTGCAGCTTCCGATAGCTGCTCGCATCTTCAAGGTTGAAGTTCAGCTCTTTGATCGCCTAAAATGTGCGATGTTCGATTTCCACAGGGAGGTGGCAAGCCTTTCCGTACACAAGCCGATAGGGAGACATGCCAAAATCAGTCTTGTATGCAGTTCGAAACGCCCAAAGGGTATCGGTTAGTTTCAAAGACCAATCTTTACGGTTCCTAAAAACCGTTTTCTCCAAAATTTGTTTGATTTGCCGATTTGAAAATTCGGCTTGCCCATATGTTTGGGGGTGGGAGGGCGTGGATAGGTTGTGATTAATTGAGTATTTTCGCATCAAAGCCTTGAAAGACCTATTGCAGAAATGTGTCCCATTGTCGCTAATGATAGCGCGAGAGTGCATGAACCGGGAAAATATGTTTTCTTTTAGGAATCTAATGATAACCTTGTTGTCGTTCGTTCGGCTCGGCACTGCCTCGACTCATTTGGAGACATAATCAACAACTAAGAGAATGTACAGGTTCCCAAAAGAGTTGGGAAACGGGCCGATGAAATCTATCTCCCACACATCGAACATCTCAACAACCAGAATTGGTTGGAGCGGCATCTCGTTTCTCTTGGAAATCCGGCCCAACTGTTGGCACCGGGAGCAAGTCTTGCAGTAATCATAGGCATTTTGAAAAGTTGTGGCTTATAAAAACTACACTGTAAGACTTTCTCGGCTGTCTTTCCTGGGCCAAAATGCCTGCCACACGGTTGATCGTGGCAAAACGACAGCACACTCTTGAATTCATTATCAGGGACACACCGATGAATGATTTGGTCTGGACAATATTTGAACAGGTAGGGTTCGTGCTAGTAAAAGTGTTTGGATAAAAATCTAAGTCTGTCTTGACTCGATCATTCGTTTGGTATGAGTCCTGTTGCCAAATAGTTCACAATATCTGCGGACTAGGGTTCGCAAGATACTGTCAAGAGTTCATCAGGAAAAACATCGTTAATTGGGAGAGGAAGCGTCTGCGAAGAAAGAAGTCGTGAAAGATGATCGGCCACTACGTTTTCACATTCTCTTTTGTTCTTAATGACAAGGTCAAATTCTTGAAGTAAGAGGATCCAACGTATTAGCCGAGATTTTGCATCCTTTTTCGCGAAAAGATGTCTCAGACCGGAATGATCGGTGTAGACAACGACTGGGGAGCCAATGAGGTATGGACTGAATTTCTCCAAAGCGAATACAACCGCCAAGAACTCTTTCTCGGTTGTCGTATAGTTTATTTATGCGTCATTCAGGGTTCGGCTCGCGTAGTAGATTAGTGTGGCATTTTATCGATGTGCTGTTCTAAGTCCGCACCGATAGAAAAGTCGAATACATCACACATAATCTTGAAACTATGCGTCCATTCGGGTGAAGAAAGAACGGGAGCAGTGGTGAGAGCTTCTCGGTAATTCAAAAGCAGTCAAACAGCTCGAGTCGAAGTTGAACGTGATATCCTTGGCTGGAAGAAGAGTCAAGGGTCTAGCAATCTTGCTAAAGTTCTTGATAAACCGTTTGTAGAAACCGGCATGGCTAAGGAAACCTCGGATATCTCTGATGCATTTGGGAGGAGGGAGGTTGGAAATCACATCAATCTTTGCTTTGTCAATTGATTGATCTGTTTTAAAGAAGTGTTTGTAGAAATAACCGCAATCAATAACGGTACCGCGTGTAGCTAGCCGAGATGAGTACGGGTTGTCCTCAGGGATTCGTGAAACTTTTAATCTTGCTTTAGTCGTGTTGATTAGAAAAGAGGAAGGAGAATAGATTCTAGATCTATGGTAAATACGGATGTAGAATATATAGTTTTAAGATCTAGTTTAAATAAGGATATAAAATATATAAGAAGAAGGCTTGTAGGGTTCGTTAGAATTTAGTAGTCATGGATGACTAATAAAGATGACTCCTTTTTATCTATTTATAGATTTAAAACTAGATTGATAGTGATGAATGCAGATTAGGGGTTTTTGGAAGAAACTAGGGTTTCCACATTATTGACCCTTGTCCTTTCATTGATCTCTATTTATGTCTAGCCCTTAACAAAATAATTGTTAATCCGATTTCAAATCGCGGTCGGGACTAGCAATAAATTGGTAGCGCGTCCGATTAAGATGTTAACGATTCTTTTGCTAAAGTTTATAAACTTCATAAGATTTAAAAGAAGTTAAAATATTTTCTCATCTATTGTTTTAGCTTAATCCTACGAACCCTATCAAGCGGAGAATTACTCGCGCATGCTGGAGTTAGAAGAACGGATAGAGATGGAATTTATAATGTAACTAAATAATTAAACTACTAATTAATTAAACTAAAGATCTATCTTTATTAATCAACTTCACAAGTACAAACTTCAAGTTTAGATTACAAGAGGAGGAAGAAGTTGCTCTCGATCTCTGCCTTGTCGGATGTAGATGTTCCGTCGAATCTCACATCCCTTTATCACGTCGAATCTTGGACCAGTCTTGAATCACTTGTTCTTTGACCCTGATTAGCTTGTGTAAAAGATTGATGATTTCTAAGTTTAGCCTTTGGTCCTTTATATAGCCCCAAACCATAAACTATAGATCTTCAGAATTAGGGTTTGTTGTTGCAAATCACAACTAAAAATCTTAAATCTTGACTCAGTGAATCGGCCGCGGATCCGCCGCATTGATGCTAGCTGGCCGCGGAAGCGCGGTTTGTTGGTGAGATCTTGGCTTCAGAATTCTGGAGCTGTTTCGTTGTGACACATGGAGATTTATTTGATGTCTGGAATCTTCATATTTTTTCTGAGTCTCTGCCAGTTTTGATTCTTCGATTTTATTTAACTTTATCGGCAGATTTTTGATTCCAGACATCTCAACATCACGATCTCCTGACCTGAACTAAACCTTTGCACAATATCTCAATGAATAATGTTAGTAATATTTGGTATTTTTGAGATATTATCCTAACCAATTTGATATTATATTATATTTTAAGAATATTGATTAATGATATTTGATATGATATGCATATTTAAATTATCAAAATATTATATAAATATTATATGCATACATTTTCCTTCATAATGTTAATTATAATATATAAACATATGGTAAATAGTATTTTTACAGATAAATACAAATATGTTCTATATTTATAATAAACACCTTTGGATTTTTAAGAAAAGTAAGGAAAATACTATATCAAATGTGCGATATTTTCGACTGAACAAATACCCCCAAACTTGACTTTGATCGTTCCGAGCAAACTTATTTATTCAAGAGAGGGAGAAAAAGAAAAACCTAAGTAGCACACTTTTGTAAACAACATGATTGCACTGAGCACGTGCAACAAGCCGTTAACCTCTAGGTGTCCCTAGTAGGAGGGGTGTTGTCTCCTGAGGGTTTTCAGCGGATTACACCCATAAAATCCTATAATAAAAGAAAGATGGTGAAAGTTACATACAAAGATAAGAAGTATAAAAGAAAGAGCTTGAAAATAAGAGTTTCCAACTACATCAGCTTTTCAGTTGCTATGAGCCTTCTCTTAATGGTCGTGAAAAGATGTTAGAAATCACATCATCTCTCAATAAAACATCGTCTTTAGTCTTCCTCCCTATTTTTCTTCCAAACATCGATCATATAACCCTACGTGTGTGTAAAAGATATCTCTACACTTAGAGAATTCAATTTAAGCTATCATACTCTTGTCCATCTTCCAAAGTACTTTTTAGTCGGTGAATTTTTTGATGAAATTGCTCACACATCCTTCATGCGACCGTTAATACTTCTTGAGGTACTAACCGACCGATTAATATTCTCGTCTTGCAATACCTAAGGCTTAGCAGTGGTTCCCAAACCAGTTGGTTTAAGGCACTAGGTGATAAAGCACCCTCGCTATATATATATATATATATATATATATATATATATATTTATGTCGCCTTAAGCAATTACAAAACCAGTGTTCATTTTTTTCACCACTTATACTTTTTTAAGGCTTTTAGACAAGAGTATTTCAAGGTATCTTCTACTATCCCAAGTTTCAAGATGCGTGTAAGTGTGTATAGTAGGGTATCGACGTTCAAATGTTTGGCCTCAAGAATATAGACCATTTTTCAGACTTATTTTTATCCTTAGATTAGCAATTTCCTTCATCTTACTAACCCTTGAGACAACGGCCCATAATTACTTATTACTAGTTTCGTTTAAGAAAACATCTAACTTTCTTGCTTTTTTCAAACTATTCATACCTTTCGAATGTAAATTTTTCACTTTCAAACTTTCATTATCAATCTTTTTTGTGTTTATATATAGTATAATGCAAAGTAATGCGTGAATAAGCACAAACCTCTCCCAAACCTGTTTACAACAGTGTCCTCACTGATGTCATCGGTTAAGCTAAAAAAACTGTAGGCTTGGAAGGAAAAGTTAGTAACGGGGACATGAAATGGTGAAAGTAAAATTCTCCCCCAAACTTTTTTTTGGCTCACAATTTTATAAAATTTTTCTTTCAAGAACCAAAATATCCCTCCCAAACTGGAGTAAAATAGTATTAAGCATTTAAAATTATTGGGGGGTTAAAGTTATTGGTCAAAGTAAAGTTTTACAAAGACCAAAAGTCAACACCAACCATTCAAAATTTTTATTGATGTAACGTACTGGTTGGTAGAAGAACATGTCACCTATGGACGCAAAGAAGTGGGGAGGGGATAAGAGGTGGAATATAACAGGTTTACGTCCGGGTTATAGAGACGAAACAAAGATGGGGGATTATTCGCATTCTCGTTGTTGAAAAGAAGAAGAGGTGGTGGTTCAATTTCTTTGTTTTGGGGTTGATTCATCACAACTCTTATGTCTTCTAAGAATGCGAGTTCTTCAGCGAAGATTTCTTCAAAATTTTCATCGATATCCCGAATAATAATCTCATCAGAAAGAACGAGATGATACTCTGACTCCATAAAAGGTTCATAATTAGCGTTAGATGTTGACCCGGACAGCTCGATAGAAGGGTCCGTATGTGTATAATAAATAGCAGGGTCAAACAACAACGTAATAGCGGAGTCGAGATCAGTATCGTGAAGCTGTTCAAATTCGCTGCTGTCAGAATCTATCGTTTCGACAGAACATACATCGATTAAATGAGCAGAAGGTTCAAATGGTTGACTTCCTAATTTGTAAATATTAAGCTCAATTGCCATCTCCCCGAAAGATAAGTTCATAGAACCGTTATGACAATTAATGACAGCGTTGGAAGTTGCTAGAAAAGGTCGACCGAGTATCACCAGTATTTGATTATGTGGGATTGCCACAGGCTGTGTATCTAAAAAAATAAAGTCCATAGGGAATATGAATTCCCCGACTTTGATTAACACATCCTCTAGCCTCTAGGTTGGGTGATAGATCGGTCTGCCATCTGGAGAGTGCAGTGGGCATGTTTCAACTCTCCTATACCTAGCTGCTCATAGAAGGAATATGGAAGCAAGTTAAACACTAGCGCCGAGGTTGAGTAGATTGATAGTTTTACCCTCAATGGAAATAGATATTATTGGACTTCCGGGGTCCTTTCGTTTCTTAGGCAATTGTTGGGTAAAAGCCGTGCTTACGTTACTTGTCATAAATACCTTTTTCGGCACTTGAGTTTTTCTCTTCCTAGTGCACAAGTCCTTAATGATTTTTGCATAAGACGGAACTTGTTGAATAGTATCTATGAGAGGGATATTTATGTTAACTTGCTTAAAAATTTCCACAATCTTCTGCATTTGTGGACTAGGTCTGTTGCCCCTTAACCTGTTTGGATAAGGTGCTTTATCAATAAGGGTCGGGTCCGACATTGAAGAAGATTGTGGGGATGGAATGGATCCCAGAATTAGAGTGGGGATCGTGTTAGGTAGACTCGAGGAGGCGGGCTGAGGGTTCGAGCCTTGGGGAAAACGGAGAATAGGCTCGGAAGATGGTGGACTAGACGAAATAGGAGAAGAAGTAGAAGCCGAGGTATCATTAATATCATCAACGTCATCAACGTGTTCATCCACTTGGTTATCCAGCACTCTTCCTGATCTCAACGTGGTAACAACACCCACATTATAACTTTGTGAGTGGTCAGGATTAGGTATAGGTTGAGATGGAAGTTTCCCTTTTTCTCTCGCACACATCACATCATTTATTTGTGCAAGTTGTGCCTCTATCGATTTTATACTTTCACCATTGGAGGTGGTGGTCTGTGTTAATGATTGGATAGAAGACTTTATTTCATCCGTCGATTGAATGGAATGTTTAATAAACATATCTATGCTTCGTTCGAATGCAGATGGGTTTTCGTTACCGGCCGTTTGGAAAGAATTATTATAAGGTGTAGAATTGTTGGCCGGATTTTGAAAAGGTTGCGAATGAAAGGAGTGCCCACTCTGTGGGTGTGGTTGCTGTTACTGTTGCTGTGGAGGTCTTTGATAATTGCTTTGGAACTGGTTTTGATTTTGGTTTTGGTTCCAAGCAAAATTAGGATGATTCCTCCATCCCTGAATATATGTGGAAGAATAAGGATCGTTTCGAGATCGCTGCTGAAAAGTAGCATTAATTTGTTCTTGACCTTGAAACGGTGGATTCAAAGGACATTCTTCTGTTAGATGTGATGGGTTTAGACAGCAACCACACATGGTTTTGGGAAGCGTAAATTGGTTTAGGGGGTTGAAGAGACTTTGTTTTCTATAGCATCGAGTTTCTTTTGTATCGTGGCCATTTCGGCTTTCACTGCGATGGAAATATCGAGCTGATGGATATCTCCTCTAGACGATGCAGATCTAACGCTTTCCCACTGTAGGGTTTGTTCAGCAAGATTTTCCAGAAATTGCCAAGCTTCACCATCATCTTTAGACAGGAAATGATATCGACACATGGTTTCAAGCATCTGTTTTGTTGTTGGATCAACACGCTCATATATAATGCGACAAAGGTCCCATCTTTTGATTCCGTGATGAGGGTATTGTAAAAGAAGATCCTTAAACCGTTCAAAGCATTTCCAAAATGGTTCATTGGGAAGTTGGGTAAACTGATTAATCTCGTTTCGAACACGGGCGATCTTATGAGTGGGATAAAATTTCTTAAGGAATGCTACAACGAATTCATCCCATTTGGCAATAGAATGCGAGGCAGTGTTATAAAGCCATTTTTCTGGTAGACCGCACAAAGTAAAAGGGAGTAGACGTAAGCGCATAGCATCCACAGACAGTTGTGACGTACCCATCATTGCGCATACATTTTCGAATTTGTTTATAAAAACGTATGCGTCTTCGGATTCAAGCTCGTGAAATTTGGGCAACAGTTTGATGAAGTTGGGTTACTTTCAAAATTATCCCTATTGGCTGGTGGAATAGATAGACAGGTAGGAAGGGGTCCGCGCATGGGGTAACATCTTTCTTGAAGAGAGATGCGCGGTGGATTCTGCGCACCGACGGGTGGTGTAAGGGTGGTATTATAATCTGATGGAGAACCGTCCATCTCGGTCGATGTGGGTGAATGGAAAAAAGAAGATGAAGAACCACCGACTTCGGAGTCGATAGCAGAAACGCGGACAAAACGAGCATTAGAATCCCGTGTCCAGCCGAGCATGCACTAAGCGGTTTAGCGCAAGTGGCAGCGTGTGATTTAAAATTGGTTTGTTTTGAAAAGGTCGGACGTGAGACAAATCACACAAAAATGCACAATCAATCCTAAAACTAAGGTCACCTCGGTCAAGTCTCTAGACCGCTCCTAGACTTCTAAAGGACAAGTCTCAGGATCAATTCTCTACCGTCTCTTTATAACTCTTGTGGCCAGATAAGTGCCAGGTAAGTTGGAGTTATCTGCTATACGAATCATCGAAAATAGTAGGCCTAATTAAGTAACCACTTACCTCGACACACTTGCCTAGACACCACAAAAGAAATGCGGATAAGCGATAGATTATCCACGACCTTCTTCTGTCCTTGTTGAGCGTTACAGTCCTGAGAGTCTTGGTCTAGATATTTTTTAATTAATGTAAGGTGATGCGGATGCTCGTTTTGTGATTTGTGGGGCCTAAAAAGGGTGATGAAATCCCCATCTAATCTGAATTTGGTCTTTTACCCATTTATGCCCGTATTAAAATATGCACAAACCAATTACAAAATACACAAAGATTTTTTTTTGAGCGGCGATATTTTCCAAAGAATCCTGCAGAAAATAAATTATTGGATTTTTCAGAGGAGAGAGAAAGATGTAGGAAAGTTACCAAAGAATTTTGGATGCACGATCTCTCAAGACCGCTGCGATTACGCCGCCAAAGCGCACTTCTTGCCGCGGTTCCGCCGCGGATTTGAGGGATTGCTTGAATTTTTTTCGTGCTGTGGCCTCCTTTGCTTCTATTGTCCTCTCTGAAGGTCACTGAATCTATGTTTCCTCGTTCTATTGTTTTTAGATTTCCTCGCAAATATCGCACACTAATCGTTAAATACACAATTTGCTGTTTTGTTTTATTTATGATATTGATCGAATAAGAATTCAACACGAATAGTAATAAAAGAAAAAAAATATTACGACGTACCCCTGGCAACGGCGCCATTTAATTGATCTGTTTTAAAGAAGTGTTTGTAGAAATAACCGCAATCAATAACGGTGTCGCGTGTAGCTAGCCGAGATGAGTACGGGTCGTCCTCAGGGATTCGTGGAACTTTTAATTTTGCTTTAGACGTGTTGATTAAAAAAGAGGAAGGAGAATATATTCTAGATATATGGTAAATACGGATGTAGGATAAATATTTTTCAGATCTAGTTTAAATAAGGATATAGAATATATAAAAAGAAAGCTTGTAGTGTTCGTTAGGATTTAGTAGTCATGGATGGCTAATAAAGATGACTCCTTTTATCTATTTATAGATTTAAAACTAGATTGATAGTGATGAATGAGAATCAGGGTTCTTAGAAGAAACTAAGGTTTCCATACTATTGACCCTTGTCCTTTCATTAATCTCTATTCATATCTAGCCCTTAACAAAATAATTGTTAATCTGATATCAAATCGCCGTCAGGACTAGCAATAAATTGTTAGCGCGCCCGATTAGGATGTTAACGATTCTTTTGCTAAAGTTTATAAACTTCATAAGACTTAAAATAAGTTAAAATATTTTCTCATCCATTGTTCTACCCTAATTCTACGAACCCTATCAAGTGGAGAATTACTCGCGCATGATGGAGATAGAAGAACGGATAGAGATGAAATTCATAATGTAACTAAATAATTAAACTACTAATTAATTAAACTAAAGATCTACCTTTATTAATCAACTCCACAAGTACAAATATCAAGTTTAGATTACAAGAGGAAGAAGAAGTTGCTCTCGATCTCTGCCTTATCGGATGTAGACGTTCCGTCGAATCTCACGTCGCTTTATCACGTCGAATCTTGGACCTGTGTTGGATGACTTGTTCTTCGACGGTGATTAGCTTGTGTAAAAGATTGATGATTTCTAAGTTTAGCCCTCGGTCCTTTATATAACCCCAAACCATAAACTATAGATCCTCAGAATTAGGGTTTGTTGTTGCAAATCACAACTAAAAATCCCAAATCTTGATTCAGTGAATCAGCCACGGATCCGCCGCACTGATGCTAGTTTGGCCGCGGAAGCGCGGTTTGTTGGTGAGATCTTGGCTTCAGAATTCCGGAGCTGCTTCGTTGTGACACATGGATATTTATTTGATGTCTGGAATCTTCATATCTTTTCTGAGTCTCTGCCAGTTTTGATTCTTCGATTTTATTTAACTTTATCGGCAGATTTTTGATTCCAGACATCTCAACATCTCGATCTCCTGATCTGAACTAAACCTTGCACAATATCTCAATGAATAATGTTAGTAATATTTGGTATTTTTGAGATATTATCCTAACCAATTTGATATGCTATTATATTTTAAGAATATTGATTAAGGATATTTGATATGATATGCATATTTAAATTATCAAAATATTATATAAATATTATATGCATACATTTTCCTTCATAATATTAATTATAATATATAAACATATGGTAAATAGTATTATTACAGATAAATCCAAATATGTTCTATATTTGTAATAAACACCTTTAGATTTTTAAGAAAAGTAAGAAAAATGCTATATCAAATGTGAGATATTTTCGACTGAACATCAACCTCGATGCCATTTCGCGAAATGATACGTCCTAAGACAATTCCTTCGCGCATCATGAAATGGTATTTTTCCCAGTTTGAAGTGAGATTTTTATCCTTACATCGGGTAAGGACAACGTCAAGATGTTGCAGACACTCGTCAAAGAAATCACCAAAGATGCAGAAATCATCCATGAATATCCCCGGAAATTTCTTAACCATGTCAGAGAATATTCCCATCATACACCGTTGAAAAGTAGCGGGAGTGTAGGGTGTTTTTCGTCACCCCATTGAGATGGGAATACGCGTGCGCTTGTTAGGCACATTACAGATTCCTTCTGCCTAGGGTAGGCTGGGGTTTATTGATTGTGGGGATCCGAATCTCCGGCAGCCGCGGACTAAGCTGCCGTTAATTACTCATCGCATTTGGAGCGAGAGAAGCTCCGATTGACGGGTCAAACAGGTTATGCGAACTCAATGTGCAGTGTTGTGTTTTGAAGGGGTTTTGGATATATCGGGGGCCCCGCAGAGTTTTTACGGGGGTCCCGCTACCTGGATAGCGGGCTCGGGGTCAAAGGGGCTAGCTGCCCCCTTACGGGGTGCGGGGCAGCGTCCCATTAGAATTTTTTTCTAACGGGGGAGGTATTTTTAGTGTGGAGTACATGTAAAATGAGGGGGAAAAGGCGTCCAAAGGACGGGTGAGCGCCAGCGCTTAGGTTAGCTCTAAGCGCTTAGGCGCTGGCGCTAGTGCCTCACGTGCTCGGCACGTGGGCGCTCGGGCGCCAGCGCTAGCGAAAGGAAGGGGTTTTTACTCCAAAAATAGGACTTAAACTCCAAAAGAGGGTTTTGAGTGGAGTTGAACTCCAAAAGATCTGGATTAGGAGTTAAACTCTTCTGAGAATTTGGGTCTTGGAGTTGAACTCCCTAAAAATTTTCAGAGGTTCTTCTCTCTTAAGTCTGGGATCTTCTCTTGAGCCTTGGATCTTTTCCAAAGTGGGATTTTCGGAGATGAGTCTCCTTCTTCTTCTTCCTCTTTGTTGGCCGGATCTTGAAGAACAAGAGGGGTGAGATTTTAAAAATCTCGTCTTTTTGAGATCTAATGGAAGATCTGAGCTCCCCTTTGTGGGTTTTGTGGTGAAAAACTATTTAGTTTTAGAAAAGAAAGAGTAAAACTCTCGATTTAATTCAAAAGAAAGAAGGTTTAGAACCTTGAGAAAGGAGAAGAAGGCACAGACCTTGATTTTGTTTTAGAGAGAGAAAAAGATCCTGAGATATTTTTTTCATCTTTGCCTTTATAGGCTACACACTTTACATATAGCCCCTTGGGCTTTACAAAATGGCATTTTGCCCATCCCATGCCTCATGTGCTATTTCTTTTCGCACATAAGCTATGGGCTTTACAAAGATTTGGATTTATGCCTATTTTTCTTATATTTATTCATAAAATAAAATAAAATAAAAGAAATACACCAAAATTATTTATTACAAAATTTTTATCTTGGCATGGGGGAGCCGGCGGCTTCTTATTCGGGCTCGACTTGGGCATTGGCCCATTTGACCTGGGCTTGGGCCCACTTGGCTTGGGGTTAACTTTGATTTTGACTTGGTCAACCGGGGTGTAAATTTCGACCCCAACAAAGTGCCCCCATCAATAAATGCACACAGCATATGTGGGTCGTGTGCATGAAATTGATGGATCTTCTTTCACTTGGAGGCGACTTGATTCGGTTCTCGTTTTTTGGGAAGCTGGCACTGCCCTTTTTACGACATGGACGGTCGATGCTTGACGTGTCTCCGAGATGGAGTGGCTGGTTGACTTGATTTCAAGGCAGAGCATAATTCCGACGAGGAGGTCGTTGCTGCCCTTTTAGCGACGTGGACGGTCGGTGTTGCCCTTTTGATGACGTGGACGGTCGATGCTGCCCTTTTAGCGACGCGGACGGTCGGTGCTGCCTTTTTTTGGACGGTCGGTTCTGCCCTTTTTGTGACTTGGACGGTCGGTGCTGCCATTTTAGTGACGTGGACGGTCGGTGCTGCCCTTTTTACGACGTGGACGGTCGATACTGCCCTTTTAGCGACTTAGACGGTCGATGCTGCCCTTTTTGCGACGTGGACGGTCGGTGCTGCCATTTTAGCGACGTGGACGGTCGGTTCTGCCCTATTTGCGACTTGGACTGTCGATGCTGCCCTTTTAGCGACGTGGACGGTCGGTGCTGCCCTTTTAGCGACTTGGACGGTCGATGCTGCCCTTTTTGCGACTTGGACGGTCGGTGCTGCCCTTTTAGCGACTTGGACGGTCGGTGCTGCCCTTTTAGCGACTTGGACGGTCGATGCTCTGATTTGACTTGCTCTGCTTTCTGCGGTGTCGGGATTTGACTTGTTTCCGAGGTGGAGCATGATTCCGCCAAGGAGGTTGTTGGTTGTCTTGCTGACTTGATATGATTTGGGTTGACATCAGCATCGCTTTACTGGAATATGGTACCAGGAACGAATCATCATCTGCCATGACAGGGTTTGGGGATTTTGGTTTTGGTGTAGCATCAGCATCGCTTCACTCGAATATGATACCAGGAGCGAATCATCATTTGCCATGAGGAGATTTCCCCCGTTCCCAGTTTAACGACTTTAGGGGTCATCTGTTCCCAGTTTAACGACTTATAGGTCATCTGTTCCCAGTTTAAAGACTTAGGGGTCTATTGGATTGGAGTTTGGAATTTTGGTATTAGGGTAGGTATCAGCGTTGCTAACACTGAAACACATGTGCCAGGAGCAATTCATCATTTGCATTTTCCTGTTGGGGAGCGATGACTTAGGAGACATGTTTAGGTCCCTATCACCTAAGACTTTTCAATTTTATGAGCCGTAAGGGTCCCACAAAAGCATTTTCTCCCTACGAGTCGAAAGGATCTCGTAGGTGTACTTTCTCCTTAGGAGTCGGGATGACTCCTTAGTGTGTTTTTTCTTTGTAAGTCGTAAGGATCCCACGAAGGTGTTTTCTTACGAGTCGAGAGGATCTCGTAAGTTTGTTTTCCTCATGTATCGTGAGGACACATGAGTGGGTCTTCTCAAATGGAGCATAAGTCCAAGGGCGGAGACCGGCCGCTGGACTAGTGATTGCGGTGGGGTATGGGTATGATGAGAATTATTTGAGCTCGTGGATTGTATACGGTAGTCAATTTCGGGACTAACCGTAGGGCCGGGAGAATTTTGAGAAATTGGATTTTGGTTGGCGTCTGCATCGCTGCACTGGAATATGGTACCAGAAGCGACTCATCATTCGCCGTTTGGGGACTTGGAATTTGGATCCTGTTTGGCATCAGCATTGCTGCACTGGAATAATGCCAGGAGCAACTCATCATTTGCCCCGGAAGGACTTGGGATTTAGTTTTTGGATCGGCATCAGCACCGCTAACACTGAAGCAATGCCAAGAGCGACTCATCATTTGCCGTTGGGAAAACTTGGGATTTAAGTTTTTGGTCGGCATCAGCACCGCTAACCTATGGAAGCAGGGGTTAATGCAAAATTGGAATTATGGAGGTAATCATTGGAATCTCGGGGATTCAGATTGAGCAGGTCCAAGACAGCATATATGCATTGCAAATTTAGTAACCGGAGAAGTCAAAACCATATTGTTATAACATTGGAAGGGCAAGAGATATCATCGAGCGACCAGTTTATATATCTAGGTTCCATCATCCAAAAGAATGGGGAGATCGATAGTGATGTTAATCAAAGGATCCAAGCTGGTTGGTTGAAATGGAGGTGTGCAACATGGATTTTGTGCGATCGCAACTTTCCGTTAAAATTGAAAGGGAAGTTTTATCGGAGCGCTATTCGGCCTGCTTTATTATATGGTACAGAATGCCGGGCTCTTCAGAAGCATCATACACAGAAGATGCACGTAGCAGAGATGCACATGCTTCGTTGGATGTGCGTTAACACTAGAAAAGATGAGGTGCGAAATGAGGATATTCGTGCAAAAGTTGGTGTAGCACCTGTGGAGGAGAAGATACGGGAAAACCGACTAAGATGGTTCGGTCATGTGCGACGCAGACTTATGGAAGCACCGGTTCGACGAATAGATACTCTCGATATGGGCAATGGCAAAAGGGCAAAAGGAAGACCGAAGAAAACATGGATGGAGGTGATATGAAACGATATGGTTGCCAAAGGACTCAATGAAAGTATATTGTTCGATAGGAGTGAGTGGAGGCGGAGGATGTGTTGGACCCGGCGTGATTCTCATATTAGTTCATGTAGCCTACCCCATATGCTTGGGATAAAAAGCTCAGTTGTTGCTATCAGCACCGCTAACACTGAAGCGAAATGCCAGGAGCGACTCATCATTTGCCGTTGCCCGTTGGGGAGCGATGGCTCAGGAGACAGGTTTAGAAACCTATCACCTAAGGCTTTTCAATTTTATGAGCCGTAAGGGTCTCATAAAAGCATTTTCTCCCTACGAGTCGAGAGGATCTCGCAGGTGTATGTTCTCCTTAGGAGTCGCGAGGACTCCTTAGTGTGTTGCTCCTTTATGAGTCGTAAGGATCTCACGCAGGGATTTTCTCCTCACAAGGTCAAGAGGACTTTGCGAGTGTATTTTATCTCTTTTCACGAGTTTGCGCCTTTTCGGGTTTTCACAAACTCGCCGGCAGTCCTGCTGTTTTTACTCACGGAGCCTTTTCGGGTTTTCATCCGTGCCAGTTTTGCTTGTGGACATACCGTTTTTTTTGCCGCTGGTGGGACTTTGAATGTGGTCTCGCCGGTAGGACTTGGGAGAGGTTGGGATCGTTTTACGTCCGTGGATTGTATACGGTTTTGCAGGATGTATGATCCAGACCGTAGGGCCGAAAGAATTTCGGGACTTTGTTGGCGTCTGCATCGCTTTACTGGAATATGGTACCAGGAGCGACTCATCATTCGCCGTTGGGAAAACTTGGGATTTGGGTTTTTAGTCGGCATCTGCATTGCTGCACTGGAATAATGCCAGCAGTAAGTCATCATTTGCCTTTCCCTGTTGGGAAGCGATGATTTAGGAGGCAAGTTTAGATCCCTATCAGCTAAGGCTTTTCAATTTTATGGGCCGTAAGGGTCCCATGAAAGCATTTTCTCCCTACGAGTCGTAAGGATCCCGTAGGTGCATTTTCTCCTCAGGAGTCGTGAGGACCTCTAAGTGTGCCTTTCATTTGTGAGTCGTAAGGATCCCACGAAGGTTTGTTCTCCTCATGTATCGTGAGGACACATGAGTGGGTCTACCCAATGGACCATAATTCCAAGGGCGGAGACCAGCCGCGTAACTGGTGGTTGCGGTGGGGCATGGGCATGATGAGAATTATTTGAGCCCGTGGATTGTATACGGCAGTCAACTTGGGGACCAACTGTAGGACTGGAAGAATTTTGGGAAATTGGATTTTGGTTGGCGTCTGCATCGCTGCACTGGAATATGGTACCAGGAGCGACTCATCATTTGCCGTTTTTTTGCCGCGATTGCTCTATCATTTCAGCTTTTCTTATCGCGAAGGTCGCGATCGCTCTATCATTTCGGCTATTTATTCGTGGTTGCCCTACCATTTCGGCTTTATTTTTCATCTTTATTTTACTCGCTGATTTTTGTTGCGAGTTGTCCCATCATTTCGGCTTTTTCTCTCTTTTATTTACACATTTTTTGTTTATTTACATATTCTTACATTCCTAGTTTAATGACTTAGAGGTCGACTTTTTCAGAGAAAGGCAGATGGCTGAGAGAATCGGTTTCACGAAAGACTTCAGTCTCCGTTTGTATGAAATTGGCGGTCGCAGCTTGACTGTTTGCTAACACGTCTTTAGACAGTTCTATCTCTCCTGTCTTGTATTGTTTTTCGACCCAATCTTTGAAGACGAAGCAGTCCTCAATAACATGACTTATCACTCTGTGATAGGGGCAGTATTTGGTGTCGTCAGTCATATTCGCTTCTTGCGGTCTTTTTGATTCCGGCAATTGGAGACCGTTTCTTAGGGCATTCTTGAATATTTTACGGACTTTGTCCCTTCTGAAGAAATAGACCTTGTCCAGCTTCTCTTTCAGTGGAGCTTCTCTTCCTTCTCCGAACACTGGCTTTCGATGCCGGTTGGCATTAGGCCCGCTCATCCCTTACTTATTTCGGTCAACCGAGGTGTTGAAAGATTCAGAATCGTCGGAATTTCCGTCTTTGCGATTATCGTCCTTTCGGTTTCTCCAGGACCTATTGTTATTTTGGGAATCCGAGGAGGACTCCTGATTTGAGCGCTCCAGCATCTGAACTTTCCTGGTCAGCTCTTGGAATGTTCTGAGACTCACGGTGCATAGAAACGGGGCCATCCAATTGTTGAGATTTTCGACAAGGAGACTGACAGATTGGTCCTGCTCTATCGGCGGTTCACATTTGATGGAGAGATTGCGCCATCGGGTTATAAAATCCGTGCTGCTTTCGTTCTTTGGCTTGATCCTTACGAGATCGGCAATGGTGATCTTATCGCTGACGCTCATGAACCTCTGCCGAAACATAGACTCCATTTGGACGAAAGTTGTGACGGAGCCATCCGGTATGCTCGCGTACCAGTCGAAAGCAACATCGGCCAAGCTATTAACGAACTAGCGGAGGAGATGCGCATCATTGTCCCCAGTATTCCCGCATGAGGCTTTAAAGTGGGTGATGTGCTGATTCGCATTTACCATCTCATCGAATCTTCCGAATTTAGGGATGACATAGCCGCTAGGAAATTCTACCAGATCATACAGAGCAGGATATGGTCTCCCGCTACTGCTAACATCTTTTTGCGTTTCAGCTTCGGCTACCAATATTTTGACTTTGTTGGCAACCAAATCCATGATTTGATCTTGAGTTAGCGGGTTATTGACATCGGTAACCAAGACATTTCCCGAGATAGGATGTGACTGACTTTCATGCGGTCCTCCCACCTTTGGATTTGAGGGAATAGGCGTCGGCTGCCTTGGGACACCGTTTCCCGGTGCATGAGCAGAGCCTTGCGCTTGATTGGGCGGCTGAGAGGCAAGTCGGGCCGTGAGCTGCTCTTGTTCTTTGTTTCTGAGCTGCTTTCGGAGCTCTTGAAGCAGCTCTTGTTCCGCGGTCCTGGGGCGGAAAGTCGGCTCTTCCTCACTGTCCGAGCTTGACTCTGCATGGACTGAGGGGTCTTTCTGCTTATCATCCTCATCGAGAGGGTTTTCATCATCCAGCGGAGGCGGCTGTTCTTGGGAAGCGGCAACCACATTCAAGCCAGATTGGATTTGAGATGTGGTGGCCCCGTCCTTACTCTTGCTGCGCGTGCCCGCCATGTAGACAGTGTGGACCACATATCCAGCCATTTCCTCATCTTTGGCGGGGTAACCCTGTTCTTCGAACCTCATGAAGTTCAGCCTAGCGGGAGCCTTAGCCCTTTTGTTGGCTCTATATCTGAGCCTTTTCTGTCTTAACTTCCCGATTTTGAGGGCTTGGCGGTCATCCAGAAAGCCATCGTGAGCCGATTAGAGGGGAGCTTAGAGAAAATACTCAATTGAGCAGTTGTCAGGGGCGCCGCTGGAGCTTGCCCGAGATGCCTTGTTGCTTTGTTGGTGTTGATGGCCTTGCCCCCAACTGGGGCCAATGAAAGTCGTTCAACCACCGACTTGCGTTTGGGTAGAGATGCCCTTGAGATCACCACATTTGGCCTCTTGGCTTTCGAGGCAGGCTTGTCTGTTATCGGAGCTTGAGGAGCTGGGATGACGTTAGCTGACATGAACAGAATAGAGCCAAATGGCAGCGGCTCCTCCTCCCATTGTCGCCCGAGACTGGCCGGGAGGACCGTCCTGGCGTCCATCTTCATCGTGTAGGAGATGGGAGCTGTGTCGAGAGCTGAGCCGATCCTTGAAGACATGGTTAAGGCTTGATCGCTTGAAGTCCTGCATGAAAGAGCATTATTTTAGTATAAATATCGATATGTATATTGATTGAGTTCGCATGAACGTTTAACCTGAAATATGGGAGGAGAGATTAGTCCCCACCGGGCGTGCCAGAATCTGTAGGGTGTTTTTCGTCACCCCATTGAGACGAGAATACGCGTGCGCTTGTCAGGCGCATTACAGATTCCCCCTGCCTAGGGTAGGCTGAGGTTTATTGATTGTGGGGATCCGAATCTCCGGCAGCCGCGGACTAAGCTGCCATTAATTACCCCTCGCATTTGGAGCGAGAAAACCTCTGATTGACGGGTCAAATAGGTCATGTGAACTCAATGTGCAGTGTTGTGTTTTGAATGGGTTTTGGATATATCGGGGGCCCCACAGAGTTTTTATGGGGGTCCCGCTTCCCGGATAGCAGGCCGGGGGTCAAGGGGGCTAGCAGCCCCTTTATGGGGTGCGGGGCAGCGCGAGGTATTTTTATTGTGGAGTACATGTAAAATGAAGGGGAAAAGGCGTCCAAAGGACGGGTGAGCTTGGGTGCTTGGGTTAGCACTAGGCGTTTGGGCGCTGAGCGCTAGCGCCTCACGTGTCCGGAACGTAGGTGTTCAGGCGCTAGCGCCTCACGTGTCCGGCACTAGCGCCTCACGTGTTCGGCACGTGGGAGTTCGGGCGCCAGCGCCTCACGCGCCCGGCACGTGGGCGCTCGGGCTCTAGCGCTTTGGACGCTAGCGCCTTACGCGCCCGGCGCTTTGGGCGCTGGGGCGCTAGCGCTTTGGGCGCTAGTGCCTCACGTGCCCGGCACGTGGGCGTTCGGGCGCCAGCGCCAGCGCTTTGAGCGCTAGCGCTTCACGTGCCCGGCACGTGGGCGCTAGCGAAAAGAAGGGGTTTTTACCCCCAGAAATAGGAGTTAAACTCCAAAAGAGGGTTTTGAGTGGAGTTGAACTCCAAAAGATCTGGATTAGGAGTTAAACTCGTTTGAGGATTTGGGTCTTGGAGTTGAACTCCCTAAAAATCTTCAGAGGTTCTTCTTTCTTAAGCTTGGGATATTCTCTTGAGCTTTGGATCTTTTCCAAAGTGGGATTTTCGGAGATGGGTCACCTTCTTCCTCCTCTTTGTTGGCCGGATTTTGAAGAACAAGAGATGTGAGATTTTAAAAATCTCACCTTTTTGAGATGTAATAGAAGATCTGAGCTCCCCTTTGTGGGTTTTGTGGTGAAAAACTATTTAGTTTTGGAAAAAGAAGAGTAAAACTCTTGATTTAATTCAAAAGAAGGAAGAAGGTTTAGAACCTTGAGGAAGGAGAAGAAGGCACAGACCTTGATTTTCTTTTAGAGAGAGAAAAAGATCCTGAGATATTTTCATCATCTTTGCCTTTATAGGCTACACACTTTACATATAGCCCATTGGGCTTTACAAAATGGCATTTTGCCCATCTCATGCCTCATGTGCTATTTCTTTTTGCACATAAGCCATGGGCTTTACAAAGATTTGGCTTTATGCCTATTTTTCTTTCATTTATTCATAAAATAAAATAAAAGAAATACACCAAAATTATTTATTACAAAATTTTTATCTTGGCATGGGGGAGCCGTCGGCTTCATATTCGGGCTTGACTTGGGCATTGGCCGATTTGACCTGGGCTTGGGGTTGACTTTGATTTTGACTTGGTCAACCGGGGTATAAATTTCGACCCCAACAGGGAGCATTGCATAGCCCAAAGGGCATGCGGCGATAAGCGAACGTGCCGAAAGGACAAGTGAAAACGGTTTTGTCCTGGTCTTTCTCGGCGATGGGAATCTAGTTGTAGCCTGAGTAACCGTCCAGACAACAGTAGAACTCATGTCCAGCTAATCTTTCGAGCATTTAGTCAATGAATGGTAGCGGAAAGTGATCCTTCCGCGTTGCGGCGTTGGGTTTTCGATAATCAATGCATACTCGCCACCCGGTTTGGGTACGAGTAGGGATTAACTCGTTCGCCTCGTTTGTGATGACCGTAATGCCCGATGTTTTAGGGACAACGTGGATAGGACTGACCCATTGGCTCTCTGAAATAGGGTAAATGATACCACTATCCAGACATTTGACGATCTCCTTTTTCAGAGCCTCCTTCATGACGGGATTCAATCGTCTTTGTGGATCCCTGGCTGGTTTGGCATCATTCATCATATAAATGTGATATTCAACGATTAAGGGGCTAGTCCCCTTGATGTCCGTCATCATCCAGCCGAATGCTTGCCGATTGGATTGCAAGATCGCGAGAAGGGCTTTCTCTTGCTCAAGAGCTAGAGAAGCAGAAATGATGACTGGGAGGGTCTCGTTTTCACCTAACTAAGCATATTTGAGGTGAGACGGCAGAGGCTTGAGTTCGAGCGTCGGAGGAGAAACGACTGAAGGCAAGATCGGAGAAAATGTCTCGAACTTAAAGGATTCCAACAGAGGCTCAAAGCGAGTGTATGCAACCGAGTCGGATGGTTCAACTAACGCATCCGAAAATTCAAAAGATTCAAACTCGGGTGGTGACAAACCAAGATCGTTTAGAAACGTGAAACACTCGTATTCATTGTCGGAAGCGGAAGCAGCATATTCAAAGAGGAACGCACTAGTGGCGTCAATATCACTGTGATCAAACAAGAATTCTTCATATTCACAGTCCTTGGGGGCGATCTCCTGAATGGAACAAAGATCCAGTATATGAGCGTTCGGTTCAGATGACTCATTCCCTAACCTAAAAATGTTGAGTTCAATTGTCATGTTGCTAAAAGATAGGTTTATGAAACCATTTCGACAATTGATCACCACATTTGAGGTTGCAAGGAATGGGTGACCGAGAATCACCGGAATTTGATTCCGGGGGTTGGCTATAGGTTGTGTATCTAAAACAATGAAATCTACGGGGAATATGAAGTCCCCAACCTTGATCAATACATCCTCTAGCTCACTTCTAGGATGAGTGATAGATCGGTCAACCACTTGAAGAGTACAATGTGTAGGTTTCTGTTCTCCTACATCATGTTGCTCATATACTGAATAAGAAAAAAGGTTAACACTGGCATCAAGATCCAAAAGAGCGCGATTGATGTTCTTATCCCCAATGGTTATTGAAATCGTAGGACAACTAGAGTTCTTTCATTTTTGTGGTAAATCTTGGGTAAGAGCATCACTCACGTTACTAGCCAAGAAAACTTTCTTTGGTACCTGAGATCTCCTCTTCTTAGTGCACAGGTCTTTCAAGATTTTTGCGTAAGACGGGACTTGCTGAATTGCATCTAAGAAGGGAATGTTGATGTTAACATGTTTAAACAACTCCATAATCTTCTCCATTTGTGGATTTTGCTTATTGGATCTCAACTGATTTGAAAATGGAACATTTTTTAAATTGGTTGAGTCCAATACTTGTGGAGGTGATGTGGAGATGGAACGGAACCCAAAACTGGAGTTTGAGTAGAGTGATGTGGATCCGTTCGAAGCAGCAATTGAAGAAGAAGAGCCTTTTGAAAATTGGAGAATAGGCTTAGAAGGAGGAGAGGAAGAAACGGCCAGAGTGTCATCATATCAATTCGTGCGCCAATGTTGTTCAGCATTCTTCTAGATCTCAACGTAGTCATGGCTCTCACATTATGGTTCTGTTGTTCAAGAGCAACATGTACATTAGGTGGGTGACCAGGATTTGGGAGTGGTTGAGATGGAAGCTTTCCTTTCTCTCGCTCGCTTAAGGCCGCGTTCAGCTGTGCAATCTGGGCTTCGATGGTCTTGATGCTTTGCCCGTGTGCAGCGGTATGTTGCACCAAAGACTGGATGTTGGCGGTGGATTGAGTCGATTGCTTTACAAAAGGCTCTAGACACCGTTCTAGCGAGAAAACCTTATCGTTATTTGATGGAATAAAGTTGTTTTGAGGAAAAGAATTGTTGTAAGGTGCAACATTGTTTGTCGGATTCTGAAAAGGTTGGGGTTGGAAAGGCTGCTGAAATTGTTGTTGAGCCTGTTGTTGAGGAGGAGGCCTTTGAAAGTTGTTTTGACCTTGGAGTTGATGCTGGTTTTGATTCCAGGCGAAATTAGGATGGTTCCTTCAACCGGGATTGTATGTGGAAGAGTACGGATCGTTTCTTGGTCTTTGTTGAAATGCAGCATTAACCTGATCCTGTCCTTGAGATGGTGAATTGTAAGGACTTTCTTTTGTCAAATGATATGGATCCGAACAACAAGCGCAAATGGTACGAGGGGAGAAACAGGCGTAGGAGAAGAAGATGAGAATTTGCTCTCAATTGCTTCTGGTTGCCGCGTGATTGCAGCCATCTCGGCCTTCATTGCAATTGAGATATCGAGTTGGTGAATTCCTGTCCTAGAGAGACCTGAAGAAGTTGAAGCGTTCGGTCGGGTGCTCTCTCACTGTAGCGTTTGTTCCGCAAGATCGTTAAAGAATTGCTAAGCCTCCTCGTCAGATTTGGACAGAAAGTGGCCTTCACAGATCTCCATCAACTGTCTAGTTGCTGGATTCAGGCCCTCGTATAGAGTTTGGAAAAGTTATTTCTCTATCCCGTGATGAGGACACTGAAAAAGGAGGTCCTTATACTAGTCAAAGCACTTCCAAAAAGGTTCAGTTAGAAGCTGGGTGAATTGGTTTATCTCGTTTCGGATCCGCGTGGTCTTGTGATTCGGGTAGAATTTCTTCAAAAACGCTTTCATAAACTCGTCCCAACTGGTTATCGAATGAGATGTGGTGCTATACATCCACTTTTCAGCAAGGTCACAAAGAGTGAAAGGTATAACCCGTAGCCGTATAACGTCATCAGACAGTTGGGTTGTCTTCATCATCGCACACGTTTTGGAATTTATTGATGAAGATGTAAGCATCTTCAGATTCAAGCCCGTGAAATTTAGGCAGCATGTTGATGAAGTGGGGCTTAATTTCAAAATTATCCCCATTGGCCGGTGGGAGAGAAAGACAAGTGGGAAGTGCAGCGCGGGTAGGATAGAAACGATCTTGGAGCGCCATTCGCTGCGGCGCTGCTGGACGTGGTTGTAGGTTATTCGCATCAAGTGAAAGTGGAATTAAGCCCAGGGAGGCAAAGTGATGTTAGGAGGAATTCCCGACATCTCGGAAGAAGAATTTGGTGAAGGTGAAGGTGAAGGTGAAGATGTATGAACAGAATCACGGTCAACGTCGGAGTTGGCCGGTAAAGGTAAAAGTAAAAGACGTGTGGAAGGAGTATCGACGTCGGAGTCGATCGCGTAGTCGGTAGCGACTAATGTAACGCGGACTAGACGGGCACTAGTGTTCTGAGTCCAAACGGACATACACTAAACGAGTTTAGTGTAGTCAAAGCGTAGAATGTGAGGGTAAAAAAACATCAATAAAGAAAAGTTGGTGAAAGGTCGGTGGAATGGAAATTTGGCGACAAATGGCAAGTTTTTATAAAAGTTTTGGTTTTTAATAGAGTTTTGCAAAATATATACGGATTTATGGACACAACTTCAAACAATCAAAGTCACAATATGCACAATCACACCTAGAGCTATGGTCTTCAAAGTCCACTAGACTGCTCCTAACTGTTCCAAAGTGACAAGTTGTGAGATAACCCTCAAATCGTCTCTTCACTGTCAATTGTGGCAAGATAAGCACAAGTGAGATAAGGAGGGTTCCGTTCACGAATCATCGTGAGACGAGCCTTTTAAAAGTACTTTCTCACTTATCTAGCCTAGGCACCATAAAGTCAAGTTTAGATAAACGACCGAATGTCTACAACCTTCCTCGGTCCTATTGATCCTCTGTCCTATTGAGCACGACAAGTGCTTAGTTGGCTGAGTCTAGATATTTTTTAATTAAGCTCAAGGGTAATGCGTATACTTTTAGTGATTTTTGGGGTCTTACGAAGGGTGATAAAATCCCCACCCAATCTGAATTGGTGTTATAGCCTCTTAAAGTCCGTATTATTTATGCAAAACGATAACAAATAAAAATCTAAAACACTTGCGAAATTTTTATTTGGCGGCGGCGTAAAAAATCCTGCACAAAAACAGTTTTATAGGAGAGGGGGAGAGAGTTTGCGCAAAAAATACTGCAGAAAAATTAGTTCAGTGGAGTTTAGAGGAGTAGACAGGAGAATTGAATACTCACAAAAGTTTTTAGGGTCTGAAGTGACAGGTTGACCGCGGTTCTGCGGTCAAACCTACTAGAACGCCGCGGTTCCGCGGTGGGTTAGATGATTTAGAACTTCAAATTTCTTCCCCATGCTAAAGTTGATCTCCTCTTCTGTTTCAGAGCCTCTGAGTCTTGAATTAGTCACTTAATTTGCTTCAGAATTTGTACGGTTAGCCGCGGTTTCGTCTTGATCCGCCGCGGTGTAGCCGTGAGATGTGGGTTTTAACTCCCCACGACTTTGGCACTGAACTTGATCTTCTCTCTATTCTGCACATTTGCACAAAAAGAATAAAAAATAACTTGACGATTTTTACAGTTTTGTTTGTTTGTTTTTATATATTTATATTCACAAATTAACCCGAAACAACACAAAGAAATAAACTACTGTTTTCTCGGCAACGGCGCCATTTGATTGTTAGAGTTTTAGTGTGCTATTTAAATTACCGCAATCAAGACGGTTTCGCTTGGTAGCTAGCCGGTTGAGTATGGGTCGATCCACGGAGAGGTGTGAATCTTTTTCTTAGTGTTTTAACGAGTTAAGTCCAAAGTGTTCGAGTTTGTTCAAAGTTAACTATGTGCTTAGATATGTATGATAATAGAGCTTGTTAGGGTTAGGGTTTAGATTATGTTAGTTTGAGTTAGGAGTTCGCTCACTTTTTTCGTTTGCCACTCTTGATAGCGATGTTACGGTAATCGGCAACAACGAGGATTAGCACGGTTAGGAAGGAAACTTGCGTGTGTAAGTAAGGCTTTCCAACGCTTAGTTCCTTCCTTTTGGTCCTTGTCCGTTCGTTCTTGGCTCTTAGCCATAACCTCTGGTCAATTCAACCACAACCGGTTTCACTAGGGTGTCACTGCTATTATATAGGACAGGGTGCCGTAGGGGGTGGATTGTGGCTACCTTGACGGAAGTTCGAATCAAGATGTTGGGCAAAGAAAAGAGTGAGAAATTTCCTTTTCTTAAACTTTCCTTATCATACCCTGACAAGTGAGAAACTGCTCACTCATTATAAAAGAACAAGAAAATTAAACAAAGTAGATATAAAGAAATGAGGTAGAAAATTACAACTAGCTATTTGGGACCTCACCTAGACAAGGATCACTCTTAAGCATCATGGTTGCAAGGAAAAAAGAGAAGAAGAAAAAGAACAAACAAAAAACAACTACTTATCAAAGAAAATTACAAGCAACATATGTAAAAACTAAATTACAAGCCATGCATGAAAAAGGAACTCTTCTTCATTTATCATTCACTACAATGATAATGGAGGAAAGATGAAGAAGAAAGAGAAATTACACAAAATTCTAACACAAAACTAGTGAAAAATCTATATCCCTCATATGGCTCTGGTTTGGAGTATTTATAGGCAGTGAAGTGAAGTCCTAGTGTCTTTTTCTGAGCCATTACAAAATACCAAAAGTAACCCTGAAGAATTGGCGCGAGTCGCCACGTGTTAGCCGCGGAACCGCCGCGAAAATGGGCTATTAACTGCGGAACATCGGCGCTTTTGGGTGATTAATTTGTCGTTTTCTCTGGAGTGTCTTGTGTTGCTATATTGCTCTATTTAATACACTTGGTTTTGCAAAATCATTCCATTTTTCTCCCAAATTTTAAACAGTCCAAAAGATGAAAGAGAGTGGACTTTTTGCCTTGATTTTCTCGAGCTCCGCGTTATCAACTTGATTCTCGTGTTGTCTCTCTTGTGCTTTGTGTATGAATGACCCTTGCTTGACTTTTGTTTCTCGAACTGATAGGCGGTACCTGACGGATGGTGAGCGGAATCCACATTTTTATCCGTTGTTGGCAGTTGTCCTGAATTTGTCGTGACTTTTCACGATTTTCATTATTTTGGGCTGTGAACCTGAAACCTGCAATTATGTAGCAAACACGGATCAAAAGTATCTACCTATATACGATGCGATCAAGAATGGGCGGTATAAAAATGCAAAATTCTGAAATGAACAAAGTACAAAATATCATGTTTAATCCATAACTCCAAAATATACTATAAGAGAATTATCTTTCTCTAGAAAGATCCACTTTCACATTCACAAACAAAAACATAACACGCATACGGACAATTTTGAGTATTTATTTAGCATAACACGGCTTGTTTATGATCCCTCCAGCGCATTTAAAGTCTTGAACACAGCGCAATAATCTTTTTCTGAAATAGAAAATAAAATTATAAGTTTGAAATATACAAATATATAAAAGAAAGAATATGTTTCAAAAGAAGTAGTAACCAGAATAACCAATTTGTTGTAACCATCTCTTGAGCTTAAACGTAAAAATAATCTTTCGGTTTTCATATAGTATTACCATCTTTGAAATTTTTGAATGAGTTACATAAAGATTATATTCTTCTTGCCGTTAAAGCAGTTTATTAAAATCGAAGAAAGACAATTATATATAAAATCATATAAAAAGGGATCTCCCAAAAAACATATAAATACGTAACAAAAAAATATACCACCTTATTGTTATAAAGCATGATAGTAACAATTAGTAATTAACGTCCTAATATCTTCTTAGAGTAATCAACCATTTCTTGACAAAAATATTTTTGCTCCTAAACAAAAGACAAAAGCTCTTATATTCTGTTTAAAGTAAACAGCTAAGATTTCTGATTCGAAATATAAAATAAAATAAAAATAAAATAATCTTACCATAAAGTCTTTATTGATCCTTGTAAGAAGCTTAATTTTTGCTAATGGCAAAAACTTGGACAATGCAACTATCGGTTTCGTAACTGGTATAAAAGGTGACGTAGGCTTGCGAGCTTCATTAGTTTGATTAGTTCTTGAACTTTTGTTTTGTGCTCCTTTCATTGTGAATATCCTTATACCGAGAATAAACAAAATAGCTAAATAACCTAGTTTTGATATTCACATTATATAAAGAATAGACCATTATACCGAAATTGAATTAAGTGATTTGAGCTTATAAATTTCTTTTTTTATTATAAATTGTTGATGTTTAGCTACATGTTCATACAATTTTGTAAACATAGGATACTTAGGAAGTGATGTTTGAACTGTAAGACTTAATAATTTTGACTTGGTCAAGCCATGCCGTAAATATGAGGGTAAATTGTCAAAAAAAACCAAGCACTTTTTTCCGCTGTCAAAACCCCCCAGCCTCGAAGCAGTAGTCAAAACCCTCTTGGAAATTTTTCCAACAATATCTACGTAGTAGGCTGCTACATCTAACCAATTCATACAAACTATTTAGATATCGCAGGAAACGGTTTAGATATCACATGCAACTGCTTAGATATCGCAGGAAACTAGATATAGTGGGAAACTACTAAATATAATAGGTAAGGGGATTTTTGACAACTAAAATCTTTTTAGGGGGTTTTGACTACAGTTTCGAGGTCAGCGGTTTTTTGACAACGGAAGAAAGTGCTTGGGTTTATTTGACAATTTACCCTGTATATTATCGTATAATATTTAATAGCAAGTAAACATGAAAAGAAAAGGGCAAGCTACTAAGCAAAATAGAAATCAATCGTACTCGTACTATGAACTCAGATCAATTATCATTTTATACAACAACAACAACAACTGAACCTTTTATCCCAAGCATATAGGGTAGGCTACATGAACCAACATGAGAATCACGCCGGGTCCAGCACATCAATTATCATTTTATATATAACTAAATAAAGATTCGTAGGAACAGAAAGTGATAGTAGGAAGAAACGACTAAATCTTTAAATATGAAGAAAATATACTAAATAATGGAGAGAGAGAGAGAGAGGGAGCATGTTAGAATGACAAATAATTATCTGTTGTAGTAAACCTCCGGGGATTATGGTGGCTAGATATATGCATGGTTTAATTTTTTTTATTATCTTACCAATAATTTTTGAAATTCCTTTTAACCTTTAATTCTTTGAACCTTGGGGACCAATTCATTACAAATTTGGTATATGTCATATTCGTTTGGAAAGGGCAATTAATGTTGAGGCTACAGAAGTTTACTCCTCAAGAAACATAAGATCGATGAACTTGGGCATGCTGGTTTATGAATGTAATGTATATTCATATTTTATTTCCCCCCTTTGATATCAAGTACATTCCTTCTGCTTGTGAGAAAAACTTTGCATGTGGTTTAATGTACAATTGAATGCAATGTTGTTACAATGAACTTAGACATGTTAGTTTGTAGGTTGCAATGCATTAGCCAAATGAACACATCCTTTGATTTTATATCTTTTTTTCATACTTAGGATTAAAATCTCGTATTTCTATCTTGGCATAAAATTTTGTTGTATTGCTTCAAATCTTATGCGTATTCTCTCTGCAAAAATCATAGAACATCGAAAATTGATGGCATTGACATAATAATGTGTTTGTGTAAACAAATACACATCTAGATATTTAGATAGTTGGATCTTAAGATTAGAATCAGTTTCCTGATTCTTAGAGTTTATTTTTAAAGCAGAATATCATGTAAGACATGTTCTCTTCGAAAACCAACTTAAAAGCAAAATACACTCTTGAAAACTTTACATCTTAAAGGGTGACGGTATATCACTCAATAGAAATTTTGTTTGTATTTCAATTTCATGTTTTAAATTATTAAGATGTGTAAATTTTTTGAAAAGCATAATCAATTCAAGAGTTGCTAACTTGTGGTTACGAAATAGTACCGCTGCATACATTTCATATGAAATTTATTTATAAGTGTGCATTGTTTTTTTCTTCAAATTGTTTAAAATTTCGTAAACCCTAAGATTTATAACTTTTTTTTAGATAAAAGATTTATAACTTTGACTCTCTTTTGATATGCGTTCAATTTTATTGTTATTTTGTGAATATAAAATAGTATCTAAGTTTCTCTATAATACGTGCATGTCCAAGTGTACATCATCCCTCCCAAAAATTGGTTCCAGTCTAGTTCTTATCGCTATTTCTAGTTCTTTTCACTGTTTTCATTTAAATTCATCACAATTATAACACGAACAAACAATGACTTAAGTGAGATTTTGGTCTTTTTGTTGTAATGAACATTTGATCTAAAATTTATATGGCATCGGTAAAATTTAATGTAAAACAAGCTTCTAAGTGGAGCTATGATTGATAAATATGAGTATCATCTGGACTAAGTTGAATCTCGAGGGTCTAGCTAGCATAGACTTAAGGGGGCGTTGATTTTTGCAGTTCTTTTCCTGATAAGGCTGAACAAAACACGGGTAAACTACCAGTACATAAACTGTTAGAAAATATACCCCTCGGAGGTGCCAAACTCTGATACAGATTGTTGGGACTGCGTTTGGCAGCTCCGAGGCTGATAGAAACACTGGTTACTACCGGTACGTAAACAACACCTAATACATACTAAATCCTAAAAGCTAAACAAACTATGCTCTGCCCATCCTCACTAGTACCATCATCGCCTCCTGGATGATGTTTGCAGTGTTATTTAATTAAGGTGGTTTCAGCATATTTAAAAAGAGGCTTATTTCACAGAAACCATCACGTGGTTTATTTGAGTTTTCCAAAACCATCTTGTAGTTCAAACGCATCACGAAGGCCCTAAAATATCAATTCCTTGTAAAAAAAACCAATGCAGTTATTTATTATAAAAATTGACTAAATTAACATCTTATTTTAATAAAAATACGGATTCTCTAGATGCATTGTAGGTAAACCATATTTCTAGTGCGGTTTATTGAGCAATTTTCCCTAATTTGTAGAACAAGACTTAGATTTGAGGATTTGGAGAAGCCTCACTTTGAAATTAAATCAAAAAATAGTGAAAAAAGAGCAGATATAATAAATATAATAAGACTGGGATGGATAATTTAGGATAAAACTATAAGAATCGGTCAATATGGGGCCGTATGACCCGTTAATCGCCAAAAAACTTTACAAATCAAACAACATGGGGTTTTTATACAAGGAATTGAAAGTTCAGGGGAGTTTCGTGATGAGTTTGAACTATATTGGTTCTGGAAAACTCGAGTAAACTACATGGTGGTTTGTATGAAATAAGCCTTAAAAGTTTGTGAAAATAATGTCCATGATTATGTGTTATGAGGTGCTGAAGAGCACACATATCTTGGTAATGTAGCATCGTTGTTGATTCATATGACCTTCTCATTTGCATCCTAAATTGCACCTGAACTCACATGCTATTTACTCTGTTTTTGTGTTTTTGCAAATCCAAACATTCTTATTCAATTCTTTTGATCCAAATTAAGATGAGCTCTTGTTTCCTGGCTCCAAATCAGAATTTCTGTATTTTTGCAAAACCCTGACCTATCAATGTTGACGGATTCACAGGTGAGGGGCCCGTCGTGTGCACGTATGTTTGCAGATTACCTATCGGAGGTGAAAGATGATGCGGGAATTAACAAAGTTATGGTTTTGGAGCGCGGATTCAATGGGTGGCATGCTTCCGGTATGCCTGTTTGTCGATGCACTGACATCCCTTGCAAATGCGAGAGCGCATGATATTACTTGAAAACCATTCACATGAAAAATTAAAGATGAGAAGTGACATGTTATCAAGCTTCTCTATCATATTTCTCGCATTTGCACCGCACATTGTATGCAAAAGATTTTACCTTGAAAAAAAGGAGCAGCGGTTTTTGCTTCATATTTGTTGTACTCTTTCGGTGCTGAAGCATATATTATTAACCGACTCCATGTTTGTGATTAATGTACTTTCCATTTTACTCATTTCGTTTCATTGTTGTAGCAGCCTAAAACTTTGATTTATTGACTAACATCTTATTATAATTGAGAGTTAAGATTGGTGACGGTTGGCGCCATATCTAATATCTTGGATAGGTTGCATGAAAGTCCACTCGATTTTGCCTGACTAGCGGAAACCGCCCTTGGCTTGAAAGGTTTGCATGCTACTCTCCTATTTTAATAACGGTCAAATTTGAATCTCGAAGTGTTCCTTGGTACTAATATTTGGTGCTAGCGATGGTAGGAAGATGATACAAGTCCAAAGGTATTTTGGATATAATTATCAGATATGATATTGCTATTAGGAACATTGTAGGGGTTAAATGCAGGTTTTTAAAGATCAAGGATGCTTTCCAGATTATCAGGCAAAGTTATCGGGTTTTTAACCCCTAAAAATATAATCTTACAATTCATGATGTTGTGATGAATTTTATATTTCATGCCAATATGTTTATCGGTACCTATGAGTTTTAGTATTTGCATTAATTCTTGACTTCATGGCGTATGTTTTTTCTAATGTTTATTTCATATCTGTATTCATATTTGGCTTTTACGTGATGTTGATTTTCGATTGATTTTCGATAACGATCCGTATTTGTATTTGATTACGTTAATAACTATTAGATACAGATATGATAACATATATATCAACTCCCACCGGTTTACATTCCTATACATTGACTTTGTCATATAATTATAGTGGTGGGATTAGGGGGAGAAGGCAAAAAAAGATATCAAGCGCAACTGTCGACAAACCAAATGAGCCCAAAGTCCAATTACGACCCGAAACTTTTTCAAGCGCGCCTAAAAAGTCAAACACATGCAGACTACAAAATCTTAATGAAAATCTCGTTGAAAATGACTGCATGGGTTTTCTTAGGGCCCAAAGCTCTTATCATCACAGACTCTCCAAGTGTTTTGGATGCTTTTTTGTTTGCATCATTCTTTCTCATCACGCAACTTAATTTCATTTTAATTTGCTTTCCTTCATTTTCATCAATGACTTTTTCTAGTTTTTTATTGAAGCACCATCGAAAATTTTCAGAGTCTTCTAGCTGTAGCAATTAAACTTTAAATTTTTTTTTCTATTGGTGCTTTTGGATCTATTCAGTTAATAAAAGGCCGTAACTGACACAAACAACGTTCAAATCTCAGACCTCTGGCTCAATTTGCAAAAAGTCTATACCACTAAGTTATAATCGCTTGCACGTACAAAGTTTTTTTGAGGATTATTCGAGCCACTCTTGTCTTAAACAAGCTAACATAGTTGTCAGTTCAATTAATATTGTCAGTTTGGAAAGGCTCATGATATTCCTAATATTCAACGGGCTCTATATAAAATTGACCTCATTTTTATTTTTAAAAATATTTTTATCAATGACTCTGTATATGGTTTCTAGTTTCAGGTTCAGGTGGTAAACCCAAGCTGAACAGATATTGACTTATAACTGCTCTTGGATAAATATAGCACTTTGGAGATAGTATATTGATTGTTTTAGTGACAATAATTATCTGTAAAATATACTTTTAAAAAAAAATTATAAAAAAAACCATGGCGATGGAGCCTGATCTCAGCATAATGGTCGGCCAAAATATTATTAACAATTTGACTGTGGCCTTTGGGTTATGAATAGCTATTTTTCTAGTCTCAAAGTCCAACTTGACATATTCAAGCATAAGTAGGTGTATATATTCAACAAATTGATGGTTGCATATGCATGGTACCCAACTCTTGAGGATAATACCTTTTAGCGTGCTTAACATTTTTTATTTTTTTTGAAACAAAAGGAGGACCTACTCAAAATGGTGCATTAATTAATAAAATACGTGCGAATTAAGCAAGAATCGGAGACGTCTCCAGAATATGCAGAAAGCAATTTTTGCAATTTTGATCGAAAATCTCTCCTCTTTCTGAAACTGACAAATTTTCCAGTGATTTCAATGAATCCATTGGATGCTTTCGTTAGCTAGATATAACCATGAAAATATTGAGTTTCTTTTCAAACCGTGAACATGACTACCAACGAAAAATAATATGAGAAAATACAAAGCTCTACCAAATCCCCCTCCCCCCCGCATTGAAAGTTGAATTTATGTGGTCGTACTATTTAAAGTGAGTTACCGCTCAACTTTTCATTTTAAAAAAAAACTCATAGATTTAACTATGAAATCATCCCTGCGATCATATTGAATGAAAAAACAAGCTCATCTGATATGTTTTGAGATGTTGAAGTCTTGATTACGACAACACATTCATGTTTCACCTCAATTCATACATGATGACAATGAATATTAAGTAGTAATAGTTTCAAACAGATCTTACTTTTCTTTTTCCTAAACATGTAGGAAGAGATGAGCCCATCACAATCAAACTGAATTAACTACAATCGGAATAATTCAAATTGAAGTTTACTCATCAAAAATTAGTGCTAGGGTTACACCTTGAGAGTCAGAGTCGAAGTAGACAGTTGGAAAGGAGGCGAAGTCGAGGCCTCGTGGGTAGGAAGAGGCGGAGAGAGGTGGACGCCCTGTAGGAGGCGGAGAGAGGTAATAAAAGTGTAGGTTCCACATGCTGTCCAAAGCAACCCGAAAATTCCTCTTTCCAGACTCCTGCCCGGATGTATTACACCCGGCACGCCGAATAATGCTTCGAGTAGCAGGAGGAAGATTTTGCTGGGAAACCAAAAAGCAAATGTTACAATTTTTCAAAAAAATAAGTTACAAAATACAATTTACATTAGCCTCTTCAAATAGTTTGGCCTCTCATACAGAAAACGAACAATTAGTTACTTTACATAACATGTTCAAGAACGATCATTATTTATCTTTCTTTGAAGTATTTACATCAAAATTTCAACAAGATGTTAAATTTAAGTTTTAAGGATCACCAAAGAAGAATATTTTTCAAGGTTTAAAACTGTACGTATATTTTTGCAATTTGGGATGCATCCTTTTTCTTTCATAAATACATTAACTATGTGTTGATATATATATTTTCGACCATATAATATAAAAATCATAGCAAGACCTATAAGTGGATTCAATGTCCCGGTATTATTTGCCACATGCTATTGTCTGTTTATAAATTCAACCATGGATGAGTGAGTAAAACAGAGAGCCTCATAAAATTGATGTTTTTTTATCTGAGATTTGTAGCTGAGATCTACTAATAATGAAGTCTCCGGTTCCAAAAATACGAAGC
The DNA here is from genome assembly GCA_030015575.1 of Agapanthus africanus. NCBI lineage: Eukaryota > Viridiplantae > Streptophyta > Magnoliopsida > Asparagales > Amaryllidaceae > Agapanthus > Agapanthus africanus. The sequence goes on from CM057346.1 coordinate 23,192,933, forward strand.
AAGTTCCTAATGATGCGGGTACATAGAAAGTCTATTTAGCCACCAGCCACAGATTGAATCTATGCATCTATTCAACCCACGTGACATGAAGGGTCGAAATCGCCAACACCTTTCAATGAATAAAACATCTCGTTTTCAAAAGAAAAGTAGTTTACATGCACTCGCGTATAGCTTTTTATATTCCTTGAGAAAATTGCGATTCACTTTTTTTTTGAAGGGTAGAAACTTGGGGGGGGGGGGGCGGGGGCGGGGGTTGTATATTATCAAAACAAGAAACCACGCATGTGCAGGGCCAAACCGCAGTGATCTCTCGATTAATGGGGCCGCTGACTATGTGCAGTTAAGCTTCTAGACACCACTGGCCCATGTTTCCGTTCATATCAAAATGTGCACCATTCGAAGTGAAGTATACACGTACACCGAGAAGTACGGATAAGGATAAGAATATGGAGGATTGAGATTAAATCTGGACAGTAACAGCAAAAGATAGAGAAACAAACCCTGTTGCTTGACCATTTACAGAATTAGTCCAAGAACCTTAACCAAATTATGAAAGATCCCCACATAAAGCTTATCATTTAAAGTGTAGTCCAGAAATGAATCGAGTAACTGATGATGCTCAATATTGGCGATTTCCAAGATCAAGACACGTAGCAGATGACGTGTCCCTGAACTCAGATGGAAGGGCTCACAGGGACCGGCCAGGCCAACCCTGCACCCGACCTACAAGCACAAGCTGGCCCTCCTCAGGGCCCTCCTGCAAATTGGCCTCCTCGGCCTATAGCTCGTCCCGAACTGCCATAAGACCAAGACTCCTCGGCCTCCTCGTTCGTCCCCGAGCTCCCAGCCGAAGCCGTCTTCCTCGGTCCTCCGACCAACTCCACCGGTCACAAGCGTAATTGCCGCTCCGCGAATCTCGCCATGCGCGGATTCTCCGCCGGCAACATCCCACGTTCCGCGCCATCATGATCCCTATTAATGGGCGATCCACTCTCTACGCGGGCGTGACGTCGGGAGCGTAACTGCCGGCGAGATTCTCGCGCCTGCCGCTGCACGCCGCCACCGCTATATAAACCCCCATCACAGAGGGGTCAAGTAAGCCATTTTTTATTCCACTTAGCCGTTACTCTGCTCGGATCTAGCACTAACTTGATCGTCGGAGGGTCCTCAGTGGTACCAAACCACCCCGGGACTTCTTTGCATGCACTTGGCGCTAAACTCCTCAAATCACCAATCTCATCAAAACCCATTGAGATCCACACGCAACAGAAGATCACCACCAAAATCCACTGCGAGATCAACGGAAAACAACATCTGATGGAGACCCGAAAAGGACCTCCATCAGTTGGCGCCGTCTGTGGGAATGCAAACTCCACAAAAACAAAGTTGGCCTTCTGATCTCCGTCCGCATGGCTAGCAACCATCCTGAAGATCCCGGTACCGGCCGCCGCCTTCCCCTCACCGAAGGCGTGGACGAGCCTCCTCCAGCGACCATCATCAACGTCCTTGCCAGCCGGATAGATCGGCTACAGTCCCTCGTGGAGGCGCTCGTCCACGTTCAGGCGGCCGAGCCTGGGCCCCAGATCGCTGCTCCACCGCCTTCAGAAGGCTCTGCCCCCGTCGGGACGGCTGACCACCAGCAGGCTACTACTTCTGGTCATAGATCTCTCGGGCCGGTACTCCCTGAGGCCCGTTGGGCGCCCCGCGGCTCCACACCAAGGTCCGCCGCCAGAACTCCTCGCCTCGAGCCTCCTCACGAACCTTATCCTCCCGAGGAGATGTCAGTCTCCTCACCTATCCACAGGCATGGTCGACACCACTTCCCTCAGCGGGGCCGCACAGAAGGGGTTCACCTCGGCGGCTCGAGAGCCCCCTCGCCCGGGGATCTGAGGCACCTTATCGAGAGGAACCGGGGCCGCTCCCAGACGCAGGTCACCCGCGGCAGAGGCCAGGGATCCCAAGGCGCCGATTCCTCGGGATACTACGGTCGACTCGACGCCCTCGAGAAGAAGATCGAGGGCAAGCGCCGGGAGGCTCACCTCTCGAGCGACGGGGCTAAGTACGCCTCCGATTCGCTCACAAAGCCGTTCACCGAGGAATAGCTCGCCGTCCACATCTCCTTGCGCAACAAGCCCCCAAAGATCTCTCTGTTCGATAGGAAAACCGACCCGAAGGACCATTTGGACGCTTTCACCGCGGAGATGAGCTTCCAGGACCACTCCGACGCCGCCCAGTGCAGGTCCTTCCCGGCCACCCTCATCCGCGCAGGTCGGGACTGGTTTCGGGGGCTCGAGCCCCGCTCAATCTCGACCTTCAACGAGCTGGCCACTCAGTTCCTCGGCCATTTCGTTGGGAACCGTCGGCAGAAGCGCACGGTCGACTACCTCTTCACGGTTAAGAGTGGGGACAAGGAGACGTTCAAGGCCTACATCACCCGCTTCTACAACTCCCTTCTCGAGATCCCCGAGCACCGGGACGAGACCGTCATCACAGCGCTCAGATCTGGTCTGAGGCACAAGGAGTGGTTACGCTCCTTTGCGTTGGCACAACCTAAGACCATGGCCGAGGTCAAGGCGTGGACCGAGCGCGAGGTTCAGCTGGAATCCGAGGTGAACACAAACCTCCCCCGAGCAGAACGATCCGACCAGAAGAAGAGGGCTCGGGAGAAGAGGACGGAGCACCAGCAGCCCTATCACACGAAGTTCCAGGAGTATACCCCACTCAACGTCTCCCTCGCAATATTGCTAGAGGAGGCCCAGAACGAGAGGTTCTTCAAGTACCCTCCAATCCCGTGTCAGGCCGCGAAGCGAACCCGGGGCCCTTACTACGCTTTCCACCGGACAATAGGCTACGCCACGGAGGATTGCAAGCAGCTCAGGGACTACATCGAAGAGCTCATCCGATCGGGACACCTCGCCGCATACTTGAGGGACAAACGGCAGGCCGACCGCGAGCAGGAGCAGCATCGCCCCCCTCCCACATTCAATGCGCATGCTGCACGCGCGACCGCCGCGACCGTTCATGTTCCCCATACCTGCGACTGGATGGTCGGGCGAAACCTCATGAAGAATCAGCCGAGCAGCTACCCTGCTCGGCTATCCCTGGAGGGTAGCTTCCCTACCGCAACGCCAAGGACCAGAAAGTCCTCCTTAGAGGCAGCTCAGCAGCTTCCCTGCTCGGCTATCCCTGGCGGGTAGCTTCCCTACCGCAACGCCAGGGATCAGAAAACCCTCCCAGAGGCAGTCAAGCCCGAGGATCCCTCGCTCGGCTATCCTTCAGGACAAAAGCCCTCGCCAAGAGGTACCGGGCAGTAACCCTGTCCGGCCAAAAGTTCTTGGTAGGCTTCTTACAGCCCCTCCCACGCCAAGGACCAAAGTCATCCCAGAGGCAGTCGGGTCCTTGCTCGGCTATCCCCGGCTGGTAGCTTCCTACCACAACCGACAGGGATCAAAGTCCTCGCCAAGAGGCACTAGGCGGTAACCCCGCTCGGTCCCCGTCCTAGAGGATCAAAACCCTCGTAAGAGGCAACCGAGCAGCTGCCCTGCTCGGTCAACTCCGGCTGGTAACTCCCTACCCACGACGCCAGGGATCAAAGCCCTCACAAGAGGCACCCGAGCGGCTACCCTACTCGTTCATCCCAGGCTGGTAGTTGCCTACCCATGACGCCAGAGGTCAAAGCCCTCGCCAAGAGGCAACCGCGCAGCTTCACTGCCCGGTCATCCTTAGTGGGCTTCTTACAGCCCTTCCAACGCTAAGGATCAAAGCCCTCGCAAGAGGTAACCGAGCAGCAACCCTGATCGGTCGTCCCTGGCGGGTAGCTTCCCTACCGCAACGCCAGGGATCAGAAATCCCTCCCAGAGGCAGTCGAGCCTGAGGATCCCTCGCTCGGCTATCCGTCAGAACAAAAGCCCTCGCCAAGAGGCACCGAGCGGTAACCCCGCTCGGTCCCCGTCCTGAAGGATCAAAGCCCTCGCAAGGGGAAACCGAGTATCTACCCTGCTCGGTCACCTCCGGCTGGAGGTCGATGCTTGCATTTCCAGATTTCAAAAGATGGCACCCCCCATGGGGCCACCGAGCAACCTCCCACTCACGCTTGGCACAAATACGACGAACAACGCTCTGCCCATCACCCGCAGAGGATCCGAGACCCCAGTGAGGGGCATCAAGTCTATCCAGGTCTAAACGATCTCCCTCGACTTCGGGGCCCATGGGGATACCCTCCCGGTAGCGCTTGGCATGCTCGTCGGCAAGTGATCGAAATCAACTCGACGGACGATCACTAGACAGATGGCCAACCTGACATGAAAACACAACTGTGCAAACAAAGATATCTTACGAGCATTCTTCACAAACAGATGGTGGAGCGCAATTCGATGAAACCAAAGAGAAATTTTATTACTACCAAAGACAAAGGCTTTACAAAGGGTATTTTTTGGGCTTCCCAGCCTTACAAAATTCCAAAAACAAAGAAATAAAAGGGGGAAGATGGGAGCTCTAGACCTCGGGGCCAGGTGCGACCTCGGGGTCCTCGACATGCACCACGTGACGCGCGGGGTCCTCGGCGGTTTCCTCGCCTGGAACCTCTTCCCCCAGCTCATCGGTGTCCGCGAGGGGGAATTCGGCCCGGAGATCTCCATCAGCAAACTCCGGTATCCGGGCCTTAACGACATCGAGGGCATCGTGCCAGATGCGGGTCGTAGCCATGGCCAGGTCATCATAGAAGTCCTTCGACTTCTTATAGGCCTCCACCACCTTCGCCGCCGAGAGGTCGGCCAATTTTGCCGCCTTCAGGTCGGCCGACTCGGCCGTCTCCCCCAGCTCCTTCCGGAGGGTCTTCACCATCTTCTTGAGGTTGCCGGCAAGCACCTGTGCATCCTCGAGCTTGACCTCGGTAGTCACGGCGGCCTCGCAGTACCGGGCTACCTCCCGTTTCCCGGCCTCCACCGCGCCTTCCAAGGTGGCAATCCTCGCCTTCACCGCCTCCACCTCCCGCTTGGAGCTCTCTTCCAGCGAGGCGAGCTGGCCCGCAGCCTTCAGTGCCGGGGCTACCACCTCGGCTTCCATACGCAGGGCGAGGGCAACGTGCTGGAGAACCTGGGAGATTCAAAAGAGATCAGAAAGATGAAGGAGGCACCAAATCCCACAATAAACCCAACACTTACCTGCAAGGACTCCTGGGCAATGGACGCCAGCTGGGCCCTGAAGGTCCCCCGGGGACTGTACCCTCGGCCGATGCCTATATCTCATGCAGAAGGCTATCCGCGATGGATAGCCCGGATGGCACCGCGAACCGGAGCCCCTCATCCTCCACCATGATCGGCGAGGACCGGCCCCGAAAACCTCTCTGGGAGCTCCTTTTGAGCGGCTCCGGAGGAGAGCCGATCTCCTCCTCCGAGACCGGGTCCTCCAGAACCAGGGCCCGCTTCCGGCCCGACACTCTGCCGGGACCCGCGGCGGGGTCCTCCCCCGAACGCTCACGGGACACAATCACCGGAGAAGGAGGAGCCGGGGCAGGCTTCGCGCGAGAAGAGCTGGCGCCCCCGGTGTCACGCCCCGCTTCCCAGTGTACGGCGAAGGGGACGCGACGAGGTCCGCTACGTATATACTCAGAAGTACATACGCTAAGCGTATCTAAGCAATATAAAAGTAAATACACAAGAGACAAGAGATATAAAAATAACAGCAACTTTATTTATTAACATTCTTTTGTACAATGCATGAAAAGTAAATACAACTGGAATAAAAACCGATGCCTAAACAATGGCATAACAGGAAATGAAAAATACTGAATAGAAAAGGTACAATGTCTATAGCTCAGGGTCTTCGAGAAACCGATCTAAGTCTTCACTGGTGGGCTCGATCTCTGCTGTGTCCAGATCACCTGACGACATTCAAAAAAGAAAGAAATAGAACGTCGTCAGTGAACAGGTCGCTCGGTAAGTCCCAAAGTTAAGGGAGAAATAGAAAAGACAGAATAAGAATGCATCTTTTAAAGTTGTATAATATTGTAGAATATTGTGTTAACGCTGTTGTTTGTAGCTTGGTACAGAAGGATGCCAGTGTATACGAGAGGGGTCTCTATATGCTAGAGACCAGGGCAAACTGAAAGTACAAGGAACCGTTATGCCACGGTACAACAACAACTGGATTCATGTTAGGTGTCTTAATCTTACTGTCTCGTGCCACTTTTAACACATTCCGTACCAATCTACCCCTTAAACTCCGTAGTGTTTTGATTGTATTGTTATATTGTATTGTATAAGTTGTATAGTTGGATGACTGATCGAAACCATGATATCAGTAACGGATGTAATGGATGTAAACTGGAATCATGTAAATGGAAAGTATATCCATGGTTTGGTTCAGTCAAGTTGAATAGATTGATAACTGGATTCATGGATTCGTGTGTTCATGTAGAATTGTAATATTGTAGATTGTAGATTGACTTGAATCATATTCAAGTCAGAAAGATCAGAATCAAACCCGAGTCAGAGAGTAAAGATGTAAATCGAAGTCCTATATTTACTAGGGTTCTTAGGGTAATTTATAAAACTTGAGGGGTTTTATGTAAAAATACTTTGTATAATTTTCAAAATACAACTCAAGTATTTAATTATCGTCTTTATATACATACAACAATTTAATGATCAAGATAAATATGTATACATGTTCGAATAGTATGAAATGAGTCAAGTATATTATTCAAGTAACTACCATAAACAATGCTGTAAAGAAATATTATGTACGACCAATTAATCAAGTCGATCAATTTTTGAATATAAACAAAAATATAGATCTAAGTGTTTTGCACGTGTGAGCTCCAGTCGCGCCTAAATACAACTACCGGTTTGGGAGATATACTCATTTTCGTTTTGTCGCGCAGAACAGATCAGAATCCGTCCAGCACCGTCACATATTTTTAAAACACAGTTTGAGTTAATTTCTATTGGGTTTCAGGTTACAAAAATTATTATAAAATTGTAGTTCTTTCGATGTATTTATCCAAAACACCAAGATTCGTATGATTTGGATTTCTTAAACTCTAGTTATGATCATTTTAATATCAACGTTTAAAACAGAAATTCAGATTTCTGTACAGCAACTATATGTTATATTGCAAAGCCTATATTGAGTTGATTCATGCATTTTTAGGTAATAAAGTATACAGAAAATTATAGTTCTATCAATTTTGCATCTACACATCTAAATTTTGTCACAAACGGACATCGGGATTTCGAGTTATGTTCTATTTAAAAACAGTGTGCGAATCAGGACATATTCTGTCCAGATCCGTCACTTAATATTGAAACGCAGTTTTCTTTATCTTAGATGGGTTTTCAGTAAAACTATAAAACTAAGAAAATCCAGATCATTCGATGTAGATATCAAAAACACCTAAGTTTGCTCAATTTGGATACCGGTATACCAAGTTATGTGTCCTAAAAGTTTACCAATAACTGCAGTTTTATGTTTTACGATCAGTGAATAAAAACGATGTAATTCCTAAACCGTTATGCGGTTCGATCTAAAATTTTTACAGCATGTACAGAAAAATATATTCTATCATATGTAAATTTTCTGAAATTTTCAGAATTAAAAATTAATTTATAAAAATTATTTTAAAACTAAAGGTATTGATATGTCATATGTGAGAAATGAGAAAACCATGGTATTTATTCGTAACTTCATTTTTGTTTTTCAAACATTAGATAAAGTGATTTAAAATAAAACAAAAAACATGCAATCCTAATTGGTCACTATGAAATCTTAACATATGAATTGAGAGTAATGAAAAAGACTGTACAAACTATATATGTGTGCATGTTTGTGTGTTCATTATTTATATATGTATCCATTTAATTAATTATTTAGGATCTATGATATGTCAAGGGAAGTTTTTTATGGCAATATAAAACAAGAGAAATATAAAGAGAAAAAGAAAGAGATGGATGGAGGGAAAGAGAGAAGGGACTTACATACACAAGCCGGTATTGTCACCGGGCTTGTCTATCCGCCGATAGCCTCGCGTTACTAGCGAGACCTTCTTAAAGACTTCTTCATGTTCTTCTTCTTGGACTTTAGGTGAAGAGGGAGAAGTGAGAGATAAAAAATATGAGGAAGGAAAAGATAGAGGAGGACAAATAAAGATGGTGTAATGGTGAATAATAATATATGCATTTAACATGAGAATTAAAAGAGAAATGAAATATCACCATTCAATTTGGAAATGAAAGGTCTTATTTGTAGGTTATGAGAAGAATAAAAAAAATGATAAAAAATAATTGCAAGAATGAGGATTTGAACATGTGACTTATGGAATAACAATGTAAGGACTTAACTAATGAGCTATAAGGTTGTTCATGCACATATTTAATTAGAATTAAATATATGCTGTTGCTTAAAAAGAAAGTGGGCTTTCCAGATGGGCTGTAGAGAATAAGAATAATGGATTTGGGTTAAATATTTATGAAAGAAAAAATAAGAATGAGAAATTAAAAACTTAAATATAAGAAAAATAAATTGTACACAGAAAAATACATAATAGATTGAGGAATAAAATAATAATAAATTTAATAGAAAAAGGAAAATACCAAGTATAAATAAATACGGTATATTATTGAAGAGGGATAATACAAATGTATAAAGATTTTGGGGACATTACACCTGGCCTTTGTAACCTTCCTTAGCTGGCGCATGGAGGATTTAAGCGAGTCGAAGTCCATGGGTCCTGCACAAAACAAATACCAAAGAGTCAGCGACACGAGCGATACACATACCAAAATGCCATCCTAACTTACCGACGAACTCAACGGGGCTGAGCCCGGCCCAGCTCAGGACCCTCTCAGATAGCAGCACATCGGATCGGGGGATGGGCTCCCACGACGCCACTCTCACCACGGCGAGATCATTGGACTGGTTTCCCGGCAATCATTTCTCCTTCGACCACTTTGTAGGCATGGACCAGTCCTCGCCCGCGGGAAGGGTAACGAAGAAAAAATTCTTCTTCCAATCATGAATAGAAGAGGGCAGGGCCACGACCCCTTTCCAGGCGGCGCCCCCCGGCCGCTTTCTAAAGGAGAGATAGACCCACCTCGGGTCGCCCGCTCGACCACCCGGGTGATTTTTGAAGACAAGAGAAGAATCGAGAAGGGGGAGGCTGAAAGGAACAGCCTGCAACTTCAGGCGGATCAGGAACCCGAGGAGGATTCTCCACGAGTTTGGCACTAACTGGCCAGGAGCCAAATCGAAGAAATTCAGTGCTGCGACGACCTCGGGGGAGAAGGGCTGGCGCATTCCGCCCCAAAAAGCTTCCAAATGCAAGGCTATCTCCCTGCCCCGTACTTGGTCCGCCCTCTCCCCCTCCTTGGCCAGTCGGAGCGTGTAACGCGAGGGGATGTGGAAGTGAGCCTGAGCATTGGCGAGCTCGTCCTCATGCCTCACCCAACACGAGGTGCTGGGGCCGCATCTGTCGCCTCCTCCCTGGGGGTTGCCCCCGCCGCACGATCCCGAGGATAGGATCCGACCGCTTCTTCCCGGGAGGACTCAGACACAACTAAAGGGTCCCTGGAACCTACTCCTACAATATCTTCTGACCCTACAAAGGAAGACATCTAACCTTAAGAAAGGGAATCCTCGGGAAACGAAAGCAAGAGAAAGAAGACAAGCGCCGAGCAACCAGGACTTAGAAGAGGGAAATATGAAGGAGTAAGGGCCCAAGGATGATCCCCACCCCTGTTTATTGCTGTGAGCTATCTCGTCCAACGGCGCCCTTCAACTCTCGCCAAAACGTCTCCTCAGGTCCAACGACTCCGATTGCTCCACGTGTCATTCCCACACTGGGCTGCATCCTATCAGACGCTGCAGGCCTGCATATGTCGCGTCGGCCAACCGGCGCTTGACGCGTGGACCGTTGCTTCAGTGGCAGAATGCACGAACCGGCGCACCCTCCTTAAGTGCAGAGATCTCGTCTTGATCTGCTAGCAGAAAAGACAACTGACAGCCCGGGGACTCGTCTCGACGAAACCTTAGGAAAGAGCTCACCTCGGGAGGCCCGACAGTCTACTCCTGACCCGACCCGCTATCTGTTCGGGACAAGAGTGGGGGGCTAATGATGATGCTCAATATTGGCGATTTCCAAGATCAAGACACGTAGCAGATGACGTGTCCCTGAACTCAGATGGAAGGGCTCACAGGGGCCGGCCAGGCCAACCCTGCACCCGACCTACAAGCACAAGCTGGCCCTCCTCAGGGCCCTCCTGCAAATTGGCCTCTTCGGCCCATAGCTCGCCCCGGACTGCCATAAGACCAAGAATCCTTGGCCTCCTCGCTCATCCCCGAGCTCCCGGCCGAAGCCGTCTTCCTTGGTCCTCCGACCAACTCCATCGCTCACAGGCGTAACCGCCGCTTCGCGAATCTCGCCATGCGCGTATTCTCCGCCAGCAACATCCCACGTTCCGCGCCATCATGATCCCCATTAATGGGCGATCCGCTCTCTACGCGGGCGTGACGTCGGGAGCGTAACTGCCGGCGAGATTCTCGCGCCTGCCGCTGCACGCCGCCACCGCTATACAAACCCCCATCACAGAGGGGTCAAGTAAGCCATTTTTTTTATTCCACTTAGCCGTTACTCTGCTCGGATCTAGCACTAACTTGATCGTCGGAGGGTCCTCGGTGGTACCAAACCACTTGGGCACTAGGTCCAATGTGAGTAGGATCACTTCCAATCTCATCAAAACCCATTGAGATCCACACGCAACAAAAGATCACCACCAAAATTCACTGGGAGATCAATGGAAGACAACATCTGATGGAGACCCGAAAAGGACCTCCATCAGTAACCCATATACATGCAACCATCACTACAGTAAATAAACACTTATTTCGATGGGAATTGTCACGCCCCGCTTCCTAGTATACGGGTAGAGGACGCGACGAGGCCACTACGTATTTACTCAGAAGTAAACACGCTAAGCGTATCTAAACAATATAAAATAAAATGTACACAAGAGACAAGATGTAAATAAACAATAACTTTATTTATTAAAAATTCTTTTTACAATACGCTGAAATGAAAATACATGGAATGAAAGCAATGCCTAAATAATGGCATAACAGAAATGAAAATGAAATGTAATTTACAAGCGAGTCTAAAACTCCGGGTCTTCAGTAAACTGATCCAAGTCTTCGCTGCTGGGTTCGATCTCCAGTGAGTCCGAAACACCTGACGACATTCCAAAGAAGAAGAAAGAGAATGTCGTCAGCCAACAAGTCGCTCGGTAAGTCCCGTAGATAGATAAGAATAGAATAGACAGAAGAAGAATGCAACTTTTAAAGTTGCATTATATTGTTAACGCTGTTGTTTGTAGCTTGGTACAGAAAATGCCAGTGTATACGAGAGGAGTCCAACTTACACCGTGGAATTTGGTAACCCGTAGTACAAGGCTCCGTCGATAATACCACGGAACAACGGTATGGATGTAATTACGTCTTAAGTGACCACAACGTGCCACCTTTAACATGTTCTGTATCAGTCTACCCCTTTATAACCCCGTAGTGTTTATTATATTGATAGTATTGATAGTACTGGTTGTATTGTCTTGAATTGTTAATTGTATAGATGGATGACTTGCCGAAACCATGATATCAGTAATGGAACGGATATATCCATGGTTCGGTTTGGTCAAGTTGTATAGTGGATTAAATTGTACAGATGGATTCGTATTGAATTGTTGTATTATAGTTTAAACTTGAATCACATTCAAATCAAATTAATTATACTAAGACTCAGTCTGAGTCAGACACTTTAAAAGAACTTGAAATCCTGATTGTTTTAATGTTATCGGTAACTGCTGCACATGAACGACAGGATCTGTGTCTTTTTCAAAGACAATTACCGTGTTGATAACACCGTTTGTTAGGTTGTCTACCTTAGATAGGCAAGCACCCATATCTCCGGCTCCCTGAGGCTCAAGAGACTAGTCCCGCTTAAACCCATGTTTACTAGAGTCCTGATTGTAATTTAGTATAACTTGAGGGGGGTTTATGTAAAAATAGTTTTGGTATAATTTTAAAATACACCTCAAGTATTTAATTATCGTCTTTAGAGTTTTCATAGATATATATTTTATCAATGTGAAATTTCTAGTGAGTAAAACCTAATTTACTAATATATGGTATTTATTTGTAATATGAATATTATTTGAATTATCATGGTAGTTTCATATAATATCTGAATTCTTTTCTTGAGTTTTGGAAACATGAGATATTTATATAATTAAAAGTAGATATTTTGATAATATATATATATATATATATAATGAAAATGATTTATTTATTTTCTTGTAAAAATCTCATTTTTTAAAGAAAAATGTATAAAAATTCCATCGAGATCGAATGCTCCTTTCGGAGGTCTGCATCTCACTCTACTAAGCCCGAGGATGTGCGGTAATCCGCACCATCCTGAACGGGATCCCCAAAATGGGTTGTAGAGGCGTAATTGCATGGGAATGTTTTAATACATCTTTTAAAGAAAACGGTTTTATATGTTAAAGGGATTTATTTGCAGAGTCGTATTTCCCGTATTCTATTGTCCCAAAATTCATCGTGCAATGAAAGATATGTGTGTTGTGAGGAGTTAGGTCATTACCTCGTGGACTATCTAAAGGTATAGCAACGAATTAAGGTTATAATGTCGAAATAAATAGTTTGTGGTGTTTTTCTGTAAGAATGCGATAAATGTCACAGAAATAATTATTTTGAGATGAAACTTGATTTAATTGTTTTGTTAATATTTGTTAAGCAATATGTGAGAATATGAAGTTATCTTGATTAAGGAAAGTATAGTTTTTAAAGAAAACCGAATCGGAAGTCGGATTAACTCCGCTTCCGTCGGGTTTTAGAAATGAAACTTTTTAAAGAATAAGATGAGAAAGAGAAATGGGACTTACTGGCTTGTAAGGTAGAGGGGAGAAAGAGGAAGAGGAGGGAAGCGCCGGTGCGTCGTTTCATCGCCGGAAACTCCTCGGAAGTTCGTCGGAGTTTCGCCCTTCGCTAACTTCACTTGCATACTAAGGGCTTGAGAATTTTGTATAGTTTTTTGTAGGAAATTTTCAGCATGAAGGGATGTAAAATTGAGTGGGTATTTATATGTAGGGTTCCTAGGCACTCTTGTGAAGGTTCATAAGGCATCAAACATGCCCGGATAAAAATTTAGACGTGCCGAACAACCCAAAGCCGGGATCTTTGCTAGATTATTAGGGTTTAACATGCAAGATGATAACTTTTATCTAAGTGTGAGGGATTACAACCTTTGTAGTCCACTCCTTTGCTTCACAAGCTCCGAGTAGAAGTCCCTTTGCCGCGATACACGATCTCCCGGACTCATGAGAGGCTCCACGACTCGAACGATCCATGCTAGCTTGAAGTGTTCCAAATCTCCGATGATCTACGTCGAAGTTGCAAAGACTCAAGTTTTCTCACTCTAAAGAGATGAACACACTAATCTCATGGGCTAGATGAGATGAGGATGAGAGAGCAGTATTTTTGCTTTCTTTTTAAATCATTTTCTCATATTTATTCATCACATAAAGATTTTCTAGTAAGCTTTTTTCAAGAGAGAAGAAGATGATAATGGAAATGATAAAAAAAAATTAATCCTTTTGTGATGAATAGAAAGAAATGTATATGATTGATATATAAACCATGGTCAAGGATGAGTGGCTAAGATTAGAGAATAAACTAGAGTTAGGGTTTGGTTGGGTTAAAAATGTGTCATCCAAAAATATCTTAACAATGACAAAAGAAAATGCTTCTAGAAGGTGCATGAAGCATCTAACCCTAATCAAACCCTAATCTCAATTAATCATCCTTAAACATGTTTAACAATTAATCATATCATGTCACAATAATATATATCACATATATATTATATATTTGCAACAAAAGAAAATAATACAATTAACATATATCGCATATATATATCAATGTATCATCCAGTGAGAAAATGAAATAATAAAGCGAGCCAATATTAGATAATGTAATACAATATATCATATATATATTATTATACATTAAATCATCGAATCAACACTTGATTCGATGATCCGGCCATATCGAATATTACCGACTAATATATCATGTACCGATTCATCGAATCAACACTTGATCCGATGTCCCGGTTCATATCTAAATATCGCGAGAATATAATACGGTATCTCATATCGCATTATTCTCGGTCCTGCACATATCACATATGTGCCTGTACTCCGTTTCGCCTGAGCCAAGAAACCTCTGTGTAGGACTCTAAAGAATCGTCAATACGCCGGTAGCAGGTGATGATCATATCAAACACCCACAAGCTGCAAGCGGTCAGCTAAACGTAACAGCCACCCAGGTATTGAGCGATCAGAAGATCAACAAGCTAGCCTGTGCGTTCTCCTGTGAATCCAATCGGTAACACTCCCGTACAGTCCGGTCTGTTCGTCTGATATGTCGCATATCAAGTCTAGGGGTGGTATACGTCAGACCCCAGTAACCAATAAGTCGTGTCGATGTGTGGCTCATAACGGGTCGAGAAACTACTAGTAACACTTACTAGTAAATCTCTATATCAGCCCTGGCCAGGGACTTCCAGTTATAGCCAATCGAACACAGCACAACATCAACTCCCTATACCGGGAGAGACGAATCCCCTCCTATCGCTCATTGCCTCCATGTGATTCGGGACTGTACCCAAAAGCCACCGTTTTGTACGCCCTCTTGGACGTGGTAAGGTGGAAATCAAAGCACAGTGGGAATCACACAAGACTCTATGACGATCTCGGGTCTACAGACTACCCTGTACCAGTGTCACCGGAGAACTGCCATCTGACGTGTGGTATATCACCATCTGGGAGTTCTCGGCGAGTCCGTCCAGTGTACCCAGTCTCCACTGAGCACCCGTACACCATCTCTGATGTCAAACACCGATGGATATGGGATCATCCATCACCCATCATATGGGTCAAGATGCGTATACGCTAGTCTACTCTGGTGTATCGATGCCCTGTCTCGATATACCCTCGACTAGGAACAGTTATAGGATGTACTCATCGACTACCGCGGCCCCACTAGTATGATCTCATCATAGTCCCAGTAGTCGAGTACAGATCCTAAGGGCTTTATCAACATGTGAGAGTAAAACAGTAAACCAATACAAGTCAACATGTTAAGATAAAGTTAAACCAAATAGCATACTATCATGATGAGCAAGAAAGTCATCTCTATATATATCCAAGCATCCATTATAATATACATCATATGTACAACAATGGCCTCTAGGGCATAAACATAACTAACATTATAGGACAAATTAGAGTTTAGGGGGTGCTGAAAAATGCATTTAAATTTGCATTAAAATGGAATTTAAAAGGGTTTTTAATTCTCTGGAAAATGCAGGGAAAACAAACAGATAGGGGTTAAAGAGGGGAGTCCAAGGGTCTAGGGTTTACAAAAAAATTTGGGTTTGGTCTTAGAAAATCCGGCGGCGCCGGCCCTATATGAAATCTCGCCGGTTCGATCTTAGAGGTGGGGTCTTGGATTGGGGCCACGTGTCCCTGACGGTCTAAATACTAATTTGTATCTGTTTATTTTAAGTGTAACTCTTGGTTTTACGTGTTGTGCACGTGAAGACTCTTGGGCTTCTAAAGGATTAAAAGAATTTTAAATAAAGAAAACGTGTGGCCGATGGGATTTGAACTCTGGTGCTATGGTTCAGCAGTGCAAGGTATTACCAATGAGCTACAAGCTCCTTCTTGCCGTTCTAAAGAAAAACAAACTTATAATTCAGGTTCAGGCTTAGGTGTCCCTTTCGTACAGAAAGTTTAGGTTTGTTACATTCTACCCTCCTTATAAAAATTTCGTTCTCGAAATTTGTAAAAGGAAAGTGTAACAGATTTAAGCAAAGCATGGTAATAGAAGTACTGATAGTGTATGAAAAATAACAAAATGGTATAAGGGTTTGAAAATGTTGAAGAGAATTACCAATGTTACCCTGGTTTACAGCCTCTGCTTCTTCGGCTGCTAATGTGAAAGCCTGATGTTGTGGTACATTCCTCCTAGCTGGAGGCACATTCCTCTGTCCTTGGGCATGTTTCTTTGCCCTCGAGGCATGTTCCTCAGCGCTTGATGATTAGGCTGTGCAAGAGGTAGAGCTGGGAGTGCAAGACGAGGTGCAAGAACCTGGATAGCTGGCCGCTGCGTGTAGTTGGTGGGTGTGTGAGCTGGGTTGCATCTATAAGGACAGTTTCCAATTCTGTGATTGGATGCGCCAAAAACTAAGTACATGCCTTTTGCACGCCTATAGTCCTTCCACAAGTGTCCTTCTCACTTGCAATAGAAGAAAAAATCTGGACTTGGCTGCTTATTGGTTTCTTCTAGTCTCCTAGGTTCAACAGTTGGCCTTGAAGAGGTTCCTCCTGCCATCTGAGTGGCAGGGTGCTTCACTCCGGCAGATTGAGATCTGCCCTTCCTCTTCACCACTGTCTCGTATCTTCGGGCAGCCTTCAAAACCAAATCATGGGTTGGGAAATCCCCTGTAGCTAAGGCGGCTTGGATCTCCAGATCTAACCCTTGTTGGAATCGACGGGCTCTGATCTCATCCGTCGGTATCAAGTGTGCCGCGAATCTGTTGCTGTCTAGTATTAGCCGTGTATTATGTGATATTTGAAAATCGAAATATAGAGACATATCTTACCGACTGAGGATGGTAAACTCGGCATCATACTCATCTATAGATTTGGTCCATATCGAACCCTATTGTAGATGGATGAATTGTTGTTCCATATCGAATCTGGCAGTCTTAGGGAAGTACTTCGCATCGAACATATTGCGAAAGGTCTTCCATTCGATAGGTTGGTCAAGACGGCTTTCTTCCGCCTTCCACCAAACCCGTGCATTGTCAATGAGCTGCAGCTTTGCAACTCGAACCCAAGCGACCTCTGGCACTTGTGCTGCTGCCAGGTCATCTTCAATACTCTGAGCCCATTCCTCAGCTTCTAAGGGGCTCTCTTTTCCTGAGAACTGCTTTGGGTGCAAGGCCCTGAATTGTTTCACTCCAGGTGCTTCGGCCTCGGGACGATTCATTAAGATAGCAGTCTGCTGCTGCTGCTGTCCCTCTAGGAGGCTACGAATCGCCTCAAGCAGTACCGCCTGCTCATTGATCGGAGCAGTTATGGCAGGTGTAATTGGTAGGGGTGGTGGAGTATTGTTGAAGTTGGTGCTGGTGTTGTTTGGGAAATCCATAACCTTGAAAGAAAATTTTGGGTTAGGACAGATTCAAAAAATATATGAAATTGGAAGATTCAAGAAATATGAATTGTAAAGAATATTTTCAGTTGCTGGTTCTTGTGTTTATTGCTTAGGTTGTCCACGCAGAACTGACCTGCATGTCCAGAGCTGACCTGTATGTCCACACAAAACTGACATGCATGTCCATACAGAGCTGACCTGTATGTCTACACAGAGCTGACCTGCATGGGCCATCAACAAAACCTGTCATGCCCTGCTTCCCATTATACGGGCAGAGAACGCGATGAGGCCGCTACGTATTTACTTAGAAGTAAACACACTAAGCATATCTAAGTAATATAAAATAAAATGTACATAAGAGATAAGATGTAAATAAACATTAACTTTATTTATTAAACATTCTTTTTACAATACACTGAAATGAAAATATATGGAATGAAAACAATGCCTAAATAATGGCATAACAGAAATGAAAAAGAAATGTAATGTACAAGTGAGTCTAAATCTCTGGTTCTTCAGTAAACTGATCCAAGTCTTCACTGCTAGGTTCGATCTCCAGTGAGTCCGAAACATCTGACGGCATTCCAAAGAAGAAGAAGAAAGAGAATGTCGTCAGCGAACAAGTCGCTCAGTAAGTCCCGTGATAGATAAAAATAGAATAGACAGAAGAAGAATGTAACTTTTAAAGTTGCATTATATTGTTAACGCTGTTGTTTGTAGCTTGGTACAGAAGATGCCAGTGTATACGAGAGGAGTCCAACTTACAACGTCGATAATATTGATAGTACTGGTTGTATTGTCTTGAATTGTAAATTGTATAGATAGACGACTTGCCGAAACTATGATATCAGTAATGAAATGGATATAATGGATGAACATGTAAATAGAGTATATCCATGGTTCGGTTTAGTCAAATTATATAGTGGAATGGATTGTACAGATGGATTCGTATTGAATTGTTGTATTGTAGTTTATACATGAATCACATTCAAGTAAAATTAATTATATTGAGACTCAGTCTGAGTCAGACACTTTAAAAGAACTTGAAGTCCTGATTGTTTTGATGTTATCGGTAACTGCTACACATGGACGGTAGGATTTGTGTCTTTTTCAAAGACAATTACCGTGTTGATAACACCGTTTGTTAGGTTGTCTACCTTAGATAGGTAAGCACCCATATCTTCGGCTTCGTGGGGCTCAAGAGACTGGTCCCGCTTAAACATATGTTTACTAGAGTCTTTATTGTAATTTAGTATAACTTGAGAGGGTTTTATGTAAAAATAGTTTTGGTATAATTTCAAAATACATCTCAAGTATTTAATTATCGCCTTTAGAGTTTTCATAGATGTATATTTTATCAATGTGAAATTTATAGTGAGTAAAACCTAATTTACTAATATATAGTATTTATTTGTAATATGGATATTATTTGAATTATCATGATAGTTTCATGTAATATCTAAATTCTTTTCTTGAGTTTTGGGAACATGAGATATTTATATAATTAAAAATAGATATTTTGATAATATATATATATATATATTTAATGAAAATGATTTATTTATTTTCTTATACAAAATCATTTTCTAAAGAAAAATGTATAAAAATTCCATCGAGATCGAATGCTTCTTTCGGAGGTCTGCATCTCACTCTACTAAACCCGAGAATGTGCAATAATCCGCACCATCCAGAACGGGGTCTCCAAAATGGGTTGTAGAGGCGTAATTGCATGGGAATGGATATTAATACATCTTTTAAAGAAAACGATTTTATAAGTTAAAGGGATTTATTTGCAAAGTCGTATTTCCCGTATTCTATTGTCCCAAAATTTATCGTGCTATAATAGATATGTATGTTGTAAGGAGGTAGGTCATTACCTCGTGGACTGTCTAAAGGTACAGCAAGGAATTAAGGTTATAATGTCGAAATGAATAGTTTGTAGTGTTTTTATGTAAGAATGCGATAAATGTCGCAAAAACAATTATTTTGAGGTGAAACTTGATTTAATTGTTTTGTTAATGTTTGTTAAGTAGTATGTGAGAATATGAAGTTATCTTGATTAAGGAAAGTATAGTTTTCAAAGAAAACCGAATCGGAAGTCGGACTAACTCCGATTCCATTGGGTTTTGGAAACGAAACTTTTTAAAGAATAAGATGAGAAGGGGAAATGAGACTTACTGACTTTTAAGGTAGAGGGGAGAAAGAGGAAGAGGAGGGAAGCTCCGGTGCGTCGTTTCGTCGCCGGAAACTCCTCGGAAGTTTGTCGGAGCTTCGCCCTTCGCTAACTCCACTTGCACACTAAGGACTTAAGAATTCTGTATAGTTTTTTGTAGGAAATTTTTAGTGTGAAGGGATGTAAAATGGAGTGGGTATTTATAGGACAAATTAGGGTTTTGGGGGTGATGAAAAATGCATTTAAATTTGCATTAAAATGGAATTTAAAACGGTTTTTAATTCTCTGGAAAATGCAGGGAAAACAAACAGATAGGGGTTAAAGAGGGGAGTCCAAGGGTCTAGGGTTTAGAAAAAAATTTGGGTTTGGACTTAGATAATCCGGCAGCGCCGGACCTATATCGAATCTCGTCGGTCCGATCTTGGATGTGGGGTCTTGGATTGAGGCCACGTGTCCCTGACGGTCTAAATACTAATTTGTATCTGTTTGTTTTAAGTGTAACTCTTGGTTTTAAGTGTTGTGCACGTGAAGACTCTTGGGCTTCTAAAGGATTAAGAGAATTTGAAATAAAAGA
This sequence comes from Agapanthus africanus, assembly GCA_030015575.1. Classification (NCBI taxonomy): domain Eukaryota; kingdom Viridiplantae; phylum Streptophyta; class Magnoliopsida; order Asparagales; family Amaryllidaceae; genus Agapanthus; species Agapanthus africanus. Next base: position 23,212,966 of record CM057346.1, read on the forward strand.
ATGTTTGGTTGATAGGATTTGAACTCTGGTGCTATGGTTCAGCAGTGCAAGGTATTACCAATGATCTACAAGCTCCTTCTTGTTGTTCTAATGCAAAACAAACTTATAACTCAGGTTCAGGCTTAGGTGTCCCTTTCATTCAGAAAGTTTAGGGTTGTTATAGGAATTTACCCTCTAAATATGTCTATTTCGCCAGAAGACACCAAATAGTCACGAAGGAATGCCGACGCAATAGGTTATTTCCACAGCTAACGTTTGTCGTAATAATCAAATCTATTTCGACGGCTATTTCCCATCGAAATAGTCCTTTTCTTGATGGGTAATTCCTATCGAAATATGTAAGTTTTTTAAGTTAAAAAAATTGTTTCAGGAATCATTTAAAAAACATTTTTTCTATCTCGACGGGTAATTTCCGTCGAAATAATCTATTTCGACGGAACTGGCCCATCGAAATATAGTGCATTACAGTAAAGAAAATTTTAAAAAACAAAGAAAATCTCCAATCCAATCTATTTCAGTTTAATATCGATTCTATTCCACTCAAATAACGATTCTAATATAAAATCCATTCCATTCAAATATCGATTATCCAAATACGATTACAATACATACTATGTGTTCCATTACAATATTAACACCATAGATTTACAAAAGTGAGAAATAAAAAATCAACGAAGGACGGACATGAGAGGGAGAGTCGATAACGAAGGAGGCGCTCATGGATTTCCAGGATAAAACCCGCGCGATTAAAAGTTTAAAATACATGAATTAGTATGGATATTTTATATTAATTAAATGTGTGTGCGCGCACTTGTTTGTGTGCGTGTGTGTATGTATGCTTGTGCGCGCGCGCCTGTTTGTGTGTGCATGCACGCGCCTATCTGTGTGTATGTATGCATGTGTGTGCACACATGTATGTGATTTGTGCATGTGTGTGTATGTGATATACTTTTGTATGTGTGCGTGCACGTGTGTGTATGTATGCTTGTGTGTGTATGTGTATGTATGATTGTATGTATGTGATATGTGCGTATGTGTGTATATATGTAAGGGTTATCGAACTTACCGGAGGTGCTGGCCTCCCAGTCTGGATGTACACGTCGATAAGATTAAGGCTCTGCTAAGAGTCCAACCAGCAAATAGATCGGCAGCAGGAGCGGGAGCCGACCAGCGTGAGGAACCGCCGGATTCCGGCGACTGATCCTGGGGCAATCCATGAAATGCAAGGGTCCTGGTCTTAGTGGCTCTGGTCTGTATCGGCATCTCTGATGCCGATTCGTCTGCCGTCTGAAACCTAGGAGGTGGATGCCCGGTCGGCTGGAAAAGAGTGTTATACTGATGCTGAGTGATCTTAGAGGATACGCACTGTACTCTCCCATGACGATCATGCCTAAACGCCGTGAAAGCCCTACTACAATGAATGTTCTCTGTGCGTCATCAACTGGGTGTTCCTGCTCCATCTCCATCGCCTGGATCAACCGATCTCTCCCAGCCGCCATCGCCACCTGTTTGTAGAAGAAATGTATTAATACCGTTCTAAAACCTACACAATAATTATTCTAAAATAATTAAGAAGCTCGGCATATGTGGAGACTTACATATATCTCCTGTGCCTCAATCGATGCAGGCGTGTCGTCGTCCTGTACAAATTGAGCCCGGTAGATTTCGATACGATCAAGAGACTCTCCACCATGGCTTTCTTCCTGCATATAATATTTAGAAAGTTCATACATAAATTTCTAAGATAATTTTAATGTATTAATATCAAATACGATACTTATGTGTTCGATGACAACATGCTGGGAACTCTTGCTCCCACCCCTATAAATATCGTGCAGTTGAGCGTGGGATACTTTGTCTCGCTCGCTCTTCTCCTGCAGTTATATCAAATATTGTTTACCGAGTTGCTATAAAATAGTAAAAAGGTATCTTCAAAGGTATACTCTAAACTCTCCGGACAAGAGATGATCGACCAATGCATGCCAGTATAGTCGGACCAATTTGGATCCGTCTTAACTGAATACATCTCATCCGGTGAAGCGTATTTTTCAAGCTATCTAAAGATCGTGTTCTTATAGCTTCTCCAATTCTTCGCCATATGACTACACATTTTATCATAAACTGCGTGTTCATCGCAAAACCCCTGGAAGCCCTCTACACCAACCCACCGGAACTCGAACCGAGCCTAAGAAACGGGATAATTCATCATTGTATAGGTATTTTATAGTAATTTAGTAAATGTGTATGTGTGTATATGTGTGTGTGTTTGTGATATACGCGTATGTATGTGTACATGTGTGCATATAAAAAAAGTACAGTATTGAATTGTATAAAGAAATATGACCATCATCTTCCATTTAGTGACTTGTTTCTTTAGCGTTAACGCTTCGCTGTCCCAATTTAGAACCTCCCACTCGTCATCTTTGTCCTTCAACAAATGAGACATGCGGTTCTCGCTGTTCACTATCGATGAGATCATTTTCTTCATTTCTTTGCTGGCTCCTGTCACAACGTCTCCTGTGAACACAAGGTATACAATCGGCTTTCCAGGAGCATGTGGCATCCTGCTCCATATATCATTGGCCCGTGTGGGTCCTCTCCCAGTTCGTTTCTTTTTCTGAGAGGACTACCTCTCGTCCCTGGTAGACTGATCGGTCCTGTTATCTGAACCTGACATATCTAAAATAACTTCACGGAATATAGTTTAGTATGTTAGATAAAAAAAATAATAGTGAAGATTATTCCTGAAAAGAATATCATATATGAGCAATAAATGGTGGAAATAATATGCAGGGAAAAAGATGAAATGTAGGACATTAAAATTCTGGTCCAAGAACAGAATACATATAACCAGCTTATATAACCTCATATATAAATTATCTTGAAAATTTTTGTACATTAGAATTCGAAACTGTAGGAGAAAATATGAGGAAATAATATGCGGAAAAAGATGAAATGTATGAAATAATATGCGGAAAGATAGATGCAATAAATTGTAAGTTTCACATTACATAAGTTATGAGTATTATACAAGAGTGAGTTAATATATCAAGATGTTTAAAGTCTTAATTAGAATTCTGGTTCCACTTTCCGGCTCTATGTCTATTCTTGATAAACCGCTGTTGAATTCGAGAAGAATAGTATCATCTTGTATAACTGGGATTGTAGGAAAACTAATCTCGCTTACATCACTTTCACCCATATTGTAATAGTCTCGTGGATTCCTCACAACAGCAACATTTCACTGGGCATCCTAGGGTCTACGACATAAAAGTATCGGCGGGCTTAGTTGGCGAGAATATAAGGCTCTTCATCAAAAGCGAGTTTCGATGAGTTGAGTAAAAGTAGGCCATTTTCAATTTAAAACCCAGTATATTCATTATAGACATCGTATTACAGACACTTGAACAGGACAACCATCTGTTCATGATAACACACCCGAATTAGTTTTTTAACCACTCCGTAATAGTCCAATTTTCCCGTGGTTGGAATCTCTAGAAGATGAATATCCAGTAATGGTGAATGTGACAAAGAAGTCGCAATTCTGAAACTTTTTATTTCGATCTCTTTTTCTAGTGTGGAATTAAAACCCGTTAACAACGTAACCGGAGAGGTACTCGGTTTGTTCTTCTGGACCATACGCTAGCGCTTTTATATCTTTTGAAATATATTTATCATTGGAATTTCTTTCAACCTATTAGGGTAAAACGGATTAAGTTATTTGTGTGTGTGTGTGTATCAACATAATTTGTAGTTTTGTTTTTATAGTTTACAACTTACATGTGTTTTCAGCCAAGCGGGAAAGTGTTTATGTTGCTCCTTATCGATATCTCATTGCCGAGTTCGTTTAGCAGGTGGACGGTATTGAGCATTCCAAACGCTGTATATATCGCAAATAAACATTTAATTTTAACTTGAATATTTTTTATAATTATGTTAAGAAAAAAGTAATAAATACTTACCCGATAAAACTGTTCACATCTGAACAATTAAATAAAACGTAACAGTGAATCATGCTGAGCTGCTTAGATGTAGTGTGACTTGACTTCACTTTACCCAGTTCCTTTCCTTGGGCCCGGAAGACGGATATTACTGGTCTATTGTTGACTATGTCCTCATTACGTTTTGGCCTATTAAATGTAGTCTCAACACCCTCTAGATACATATAACAGAACGTCATACAATCCTCCACAAGAAACCCTTCGGTGATCGACCCTGACGGATATACCGTTTTATTTTGTACATGAACCTGACAGATGCAAACAAATTTAATTCGTTTTATTATAAATATTTGATTTATTATGAACAGTAAAGAGTTGTTATGTTAGTTTTACATGTCATGTGTCGCTTCCCAAAATACGTAAATACGGCACGTCACAGAGCCAACCATGCTACCTATGGTTATGAATAATCCCTCAATAGTCACATTACGGCTGTCAATCAGATATTAAGAACAGTAAATAAAATCTAACTAACACATGTCCATCTGCCACAATAAATAAAAGTCAAGAAATGCATGTAGCGGAAATGAATAAAGATCCAATAAATAATAATATCTGAAACGCGTCCTTTATGGGATCACATCGATAAATTTAAACTGTAGAAATAAAATCAACTAAGCATTTCTAAAACTAAACATCTAGCTCTTCATTGCTCGGCTTGCTTGCTAAAATACTCCTGATCTTCCTGCGACATGGTCAGAGGAATTGGGCCATGCAAAACCCAGACGTCAGTGCGTCATAAATATCGAAACAATAATAATAACCATGACAGGATGCTATGATTAAACATGAGTATAAATAATAAACACAGGTATAAAACAGTGAGGTAAAGGTATGTGATATGTATCCTAAAATCTGTGCTTCTAGCTTATCTATTCTACAAATCTTTGAATTCAATTAATGGAATTGTCGATATAACTCAATAGTATCCCGTGCGTGCCCGGGACCACGGTCAAGGCTCTCGGGACTGAATCCAAGACGTGTCGCTAAGCAGTAAAACCAGGGTATCATGTACAGATGAATGATGTCAGCATCATCATTTCGGGGCCGAAGCCCGTATCGACCGATCAGTCTTTGGAAGTATTGAACTATTGAGTTACAAGTCAGATTTCATTATTGATTTCCCCTTACCCCCAGGTTTTGTGTACGAGTGATGATATCAATCTAATGCCAACACAGGATCAAGCAGGTACAAGTCTTGTCTACATAGACAATAAGTCATGTCCATCAGGACAACAAGTCAGGATTGTCGGTATTAGTAATAATCCAAATAACAGGTCTAGTAATGTCTTGTGAACATGTCAGGCAATGTATATTAAATAAAATAGATACTAGATGGAAAACCGTAACCAATATCTAAATATGGTAACCATGACTAGCACCCATGATGTATATGTATCTATCTGTAATAATCATTTTACGTCTGTTACCAAGTATATGGCAAGCTAGATAAAATACTGAACTGATATAGTAGTATGATACTATTATAATGATCCAGCATGCAATTAGATAAAACCATTATTGGTACGGATACAGATTAATACTACAAAAACTGTAGATTAATAATATTTGCTAAATATTAAAACACATGTACTATAACTAATCATATAAATATTGATATAAACAAAGCAACATGTTGCAAGTTTAGAACATGCCTGATCGAAATCTCACGACGAATATATGGATATTATGTTATGAACACCGAATAACGTTACGATGCAAAACCCACGTACGTAGGACTTGACCTGAACTGAGCAACTGCGTGACGTGGTGACTGGAGTAGTCGACGACGATGTCGTCTGGATCGTCGGCGACGTGAGCAACTCCGGCGAATACCAATCGGAGACTGAGAAAAGAGAGAAGAAGAAGAAGACGATAGGGTTGCTGGGTTCTTTGGTTTTAATGTGGATAGGGAAGAAGAGGGAGTTGGTCGGCGACGAGGTGCTGGGGACTGAGGTCTACAGCAAGGTGTCGTGGCCGTGAGGTGTTGGATGATGATCGGGGAATGAGAAGGAGAAGAAGGTGATGAGATGATGGTTTGGGTGCTCTGGTGATGACATCGAGAAAGAGAAGGTGATGGAGATGGTGGTGGTGGTCGAGTCAGGCGGCGACGTTGACGGGGAAAAGGAGGTGGGTTCTCGGTGTGGGATCGGCTCGGGTGAGCTTTCGGGGAAGGAGGAGGAGGTGACGATGAGGAAGAGGAGGATATGAGAGGGTGGTGATGACGAGAAAGAGAAGGTGAACGACGACGAGACGGTGAAAGCGTAGGTTAAGGGTTCGGGCGCGAGAGGAGAGAGATGGAGATGAAGAGAGAGAGAGAGTTTTATAATAATTATATATATATAAATTAAAAGTTTAATAATATAATATATATAAAAACTGTTATATATATTATAGTTATAGGAATATATATATATATATATATATATATATATATTGTAAGATTTTACAGATAACACCATATCACTCCAAATATTACCTGTCTTTCTTCAAAAATATAGTTTTTAAATATAAAGAGCATACATAAGAATTTTAACCATTATACAATATTCTGTAATTAAATACGTATACCCCCACTAAAATCTACGTAAATATACGTTGAAATTTCTAATTATTTATCTGTTTATAACTGAGGATATGAACATGATATATAGACGCAACAACCTGATGTGGGGTAATTTGCCATGCAAGGCTAGATAGAAAAAGGATATTATTTGTTTTTATCTTGTATTATAAAGAGATAAATGAAGCTTAATATATATATATATATATATATATATATATATTATTCTCGATTCACATGGATACACCGTGCTAGAAAATATTTGATATAATCTCGCACCATATTGGGTTTCAGACATATGGGTTGGGTCGGATAATGACCACAGCTACTAATTGCATCATTCGCAACCCAAAAGTAACAATAGTAAAGAATTTTACCGCAAGTTTTAAAATACCAAAATATACAGTATAAATGTAATAGGGTGTTACATTATATCCAACTACAAAAGAATTTTATCCTTTAAATTCCCGGAACAGGGAAAAGACAAAGGTTACGGATCTAAGAAAAGAGGTGTGGAGACTTCTATCGAATCTCGTCTTCACATTCCCAAGTAGATTCTTTATGCGGACGATTTTCCTATGAAACGAATACCAGTGAGATTACTTTATTCTTGAGAACTTTTTCTCGTCGATCCACAATAGCCATTGATCGCTCTTCATAACTTAAATTTTCTCTTACTGTTAGTTCCGAGTGATTTAGAATGTGTGTCTCATCTCGAACATACTTGCGAAATTGAGATACATGAAACACGTCATGAACACCTACCAAGGATGTTCGATTTGGCACTGTTGGGCTGATACTGGACGAAGACCTTTGGAGTTCATGTCACTGTCAGGATAGGATCGGTAGTCAATCTCTTCTTCAGCGCCAGTTGGGCTGATACTGGACGGAACCATCTGGCACTGTCAGGATAGGATCGGTGGTCAATCTCTTCTTCAGCGCTTCAAAAGCTGATGCACATGTCTCAGTCTATACGAACGGTACCTCCTTTCGTATTAGATTGGTCAATGGTTCTGCTATTCGAGCGAAGTTCTCCACAAACCTTCTATAGTATCCTGCAAGCCTAAGAAAACTTCTGATCTCCCCTACATTCTTTGGAATTGACCAATCATAAACAACTACAATCTTTTCGGGGTCAATTACAATCCCATCTTCGGATACAACATGACCCAAGAACATCACTTCTTTGAACCAAAACTTACACTTACTCATCTTAGCACATAACTTTTCTTGTCTAAGCGTTTGCAGTGCGTCTCTCAAGTGTTCTTCATACTCTTCTTTGCTCCTCGAATAGACCAAAATGTCATCAATGAATACTACCACGAACTGATCTAAAAATGGCCAAAAGATCTGGTTCATCAAGTCCATAAATATTGTCACGCCCCGCTTCCCAGTAGACAGAAACAGTGACGTGGTAGGCCACAACTTATTTACTATGAAATAAATACGTTAAGCGTAATTAAACAATATATAACATGTACAAGAATGAAAAGAGTATTAAAATAAAACAGCAACTTTATTCACATTCATCTTTACATACAACTATTTTGAAAATGAAAAGATACAATGATAATAAGTAGTGCCTAAACAATGGCATATAGGAAATGAAAGTACAAGGAATTAGAAGTCAGGCTGTTCCTCAAGCTGGTCCAAGTCCTCCTGGCTAGACTCGATCTCCTGAGAGTCCTGTCCTGCTGACGAACATTCCAAAGAAAGAAATAGAAAGGAATGTCGTCAGCGAACTAGCGCTCGGTAAGTCTCAAAAGAAGAAGAAGAATATAAGGAGTAATGTGAATGAACATGTAAGTTGTACATGTATATGATGGTTATTATAACATGGTTGTTTGTAGCTTGATACAGAAGGTATTCATGTATACGAGAGGAGTCCATCTTACCCCGTAGACTATGGTAACATGTAGTACAAGGCCCCGTTATAACCCACGGGACAACGGTACGAGAATTCATGTAGGTGTCTTTTAAGTAACCTCTCATGTCACGATATACGTTCCGTACTAATCTACCCCTTTATCACCGCGTAATGTATTGTATAGATTATAATTACAAGTCTTGCCGAAACCATGGATACAAAATGTTCAAGTAGTCATGTTCAGAATGTAATCAAGTATTCAAGTAGCCAAATCAAGTTATAACCCTGGTTCGGTCAAGTCAGGTCAAGTATACATGTTTGATATTGATGTTTGATTTCAAGTATTCATTTTCCTGATCAAGTATTCATGTTTGATATTGGATTTAGGTTTGAATTAGACTCAGACTGAGTCAGAAACTTATAAATAGATTTAGCTCTTGAATTAGGTTCGGGAGTCATCAGTAACTGCTGCACATGAACGACAGGATTTGTGTCTTTTTCCAAGACAATTACCATTGATAACTCTATTAAGTTTTCTACCTTAAATAGGTAAGCAATCACTTTCTATGACTCCCTGGGGCTCAAGAGAATTGATCCCGCTTAAACCTATATTTACTAAATTCCTTAAATATTGTTTTATATATCTCAAGGGGGTTTTATGAAAATATTTTAATATAGATTAAAAATAAAAGCTCGAGAGTGATTAGTATTACTTGAGGTTGTCATGAGCATGGATATTAAGTATTTGGGATATTTTTAGTGATAATTACTTAGCTTAGAAAGTTCATGGTATTTTATTGTAAAACTTGCCCTTTTGGTATCTTGATGGTATTTTATTGTCAATTGTTAATCTTTTCATTTTTTGAAAAACATAGGTTTATTATATTTTGAAAATATGGATTTATAATTTTGTATAATTTTAATTTTACAAAATAATTTTATTTTATTTAGAAAATTCGTATTTCTTAAAAACCGTATTTAAATTCTTTCGAGATCGAATGTTCCGTGAGGAGGTCTGCATCTCGTTCTACTAGCCCAAAGATGTGCGATAATCCACACCATCCATTAGCGGGTCCTCTAAAGAGGATTATAGATGAGTAATCGCAAATGATATGAAATACTGTTTTAAAAGAAATCCGATTTTTAAAGTAATGTGGTATTTTATCGTAATATTATTCTTCGAAACGAAAATACATACAATGGGTATCGTGCTATGAAATCAAGTGTGCGTGTGGGATAGGTCGTTACCCTGTGAAGTTTTCCTAAAGGTATTGTTAAGCAACTACTAAAAGAGGAGTTTATAAAGTTCATGGTATTTAAATGAAAAAGTGCTACTATTGTTATTTTACATGAGAATTTTGATGAAATTTGATGCTAAATATTATGATTTAAGGCTACAAGTGATGTAGTAAAAAAACTTGGTTGATCAAAGAATAAAGAGAAGGAGTTTCTAGGGTTTAGTACAATAATATTGGTATTAACTCCACTTACCGATATAAGTTTTGAAATGGAATTTCAATGAAGAGAAAGGGTGTTTGGAAAGGACTTACTGTTTTGAAAGCTCAAGGAAAGGGTTAGAAATAGAGGAGGATCGTCGTGGCGTCACGAGAGCACCGAAATATGTTTCAATCTTCACCGGAACTTACTTGCTTGCTAACTCCTCTTTTACTTCACTTACACTAGGAACTTTTGGAGAGAATTTTGCTATAATTTTCAGAATGATGCCGAGCCAAGGTAGGGGGTGGTATTTATTGTGGAGAATTAGGGTTTTGGAATTAAAATGGTAGATTAAAAAGCATTAAAATGATGTTTAATTGTGAAATGAAGGGTCTCTGTTAAATTAAACCGTGCAGAGGAGTTAGGGGTAGGGGAAGAGGTGTGTATGCAAAGCCCGGGGTTCATTGGGCAATATCCAACCGTCCCCGCCGGTTTTCCTGAGCATCTGGCTGGTCAATCTCGAGGCATTTACTTCAAGATTCGTGCCACTTGATCAACACAATATTTAAACCCTTTTGCAAATGTTTGATTTTTCTGAACTTTTCATTTCCCTGTGTATTGCATATGCAATCTTTTGGGCTTCCAAAAAGTTAAAAAAAATTCAGAAAAAAATAATGTGTCTGATGGGAATCGAATACAGGGGCTACGTCGTGGCAGTGCAAGGTTACCAGTGAGCTACAAGTTGTTTCTTGCTGTTATTTAACAAAATTGACTTATAACTCAAACTCAGGCTGTAAACTCATTTCTGTACATTAAAACGGAAAATTCAGTACAGTAAATTCAAAGTCGTTACAAATATCGCGGGCGAGTTAGTAACTCCAAATGGCATCACTAAATACTCGTAATGCCCTTATCGAGTTATGAACGCCGTCTTGCAAATATCTTCTTCTTTCACCCGAACTTGATGATACCCTAATTGCAAATCCAACTCCGAGAATATTCTCGGGCCACTGATTTGATCGAATAATTCGCCTATGTGAGGGATTGGGTATTTATTCTTATTAGTCACCCGATTTAACTGTCGATAGTCGATGCACATCCTCCGCGTGCCATCTTTCTTCTTGACTAGAAAAACTGGAGCTCCCCATGGTGAACCACTGCTTCGAATCCAACCCTTTTTTAATAACTCAGAAACTTGTCTTTTTACCTCTTCTAGTTCCACCGGTGATATCGGATAAAAGCCTTTAAATTGGCGCTTTATCTGCAACTTGTCTACATGAATAAGATCAATCACGAACTCCACATCTCGTTTTGACGGTAAACTCAAGATATCCTTGAACACATCCATGAAATCCCGAACTGCTATCAGCGCTTTATCTGCAACTTGTTTACGAATATCACCTTTCGACACACACACAAACAATTCCGTTCATCATGAATTTATAGGTCTGTTCTACGGCTCATGGGTTAACAGCCAACCACACTTCCGTTGCACTACTCTGATAAACCGAGGCGGGTTCGTCAGAATTTTTTTAATCAAAACAGCTTACATCTGATTGGTCTTGAAGCAGTCTGTACTACTACAATCATCATATGTTCTCCTGTGTTTCTTCTTGTTCTTCAAAACACAAACGGATTGGTTCTTACGGGATGAGAGGAAAGATATAATGTGGTTGCTGGATTCAAGCTCGCAATAAGACATAAAATCGAAAGTAATGAAACCGAAAGAAACAAAGTAGTACTATGAACATAAGTCCAGAAAATGAATCGAAATAGGACTCCAGGTTACTAAAATAGAGTACCGCATTGTAACCATACCGCAGTACATAGTTACAACTACATAACTCAATTCAAGTCGCCTAAATCCTACTATCAGAATTAAGGGAATAAGATAGGAGAAACAATAAGAAACCAAAGTGATTCCAAGCCGAGATGCAATATCATTTCCATATCGTCAAGATAAAAGAGTTAAAGGAAAGACAAGATTCAAGAATTTGAATGACAAGACAATAATGTGGCAGGACATGTTCATAAAATTCTGGGATTCCTGGTTAGTGTATTGGGTCTAATACCTAATTACAAAAGAACCAAACCTGACTAATCCTAAAACCTATGACTCTGATACCAAACAAACCTTGTTACGCCTCGCTTCCCAAAATACATAAATATGGCACGTGACAGAGCCAACCATGCCACCTATGGTTAGAAATAATTCCTCTATAATCAAATTACGGCTATCAATCAGATATCAAGAACAGTAAATAAAATCTAACTAAAATATGTCCATCTGTCACAATAAATAAAAGTCAAGAAATGAATGTAGCAGAAATGAATAAAGATCCAATAAATAATAATATCTGAAACACGTCCCTTATGGGATCACATCGATAAATTTAAACTACGGAAATAAAATCAACTAAGCATCTCTAAAACTAAACATCTAGCTCTTCATTGCTCGGTTTGCTTGCTAAAATACTCCTGATCATCCTGCGACAAGGTCAGAGGAATTGGGCCATGCAAAACCCAGATGTCAGTGCGTCATAAATATTGAAACAATAGTAATAACAAGGAAAGGATGCTATGATTAAACATGAGTGTAAATAATAAACACAGGTATAAAATAGTTAGGTATGGGTATGTGATGTGTATCCTAAAGTCTGTGCTTCTAGGTTATCTATTCAAGAAGTATTTGAAATCAATTAATGGAATCATCGATATAACTCAATAGTATCTCGTGTGTGCCCGGGACCACGGTCAAGACTCTCGAGGCTGAATTCGAGACGTGCCGCTAAGCAGTAAAAACAGGGTTGTTAGGAATATATATACCCTAGAGGCCATTATCGTATATTATAGTGGATGCTCGGACATATATATAGAGGATTTTCTTGCTCGATATAATAGTATGCAATCTGGTTGCTCTTTATCTTAACATGTACACTTGTTTAAGTTTACTGTCTTTTTGATACATGTTGATAAAGCCCTTAGGATGTTGGCTTGACTATCAGGACTATGATGCAGATCATACTAGTGGGGCTTTTGTAGTCCGCAAGCACATCCTTTAACAGTTCCCAGTCGAGAGAGTATCAAGACAGGGCAGTGATATTCCTGAGTAGACTAATATGTACGTTTCTTGACCCTATATGGGGCGATGGTTGATCCCATAACCATTGGTGTTTGACATCAAAAATTGTACACAGGTGCTCGTTGGAGAATGGGTACACCGAACAAGACTCGCTGAGAACTCCTAGATGGTACCATACCTATCGTCAGATAGCAGTTCTCTGATGACACCTGTACAGGTTAGTCTGTAGACTCGAGATCGTCATAGTGCCTTATGTGGTTCCTACTGTGCTTTGATTTCTTTCCTACCACGGCTCAAAGGAGTCATGTAAACAGGTGGATTTTGGGTACAGTCCCGAGTCATATGGAGGCAGTGAGCGATAGGAGGGGTTTCGTCTCTCCTGATATTGGGAGTTGATGTTATGCTATGTTTGATTGGATATAACAGCAAGTCCCTGGCCATGGCTGATGAGATTTACTGGTGAGTGTTATCAGTAGTTTCTTAAAAGGTTATATACCACACATCGGCATGACTTATCGAATTAGTGGGGTCTGATGATTCCACCCCCCAGACTCGATATACGACATATCAGACGAAGAGACCGGACTGTACGGTAAGTGTTGCTTATAGGCTCTATGGGAGTTTGGAAAAGTTTGCTTATAAATTTTCTATTCATTCAATACCTGGGTAGCCATTACGTCCAGCTAGTACCGCTGACGGCTTGTGGGTATCTGTTGTGATCATTACTTACTGCTGGCGTATTGACGAGTCTTTAGAGTCCCACATAGAGGTTTCCTAGCTCAAGCGAAATGAAATAGGGCACGTATGGAGATATGTGCGGGAGCTTGATTGAATACGAGTATATGATACCGTATTCTAATCTAGCGATATTGATATCAGCCAGGTTATATATGATATAACTGGATTATTGAATCAGGTGTTGATTCAATGATTTGATTTATTTATATATATATATATATATATATATATATATATATATGTTTATATATATTTGAATATTAGACGGTTATATGTGATATAACCGGATTATTGAATCAAGTATTGATTTAATAATGTGACACACACACACACACACTTGATATTAGACGGTTATATATGATATAACTGGATTATTGAATCAAGTGTTGATTTAATAATTTGATATATATTTATATATTTGATATATATATATATATAAACTAATATTAAGTTCACTTAAGATTTTCTTCTATTTATATATATATATATATATATATATATATATGAGGTTAATGGAGGAAAGGTGCCATAAAAGGGAATTTCCTCTTATGGCGTCGAAAAAATAAACCCTCCATGATTTTTTTCGACGATCGGTATATATCACCTCCATCTTTATCATCTAAGATGCGGATACAACAAATTTCATGTGATTATACCATTTTTTACCGTTGATTTAGTTGGTGCAAAATTAATGGTTTACCGACAATAGAACTTTTTACATTGCTAATTCAACGGTGAAAAAATGGTGGAATCACATGAAATTTGGTGTATGCACATCTTAAATGATAACGATGATGATGATGGATGCCGATCGTCGGAAAAAATGGTGGAGGTTGTATTTTTTTGACGCCATAGGAGGGGCGTCTTTCCTCCATTATTCTCTCTATATATATATGTATTTATATTGTATCATGGTTGAGGATATATAGAATTAGGATGTATGAGAATCATACATGAAGAAAAATAAGTAGATAAAAATTTATATTTATGAATTAAAGATAATAAGAATGAGTCATGGTTTGATTGCTTGTAGAAACATAGAGAAGCTATGACTCACCTTGTAATTTTGTTTTATTCATACATATTTATATTTATTCCAAGCTCATCTTATCTTCATGTTCACCATCACATTCCAAGTTCATTCTCATCTTCTTCTTCATCTCCTCACTAATTTTCTTGAGGTGAGAAAAAGAAAAGAGAAAGAAGAAATTTTTGTGAGAAAATCTCCTACTTCATCAACCTACACCAATCTAGCCCATTAGTTTAGGTGGTTAACTTGACTAATATCTTGATTAGTGAAGTGTGAGCTTGAGTGAGAGAGGCTTCAAGATGGATCATCTTCGGCGAAGAAGACAACAAGAAAGATCGATCCTTTCTTCAAGTGGAGCCTTAAGAAGAGTTCTAGGGACTACAACCTAGAGATTGAGTAGTGAAGGACTAGACTACAAAAGTTATAGACTCTTTACACTTAGTTTAGAACAATGCTTGCTTACTACTAAACCCTAATTCTCTAGTTCGATTCTTTTTTAGTATTATTAGCACTTTAAAATTTTAAATTGCATACTTGATACTCATATAAACCTAGTAGAGGTGTTAAGACATACTTTCATGGTATCAGAGCCAAACTAGAGGCTTAGGATTGCATTAGACGAAGTTAAAGTATTCGATCGAAGTTTTAAACACCGTATTTTGGCTACTTTTTGTCCATTTTTCAAAACTTGATATTTTCACAATTAAAATGTTCAAAAAATCATGCAGGTAAAACTATGGAGGCCTAAGAAAAACGAGGACCTAATTCTTCTAAGTGCCCACGGAACCGCCGCCTAGACCATATCTTGGCCATGGTTCCGCCGCCGACTTGATGAATTAATGCCTCATTCTACTTTTGCTGTTTCATATTGACATTTTTGGTTTTCTGAAGATTTTTAATGAGGCTCAAGTGGTTGAACTCTCTGTGAATTGGTGTTGTTTGAAATTATCGATCGAAATGTTTAACATTGTCTAAATAACTTTGGATATGTGATACAATTTTTGGAATTCACATTGATTAGTTTTGCGAAAACTAGTTAATGATATGTAAATCTTGCATTTTAGTATGAAATGATGGATTTCCATGGAGTTTGGATTTTGATCGAAACTCCGTCGTAATCTCGTATCGTACGCGAATACTCGCCGGGATACACTAGTAGACAGCCACACCCCATTACCTCGATCAAGTGACTATAGGAGAACCCCATGGCCTAAAGCATCCACTCGGGTGCTCGCGGCCATGGTGTTCCACCCAAGTGCACTTCGTTGACGGCCTCGGGGGTGCGGCCATCTACTAAAGTTCCTAACGAGCATTTGATCTTATAATCGGGAACCTTTTTGAATTACTCGACTTAATTTTTGAAAAGTGTTTTCAATTCGAGACTTAAATGCAAGATTTATAGGGTTAGGCATGAAATTCGGAATATGTGATAATCCGGGTTTATGATGTCTAAAGATGATGCGGATTCTAATTATTGCAGTTCTCATTACTTCTATACGACCGTAAGTGTAATATGTGGCAGTATCTTCGATCTCATTGATATATGACAACAACATTAGGGATACACATATTTACTTACGTTGATGATATGTGATGTTATTGTGTTGCTATCGATATGTTATATTGGATCATCGTGAATGAATAGCTGGGGTTTTTACGTGAGATGAGAGTTTTTCTATTTTCATTCATATAAATAATTGTATATAATATTCTTTTATTGGGACACTTCCGGGTTAAGGTTGTTGTCTCTATTCGATATATATTATTTACTTTTCCGCATTAGGATAGACCCAAGACGGGAAGCACAAGTAACTGGGTTCTAGAGTCCAGTGGGAGACCATCTCGAGG
This sequence comes from Agapanthus africanus, assembly GCA_030015575.1. Lineage (NCBI taxonomy): Eukaryota > Viridiplantae > Streptophyta > Magnoliopsida > Asparagales > Amaryllidaceae > Agapanthus > Agapanthus africanus. Next base: position 23,229,532 of record CM057346.1, read on the forward strand.
AGTCGAGACCGGTCACGTAACTCTAGAATTGGCAGGGTTACTTGCTGCTCTCATAGGGGTCTAGGGATGTGGGCTTGGCTATTCATCACGACCGTGGAATCTGTATTTTTCATTATTGGCTTAGTCTAAAACACGGACCTCCTAGTATATCCTATATTTCATATATATGCTTCTGCTGTTTCTGTAATGTGATGTGATCATATAACCGCGTGAGATGAATGCTACCTATATATGATATACTAGTAGACACTATATATATTTTGCATCCGCGCTAATCCTGACCCCGTCCTGCCGTAAGTTAAGTAACCTTACGGTGAAGACCCGGGTCCCTATGGCGAATGCGGATGGTATATATGTGTGCTTTATTTTTGTTTCTTCTGTGATGTTTAGGAAACATAATTAATGTGACGTCATTAATAAAATTAATGAAAAGAAAAGAAACTTAAAAGATGTTGAAGAATCAAATTTTTCAAAAAGGTAACTCTAGTTCTTCCTTTGCATAGCGGTATTCTATATCCAGCACCTCATTTGATGAGGAAAGAGCCTAGATCCCTTCACAGGGAATGTTCACTTTAGCAAAAACTAGCATATGCTACGACTCACTCGGTTTGTTTTGAAAACTACTCAATTTTTAAAGCGGAGCTTAAACCACTTATTTTCAAACAACTAGATTATACAATGATATCAAGTTCATTACGTTAAAGGTTTTTCTTCAAAACCAGCCGTAACCCTCTGTCATTTCAGATATGTAGTATTTAGTATTCGTGCTGTGTTTGTTGACCTCCGTCAAGGCACAATGTACGGTAGCTGGCTAATATTTATCTGCGACATGTTGATGCGATTGGTAGGGACAGTCACACGGCCTTGTTGACCTCCGTCAAGGGTTTGTGTGGGTGGGTTCGAATCGATCAAGAAATGACTGGTTGAACTTGACTAGTGGCCTATGGTTTGTTGACCTCCGTCAAGGTCATAGGTCGTTAGGGGTAAAAACAGATATTGGGAATTTCAAGTGTTGAAATTTGCAATGAGATTGCATACCTTATATATGATAGTTGGATCCCGATACCCGCTGCGAGTAAGTGTTACTTCTGAGGGAGTTTTCCACTTTACAATTAGCTAATCCAGTAGGTGTCTAAGAAAGGTGTTAACGGGGTTATGCCCCTGTGGAAACGAGGTTATTTAATTAGTTCCATGCGAAAGCACGAGAAGACCTCCTCAGAGTACCAACACCTGCCTGAATGATCGATTGGCGAACTTGTAGGGTGTAATTAATCCTGGCTATTCTTACCTTTTAGGGTTTGAAGGAAGATTTGATAAAAACAGCGGGAGCCATCCTGATTAGATAAGATAATGACTAATCTAATCTTGCAAAAGCGCACGCTAAAGTATTTTCTTCTCTCTCTCTTGGTAGAGACCATGTCACGCCTTAATCAAAAAAATAATATGGATGTATTGACCGAACCCGCTTATTATACTAGGCTAGGGAACATTGGATCCGCCCTATCTTATGACAACAGTCATGAGTATGGGCAAAGGATAGGGGAATACAAGGATTTCCACGCAATCCGAATGAAGAAAGAGCATTCTGATGTATTTTCTTCGGGTGTGTTAGTTATTAAGAACTGTTTCTCAGTCTGCTCTACGTTACGGGTATTAGATACCGGATTAGGATCCCATATTTGTAATATGTTACAAGGGTTAAAGAGAAGTAGGGAACTGGGAAAGGATGATATGTCTCTCAGAGTATGGAATGGAGCAATTGTTGCTGCCGAAACTGTCGGCGAATATCACCTAGTATTGCCAAATGGTAATACATTGATTTTGAACGACTGTTATTTCATACCATCGATGATGTGCAATATAATATCCGTTTCTTTATTAGATAAAAAGGGATATAACTTTGCATTAGAGAAAAATATTATGAACATTTTTCTAAATCAAGTGCTGAATGGGTTTGGTACGTTGTGTAATGGTATATACGTTCTAAATCAAAATACAGTTCTGAATATACAAAATACACACAAAAGGAAAAGTTCAGAAAAGAACGAAGCCTTTTTGTGGCATTATAGACTTCGTTATATCATTGGGACCAGATCAGCTAAGTTGCATAAAAATTGATATTTGAATCCGTTTGAATTTACATCTTATGAAACTTGTCAGCCATGTTTCAAAGGAAAAATGAACAAAACTCCGTTTACGGGACACGGAGAAAGAGCTACTGAACTCTTGGGACTGATACATAGTGATTTATGCGGTCCTATATCTACACATGCCAGGAATGGTTCCTCGTACTTCATTACATTCACCGACGATCTCTCAAGATTCGGACATGTGTTCCCATTGAAATACAAATCTGAAACTTTTGAGAAATTTAAGGAATATAAGAGCGAAGTAGAGAACCAGACGTGTAAAAGTATTAAAATCCTTCGATCTGATCAAGGAGGTGAATACTTAAGCACGGAATTCCGAGATTATCCAAAAGAGAATGGGATTCTCTCTCAGCTTACTCCTCTGTATACACCACATCACAACGGTGTATCGGAGTGGCGGAATCATACCCTATTATATATGGTGCGCTCTATGATGAGTATTGTTGAGTTACCTATTTCCTTTTGGAGTTATGCACTTGAGACAGCTGCATATATATTGAATAGGGTTCCTACCAAATCTGCGCTTACCACTCCATATGAGATATGGGAGGGGAAGAGAACATGTCTTAATTTTATTAAGATATGGGGTTGTCCGGCTTATGTTAAAAAGCGAAATCCGGAAAAGCTCGAGCCAAGGTCAGTTCTATGTAAGTTTGTGGGATATCCCAAATATTCACGAGGGTATATTTTCTACCACACGTAGAAACAAAAGGTGTTTGTTGCTCAACATGTCACATTTTTAGAAAAGGAATTTCTTGTAAAAGAAATTAGTGGTAATGAAATAGAGCTTGAAGAAGTTCCAGATACACAAACTATAACTGAAGATTTGGTAGAACCGGAGGATTCAATAGTCTCCGATGAACCTCAGCCCCTCCGCAGATCTAGTAAGGTTTCTCACCCACCTGAGAGATACTATGGTTTTCTCATAGATAGTGGGAGCAGGATTGCATCATGGAAGATGATGACCCGACTAGTTTCGAGCAGGCCATCACAAGTGGGGACTCTGTGAAATGGCTAGATGCTATGCGACCTGAGATGGAATCCATGTACACCAACAAAGTATGGACTTTGGAAGTTGCTCCTGAATGGGTAAAACCCATTAGGAGCAAGTGGATCTTTAAGAAGAAAATTGGTATAGATGGAAATGTTGATACCTTCAAAACTAGACTTGTAGCAAAAGATTTTCATCAATGACCAGGTGTCGACTATGACGAGACCTTTTCTCCAGTGGCTATGCTTAAGTCCATCAGGATCCTACTTGCCATTGCTGCATACCATGACTATGAAATCTGGCAGATGGACGTCAAGACCGCTTTTCTAAATGGTGATTTAGAAGAGAGTGTATATATGACACAACTAGAGGGCTTCATAGACAGTGGGAGCAGCGGAAAGGTGTGCAATCTGCTTAAATCAATCTACAGATTAAAGCAGGCATCACGGAGCTGGAACATCTATTTTGATGTGGCAGTTAAAGAGTTTGACCTCATCAAAAACGTAGTTGAACCATGTATATATAAAAAGGTTGTAGAGAGTAAAGTCGTATTCCTCGTATTGTACGTGGATGACACACTCTTGATAGGAAATGATGTTCCTATGCTGCACTCGGTCAAACTCTTCCTATCACAAAATTTCTCCATGAAAGATCTGGGTGATGCCTCCAACATCCTGGTTGTAACAACTCCAATTTTTGTATACCAAAATTTGATTTAAAATTGAAGTATACTTGGAGTATTAATGTTGCTGATAACACTTTAAGTATCTATCTCTTTACAATAATTACAAGAAGGAGCTTGTAGCTCATTGGTAATACCTTGCACTGCTGAACTAAGCCACCAGAGTTCGAATCCCATACCCCACATTATTTTTAATATTGATTTTTAAAAAAAAACCTTTAGAATACCAAGAGTTTACACGTGCATATCTCACAAAAACCCCACTACACCCAAAGATATAACACTTGCAAAGGGTATATGAACCGCCGAGGGAGATCCAGGTCACTGGACTCGGTCGGGAATCGGCCAACTCGGCCTTGACTCGGCCGACTCAGTGATCCGACCGAGTCACGGCCGAGTCACCCCCTTTTAGGCCGATTCCGGCAAGGGTCACAACATGAAAGTTGTGTCTTTTGGTATTACCTACTCACCTGCAAAGTTTCAGCCCAATACCACTTCCATATCTCTTTAAAACCCCAATTACTCCACTTTTAATACATTTTTATTACATTTTATCACATTTTTATTTTTTAACTTTTCATCTACCCTAACCCTAACCCTAGCCTAGCCCTATATAAAGGACCCAACCCTCTACCTTTTCCCCTCACAACTCTAAGCATACTCTCTAAAACTCTTGAGAACTTGGTGCAAAGAGCGAGAAGCGAAGCGCTGCCGAAACCGACGACGGATTCCGGCGACCGGATCAAGACCGACGTGACGTTTCTGACGAATCGGCAACCACCACACCTTTTAGAACGCTTAGCTTGTCCAAACCCGTAAGTCCCAACCTTCTACCTCTCTTTTCTATATTTGCAAAATACGACTTTTTGAAACCCGACGGAAATCGGACAAACCGATTTCCGATTCGGTTTTTCTTAAAAATTCTACTTGTCACCTAATACATATTATCAACCCTCTTGCATGTTGACTATTAATCACCCTTAAGTCAAATTTAATTGTACTTTTCCACATGAAATGACAAGTTCTTTAGAAAACCGTATTTCTTGCATAAAAATACCATCAAGTTAAATTTTAATGTTCTATTTAGATACCCCACTCCTAATCATGTTTATTTTGATAACAAAACTTGTTTCATTCAATTTGGATGAAATTTCATACATGAAATGATAACGTTTATGAATACCGTATTCTTGCACCTTAATACCCTTAAGTTTAACATAGCTTATTTCACCTTGAAACTTCACCAAAATTTAATATAAGTCACGGGGTAATGACCTACCCTTACACACACTCATATAACCCTAATTGATAAATAACAAAAATACAGAATACGATATTATAGGACTTTTTCACTAAAATACCATAACCTTTATAACTTTTAGTTTAACCTTTAAATTGTAAACTTTTCTAAATAAAACTTATATAAAATGAAAGCACGATTGGTCATGGACATCGATCGTTTATCTAAACTGTCTTGTGGGTCTAGGCAAGTGTGTCTAAGGCTAGTGGTTTTTAATTAGGCCCACGACTGTGGTTCCTTCCCACTTACCTGGCACTTACCTGGCTGCATTCGACGGTGAAGAGGCGATTTGAGGCTTCTAATGACTCATCGTTTAGACCATAGAATATAGGTTAGATGGTCTAGGAAACCCTAACAACTAAAATATGGAGAACTATATACTTTTACATATAAATACCCTATATTTAGAAAATCTTTTCCCTAAATTAAAAGTATTTATAAAACCTGAGCAAAGCGCCATTACAACCCATTCGTGGGGAACCTGTTAGGGATAGCACGGTTCATCGTGCACCCGCAGGCTAGTAGTGCGAGATTTAGACCTCCGCAAGGAGCATTCGGTCTCGAAAGGTTTAAATACAATATTTAAGGAAAGTAATATTTTTTGTAAATAAAATATTCATTTAAAAATCATTTAAGTGTTTTATTATATATAATTATCATTTAAACACTTATTTTGTTATAATATCAAGTTTCCACTTTTTCCTAAAAATCATAGATTAAAAGTTACATTAAAATACCACGAATTTCAAATAAACAATTAATACTTTTATTAGGATATATTCACTAGAATAACACAAATAAAATTCACATCCATTACAATAATAAAGACGATTATTAAATACTTGAGGTATATTTTGAAAACTATACAAAAGTACTTTTTACATAAAACCCCCTCAAGTTTCACAAATTACAATAAGGCCCCTAGCTAATATTGAACTTCAAATTATCTTTCTTTTAGTCTGACTCGGGTTAGAGTCTGACTAATTCTGACTTGAATATAATTCAAGTCAATCTATATTTCAATCATATTCCAACACAACTTGAAATCGTGAATCCCTGAATACAGTTAACAATATATTCATTTTTGACTGAATCAAACCATGGATATTCATTCCATTATCCTGATATTCCATTTACCTGATTATACAGTTGCAACATGTTTACTGATATCATGGTTTTGGTCAGTCACTCAATTTACATATTCCATTACTACAACACTGTTAAAACATTACGGGGTTTAAAGGGGTAGATTGGTACGGAAGATGTTAAAAGTGGAATGAGGTGGTCAGATTAAGACACCTAACATGAATACTGTTGCTGTTGTACCGTGGCATAACGGTTCCTTGTACTCTCCGTTTGCACTGATCTCTAGCATATAGAGATCCCCCTCGTATACACTGGTATTCTTCTGTACCAAGCTACAAACAACTGCGTTAAACAATATTCCATAATATTCTACAACATAATACTCTGGAAAATACTGTTACTCTGCCATTCTCACTCCACTTTTCTTTGGGACTTACCGAGCGACCTGTTCGCTGACGACATTCTATTTCTCTCTTCTTTGAATGTCGTTAGGTGCGTTGGACCAAGTTGAGACCGAGCCCACAAGTGAAGATTTGGAGCAGTTCCAGGAAGACCCAGAGCTCTAGATATTGTATCTTGTTCTTTCCAGTATTTCCTTTTATTTTTATGCCACTGTTTAGGCATTGCTTTTTCATTTCAGATGTATTTTCATTTCATGCATTGTATAAAGAATGTTATTAATAAAAGTTGCTGTTATTTCTATTATTCGTCTCTTATGATTCATTTTATATTGCTTAGTTACGCTTAGCGTATGTACTTCTGAGTACATACGTAGCGGGCCTCGTCACGTCCACTTCGCCGTACACTGGGAAGCGGGGCGTGACAGGTTTTGTTGGTGGCCCATGCAGGTCAGAGCTGTATGAATCCCTATCATGCAGTTCTGGTCTGCGTGAACAACCTAAGCAATGTAACACAAGAAACAGCAACTAAAACATTCTTTACAATTCATGTTATTTGAATCTTACAAGTCTTTATTCCTTGAATTTTATCATTTCATGTATTTGAATCTGTCCTAATCCAAATTTTTCTTCAGGATTATGGATTCCCCAAACAATTCCCCGAACAACACCAGCACCAATGCCAACAATACCCCTTCAGCACTACCTCTCACTCCAGTTGTTCCCGCACCATCCACTGAGCAAACCATGCTTTTCGATGCGATCCGCAGTCTGCTAGAGGGACAGCAACAACTTCTGAGTCGTCCTGAGACAGATGCACCGGGAATCAAACAGTTCAGAGCGTTGCATCCGAAGCAATTCTCGGGAAAAGGGAGCCCTCTCGAAGCAGAAGAATGGGCGCAAAGTATTGAAGATGATCTGGCAGCAGCTCAAGTGCCAGATAATGCTTGGGTCCGTGTAGCGAAGCTACAGCTCACGGACAACGCTCGAAATTGGTGGAAGGCGGAAGAAACCCGCCTGGCCCAGCCGATTGAATGGAAAACATTTCGCGAGAAGTTCGACGCGAAATATTTCCCTGTGACCGCCAGGTTCGCTATGGAACAGCAATTTATTCACCTACAACAAGGATCTATGTGGGAGAAATCTGTAGATGAGTATGATGCTGAGTTTACTATGTTGAGCCGGTAAGATCTGTCACAGTAGTTCAATTTTTTTTTAATATCACCTACTACACAGCTAACACAACCTTTAAACAGATTCGCGGCACACCTGATACCGACGGACGAGATCAGAGCCCGTCGTTTTCAGCAAGGTTTGGACACCGAAATCAAGGCTGCTCTAGCCACCGGGAAGTTTTTGACTCACGAGGAAGCCCTGGAAGCTGCCCGCAGTTACGAGGCAGTGATAAAAGAGAGGGGAAGACTTCACTCTGTAGGAGTCAAGCGTCCTGCCAACCAGATGGCAGGTGGAGCCACGTCCAGACCATCCTTCGTGCCGAGGCGACCCGGAGTACCAACTCATCACCCTAGCCCAGCCTTTTGCACCTACTGTAAGAGAAAGGGACATATGATGAAGGATTGCCGTCGAGCCAACCGCCTTTGTTTGATCTGCGGTTCAGCCACTCATGACATTGGATCTTGTCCTCAAAGGCAGAACTCAGTTGCTGCAAACCGGCCAGCAAACAACTATCAGCAGCGACCAGCTCTTCCAGCACCTGCTACCAGACTTGCACTGCCTGCCCCACCTAGAGGACCACAAGCTGCACCACCTCCTCGACAGTTCCATCAAGCACAAAGAAACGTTCAGAGGAATGCTCCTCAGGCCAGGAGGAATGTGCCGAAGCGCCAGGCTTTTATGATGTCTGTTGAAGAAGCTGAGGCCACTGGCCAAGTCATTACTGGTAAATTTCCTTCCCAAATTTATCTTCTAGTTTTGGTTACCTACACACTTTCCCTATACCTAAAACCTATCCCATATACCTTAGGTACAATTCTAGTAGCTTCACTACCTGCACTTGCACTGTTTGATACTGGAGCATCCCACTGCTTTATGTCGCAACGGTTTGTCCGAACCCATGCGATTCCAGTCTCATCGCTCGTATCCTGCTGGAACGTCAGTTCCGGAAATGGTGTTCTAAAGGCAACTATGGGATACAGCATGTGTCCGGTCATCGTCTGCAGTCGAGAATTTTACGCTGACTTCAAAGTACTGGACATACCGAACTTTGATGTGGTTCTAGGAATGGACTGGCTTGGAACCTTTTATGCTACCATCGACTGTCGCCAAAGGAGGGTAGTATTTGAGATCCCAGATCATCCGATCTTTTACTTCAAGAGTGGAGACCGTACATTGGAGCCAAGCATTTACAAAGCAAAGCCAAAGGAAGCAATAGTTGCAGCAGCTCATGCAGAAGAAGAAGCAAGACCGGAGGTAGTTCAAGAGTTCGATGACGTATTCCCTGACGATATATCAGGTTTGCCTCCTGATCGAGCTCTTGAATTCAGTATTGACTTAGTACCAGGAGCACAACCAGTAATCAAAGCACCATATAGACTAAGTCCAGAAGGTTTGAAGGAAGTACGAACACAGTTGGACGAATTACTGGCGAAAGGATGGATTCGTCCCAGCACTTCAAGTTGGGGAGCACCTGTACTACTGGTGAAGAAGAAGGAAGGTTCATATAGAATGTGCATCGACTATAGAGCCTTGAACGAAGTTACTATTAAGAACAAGTATCCACTTCCGCACATCGACGACTTATTCGATCAGCTAAGTGGATCTTGTGTCTTCTCTAAACTAGATCTTCGTTCAGGTTATCATCAAGTGAAGGTCAAGGAAGCTGATATTCACAAAACAGCTTTCAGAACTCGCTATGGACATTACGAATTTCTAGTAATGCCATTTGGAGTGACCAATGCACCAGCAATTTTCATGAATCTTATGAACCAAGTCTTCTGGGAGTATTTAGACAGGTTCGTTGTCATCTTCATCGACGACATCCTGGTATATTCTAAGAACCGGAAAGAGCATGCGGAGCACTTACGAATTGTCCTGGAAACTCTTCGACAACATAAGCTTTATGCCAAATACAGCAAGTGCGAGTTTTGGTTAAAACAAGTTGGTTTCCTTGGACATATCGTATCAGGAGAAGGGATTTCTGTGGATCCAGCAAAAGTTTCAGCAGTCAGCGAATGGCCTACACCAAAATCAGTGAAGGATATTCGGAGTTTCTTGGGTTTAGCTGGATATTACAGAAGATTCATTGAAGGCTTTTCGAAGATAGCAACACCCCTGACCAAGCTCACACGAAAAGATGAAGAATTTGTGTGGTCAGAAGCATGCGAGCAAGCTTTTGTAGAACTCAAGTCGAGGCTGACGTCTGCACCTATTCTTGTATTACCGGATCAATCTGGAGGATTCGAAGTACATTGCGATGCATCCGGTAAAGGATTAGGATGTGTTCTACATCAGCACGGTAAGGTTGTGGCTTATGCTTCAAGACAACTGAAGACTCATGAGCGCAATTACCCGACGCATGATCTAGAGTTGGCAGCCGTTATTTTTGCTCTTAAAATTTGGCGCCACTACTTACTTGGCGAACGAGTGAACATCTACACAGATCACAAAAGTCTGAAGTATGTGTTTACTCAGAAGGAGTTGAATATGCGGCAGAGAAGATGGTTAGAACTTTTGGCGGACTTCGACATCAATTTGCAATATCATCCAGGAAAGGTGAACGTAGTACCTGATGCTCTTAGTCGCCAACCATTAGCAATGAATCTCACCGCCCAGTGGAAGCTTCAGCAAGACTTACATCAGATGGAGATCGAACTAGTCATGCCAGGTGATGTTTCAAATTTGATGAATCTACAAGTTCAATCAACTATTGTCAATCAGATCAAAGCAGCTCAAGCCAGCGATGCTAAGTTGCAAAAGATTAGAGAACAAGTGGAGAATGGACTCAGAACAGATTTCATCATCCATGAAGACGGATCTTTGAGATACGGCAGCAGATTGTGTGTACCAAAGGGTCCTGTTCGGGAAGAGTTAATGAAAGAAGCTCACAGCTCTCCCTATTCAGTACATCCTGGAGGTACCAAAATGTACAAGGATCTACGTCAGAATTATTGGTGGCATGGTATGAAGCGTGAAGTAGCCAGAAGCGTCGCAAAATGCTTGGTGTGTCAGCAAGTAAAGGCTGAACATCACAGGACTGCTGGATTACTTCAACCGTTACCAATTCCAGAATGGAAGTGGCAGCACATTACGATGGACTTTGTAACTGCCCTTCCTCGCAGCACAAAAGGTAACGATGCAATTTGGGTCATTGTGGATCGACTCACAAAGTCGGCTCACTTCATCCCATTTCGAGTTGGCCAATCAACTGAGACATTAGCGAAGAAGTACATGGAGGAAATTGTGAGACTTCATGGAGTACCAGTCTGCATTGTCTCCGATCGTGACACCAGGTTCCGATCACAATTTTGGCAAAGTCTGCAAGCTAGCTTGGGAACAAGTCTGAACTTCAGCACGGCTTATCATCCACAAACAGATGGTCAGTCGGAACGAACTATTCAGATCTTGGAGGATATGCTCAGAGCATGTATGCTCGACTTCAAAGGATCGTGGGAAGATCACTTGCATCTTGTGGAGTTCGCGTACAACAACAGCTACCAAGCAAGCATAGGAATGGCACCTTTTGCAGCATTATATGGAAGGAAGTGTCGATCGCCATTAAGTTGGGACGACATCGGAGATAGGGAACTCCTTGGACCAGAGATGATAGTAGCGACCGTTGATGTGGTTCATACTATCAGAGAAAGAATGCACATAGCCCAAGATAGACAGAAACATTGGGCTGATGCAAAGAGACGACACTTGGAGTTCCAGCCAGGAGACCATGTATTCTTGAAGATATCTCCGAATCGCGGAGTGATCAGATTTGGAAGACGGGGAAAGTTGAGTCCGAGATACATTGGACCGTTCGATATACTCGAACGAGTCGGTGAAGTGGCATACCGATTAGCGCTTCCACCCTCATTGGAAGGAGTGCATAACGTGTTCCACATATCCCAACTCAGAAGGTATGTGAGTGACCCCAGCCATGTACTTGATCATTCCGAGCTTACGATACAGCCCGATTTGTCTTGTGAGCAACAACCTGTAGAGATCCTGGATAGAAAGGTAAAGACACTTCGGAACAAGGAAGTTAATTTGGTCCGGATAATGTGGAGAAAAGACAATCCAGGAGAATCCACGTGGGAAAGGGAAGATGAGATGCGTGCAAAATATCCACACCTTTTTGTAAATTAGTCCTTAAATAAAAGTTGTAAATTTCGAGGACGAAATTTTTTGTAAGGAGGGTAGATTGTAACAACTCCAATTTTTGTATACCAAAATTTGATTTAAAATTGAAGTATACTTGGAGTATTAATGTTGCTGATAACACTTTAAGTATCTATCTCTTTACAATAATTACAAGAAGGAGCTTGTAGCTCATTGGTAATACCTTGCACTGCTGAACTAAGCCACCAGAGTTCGAATCCCATACCCCACATTATTTTTAATATTGATTTTTAAAAAAAAACCTTTAGAATACCAAGAGTTTACACGTGCATATCTCATAAAAACCCCACTACACCCAAAGATGTAACACTTGCAAAGGGTATATGAACCGCCGGGGGAGATCCAGGTCACTGGACTCGGTCGGGAATCGGCCAACTCGGCCTTGACTCGGCCGACTCAGTGATCCGACCGAGTTACGGCCGAGTCACCCCCTTTTAGGCCGATTCCGGCAAGGGTCACAACATGAAAGTTGTGTCTTTTGGTATTCCCTACTCACCTGAAAAGTTTCAGCCCAATACCACTTCCATAGCTCTTTAAAACCCCCAATTACTCCACTTTTAATACATTTTTATTACATTTTATCACATTTTTATTTTTTAACTTTTCATCTACCCTAACCCTAACCCTAGCCTAGCCCTATATAAAGGACCCAACCCTCTACCTTTTCCCCTCACAACTCTAAGCATACTCTCTAAAACTCTTGAGAACTTGGTGCAAAGAGCGAGAAGCGAAGCGCTGCCGAAACCGACGACGGATTCCGGCGACCGGATCAAGACCGACGTGACGTTTCCGACGAATCGGCAACCACCACACCTTTTAGAACGCTTAGCTTGTCCAAACCCGTAAGTCCCAACCTTCTACCTCTCTTTTCTATATTTGCAAAATACGACTTTTTGAAACCCGACGGAAATCGGACAAACCGATTTCCGATTCGGTTTTTCTTAAAAATTCCACTTGTCACCTAATACATATTATCAACCCTCTTGCATGTTGACTATTAATCACCCTTAAGTCAAATTTAATTGTACTTTTCCACATGAAATGACAAGTTCTTTAGAAAACCGTATTTCTTGCATAAAAATACCATCAAGTTAAATTTTAATGTTCTATTTAGATACCCCACTCCTAATCATGTTTATTTTGATAACAAAACTTGTTTCATTCAATTTGGATGAAATTTCACACATGAAATGATAACGTTTATGAATACCGTATTCTTGCACCTTAATACCCTTAAGTTTAACATAGCTTATTTCACCTTGAAACTTCACCAAAATTTAATATAAGTCACGGGGTAATGACCTACCCTTACACACACTCATATAACCCTAATTGATAAATAACAAAAATACAGAATACGATATTATAGGACTTTTTCACTAAAATACCATAACCTTTATAACTTTTAGTTTAACCTTTAAATTGTAAACTTTTCTAAATAAAACTTATATAAAATGAAAGCACGATTGGTCATGGACATCGATCGTTTATCTAAACTGTCTTGTGGGTCTAGGCAAGTGTGTCTAAGGCTAGTGGTTTTTAATTAGGCCCACGACTGTGGTTCCTTCCCACTTACCTGGCACTTACCTGGCTGCATTCGACGGTGAAGAGGCGATTTGAGGCTTCTAATGACTCATCGTTTAGACCATAGAATATAGGTTAGATGGTCTAGGAAACCCTAACAACTAAAATATGGAGAACTATATACTTTTACATATAAATACCCTATATTTAGAAAATCTTTTCCCTAAATTAAAAGTATTTATAAAACCTGAGCAAAGCGCCATTACAACCCATTCGTGGGGAACCTGTTAGGGATAGCACGGTTCATCGTGCACCCGCAGGCTAGTAGTGCGAGATTTAGACCTCCGCAAGGAGCATTCGGTCTCGAAAGGTTTAAATACAATATTTAAGGAAAGTAATATTTTTTGTAAATAAAATATTCATTTAAAAATAATTTAAGTGTTTTATTATATATAATTATCATTTAAACACTTATTTTGTTATAATATCAAGTTTCCACTTTTTCCTAAAAATCATAGATTAAAAGTTACATTAAAATACCACGAATTTCAAATAAACAATTAATACTTTTATTAGGATATATTCACTAGAATAACACAAATAAAATTCACATCCATTACAATAATAAAGACGATTATTAAATACTTGAGGTATATTTTGAAAACTATACAAAAGTACTTTTTACATAAAACCCCCTCAAGTTTCACAAATTACAATAAGGCCCCTAGCTAATATTGAACTTCAAATTATCTTTCTTTTAGTCTGACTCGGGTTAGAGTCTGACTAATTCTGACTTGAATATAATTCAAGTCAATCTATATTTCAATCATATTCCAACACAACTTGAAATCGTGAATCCCTGAATACAGTTAACAATATATTCATTTTTGACTGAATCAAACCATGGATATTCATTCCATTATCCTGATATTCCATTTACCTGATTATACAGTTGCAACATGTTTACTGATATCATGGTTTTGGTCAGTCACTCAATTTACATATTCCATTACTACAACACTGTTAAAACATTACGGGGTTTAAAGGGGTAGATTGGTACGGAAGATGTTAAAAGTGGAATGAGGTGGTCAGATTAAGACACCTAACATGAATACTGTTGCTGTTGTACCGTGGCATAACGGTTCCTTGTACTCTCCGTTTGCACTGATCTCTAGCATATAGAGATCCCCCTCGTATACACTGGCATTCTTCTGTACCAAGCTACAAACAACTGCGTTAAACAATATTCCATAATATTCTACAACATAATACTCTGGAAAATACTGTTACTCTGCCATTCTCACTCCACTTTTCTTTGGGACTTACCGAGCGACCTGTTCGCTGACGACATTCTATTTCTCTCTTCTTTGAATGTCGTTAGGTGCGTTGGACCAAGTTGAGACCGAGCCCACAAGTGAAGATTTGGAGCAATTCCAGGAAGACCCAGAGCTCTAGACATTGTATCTTGTTCTTTCCAGTATTTCCTTTTATTTTTATGCCACTGTTTAGGCATTGCTTTTTCATTTCAGATGTATTTTCATTTCATGCATTGTATAAAGAATGTTATTAATAAAAGTTGCTGTTATTTCTATTATTCGTCTCTTGTGATTTATTTTATATTGCTTAGTTACGCTTAGCGTATGTACTTCTGAGTACATGCGTAGCGGGCCTCGTCACGTCCACTTCGCCGTACACTGGGAAGCGGGGCGTGACACTGGTGATAAAGATCTATAGGGATAGATCTAAAAAGATGCTGGGATTGTCCCAATCCAGGTATGTTTACCGCCGGAAACCGGGAAGACGAACGTCTTGCCTGAATCTGGGGGCAGATGCTAATTGGTGCTATCCGTCCACCTCTCCAAAAATGCCAAGTTGATTTATGGCACCGTGTATTGAAGGTTTAAATGGATGCGGTCGATGTAGCAGATTTCGTCAGATTCCCCCTCGTTTGAGGGGTTTTTTTTATTGTGGGGACACTCTTCCCTGCAGGCGCAAGCCCATGCAGTTAATTACGCTACCGCATCACGGTAACAACTTTCTCCTTCTCCAGATAATCACTTCGTGTCGTGGGTGTTTGTTTTGTTTATGGTTGCCCGTGGATTGTATACGGAGACTAATTTATGTTGTCGCCCGTAGGACGTAGATTAGTCCAAATCCGTATCTTCTTAGATTTGGGTTTGGGGGTTTGGTTTAAGGATACGTTAGTCTCGTTTGAGACTAAGATCAACTTAAATGTTTGTTAAGAATACGTTAGTCTAATTTCTAGACTAAGATCTACTTAACGGGATCATTTAGATCTAACAAGAGAGCATTTGGACTCTATTGTTTAGTTTAGAGACATTGCGATCGATTAGTTTAAGAACATTATGGTCCAGGGTTAAGGACATCATAGTCCATGTTCCCGCCAAAAAATTTCTGCGCAAAAAAGCCCAAGATATCAAATGGCAGCGATACGTTTAAGAAAACGTGAACCAGTATTTTCCGAGCTGTATTTTGACAAACTCCCGAATGAGAAATAGATAAATTCTGATGGTATCGAAAGCGTCTCGAAAAATCCTTCGATTTGATATATTATGGGCTTCATAATTCATCCGGGATCAAAAGTTATAAGCAAATATGCTATGCACGTGTAATCTAAGGAAGAAAATGCGAACCAGTTTTTTCCGAGCTGCATTTTGATAAACTCCCTAATGAGAAATAGCTAAATTCTGATGTTATCGAAAGACTCTCGAAAAAACCTTCGATTTGATATATTATGGGCCTTATAATTCATCCGGGATCAAAAGTTATGAGGCATCACGCGCGCACACATGATCGGGGGTCACGTGCCGACACGTGATGGCTTCCTGAAGGCTCTGAAATGATAAGAATTGAATCTAAATCAAATGGGTCACGTGCCCACACGTGATGGGCCTTTAAACCCACTGAAAGAATTAAAGGTATAATAAAATAACAAGGAAAAACCCAATGGGGCGTCACGTGCCAACACGTGACCAAGGGTTACGTGCTGACACGTGATAATTTCTGAGTTCTTTAAAACAACAGAATTAAATTCTGATCAAATGCTTAATCAGGGGGTCACGTGCCAACACGTGATGGGTTCCTAAAAATCTATGAATTAATAGAATTAAATTCTAATTAAGAGGGAATCAAAAACCCTAACTAGAAAAATATTTCTTTAAATCTTTCCAAACAAAAAGATTGTGCTCTGTAAAGTGGAGCACCGTTGGATTAAAAATCCAATGGTGATTAAAAATCACCAATTTATAGAAAGATCCTATACAAGGAAAGGTTTCCCTGAAATTTGGATAACAGATAAAAGATCTTTTGGATTAAAAATCCAATGGTGAATAAAATTCACTGAGTGATCTAAAAGATCATGTTGGTTACAAAATCAATTAAAATCTTTCAATGAAAGATTGACAAAATAAATTGATTCTTTCCCTTCTCCTATAAATAGGAACCAAGAAGAGAAGAAGGAGGATCTACTTTTTTTGGGAGAGATACAACAACAGAGAGAAAAGAGAGAGGAGAATTTAATTCTCAAGAGAAAAAAAAGATCTCTTCAGAGAAAAGAAACCCTAGGTGAGAAAGGGGGAAGAGATCTAAGTTCCATAAAACAAAGAGAATTTAATTCTCAATTTAAGAGTTTAACTCTTCTGAAAAAGAACTTAGTTCTTCCTCTGGTTGAAGTTCTGCACAAGCACATCTCCCCATAGGTTGAGAATTTAATTCTCATTGGGTTGAGATCCTGCCATGCAGATCCAAAACTTATAGGGGGAATTGAGTTTAGAGAATTTAATTCTCCCAAAGATAAAACTAGGGTTTAACCCTATATGAGAATTTAATTCTCCCAAATTCACAGGAATTTAATTCCTTCAAGATAAAACCAGGTATGTCTAACGACATACCGTCATAGTCACATCCACGCCCAACATCGGGAATTAATAGCAACGGGCAAAGCACCAGGATCAGCCGTCACAGTCTTCGAAGAAAAAGAAGAAGACCAAAAAGCCAGCATTGTCTAACGACAAGCGCACGGATTTGCAAAAGCATATTGACGCGCTGAAAGAATACAACCAGAGGGCGCGAACCCTAGTCACGCTTCAAGAGTTCCTCAGTCACATCCTTGAGAATGAAGATAACGACAATGACGAGGGAGACGACTTGTCAGAAGAATCCGAAGATTATGTGGTAAGTTGCCACATGATCGCTCTTTTGTCCTTAAGTAACAAAGCAGCTCACTCAGAGTTAGGAGATAACGTAGAGGAGCTGGGGGCAGGAGCAGTGCCAAAACCCTTAGATTATGTGACAAAGTCTATCAAGGAGAAACCTACTTGTTCATAAAGCATCCGGCGAAACTTCACCCCAAAGCTACAACGGACCGAAACGTCCCTAAACTAACGATGGACCGCAATGTCCTAAAACTTGCAACTGACCGAGACGTCTATAAACTACTACGGACCGCAGCATCCCAAGGCTGATGTGGTAAAAAAAAAAGAAAAACAGGTATGTCCACAAGCAAAATGGGCACGGATAAAAACCCGAAAGGGTGCCGTGAGTAAAAACAGCAGGACTGCCGACGATGTTTGTGAAAACCCGAAAGGGCGTAGACTCGTTAAAAAAAAGGTATGTCCACATGCAAGATGGGCACGGATGAAAACCCGAAAGGGCTCCATGAGTAAAAACAGCAGGGCTACAGGCGAGTTTTGTGAAAACCCGAAAGGGCGCAATCTCGTTAAAAGACACTTGCAAGGTCCTCTCGACCTTGTAAGGAGAAACCACCTGCGTGAGATCCTTACGACTCACAAAGGAGAAACACACTTAGTGATCCCCACGATTCTTAAGGAGAACTTACACTTATGAGATCCTCACGACTCGTAAGGAGAATTCCCCTTTGAGACTCTCACGGCTCATAGGGTTCAAAATCCTTAAGTTACAGGGATTTGAATCTGTTCTTAAGCCATCACAACCTCCAATGCTGCCCTACAAGCGGCTCAATGCCGACCTTTGTATACAATCAACGGGCGCGAATAAACATTTCCCTAACAAAGTCCCATAGAGATATGTTTACACGGTAAACAGCCCTTGTAAGTCCTCTCGACTTATAAGGAGAAAACACTCTTGTAAGATCCTTACGACTTATAGGAGAACACACACTTAGGGATCCTCACGATTCTTAAGGAGAAAACGCACCTACGAGATCCTCACGACTCGCAGGGAGAAATACCTTTATGAGACCCTTACGGCTCATGAAGTCAAAAGCCTTAGTCGACAGGATCTTAACCCTGTTTACTAAGCCACCTTTGTTCGTCATTGACAGAGGCAAATGATGATTCGCTCCTGGCAATATCCCAGTTGTAGCGGTGCTGATGCCGAAATCTGTGTCTAAATCCAAGCTTGCGGCAAAAAGCCAGCAAGCCACACATGCATACGAAATAGCCGAAATGATGGGGCAACTTGCAAACAAACTCAGCAAGTAAAAATGTATGCATACAAAAATAGCCGAAATGATTGGGCAACTCGCAATAAAAAGCAGTGAGTAAATAAAATAAATAGCCGAAATGATTGGACACCGTGAAAAATAGCCGAAATGATGGGGAAATCGCGACCTTCGCGATATAAAAGCTGAAATGATAGAGTATCGCGGAAAGAAATTAAAAAAATGAATTTTTTTTGCCCTACAGGTGAGATCACATCGATCACTGTATACAATCCAGGGGCACAAACAAAGAGGGAACCATACCTTCCCACCAGGCTCCATAAAAAAGTGAAGCTAAATCTCGACGGTTCATAGACAACCTAGAGACAACCTCGACATTTTTCGCAATATTGCAGACACAATGTCAACAAACGAAGTGAAGGAAGATCCCTAGCTTCAGGGTCTCGACGTCAACATCGAAAACTTAGAGATTACCGACGGCTCTTCTCCTTACTTCAGCAGGATGCAGATGCGACGTCAACAAACGACCCTAGGGTCAAAACAACGGAACCATGGCAAAGTCCCCTAGTTCCAAATCTCGACGGTTCACAGACAGCCTAGAGATCACCAACGGCGCTTCTCCTCACTTCAACTAGATGCAGACGTGACGTCAACAACCGACCTCAGAGTCGTAACGAAGCGGAGCCATGGCAAAGTCCCTAATTCCAAATCTCAATGGCCACATCTACGGCCCGAAGACCAACAACGGTGTGCCTCCTCATTCCAGCAGGACACAGATGCTACACCATCAATCGGAGCCACGGCAAAGTCCCCAGTTCCAAGACTCTACGGTTTAAAGATAACCTGGAGTCAACCAATGACCTCCCTGCCGGATCAACGCTCCGTCTCAGAAACAAGTCAACCAACCCCAGCGTAATTAACTGCAGGGGCTCGCGCCTGCAGGGAAGAGCGTCCCCACAATAAAAAAACCCCTCAAATGAGGGGGAATCTGACGAAGTCCGTTACATCGGCCGCATCCGTTTAAACCTTCGATATACGATGCCATAAATCAACTTGGTATCTTCGGAGAGGTGAACGGATTGCACCAATTAGCATATGCCCCGAATTCAGGCAAGACAGACCTACGCGGTCGCATCTCCGTGTTTCGGACGAGAACAGTCCATGAGTTTAAGGACTCCACAGTCCGGTTTAGAGACATCGTAGTCTATAAGATTTAAGGATATCGTAGTCTATGAGTTTAAGGACCCCACAGTCCGGTTTAGAGACATCATAGTCTATAAGGTTTAAGGACATCGTAGTCCTTGAGTTTAAGGACCCCACAGTCCGTAGAAATGTATGATTGTCGGGACCCATCACCTCTCTGAAGACGTTGAAGGATTACAACGACAGATATCAGAGGAGTAAAGAGATTTACCCTCAAACCAGATGTAGATTGATTGGAAAATCTATAGCCCAGTTTGGAACTAAGATTTGTTGAATATTCGTGAGCAGATGGGCTCAATTGAATATAAATTGAGGACTTACGGCCAATGTTGGGCTAAGTCCAATTAAAATGTTTAACATTTTTATTGCTCTGGCTGTTGAGCCTTTATTTGGGCTTGGCCCTTTTAATAATGCTAAGTATTGGGTTCTGACATCTTTTGTTTTGTATTGAATGCATAGCATTCATCAGAACAATGTGTATTCTGACAGTGCGCCACGTGGTGCGCCAGGTGCTTTGCGACAATCAAAGAGCGCACAGCGCTTCTGTCGGGTAGCGCACGCGAAGATAACACGTATCGCGCTTAGCGCTAAGCGCGAGTTTATTAGCGCATTGCGCTTTTAATTTATGAGCGCTTTGCGTTGATTTAATGGCACACCAGTGAGTGACACGTGGCGTGCTTGGCGCTAAGCGCCGGTCCATAGGCGTAAAAGCGCAAGGCACTTTTCAGTAGCGCAAAGCGCATTTGATCAAATTTATGATCATAGAACAAGTTTATGTTCTCCTTTTAGAGGAGGCCTTGCCTCAAGGTTCAAGAACAAAAGTTCTTATTTATAAAAAGGCACCGCCTCTGTAGATTAATGATCTGTAAATGAAGTAAATACTTCTTTTGTTTTTATGATAGGATCTTTTGATCTCTTTTTTATCAAAGACCTTGGTCTTTTATAGATCTATGATCTTTTTTAGAAGATAGTTCTTCTTTTCATGAGATGATTTCATCTCTGTGTTCAAGAATCATGTTCTTTACCTTGAAGAAATGATCTTCTTTTGTTAAAAGCTTGCTTCTCTCTTTTTGAGTTTTCTCAAAGTTTGTAGGGGGGTTTCTCTATATCAGACTTTAAGTCTTGGGGCCTTTATATATGGAAAACTGATCAGTTCAATCGGTTGAAGAGATCTTTTCTCTAATTGATTTGGGAATTTTTTCCACCGTTGGATCTTTGATCCTAAGGCTTCTACTTTGCAGAAGATAATCTTCTTGTTTTAATAAGATTGGAAAGATCTTTCCATAACAGAATTTTAATTCTGATCAATTAATAATTTATTATTAGATCTTTTGATCTAATGGAGGGGAATTCTTAATTCCAGCGCTGGCGCACCTTTCGCTAGCGCACATACGTTTAACACGTGGCACGCAGCGCAACTGCGCTAGCGCACCCGTGTTTGACACGTGGCGGGCAGCGCGCCTAGCGCTAGCGCTGGATCTGAAGCATTGCTTCAACTTTTTTTTTTGAATTTTGAATTTTAATACAGAGCTTTGCTCTGATTGGGGGTGTGTTGCTTAGGGCGCAGCGCACCTGGCCTTAGCGTATCCGTGTTTGACACGTGGCGCGCAGCGCACCTAGCGCTGGATCTGAAGAATTGCTTCAACTTTTGAATTTTTAATTTCAAAACAGAGTTTTGCTCTGATTGGGGGAAACAAATGCTCCTCCACCATTGCGCTCACGTGGCGTACACGCGAGTGCAGCGGTGGCAGTATCTGAGCCCTTGGATCAACTCAAAAGTTGAAGAGGCGGTTCAATACTTATAAATAGGACTTTTGGTCCCTTAGATGATTTTCAACTTCTTCTTTGAGAATTATCTCTTCTTCAGAGCATTGCTCTCCTGTTTAAGAACTTTTTCAAGAGTAAAGACTCTGCTAAAATTTTAGGTAAAAATTAAAACTTTAAATAAACTAGGGTTTTACCCATTAACAGAGCCTTGCTCTTCATAGATCTTTGATCTAAAGAAAACCCATTTAGGGTTTCATTAACAGAGCTTTGCTCTTCTGAATCCATAGATCTAAAGAGATCTTTTCTTGGGATTTTTTAGCCCATGAACAGAGCTTTGCTCTTTTGAATCATATTGATTTATTAATCTTTATTGAAGAACTCTTAAGAGTTTGTTCATGGATCTTGAAGATCCCAGAGGAATTGATTTTAATTAAATCTTTTCTGATGGATTTTTCCATCATCATTAAAGAGCCAGGCTCTTGAGGAATTTTATTTCTTCATGATCAGAGTTTGACAAGTGTCACTCTGTCATAGAGCATTGCTCTCAAAGAGAGATTTTCTCCTTTTCCTGAGGGATTTCTCATTCAATGAGAATTTTCTTGAGGATTTCCTTATTAATTAACAGTCTCATCCAATGACGAGGCTGTTTTATTAATTATTAATCGATGAATTGTCATCTAGATTTTGTGGGTCCCCTTTTGGTCCCCTTTCCACTTCATTGCAGTGTGGTACTACTTTTAAAGTACTGAGTGTCAGAAATTTAAAATTATATTATAGCACTGACAGTTGACTTCTGTCCCCTTTTTTGCAGGAGACATATCTTTCGATGCTACGTTTCCATTCGTCCGTTCAGAGGGAAGATTCCCTGAGGCACCTGTGGACCGGGAGGTTCTCGCGTTCATCAAAGACCGTGACCCGAAACACAAAAATCTCCACTTGTGGGATAGATGGTATGACCAGATTATCATAGGTCGTCAAAGCTTCTCTTCTGCGACGCCGTCGGAGCCTATCTCGGCGATTCCGTATGCAGATGCACCCCTGGTGCACTATGCCATGGAGGTTGTCAATTGGACTTCGGAGGGTCTTCTTCAACCTTCGATTGCCGTCGTACCCATGCAGCTGCCGGCGACTTTGGATACCCTGGGGTGGCGCATATGCCATGGCGAGTCGCGCCCTTAGGGACAGCCCTACAACATCGGGCTGACTCCTTGTCGTCCGGCCGGGTATTTGCAGTGGGCCTGGTACATCTTGTCGGCGAAGAAATCACAGCTCTAAAGCTCAGCCTATACCCTGCGGTTTACGCTTCATTGTTCCAATATTCTGCACCCCCACATGGTGGATTAAGGCGTTCTTGGAGCAGTGGAACATCCCAACCCATACCTTCCTTCTACTGGACAGAGAGGTCTCCATTTCCTTGGAGGAATTCGCCAAGGTTTCTGGTCTATCGGTCAGGGGGGAGCACTACGAAGAGCTGCTTCCTCTGGATGAATACGTTTTTGCCACCAAGCCGGTGGTGATGGGCCTCATGCCTGAGAACGCCATTCAGAACCAATTTCCTAGTCTGATAAAGATGCTGAATATGTATGAGAGCCTCTTCCTGTAATCCGGAGGTCGGGGGGTCGGTTTTGCAGACTTCATTACCCGGTTGCTTCGCTCGGAGATTTTGTCGCAACGAGGCGAAAAGTTTTCCAAGCTCGATGATCCCTTCGGTTTTGGCTTGGACCGTCAGCCGGTATTGGAAACTGATCAGAAGGGCTTTTTTCTTCCTGATGCTGCGATCATCCCTCTGTCAGAAATCGCCGCTCTGGGCATTGACGAGGAGGCTTTCTTTCTTAGGTTTCTTGGGCTATGGTTGAGTTGGTTCGAGCTCCCTATGCATCCTCGTTACATGAGACCTTCCGTCTTCTACCCCGCGCATCGCATGGTTGCCGGAATACAAGTGGCTATCGGGATCACCGGGTTAGCCCACCTATACCACGATCTTAGCATGGCAGCGGATACCACTAAATCGGGAGTGCATCCTGCCAACTTCCCGATGCATTACTTCACTTCATGGATGGAGATGCACGTGCTCGGGGTCTTTGGCATTCACAAGAGACCTTCGTTTTATGAGAAATGCAAGTTCCCGCGAATTATACGGCTGGTTGACGCCTCCATCGTGAGTCCGTCACAGCGGGAAGCTAGGGGTTTGCTCCTTCGTCCGCACATGGTTGGAGATGGTATGTCTTTCATGGACAAAGTCCTGACGATCGGCCAGGAAACTTCCAAGACGGTGTTGGCATTGCGCGGCATTTTTAAGGACGGGGCCTCCGTGTTGAAAGCCCGAGAGATTCTCCATTTATACTCCATCAGGCCGGGCTTTGTTGTATTCAGGCTAAATGATGCAGCGCTATTTATGAGATACAATCCCCATCATTTTGCCCAGCAGCTGAGCTATAACTAGGGGGTCCCGCTGGAGGCTTTCTTGGTAGAACCCGCTGCCACCAGAGAGGGAATACGGGGTGCGCTGCATCACTTCATGCGCTTGAATACGGGCTCTCACTTCTTCATTAGCGAGCCGAGTTGCGTCCCGAGGGCCCTTAACGTATACGTGGCTTGGTATCAACACGCAATCAGGGAAGAGAGGCGGCTGCTACTCGATCGCAAGAGTGTGCCCCCTGCCGGCGATCGCAACATCCTTTTGAAGCGATGGACCACTTTCCCCCCTTCGCTATGAGAGGTCGCTGCAGTTGAGCCTCCACATGTGCTAAGCCCTATGCGCGGGTTGCCCCTTGCTCTTGTGGAGACGGTGGATGTACCATCGGTGCCCCGTGCTCCCGTGGAGACGGTAAATGTAGTTTCTCCCGAATCTGGCGTGGGCTCAGACATCGGGACTCGCCGTCCCAAAGTGCCCACCAAGCGCAAGCTGGTGCTGGCTGCGACCGGAGCTCGCTCACAGAAGAAGAAAAAGAAGTCGATCCTTTCTGTCGATATTGTACTTGGCCAGGAGCCTCATGCTCCTTACGGCGAGGGCTTGAGCGAGTATGGGACAAACGAGGGCTTATTCATGCCGCCAGATGATACTGATCTGGCGGTTGCCATTACGGCTTCTGAGCAATTGGCCAGCCACGAAGAGGGGTTGGCTATCCTCGCACGTTCAGGTAATCATTAGCTGTATTTTTTGCCATTGAATTGTATTTCTATTATCGTGTTTTGACTGACGCTTTTCCTTCTTTAACAGGCACTTCTACTGAAGAAGCTCTCGCAGCTTCTCTCAAGACTTTTGAGGAAGAGGAAAGACTTCGAGCATCCTTAGGCATCGGTACATTTCGGTTCACCATGTTCCCGCTCCCGTTTCTTATGAGTAATCTGACCCTTTCTTTGTCTTATTGCAGGGACCACAATGCCGATCCCGCAAGATGATGCGGAGATTCTTCCCGGGCCAGGCATCGAAGTCCCGGCCTCCTCAGGGTTGCCAAAAGAGGCTTTACTCAAGCAACCGATGATGGACGCCGTAACGGCTCCAGAGGTAGCTCCTGGCGTGGATGATGACGTCCCATTGACGGAGGTCTTGAGAAGATCGACTCTCACGGCCCGGACGGAAAGGAAGCGCATAATGCATGCAGTAAGGGAGCGTAGTGCTGCCTTAGCCATGGGTGCGGGTTTGAGCACCGCTACTCCTTCAGAGGAGTCCCCGGCTGCCTTGTCTACTGCCTATAGACGAGCAGCACGTGCGGCTCGGGAAGCGGTCGGAAGACCAACCCAAGGTAATATGACACGGGGTTCCGTTGTCAAAGTTTTAAGTATCAATTCTTATATATCTTATCTTGCAGGGTCGAGTCTTCCCGAAGAGGTGGCGGCGACCACTGAGCCTGAGGTAGCAGTGGGGGATGTAGCTGTGATTGCCAAACCCGGGGCAGCGGTAGGCGAGGTGGCTGCAATTGCCGGGCTCGAGGTAGTGACTAGTAAGTCAGTCACGATTGCCGAGCCTGAGATAGCTGTAGGTGAGATGGCTACAGCCGCCGAGCCCGAGGTGTTGATGGGTGAGACGGCTACAATTGCTGAGCCAGAGGTGGCCGCTCCTTCTCAAGAGTCGGGCACCGCCCCAATCATTGCTCTTTCTACCTGCGGCCCTTTTCCATCTCCTGGTGTCGCGAGTGTTACGACGGCTCTGGTAGAGTCAAGGGATGAGGCGACAGGAGGCGAGACCTTCCCGATGGAAGAGGATGGAGCAGTTGCTGTGTCAAGTGACGCCCTTGTCGCGGTTCCGATTGGCGACTCACTAGGTAGATTTTGGATCATTGCTTTTCTTTTTATTCTGCAATCTTTTTCAATCTTTCCTGACAGGTTTATCTTGTTTCTAATGCAGGTGTGGCGAGCGCTGAGGTCGTGCTACCCGAGGCAATGCCATCACCTACCGCCTTGACGGTGACCCCTCCTCTAACTTCTCTCGTACAATCTGGGATGTTGGAAGGTGCGGATTCGTTATCCATCAGTCTTACTTCTAGGCCGTATAATTTACGTACTGACATCGCGTTACTGTGTCTTTGCAGGAGTTCTTTTTGACCACCTGTATCAGGTATTGCATCCACACTTCTCCTTCTTTTCAGAGATTAGTCCGTCAAGTGGTGTCGGTGAGTATCTTTTCTAAATGACGTCTTTTCTTTAACGGGTAATTACATTATTGCTGATCCCTTTTCGTATTGCTTGTAGCCCTACAAATCGAAGGCGGGGACGCGACAATCGTTGCGCCACCAGTACTCCCAGCTCTGCCTCCTGTTGCAGCCGGTATAGTAGACTCTATTTTTTTGTGTATGCATATTTTTTTTATTTCTCAAGCCATGATCTGATTGTGATTTGTTTTGCAGCGGTTACATCGACTCCAGCCCCGTTCGAGTCTCACGTCATAATGCCGGCCGGACCCTTTTCCAGACGTCCATCCTCGAAAGGTGCCGCAAATAGTCTGCGCATGTTAAGCGACTATATTGAGGAGCTTGACGTGGAGGCTCCCGCTTCTGCTGCGGATTTTGCTGCGGAGGTTAGCCTAATGCTGGAAGATTGAGGCTTGCCTGCATGAACTTCCATAATGAAGGCGTTGTCGAGTCTTGGGTTAACCATTGATGGAAGATTGAGGCCTGCCTGCATGAGCTTGAGCTAAGGCGACCTGCTCCGGAGGTGTTGGCTTTGAACTCCCAGCGAACTGCATGGGTTGAGCAAAGCGTTCTGTTCCTTCGCCATTTCGAACGAGAGGCAACCCTTAAGCGAAAGGAGCGTGAGGTGACTTCCGCTGAATCTGTTCGACTGCGTGCTGAGGTTGCAGCAAACGCTGCCCAGCTGAACACCATCTTTGAAAACCTTCAACGATGTATCTCCGACGGGCTGGTGTTGAGGAAGAAGCTTGATCTTAGTGAGCAGGTTGCACAAAGTCAGGAAGTTGCTCAGCAGGAAATTGATCAGAAACTTTCATCCTGCCTGCAGCAACGAGCCGAAATTGAAGAAGAACTGGCCGCGGCGGCTGATCGTGAGAAGGAGTTGAAAGGAGTGCGCTAGCGGTTAGCTGATTTATTGAAGACGCTTCCTTCCCAGTAGATGTTTTTGCATTAGTGAAACACTTGTAATCTTTTGAATAACATGTATCCATTTTTTGTTCTTTTATATAATGTATCTTGTATTCCAATGAGTTTATGAATAAAAGATACACATTTTTTTGTTCTATTGTTGCTTTCTTCTCCTTGCTGTGTTGTTGCCATGTGATTTTAGCAGGTGTGGCTTGTAGATAGCATATAGCTGTCCATCTTGGACTCTTCGAAAGGTAGTGATGGCTTAGGGAGCAGGTTCAGATCTGCTGCCTAAGAATTTTCAAATTTATAAGCCGTGAGGGTCTCATAAAGATTTTTCTTCCTACGAGTCGTAAGGATCTCGTAGGTGTATTTTCTCCTTAGGAATCGTGAGGATTCCTAAGTGTGTTTTTCTTTATAAGTCGTAAGGATCATATAAGGGAGTTTTCTTCCTTACGAATCGAGAGGATCCGTAAGTGTTTAGTGGGATAGACATGTAGATGACGTATTTCCGAAACGGGGTCATATGGATGACGTATTTCCGAAACGGGGTCATATGGATGACGTGTTTCCGAACGGGGTCATGTGGATGACGTGTTTCCGAACGGGGTCATGTGGATGACGTGTTTCCGAATGGGGTCATGTGGATGACGTGTTTCCGAACGGGGTCATGTGGATGACGTATTTCCGAGCGGGGTCATATGGATGATGTATTTCCGAACGGGGTCATGTGGATGACGTATTTACGAACGGGGTCATGTGGATGACGTATTTCCGAGCGGGGTCATGTGGATGACGTAGAGTCTGTTGTAATGAGACAAATATCGGAGTGGTCTCCAGGTTGTCTGTGAGCCGTTGAGATATGGCTTCTTCTTCTGATGGAGCCTGAGGAGGGAAGGCGCGATTCCTTCTTTGTTTGCGCCCCTGGATTGTGTACAGGGATTGATGTAATATCACCTGTAGGGCATAAATTTTATTTATATATTTTTTATTTCCACGATGCTCTATCATTTCAGCTTTTATATCGCGAAGGTCGCGATTGCCCAATCATTTCGGCTATTTTTCGCGGTGCCCAATCATTTCGGCTATTTATTTTATTTTTACTCGCTGCTTTTTATTGCGAGTTGCCCAATCATTTTGGTTATTTTGCATGCATACATTTTTTACTTGCTGGTTTTGTTGCAAGTTGCCCCATCATTTCGGCTATTTCGTATGCATGTGTGGCCTGCTAGTTTCTTGCTGCAAGCCTGGAATTAGACACCAATTTTGGCATCAGCACCGCTACAACTGGGATATTGACAGGAGCGAATCATCATTTGCCTATGTCGATGTCGAACAAAGGTGGCTTAGTAGACAGGGTTAGGATCCTGTCGACTAAGGCTTTTGACTTCATGAGCCGTAAAGGTCTCATAAAGGCTTTTCTCCCTACGAGTCGTGAGAATCTCGTAGGTGCGTTTCTCCTTAGGAATCGTGAGGACTCCTAAGTGTATGGCTTCTCATAAGTCATAAGGATCTTACAAGAGTATTATCTCCTCATAAGTCAAGAGGGCTTACAAGGGGGTTCACCGTGCAAACATATCCCTAGTCACGGATGGGACTTTGTTAGGGAAATGTTTATTCGCGTCCGTGGATTGTATACAAGGGTCAGCATTGAGCCGCTTGTAGGGCAATACTGGAGGTTGTGGTGGATGCGTAAGAACAGGTTTAGATCTCTTTAGCTTAAGACTTTTAAATCTTATGAGCCGTGAGGGTCCCATAAGAGGGTTCTCCTTTCGAGCCGTGAGGATCTCGCAAGTGTAATTTCTCCTTAGGAATCGTGAGGGTCCCTAAGTGTGTTGCTCCCTTGCGAGTCATAAGGATCTCACGCAGGTGGTTTCTCCTCACAAGGTCGAGAGGACCTTGCAAGTGTCTTTTGACGAGATTGTGCCCTTTCGGGTTTTCACAAAACTCGCCGGTAGTCCTGCTGTTTTTACTCACGGAGCCCTTGCGGGTTTTCATCCGTGCCCTTTTGCTTATGGAAATACCGTTTTCTTTTTTTTTTATTCTCTTTTTTTTGTATCAGCTTTGGGATGCTGCAATCCACCGTAGTTTTTCGACGTCTCGGTCAACAGCTAGTTTTAGGACATAGTGGTCCATCATTAGTTTAAGAACGTTCCGGTCCGTTGTTAGTTTAAGGACGTTTTGGTCCGTTGTTAGTTTAAGAACTTTTCGGTCTGTTGTTAAGGAAGCTGGCTACTACCTATAGAGTTTAGGCTTAGGAAGATAGCGAGCGGACATAGTCGTCGTCATCTATCGTTGACCTAGGCCGTGACTCGTTAGGCGTAGTATTTCTTTAGGAAGCGATCGTTTATTGGCTTGAAAGGTATTTCGCCATGCATGTCCATGAGTAGATAGGCTCCACCCTGGTAGACCTTGTCTATGATATACGGGCCTTCATAGTTCGGCTCGAATTTCCCATGTTTAGCACGATTGGGGATCATAGGTCTTTTGACCACTAGCACGAGTTCGCCTTGGCGGAATATCCTCGGCCTAGTCAATCTTTCGTATGAGCGCGTCATTTTTGCTTTATAAGCCTCCAGATTTTATTGCGCTATAAGCCGGGTTTCATCAAGGGCATCGAGCTCCTCAAGCCGAAGGTGAGCATTCTCTTCGTCTGTTAGCTCATAGTGAACTGCCACTCGTAAAGAGGATAGCTCTATCTCGAGGGGAAGTACCGTCTCTGTACCGAATACCAATGCATACGGAGTTGTGTTCGTGGCCGTTTTGAATGTAGTTCGATACGCCCAGAGAGCTTCATGCAGTCTCTCGTGCCAGTCTTTCTTATTTCGAGACACCGTCTTTTTTACGATCTTCGTTAGGGTCTTTTTAAAATCCTCAGCTAGACCGTTAGCTCGTGGATTATAGACTGAGGAGTATCTCCAGTCTATGTTATGCTGCTGTGCGAAGCGGCTTATCTTGTGGGTTCTATAGGCTGGCCCGTTATTGGAGATAATCCGTCGTGGAGTTCCAAACCAATAAATGACGTGCGTCTTGAAGAAATGGAGGATATTCTCCGTCTTCACTTCCCTCAGCGGTACCGCCTCTGCCCATTTGGAGAAGTAATCAGTTGTCGCCAAAATGAACCGATGTCCTCTGGACGATGCTGGTTCGATGGGCCCGATTATGTCGGTCCCCCACATTTCGAACGACCAGCTAGACACTGTCGGATGTAGCGGATTCGGATGCTGATAGATAAAGTTTCCATGAATCTGGCACGAATGGCACTGCTTCGCGTATTCGAGGTAGTCTTGGATCATCGTGGTCCAATAATAACCCATTCGTTTGATCTTCAGCTTCATCTTCGGCACGGCTTGGTGAGAACCGCAGAGTCCGTCGTGAGTTTCTTGGACGACTCTCTTTGCCTCTTCAGGTCCCAGGCATCTTAGCCACAGAGAATCAAATGATCTCTTATACAGAGTATCATTGATGAAAGCAAAAGACAGTGCTCGTTTCATAAGCTGATGTCATGAGGACGCATCTTCAGGTGTTCGACGGGATTTGAAGTAATCTATAAAGACTTCTCTCCAATACGCGGCCTTTTTCTGATCTTTTATTTGCAGAGTCATTCGCTCGGTCGCTCCGTTTTCTTCGGACAACTTCGGAGATACTTCTGCTGGAGCAAGAATCCAACGGCTTTGCACAACGATCCTCACGTCATCGAGGTTCTCGTCAGCCAGCTCTTTAGCGAGCTTGGCTAATGCATCTGCCTTGCTATTTTCCACGCGCGGTATGCTTTCCAGGGTGTAGGAAGGAATTTGGGTCAACAGTTGTTGCACCCTTTCGCCGTACTTCACCAACTCTGGTTTGCACGTCTGATAGTCACCATTTACTTGACTAACGATCAGTTGGGAATCTACGTATATGAGGAGGTTTTCAATTCTCATATCGATAGCGATCTCGAAACCTGCTATCAAAGCTTCATATTCGGCCTCATTGTTCGTTCTCGGCTCTGTTAAGAAGAAGGCGAAGCGCATTATCCCTCCTTGTGGAGTTACGAAGATGAGGCCTACCCCCGATTTGATTATAGGGGTAGTTTGTTTGCGCTTCTTCATGGAAGACGCTCCATGAAAATAAAGTTCCCACCAGGTATCACCCCCGTCGATCGTGTCAAACGCATGTTCGTCTGGAAGTTCTCAATTCAAAGGAGAATCGACAGTTATCGGATGCTCAGCGAGGAAGTCGGCGATGGACTGGCCTTTCACTGCCTTAAGAGGCCGATAAGTTATTGAGAATTCTATTAAGAGCAGGGCCCATTTAGCGATCCGTCCTGTTAATATGGCCTTCGACATCAAATATTTGAGAGGATCCACCTTCGATATGAGATGGACCTCGTGTGCCAACGTATAGTGTCTGAGCTTCGTTATTGCGAAGATCAACGCCAGGCAATGTTTTTCAATGGGAGATTAATTACTTTCTGCCCCGAGTAGAACTCGACTCAAATAGTAGAGAGCTCTTTCCTTCCCTTGGTCGTTCTCTTGTGCCCACATCGCACCTAAAGAACCTTCAAGGGCTGTTGTGTACAGGACGAGAGGTTTTCCCTTAACGGGAGCGGCCGGTACTGGCGGATTCTGTAGGTATTGCTTGATTTCGTCCAGTGCACCTTGGCATTTATGATTCCAGATGAACGGGGTTCCCTTCTTCATCAGGTGACTGTAAGGACGACACTTGCCTGAGAGATTGGCTATAAATCGCCGGATGTACGCGAGCTTTCCTTGGAGAGACCGCAATTGCTTGATAGTCCTTGGCGGAGGCATTTCCATAATCGCCTTGATCTTCGACGGGTCTATCTCGATGCCTCGGTGTCGGACGATGAATCCCAGGAATTTTCCCGAGGAGGCTCCGAACGCGCATTTGAGAGGATTCATCTTCAAGTTGTACCACCGGAGGCGCTGAAACACGATCTTCAGATGCTCTAAATGTTCCTCGTATGATTTGCTTTTTACTACGAGGTCGTCGATATAGCATTCGATGATTTCATGTATGAGGTCGTTGAAGATTTTCGTCATGGCCCTCTGATAGGTGGCACCGGCGTTCTTTAGACCGAAAGGCATCGCCTTTTATAAAAATATGCCTAAAAGAGTCCGGAAAGCAGTGAGCTTCTGATCCTCAGGATGCATCTTTATCTGTTTGTATCCTGATGAGCCGTCCATGAAGGAGAAAACCTCATGAGTGGACGTATTGTCTATCATCAGTTTGGTGACCGGTACTGGGAAGTCGTCCTTCGGGCAAGCTTTATTGAGATCCCAAAAGTCTACGCAGATGCGCACCGTCCCATTTTTCTTCATCACCGGGACAATGTTAGCGATCCAGTCAGGATATTGAACCTCCTGGATGAAGCCGGAGTCGATTAGCTTCTTGACCTCGGCGTTGATGCTCATCTCAAGCTCAAGCCGCATTCTCCTCGGTGCTTGCTTGATTGGCTTAATGCCCAGGGATATTGCTAATTTATGGACAACAATCTCTGGATCTAGTCCTGGCATCTCGGAATAATTCCATGCAAAGCAATCTCTATGCTGCATAAGCACGTCTTTTAGTGCAGCCACCCTTTCATCAGACAATAGCTCACTAACGAATGTCGGCCGCGGGTCACTTGTTGTCCCCAAGTCAATTTTCTTGAGGTTATCTGCAGTAGTATGTATTCATCTTCCAGCTCTTTTGGTGCTGGTGGAAATTCCGAGATTACCTCGTCATCATCGTTTTCGAAGCACCAGGGGAGTTCATCCACATTCTCGGGCTCCTCTTCTGACAGTGTGATCACGTGACAGGTACGAGCTCGTTTCCAAGACCGATATTGATCTAGTTCTATTCTCGTGGATTTGGGTTCATGCTTTTGTAGCGGGGTTACCCTCCAGCTGCTGGACAGAGCAAACCTGCCTTGTTGATATTGATCTTCGACCCAGTTCTTAAAGGTGAAGCAGTCTTCAATAGGATGCCCTACTGCCCTGTGATACGAGCAGTAGTCCGGGTGAGATACTTCACTTGCTTTCTCGGGGTGCTTGGACTCCGGGAGGGTAATCATTTGATGTTTTATGACGAGATCGAATATCTTCCTTATCTTTTCTTGAGGAAAAGAATATTCTCGACTCATCTTTTTCATAAGAGACGAATCTGGACTGCTCGATTCCTGATCGCGTGGCTTCTTAAACCCGCTTTGTCGCCGTCGAACGCCTTTCCCGTTCTTTGATTTATTTCTGCCTCTGCGTCGGGCCTTTTTGTACAACGGGTTGATAAGGAGGATCATTTTCATTTTTCACAGCCTGCTGAAGGAGGCGTTGCGTCCTGGCTTTTCGTAGATGGCCATTTCGCGATTATGGTCGTCTCAAACCTTTTGACCTGCTTCCCTTATAAGCTTGTCTATTTGTTCTTCGAACGACGGACTGGGTATTTTCACGGCGGGAGCTCTTTCTGGTTCACGGTTAGCCTCTTCCCACAGAGCATCTCCTTCTTCATCAAAGTCATGTATGACGTAGCAGTCGCGGAGTAGCTCTCGTTTCTTGGATTGAACATATCCAAGCCCGGTCGTTTCCATTCTCCCGTTGGGCAACTTTCGTTGAGTTCCTGGAATGTTCCATATCTTGTTATAGAACCTTGCTTGTCGTGCAGTTTGCTTAAGGGGTACACCTTGGTGTCTCAAGAGTCTCTTCAGTCCATCTGTGTAATATCTGGGCAAACGGATGGGCTGGAGCCTGTCAAGTGTAGAATCCGCGCCATGACAGATTTCTTTCTCCACTTCGGTTTCCCCGGATCGGTAGAATAGGATCGCCTTTTCACCTTTTCGCCTGGGAGGGACGTAGAATATCTGCAGTTCCTTCACACTGTAGGTATCAAGCGCATCTAATTCTTTATGATGCTTGGGCGGGACCATGGCAACTTGCAAATTTTGCTCTTCATCAGCGAAGGTTTGTATTGAAGGCCGAGCAGAGAATACGGCATGGACCTCATCTTCTGAGTCGCTGCCGAAGATAAGCATAGGAGCGGACGGTCCCGGCTTGTTGCACTGGGGTAGACCTGAGTAGATTATCTCTCCTTCCTCCTCGGTATCGCTCCTGAAGACCGGAATGGTGGTGATAGCTTTGTCCTTCGGTTTGTGACATCTTTCTGTGTCCTTAAAATCCGGTAGGAAGTATTTTGCATCTTCGTACTTGCGGACTTCGTTCACGGAGAATGGGTTCGGCTCTCCTATTACAGTATACTCAAGACCATCCTTGAAATACTTCATACACTGATGTTGTGTAGAAGGGATGATGTTGTACTCATTTAACCAAGGCCAGCCGAGCAAAGCGTTATAGCAGGTCTTGGCATCAATGACGTGGAACTTGATGTCCGTGACGAGCAGCCCAAAGCGTAACGTCAATATTACGGACCCAAGCGTCCGTGACGACTGGGAGTCAAACCCGGAGATGGTGATCTTATCCCGAGCGAGGTGTTGAACGCTCATGCAGATTTCCTTCAACACTCTCATGTTGAGGAGATTGACGGAGGACCCTTTGTCAACCAGGATTTTACCTATCTTGATGTCATGACAGTATCTGGAGACATATAAGGGACGGTTATGCTCGCAAGTCCCAAGGAGGAGATCTTCATCGCCGAAGGTGATATCGGCTGTGTGTACTTCTTCCAGCTCGTCCTTCATCTTTTCTTCGGCGATGAAATCTTGGAATTTCTCGGGTTCCTGTAGTGCCTTGACTAAAGAATCTCTCTCCTCTTTGGATAACAGGAGGGTGTTGAGAACGCTGAGCTGTGAGGGTATCTTCCTCAAGTGTGCGAGAACGTTGTAGTCCACCTTACTCTTCTTCGGCAGGTCCTTGGCTGTCAGCTTTTCGACGGCTTGGTCATCAAGGATGATATCCTCAGAAACCTTTTCTTTCCCCTTATCCTTTCTATTTGACCCACTGTTCGAGGGTCCAAGATTCTTTTCGGGCAGCATGCGGTTGCGCGGCTGAATATTTTCACAGGTCCTCGATTCTTCCTCTTTTCCTAGGTAGGACTTTTTAAAGAGAGGGCCAAGAGCCATTTCTTCATCAGAGTCGCTCTCGAAGGTAAGAACTTGCGATCCCCTGGCGTTGACCATGTGACAGTTGCCGGTGGTTCTTTTATGCTCCTTTGTCATACTTCTCTGCTCCCGACGAGCTTTGCGTTTTAGCCGCTTGAAATTTTGCCGGTGAGCAACATATCCCTGCCACCATCTTTTAAAAGTATTGCACTCTTCAGTAGGGTGCGCAATCTTTCGATGATATAAGCAGTAGCTAGGATGTATTTCTGCTTCACCAAGAATGTTTCCTTCGGAGGGTGGCAGCTTCATTCCTATTGATATGGCTTTGGCGAACCTCTTCCTCATCTTGAACCTGTTTTTATTTGCAATGGAGGTATTTTGATCCGGCGGGGATATTTCAGCCCTTTCGTCCAGTCACTGACGTTTGGCCTTTTCAAATATGGCTATCTCACGCTCTCGATCAGCTTTGCTTTTACGAAGAGCTGTGTTTAGGAATGCATCAATTATTTCATCTGATGGCCCCAGGAGTTCTGGCTCAGGACCTTCCCCCAGTTTCTTTGTGCAAGAAGCCTCTTCATTGTCTAGCGATGAATGAGAGATCACATGGCAACTCGCTACGTAATCTTCAGACTCATCCGATGAGTCTTCTCCATCATTTCCGTCCTCGAAGACGTGGCTGAGGAACTCTTGGAGCGTGATTGGAGTCCGCGCCTTCTGGTTATACTCTTCCAGCGCGTCAATCTGTTTTTGTAGGTCTCTGCGCTTGTCGCCAGGCTTCACGGGCTTCTTGGATTTCTTCTTCTTCTTTGAAGATTTTGACGGCTGGGTGTGACTGCTTTGTCTATCACCACCAATTTTTAGAGTTGGGCGCGGCTTTAGCATTCCCTCGATGATCTCAGGTTCCAGTGGATTCTTCCACCTAATTGCCGGACATGTGTGGAGATCCTTCAGCATTCTTTTCGTTTTGGCTGAAAGAGCGACCTCCCATGGAGCTTCTTCTACGAAAGAACATGATGCCTCCGTTGTATCCGTTTTCTTGGGAGTGTGTGGCCGAGGCGGGTTCACCTTCCAGTTCTCAGATAATACGAATTTTCCCTGCTGGTATTGATATTCTATCCAGCTTTTGAAGATGTAACAATCCTCGATCGGATGACCCAACATTCGGTGATAAGGGCAGTAGTTAGGATTGCTAATGTCGCCTGGTTGCGCTGGGCGTCTTGGCTCTGGAAGCGTAATGAGTCTGTTGCGGAGTGCAAGATCGAATAACCGCTTTGTCTTGTCTCGAGTAAGGGCGATTCATTTTATCTTTGAGAGATCGAGTTCTGTTATTTTGGCGATCAACTGATCTCGGGCCACCAGGCTGCTGTTGAGCATTGGCTACGACTATCGCTTTCCCATTTCCCTTCTCGTTTCGGGAGTCCGGCTTTGGAGGAGACGGTCTAGACCCATCTGGTCCATTTGGGCCAGTTTTTCGATTAAAGCTTGGAATGTGGTCGGCTTAAAGAACATCATGAATTGTGAAATGGTTGCATGAGGGTCCAAAGTTCCCACAAACATGCCTACCGCTGGCGCTTCTTCGATCCGCTATTCGCATTTCGACCACAGATTCCGCCATCGGATGGCGTATTGGACCCACGTCTCGCCTGGCTTCACCCTGGCATTGATCAATGCCGTTATCGGGATGCGTTCACTAGCACTCGCGAATCGCTGGGTGAATAACAACTTCATTTCTGTGAAAGTCTTAATGGAGTCGTTTGGAAGCTCGGAGTACCACTCAAATGCTGTTTCCGACAAGCTGCCGACGAATTGACGAAGCAAAAGCTTATCATCGCCCCCTGTGTTGCCGCAAAGAGCTCTGAACTGGGCGACGTGCTGGTGAGGATTGCCTGTCCCCTTGTACACATGGAATTTGGGGATTGTGTATCCCGGCCGGTATTTTATATGGTCATACCAGGTTGGATACGGTCGCCCAGTTTTAACGACTTGACTGGCCGCTTCATTCGCCTGGTGAGCTCGTATTTGCTGAGCTATATTGTCATCCAGTGCGGCCTTGGAAATGGTTTCCTCCTTGGCTGCTGAAAGAGCCGGAGGAGGATTAGATGTCTCCCCTCTATAGTCTTCAACAATGATAGGAGGGTCTTCAGCTGGAGGGTCCGGC
Source organism: Agapanthus africanus (assembly GCA_030015575.1). NCBI lineage: Eukaryota > Viridiplantae > Streptophyta > Magnoliopsida > Asparagales > Amaryllidaceae > Agapanthus > Agapanthus africanus. The sequence continues at coordinate 23,267,149 of CM057346.1, forward strand.
TGTAACATCATCCCTACCATATCTTGAAAAAGAAGCGCCATTTGTTTTATGTTGGCAGCTTGTTTTGCTGCTTCTCTTTCCTTCTTTTCGAGAACTCTGCGTAAGAAGTCAGCATCGGTTTCTTGTTCATGACGCTGCTCTGATGATGCCTCCGGGTTTTCTTTTGGCCCGGTGAGTGTGGCCATTGCAGTCAGCATCTCCTGAAGCTTCTGCTGCTGCTGCTGCTCCTGAGCCCTTGTTATTGATCGGGTGAGCGGTCGGTGACCCGTCGAATCGCGGCTTTCCTCATTTCCGGAAGCCATGTAAACAATATGCACCGTTATGCCCCCAGACTTGGGGCGTTTGGGCTCAGCGTGATCTGCCGTAGTCACAGGGGCTTTCTTCGGCCTCCTTTTCTTTTGAGCAGTTGACGTTGAGGGGGCCGTTGCAGCGGGCACCCAGGTGGTTGTCGTCTTTGTGGCTTGCCAGGATGGTTTTCTTCCTGCTGAACCTTCAGCTTCTTCTGTCGACGGGGATAGTCTTGATCAATCACTGACTCCTGGACTCGTCGCCAGATTTTGTAAACTTTGGAGGACAGCCGTTGAGGAGGCTGGTCCAGCTTTATTTCTGTAACATTCTCCACTGAAGGAGGAGATCTTTTCAGTACGGTGGTAGGAGAGTTCCTGCGCACTTTGTTCAGCAGTTCGAAGCTGTTCCCAGTTGGAACAGCAGCATTGACTTCCACCGTTGGGGCTGGCGGAGTTAGCCCAGAGGGGGAGTTACCCCCAGCCTTCCTCACTCGGCGCCAGTGGCGACGTCGAGCGCGTCGAGCTGTTGGGATGGTTTCAGCTTGAAGGGTGACTTCGTCTTGCCCCCTGCTTTGGGGAAGGGCTATTGCTGGCGTCAGCCTCTTGAAGACTGAGGTCCGTTGAGTAGCAGTATTTAATCTATCAAAGACAGACTTTGGAGCGGGAGCCGAAGTGGTTAATCTTGTAAAGACCGACGCTTTAGCAGGAGAAGTCTCCTTGACGACTCCAGGAGCAGGGATGGCTATCCTCTTCGGAATAACCTGTTCTGGAATTGTAGGCTTCATCATGGGCCCACATGGACTTTGGCCCAATCTGGCGAAAACTGAGGCGCTGGAGTTGGACGACCCGTTGAGAGGGGCCGCGGTAATAGCAAGCCGATCAAAGACCGACTTCTTAGGAGCTTCTGGTGTTGGTACAGGGGTGCTGAAGCTCATCAGTGGGAGCATAGTCCCAAAGAACAATCCGGTGGTGGCCTGAGTCACCTGATCCCCCAGCATCGTGAACAAGGAAGCCGCTTAGGGCCCGTAGGCTATGCCTCCAGATGAGGCGAAACGCGAATTGCAATTGCAGTTGGAACACTTCACGCAAGTGGATGCCATTGATGTTTCGCTTTCTGCGCCAAGCAAGAAACCAAATCTTGGTACCTCGAACCCAAGGGCAACTATATCAAACCGTGATTCGTTCGCGAACACGACACACGAAGTGTGGAGTGGAAAGAGGAAAAGGTCCCACCGGGCGTGCCAGAATCTGTTTACCACCGGAAACCGGGAAGACGAACGTCTTGCCTGAATCTGGGGGCAGATGCTAATTGGTGCTATCCGTCCACCTTTCCGAAGATGCCAAGTTGATTTATGGCACCGTGTATCGAAGTTTTAAACGGATGCGACCGATGTAGCAGACTTCGTCAGATTCCTTCTCGTTTGAAGGGTTTTTTGATTGTGGGGATGCTCTTCCTTGCAGGCGCAAGCCCCTGCAGTTAATTACGCTACCGCATCGCGGTAACAACTTTCTCCTTCTTCTGATGATCACTTCGTGTCGTGGGTGTTTGTTTTTTTTGTGGTTGCCCGTGGATTGTATACGGAGACTAATTTATGTTGTCGCCCGTAGGACGTGGATTAGTCCAAATCCGTATCTTCTTAGATTTGGGTTTGGGGGTTTGGTTTAAGGATACGTTAGTCTCGTTTGAGACTAAGATCAACTTAAACGTTTGTTAAGGATACGTTAGTCTAATTTCTAGACTAAGATCTACTTAACGAGATCATTTAGATCTAACAAGAGAGCATTTGGACTCTATTGTTTAGTTTAGATACATTGCGGTCGATTAGTTTAAGGACATTACGGTCCAGGGTTAAGGACATTATAGTCCATGAGTTTAAGGACCCCACAGTCCGGTTTAGAGACATCGTAGTCTATAAGGTTTAAGGACATCGTAGTCCATGAGTTTAAGGACCCCACAATCTGGTTTAGAGACATCGTAGTCTATAAGGTTTAAGGACATCGCAGTCCATGAGTTTAAGGACCCCACAGTCCGTAGAAATATATGATTGTCGGGACCCGTCACCTCTCTGAAAACGTTGAAGGATTACAACGACAGATATCAGAGGAGTAAAGAGATGTGCCCTCGAACCGGATGTAGATTAATTGGAAAATCTATAGCCCAGTTTGGAACTAAGATTTGTTGAATATTCGTGACAAGATGGGCTCAATTGAATATAAGTTGAGGACTTATGGCCAATGTTAGGCTAAGTCCAATTAAAATGTTTAACATTTTTATTGCTCTGGCTGTTGAGCCTTTATTTGGGCTTGGCCCTTTTAATAATGCTAAGCATTGGGTTTTGACATCTTTTGTCTTGTATTGAATGCATAACATTCATCAGAACAATGTGTGTTCTGACAGAGCGCCACGTGGCGCGCCGGGCGCTTTACGCCAATCAAAGAGAGCATAGCGCTTCTGTCGGGTAGCGCACACGAAGATAACACGTGTCGCGCTTAGCGCTAAGCGCTAGTTTATTAGCGCATTACGCTTTTAATTTATGAGCGCTTTGCGCTGATTTAATGGCGCACCAGTGAGTGACATGTGGCGTGCTTGGCGCTGAGCGCCGGTCCATGGGCGCAGTGCGCTGTCTCATAAGCGCAAAGCGCAAGCTGTGTCTATGGTTGACATGTGGCATGCTTTGGCACTGAGCGCCGGTCCATTGAGTGCAAAAGCGCAAGGCATTTTTCAGTACCGCAAAGCGCATTTGATCAAATTTATGATCATAGAACAAGTTTATGTTTTCCTTTTAAAGGAGGCCTTGCCTCAAGGTTCAAGAAAAAAGTTCTTATTTATAAAAAGGCACTGCCTCTGTAGATCAATGATCTGTAAATGAAGTAAATACTTCTTTTGTTTTTATGATAGGATCTTTTGATCTCTTTTTTTTATCAAAGACCTTGGTCTTTTATAGATCTATGATCTTTTTTAGAAGATAGTTCTTCTTTTCATGAGATGATTTCATCTCTGTGTTCAAGAATCATGTTTTTTACCTTGAAGAAATGATCTTCTTTTGCTAAAAGCTTGCTTTTCTTTTTTTGAGTTTTCTCAAAGTTTGTAGGGGGGTTTCTCTATATCAGACTTTAAGTCTTAGGGCCTTTATATAGGGCAAACTGATCAGTTCAATCAGTTGAAGAGATCTTTTCTCTAATTGATTTGGGAATTTTTCCCACCGTTGGATCTTTGATCCTAAGGCTTCTGTTTTACAGAAGATAATCTTCTTGTTTTAATAAGATTGGAAAGATCTTTCCATAACAGAATTTTAAATCTGATCAATTAATAATTTATTATTAGATCTTTTGTTCTAACGGTGGGGAATTCTTAATGCCAGCGCTGGCGTACCTTGCGCCAGCGCACCTACGTTTGACACATGGTGCGCAACGCAGAGCGCAGCGCAACTGCGCTAGCGCACCCGTGTTTGACACGTGGCACGCAACGCGCCTAGCGCTAGATCTGAAGCGTTGCTTCAACTTGTTTTTTGAATTTTAATACAGAGCTTTGCTCTGATTGGGGGTGCGCTGCCTAGGGCGCAGCGCACCTAGCGCTAGCGTATCCGTGTTTGACACGTGGCGCGCAGCGCACCTAGCGCTGGATCTAAAGCGTTGCTTTAACTTTTGAATTTTGAATTTCAAAATAGAGCTTTGCTCTGATTGGGGGAAACAAAGTACATAGACACCATACTAAAGAGGTTTAGTATGGAAGATTCTAAGCGTGGTAATTTACCCGCTTGTTCAGGAATCACTTTCTCCAAAGAGACCAAGAATGATTTGGAGAGGGCTTGCATGAACGTGATACCCTATGCTTCTGCAATTGGGTCTATCATGTACGCGATGTTACGCACCAGACCGAACGTAGCGTTTGTAAGTCAATGTCGCGCACTCCGCGGGTCCGCGGGGAGGCGGAATTTTCAAAAATGATTTATACAAAGCTCGCAATATCGACTAAACTCCAGATCCATACGAAAACCTTAACTAACAATTAACTATGGAGGTTTAACTACCATGATAGTTGGTTATACCTTCGTGACCAAGTCCTTCGGGTCTTCTTTGCCTCCTCTCCATGGCTTCTTGAAAAAAGGATCGAGCTTGCGACGTCGGCCTCCTCGCGTCTGTAGGGTGTTTTTCGCCACCCTATTAAGATGGGAATACGCATCGCTTGTTAGGCGTACTATAGATTCCCCTTGCCTAGGGTAGGCGGGGGTTTATTGATTGTGAGAATCCGAATCTCCAGCAGCCGCGGACTAAGCTGCCGTTAATTACTTCTTGCCTTTGGAGCGATAGAACCTCCGATTGACGGGTCAAACTGGTCATGCGAACTCAATCTGCAGTGTGCATGTGTTGTGCATTGAAGGGTTTTGGATATATCGGGAGTCCCGCAGAGTTTACGGGGGTCCCGCTATCTAGATAGCTGGCTGGGGGTCAAGGGGGCTAGAAGCTCCCTTACGGGGTGCGGGACAGCGTCCCGTTAGAAAAATTTTCCTAACAAGGGTGTATTTTGAGTTTGAGATAGTGTGGGAAAAAGTAGGGTGAGGAGCATCTTAAAGACGCTAGGGAGCTGGGCGCTTGAGTGTTAGGAATATGTATGCCCTAGAGGCCATTATTGTACATGTGATGTATATTATAGTGGATACTTGGACATATATTTAGAGCACTTTCTTGCTCGACATGATAGTATGCTATCTGGTTACTATTTATCTTAATATGTTGACTGGTATTCTTTACTGTCTTATTCTCACATGTTGATAAAGCCCTTAGGATATGTATTTGACTACCAGGATTATGATGAGATCATACTAATGGGGCCAAGGTGGTCCACAAGTATATCCTTTAATCAGTTCCTATTCGTCTGAATATCGAGACCAGGGCATCGATATTCCGGTGTAGACTAGTGTGTACGTTTCTTGTCCCTTAGAGGGCGATGGTTGATCCCATAACCATTGGTGTGTGACATCAAAGATTGTACACAGGTGCTCATTGGAGAATGGGTATACCGAACAGGACTCACCGAGGACTCCTATGTGGTAGTATACCTATCGTCAGATAGTAGTCCTCTGGTGACACCGGTACAGGTTAGTCTGTAGACTCGAGATCGTCATAGTGTCTTGTGTGGCTCCCACTGTGCTTTGATTTCCTCTCTACCACGGCTCAAAGAGGTCGTGCAAACAGGTGGATTTTGGGTACAGTCCCGAATCACATGGAGGCAATGAGCGATAGGTTGGGTTTCGTCTCTCCCGGTATTAGGGGTTGATGTTGCGCTATGCTCGATTGGCTATAACTGGAAGTCCCTGGCCAGGGCTGCTGATAAGAGTTATCAGTGGTTTCTCAAACCGTTATAGGACAGACATCGGCATGACTTATCACGTTACTGGGGCCTGACGTTTACCACCCCTAGACATGATATGCGACATATCAGACGAAGAGACCGAACTGTACTGTAGTGTTACTGATAGGCTTCATGGAGAGTATGGACGAGCTTGCTTGTTGATCTTTATATCGCTCAATACCCGGGTAGACGTTACGTCCAGCTAGTACTGCTGACGGTTTGTAGGTGATTGATGTGATCATCACATACTGCTGGCGTATTGACGAGTCTTTAGAGTCCCATACAGAAGTTTTCTGGTTCAAGCGAAACGAAGTCGGGCACATATTTTGATATGTGCGTGCGCCTGATTAAATATGAATATGTGATATCGTATTATAATCTGGCAGTTATCTGATGTCGGTCAGGTTATATGTGATATAACCGGATTATCGAATCAAGTGTTGGTTTGATAATGTGATATTCAGATTAATGATATTAGCCAGTTATATGTGATATAACCGGATTATTAGATCAAGTGTTGATTTAATAATGTGATATATATTATATGTGATATAATTATATCTTAACTAATATCATTAGCTCACTAATTGCTTTATATATATATATTAATGTATATTTGATATATATATATATATATATATATATATATTATGAAGCATAACATGTTTTTTTGTTTTAGAAAATAGAAAATGAGGTATAAATTGTGGAGATATTTGTGTAATGGGCAAGGCATGGGTTTTAATATTTGTATATTAGTCTTGACTCACTATTCAAGCATGGTTGCAATTTAGAATTGCAATTTTATTCCATGCTTGAATTAGTGAGGACAGAGAGAGCCATTTTAAGTTTACTCTCATCATTTTCATTCTTCATGCCTTAGCCATTTCATGAGCTGTTGCTTCCTCTTGCTCTCTACAATTTTCTTCACCTCACTTCCAAGTTCAAACCTTCACATGTGATGTGAATCATTGAACTTATGAAAACCCTAGTGAGCAAAATAAACCCCTAGTTCACCATCTCACATTAGATTAGCAATTTGATGTAGAGTGTTGCCTTCGCTAATGAGATTAGCGAAGGGTTAGCTTGAGCTAGTGGACTTCGGGTGGATCGTATTTGGCGCAAAGATCACGGAGGAGGTTCGTTCAACTCGAAGAGGAGCCTAATAGAGTTACGTGGACTTCAACCCGGAGCTATTGAAGAGAAGGACTCGAACTACAAAGGTTGTATACTCTTTTCTTCTCTTTAGTTCATCACATCACAAAGGCAAACCCTAATAATCTAGTAAAGATCTTATTAGTCTAGCTTAGCACCTAATAAAAATTAAAAATTTGGCATGCTTGATGCTTATAGAACCTCATGGTGGTGTTAAGGTCGACTTTCATGGTATCAGAGCCAAGTTAGAATATTAGGGTAACTTGTAGCGACTTAGAAATCCGTCGTTTTTGTCGCGCAAAAACTGCTGATAAAAACAGTTTCAAAAATGATGTTTTGAGTTATTTGCACGCCCCGCGGGCTCACGGTTTGAACCGAGAAGCAGCGGGATGGAGCGTGCTCCCCCTGGGGGCACCCCAGGGAGGACTAGAGGCCGGACCCACACCCCAAGACCACCACAAGGTGGCCTTAGGGGTGGGTGACCCAAGATTACCTGAACTGGGTTCTCTTGGGTCTGCCTGCCCTAGGGGGCCACTTCGTGGTGGCTCCCGGGGGTATGTACCCCCCAAGGCCCTCCATTCGACAGTTAATTTTGGGATCTTTGCCTCCGTGAAGATTTGGGAGGGTTTCGAGTTCATTTCGACTCTCGGATTTACTTAAAACGATCGGTTTTGGAACTTTAGCTCACTGGATTTTTCATGTCTTGGAAAAATTGGTTTAGTTTGCTAATTGCGTGCGGAATTCTAATGTCGCTGTTAATTTACAAGCTTTGTGATGCGTGCGATACAGTTATTAGAATCCGGATTAATTAGTTTTATGAAAACTAGTTAGTATATTTTAAACCTAGCCGTTTAGTTTCAATTGATCGATTTCCACGAAGTTTCGATTCGGATCAAAACTTCATCGCAATTGCGTATTGTACACAATCACCAAGTCGAGAATCTTGTTGAATTATCCGACAACCAATTAAAAAGAGTTTTCAATTTGAGACTAAAATGCAAGTTTTATAAATTAGGCATGAAATCCGGAATATGAGATATCCCGAGTTTATGATGCCTAAAGATATTACGGATTCTAATTATTGTAGTTTTCTGTTTTCTTTTCTGCGACCATAAGTGTAATATGTGTGGTATCCCAATCTCGTTTCTATATGTCAACAAGTTTTAAGGATACGTATATTTGCTTACGTTGATGATATGTGATATCATGTGTTGCTGTTGATATAATTTATTGGTTCGTCGTGAAAGAATAGCCAGGGTTTTTTTTATGTGAGATGGGGTTTTTTTATTTTTATTCATGTAAATTTTGTATGTAATATTCTTTTATTGAGGCACTTCCGGATTGAGAATGATGTCACCACTGTTGTATATTATTTACTTTTCCGCATTAGGATAGACCCAAGGTGAGGAGCATAAGTAACCGGGTTCTAGAGTCCAGTGGGAGACTGTCTCAAGGAGTTGAGACCGGGTCTCCTAACTCTAGAATTGGCAGGGTTACTTACCGCTCTTGTAAGGGTCTAGGGATGTAGGTTTGGCTATTCATCATGACCGTGGAATCCGTGTTTTACATTACTGGCTAAATTTAAAACACGGACATCCTAGTATATCCAATATTTCATATGTTTCTTCTGCTGCTTGATTCTGTGATGTTGATCATATAACTGCGTGAGACAAATGTAATATTATATATATGATATATAATAAACGTTGTTTATGTTTTTCACCCACGCTAGTCCAGCCCCCGCTCTGCCGGTAGTTAAGTAACCTAACGGTGCATGACGGGGCCCCATGGCGAATGCGGATGGCATAAGCGTACGTTCTATTTTCGTTTCATTTTTCTATAATATTTAGGAAACATTAATTGATGGGACTTCATTAATAAGATTAATGAAAAGAAAGAAACCAAAAGATGTTGTAGAATCAAATTTTCAAAAAAAGGGTAGCTCTAGTTTTTGCTTTGCACTGTGGTATTCCTTGATGAATATCCAGCACCTCATTCGATGAGGAAAGAGCCGAGATCCCTTCACCGGGAGTGACCTCTTTAGCGAAACTAGCAAATGCTACAACCCACTCGGTTTTGTCTTTTGATTGCTTCTCTAGTTCTTGCTTTGCATAGTGGTATTCATGAATATCCAGCAGCTCATTCGATGAGGAAAGAGCCGAGATCCCTTTGCCGGGAGTGACATCTTTAGCAAAGCTAGAAAAGCCTCAAAGACACTCCTTTATAAAATCATAAGATTCTACAGCGATATCAAGTTCATTATGCTCATGGTTTTCTTAAAAATCTGCGTAGCCCTCCGTCATTTCAGATAAGTACTATTTAGTATTCGTGCTGCGTTTGTTGACCTTGTCAAGGCATAGTGTGCGGTAGCTGATTAGTGCTTATCTGCCAGCATGAGATGCGATTGGGTTAGGGTAGTCGTGCGGCCTTTTTGACCTTGTCAAGGGTCTTGCGGGTGGGTTTAATTCAATCAAGAAATGACGGGTAGAACTTAACTAGCGCTTATGGTTTGTTGACTTTGTCAAGGTCATAAGTGGCTAGGGGTAAAAACTATTATCGGGAATTTTAAGTGTTGAAATTTGTAATGAGATTTCATACCTTCTATATGATAGTTGGATCCCGATACCCACTGCGAGTAAGAGTTACTCCTGGAAGAATTTTGCACTTTACAATTAGCTGATCAAGTAGGTGTGTAGAAAGGTGTCAATAGGGTTATGCCTCTGGGAAAATGAGGTTTATTTTAATTAGGTCCATGCGAAAGCACGGGGAACCTCCCTCGGAGTACCGATACCTGCCTGGCCGAACGATTGGCGAACCTGTTGGGTGTAATTAATCCCGGCTAATCTTACCTTTTAGGGTTTGAAGGAAGATTTGATAAAAACAGTGGGAGCCATCCTGATTATATAAGATAATAACCAATCTAATCTTGCAAAAAGCGCACGCTAACGCATTTCCTTCTCTCTCTCCAGGCAGCAACCAATGCCATGCCTTAATCAAGATAATAATATGGATGTTTGACCGAACCCTCCTTTTATACAAGGCTAGTGAACGTTGGTCCCGTTCTATCTTATGACTATCATAATACTGAGCAAGGGATAGGGGAATATCAGGATTCCCATGCCACCCGTACGAAGAAACAACATGTTGATGCATCTTCTTCGGGTGTGTTCGTTACCGAGAACTGTTTCTCGGTTTGTTCTATGTCCTGGGTATTGGATATCGGATCAGGATCCCACATATGTAATTTTTTACATGGGCTAAAGAAAGGTAGAGAACTGGGAAATGGTGATAAATCCCTAACAGTAGGGATTGGTGCAATTGTTGCAGCCAAGGCAGTTGGTGATTATCACCTTGTATTACCAACTGGTAATACATTGATTCTGAACGACTGTTACTACGTACCAAAGATGATGTGCAACATTATATCGGTTTCTTTGCTAACTAAAGAAGGATAAAATCTCACATTAGAGGATAATGTTATGAATATTTTCCAAAATCAAGTGTTGATTGGGTTTGGTACGTTATGTAACGGTATATACGTTCTTAATCAAAGTACAGTTCTTAACGTACAGAACACAAACAAGAGGAAAAGTTCATAAATGAACGAAGCCTTCTTGTGGCACTGTAGACTAGGTCATATCAATGCGACAAGATTGGTTAAGTTGCATAAAGATGGATATTTGAATCCGTTCAAATTTTCATCTTATGAAACTTGCCAGTCATGTCTCAAAGGCAAGATGACCAAAACTTCATTTACTAGACACGGAGAAAGAGCTTCGGAACTCTTGGGACTCATACATAGTGATGTATGCGGTCCTATGTCTACACGTTCCAGAAATGGTTTCTCGTACTTTATTACATTCACCGATGATCTCTCAAGATTCGGACATGTGTTCTTGCTGAAACACAAGTCTGAAACTTTTGAGAAATTCAAGGAATATATGTGCGAAATAGAAAACCAGACGGGAAAAAGTATTAAAATCCTACGATCTGATCGGGGAGGAGAATACTTGAGCGGGGAATTCCGTGATTATCTAAAAGAGAATAGGATTCTCTCTCAGCTTACTCCTCCGTATACGCCACAACACAATGGTGTATCAGAGCGGAAGAATCGCACCCTATTAGATATAGTGCGCTCTATGATGAATACTACTGAGTTGCCTATTTATTTTTGGGGTTATGCACGTGAGACAGCTGCATATCTATTGAATCAAGTTCCATCAAAATATGTGCCTAAAACACCATATGAGATATGGAGTGGAAAGAGGCCGTATCTTAAACGAGTTAAGATATGGGGTTGTCCGACCTATGTTAAAAGGCAAAATCCGGACAAGCTCGAGACAAGGTCAGTTTTATGTAAGTTGTGGGATATCCAAAGAAATCACATGGATATATCTTCTACCAAAGTGAGGAACAAAAGGTGTTTGTTGCTCAATATGCCAGACATCGGCATGACTTATCACGTTACTGAGGCCTGACGTTTACCACTCTTAGACATGATATGTGACATATACGGCTTTTTCCAGAGATGGATTGCGCTTGGGAGACGGAGAGACTGGACTGTGCGGTAGTGTTACTGATAGGCTTCATGGAGAGTATGGACGAGCTTGCTTGTTGATCTTCATATTGCTCAATACTCGGGTAGCCATTACGTCCAGCTGTACCGCTGACGGCTTGTAGGTGATTGATGTGATCATCACCTACTGTTGGCGTATTGATGAGTCTTTAGAGTCCCGCACAGAAGTTTCCTGGTTCGAGCGAAACGAAGTATGGCACATATGTTGATATGTGCGTGGGCCTGATTAAATATGAGTATGTGATACCGTATTATAATCTGGCAGTTATCTGATATCGGTCAGGTTATATGTGATATAACCGGATTATCGAATCAAGTGTTGGTTTGATAATGTGATATTCAGATTAATGATATTAGTCGGTTATATGTGATGTAACCGGATTATTAGATCAAGTGTTGATTTAATATTGTGATATATATTATATGTGATATAATTATATCTTAACTAATATCATTAGCTCACTAATTGCTTTATATATATATTAATGTATATTTGATATATATATATATATATATATATATATATATATATATATTATTATTATATGACGCATGGCATGTTTTTCTATTTTTAGAAAATAGAAAAATAAGGTATAAGTTGTGGAGATATTTGTGGAATGGGCAAGGCATGGGTTTTATTATTTGTATATTAGTCTTGACTCACTATTCAAGCATGGTTGCAATTTACAATTGCAATTTTATTCCATGCTTAAATAAGTGAGGAAAGAGAGAGCCATTTTGAGTTTACTCTCATCATTTTCATTCTTCATGCTTTAGCCATTTCATAAGCTCTTGCTTCCTCTTGCTCTCTACAATTTTCTTCACCTCACTTCCATGTTCAAACCCTCACATGTGATTTGAACCATTGAACTTGTGAAAACCCTAGTGATGATGCTCAATATTGGCGATCTTCAAGATCAGGACACGTGGCAGGTGACGTGTCCTAGAACTCAGAAGAAAGAGCCCACAGGTGCCGACCAGGTCACCCTGTACCCGGCCTGCAAACACGGGCTATCCCTCCTCAGGGCCCCCTGAAAATTGGCTTCCTCGGCCCTGTATATCGTGCCGAGCTGCCATGAGGCCTGGACTCCTCGGCCTCCTCGCTCGCCTCCGAGCTCCTGCCGAGGCCGTCTTCCTCAGCCCTCCGACCAACTCCACCACTCACAGGCATAACCGCCGCTCCGCAAATCTCGCCATGCGCATATTCTATGCCAGCAACATCCCACGTTCCACACCATCACGATCCTCATTAATGGGCGATCCGCCCTCTACGCGGGCGTGACGTCGGAAGAATAACTGCCGGCGAGATTCTCGCGCCTGCTGCTGCGTGCTACTACCGCTATATATACCCCCATCACAGATGGGTCAAGTAAGCCATTCTTGACTCTTTTAAGCCGTTACACTGCTCGGATCTCATCACTAACTTGATCATCGGAGGGTCCTTGGTGGTACCAAACCACCCCGGGACTTCTTTGCAGGTACTCAGCACCAAACTCCTCACTCTATTTCTTCCTCCAAAACCCATTGAGACCCATACACAACATGAGATAATCAACAAAGTCCATCGCTAGATCAACGGAAGACAACATCTGACGGAGACCCGAAAAGGAGCTCCATCAGTTGGTGCCGTCTGTGGGAAACGCTCCACAAAATACAAAGTTGGCCTTCCGATATCCGCCCAAATGGATAGAAGCCGCCCTGAAGATCCTGATACCAGCCGCCGCCTTCCACTCACCGAAGGCGGGGATGAACCTCCCCCCATGACCGTCATCAACGCCCTCGCAGGCCAGATAGATCGGCTGCAATCTCTCGTGGAGGCCCTCGTCCACGTCCAAACGGCCGGAATCGGGCCCCAGATCGCCGCTTCACAGCCTCCAGGAGGCTCTACCCCTGTCTGGACAGCTGACCACCAGCAGTCCGCGTCCCCTAGCCATCGATCTCTTGAGCCAGTGCTCCCTAAGGCCCGCTGGGCACCCCAGGGCTCCACGCCAAGGTCCGCCGCCAGAACGCCTCGCCTCGAGCCTCCTCGCGACCCTTATCCCCTTGAGGAGATGTCAGTCACCTCGCCTATCCAGGGGCGTGGTTAACCCCACCACCATCGGCGGGGCTGCACAGAAGGGATCCGCCCCGGCGATTCGAGAGCTACCTCGCCCCGGGACCTGAGGCACCTCATCGAGTGGAACCAGGGCCGCTCCCAGACGTAGGTCACCCGCAGCAGAGGCCAAGGATCCCAAGGCGCTGATTCCTCGGGATACCATGGTCGACTCGACGCCCTCGAGAAGAAAATCGAGGGCATGCGCCGGGAAGCTCACCTCTCGAGCGACGGAGCTAAGTATGCCTCCGACTCGCTAACAAATCCATTCACCGAGGAATTGCTCGCCGTCCACGTCTCCTCACGCAACAAGACCCAAAGGTCTCTCTGTTCGACAGGAAAACCGACCCGAAGGACCACTTGGACGCTTTCACCGCGGGGATGAGCTTCCAGGATCACTCCGACGCCGCCCAGTGCAGAGCATTTCCGACTATCCTTATCCGTGCGAGTCGGGACTGGTTCCGGAGGCTCGAGCCCCGCTCGATTTCGACCTTCAACGAGCTAGCCACTCAGTTCCTCGGCCATTTCGTGGGGAACCATTGACAGAAGCGCACGGTCGACTATCTCTTCACGGTTAAGAGTAGGGATAAGGAAATGTTCAAGGCCTACATTACCCGTTTCTACAACGTGCTTCTCGAGGTGCCCGAGCACCGGGACGAAGCTGTCATCATGGCGCATAGATCTGGTCTGAGGCATAAGGAATGGTTACGCTCCTTCACGCTGGCGCAACCTAAGACCATGGCCGAGGTCAAGGCGTGGACCGAGCACGAGGTTCAGCTGGAATCCGAGGTGAATGCTAACCTTCCCCGGGTAGAACGGCCCGACCAGAAGAAGAGGGCTCAGGAGGAGAGGCCGGAGCGTCATCAGCCTTACCACCCGAAGTTCCAGGAGTATACCCCACTCAACGTCTCCCTCGCAGTGTTGCTGGAGGAGGCCCAGAACGAGGGGTTCTTCAAGTTCCCTCCGATCCCGCGTCAGGCCGCAAAGCGAACCCGGCGCCCCTACTGCGCTTTCCACCGGGTACTGGGCTACGCCACGGAGGACTGCAAGCAGCTGAGGGACTACATCGAAGAGCTCATCCAGTCTGGGCACCTCGCCGCCTACTTGAGGGACAAACGGTAGGCAGACCACGAGCAGGAGCAACATCGCCCTCCCGCCGACCTGACCATCGGTCAGATCATGCTCGTTTCAGCGGACGGCCAGCCCGGTGCTCAGGGAGCCCCATACCCTATGCCGAGCGCGGAGGCCAACAACACTTCAAGAAGCTCGGCCCAAGCCAATAAAGTCATCTGCTAGCCTGTACCTTTCTTTTAAAAAGCAATGTAAATTCTTCCTAGGATCTATTGTTAACTTAATAAAGATCAATGGAGCGTTGCGAAAAAGGATGAAAAGCTTTGTTTATTCAAAAAGGTATTGGGGGCTCCTCAGCCATACATGCGAAAAGAAAAGAAAAATTACAACAGCGGGGGAAGGGGGTACAGTGTGCACTGCTCATGGTACTCGGTAAAGATCTCCGCCAGCCGGGGCCTCGCAAGGTCCAACCTCTACCCCCAGTTCCCCCCGCGCGCGTCGATCCCGAGCCTCAGCTCTTAGCATTCGCGGACGAGCGCCTCTGAGCGGGCCATCCGGGTTTCGGAGATTAGGCCGAAGCGCCTCAAAGACCGCAGCTTGCCCACAGCCTCGTCATGGAGCAGCTCAGGCAGGGGGTTGTAAAGCCCCGGCGACGCCCTCCAGATGGAGTACATCAACAGCTACAGTAGGGAGGAGCGTCCGGGGAGCAGCCAGCCAAAATGGTCCTCAATGCTCCCGTAAACCAGCTGCACCGTGTCCTTGGTGCAGTACGGGTCGTAAAGGTACACATCTTCAAAGCGGACGATGTCGGGGATGGTAAACGGGAAGTCCTGCATTCTCGATGACCTGTTTATGAAGGATGGAAGAACCAGTACTCCTTCAGCCTTATATAGCCCATTGCGCAGCTCAACAGTTTCCCGCCTTCACCCAAGGAGTCGCTGCCACGCGGCAGCCATCAAGCCTTCTCTGGCGGAATCGAAGCGACACGCCCCTAGCGCTTCGCCTCCCCCGCATTCAATACGCTGGCTACGCGCGCCGTTGCCCCGACCGTTTCCATTCCCCGCACCTACAGCTGGACGGTCGGGCCACTCCCCGTCAAGATTCAACCCAGCAGCTATCCTGCTCGGTCGCTCCTGGCGAGTAGCTCCCTTACCGCAACGCCAGGGGCCGGAAAGCCCCCCCAGAGGCAGTCGAGAGGACCCCTAACTCGGCTATCCCCAGTGGGCAGCTTCCCTGCCACAACGCCGGGGATCAAAAAGCCCTCCCATAGGCAGTCGAGCCCGCGGGTCCCTCGCTCGGCAATCCTTCAGGAACAAAGACCTCGCCAAGAGGCACCGGGCAGTAACCCTGCCCGGCTAAGGGTCCTTGGTAGGCTTCTATAGCCCCTCCCGCGCTAAGGACCAAAGTCCTCCCAGAGGTAGTCGAGTCCTTGCTCGGCTATCCCCGGCTGGTAGCTTCCTACCACAACTGACAGGGATTTAAGTCCTCGCCAAGAGGCACTGGGAAGCAACCCTGCTCGGTCCCCGTCCTGAAGGATCAAATCCCTCGCAAGAGGCAACCGAGAAGCTACCCTGCTCGGTTAACTCCGGCTGGTGGCTCCCTGCCCACGACGCCAGGGATCGAAGGCCCTCACAAGAGGCACCAGAGCGGCTGCCCCGCTCATTCATCCCAGGCTGGTAGTTGCCTACCCACGACGCCGGAGGTCAAAGACCTCGCCAAGAGGAAACCGCGCTGCTTCGCTGCACGGTCATCCTTGGTGGGCTTCTTACAGCCTCTCAAAGGCAGTCGAGTCCTTGCTCGGCTATCCCTGGCAGGTAGCTTCCCTACCGCGGCGCCAGGGATCCAAAGCCCTCGCCAAGAGGCAGCCGCGCAGCTTTACTGCCCGGTCATTCTTAGTGGGCTTCTTACAGCCCCTCGAAGGCAGTCGAGACCTTGCTCGACTACCCCCGGCAGGTAGCTACCCTACCACAACGCCAGGGACTAGAAAGCGCTTGCAAGAGGCGACTGAGCAGCTACCCTGCCCGGTCACCCCCGGATGGTGGTCAATGCTCGGATTCAAAAATGCTCGCTGGCCCGCGGAGGATCCAAACCCCAGCGAGGGGCGTCAGGTCTATCCACGTCTAGATGATCACCTCTCGACTCCGGGGCCCAGGGAGATACCTCCTCAGCAGCACGCTCATCGGCCAGTGATTGAGGTCAACTCGACGGACGATTGCCAGACAGATGGCCAACCTGACATAAAAGCACAACTGTACAAGCAAAGATATCTTACGAGCATTCTTCACAAACAGATGGTAGAGCGCGACGCAATTCTATGGAGCCGAAGAAACACTTTATTACTACCAAAGGCATTTACGAAGGGTATTTTTTGGGCTCCCCTGCCTTACAAAATTCAGGAAAACAAAATAAAAAGAGGAGAACGGGAGCTCTACACCTCGGGACCAGATACGACCTTGAGGTCCTCGACCTCCACCATGTGGCGCGCTCGGTCCTCGGCCACCTCCTCGCCGGGAACCTCTTCCCCTTGCTCATCGGCGCCCACGAGGGGGAACTCGGCCCGGAGGTCTGCGTCGGCGATCTCCGGCATCCAGGATTTAACGGCATCGAGGGCGTCGTGCCAGATGCGGGTCGTGGCCACGGCCAAGTCGTCATAGAAGTCCTTCGACTTCTTATAGCTATCCACCACCCTCGATTCATCCGATTTGGCCGCCTCAGTCGCCGCCCCCAGCTCCTTTCGGAGGGTTTTCACCGTCCACTTCAGGTTGTCGGCGAGCACCTGAGCGTCCCCGAGCTTTCCCTCGGCAATAATGGCGGCCTCGTGGTGCCGGGCGACCCCCCGTTTCCCAGCCTCCACTTCTCCTTCCAAGGCGGCGACCCTCGCCGACATCGCCTCCAGCTCCCGCCTGGAGCTCTCTTGCAGCGAGGCGAGCTGACCCACAGCCTCCAACGCCGGGGCTACCACCTCGTCTTCCATGCGTAGGGCGAGGGCCACATGCTGGAGGACCTGGGAGACACAAAAAAATCAGAAAGATGAAGGGCGCACTGAATAACACAAGGAACCAAGAAACTTACCTATACGGACTCCTGGGCGATGGACGCCGGCTGAGCCCTGAAGGTCCCCCCTGGGACTCTGCCCCCTGCCGAGGTCTCTATCTCATGCAGGAGGCTGTCCGCCATGGAAAACCCTGATGGCACCGCAAATCGAAGACCCCCTCCACCACCACGGTCGGCGAGGATCGGCCCCGGGAAGGTCTCTGGGAGCTCCTCTTAAGCGGCTCCGAGGGAGAGCCGATCTCCTCTTCCAAGGCCGAGTCCTCCTGAATCAGGGCCCGCTTCTGGCCCGATGCTCTGCTAGGACCCGGGGCGGGATCTGCCACCGAGCGCTCGCGGGGCGCTGCTACCAGAGCGGTAGGAGCCGAGGCAGGTCCCGCACCGGAGAAACTGGCGCCCCCAGCCCTCGTAGGCTGCCTCGGCTGGCGCATGGAGGCTTTGAGTGTGATGAAGTTCATGGATCCTGCACAGAACAAATACCCAGCAAATCAGCGACACGAGTAAGACATAAACCCAAAAAGCAAGCCTAACATACCGACGAACTCGACGGGGCTAAGCCCGGCCCAGCTCAAAACCGTCTCGGACAGAAGCACGTCGGGTAGAGGGATGGGCTCCCACGACGCCACTCTCACCGCGGCAGGGTCACCGGACTGGTTCCCCGGCAGACACTTCTCCCTCGACCACTTGGTAGGAACGTGTCAGTCCTCGCCCTCGGGAGGGGAAACGAAGAAAAATTTCTTTTTCCAATCATGAATGGAGGAAGGCAAGGCCATGACCCCAGTCCTGGCAGCGCCCCCCGGCCGCTTCTTGAAAGTGAAATAAACCCATCTCGGGTCGCCCGCTCGACCACCAGGGTGACTCTTGAAGACGATGGAGAAATCGAGAAGAGAAAGGCTGAAGGGAACCGCCTGCAACTTCAGGCGGATCAAGAACCTAAGAAGGATTCTCCATGAGTTTGGCACTAACTGGCCGGGGGCCAAACCAAAGAAATTCAGCACGGCGACGACTTCAGGAGAGAAGGGCAGGCGCATTCCGCCCCAAAAAGCTTCCAAATACAGGGCAATCTCCCTGCCCCGTATCTGGTCTGCCCTCTCTCCCTCCTTGGCCAGTCAAAGCATGTAGCGCGAGGGGATGTGGAAGCGAGCCCGAGCATTGGCGAGCTCATCCTCATGCCTCACCCAGCACGAGGTTCTGGGGGCCACATTTGTCGCCTCCTCCCTGGAGGCGGCCCCCGCCTCACGATCCCGGGGAGAGGATCCAACCCCTGCTCCCCGAGGAGACTCAGACACAACTAAAGGAACCCTAGCGCCTACTCCTACAACGTCTACTGATACTACAGAGGAAGACATCTAACCTTGGAAAAGAAAAATCTTCAAAGGCAGAAAATGAGAGAAGGGAGACGAGCGCCGAGCAGCCAAGACTTGAGAGAGGGAAATATGGAAGAGTAAGGGCTATAAAGCGGGCCTTACCCATGTTTATTGCTGCCTACAGCCTCATCCAACGGTGCCCATCATCTCCCGCCGAAACGGCTCCTCGTACCCAGCGGCTCCGATCGCTCCACGTGTCAGTCCAGCGCTGGACCGCGTCCCATCAGACGCCGCAGACTTGCATACGTCGCATCAGCCAATCGACGCTCGACACGTGGACCGTCGCTTCAGTTGCAGAAAGCACGAACCGACACACCTTTTTTTAATGCAGAGATCTCGTCTTGATTCGCTAGCGGAAAAGACAACAGACGGCCCGAGGACTCGTCCCAACAAAACCCTAGAAAAGATCTCACCTCGGGAGGCCCGACTGTCCACTCCTGACCCGACCCGCTGTTTGGTCGGGACAAGAATGGGGGGCTAATGAAGATGCTCAATATTGGAGATCTCTAAGATCAGGACACGTGGCAGGTGACGTGTCCTAGAACTCAGAAGAAAGGGCCCACAGGTGCCGACCAGGTCACCCTGTACCCGGCCTGCAAACACGGGCTGGCCCTCCTCAGGCGCCCCTGCAAATTGTCTTCCTCGGACTCATAGATCGCGCCGAGCTGCCACGAGGCCTGGACTCCTCGGCCTCCTTGCTCGCCTCTGAGCACCTGCCGAGGCCATCTTCCTCAGCTCTCCGACCAACTCCACCACTTACAGGCGTAACCGCCGCTCCGCGAATCTTGCCATGCGGAGATTCTACGCCAGCAACATCCCACGTTCCACGCCATCATGATCCCCATTAATGGGCGATCCGCCCTCTACGCGGGCGTGACGTCGGGAGTGTAACTGCTGGTGAGATTCTCGCGCCTGCTGCTGCGTGCCACCACCGCTATATAAACCCCCATCACAGAGGGGTCAAGTAAGCCATTCTTGACTCTTTTAAGCCGTTACTCTGCTCGGATCTCATCACTAACTTGATCGTCGGAGGGTCCTTGGTGGTACCAAACCACCCCTGGACTTCTTTGCAGGTACTCGGCACCAAACTCCTCACTCCATTTCTTCCTCCAAAACCCATTGAGACCTACACGCAATAGGAGATAATCAACAAAGTCCATCGCGAGATCAACGGAAGACAACATCTGACGGAGACCCGAAAAGGAGCTCCATCACCTATTGAGCAAAATAAACCCCTAGTTCACCATCTCACATTAGATTAGCAATTTGATGTAGAGTGTGGGATTTACTAATGAGATTAGTGAAGGGTTAGCTTGAGCTAGTGGACTTCGGATGGATCGTCTTTGGCGCAAAGATTTTGAAGGAGGTTCGTTCAACTCAAAGAGGAGCCTAGTAGAGTCGCGCGGACTTCAACCGGAGCTATTGAAGATAAGGACTCGAACTACAAAGGTTGTATGCTCTCTTATTCTCTTTAGTTCATCACATCACAAAGGCAAATCCTAATAATCTAGTAAAGATCTTGTTAGTCTAGCTTAGCACCTAATAAAAATTAAAATTTGGCATGCTTGATGCCTCTAGAACCTCATGGTGGTGCTAAGGTCGACTTTCATTGAACGCTAGAGTCCCACGCGCCCGGCACGTGGGCACTGGATGCTTGGGTGCCAGCGCCTCACGTGCCCGGCACGTGGACGCTGAGCACTTGGGCGCCGGCGGAAAGAAAGGGGCTTTTAGCCCTGGAAATAGGAGTTAAACTCCGAAAGAGGATTTTTTATTTATGGAGTTAAAACTCCGAAAGATGTTGAATGGAGTTAAACTCCTATAAAAAAAGGTTTGGTTTATGGAGTTAAACTCCAACAGATCTTGAATGGAGTTAAACTTCTAGAAATCTTTGGAAATGATAAAAGGGGATCCCTTTCTTCTCCCCTTTGGCCCTGAATCTTCTTTTTGGCCTTGGATCTTCCCAAGATGGGAATTTTGGAGATAGGTCTCCTTCTTCTTCCTCGTGTGTCCATCTACCTCAGTATTTTTTTAATTGATGAATATTTAAATGAATTTGCTCATACATTTTTCATGCGACCGTTAATACTTCTTGAGGTACTAACCGACCGATTACTCATGTGCTTGCTTATTAGGTGTATTTTCCTCGTCTTGCACCACCTAAGGCATAGCAGTGACTCCCAGACCAGTTAGTCTAAGGCACTAGGAGATGAAACACCCTCGCTATATTTTTTTATTGCTGCCTTGACGATAACAAAACCATTGTTCATTTTTTTCTTTTCACCATTTTATATTTTATTCATTTTTTATTTCCTTCATACTTTGGCTTTTAGATAAGAGCATTTCAAGGTATCCTCTACTATCCCGAGTTTCAAGACGTGTGTAAGTGAGAATAGTAGGGTATCAACATTCAAATGTTTGGCTTCCAGAATATGAACTATTTTTCAGACTTATTTTTATCCTTAGATTAGTGACTTTCTTCATCTTACTAACCCTTAGGACAACGGCTCATAACTACTTATTACTAGTTCGCTGAAGAAAACTTCTAATTTTCTTGGTTTTCTTAAATTTTTCCAATCTTTTGGATATAATTTTTCACCATCTAATCTTTTATTATCTTATTTATGTACAAATTTTTTTTATTTTTTTGAAATTTTTTATTTTAATATGTTTTATATGTTTTAAATGATATGTTTTGTGCTTAGGCAAAGTATGATGCAAAGTAAAACGAAAATAAGCACAAACCTCCCCCAAACTTGTTTTCAACAGTGTCCTCGCAGTTGCTATCTGCTAAACCACAAAAAACCTTTAAGCTTGGGAGGACATTTATTGACGGGGGCAAAATATATTAAAGTGAAAATCCTCCCCCAAACTTATTTTTGGCTCACAATATTGAGGACAACAGTTATTTCAAGTGCCAAAAATACACCCCCCTCAAACATCAGTCAGACAATTTGAAGCATTTTAAGAGGGGGTGAGTCATTTGGTCAAAGTAAGACTTTACAAAGACCAAAAGTTAACACCAACCATTCAAATATTTTATCGGTATAGCGTATATGTCGGTGGAAGAATGTGTTGTATTGAGTCAAGAAAAATTGGGGAAGGGATAAGAGGTGGTCTGGAAAGGGTTTGAATTTTAAATTAGAGAAAAGAAAGAATGAGGATGAATGTGAATGATTAGGAAGAAGGAATGGTGGCGGTTCATCTTCTATAAGTGGAGGTTGATTAATCACAAAATCCGTATTGTTTAAAAATTCAAGTTCGTCGGCAAAAAGTTCTTCAAAACTTTTATCAATGGTATGATCGAACATTTTGCTGTCAAAAAGTTTTGTGCCAGATTTTACCATACATGATTTGTCAAAATATGTGGAGGTGAAAAACTCATCTACCTCATTTTCAAAAATATCCAAATCAAGTTGGCTTTCTAGGATTGTCGAACTTGAACAATCGGATTGTGATTCATAAACACTCACTATCATTTCAGGGACAGAAGAAGAACCACAGAGTGTGGAAGATGAAATGGGTAAACGTATCGATATGTCGAGTGTCGCTAAACCAGATGTGGGAGATGAAGGCTGAATTTCTGTCTGATCTTCGGTTATACGATTATCAACAACTTCAAGACGTATTTGGGGTTCGGGAAGAATTAAATGTTAGTGTATATGCCCTAGAGGCCATTACTGTATCATACTAGTTTGTATATTACTTGATGAAAGCTTGGGATATTCACAGTTGTAAAGACAATCTTTCTCAAAATGGTAGTATGCTACTTGGTTTGTTTCTACTTTAATGTGTGCATGTGTTTCTTTTAGCATATCTCCTATACACATTAGTGGAGCCCTTAGGATCTTTTCTTGATTACCAGCATTGTGATGGCAGTCACACTAGTGGGGGCTGGGTAATCTACAAGCACATCCTTATACAGGTCCCTGGTCGTAGGATTATCGAGACGGGGCATCGATACTCCGGAGTAGACTAGCGTATGCGCTTCTCATCCCAGCAGGGGAGATGGTCTGTCCCACAGCCGTCAGTACGTCATACTTGAGATAGTATGCGGGTGCTCGTTAGGTTACGAGTACACTGGACAGGACTCGTCGGGAACTGTTGGTTGGTACTATACCAATTATCAGTTATCAGTTCCCAGGTGACATGAGTACAGCTTAGTCCGCTGACTTGACACTGTCACTTCGCCTCGAGTGTGTTCCCACTGTTCTTAGATTGCTACCCTACCACGGCTCAAATGAGTCGTGCAAACAGGTAGCAGTTGGGTGCAGTCCCGAAGCACTTGGAGGCAGTGACGGTTAGACAGAATTCGCCTATCCCGGTATTGAGGGTTGATATCGCGCTGTGTTTAGGAGAGCCATTACACAAAGTCCTTGGCCAGGGGAAGCGAGATATACAGGTAGGTTATCCAGTGTTGTCTCAGGGTGTTCTGGGCTATACTCCGACATGACTTATACCGCTATTAGGGGACTGACGTTCACCACCCCCTAGGCCCACCATGCGATATTCTCAGACGAACAGACCGGACTGTACGGAGATTGTCACATTCAGGCTCAGTAGGAGTTCGGATGGGTTCACCTTATCAGTCTTCTTATCGGCATCTACCTGGGGACCGTTACATACAACTAGTACCGCTTGCGTCCTGTGGTTAAACCCACTGCCAGCGTACTGTCGAGTCTTTAGAGTCCCACACAGAGAGCTATTCGCCTTTGGGAAAAACAGAGTAGAGGTCACATGGTTTTCGACAGGGTTCGTTCACATCCGCGCATTTGTGCACGTTTGGTGTCCGGGCAGTTATTACTAGCGGGCTTTGGTTTAAGCCAAATCCTAGTATGCATTTTGGGATTGGTTTTATCTCGTTTGTATTCATGTTCCTCAGAACACGAATGCGGGTGTGTATGCACGGTTGACAGAGACAGAGGCAGAGGATTCTCATTAGGGTTGTTGACTGTTGACTTTTTCTAAACCTTAATGAGAATAAGAAATATGATTAATAATAATATTAATTAAGTATTATTGTGCCATGGTTGAGTTGAAACTTTGACTTTTGTTGACTTGTTGACTTTGTTGACCGGTTGACTATTTTGGACTTGTTGACCATCATCATTTCATGGCTATGACTTTTGCTTGCTTGTTGTTCTTTACAAAATGCATTAAATGCATGAAATGATAATGGCCATTGATATGAACCATCACAAATACTTAATTATTATTATTATCATGATTATTTTCTTTTTTCAGAGCATGGTTGTAAAAAGTCAAGCTCATTCTATCATTCTCATTCTCTCTCATCCAAGCTCTCTCTCTTCCTCTTGCTCATGGCTCTCATGTCTCATGAGTTGAGAAACATGAGCCATTGAGATAAAACCCTAAAAACACTTCTCTACTCATTCTAAAGTTCAAAGTCTAGCAAGCCAAGGACTTTAGTTTCCTCTCGGTTGAGGTAGGAGCTCAAGGTAGAAGCTTTCGGGTGGATCCATCTTCGACAACAAGAAGACGACGAGGTGAGGCCGATCCAACCACTCCAAGGAGCAAGAAGAGAAGGAGTTCAAGACCTAGGTATAACCCCTAACATAGTAGTTAAACTTGTAGTTAGGTTGCTAGATATTTGTTTAGCAAAGATCCTGTTCTCAAGTCCATGTTACCTTCACCGTAAAAATCGTTTTTACCGTTTCCGCATCCCCGAAAGAACCGGGACGGGTAACGTGGACTTACAGTGGTATCAAAGCCTAGCTAAACACAAACTAGCATGTTAGTAAAGTATTTAGAATTTCGATCGGAGAAAAAATAGCAAAACACGTCGTAAAAGTGAGCTTTCTGCCGATTTTTAAATCTGTTCAAAAAATAATTTCACATACACTAAAAATCGGCTCAGGGTTTTTAAAGAACAATCAAGAAAAATGGTCCACTGACTCGGTCAACGTGCCGCGGAACCGCGGCAAGAACATGCTTCTTGCCGCGGATCCGCGGCCTAGTTGACTCGGCCGTGGCTCATTTTTCCTGCAGTGTACTCAGTGTGCTGTTTTGGGATTTTTAGAATATGTTGTTTCTGCCCAGATTTTCCAGAAAACAAATATGTGTTTGGGGTGGTTACAAATCCGTATTTTGATCGAAGTTCTATAGACTTTAGCTAATGGGTTATATCTGTAATGTGATATATGTATTGAACGTCTGTTAATCGCTATACGTCGATTAGTGGGGGTTATACACATCTGTGATCTGTAATTTTAATGGTTTGTGCATAGGAACTCGTTGGATTGTCGCGGATCAATAGCCCGGGGGTTGTGAGATGAGAGTTTTCTTTACTTTTCATTTGATGTAATATGTAATTGATGTAATATTATTTTTATGGCCGCACATCCGGGATGAGCTTGTAGCCGCCATTGTATATTATTTCTTTTACTGTTTTTGCTCCTAGGATAGACCCAAGGAGGGGTGCACAAACTACCGGGTATCTCGAAGTGCCGAGTGGCCTACTCTATTGAGGGAGGTTGCTTCACTTCGGGTACTTGGCGGGTAGTTTGCTGCACCCGTAGGGGTCTAGGGTGGGGTCTTGGCTATTCATCACGACCGTGTAATCCACTTTTCGTTGCAAGCTCGAACGAAACGCGGATTCCTAGTATATCCAATGTGTTCATCTGTGATCTGGAATGGCTATCATTGCATCTGACTAATGTATATATCTATATATGATATCTAGTACGCATTGCTTATGTTTTGCATCCGCGCTAGTCCAGCCCCCGCTCTGTCATTAGTTAAGTAACCTAACGGGTAATGACGGGGCCCCCCGTGGCGAATGCGGATGGCATAAGCGTACGTCATATTTTCATTGTTTTCTGCAATGGTAGGATTAAATGATGGGACGCATTAAATTAATGCAAGAAAATAAAAAAAAGTTAAAATCGTTGGAACAATTTCAAAACCACTCGGTTTCTTTTCAAAAACCAACTTTTAAACGCGGAGCTTAAACCACTTCTTTTAAAAGCTATCTCGTTCCATCGATTATATCAAGTTCACTATGTTTACGGTTTCGCCAAAACTATTCGTAGCCCTCCGTCATTTCATATGAATAGTCAATAGTATTCAAGCTATGTTTGTTGGCCAAAGTCAAGGCATAGTGATTGGTAGCTATTGGATATTCATATGTAGCATAGATAGATGCGTTGGTTTGGGACAGTCGTAATGTCTTGTTGGCTAAAGTCAAGGGTAGGTACGGGTGGGTTCAAATTAACCTGGAAAATGACGGGTAGAACTTGACATGTGACTTATGATTTGTTGGCCAAAGTCAAGGTCATAAGAGCATGGGGCAAAAATCTACATCGGGAGTTTCTGAAGAAATTGAAACTAGCTAGCGCTGTATACCATTTGGAGTGTGATGATTCTGGTAGGATTCCTTCAGTTTTGTCACACGATGATATTTGGATCCCGATCCTACTGTGAGTATATGCTACTCCTCGGGAACTTTCTCACTTAACGATCAATGCTATAAACCAAGTAGATGTCTAGAAAGGTGTTAGCGGGGCTACGCCCACAGGGAAAAGAGGTTATTTAATTAAGGAACTTCGCGAAAGCATTAGAAAACCTCCCTCGAAGTACCAACACTGGCCTGGCTGAACGGTTAAGCAAGTATTGTACGGTGAGATTGATCCCGACTGATTCTTCCTTTTTGGTTTGAGGAGGGATTCGAGAAACAGTGGGAGCCATCCTGTTTAGACAAACTAAAAACCACTCTAAACTTGCAAGAGCATCATGCTAAAGTGTTCTCTCTCTCCTAATTGCAGCGACCAAAAATCATGACCGGACTTAAGTTACTACTAGATAAAAACATACTGACAAGGCCAAACTACAAAGATTGGCTCAGGAATGTCAAAATGGCAATCACTTATGACAAGTTGGGGTATGTCCTTACCACTAAAGCTCCCCCTGTCCCAGATCCCAAAAACAGCGTCGCGGTTAAGGAAATCCGTAAGACCTGGGAGATCGACTGCGCGAAGGCTAAGTGCCTTGTGCTTGCCTCTATGGACAATGAACATCAGAGGAGGCACAAGAATATGGACCTAGAATCCATATTTCTCCATACTAAGGAACTATATGGAGAGCAATCCCGTATCGCCAGATATGAAGTCTCGAAAAAGTTATTTTCGGCGAGATTGGCCGTCAAATCATCGGTAGCGGAACACGTGCTTAATATGATTGGCTTCATAGAAGAGCTCGCGGACCTTGGGACCACGTTAGAGAACGCTCTACACCGACTTGATTCTCCAGTCCCTCCCTTCCACTTACACCCAGTTTATCCTGAACTTCAACTTGCAAGATAAGGAAGTTGAACTTTCGGAACTCCTAAACATGTTGAGGAGTGCAGAGGGCACCTTACAGAAAGTAAGGGAAACATCCACTTTGTTTGTTGGAGGATCTTCCTCTTCTAGGTCCAAGGTGAAAGCCAAGGGAAAGAAGAAGAAAACCCCCACCAAACCAAGAGACGGTGTTAGTAAAGTGGAAGCGAAGGGAATGGCAAAGGTAGCGGGAAAGCTTGTGGGAAGGGAAGAATGCTTTTACTGTCACAAGAGTGGACACTGGAAGAAAAATTGCAGGGCTTGGAAGGCCAGAAACCAGGACCCGAAGCAAGTTGTGGCTTCGGCTTCAGGTGTGTATGTTATTGAAAACTGTCTGTCAATAAACTCTACTTCCTAGGTATTGGATACCGGATCAGGATCTCATATCTGTAATTCTTTGCAGGCATTGAGAAAGCGTAGGGTTTTGAAGGCAGGTGATATGACCCTCAGAGTTGCAAACGGAGCTGGCATGGATGCTGAGTCCGTGGGGGACTATCACTTGAGATTGTCAGATGGACATGTTTTGGTTTTACGGGATTGTTATTTTGTACCCAGTGCGACTTGTAATATCATATCTGTATCTTTAATGTCTAAAGAAGGTTATGATTTTGCATTTGTAAGCAATGTTGTAAACATTCACCTTAATCAAGTTCTGATTGGGTCGGGTACATTAAGCAACGGTATATGCGTATTAAACCAACCACAGATTTTCAATGTCCAGAATACACACAAAAGAAAGTCTCCAGAAATAAATCATGCTTTCTTATTGCATTGTAGACTGGGTCGCATCAATGAGAGAAGGTTGACGAAGTTACATACAGAAGGATATTTGGATCCGTTCGAATATCAATCATACGCAACTTGTCAATCCTGTCTCAAAGGAAAGATGGCAAAGACTCCGTTCACTGGACACGGAGTAAGAGCGAGCGAGCTCTTAGGGCTCGTACACAGCGATGTGTGCGGTCCAATGTCTGCATTTGCGCGAAGCGGTTATTCTTACTTCATTACTTTTATGGATGATTTTTCAAAGTACGGATATGTCTTCTTAATGAAACATAAATCTGAAGCCTTTGGAAAATTCCAGGAATACAAGAATGAAGTAGAAAAACAAACATGCAAAAGTATCAAGACATTGAGATCTGATCGAGGTGGTGAATACTTGAGTGTCGAGTTCCTAGATTACCTAAAAGAGAATGGAATTCTCTCTCAGCTTACTCCTCCATACACTCCACAACATAACGGTGTATCGGAGAGACGGAACCGAACCCTATTGGATATGGTACGTTCCATGATGAGTAACACTGAGTTGCCGCGATCATTCTGGGGATATGCACTAGAATCAGCTGCATACCTTTTGAACCGAGTTCCAACTAAGACAGTGCCTACCACACCGTATCAGATGTAGAATGGGAAGAAACCCTATCTTAAGCACATTAAGACATGGGGATGTCCAGCTTTTGTCAAAAAGCAGCATGCGGACAAACTCGAGGCACGCTCAGTACAGTGCAAGTTTGTGGGATATCCAAAGAACTCCAAAGGATATTTCTTATATTGTGAAGATGAACAAAATGTTTTTGTTTCTCGTCATGCCTGCTTCTTGGAAACTGAATTTTTGGAAAATCAGATAAGTGGGAGCGCAATAGAACTGGAAGAAATTCCAGAACCACGAGCTATTACTGAAAGCTTAGTAGAACCAGAGGGTTCGAAAGAACAGGACATTCCTGCGCCGCTCCGCAGAAGTAGTAGGCAGTCTCATCCGCCCGAGAGATACTACGGTTTTCTCATAGACGGGGATAGAGAGGATTGCATCATTGACAATGATGAGCCGACTAGCTTCCAACAGGCCATTCAGAGTGCTGGCTCGGTAAAATGGCTGGATGCAATGCGGACCGAAATGGAGTCCATGTACACCAATAAAGTATGGACTTTGGACGTTGCTCCAGAAGGGGTAAAACCCGTAGGATGCAAATGGATCTTCAAGAGGAAGATTGGTGTAGATGGACAGGTTGAGACCTATAAGGCTAGACTTGTTGCAAAGGGTTTTCGTCAAAGACCTGGTTTGGACTATGACGAAACCTTTTCTCCAGTGGCTATGCTCAAATCCATTCGGATCCTTCTTGCCATTGCTGCCTTCCACGATTATGAGATTTAGCAGATGGACGTAAAGACCGTTTTTCTAAATGGAAATTTAGAGGAGCGTGTCTATATGGACCAGCCAGAGGGTTTCATTCAGAGTGGGAGCAGCGGAAAGGTATGCAAGTTGCTTAAGTCCATTTATGGACTAAAGTAGGCATCGCGGAGTTGGAACATCTGTTTTGATGAGACGGTCAAAAATTTTGGCTTTACCAAAAATCCAGATGAACCATACATCTATAGTAAAATTGTAGCACGAACTGTCGTGTTCCTCGTTTTATACGTGGATGACATTCTCTTGATAGAAAATGACATTCCTATGCTACAATCTGTCAAAGGGTTCTTGTCACACAGGTTCTCTATGAAAGACCTGGGTGATGCCTCTTATATTCTGGGGATCCGGATCCATCGTGATAGGTCCAAGAGGATATTAGGACTTTCACGGTCCAGGTACATCAACACCATACTGAAAAGATTCAGTATGGAAGATTCCAAGCGCGGTAACCTACCGGCTTGTCACGGGATCACCCTCTCCAAAGAGATGTCTCCCAAGACTGATTTGGAAAGGGATCGCATGTCTATTATACCCTACGCTTCTGGGGTAGGCTCTATAATGTATGCAATGTTATGTACCGGACCAGATGTAGCTTATGCACTGAGTGTGGTAAGCCGGTATCAGTCAAACCCTGGGGAGAAGCACTGGATAGCGGTAAAGAACATTCTGAAGTACCTGAGAAGGACTAAGGACATGTTTTTGGTTAACGGCGGAAAAGACCTCCAGATGGAGGCCTTTGCTGACTCCAGCTTCCAGAGTGACAAGGATGACTCCAAGTCCATGTCGGGTTATGTCTTTACCCTCAATGGAGGGGCGGTGTGTTGGAAGAGTTCCAAAGAGGAAACCATTGCTAACTCAACGATGGAAGCGGAATATATCGCTGCATCTGATGCCCAAAAGAAGCCGTCTGGATGAGGAAGTTCCTGACAGAACTTCAGGTGGTTCCGTCTATTGTTGATCTAATACCTCTGTATTATGACAACAACGGGGCTATAGCTTTAGCGAAGGAACCCAGGTCCCATCAGAAATCCAGACACATCTTTAGGCGGTATCACCTGATCAGGGAGATCGTGGATCGCCGGGAGATCGAGGTTCGGAGGGTGCTACAGAAGATAACACTATAGATCCATTCACGAAGGCCTTACCCCAGACTCAGTTCGAGCGGCTGATCGAGATGATAGGTCTTCGATACGCTAGTACATGGCCTTAGTGCAAATGGGAGATTGTTAGTGTATATGCCCTAGAGGCCATTACTGTATCATACTAGTTTGTATATTACTTGATGGAAGCTTGGGATATTCACAGTTGTAAAGACAATCTTGCTCGAAATGGTAGTATGCTACTTGGTTTGTTTCTACTTTAATGTGTGCATGTGTTTCTTTTAGCATATCTCCTATACACATTAGTGGAGCCCTTAGGATCTTTGCTTGATTACCAGTGTTGTGATGGCAGTCACACTAGTGGGGGCTGGGTAATCTACAAGCACATCCTTATACAGGTCCCTGGTCCTAGGATTATCGAGACGGGGTATCGATACTCCGGAGTAGACTAGTGTATGCGCTTCTCATCCCAGCAGGGGAGATGGTCTGTCCCACAGCCGTCAGTACGTCGTACTTAAGACAGTATGCGGGTGCTCGTTAGGTTACGAGTACACTGGACAGGACTCGTCGGGAACTGTTGGTTGGTACTATACCTATCGTCAGTTATCAGTTCCCAGGTGACATGAGTACAGCTTAGTCCGCTGACTTGACACTGCCACTTCACCTCGAGTGTGTTTTCTTAGATTGCTACCCTACCACGGCTCAAATGAGTCATGCAAACAGGTAGCAGTTGGGTGCAGTCCCGAAGCACTTGGAAACAGTGACAGTTAGACAGGATTCGTCTCTCCCGGTATTGGGGGTTGATATCGTGCTGTGTCTAAGAGAGCCATTACACAAAGTCCCTAGCCAGGGCAAGCGAGATATACTGGTAGGTTATCCAGTGTTGTCTCAGGGTGTTCTGGGCTACACTCCGACACGACTTGTACCGCTATTAGGGGACTGACGTTCACTACTCCCTAGGCCCGCCATGCGATATTCTTAGACGAACAGACCGGACTGTACGGAGATTGTCACATTCAAGCTCAGTAGGAGTTCGGATGGGTTCACCTCATCAGTTTTCTTATCGGCATCTACCTGGGGACCGTTAAGTACAGCTAGTACCGCTTGTGGCCTGTGGTTAAACCCACTGCCAGCGTAATGTCGAGTCTTTAGAGTCCCACACAGAGAGCTATTCACCTTTGGGCAAAACAGATTAGAGGTCGCATGGTTTTGCGACAGGTTTCGTTCACATCCGCGCACTTGTGCACGTTTGGTGTCCGGACAGTTATTACTAGCGGGCTTTGGCTTAAACCAGATCCTAGTATGCGTTTTGGGATTGGTTTTATCTCGTTTGTATTCGTGTTCCTCAGAACACGGATGCGGGTGTGTACACACGGTTGACAGAGACAGAGGCAGAGGATTCTCATTAGGGTTGTTGACTGTTGACTTTTTCTAAACCTTAATGAGAATAAGAAATATGATTAATAATAATATTAATTAAGTATTATTGTGCCATGGTTGAGTTGAAAGTTTGACTTTTGTTGACTTGTTGACTTTGTTGACCGGTTGATTATTTTGGACTTGTTGACCATCATCATTTCATGGCTATGACTTTTGCTTGCTTGTTGTTCTTTACAAAATGCATTAAATGCATGAAATGATAATGGCCATTGATATGAACCATCACAAATACTTAATTATTATTATTATCATGATTATTTTCTTTTTTGAGAGCATGGTTGTAAAAAGTCAAGCTCATTCTATCATTCTCATTCTCTCTCATCCAAGCTCTCCCTCTTCCTCTTGCTCATGGCTCTCATGTCTCATGAGTTAAGAAACATGAGCCATTGAGATAAAACCCTAAAAATACTTCTCTACTCATTCTAAAGTTCAAGGTCTAGCAAGCCAAGGACTTTAGTTTCCTCTCGGTTGAGGTAGGAGCTCAAGATAGAAGCTTTCGGGTGGATCCATCTTCGACAACAAAAGGACGACGAGGTGAGGCCGATCCAACCACTCCAAAGAGCAAGAAGAGAAGGAGTTCAAGACCTAGGTATAACCCCTAACATAGTAGTTAAACTTGTAGTTAGGTTGCAAGATGTTTGTTTAGCAAAGATCCTGTTCTCAAGTCCATGTTACCTTCACCATAAAAACCGTTTTTACCGTTTCCTCATCCCCGAAAGAACCAGGATGGGTAATGTGGACTTACATTAAAGGCTCAAGATGATGACCACAAGGAAGTGAAAGGATCTGATGAATTGGTGGGACAAACTCATCCAAAATTTCGGGTTCATCAATCAATATATTCCCAACGTCACTCACCTCATTCAAGTGAAGGCTAAAATTCTCGAACACCTCATCAAAAGTATGGTTTTCAATCAGTTTTGGTTCAAGAGTGGAGGTGTAGAGATCACAAGGATTTGGCATGGTTTCACTTGAAATGGCGCAGTCGGGTAATCAAACATTGCATTATTACACAACTTGTCATACATTCTATCGTCAATTGGTGTACTCGATAAATCTGTGAAACTGGAGTTGTGGATTTCAGTTTGGAAAAGGAATGCTTGATTACGAAATGTGTACTGCTCTCTCTCACTACCCAAATTCTCATTTTGTCCCATGCCCGAATTATATACTGAAAAATTTTTGGCTGGTTCTTCATATTTAGCCATGGTTCCCTTCCATTCCTCTCTGATGCGGTTCAACATCACTAAACCTTCTTCTAATGTCCGCTCAAGACTAGACTTGGGTCGATAAGGAGTTCCAGTATAAGATTGAAATTTTGGTGGACAGTTAAAACTCCCAAATGGCTGATTAGAAGGACCGTTTAGAGAAGGTGGAAAAGTCGAATTTGATTGATAGGAACAAAATGGTTGTGAAAATTGGGCAGGAGTAGGGTCAACATTGTGATAAGAAGAATTTTGATATTGGTTCGTCGGTTGGTTATTGGACATCATACATGCCATTAACCGATTATGAAATTCTTCTTTGGAAAGTGGAGGTGATGGTTGATATTGGTCCGGGTTGAAACTTTGGCCTCTAGCCCTAACTATATGCTCAGCAATGGAAATGCGTCTAGGGGCTTCCTCACTCGGAGTATCAACTGAAATGGATATAGGATTAGGATACGGTTGATATTGATTTGGATTGAAACTTTGGCTTCTAGCCCTAGCTATATGCTCAACAATGAACATACGTCTAGGGGCTTCCTCACTCGGAGTATCAACTGGAACGGATGTAGAATTAAGATACGGTTGATAGGACCTAGACTGAGGTGACCAACTGTTTCTACCCGCTTGTTCTATCCGATCTCTTAAGGACATGAAAGAGCCGGACGGTATACCGAAGGGATTACGAAAACAAGCAATATCTGGTTGTGGACAACAAAACTCGGCAAGAGTTTTTCTGTTCGGGTCACCCATTATAAGAAGAGAAGAAGGGGAAAAGGGTAAAAAGGGGTAAAAAAGGGGGATAGGGGAAATAATTGGTTTGTTTTGAAAAAGAAACGGATTTTTGAAAATTCACACAAACATGCACAAGCAACCCTATATCTAATGGTCACCTAAGTCAAGTCTCTAGACCGCTCCTAAACTTCCAGAAAACAAGTCGTAAGATCAATCCTCTACTGCCTATTTGTCCCTCCTGTGGCCAGGTAAGTGCCAGGTAAGTGGGAGGTTCTCCACTACGTAAGTAGTGGGCCTAATTAAGTAACCACTTGCCTTAGACACACTTGCCTTAGACACCACAAAAGAAACGCGGATAAACAATAGATTATCCACGACCCCCTTCTGTCCTAATTGAGCGCGACGGTCCTTAAGTCTTGTCTAGATATTTTTTAATTAATGAGGGTGATGCTGATGCAAGTTTGTGAATTCCGGGGCTTAGGAAGGGTAATGAACTCCCCACCTAATCTGAATTTGGTCTTTGCCCCTTAATTTCCGTATTAAAAAATGCAAACAACCAAGTTCAAACACGCACAATTTTTTTTTTTGCGGCGCTGCGAATTTTTGCAAAGAATCCTGCAGAAAATGGTTAATGGAGAAGATAAGAAAGTCAGAGAGATTCCAGCGAAATTTGGAACAGTGAAGCGCCTAAACGGCGGCGGTTCTGCCCCAAAAACCCTCTGTTGGCCGTGGATCCGTGGTGATGCGGAGGAAATAGGACTTCAAAATTTCTGAGTTGCTTTCTGTACTCCTCTGGACTTTGTAAAACTTCTCTGAATCTTGATTTCCTCAGTACAATGATTCCAGATTCCCTCACAAAATTCACAGCTAATCGTTAAGCACTTGATGCAAATTTGATCTAAAAATTCTGATGGAATAATAAGTTTTCAACTCAAATAACAAAAACGAACAAAATAGCACACATCCTCGGCAACGGCGCCGTTTGATTGGTCATTAATTTGGTGTCGTTTTATAAGATGCTTCACAACCAAAGAAATTTATACCGCAATCAATTAACGGTGTCGATGTAGCGCGTTAATGAATACGGATCGTCCACTGAGATGTGTGTTTTGCTCGCTATTGTTTTAGATGAGTCGAAATGAAAAGATAAAAGAAAATTTGCAAGAAAATTGATTCAAGAATTTTGAAATTTAGTTTCAAGAACTAGATCTAAAGATCAAGAATCAATAAAGTTCTAGAAGATGTCTAAATCTAATGAACTATCAAGATTTGTAATGAAGCTCGTAGGAATCGATCGAATCGATAGTGAGGATGAAGACTTGTGATTACGTATTCTTATCCATTGATGATTTGTTGCTAGATCGATGACGATCAACGAGAATTAGGGATCTCTTGAAGAAACTAGGGTTTCTCCATCATCATCCCTTGTCCTTTCGTTGATTATCATTCAAACTCTAGCCTCTAGGAAATTCAATTATCGATCGTTGATCTCTAATTAAGAGAGAAAACATTCAATAAAGTATCTCGCTCAAAACTAGGTTGTCGATGATTCAATTTCCTCAAGTTTACAAAACTCATAAGACTTAAGAATCGTTCAAGAATTTAATCATCATTATCTATTGATTGTCTCGATTCTTCCACGAGCGGAGTTTTCACTCAAACATCATAACAAAGAAATCAATCAAGAATTGAGAACTCATCATAATGCTCAAATGTAAAGAAAAGCAAGATAAAGAAATTTCACCTTTTATTATTCAACAATTCCGTTATAATTCGCTCAAGAACTACAAGAATTTGAGGAAAGAACTCGATCGTCGAATTAGCTTCGCATCGTCTCCGTGAGTCGCGGATCATCTTGGATCACTTGCTCGGTTGAAGATCGGCGTCGCTTCTAAAAGGCTTGATGGCTTCTTGCTTGAATCGGCACTCGATGGATCTTGATTTTTGATCAAATTGTGTCACTCAATTTGATTTGAATTTGATTTGGATCTACAATTTCCCCTCCAATTTCAACAACCTCAAACCCTAGATCTAGATCTCATTTTATAGCCACCTCATTTGAATCTTCCCTCCAAAGCTAGGTTATTAGCGAGAGCCTTCTAGAAGAGGTTTGTTGCAGGGAATATTCTAGAATGAGGAATATTCTAGTATAAGGTTGTTAGGCCGAGCCTTCTGGATGAAACCACGTGGACTTTGGGAGTCTTCTGGAAGCTGAGGCCGTTACAGGGAACCATGTGGAGGAATTTGGACTGATGACGTGTCCCAATAGCCGCGGATCCGCGGCGGATAGGCCAACTTGGTCGCGGATCCGCGGTCAAGTAGTGTGCTCTGTTCATGAAATCTTCAGGCTGCTATTTGTTGGCTTTTTGGCACTTCATGGGATGCTTGGAATCTTTTTTATCTTTCTTGTTCATTACCAGATCACAAGTCTTGGACTTGGCGCATTTTTTATCAGCATTTTTAACAGTTTCGGCTCTTTTACCTGGAATTTCCTGCACACATTCTTGAGACAAGTGTTGCGATATACAAAAGATCATGCGTGCAATAATAAACACTCAATTTCCCTCAAAATGCCAGTTATAATGTATAACACAAGTTATTTGGTATTTTACAGTCAATTTGCTAATATGTGCTATATTTATACCGAACACCTTTAGATGATTGCAAATAGTAGGGAACTTGATGTGTTAAAAATGTAATATTTTCGACTGATCAGGAGTCCTTTACCGATTCGAGCTTTCAGAGTGATAAGGATGACAAAAAGTCTGCTCGGGCTTTGTCTTCACCCTCAATAGAGGTACGGTATGTTGAAAGATTTCTAAGCAAGATACTGTTGCAGACTCAACGATGGAGGCTGAATACATCGCTGCTAACGATGTTGCCAAAAAGGCTGTCTGGATGAAGAAGTTCATTATTGAACTTGGTGCGGTTCCATCCATTGTAGATCCAATACCCTTGTATTTTGATAACAATGGAGCTGTGGGTTTGGCCAAGGAACCCCGCTCCTATCAGCGATCCAGACATATTATTAGATGGTATCACCTGATCGGGGAGATAGTTGATCGCCGGGAGATCGAGGTCAGAAGAGTGGACATGAAGGACAACACAACAGATCCACTCATGAGGGCCCTTTCCCAAACGCAGTTTGAGAGACTTTTTAGGATGTTGGGTATGCGATATTACAACAACTGGCCTCAGTGCAAGTAAGAGATTGTTAGGAATATGTATGCCCTAGAGGCCATTATTGTATATTTGTTCAGTTGATAAAACTGCACATTTGTTATTATATTTTTCCTACTATTTCTATACTAGAAAATGTATTTATTATAATATATGATACTTAAGAGGGTTTATCTGTAAAAATACTATTTTTCATGTGTTGATATATCATAATTAACATTTGGTAGGAAAATGTATGCAAAGATATCATTGACCAAATCTTAATGTTAAAATTAATATCTCAATATAACAAACTCTACTAAATATTATTTGTTGAGTTATTGTGCAGAATTTGCAGGGCTAAAATCAAGGGAATCAAAGTTGTTAAGAGCAAACCTGCCTAATTAAGAAAGCAAACTAAGAAATCAATTCTGGCAGAAATAAAGAGAAGATTTCCAAGTTCCAAAAGTTCCAGAGATTACCACATGTCACAAGGATCAACCCATAGAAATTTAATCAACGGATCAGATCATCTTGCCGCGGATCCGCGTCCAGAGCCTCTTGTGGCCGCGGATCCGCCGCGTTGGAGAAGAATCAGAAGGTGGGATTTTTTCTGTTGGATCATAACTAGTTGCTTCCAAATTTAGAAGGTAGATTTCTGGCTTTGGGACTATAAATAAGGACCGAGACCCTCTTGGAAAAATCATCAAGTCGACGAGATCATGAAGTCCAAGACGGCTCACGCATCCAGACTGATCATCAACTGTTCGTCTACCTCCTTGGAAGAGATCGAGAAGCAAACTAGTCTTTGTAATCATTTTCTAAGGAATCAAAGTGTAATGAATATTGTTGATTAATAAAGGTAGCTTTCTTATTCTATTTCTTCGTAGTTTAATTATGCATTTTCTTTCCATCTCTTTTTCTCCCAACATGCACGAGTAATTCTCCGCTTGTTAGGGTTCGTAGGATTAGGGTAGGCTAATGGATGATGAACATCTCTAAACTCTTTTTAAGTCCTATAAAGTTTATAAACTTTATCAAAAGAATCATTAACATCCTAATCGGGCGTGCTAACAATTCATTGTTAGTCCCGACCGCGATTAGAGATTAGATTAATGATTATTTTGGTAAAGGCTAGATATGAACGGAGTTCCATGTCGTGATAAGGGTTAAGAGTGGGATTCCTTTTTCCTCCAGAAACCCTAATCTACACGCATCACCGTCGTTCTAGTTTTAAATCTATTAAAGGATAAAAAGGGTAACTTTTAATTAATCGTCCATGACTACTAAATCCTAACGAAGCCTACAAGCCCCCTTATTATATTAACTACATCACTAAAATAATCTAGATCTATATTTTTGCATTCTTGCTTAACGTAGATCTAGAAACCATTCTTCAAAATTCTTTATCCCTCCTCTCTTTCTCAACACATCTAAAGTAAGAATAAAAGGTTCAACGTTTCCCTGAGGACGACCCGTACTCACCTCGGTCTAGCTACACGCGACACCGTTCTGATTGCGGTTAAACTACTACAAACACAATTTTTCGAAACAATCAATATTATAGTGGATGCTTGGACATATATATAGAGGACTTTCTTACTCGATATGATAGTATGCTATCTGGTTGCTCTTTATCTTAACATGTACACTTGTTTAAAGTTTGTTGTCTTTTTGATACATGTTGATAAAGCCCTTAGGATGTTGGCTTGACTATCAGGACTATGATGCAGATCATACTAGTGGGTCTTGTGTTTTCCGCAAGCACATCCTTTAACAGTTCCTAGTCGAGAGAGTATCGAGACAGGGCATTGATATTCCAGAGTAGAATAGTATGTATGTTTCTTGACCCTGTATGGGCCGATGGATGATCATATAACCATTGGTGTTTGATGTCAAATATTGTTCATAGGTGCTCATTGGATAATGGGTACATCGAACATGACTCGGCGAGAACTCCCAGATGGTACCATACCTATCGTCAGATAGCAGTTCTCTGATGACACTTGTACAGGTTAGTTTGTAGACCCGAGATCGTCATAGTGTCTTGTGTGGTTCCCACTGTGCTTTGATTTCTTCCCTACCACGGCTCAAAGGATTCGTGCAAATAGGTGGATTTTGGCTACAGTCCCGAGTCATATGGAGGCAGTGAGCGATATGAGGGATTTCGTCTCTTCCGGTATTAGGATTTGATGTTGCGCTATCGATTGGCTATAACAACAAGTCCCTGGCCAGGGCTGATGAGATTTACTAGTAAGTGTTATCAGTAGTTTCTCGAAAGGTTATAGGCCACACATCGGCATGACTTATCGAGTTAGTGGGGTCTGACGATTCCACTCCCCAGACTCGATATGCGACATATCAGACGAAAAGACCAGACTGTACGGTAAGTGTTGCTTATAGGCTCTACGAGAGTTTGGACAACTTTGCTTGTTGATCTTCTATTCGTTCAATACCTAGGTAGCCGTTAAGTCCAGCTAGTACCGCTGACGGCTTGTGGGTATCTGATGTGATCATTACCTATTACTGGCGTATTGACGAGTCTTT
Organism: Agapanthus africanus; assembly: GCA_030015575.1. NCBI lineage: Eukaryota > Viridiplantae > Streptophyta > Magnoliopsida > Asparagales > Amaryllidaceae > Agapanthus > Agapanthus africanus. The sequence continues at coordinate 23,306,805 of CM057346.1, forward strand.
AGAGTCCCACATAGAGGTATCCTAGCTCAAGCGTAACAAAGTAAGGCATGTATGGAGATATGTGCAGGGGCTTGATTGAATACGAGTATATGATACTATATTCTAATCTAGCGATATTTGATATCAGCCAGGTTATATATGATATAACCGGATTATTGAATCATGTGTTGATTCAATGATTTGATTTTTATATATATGTGTTTATATATATTTGAATATTAGCCGGTTATATGTGATATAACCGGATTATTGAATCAAGTGTTGATTTAATAATTTGATACACACACACACACACATATTTGATATTAGCTGGTTATATATGATATAACCGGATTATTGAATTAAGTGTTGATTTAATAATTTGATATATATAAATATATATATTAACTAATATTAAGCTCACTTAAGATTTTCTTCTCTTTATATATATTTATATATATATGATATATATATATATATATGTATGTATGTATATGTATTTATATTGTATCATGGTTGATGATACATAGAACTATGTTACACCTCGCTTCTCAGAGTGCGCTAACTACGGTACGTGACAGAGCCAACCGTGCCACCTGTGGCTATAAAACATCCCTCCACAGTCACATTACGACTGTCTATCCGATATCAAGAACAATAAAATATAAAAAATCTATCTAGTACATGTCCATTTGCCACAGTAAAAGAGTCAAAAAATGTATAAGCGGAAACGATATTAATATCCAATAAACAACATCTGGTAATACGTCCTAATATAGGCTCACTTCAAGAAATAAAAGTGCGGAAAAATAAGCTAAGAGTCTAACAGCTAAATATCTCTAAACCACACATAATCAATTCCTCACTGTTTTGCATGACGCTAAAGTACTCCTATTCAGCCTGCGATAGAGATAGAGGGACTCAATCATGCAAAACCCAGACGTCAGTGCGTTATAATATTAAAACAATAGTAATAACCAGGATGTAACGATATAGGTAAACATGAATATAAAGAATAACATGGATACGAACGGTGAGGTATGTATGTGTATGTGAAGTGCGATGAGTAACCTAAACGGTGCTACTAAATTATTTGCTCTAAAGTTTTTGATCAATTTAATGTAATCGCCGATGTAACTCAATAGTATCTCGTGCTTGCCCGGAACCATGGTCAAGACTCTCGGACTGAATCCGAGATGTGCCGCTAGGCAGTAAACAGTTAATATGTACAGAAGAATGATGTCAGTAGTATCATCCCGGGGCTGGCCTAGCCCGTAAAGACGGATTAGTATAACCATCAAATTGTTGAGTTACAAGTCAGGTTTCATTATTGATTTCTCCTTACCCCCAAGGTTATCTGTTCAAGTCAGGTATTAATAATAAGAAACTAATGCCAATACAGGATCAAGCAGGTATAGGTTTTGTCTATGTAGATAAGATGTTACATCCGTCAGGACAACATGTCAGGATTGTCGTTATTAGTAACAAGATTAAAGTATCAAGTCAAGTATTGTATCTTGGCATGTCATGTGGTGTGTATGTATCAAATATATACCCAAATGTAAAACTGTAACGGATATCTGAACACAATAAGCATGACTGATATCAGGATGCATATGTGTCTATCTGTAATAACCTGTATACGTATCCAAGACTATGTGCGATGCAGCTAGACAGCATGTTGCACTAATATAAAGGTAATATGATATAATGAGGTTTCAGCATGCAACTAGATATGCAATTCTCAGTACGGATGCGAACGGATATCGAAAAACGGTAATTATATAACATCGGATGCATAATTAAAATACATGTATTATTTTTATTCATATGGATATAAATATTTTAACATAGCATGTTGCAAAATAAACTTTCCCGATCGGATCTCATGACGGGGTATGTACGTCACGTTCGACGTCGGGTAAACGTAGTGATGCACACACACGCATACAAGACTGGACCTGGCTAATCCAAAACGTGACCACGCTGGATGGTGACGATGACTGGGTGCAACCTAGGGTATGGGGTATGATACAGGCCATGCTAGATATCAAAAATATAATATTTGACTATTATTTGTATTATCTAACAAAAATGCAGAGGCAACATATCATATAAGTGTAATATCAAATCTAAATGTGCACGGATCCTCAGAACTAGTAAATATATAACGTAATCTTGAAATATAATGGGTTTCAAGCATGCGGGTCAGGTCGGATATAACCGCAGATACCAAATGCACTATCCGCACCCAAAGCAAAAAATAATCAAGAAATAATCGCAAGTTTAGAAAAATACCCAAATAGAATATGGTATAAATGAACTAGGGTGTTACATTATACCCAACTACAAAAGAATTTCGTTCTCGAAATTCCTGGAACAAGAAATGATAAGAAAACATGAATCTAAGAAAAGAGGTATGGAAAATTCTGTCGAATCTCGTCTTCTCGTTCCCAAGTTGATTCTCCATGTGAACGATTTCTCTATGAAACAAGTACAAAAGGGATAGCCTTGTTCTTGAGGACCTTTTCTCTTCGATCTACAATCGCTATCGGTTGTTCTTCGTATGTCAAGTCCTCCCTTACTGTCAACTTCGAGTGATCTAGGACGTGCGTCTCATCTCTAACATACTTACGGAGTTGAGATACATGAAACACGTCATAAACACTCGCCAAGGATGGTGGTAAAGCCAATCGATAAGCTACTTCTCCCATGTGCTCGATAATACTGAAAGGCCTCACGAATCGAGGACTAAGCTTTACTCGACTCTCAAATCGAATCACTCATCTGGTCGGTGATATCTTCAAGAATATAATATCACCAACTGCGAACTCCAGAGGTCTTCGCCCTGTATCGACCCAATTTTTCTGTCGATCCCGTGCCGCCTTTATATGGTTTCAGATCACATTGACTTTCTCCACGGGTTGCACAATAAGATCCGGTCCAAATAATTTTTGTTCTCGAATATCGTCCCAAAAGACGGGTGAGTGGCACTTACGACCATATAATGCTTCGAATGGAGCTATCTGTATAGTCGCCTGAAAACTGTTATTATAAGAAAACTCCACCAATTGCAAATGATCCTCCCATGAACCCTTGAACTCTAACATGCACACTCTCAACATATCTTCAAGAGTTTGGATCGTTCTTTTTAACTGGCCATCTGTCTGAAGATGATAGGCTGTACTAAACTTCAATCGAGTCCCCAAACTTTCTTGTAGACTCCTCCAAAAGTGCGATAAGAATCGGGTATCACGATCGGAAACAATGCTCACATGTACTCCATGCGATCTCACAATCTCCTACATGTACCGTTCAGCTAAAGCTTCCGTCAACTGTCCAACTCGAAATGGTATAAAATGAGCTGCCTTGGTCAATCGATCAAAAATCATCCAAACTGCATTGTTGCCCTTTGGACTCCACGGTAATGCTGTCACGAAGTCCATGGTTATGTGTTCCCACTTCCACTGAGGAATCAAAAGTGGTTGCAATAAACCAGTTACCCTTTGATGTTCAGCCTTGACCTGCCGACACACCAAGCACTTCGCTACATAGCGTGCAATCTCTCTTTTCATGCCTTCCCACCAGAAATGCTATCGTAGATCTCGGTACATCTTCGTGCATCCCGGATGTACGGAATATGCGGAACTATGCGCCTCCCTCATAACTTCTTCACGAATATCCCCTTTCGGCACACATAAGCGACTCCCATATCATAACGAACCATCTTCATGAATCAACAAATCTGTTCGAATTCCCGCTTCTACCTATTCTCGAAACTTCTGCAACCTTGGATCGTGCGACCGCACTGCTTTAATATTATCGATCAAAGATGACTGTACTTGCAACTGCATCAACTGTCTCGAAGAATGCGGTAATATGATCTCCAACTCGAATCTCTGAAAATCATCTATAATCTTCTTCTGTGCAATCATCATCCGTATTGATGGCAACCGACTTAGTGCATCCGGCACTACATTAACTTTCCCCGGATGATATTTTAGATCAAGGTCATAGTCAGCTATCAGCTCTAGCCATCTAAGCTGCCTCATGTTAAGCTCTTTTTGCGTGAACACATACTTTAGGCTTTTGTGATCGGCAAATACTTCTACCTTTTCGCCCAATAAGTAGTGTATCCAAATCTTCAAAGAGAAAATCACTGCTGCTAGCTCCAAATCATGAGTTGTGTAGTTCTTCTCATGGGTCTTCAATTGTCTCGATGTGTAGGCTATAACCTTCCCATTATACATCAGAATACATCCCAAGTCTTTCACATATGCGTCGCTGTGAATAACCAACCCTCCGGAACTGTCTGGCACTGTCAAAATAGGAGCGGTGGTCAATCTTTGCTTCAACGTTTCAAAAGTTGACGCACATTTCTTTGTCCATATGAACGGTACCTCCTTTCGAGTTAGCTTGGTCAATGGTTCGGCTATTCGAGCGAAATTCTCTATGAACCTTCTATAATATCCAGTGAGCCTAAGAAAACTTCTGATCTCCACTACATTCTTTGGAATCGGACAATCATGAACTGCTGAAATCTTTTCAGGATCAACAAAAATTCCATCTCCGGATACGACTTGACCCAAAAACTTCACTTCTTCGAGCCAAAACTCGCACTTGTTAATCTTCGCATATAACTTTTCTTGCCTCAACGTTTGCAGTGCGATCTTCAAGTGTTCTGCATGCTCTTCTTGGCTCCTTGAATAGACTAGAATATCATCAATAAACACTACTATAAACTGGTCTAAATACGGTGAAAAGATTCGGTTCATCAAGTTCATAAATATCGTCGGTGCGTTCGTGACTCCGAATGACATCACTAAGAACTCGTAATGCCCATATAAAGTTCGGAACACCGTCTTGAAAATATCTTCTGATTTTACTCAAACATTATGATATCCGGATCACAAATCCAGATTCGAGAATACCCTCACGCCACTGAGTTGATCGAATAATTCGCCGATACGAGAGATTGGGTACTTGTTCTTAATAGTCACCCGATTTAATTTTCGATAATCGATGCACATCCTAAGTGTGTCATCCTTCTTCTTGACTAGAAGAACTGGAGCTCTCTAGGATGAATTGCTGCTGCGAATCCAACCCTTCTCTAGTAATTCGGCAACCTGCTTCTTGACTTCTTCCAACTCCACCGGTGCTATCGGATAATACGCCTTTGAAATCGGCACTGCTCCAGGAACAAGATCAATCATGAACTCTACATCTCGTTTTGGCAGTAAACCCGAGATGTCTTCAAACACATCCATAAACTCTCAAACTACTGTTGGTGCTTCCTCCTTATCTGCATCCATCGACAAAAGAACGCGCTTGTCAGCCTAGCCCTAAATTCAACTGGCTCGAAAGATCTTCTACCTCATGAAAATATAAACTCTGGATGTCCGGGAACCTAGAAGATCACTTTCTTTGCCCTACAATCGATGTGAGTGTGGAAAGTGCCGAGAATGTCCATTCCCAAGACGACATCATAGCTGGCAATATTAATCACAAGGAAATCCATGAATAACTCTCATCCACAAATAACAATCGGACAATCCATGCTCTCACGACTAGATTTAATTTTCCCATTCCCAGTGTGAATGTCCCAGCAACTAGACAGGGCCACATGTGGAATCGAGTGCGCAGTAATAAACTTGGACGACATAAAATAATGGGATGCACCTGAATTGAATAATCCTAATGCGGGAAAATTATGAACGAGTAGGATACCTGAAACGACTTCATCTGAAGCCTTGGCCTTCTCGGCCATCAAAGTAAAGGCCGGTGCTTGATTAGGCCCCTGAGTAATCTGCTTCTGCTTCTGCCCCTGAATCCGCTTCTGCGGTAGCTTCTGAGTATCGTCCCTCAATCATAGCTTTGAAGGATAAGCATTGATGGTATGGTCAGCTGATCCGCAAACAAGACAGAGTCCAAGCCTCCTTTGACATTCCTTCTGTAAGTGTCCGGGTAGATGGAAAAAGTCATAAATCACACTTCTTTTCTGATCGGATATGACGGGCTTCTTCATAGGTACAATGCCTCGCCTGTTCACTAGGATTCCTCTGCGTACAGGAGCTCTGTTCGGCGTAAACGCCGGCTTCCGCACTACGACGGCTTGCTGTTGAGCATCCTTCGCTTTCGCCGATAAGCTCTGCTGTTCCCTGGCGGCCTTGAGAACTTGGGAAAAGGTGGTCAATCCCAGAGATATGATGTGTCTCTGGATCTCCATATCCAAGCTACGCATGAACTTTCATGCCCTATCTACCTCGTCGGCAACCAAAGGTCCCGCAAATCGACTGAACCGAGTCCACTCAGCCGCATGCGCATCAACGGATCCACCATTCTGCTTCAAGCTAATAAACTTTTTTTCTATTTCTTCTCGAGCAGTTTGCAGAAAGAACTTCTCCAAGAAACTCCGCGAAAATATTGCCCAACTGATCGGCTTGGGCAGACGGGTCTCCTCTACGAGCCACCACTCGTGAGCGTAATCTACCAGTTGGATGCGTACTACATCTAACCTCTTATCATCTAGAATCTGCGCAGATACGAGCAGATTCTCCGTGTCAACTAGCCACTGCTCCGCTGGCAGTGGTCCCTCCAATCCAGTAAATATGGATGGACCAAGCCTCCTGAAGTCTGCCACGGTGTCCTCACGCTGTGCTGGCTTGGCCGCTACTGCGTCTACGGACTGCTGGACTCTCCGCAGACTCTCCTGGAAAGCCTCGGCTTGCCACTGATTCAGGTCGGTTTGCCGCTTCTGGTTTTCCAGCATCCCACATATAACTCCAAGCAACGCGGCATTATCTACACACCTTTAGTACGATCACAAATCTCTATCCGCTATGATTCTGAAGCCAAGACACTGAAGAAGATTATCAATGGTAAACAGGATTCAATAACAAGATAGTTATAGATTCAAGAATGGTAAGGTAGTAAGGTTGCACGACATGTTCATAATTACGGGTTTCCGGGTTAGTGTATTGGGTCCAATACCCAACTAAAAAAAGACCAAACCTGATTAACCTAAATCCTATGGCTCTGATACCAATCTGTCACGCCCCACCTCCAATACAGAGAGTATTGTCCGCTCTGGCCGAACCGCACGGTTTTGTCCTTTGGGACGAACCGGACCCGACCAGGGGCCACTTCCCAGGAGGTCACCCATCCCAAGACTTCCCTGGCCCGAGCACGCTTAACTAAGGAGTTCTCAAGTTCCTGTAGTGCTGGTTCACCTAAAAGGCGCCTCTGTATTGAAGAGTGGTGTCATTTTATTTATAGTTCCGGATATGCCCTCTTTCGGAATGTATTATTCCCCATTGTTCTACAGTGGGTCCCACGAATTCAGGAGGTGGCCCCCATCCCGTTGGCATGGCACTTGGCGTGACATTTTGTTCCATAAGCAAGAACTGGGAAGATAAAATTGCCTGATCGGATCTCACGACGGGGTAAGTACGTCACGTTCGACGCCGGGTAAACGCCGCGATACACACACGCGCATACAAGACTGGACCTGGCTAATCCAAGATGTGACCACACTGGATGGTGACGATGACTAGGTGCAACCATAGGGTATGAGGTATGATACAGGCCATGTTAGATATCAAAAATATATTATTTGACTATTATTTGTATTATCTAAAAGAAATGCAGAGGTAACATATCATATAAATGTAATATCAAATCTAAATGTGTACGAATCCTTAGTAATAGTAAAGATATAACGTAATCTTGAACCATAATGGGTTTCAAGCATGCGGGTCAGATCGGATATAACCACGGATACCAAATGCATTGTCTGCACCCAAAGCAAAAAATAATCAAGAAATAATCGCAAGATTAGAAAAATGCCCAAATAGAATAAGCGTTTTATTCTTATGAATTAGGATGAGTCATGGTTTATGTTTATGAATTAAAGATAACAAGAATGAGTCATGGTTTGGTTGCTTGTAGATGTATGAAGAAGCCATGACTCACCTTGTAATCTTGTTTTATTCACAGATATTTATGTTTATTCTAAGCTCATCTTATCTTCATGATTCAGTCTCATATTCGATGTTCATCCTCGTCTTCTTCTTCATCTCCTCACTAATTTTCTTAAGGCGAGAAAAAAAGGAGAAAGAAGAAATTTTTGTGAGCAAAGCTCCTACTTCATCAACCTACACTAATCTAGCCATTAGTTTAGGTTGTTAACTTGATTAATACCTTAATTAGTGAAGTGTGAGCCTGAGTGAGAGAGAATTCAAGGTGGATCATCTTCGGCAACGAAGACAACAAGCAAGCTCGATCCTTTCTTCAAGTGGAGCCTAAAGAAGAGTTCTAGGGTCTACAACCTGGATCTTTTGAAGTGAAGGACTAGACCACAAAGGTTGTAGACTCTTTACACTTAGTTTAGAACAATGCTTGCTTACTACTAAACCCTAATTCTCTAGTTCGATTCTTGTTTAGTATAATTAGCACTCTAAAATTTTAAAATTGCATACTTGATGCTCATATAAACCTAGTAGAGATGCTAAGACATACTTTCATGGGTATCATGTACAGACGAATGATGTCAACTTCATCATTCCGGGGCCGAAGCCCGTATTGATTGATCAGTCTGTGGAAATATCGAACTGTTAAGTTACAAGTCAGGTTTCATTATTGATTTTCCATTACCCCCAGGTTTTGTGTACGAGTCAGGTATTGATGATATCAATCTAATGCCAATACAGGATCAAGCAGGTACAGGTCTTGTCTATGTAGACAATAAGTCAAGTTCATCAGGAAAACAAGTCAGGATTGTCGGAATTAGTAATAATTAAAATAAAAGGTCTAGCAATGTCTTATGAACATGTTAGGCAATGTATATTAAACAAAATAGATACTAGATAGAAAACCGTAACCAATATCTAAATATGGTAACCATGACTAACACCCATGATGTATATGTATCTATCTGTAATAACCGTTTTACGTCTGTTATCAGGTATATGGCAATCTAGAAAAAATACTGAACTGATATAGTAGTATGATAATATAGTAATGATCCGGCATGCAACTAGATAAAACCATTATTGGTACGGATACAGACTGGTGCTATAAAAACTGTAGTTTGATAATATTTGCTAAATATTAAAACACATGTACTATAATTAATCATATAAATATTGATATAAGCAAAGTAGTATGTTGCAAGTTTAGAACTTGTCTGATCGAAATCTCACGACGAATATATGGATATTACGTTCCGAACACCGAATAACGTCATGATGCAAAACCCACATGCGTAGGACTTGATCTGAACTGAGCAACTACGTGACGTGGTGACTGGAGTAGTCGACGATGGTAACTGGGGTCGTCTGGATCATCGGCGATGTGAGCAACTCTGACGAACACCAATCGGAGACCGAGAAAAGAGAAGAAGAAGAAGACGGGGTTGCTAGGTTCTGGGGTTTAAACGTGGATGTGGAAGAAGAGGGAGTTGGTCGGCGACGAGGTGCTAGGGACTGAGGTCTACGGTGAAGTGCAATGGCCATGAGGTGTTGGATGATGATCGAGAATGAGAAGGAGAAGAAGTTGATTAGATGGTGGTGTGGGTGCTCTGGTGATGACATCGAGAAAAAGAAGGTGATGGAGATGGTGGTGGTGGTGGTTGAGTTCAGGCGGCGGCGTCGATGGGGAAGAGGAAGTGGGTTCTCGGTGTGGGGTCGGCTCGGATGAGCTCTCGGGGAAGGAGGAGGAGGTGACGACAAGGAAAAGGAGGAGATGAGGGGATGGTGATGACGAGGAAGAGAAGGTGAACGGCGATGAGATGGTAGAGGCGTGGGTTTAGGGTTCAGGCGCGAGAGTGGGACGTGAAAGGAGGGAGATGGAGACGAGGGGGGAGAGTGCTTTATATATATATATATATATATATATATATATATATATATATATGAGAAAGAGAGATAGGGACGGGGGTAGAGTGTGTGTGTGTTTTTTTAATAAAATATTAAAAGTTTAATAATATAATATATATAAACTGTTATATATATATATATTAATTATAGGAATATATATATATATATATATTGTAGAATTTTACAGATAATACCAAATCACTCCAAATATTACCCGTATCCCTTAAAAAATATAGTTTTTAAATATAAAGAGCATACGTAAGAATTTTACTCATAATGCAATATTCTGTAATTAAATACATATACCCCCACTAAAATCTATATAAATATACGTTGAAATTTCTAATTATTTGTCTGTCTATAACTGAGGATATGAACATGATATATAGGCGCAACAACCTGATGTGGGGTAATTTGCCATGCAAGGATAGATAGAAAAAGGATATTATTTGTTTTTATCTTGTATTATAAAAAGATATGTGAAGCTTAAAATATATATATATATATATATATATATATATATATATATATATATATATTCTTGATTCACATGGATACACTGTGCTAGCAAATATTTGATATAATCTAGCACCATATTGGGTTTTAAATATACGGGTCGGGTCGGATAATGACCACAGCTACTAATTGCATCATTCGCAACCCAAAAGCAACAATAGTAAAGAATTTTACCGCAAGTTTTAAAATATCAAAATATATAGTATAAATATACTAGGGTGTTACATTACCTCTCGAACGGATACATCCACCAATAATTCATGGGACCACCTAAACGTGCCTCTTGAGCAAGGTGAACCGTGAGATGCAACATTACGGTGAAAATAGAAGACAGAAAAACATCTCCATTCTACAAAATATGCGAGGTATTTTATTCTCCAGGGTTCTAAAATCGTATGCTGAGTAATTTTTGGAGCATAACTCTCTGAAGAAATGACACAAATCAGTCACAACTGATACAACGTCATTATCTGGTAATGCGCTTACATCAATGGGAAGCAACTGCTGCATGATCATATGACAATCGTGACTTTTCAGGCCGACGAGAGTTTTCTTTTTCGAGTTTACACATTTTTCTGATATTCGCAGAATATGCATCCGGTACCCTTACTTGTTTAAGTACCTTAAAAAAAAATCAGCTTCTCGTTATCGAACATTGTGTGCTTTGCTGGTGGAATAGCCCATTTACCATTCTCTTTCGGAGTTGGATGCAATTCTGGCAACAAATTCTTTGTTGCAAACCATTGTCGTATCGCTAGTGTGTCTATGTTCTTAAATTTGGTATTCAACAGGGTACCCATAAGAGCTTACAGATATTCTTCTCGATGTGCATGATGTCCAAGTTATGGCGAAGATTAAGAAAACGCCAATATAGCAAATCATAAAATATAAATATCTTTCTCCGGTTATTTGATATCTCATTCGGAATAGTATGCTTATGTTTCTTACCAAAAACAATGTTGATGTGCTTTTCGTCCACAAACACCTTTCTCCTATTTGGCTCAGGAGGAGGGGTGTGATTCTCCTGCTCACCATTGAACTTGATTCTATTGCGTCGATAAGGATGATCAATATCTAGCCAACGACGATGTCCAGTGTAACTGGAAATCCGATTTACTGGCGTTTCACAGACGGGGTTCTCTTGACAACAGGGGCAAACATGGTGACCTTTCGTACTCCATCCGGACAACATGGCATATACCGAGAAATCGTTTATTGTCCAAAGTAATGCCACACGCAGTGTGAATCTCTCCTTTCCGTGGACATCATAAGCAACGATGCCGGTCTCCCACAGTTCATTCAACTCATCAATCAACGGCTTCAAATAAACATTGATATCAATACCAGGAGAGTTGCTTCCAAGGATCAACATAGGCATTTGGATGTAAAATTGTTTCATACTCATCCAAGGCAGGAGGTTATAAACTACTAGTATAATGGGTTACACACTGTGAGATGCACCTCCTTTAAACGGTTCCAATCTTTCAGCTGATAATGCAAGTCTCACATTAAGAGCTTCCGCAGCGAACGCGGGAAATTGAGCTTCAAATCTTTACCACTCTTCACCATCAGCGGGATACCTTAAGACTCTATCCTTCCTGCGATCATCTGCATGCCATGTCATATGTTCGGCGGTTTTAGATGACAGAAATAACCTCTATAGTCTTTTCTTAATAGAAAAACAAGTGCAACACCTTTGTCACACCCCGCTTCTCAAAATACAAAAATTTCGGGACGTAATAAAGCCAGCCATGCTACCTACGGTAAGAAAATATCATTCCATTATCATATTAAGGCTGTCAATCAGTAATCAAAAATAATAAACTACTAAATCTATCTATCACATATCCAATAACCGCAAAAACAATAACTGGAAAAGATTGTAACGACTTTGAAATCTCTGTACAAAAATTTTCCTGTTAATATACAAGAAAACAGTATTACAGCCTGAGTTTGAGTTATAAATCACTTTTGTTAAATAAAGGCTAGAAACAACTTGTAGCTCACTGGTAAAGCCTTTGAACTGCTGTAACGTAGCCTATGTGTTCGATTTCCATCAGACACAATTATTTTTCTGATTTTTCTTTTTAATTTTTTGGAAGCCCAAAAAGTTGCACGTGCAATACACGGGAAAATAAAAAGTTCATAAAAATCAAATATATGGAAAATAGTGTAAACACTGAGTTAATCTAGTGGAACGAATCTCGAGGCTTGAACTCAAAAATAGACCGGGCAAATTGACCTAGGGGCTGGCGGGGACGGTTCAGATGGGGACAAATTGATCCGTGCTTTGCACACTCGTCTCTTCAACTCCCCTCAACTCCTCTGCACTGTTTGATTTCCCTGCAATCAAATAGAGACCCTTCAATTCACCAATTAACACTATTTTAATACTTTTTAATCCATATTTTTAATTCCCAAACCCTAATTCTCTACTATAAATACCACCCTATGCCCTAACTCTTCACCATTCTAAAAATTCTAGAAAAAACTCTCTCAAAAGTTCCTAAGTGCAAGTGGAGTAAAGTAGAGTTAGCGAGCAAAGCTTCTTCCGTCGAAGATCGAAGCCGATTCCGGAGTTCCTGCGACACCACGAAGCCTCCCTCCTCTTCCTTAATCTCTTCTTGACATATTCAAACCGTAATTCCCTCCCAACTCTCCTCTTTTTCATTGAAATTCATCTTTAAATGTTATATCGGTAAAATGGAGTTATTACCGATACTCTTTTCTAAACCCTAGAAACTCCCTATTTCCTTTATATATTGATCAACCTAATTTTACCAAATTACTTGTAATGTTAAATACCAATGTTTAGAATCAAGTTTAACCAAGAATCTCATGTGAAACAACCATAATTGAACTTTTTTATTAAAATACCTTGAACTTTATTATCACTTCTTTACGTTTTCGTTAAAACTATATCTTTAGGAAAAACTTCATGGGGTAACGACCTACCCCACATGTATACTTTGGTTTCATAGCACGATACTTATTTGTATGTATATTTGTTTCGAAGAATAATCTTTAGAATAAAATACCACATGCTTTAAAACCGGCTTTCTTTTAAAACGGTATTTCGTATTCCTTTGCAATTATGCATCTACAATCCTTGTTAGGAGATCCGCTAACGGATGGTGTAGATTATCGCACATCCTGAAGATAGTAGAGCGAGATGCAACACTCCTCACGGAGTATTCAATCTCGAAAGGATATAAATACGGTTTTTTTAAGAAAAAACGAATTTTCTAAATAAAACTAATTTTTAAAATTAAAAATTATATAAAATATCCATATTTTCATTATATTATGAAACTATATTTTTATAAAAAAATGAAAGATTAAAAAATGTCAATAAAATACCATCAAGTTACTAAAAAGGACTAGTTTTCAATAAAATACCACAAACTTGTAAAAGTTAGGTAATTATCATTAAAATACCCCAATACTTAAAACACATGCTCATGAAAACCCTAAGTAATATAAATCACCCTCGAGGTTTTATTTTTAATCCATATTAAAATATTTTTCATAAAATCCCCTCGAGATATACAAAACAATATTTAAGGACTTTAGTAAATATAGGTTTCATCGGGATCAATTCTCTTGAGCCCCTGGGAGCCGAAGAAAGTGAGCGCTTGCCTATTCAGGTTAGAAAACTTAACAGGAGTTATCAATAGCAATTGTCTTGGAAAAAGACATAAATCCTGCCGTCCATGTACAACAATTGCCGATGACCCCCGAACCTAAGAATTCAAGAGTTAAGTCCGTTTACAAGTATCTGACTCAAGCTGAGTCCAAACTCAAATATGAATCCAACATCAAACAAGAACTTGAATACATAAACATGAACACTCGAATTCAATATCAAATTCAAACTTGCATACTTAACTTGACTTGATCGAACCATGGTTATAACTTGACTTGAACTCGATATGACTACTTGAACACATGATTACATCCGAACATGAATACCTAAACATTTTTTATCCATGGTTTGTGTTTTTTTCTTTTGAGTTGGTCTACCAAATGTGTTTTCCCTACTTAACAGGCTCAGGAAGCTTTCTCGTTCTCCCGGTGCGAAAGAAGTTGGTTTCGTAGTTTGAGAAGGCTGAATGGGACCAATCACCGTCCCTCTTAAAACGTCTATACAATACATTACATTACATCCGAACATGAATACCTAAACATAATCTATACAATACATTACGCAGGGATAAAGGGGTAGATTGGTACGGAATGTATATCGTAGCACGAGAGGTCACTTAAAAGACACCTACATGAATTCTTGTGCCGTTGTCCCGTGGGTTATGACGAGGCCTTGTACTACATTTTATCATAGTCCACGGGGTAAGATGGACCCTTCTCATATACATGAATACCTTCCTTATCTAACTACAAACAACCACGTTATAATAACTATCATATACCAGTAATCGGTCATATACAACTTTACCTGTTCATTTCATTTTATATACTATCTTCTCTTTTTTCTTTTGGGACTTACCGAGCGTTAGTTCGCTGACGACATTCCTTTCTGTTTCTTTCTTTGGAATGTTCGTCAGGAGGACTGGACTCTAAGGAGATAGAGCCGAGGCAGGAGGACTTGGACCAGCTTACCGCTCAGCCTGACTACTAGTTCATCACACTTACTTTCAGTATGCCATTGTTTAGGCATTTTCTTTTGATTATTGTATATTTTATTTCAAACAGTTGTATGTAAAGTTGAATGTAAATAAAGTTGTTGCATTTTATTCACTTGCCATTCTTGTTCATTTTTTATATATTGCTTAATTACGCTTAACGTATTTATTTCTTAGTAAATACGTTGCGGCCAGCCACGTCACCGTTTCCGTCTATTGGGAAGCGGGGTGTGACAAAGATAGCGGAAGTAATAAAGATCCAATAAATAACTAACCATCATAAGAGCTATATCAATGAGGTGGTCCTCACTGATTGGCGATCCTGTCGAAATACTCACGTGCTAAGATTAGTAATATGGATTAATTGTATATCGATAATATTTTGCCATACTATACTTATATGTAATTATATTATACTTGATATATTTAGTCTAGATAAAAGATAATGAAACTATAATGAAATTATATTGAAACTATTATGACTAGCATGAAGCAATATAAACTTGATATTGTTATTAAACACAGATTATATTTATAAAATTGTTCTTCGACAATAGTTGCAAATTATAAATATATGTATACTATGTTTATATATATATATATGTGTGTGTGTGTGTGTGTGTGTGTGTGGTTTGGTTTATAAAAATAGCATGTTGCAAGTTAGAAAACTTGCATTGATTGGTAAAATAATATAACGAGGAATATGGATACCCGCATGACGGCAACGCTCGCAACCGCGATGCATTCACGATCTTGGCTAAAAGCAACAACGTATTGCACTTGAGTGACTTGCTCGTGCTATGTAGAAGTCTCAGGTCCCGGTGTTTCGGTCGAAGGCAACGACGACGAGGTCGGGGTCGGTGGCGACGTGAGGTCAGGGTGAAGGTCTCGGTGAGGGAAAGAAGAGAGAGGGGTAATGAAAAGAGATGGGGTCTGGATCGTGCTCGTCAGTGAGGAAACAAGGTGGAGGCGGCGGTGTCACCGGGGTCGGCTCCGGCGATGGAACCCGAGAATAAGGAGAATACGAAGAAGAAGAAAGTGAAGATGCAGGTGTTGGGGTTTGAAGAAGATGATGAGGAAAATGAGTTGATGACGGTGGTGTCGGTGACGACGACGAGGTGAGGAGGACGGGGGGTAGGCGGCGGTGAGTCAGGAAAATATCGGAGGTCGGCGACGAGAAGAGGAAGGCGTAGGTTAAGGCTCGGGGTGTCGAAGTCGAGGGAGGGAGAGAGATAAGAATAGAGGGAGAGAGAGAGGAAAATATAAATATAAATATAAACTGTAAATATTATATATAGTATAGTTAAAATATATAGATTATAGTTTTAGGGTTTACAGATAAAATCAAATTACAAACAAATTTCACTGGAATCTTGTCAAAAATATATTTTGGAGCATAATAGGTATATGTAAAATTTTAAGCCATAATGTAATGATAGAATTTTAAATTCATATACCCCCTAATAAGATTTAAAAAGGATTTTAAACAAATATATAAAGATTTGATAAATACTTGGTTATACGATATCTTGAGATTTAAACGAGATAAATAAAAGCAACCAAAGATATGGGACGATTAATCACGTGATGTCAGTTAGCAAAATATATTTTATCCATAACCTGTAGCTATTAATAGATATATAATGATTTAAATATATGTGATATATCTATTATACTAGATTCACATAGATTTAATTTACTGATAAATATCAGATATACTCTAGCACCATACTGGGTTTCATACATGCAGGTCGGGTCAGATAACCACTACTATTATTCGAATCACTCGCAACCCAAAAGAATAAAAAAGAAATATAAAGCAAGATTTAAAATACTATTAATATTGTATAAACGTACTGGGGTGTTACATTATACCCAATTACAAAAGAATTTCGTTCTCAAAATTCACAAAACAGGAAATGACAAGAAGATACAGATCTAGGCGAAGAGATGTGGAAAGTTATGTCGAATCTCGTCTTCATGTTCCTAAGTAGATTCCCCATGTGAACGATTTTCCTACAAAACGAGTACTAGAGGGATTACTTTATTCTTGAGAATCTTTTTCACGTCGATCCACAAGAATCATTGTTTGCCCATCATAAGTTAAATCTTCTCTTACTGTCAGTTCCGAGTGATCAAGGACGTGTATCTCATCTCGAACATACTTACGGAGTTGAGATACATGAAACACGTCATGAACACCCGCCAAGGATGGTGGTAAAGCCAATCGATAAGCTACCTCTCCAACAAGCTCAATGATATCGAAAGGCCCCACGAATCGAGAACTAAGCTTGCCTCGAGTACCAAATCAGATTACTCTCCTAGTCGGTGATATGTTCAAAAACACAATATCACCAACAGCAAACACCAAAGGTCTTCTTATAGTATCAGGCCAACTTTTCTATCGATCTTGTGCCACCTTCATATGATCACGAATCAGGTTAGCTTTCTTTACAGTTTGCACAATGAGTTCCGGTCCCAAAAATCTTCTTTCTCCAACTTCGTTCCAACATACTGGCAAGAGACACTTACGACCATACTATACTTCGAATGGAGCCATATGTATAGTCTTCTGAAAACTGTTATTATAAGAAAACTTCAATAAATGTAAATGATCCTCCCACGAACCCTTGAAGTCTAACTTGTAAACTCTTAACGTATCTTTAAGAGTTTGGATCGTTCTTTCAGACTGTCCATCTGTCTAAGGATGATAGGCCATACTAAATTTCAAGTGAGTTCCCAAAATTTCCTGTAGACTTCTCCAAAGTGTGATAGGAACCGAGTATCACGATCAGAAACGATACTCACTGATACTTCATACAATCTCATAATCTCCTGCGTGTACCTCTCTGCTAAAGCCTCCATCGACTATCCAACTCGAAATGGTATGAAATGAGCTGCCTTGGTTAGTTGATCGACACCCAAACTGAAAGTCTACCCTAACACCATCATGAGGTCTAAGTAACATCAAGCATGCCAAATTCAAATTTTTATAGGTGCTAAGCTAGACTAAACAAGATCGTTAACTAGATGATTAGGGTTTTATGTTTGATATCAACTAAAATAGAAGAAGTGAAAGATGGTTATACCCTCATAGATCGAGTCCTTCACTTCATATGCTCCGTATAGTAGTCCCGCGACTCCACTAGGCTCCACTTGAGGGTTTGGACGAGCTTCCTCCGAAGACCTTCATGCCAAAGATGATGCACGCAAAGTCCCTCCAACTCAAGCTACCTCTACGCTAAACTCTTTGATGTAGAAAACACACTAAACTCAATCGCCGGTCAAGTGTAAGATGGTGAAGTAGGGGATGTTAAAGCTCATAAGTTTGTGTTCAATCTTCATGGTCCATATCACCTATGAGGGTTGAATCTTGAACCATGACGTTAAGGAAGAAGAAGAAGCTAGAGAGCATGAGAGCAAAAATTGGGAGCAACTCAAGAAAATGGCTAAGTGTTCAATGAGCAAGTGAGAATGGAAACTCTTGACCCCTCACTGATTCAAGTATGGAATTATTGCAATATAAAATTGCAACCACGCTTGAATAGTGAGTCAAGATGAATAAACAAATATAAAACCCATGCTTACAACCATCCTCCCAAAGTCTTCCATTTTCCACCTTATTTTCCATTTTTCTCAAAAATAGAAATCGTGCCATGCAACATATATATATTTATATATATGTCATATATATATATATATATATATATATATACATATATTAATACATATAAGAAAATATTTAGTGAGCTAATGATATTAGTTAAGATATAATTATATCATTTATAATATATATCACATTATTAAATCAACACTTGATTTAATAATCCGATTATATCACATATGACCGACTAATATCATTTATCTGTGCATCACATTATCAAATCAACACTTGATTCGATAATCTGGTTATATCACATATAACCTAACTCGATAACAGATAACTGCCAGATTACAATACTGTATCACATACACGTATTTAATCAGGCTCACACACATATCACATATGTGTCCTACTTTGTTTCGCTTGAACCAGGGAACTTCTGTGTGAGACTCTAAAGACTCATCAATACGCCAGCAGTAGGTGATGATCACATCAGTCACCCACAAGCCGTCAGCGGTACAGGCTAGACGTAACGGCTACCTGGGTATTGAGCGATATGAAGATCAACAAGCAAGCTTGTCTATACTATCCATGAAGCCTATCAGTAACACTACCGTATAGTCCGGTCTCTTCGTCTGATATATTGCATATCATGTCTGGGGGTGGTAAACGTTAGATCCTAGTAATGTGAAAAGTCATGCCGATGTCTGGCTTATAACGGTTCGAGAAACTACTAACAACACTTGTCAGTAAATCTCAGCAGCAACCCTGGCCAGGGACTTCCAGTTATAGCCAATCGAGCATAGCGCAACATCAACCCCCAATACTGGGAGAGACGAAACCCCTCCTATCGCTTATTGCCTCCATGTGACTCGGGACTGTACCCAAAATCCACCTGTTTGCACAACTCCTCTTGAGCGTGGTAGGGAGGAAATCAAAGCACAGTGGGAACCACATAAGACTCTATGACGATCTCGGGTCTACAGACTAAGCTGTACTAGTGTCACCAGAGGACTGCTATCTGACGATAGGTATACTACCAACTAGGAGTTCTCGGTGAGTCTGTTCGATGTACACATTATCTAATGAGCATCTATGTACAATCTTTGATGTCACACACCAATGGTTGTGGGATCAACCATCGCCCTCTAAGGGACAAGAAACATACACACCAGTCTACTTTGGAATATCGATGTCCTAGTCTCGATATTCCCTCGACTAGGAACTGATTAAAGGATGTACTTTTGAACCACCCTGGTCCCACTAGTATGATCTCATCATAATCCTGGTAGCCAAGTACATATCCTAAGGGCTTTATCAACATGTAAGAGACAGACAGTATAAATATTAGTCTACATGTTAAGATAAAGGTAACCTGATAGCATACTATCATGTCGAGCAAGAAAGTCCTCTATATATATGTCCAAGCATCCACTATATCATCAATAATGGCCTCTAGGGCATACATATTCCTAACACAAACTGCGTTTTTGCCCTTTGGAGTCCGTGGCAAAGCTGTCATAAAATCCATGGTTATATGTTCCCACTTTCATTGAGAAATCAAAAAAGGTTGTAATAAACGAGCTACCGTTTGATGTTTAGTCTTGATTTGCTGACACACCAAGCACCTCGATACATAGTGAGCAATCTCTCTTTTCATACCTTCCTACCAAAAGTGTTGTCGTAAATCTCTATATATCTTCGTGCCTCCCGGATATACTAAATATGTGGAACTATGAGCCTCCCTCATGATTTCTTTGTTAGCTATAGTGCTCTCAAGGCAATTATTGTAATCGCAGGCAGGCGATTATGATGATTGAGGGATGCCCTATACGGGTAGAGCAGTCTTACTCAATATGACAGTATGCTATATGGCTTGTCTCTATCATCATGTACATGCATTATGTGGTATTATAGATCACTATTACATGTTGATACAGCCCATATGATTCTTACTTGACTACCAGCATTATGATGGCGATTATATACATGGGAGCTGGGTGGTCCATAAGCCCATCCTTAAATGTCCCTAGTCGAGAGAGTATCGAGACTGGGCATCGATACTCCGGAGTAGACTAGTGTGTACTTTTCAAGACCCTGACGACAGGCGGTGGCCTGTCTCACAAGCCATTGGTGTCAGTTAGTCATCTAAGATAGTATACATGTAATCATTTGGTTATGAATTGCACTGGCCGGACTCGCCGGAAACATGCTAGATGGTATTATACCTATTGTCAGATAGCAGTTCTTAGATGACATGAGTACAAGTTAGTCTGTCGACCTGAGATCGTCATTTGTCTCATGTGAGTTCCCACTAGGCTTTAATTACTACCCTGCCACGGCTCAAAGGAGTAATGCAAACAGGTTTTAGTTAGGTACAATCCCGAGCCATATGAAGACAGTAAGCGGATCGTCGGGAATTTGTCTCTCCCGGTATTGAGGGTAGATGCCGCGCTGTGCACGGGTGGCCATCACCAGAAATCCTTGTCCAAGGTGGACGAGAATTACTGATTTGGATCGGTAGTTTCTCAGTGGGTAATGAGCTTCACACCGACACGAAATATCGTGTTATTAGGGGTCTGATTTTATCCACCCCCTAGACCCGATATGCATTACTCTTAGATGAACAGACCGGACTGTGCGGAGATTGTCAAAGACAGGATCGGTAGGCGTACTGATGAGTTTGCTCGTCGGCCTTCCTTTCGCTCAATACCCGGATAGCCTTTACGTACAGCTAGTGTTGCTGACGTGCTTGTGGTTAAATCCACTGCCGACGTATTGACGAGTTTTTAGAGTCCCACACAGAGAGTTTTTTCGGTTCAGGCGATATGATATAGATGACGTATGTTGGTGAATATAGGTGTCCAATTAAATATGTGTATAAGCTACACGGACTTTAATCGGACGGTTGATAATACCAGCGGCTTAGGATTAAGCCGGATTATTAAATCAAGTTTTGATTTAATAATTTATATATATATTTAGTATATATATTCTAGTATTATTGTTCACTATTCATTTTCTTTCTTGGCTATTCGTATTTTTATACGAATACGCGTATATGTATTTCGATACATATACCGAGTTGTATTCCGTATTTATACGGAATATCTTCTAGAAGATGGACACCTCATTATATGATTTTCTTTTTAGAAAATCATTTGCAAATGAGATGGAGGGTGAGGTGGCATGAGCATGGTTGGAGGTATGTAGAGAGATATGGCCTTCATTACTTTAATGTAAACTGTTGTGAGATATTTTTTGCATGGTTGTAAAATTGCAAGCCATTATATTTTTTCTACATACTACTCTCTTCATTTCTATCTTTCATGCTTGCTCATGCTCATGTTTCTTCAACTCCTCTTCCTTCTTCTTTAATTACTCACTTAAGATTTGGAAATGAAAGAAAAAGATAGTGAAAAATTTCTACATCCCCACTCTCCATTGCTAACGACCTAGGAGCATCGGTTGCTTCGCTAGGCGAAACTGGAGCTTGGATCGTTTTCTTAAGATGGGTCATCTTCGGCAAAGGAAGACCGGCTTGCAAGCGTGATCTGGAGCACTTGAGGATGTGAGTATTCTACACATAGTAGATTAGTTCAGCTCATTTGGTTTTGTATACAAGTCTTAGCTCTTTAGTTCGATTCTTGGTTTCGGAACTTTAGCAAACTAGAAATTTTTGAAATCCATGTTGCCATCCTGCATAATTAGTTTTCTAGTGTGCCTAAATTCCCAGCATTCTTCATGAACATCTCCTTTAGGTACACACAAACGACTTCCATATCTTAACGAACCATCTTCATGGATCAACAAATCTGTTCGAAGTCCCGCTTCCACTAGTTCTCAAAATTTCTGCAATCTTGGATTATGCGACTTTGTTGCCTTAATGCTATCGATTAAAGATGACTATACTTGTAACTGCATCAATTGTCCTAAAGAATCTGGCAATACGATCTCCAACTCGAATCTCTGAAAATCTGTTATAATCTCATTCTGTGCAGTCAATATCCATATCGCTGGAAACCGACTTAGAGTATCCCGCTCTACATTAACTTTTCCCGGATGGTAGTTTAGATAAAGATCATAGTCGGCTATCAGCTCTAACCATCTACGTTGTCTCATGTTGAGCTCTTTCTGTGTGAACACATAATTTAGGCTCTTATGATCAGTTAACACCTCTACTCTTTCGCCCAATAAGTAGTGCCTCCAAATCTTTAGTGCAAAAATCACTGTTGCTAGCTCCAAGTCATGAGTTGGGTAGTTCTTCTCATGAGTTTTCAATTGCCTTGATGCGTAAGCTATAACCTTCTCATGCTGCATCAAGACACATCCCAAGCCTTTCCCAGATGCGTCGCTGTGAATAATTAGTCCCCCAGAACTATCTAACACTGTTAAAATAGGAGCGGTTGTCAAATTTTGCTTTTGCGCTTCAAAAACTGACGTACACTTTTCAGTCCATACAAACGGTATCTCCTTTCGTGTTAGTTTAGTCAATGGTTCTTCTATTCGAACGAAGTTCTCCACAAACTTTCTATAGTATCCAACAAGCCTAAGGAAACTTCTGATCTTCCCCACATTTTTTGGAATTGGCCATTTGTGAACAGTTACAATCTTATCGGGGTCAACTGCAATACCATCTCCGGATACAACATGACCCAAGAACTTCACTTCTTCGAGCCAAAACTCGCACTTACTCATCTTAGCATATAACTTTTCTTGTCTCAATATCTGCAGTGCGATTCTTAAGTGTTCTTCATGCTCTTCCTTGCTCCTCAAATAGACCAAAATATCATCAATGAATACCACCACGAACTAATCTAGAAATGGTGAAAAGATTCGGTTCATAAAGTCCATAAATATCGCTGGTGCATTAGTAACTCCAAATGGCATAACTAAATACTCGTAATTCCCATATCGAGTTCTGAACATTGTCTTGCAAATATCTCCTTCTTTCATCCGAATTTGATGATACCCTTATCGCAAATCCAACTTTGAGAAAACTCTCGCGCCACTGAGTTGATCGAATAATTTGCCTATGCAAGGGTTAGGTATTTATTCTTAATAGTCGCCCACTTAACTCTCGATAATCGATGCGCATCCTCCGCGTGTCGTCTTTCTTCTTGACCAGAAGAATTGGAGCTCCCCATGGTGAACCGCTGCTGCGAATCCAGCCCTTTTTTAGTAATTCGGTAACTTGTCTCTTTACTTCTTCAAGTTTCATTGGTGCCATCGGATAATAAGCCTTTGAAATCGGCGCCGCTCCAGGAATAAGATCAATCGCGAACTCCATATCTTGTTTTGGCGGTAAACCCGAGATGTCCTCGAACACATCCATGAAATCCCGAACTGCTATCAATGCTTCATCTGTAACTTGTTTACGAACTTCATCTTTCAATAAACGGTTTCCTTCATCATGAATTTGCAAGTCTGTTCTAAGATTTATGGGTTATCAGCCTACCACACTTCCGCTGGGCTATACTGATAAATTGAGGCGGGTTTGTCAGAACTTCTTTAATGAAATATCTTACACCTGATCGGTCTTGAAGCGGTCTGTACCAACTCCCACTGGGGTTAATCTCAAACTATTGCAATCATCATATGCTCTCCTGTGTTTCTCCTTATTCTTCGAAACGTTGACAGACTGGTCACTACGGGACAAAGGGAAAAATATAACGTGGTTGTTGAATTCAAGTGCGCGATATGGCATAAATTCGTAAGCAGTGAAAACGAGAGAAACAAAGTAGTACAACGAATATAAGTCAAGAAAATAAATCTAAATAGGACTCCAGGTTACCTGAATAGAGTACAACATTGTAACCATGCCGCGGTACATAGTTACAATCACATAACTCCATTCAAGTCTCCCAAATCCTAGTATCAGAATCGAAGGAATAAGAAGAGAGAAATAATAAGAAATCAAGAGGATTCCAAGCTGAGGTGCAATATCATTTCCATATCGTCAAGATAAAAGAGTTTAAGGGAAATAGAAGATTCCATAATTTGAATAATAAGACAATAATGTGGCAGGACATGTTCCTAAAATTCTGGGTCTTAGGGACAATGTATACCATACCCAACTATAAATTGAACCAAGCTCTAGCTAAACTAAAACCTATCCTATGATATTAAAAAAACCTTGTCACGTCCCGCTTCCCAAAATACCAAAATTTCAGGACATAACAAAGCCAGCCATGCTACCTACGGTAAGAAAATATCCTTCCACAGTCACATTAAAGCTGTCAATCAGTAATCAAGAACAATAAACTACTAAATCTATCTATCACATGTCCAATAGCCATAAAAACAATAACTGGAAAAGATATCGGAAGTAATAAAGATCCAAGGAATAACTAACCAGTATAAGAGCTATATCAATGAGGTGGTCCTCATTGATCAGCAATCCTGTCGAAATACTCACATGCTAAGATTAGTAATATGGATTGATTGTATATCGATAATATTTTGCCCTACTATACTTATATGTAATTATATTATATTTGATGTATTTAGTCTAGATAAAAGAAAACGAAACTATAATGAAATTATATTGAAACTATAATGACTAGCATGTAGCAAGATAAACTTGCTATTGTTATTAAACACGGATTATATTTATAAAATTATATAACGACAATAGTTGCAAATTATAAATACACACACACACGCATGCACGCGCACGCACACACACACAGACACTGATTATATATATATATATATATATATATATATATATATATATATATGGTTTGGTTTATAAAAATAGCATGTTGCCAGTTAGAAAACTTGCCTTGATCAGTAAAAGAATATAATGACAAATACAGATACTCGCACGACGACAACGCTTGCAACCATGACATACTCACGATCTTGGCCAAAAGCAACAGTATATTGCACTGGAGTGACTTGCTCGTGCTCTGTAGAAGTCTTGGGTCCTGGTGTTTCGGTCGAAGGCAACGACGACGAGGTCGAGGTCGGACGTGAGGTCAGGGTGAAGGTCTCGGTGAGGGAAAGAAGAGAGAAAGGTGATGAAAGGAGATGTGGTTTGGGTTGTGCTCGTCGGTGAGAAAACAAGATAGAGGCGGCTGTGTCACAGGGGTCAGCTCCGGCTATGGAACCCGAGAAGAAGGAGAACAAGAAGAAGAAAGTGAAGGTGAAGGTGCTGGGTTTTAAAGAAGATGACGAGGAAGAGGAGTTGATGACGGTGGTGTCGGTAACGACGACGAGGTGAGGAGGACGGGGCGTAGGTGACGGTGAGTTAAGCAAAGATCGGAGGTCGGTGACGAGAAGAGGAAGACATGGGTTAGGGCTCGGGGTGTCGAAGTCGGGGGAGAGAGAGATAATAATAGAGCGAGCGAGAGAGGAAAAATATAAATATAAATATAAATATAAACTGTTAATATTATATATAGTATAGTTAAAATATATAGATTATAGCTTTAGGGTTTATAGACAAAATCAAATTACAACCAAATTTCGCCGGAATCTCGTCAAAAATATATTTTGGAGCATAATAGATATACGTAAAATTTTAAGTCATAATGTAATAATAGAATTTTATATTCATATACGCCCTAATAAGATTTAAAAAGGATTTTAAACAAATATATAAAGATTTAATACTTGGTTATACGATATCTTGAGATTTAAACGAGATAAATAAAAGCAACCTAAGATATGGGACGATTAACCACGTGATGTCCGTTAGCAAAATATATTTTATCCATAATTTGTAGCTATTAATAGATATATAACGATTTAAATATATATTATATATCTATTATACTAGATTCACATAAATTTAATTTACCGATAAATATCAGATATAATCTAGCACCATACTGAATTTCACACATGCGGGTCGGGTCGGATAACCACTCCTGCTATTCGAATCACTCGCAACCCAAAAGAATAAAAAAGAAATATAAAGAGAGCTTTAAAATACCATTAATATTGTATAAATATACTAGGTTGTTACAACCTTTACAGGAATTTTCGGAATTGACTCCTGATCCCTCGGGGGCCCTTTAGGTAATATCCACCTCGATTCCCCACAAGTTCTACACTTATTTAAGTTTCTGTCATCATCTGTCGTGCATAATATACAGTCATTTGGACATGCATCGATTATTTGATAACTGAAACCGATGTCGGCAATAATCTTTTTTATCTCTTGAAAATTTGCAGGGAGATAGGAATTCGGGTAAAACTCCTTCTCTATCTTTAGAAACTCATTGACTGACTTGTTTCTCCATAAACTTTTGCATTTAAAATGAAACATGCGAACCATCTAATCCAATTTCATCATTGTCGAACCCTCGTAAAGAGGTATCTTAGCATCCTCCTTATACTTAAAAAAATTAGCAGATTCAAAATCTGGAACCGCATCATCCGTAGGGATATCATCGTTCATGCCATCATATAACACGTCTATCATATCATTTAAACCGGTGGTTGATGGGGTTCTCATAGGAGGCGGCAACATACGATGTGCACCGATTTTATAGTCCACGACCTCTCCATACAAGTGTCAGATAGTGTAACCTTCACAGAATCTGTTAGCAAGTATATGCAGTCGAACTGCCCCTCGACTATTATTTCTACCGTTACAACATTTTCTACAGGGACAAGGAATCTGACTACCACCCACTCTTGACGAGAATTGTATAAACTTTTCTACACCGATTTTAAATTCAGAACCAAACTTGTTCTTATTTATCCGAATCTTATCCATTCTTGTCCGATTCGTAAAACCTAATACAGTTCATAATTAATTATTATATTATAATAAACATTTTAAAATCATACATGATATTAACAATTTTATACCGCAGTAAGAAAACTAAGAACGAGATGGTTATCGATAAAGAAGAGAATGACAACAATGTCTCGGAAATACATTTGAGTAATTTATCATGGCTAGAAATAATATTAACACTAGATGTCAATGGGTAGCAGCTGTCGGGGGTAAGGCTTTTATCCCATTAAGAATGTATAACACATACACCCTCTGGATTTATACTTTCATTCGCTTCGAGAAAATTTAGCATCACCTCTCCGCTGTTCTCTGAGTACACTGTAATAGAAGAGATAAATATCTCAATACAATTAGTACTGAGCTGATCATCTCAACTATATTTGTACACGGAGAACAAGCGGAAAGGTACCAACGAAACTCATCTCGAAACGAATAAAAAGCATAAGTATGCAGGGAAGTGTATACGTTATACTTTCTTAATTTGTTCAAAACGGGACAAATCTATCGGTTATAGTGCGACTAGTATTTTCGTCGTATAAACTACGAGATGGTTGCCAACGAAGAACGATTAACGTTCGAAGTTGACAACGCACGTGTAGTTTATGTCATGAAAATAACTGTAAGCATATAACTGATAGACGGGTTCTAAGCCGCGAAATTTTTTCAATGTGAGATACTTGATGACGATATGTATCGGTTTACTTTTTTTCATTATCGAGTAGCATGCACTTAATTAGATTTGTTTTGATGGTTATCGTTTAAGTATCGTCGGTTATTGAACTATTTTGTTTAAGGTTTTGGAATTTTCAGTTTGGATGGTAAATTCTCAAACAATCAATATTATTAATGAAGTATCTATGTAACACCCTAGTTCATTTATACCAGTTCTATTTTGGGTATTTCTTTATTTATGGTTATTTCTTGATTTATTGTGTTTTGGGTGCGAGTAGTGTAATTGGTATCCGCATTTGCATCCAACCCGACCCACATGCTGGAAACCCGTCTTGATTCCTGTTTATGATTTATCCCGGCTGGTTATGAGAATTTGTGCACTTTCATGTTGTATGACTGCATTATATCTGACATCTGCATTTTTTCAATATAACATATAAGGTCAAATAAAATATTTTAAAAATATCTAGCATGGCCTGCATCATACCCCTAACCCGGTCGTGGCATCCATACATCTTGTTCTCGTTCCGTTTAGTGAAACAGACTCGTTTGGATCGCTACGTGCATGCTACGTGCATCCGTTCTTGGGGGTATGTATTTTCGTTACCCGGATATCCTATTTTGGTTTTGGTTGATACGTATATTATCCGTATTTTCAAACCGTAATTTTAGACCTGATCCGGACGTATTTTGGACTATTTTGTTTAAGCCAAAAACTCAAATTTATTAATATTTTAAATCCAAATAAATTAAACTGTTTTTATACGAATATATATAAAAAAAAATTAACTAAATATATTTTTAAAATGCTAATCTCATCACCCCAGATCTCTTTATACCTATATTAAATATTTCAAATCCAAATCTAAACACCCAAAATCCCTGCCCCCCCTCTCTCTCTTATACTATATATATATATATATATATATATATATATATATATATATATATATATATATATATATATATATTTATTTATTTATTTCTCTTAAAATTTTCACTGAACCCACGTTCTCTCTCTCCTCACTTCTCCTTCTCAAGATTCCTCCGCCATCACTCATCGTGAGAATCTCCGCCTTTGCCTGCGCCTTCGACCGCACCTCGCCGACCTCGTCTTACCCTCGACCTCATCCACTTCTCAACCTCAACCTCATCTCGCTCGCCTCTCCCCGCTGCATCCCCGACGATGAGACGCGGCGAACCCAAGAACCCAGACCCAACGAACCCACATCCCCGCAATAACCCAAGAACCCGATCTTTGAACCCGACCTCGCTTGCAGTCCTCGTCGCCGCCAACCATCCTCGTAGGCCTCCCCTCATCACCAGCACTGCCTCTATCTCCTCACGAACACCCCCAAGCTAACTCCGACGATTCCCTGCACACCCCGACGAGAACCCACTGCAACCCGAGCACCTTCGCAACACCTCGCCAGAGCATCGACTCATCGTCGTTGTCGTCTCCCCTGCCTCGCCTTTGACCCCAGAGTAAACCCAGAGGACCCCAACCCCTCTTCTCCTTTCTCCCTCTTCTTCTCCTTCAACTTCTTCTTCTCTTTTCTTTTCTACATTCTTGGTTTTCTGGTCACCGCCGGAGCCGTGCCGTCACCGACGATCCGGGCAACCCAGTGGACGTTCCCAGCCGGCGTGGTCACATTCTTGCTTTGTCTGGTTCTGTTCTGTACGCGCGCGTGTGCATTGTGACGTTTACCCGACGTCGGACGCAGCGTACGCACCTCGTCGTGAGATCCGATCAGGAAAGTTTATCTTGCTACATGCTATACTAATATATTTATATTCATATGAACAAAAGTATTATAGGTCGTTTAATTATGCATCATATGTTACAGTTTTACAATTTTACAATATTCGTTTACATCCATACTGTTATTTACATATCTAGTCGCATGCAAGTTTATCTTGCTACATGCTATGATACATATTTTGCATCCATATGAATAAAAATATCACATGTTCACTGCATTATACATCCATGTTACTGTTTTACTGTTTTCGGATAGCCGTACGTATCCATACCGTTATTTACATATCTAGTTGCAGGCAAGTTTATGTTGCTACATGCTATGTTATTATATTTGCATCCATATTAATAATAATATTACATGTTCATTGCATTGTGCATCCTATGTTACCGTTTACAATTTTACAATATCCGTTCGCATCCGTACAATTTATTATATATCTAGTTGCATGCCTTGTCATATTATATCATGTTACCGTTATATTAGCACCCCATGCTTGATAATGTACATAATACGTACTCATGGAGTTGTAGATGTAATCCCTGATAGACATTTGTGCATCTATGTTTTACTGTGCATCCGTACTTTTACTGTGATTCGATACTTGCTACATTTTACTTTTGAGCATCCGTTTGATACAATATGCACTACCTGACATGACCTGATACACCACTGCTTGACCTGTTACTTGATCTTGTTACAAATGCCGATAATCCCGACTTGTTGTCCCGACGGACATATCCTGTTGTCTATTCAGACAAAACCTGTACCTGCTTGATCTTGTGTTGGCATTAGCTCCAGATTTATCAATACCTGACTTGAACACATAACCTTGGGGGTAAGGGAAAATCAATGATGAAACCTGACTTGTAACTCAACAGTTCGACGCTTATACTGATCAGTTTTATGGGCTAGGCCAGCCCCGGAATGATACTGCTGACATCATTCATCTGTACCTGTTCATGTTTAATGCCTAGCGGCGTGTCTCAGTTTCAGTCCGAGAATCTAGACCGTGGTCCCGGGCATGCACGGGATACTATTGAGTTACATCGATGATTCATTAAATTGATTTCAAAGACTTGAGAGTAATTAACCCAGTAGTATAGATTACTCACCGCATGCACATACACCTCACTGTTCCATATTCGTGTTACTGTTATACACTCATTACTGTTCATACTCATGCCTGCATATCTTGTTACCTCCTGATTATATTTTATTGTTTGCTATTATGACGTACTGACGTCTGGGTTTTGCATGGACCAGATCCTCTGTCTCTTTCGCCGGCTGATCAGAAGTATTTCCGCCGTCAGGCCGAGCAGTGAGGATCCTGTTAGTATCTAGTTTAGTTTAGTTTTATTGTCGTACTTTCATTTCATGATGTGAGCCCGTATTTGGGACGTACTTTCTTGATGCTATTGTTTATTGTACTTATTGCTTCCGCATATTATTTCTTGACTCATTTATTCTGGCATATGGAAATGTACTAGATAGTTTATTTTATTTTACTGTTCTTGATATTTTATAGACAGCCGTAATGTGACTGTGGATGGATGTTTTCTAACCACGGGTAGCATGGTTGGCTCTGTCACGTGCCAATCATAGCGCACTCTAGGAAGCGGGACGTGACAAGGTTTGTTTGGTATCAGAGCCATATGATTTAGGTTAATCGGGTTTGATTCTTTTGTAGTTGGGTATTGGACCCGATACATGAATCAGAAAACCCATAATTAGGAACATGTCCTGCCACATTGTTGTCGTGATTCTTGAATCTTAAATTTCCTTTGACTCTTTATCTTGACGAGATGGAATGATCTTGCATCTCGACTTGAAATCCTTTTTGTTCCCTATTGTTTCTCCTGTCCTATTCCTTTGATTTTGATACTAGGATTTGGGCGACTTGAACGGAGTTATGTGATTGTACACATGAACTGCAGCATGGTTACAATGCGGTACTCTATTTAAGTAACTTGGAGTCCTAGTCTTGATTCACTTCTTTATTTTATGGTCGTTATATTACCTTGCTTCTTTCGGTTTCAATGCTTACCAGTTCATGTTTTATCACACGCTTGAATCCTGTTTACCGTGCGTATCTTCTTCATTGTTTGGCTTTAGGTGAAGTCATTCTGGGCATCCTACTTGTTCATGATTTTCCCGCATTAGCATTATTCGATTCTGGTGCATCCTATTGTTTTATGCCGTCCAAATTTATTTCTGTACACTCGATTGCATGCACGGCCCTGTCTTGTTGCTGGGACATACACACTGGGAACGAGAAGATCATATCTAGTAGCGAGTGCAAGGGTTGTTCAGTTGTTTTTGCGGACGTGAGTTATTCACAGATTTCTTAGTGATTGATACTGGCAGCTTTGATGTTGTCTTGGGAATGTATTTTCTCGGTACTTTTTATGCTCACATTGATTGTAGGGCAAAGAAAGTGATTTTCCAGATTCCCGGACATCTGGAGTTTGTATTTGCTGGAGGTAGTAGTTCTGTCGGGCCAGTCGAGTTTAGGGCTTGGCCGACAAGCGCCGTTCTTTCGTCGATAGAAGTTGATAAGGAGGAAGCGCCAGTTGTAGTTCGAGAGTTCATGGATGTGTTCGAGGACATCTCGGGTTTACCGCCAAAATAAGATGTGGAGTTCGCGATCGATCTTGTTCCTGGTGCAGCGCCAATCTCAAAGGCGTATTATCCGATGGCACCAATGGAGTTGGAAGAAGTAAAGAAGCAGGTTACCGAATTGCTAGAGAAGGGTTGGATTCGTTGCAGCAATTCACCCTGGGGAGCTCCAGTTCTTCTAGTCAAGAAGAAAGATGGCACAAGGAGGATTGTTTCCCCCAATCAGAGCAAAGCTCTGTTAAAATTCAAAATTCAAATTTTGAAGTAACGCTTCAAATCCCGGGTACAATGCGCCACGTGTCAGGCGCTGATACATCAGCGCAGCGCCCGAGGCAGCGCGCCCAATCAGAGCAAAGCTCTATCTAAAACAAAATTAAAGGAAGCAACGCTTCAGTTGCGCAAGCAATGCGCTGCGCGACACGTGTCAGCGCAGATGCGCCAGCGCAGTTGTGCTGCGCTTTGCGCTGCGCGACACGTGCCAGCGCAGTTGCGCTGTGCTTTGCGCTGCACGACACGTGCCAGCGCAGATGCGCCTGCGCAGTTGCGCTTTGCGATGCGCGACACGTGCCAGCGCAGATGCGCCAGCGCAGTTGCGCTGTGCTTTGCGCTGCTTGACACGTGTCACGCGCTGGGGCGCTTGCACCAAACGGAATTAAGATTTTAAAGAAATCTTTCTGTTCTTGTTAAAACAAGAAGATTTTTTTTTGTAAAACAGAAGTTCTTGGATCAAAGATCCAACGGTGGGGAAAATTCCCCAAATCACTCAGAGAAAGATCTCTTTAACTAATTTATGGGCACTATAAAAAGGACCCTAGACCTCAATTCAAAAGGATGAACATTTTTTTTGAGAAATCGAAATTTTCAAACAGAGAGAGAGCTCTGAAGAAGTATCAAGAAGAAAGGTAAAAAAACCTTTATGATAGAAGAATTTCTTCTGATAGATCATTGATTTAAGAACAAGATCGATAATCTTTAATAAAAAACAAAATAAAAAATAGTGCTTTGCACTTTTATGAACCCCTGGTTCCCTGAAATAAGAAAAAGAAGAGGAACTTGTTTTCTTTGATCTAAATTAGATCAAGAAAACAAACAGTGCTTTGCACTTCTGTTATGAACCATTGGTTCTGGAATCTAAAAGATTCTCAAATTAATAGTGCTTTGCACTTGTAAACTGCACTGTTGCGCTCTTGGGTTGACGAAAGCCACCAGAGAGCGCCACGTGTCCCATTTGCGCTGTGCGCTTTGAAATAGAGCCTTGCTCTCTGAAACTGGCGCAACTCACTACAACGCGCCGCGTGTCAGCAGCGCAAGCGCAGCGCACTGCGCTTGCATGACACGTGTCATCATCACAAGCGCTTGCGCTCTTTGATTAGCGCAAAGCGCCTGACAAGCCACATGGGGCACTGTCAGAGTATTTAATGCTCTGCATTATTAAGAAAATGGACAGAACCCAATTAAAAGGCCTAACAGGCCTAATCAAAAATGCTATGCATTTTTAAAAAGGGGCAGAGCCCAACCAAAATAAAGAAAAATAATACAGTAAACGGGCAATGGACCACCACGTCCGTAAACTGGAATATGGACCACCACGTCCCTAAACTGGAATATGGACCCCCCATGTTTCTAAACTGGCAATGGACCGCAATGTCCTTAAACTACCTATGGACTACTATGTCCCTAAACTGGAACAATAGAGCCCCCAAATGCTCTTTTGTCGGATCTAAATGATCCCGTTTAAGTTGATCTTAGCCTCAAATATGGCTAACGTATCCTTAAACATTCAAACAGACTTTAGTCCCAAATTGGACAATAGATCCCCCAATCAACTTTGGTTCAAGGGTACATCTCTGAACTCCTCTGACATATGTCGTTGTAATCCTTCAACGTCGTCAGAGAGGTGATGGGTCCTGACGGCCATACATGCAATGGACCACTATGTCCCTAAACTGGAACAATAGAGCCCCCAAATGCTCTTTTATCGGATCCAAACGATCCCGTTAAGTTGATCTTAGTCTCAAATCAGACTAACGTATCCTTAACGAACGTTTAAGTTGATCTTAGACTCAATATGGCTAACGTATCCTTAAACTAAAACACCAAACCCAAATCTAAGTAAATACGGATTTGGACTAATCCACGTCCTACGGGCGACGGCATCGCTTAGTCTCCGTATACAATCCACGGGCAACCACAAACAAAACAAACACACACGACACGAATTGAAATTCTGGAGAAGGAGAAAGTTGTTGTCGCGATGCGGTAGCGTAATTAACTGCAGGGGCTTGCGCCTGCAGGGAAGAACGTCCCCACAATCAAAAACCCCTCAAGCGAGGGGGAATCTGACGAAGTCTGCTACATCGGCCGCATCCGTCTAAACCTCCGATACACGGTGCCATAAATCAACTTGGCATCTTCGGAGAGGTGGACGGATAAAACCAAATAGCATCTGCCCCGAATCTCAGCGTCAGGACTTCGCAGTCTTGTGCGCCGTCTTTCGGAGGGGAACAGATTCTGGCACGCCCGGTGGGACCTTTTCCTCTTTCCACTCCACACTTCGTGTGTCGTGTTCGCGAACAAATCGCGGTTTGCTGTGGTTGCCTGTGGATTCGAGGTACTAAGATTTGGTGTCTTGCTCAGTGCAGAAAACAGAAGATCAATGGCTTCAAACTGCACTACCTGCAACTGCAACTCCCGCTCCGTCCCTGCTAGAGAAGTGACTTACGGGCCCCAAGCGGCCCCTCTTTTCAAGATGCCAGTGGAGCAGGTAACCCAAGCCACCACTGGGTAATTCTTCGGGACCATGCTCCTACCTATGAGCTTCAATGCCCCAATGACGTTGCAAGAAGCCCCAAAGAAGTCGGTCATTGATCGACTTACCACTGCCGCGGCCCCTCTCAACGGGTCGCCCAACTCCACTGCCTCAGTTTTTAACAAGCTCGGTCAGAGTTCCAACGGGCTCATGAAAAAGCCAGCAATACCAGAAGATGTTATCCCGAAGCAGATAGCTATCCCTACTCCAGTTTCAGGCGAAATCACCAAGGTTGCTTCCCCTGCTCGAAAGTCTGCTTTTGACAGGTTGGTCGTCCCCATTCAACGAACGTCGGTCTTTAAAAGGCTGATACCAGCAGATTCTGACCAACACAGGGGGCATGAGGGGGTCACCCCCACGGCTCAATCAATTCCACCAGCACGACGCGCTCAACGTCGCCACTGGCACCGAGTAAGGAAGGCTGGGGGCAATTCCTCCTCTGAGATAACTCCGCCAGCTCCAACGGTGGGGATCGATGCTGCTGTTCCAACCGGGAACAGCTTTGAATTTCTGAAAACGGTGCGCAGAAACTCTCCTACTGCGGTGTTGAAACGAACTCCTTCACCTGTGGAGAATGCTCCAGAGAAAAAGATAGAGCAGGCCCCTCAACGGTTGTCCTCTAAAATCTACAAGGTCTGGCGTCAAGTCCAAGATTCAGTGATCGATCAAGACTACCTCCGCCGACAAAAAAAGATGAAGGTTCAGCAGGAGAAGGGCTACTCTGTCAAGTCGGAAAAAGCAACAGCTGGATGGGTGCCCACTGCAACGGCTCCCTCAACGTCAATCACTCAGAAGAAAAGGAGGCCGCAAATAGCCCCTGTGAATATAGCGAACCGTAAAAGCGCTGAACACAGACACCCCAAGTCTGGGGGCATGGTAGTGCACACGGTTTATATGGCTTCCGGGAAGGAGGAAAGCCGTGCTTTGACGGGTCACCGACCGCTCACTCGATCCGCGACAAAACCCCAGGAGCAGCAACAGAAGCTTCAGGAAATGATGACTGTGATGGCTGCACTTACCGAACCGAAAGAAAGTTCGGAAGTATCATCAGAGCAGCGTTATGAACAAGAAACTGACGCTGAATATCTACGTAGAGTCCTCGAAAAGAAGGACAAAGAGGCAGTCGAACAAGCTGCCAACATAAAGCAAATGATGCTCCTCTTCCAAGATATAGTAGGGATGATGTTACACCCGGACCCTCCAGCTGAAGACCCTCCAATCATTGTTGGAGACGACAGAGGGGAGACACCTAATCCTCCTCCGGCTCTTTCAGCGGCCAAGGAAGAAACCATTTCCAAGGCTGCACTGGATGACTATATAGCTCAGCAAATACGAGCTCATCAGGCGAGTGAAGCGGCTGGGCAAACTGTTAGAACTGGACGACCTTATCCGGGCTGGTATGACCAAATCAGTTACCCGCCGGGATATACGATCCCTAAGTTCTACGTATATAAAGGGACAGGGAATCCGCATCAACATGTCGCTCAATTCAGGGCCTTATGCGGCAACACTGGAGGCGATGACAAACTGTTGCTTTGCCAATTCGTCGGCAGCTTAGCAGAAACAGCCTTTGAATGTATTCGGAGCTACCTAATGACTCTGTCAAAACATTTGCGGAGATGGAGCTATTGTTTACACAAAGATTCGTGAGTGCTAGTGAACGCACCCCGATAACAGCACTGATAAATGCCAGGATAAAGCCAGGCGAAACGTGGGTCCAATACGCAACACGATGGCGGAACCTATGGTCGAAATGCGAACAACGCATAGAAGAGGCACCTGCGGTAGGCATGTTCGTGGGCACTCTTGATCCGCAGGCGACCATCTCACAATTCATGATGTTCTTCAGGCCGACCACCTTCCAAGCATTGATCGACAAATTAGCCCAGATAGGCCATGGACCGTCTCCTCCAAAACCAGACTCTCGAAATGAGAAAGGAAAAGGGAAGGCGACTGTCGTTGCCAATGCTCAACAACAGCCGAGCAACTCAAAGCCGGTCGTTCGCTAAAATAACGCGCATCCACGCCCGTCCCTCGAGGAGAGACTAGGACGTCCTTACTCGTTTCTTCAGAATAAAACGAGAAGACTGTTTGAACTGGCAGTACGCAACAGAC
Organism: Agapanthus africanus; assembly: GCA_030015575.1. Classification (NCBI taxonomy): domain Eukaryota; kingdom Viridiplantae; phylum Streptophyta; class Magnoliopsida; order Asparagales; family Amaryllidaceae; genus Agapanthus; species Agapanthus africanus. The sequence goes on from CM057346.1 coordinate 23,344,149, forward strand.
TCATCAATCTGCCGAGACCAAAACGTCCATTGCAGCCAGGCGATCTCAATAATCCCGATTACTGCCCTTACCACCAAACGGTAAGTCACTCGATCGAGGATTGTTTCGTCTTTAAGGGATGGATCGAGGATCAATACCTACAAGGTAAGTTTGCGCTGTCTGAAAACTGGAAGGTAAACCCACCACAGCCGCACACGCCAAAGAAGACGGACACGATGGGGACAGCTTGTTCTCTTGTTGAGGACGAAAACGATGGAGAAGACTCATCAGATAAATCCGAAGACTACGTAGCGAGTTGTCATATGATCTCTCACTCATTGGTGGATGATGAAGAGGCTCCTTGCGCCGAGAAACCGAGGGCGAACCCTAAACCAGAAATTCCGCGGCCGTCAGACGAATTGATCGATGCCTTCTTGAATGAGATTCGTCTGAATGTTAAAGCCAATCAAGAGCGTGAGATGGCATACTGGAAGGAGCCAAACACCGATGACTAGACCAAAGAGTCGAGGCACTCCCATCAAATCAAAAGCCATCCGCTGCGAATAAAAACAAACTCAAGACGAGGAAAAGGTTCGCCAAAGCCCTATCAGTTGGAATGAAGCTACCGCCCCCTGAAGAAAATACTCTCGATGGAGTAGAGATGCATCCTAACTTTTGCTTATATCCTCAGAAGATCATACATCCTACCGAAGACTGTGACTCCTTTAAGTGTTGGTGGCAAGGGTATGTCACTCAAAAGCAACACTTTAACAGGACAAAGCGTGGAGCTCGTAGACATCAGAAAAATGCTATAGATGAGCGCAAAAGAGCCGCCGACGACTGTCACATGGCCGACTCCAAGGGATCACAAATTATCACCTTTGGGAGCGACTCTGACGAAGGAGTTGCCCGCAACCCTCTCCTCAAGGAATCCATTTCAAAAATGAAAGAATTGAGAAGTTGCGAGAACATTCAGCCGTGCTATCACCCGCTGCTCGAAAAAAATCTCGGCCCCGCAAATAAAGGACCGAGCAAAAAGGATAAAGGAAAGGGGAAAATGACCTTCGTCGCCAATACTCAACAACAGTCGAGTGGCCCTAGACCGGTTGTTCGTCAAAACAATATGCGTCCACGCATATCCCTCGAGAAGAGGCTAAGACGTCCTTACTCATTTCTTCAGGATGAAACAAGGAGGCTGTTCGAAGTGGCAGTGCATAACAGGCTTATCACTCTACCGGAGCCGAAACACCAACTACAACTGGATGATGTCAACAGTTCTAATTATTGCCCTTACCACCAAGTATTGGGCCATCAGATCGAAAACTGTTACGTCTTCAAGAACTGGTTGAAGACCAATACCAACAGGGCAAGTTCGTCATCTCCGAAAACTGGAAGGTGAGCCCGCCACAACCGCACGCTCTGAGAAAGATGGATACGCCGGGGGCATCATGCTCAGTCATAGAGAAAGTCCCATAGACCGAAAAGTCAGTAAACTAGAGATTCACCTCAAATATGGCGACAACGGACCGAAACGTCCTTAAACTAATGATGGACCGCAATGCCCTAAAACTTGCAAACGACCGAAACGTCTTTAAAATACTACCGCAGCATCCTCAGGCGGATAAGAAAAAAAATATAATGAAAAAAAAATAATAATAATAATAAACGGTACGTCCATAAGCAAAATGGGCACGGATGAAAACCCGAAAGGGCTCCGTGAGTAAAAACAGCAGGGCTACCGGCGAGTCTTGTGAAAACCCGAAAGGGCGCAAGCTCGTTAAAAAAAAGAGAAAGAATTAAAAAAAAGAAAACGGTATGTCCATAAGCAAAATGGGCATGGATGAAAACCCGAAAGGGCTCCGTGAGTAAAAACAGCAGGGCTACCGGCAAGTGTTTGTGAAAACCCGAAAGGGCGCAATCTCGTTAAAGGACACTTACAGGATCCTCTCGACCTTGTAGGGAGAAACCACCCGCGTGAGAGCCTTACGACTCACAAGGGAGCAACACACTTAGGAATGCTTACGATTCCTAAGGAGAAATTACACTTGCGAGATCCTCACGACTCGTAAGGAGAACTCTCTTATGGGACCCTCACGGCTCATAAGATTTGAAAGTCTTAAGTCACAGTGACCTAAACCTGTGCTTAAGCAAACTCCACAACCTTCGATATTGCCCTACAAGTAGCCCAACGCTGACCCTTGTACACAATCCACGGGCGCGAATAAACATTTCCCTAACCAAGTCCCATCCGTGACTGGGGATATGTACACATGATAAACAACCTTTGTAGGTCCTCTCGATTAACAAGGAGAAAACCCTCTTGTAGGATCCTTACGACTTATAGAGGAACACACACTTAGGAATCCTCACGATTCCCAAGGAGAAAATACACCTACAAGATCCTCACGACTTGTAGGGAGAAATACCTTTGTGAGACCCTTACGGCTCATGAAGTCAAAAGCCTAAGTCGACAAGACCTTAACCCTGTTCTCTAAGCCACCTTTGTGACATTGACAGAGGCAAATGATGATTCGCTCCTGGCAATATCCCAGTTGTAGCGATGCTGATGCCGAAATCGGTGTCTAATTTCAGGTCTACGGTGAAAAGTCAGCAAGCCGCACTTGCATACGAAATAGCCGAAATGATGGGGCAGCTTGCAATAAAAAGCAGCAAGTAAAGAAAACGTATGCATACAAAATAGTCGAAATGATTGGGCAACTCGCAATAAAAAGCAGCGAGTAAAAATAAAATAAACAGCCGAAATGATGGGGCACCGCGAAAAATAGCCGAAATAATTGGGCAATCGTGACCTTCGCGATGTAGAAGCTGAAATGATAGAGCATCACGGAAAGAATAAAAAAAATGAAATGAAAAAGTGAAGCTTTTTGCCCTACAGGCGATAGCACAGCAATCCCTGTATACGATCCAGGGGCACAAACAAAGAAGGAAGCAGCCCTTCCCTCCCAATGCTCCATCAGAAAACGGAGCCAAATCTCAATGGCCACATCTACGGCCCAGAAACCAACAACGGTGTGCCTCCTCATTCCAGCAGGACACAGATGTTACACTATCAAACGAAGCCATAGCAAAATCCCAGCTTCACCTTGGCATTCGTCTCGATACAGCAGACGAGATGTCAACAAAGGCGCTCCTTCGCAATCCAACAAGATGCAGAAGCAACGTCAACAAAAGGCCCCATGATCAAACAAGCGGAGTAACGGCAAAATCCCAGCTCCACCGCGACGTTCGTCTCGATACAGCAGACGAGATGTCACGCCAGCGTTCTTCCTCCAGCAGAGTTCGAAGGCGACAATCAAACAAGCGGAGCCACGGCAAAATCCCTAGTTCCAAACCTCGACGGTTCACCAACAACCTAGTGACAACCTCGACGTCCGTCTCGATACAGCAGACGAGATGTCACCCCAGCGTTCTTCCCCCAACAAGGTTCGGACGTGACAAAAGCAAACGAAGCGAAGGCCAAATTCCTAGCTTTAAAGTCTTAATGGCGAGTCATATAAAGCCTGAAAGACAACTAGAGATCGTCTCACACCAGTGCGGAATGGTCACCACTTCGACGTCCGTCTCAACACAGCATACGCAACATTATCAAACAAACGGAGCCACGGCAAAATCCTTAGTTCCAAACCTCGACGGTTCACCAGCAACCTAGAGACAACCGCGACGTTCGTCTCGATATAGCAGACGAGATGTCACCCCAGCGTTCTTCCTCCAGCAGGGTTCAGACGTGACAAAAGCAAACGAAGCAAAAGCCAAATTCCTAGCTTTAAAGTCTTAACGGCGAGTCATATAAAGCCTGAAAGACAACTGGAGATCGTCTCACACCAGTGCGGAGTGGTCACCACCTCGACGTTCATCTCGACACAGCAGGCGCAACATCATCAAACAAATGGAGCCACGTCAAAATCCCTAGTTCCAAACCTCGACGGTTCGTCAGCAACCTAGGGACAACTACGACGTTCGTTTCGATACAGCAGACGAGATGTCACTCCAGCGTTCTTCCTCCAGCAGGGTTCAGACGCGACAATCAAACAAGCGGAGTAACGGCAAAATCCTAGTTCCACCGCGACGTTCGCCTCGATACAGCAGACAAGATGTCACCCCAACGTTCGTCTCGACATAGCAGACGCAACATCATCAAACAAATGGAGCCACGACAAAATCCCTAGCTCCAAACCTCGACGGTTCACCAGCAACCTAGAGACAACTACGACGTTCGTCTCGATACAGCAGACGAGATGTCACTCCAGCGTTCTTCCTCCAGCAGGGTTCAGACGCGACAATCAAACAAATGGAGCCACGGCAAAATCCCTAGTTCCCACCGCGACATTCGTCTCGATACAGAAGACGCGATGCCAGCAAACGAAGCAAAGGCCAAATTCCTAGCTTCAGGGTCTTGACGGCAACTCACATAAAACCTGAAAGACTATCGGAGATAATCCCACACCAGCGCGGAGTGGATATGACTCATCGGGGCTCACCAAAATGAGCCTAACCTTAAGTAAAAAGCGGCATGGCAAAATACCTAACGCTTGCTCTTCCGACGGTCAAACTTCTAAGGAGGATTACTTGAAGACGCCTTGTCTAGCCCCCGAAGGGATCAGAGAAACGGCAGTCGCAGGGCTACTCGAACAGCACGATTGCCTATCGAGGAATATATCAGCTTATGCGACGGTACGACGGCTAAAACCCTAAGTACCACATACCCTAATGGACTTCTGTCATAAAGAGCAGAGGTTAACTGTGACGTTAGGATATTCTTGCGAGAAATGCTCGATTTGTCTCGACTTGTGAAGAAATTGATGTCTTTGCGAGAAATTCTCGATGCGGCTCGACTCGTGAGATAAAGCCTTAGGCAGTAGGCATTCCTAAGCACTGGGACCCTGCAAGTTGGCCCAAAATGGTCTCTTGCACACTATCCACGGGTCTCACTCTCCAAACTCGAAACTCGACAAGGAGGGAAGCAACCGCTTACGGGTCCTCTCGACTCGTAAGAGGGAAAAATTCTCTTATGAGATCCTTATGACTTATAAGAGAAAACACACTTAGGAATCCTCACGATTCCTAAGGAGAAAATCCACCTACGAGATCTTCTCGATCCGTAGGGAGAAAAGTCTCTATGAGACCCTCACGGCTCATAGAGTTGAAAAGTCTTAGGCAGCAAATTTGAACCTGCGGCCTAAGCCATCGCTATTTCTCGAGGAAATCAAGATGCTTGCTCTATTATCTGTCAACCATGTTTACTAAGGTAGCATGCTGATAATAAAAGAAAGAAAAAGGCGGAGAAATGACACAAGAAATTACAAAGAATGTGTATCTTTTATTCATAAACTTGATCGAGTACAAGATACATTGTGTTAAAGAATAAAAATATATATATATATATATTTTTATTTACAAGTACAAATGATACAAAAAGCAGCTACTGGGAAGGAAGTGTCTTTAATAAATCCGCAAGCTGCTCTCGCACTTCCTTCAGCGCCTCCTCCTGAGTGGCTGCCGCGGCCACTTCCGCTTCCACCTGGGCCCGCCGCTGCAAATAGGATGAAAGTTGCTCCTCAGCCGCCTGCTGGGCTGCTTCCTGATTAGGTGCATCCCGCTCGACAACGTCAAGCTGTTGCCTCAGTGATAACCCTTCGGAGAGGCATTGCAGAAGGCCCTCGAAGATAACCTCCAGCCATGCAGCATTGGCCTCCACCCGAGCATACAGTTGGGCAGATTTGCTCGAAGTCTCACCACGCTCCTTACGCCTTGAAGTAACTTCTTGTTCGAGATGGCGGAAGTAAGAAGCACTCTGCTCAATCCACGCTGCTCTTTGATTGCGGGCGGTTAAGGTCTCAGGAGCGGGACGCATCGACTCCAGCTAATGCAAGAGAGCCTCGATCTCCCTGCAATGGTTAACCCAAGATGCGATGATGTCCTCGTGATGAAAGTTCACGAGTATCACCAGCATCGGGTTAACCGCCATAGCGAAGTCTGCAGCAGATGTAGGAGTTTCAACGTCGAGTTCCTCGACGTAGTCACTCAACATGCGTAGACTATTCACGGCGCCTTTCAAAGATGGACGTCTCAGGTAAGGACCTGCCGGCATTGTGATGCGATGCTCGAAAGGCGGCGAGACCGGAACGACAGGTGAAAAGAAACAAGATGTGATCAGATGACAGTTCGGGAAATAAAAAGGGGGGAAGTTATCAATATGATAGTCGCTGTACTAGCTGAGCCAGGTGGTAAGGCCGGAAGGGCCGGTGGCGCGACCGATCTTTCGTCTCCTCCTTCGATTTGTAGCACTGCAATCAGGACAAGGGAAAATTAGAAATAATTCCGGTACTAAAAAGAGAAAGACTTCAGTTGAAAACTATACTCACCAGCGCCACTGGAGGAAGAAGCAAGTTCAGATGGGAAGGAGAAGTGTGGGAGCAACACCTGATAGAGATGGTCAAAAAGCACTCCTGAAAGACACAACAGTGTGACTTTAGTACACAAATTATACGTCTGAAAGATAAGATCTATTAGTTATATGTATGCCCTAGAGGCCATTACTGTACATTGGATATATATTGTAGTGGATGCTGGGACATATATAGGTAGGACTTTCTTGATCGACATGATAGTACGCTATCTGGTTGCTCTTTATCTTAACATGTATACTTTCTATCTCTCTGATTACATGTTGATAAAGCTCTTAGGATGTGTACTCGACTTCCAGGACTATGATGTAGATCATACTAGTGGGGCCTGGGTAGTCCATGAGTACATCCTTGAAATGTTCCTAGTCGTGGGAATATCGAGACGGGGCATCGATATTCCAGAGTAGACTAGCGCATATCTTCTCGACCCATGCGATGGGCGATGGATGATCCCATATCCATTGGTGTTTGACATCGAAGATGGTATGCGGGTGCTCAGTGGAGACTGGGTACACTGAACGGACTCACCGAGAACTCCCAGATGGTATTATACCTCACGTCAGATGGCAGTTCTCTGGTGACACTGGTGCAGCTTAGTCTGTAGACCCGAGATCGTCATAGAGACTTGTGTGTCTCCCACTGTGCTTTGATTTCCACCCTACCACGGCTCTACTTAGTTGTGCAAACAGGTGGTTTTTGGGTACAGTCCCGATTCACATGGAGGCAATGAGCGATAGGAGGGGATTCGTCTCTTCCGGTATTGGGGGTTAATGTTGTGCTATGCTCGACTGGCCATAACAGGAAATCCCTGGCCAGGGTTGCAGTGATATACTGGTAAGAGTTATCAGTAGTTTCACGAATGTTATGGACCTCAAGTCGGCATGACTTATCGAGCTATTGGGGTCTGACGTTTACCACCCCTAAGCGAGATATGCGACATATCAGACGAACAGACCGGACTGTACGGTAAGTGTTACTGGTTGGATTCACAGGAGTGTGAGCGGGCTTGCTCGTCGATCTTCTGATCGCTCAATACCCGGGTGGCCGTTACGTTTAGCAGACCGCTTGCGGCTTGTGGGTGCTTGATATGATCATCATCCGCTACCGGCGTATTGACGAGTCTTTAGAGTCCTACACAGAGGTTTCCTGGCTCAAGCGAAACGAAATAGGAGCGCATATGAGATATGTGCGGGACCGAGAATAATGCGTGTATGTGATACCGTATTTCATTCTCGCGATGAATGTGTCGAATGGTTGTATGCGATATAACCTAGTTATCGAATCAAGGATTGATTCGATAATCCGATACATTGGATACTAGCCGGTTATATGCGACATGACCGGATCATTGAATCAAGTGTTGATTTAATGATTTAATGCATAATTATATATTTGATATATTACTTTGCATTAACTAGTATCGGTTCACTTTAAATGGATTTTCTCGCTCGGATGTGCATATTGTATATTTGATATAGTTTTGTGCACATGATTGTATCATGTTTGATGATGCATACTTACTTGGTTTGTGTAAAGAATTAAACCATGGTTATTTAAATGGTTAGGGTTTTGGTTTTCCTTATTCATTTATTTATCTTTTTCATTTATTCTTTTTGGAAATAAAATAATTGGCATAAGAGGTTAATGGTGGCTTTCTTTGTTTGTTCATGAACTTTCATGAAGCTTTGACTTAGTTAACCATTCTTGTCTCTTGCTTAACCCTAACCATCATAACTTACCATGGTCTATTCTCTACAACTAACTAAGGTTAAGATTATGATAAGTTTCCATTTTTATTATTCTTTTAATAAGAACTTATCATAACACTTATCTTCTTCTTCTTCTTCCTCACAAGAAGAAAGCTTTCTTCATCAATGGTGATTGATGTATTTGAGTGAGAAATCCAATTCTAAAGTGAACCCAACTCCTATTTCTTCATCCTATACCTCTTGCCAAGTAGTATGGGGTGTTTCCTTCACAAGTTTTCATGGCTTGGTGAAGGTGGAGCTTGATCTAGCGATGCCTCGACGTAGATCATCTTCGGCATCGTCGTCGATGACCTAGCCCGTTTTTCTCCGATAAATCCAATTCTAAAAATGGAGTCTCCTAAGCTCCGTGATGAAGTCCCCTTGCTGTCCAAATCATTTCTTGGGCTCTACAAAGGTTGTAGCCCCTTTCCTTTAGCTATATTTCCGTTTACTTGCTTGCTTCGCCTATTTATCTATTTAACGATCCGTATTAGGGTTAATAGGCACTTGTAAAATTTCAATTGGCCATGTTTGATCACTTGTGAGACTCCATTAGAGTGCCTAGGAACCTTACAGTGGTATCAGAGCCTAGCTAGAGCCTTAGGCGAAGTCCCGACGGAATCAGAAGTCCGATCGACCCAAAACCCGACTTTGAAAATGCTCTCTGGACATTTCTGTAAAATGTGGTTTTTTCGAGATTAAAAATATTCAGAAAAATCAGCAGGAAGATATAAGACATACTGTAAAATTCGTGGTCCTTATTCCACAAAGGTGGCGCGGATCCGCGGGCCTACAGGAGGCTCATGCGGCGGATCCACGGCCCTTTTGTCGCTTTGTGCATCCAATTTTGCACAGTAGTTCTTAGCTTTCTGTGCTGGTTTTCCTGGGGATTTTTAATATTTTATTCCAGAGTTGTATTTTCTGAGTTGTATTGGGGACTCGGTGTATTCGATCGGACTGTCTAATTTTATCGGTGTGCTTTTCCGGGTATTTTTAGAATATGTTAAAAAAGTTCAACCGGATATAAATACCCACTTTTTCCCCTGACGGGAAATTTCCAATTGTTAGATTTTTCCGTAGTTTAACGACGTTCTAAGTAGTGCAAGTAACGCGATGGACCCTCTAGAAGACAACAAACCTTAACTCGATTATGTGGCCGTCTTGAACTGCCCTTTGAACCTTCGGGTTTGGGGCAGTACGGCGTGCCACATGTGAGGCATTGGCTTGACCCTTCTACGGCTGGACCGTTGCTACTGAGGCACGAACTGAATGCTGTTAGACTTATTTCATGTGTTAAGCTGTATCGGGAAAACTTGGGTGTTCGATTGTTCGATCGGAAAGTTTAACATTTTCTATTTATCCGGAATGTGATACAATAATTGGAATTCACAAATAGTTATGAGATAACTGAATGAATGTTATAAACATAGCACTTTAGTCTCACTTGATCGGTTGCCACGGAATTTTGATGTGATCAAAAGTCCGTCGCAATCACGTAGTGTACGCGGATACTCGCCGGGTAAACTTAATAGACAGCCTCACCCCATAGCCCCGACCAAGTGACTGTAGGAGAACCCCGTCGCCGAAAGCATCCGTCCGGGTGCTCACGGCAGCGGTGTTCCGCCTTGGTGCACTTCGTCGACGGCGTCGGGGGTGCGGCCGCCTACTAAAGTTTGCGTCGAGCATTCGATCAGAATGTCGGGAATCCTGTTGAATTGCCCGACTTGATATTGAAAAGTGTTTTCGACTTTGAGACTAAAATGCGGGGTTTATAATTGTTAGGCATGCGATGTCTAAGTATTTCATTTGGTCAGGCATGCGATGTCTGAGCAGGTTGCGGATTCCAACTGTTGTAGTTTTACACTTTCTTTTCTGTGACCGTAAGTGTAATATGTGATATCGCCGGTTTTGTTGCTATATGTCAACGACAATTGGGATGCGCATATTTACTTACGTTGATGACATGAGATGTTATGTGTTGCTGGATATGTTATATTGGATCGTCGTGTTTGAATAGCCGGGGGGTTTTTATGTGAGATGAGTGTTTTTCATTTTCATTCATGTAAAAACTTGTATGTAATATTCTTTTATTGGGGCACTTCCAGGTTGCGGATGTTGTCACCATTTGTATATTATTTACTTTTCTGCACTAGGATAGACCCAAGGAGGGGAGCACAAGTAACCGGGTTCTGGGGTCCAGTGGGAGACCATCTCGAGGAGTCGAGTCCGGGTCTCCTAACCCTAGAATTGGTAGGGTTGCTTGCCGCTCTCGTAGGGGTCTAGGAGTGTGGGATTGGCTATTCATCACGACTGTGGAATCCGTGTTTTATACTGGCTCGTATTGAAAACACGGACGTCCTAGTATATCCAATATTTTATATGTTTCTTCTGCTGTGATTTATCTGTGATGAGATCATGTGATGTTCTGTGACAGATATTATATATAGTATATATGATATATTATATAGACGTTGCTTATGTTTTACACCCGCGCTAGCCCTGCCTCGCTCTGGCGTTAGTTACCTAACCTAACGGTGCAGACGGGATATCGAGGCGAATGCGGATGGCATAAGCGTACGTTATATTTATCTGTGATGGTTAGGTGGACTTAAATGATGGGATATTCATTAATGAGATTAATGAAAGAAAATAAACCTAATTGATGTTGTGGAATCGAATTTCAAAATAAAACAGGTAGCTACAGTTCTTGCTTTGCATTGTGGTGTTCATTATAGAACATCCTGCACCTTATTCGATAGGGAAAGGACCGAGATCCCTTCACCGGGAGTGACTCCTTTAGCAATAACTGGCAGATGCTACATCACTCGGTTTGTCTTTTGGTAGCTTCTATAGTTTCTGCTTTGCACAGTGATATATATGATATATCCCACACCTCATTCGACGAGGAAAGGGCCGACGATCCCTTCACCGGGAGTGACCCCTTTAGCAAAACTAGAAAAGCCTCAAAAACATTCCATTTAAAAACCATTTGATTCCGCAACGAGATCAAGTTCAAAGCGTTAAAGGTTTTCACAAAAACCATTTGCAACCCTCCGTCATTTTAGGAAGTAGAGTACTTAGTATTCGTGCTGTGTTTGTTGACCATAGTCAAGGCACAGTGTACGGTAGCTAAGTGATGTCTTCCTACACCGCATATGATGCGATTAGTTAGGACAGTCGCGTGACTTTGTTGACCTTACTTAAGGGTCATGTGGGTGGGTCTAATTAATCACGAAATGACGGGTAGAACTTGACTAGTACTTATGATTTGTTGACCATAGTTAAGGTCATAGGTGCTAGGGGTAAAAACCTTTATCGGGAGTTTCAAGTGTTGAAATTTGCAATGAGATTGCATACCTTCTATGTGATAGTTGGATCCCGATACCCACTGCGAGTAATTGTTACTCCTGGGAGAGTTTTGCACTTTGCAATTAGCCGATCAAGTAGGTGTCTAGAAAGGTGTCAATGGGGTTACGCCTCTGGGAAAACGAGGTTTACTGTAATTAGGTCCGTGCGAAAGCACGGGGAACCTCCCTCAAAGTACCGACACTGGCCTGGCTGAAAGATTGGCGAACTTATAGAGTGTAATTAATCCCGGCTAGTCTTTCCTTTTAAGGTTTGAAGGAAGATTTGATAAAAACAGTGGGAGCCATCCTGATTAGATAAAATATATAACCAATCTGATCTTGCAAGAGCGCACGCAGAGTGTTTTCTTCTCTCTCTCTCTCTCCTGGTAGCGACCATATCACGCCTTAATCAAGATAATAAAATGGATGTATTGACCGAACCCGCTTGTTATTCTGAGCTGGGGAACGTTGGTCCCACTCCAACTTATAATTGTTATAAGACAGAGCAGGAAATAGGGAATACCAGAATTCCTATGCCGCCCAGACGAAGACAGTGCATATGATGCATCTCCTTCGGGTGTGTTCATTACAAAGAACTGTTTCTCAGTATCCTCTGCATCCTGGGTATATGATACCGGATCAGGATCCCAGATATGTAATCTGTTACATAGGGCTACAAAAAGGTAGAAAAACTGAGAACGGGTGATAAGTTTCATGAGACAGAAAACGGGGCAAGTGTTGCAGCCAAGTCTGTTGGTCATTGTCACCCTGTATTACGAATACATTGATTCTGAACAAATGCTATTAGATACCGAACCTGATATACAAAATCATATCAGTCTCTTTATTAGTAAAGAAAGGATATAATTTTGTATTGATGGATAATGTTTTGAACATTTTCTATATCAAAAGTTGATCGGTTCAGGCACGTTATCTAAAAGCATTGACGTTCTAAATCAAACTACAGTTCCTCGTATACAGAACACACACAAGAGGAAGAGTTCAGAAATGAACGAATTCTTCTTAAGGTATTGTAGACTAGGTCGTATCAATGCGACCCGACTAGCTGAAGTTACATTTAGATGCATATTTAAATCAGTTTGAATTTACATCTTGTGAAACTTGCCAGTCATGTCACAAAGATATAATGACACCAACTCTGTTTACTGGAAACAGAGAAAGAGTTAGTAAACTCTTGGGACTGATACATGATGATGTATGTAAGGTCTCCTGTCTACACATGCCAGGACTGGTTCTTTTTACTTCATTATATTCTCTGATAATCTCTCAAGATTCAGTCATATGTTCCTGTTGAAACATAAGTCCGAACCTTTTGAGGTATTCACAGAATATAAGTTAGAAGTAGAGAACCAATAACCGGGTATAAGTATTATGTCCTATGATGAGATCAGGGAGGAGAATACTTGTGCATGGAATCCTTGGACTATTCTAAAGGAAAATGAGATTCTCTCTCAGTATTACTCCTCTGAATACACCACAGCACAACGATGTATCGGGGCGGAGCAATCACACAATATTAGATATCGTGTGCTCTATGATGAGTATTACTGAGTTACCTATTTCCTTTTGGGAGTTATGCACTTGAGAAGCTGCATACCTATTGAATTAGGTTTGAATCAAATCACTGCCTACCACTCCATATAAGATATGGTATGGGAAGAACCCATCTCTTAAGCGAGTTAAGATTTGGGGTTGTCCGGCCTATGTTTAAAGCAAAATCCGGACAAGATCGAGGCAGGATCAGTTCTGTAGAACTGGAAAGGTTCCAGCTATACAAAACTGCAGTTGATGATTTGACAGAACCAAAAGATTCTATAGTTCCCGACGAACCTCAACCTCTCCGCCGATCTAGTAGGGTTCCTCATCCGCCTGAGAGATACCTCGGTTTCTCGATGACAGTGGGAGCAAGGATTGCATCATGAGATGATGACCCAACTAGTTTCGAGCAGGCCATCGAGAGTAGGGACTCTGTAAGAATGGCTGGATGCTTAGCGATCTGAGATGGAATCCATGTACACCAGCAAAGTATGGACTTTAGCTGCTATATCTGAAGGGTTAAATCCCCATCAGGAGCAAGTATATCTTGAGAAGATTACTTGGTTTAGGTGGAAAAGTTGAGACTTTCAAAGCTAGACTTGTTAAAGGTTTTCGTCATCGACCAGGCGTGGATAATGATGAAACCTTTTTCTAGTAGCTATGCTTAAGTCTGTCCAGATCCTACTTACCACGGCTACATACCATGACTACGATATCTGGCGGTTGGGTGCCATGACTGCTTTTCTAAATACTGATTTAGAAGAGAACGTCTATAAGAACACAGCCAGAGGTCTTCGTAAACAGTGGGAGCAGCGGAAACGTGTGCAAGTTGCTTTACATAATGAAGCAGGCATCGCGGAGTTGGAACGTCTGTTTTGATGTGATAGTCAAAGTGTTTGACTTCATCAAAATGGTAGACGAACCTTGTATATACAAAAGGGTAGTAGAGAGTAAGGTGGTCATCTTCATATTGTACGTAGACAACATACTCTTGATAGGAAAAGAGTTTCCTATACTACGATCGATCAATCTCCTATTATCACAAGGATTCTCCAAATAGGATGAAGATGATACCTCCTAAATCCTGAGATTTGGACCTATGAGATAGATCTAAAGGGATATTAGGGTTCTCACTAGGTATAGTGAGATTGTATCAATCGATCCTGGGGAGAATCACTGGAAGTGTTCCAGGGTGATAAAGACGACTGAATGTCAGTCACAGGCACTGTCTTTACCCTCAGTAAAGGGACGGTATGTTGGAAGAGTTCCAAGCTAGATACCGTGGCAAACTAGACGATAAAGGCTGGTAACATCGCTATTGAAGATACTACCAAAGAGGAAGTTTGGGTGTATATTGGTTCATAAGATGAACTAAGTTCCTGCCATTGTATGACAATGGAAGTGTGGCTTTGGCCCTGGAACCCTGGTCCCATCAGTGACCCAGACAAATTCTGAGGCAGCATCACCTGATCATGGAGATAGTTGATCTCCAGGGTGATCGAGGTTAGGAGAGAAGACTCAGAGGACAACACGGCGGATCCACTCACGAAGGCCTTTTTCCCAAAGAGAGACTTTTAGGGGATGGTTGAGTATGTGATACTGCAACCACTGCTACAGATGGCCCTAGTGCAAGTGGGAGATTGTTAGTTATATGTATGCCCTAGAGGCCATTACTGTACATTGGATGTATATTGTAGTGGATGCTGGGACATATATAGGTAGGACTTTCTTGCTCGACATGATAGTACGCTATCTGGTTGCTCTTTATCTTAACATGTATACTTTCTGTCTCTCTGATTACATGTTGATAAAGCCCTTAGGATGTGTACTCGACTTCCAGGACTATGATGTAGATCATACTAGTGGGGCCTGGGTAGTCCATGAGTACATCCTTGAAATGTTCCTAGTCGTGGGAATATCGAGACGGGGCATCGATATTCCAGAGTAGACTAGCGCATATCTTCTCGACCCATGCGATGGGCGATGGATGATCCCATATCCATTGGTGTTTGACATCGAAGATGGTATGCGGGTGCTCAGTGGAGACTGGGTACACTGAACGGACTCGCCGAGAACTCCCAGATGGTATTATACCTCACGTCAGATGGCAGTTCTCTGGTGACACTGGTGCAGCTTAGTCTGTAGACCCGAGATCGTCATAGAGTCTTGTGTGTCTCCCACTGTGCTTTGATTTCCACCCTACCACAGCTCTACTGAGTTGTGCAAACAGGTGGTTTTTAGGTACAGTCCCGATTCACATGGAGGCAATGAGCGATAGGAGGGGATTCGTCTCTCCCGGTATTGGGGGTTGATGTTGTGCTATGCTCGACTGGCCATAACAGGAAATCCCTGGCCAGGGTTGCAGTGATATACTGGTAAGAGTTATCAGTAGTTTCACGAATGTTATGGACCTCAAGTCGGCATGACTTATCGAGCTATTGGGGTCTGACGTTTACCACCCCTAGGCGAGATATGCGACATATCAGACGAACAGACCGGACTGTACGGTAAGTGTTACTGGTTGGATTCACAGGAGTGTGAGCGGGCTTGCTCGTCGATCTTCTGATCGCTCAATACCCGGGTGGCCGTTACGTTTAGCAGACCGCTTGCGGCTTGTGGGTGCTTGATATGATCATCATCCGCTACCGGCGTATTGACGAGTCTTTAGAGTCCTACACAGAGGTTTCCTGGCTCAAGCGAAACGAAATAGGAGCGCATATGAGATATGTGCGGGACCGAGAATAATGCGTGTATGTGATACCGTATTTCATTCTCGCGATGAATGTGTCGAATGGTTGTATGCGATATAACCTAGTTATCGAATCAAGAATTGATTCGATAAGCCGATACATTGGATACTAGCCGGTTATATGCGACATGACCGGATCATTGAATCAAGTGTTGATTTAATGATTTAATGCATAATTATATATTTGATATATTACTTTGCATTAACTAGTATCGGTTCACTTTAAATGGATTTTCTCGCTCGGATGTGCACATTGTATATTTGATATAGTTTTGTGCACATGATTGTATCATGTTTGATGATGCATACTTACTTGGTTTGTGTAAAGAATTAAACCATGGTTATTTAAATGGTTAGGGTTTTGGTTTTCCTTATTCATTTATTTATCTTTTTCATTTATTCTTTTTGGAAATAAAATAATTGGCATAAGAGGATAATGGTGGCTTTCTTTGTTTGTTCATGAACTTTCATGAAGCTTTGACTTAGTTAACCATTCTTGTCTCTTGCTTAACCCTAACCATCATAACTTACCATGGTCTATTCTCTACAACTAACTAAGGTTAAGATTATGATAAGTTTCCATTTTTATTATTCTTTTAATAAGAACTTATCATAACACTTATCTTCTTCTTCTTCTTCCTCACAAGAAGAAAGCTTTCTTCATCAATGGTGATTGATGTATTTGAGTGAGAAATCCAATTCTAAAGTGAACCTAACTCCTATTTCTTCATCCTATACCTCTTGCCAAGTAGTATGGGGTGTTTCCTTCACAAGTTTTCATGGCTTGGTGAAGGTGGAGCTTGATCTAGCGATGTCTCGACGTAGATCATCTTCGGCATCGTCGTCGATGACCTAGCCCGTTTTTCTCCGATGAAGCCGACGCTAGAGCCCAAGATATGATTTGGATAGCAAGGGGACTTCATCACGGAGCTTAGGAGGTGGTGGAACGGATCTACAAAGGTTGTAGCCCCTTTCCTTTAGCTATATTTCCGTTTACTTGCTTGCTTCGCCTATTTATCTAGTTAACGATCCGTATTAGGGTTAATAGGCACTTGTAAAATTTCAATTGGCCATGTTTGATCACTTGTGAGACTCCATTAGAGTGCCTAGGAACCTTACAAGATCAATAAGTTGCAAACCCATACCTTCCAACATCTTCGATGGTATGAGAGAGGGCTGAGAAGTGACCACTGCCAAGGCAGTAGTTGAAGGCGCTCCCTCGAGCAATGGGGCATCGGCGCTGGCTGCACCTGCGTTACGAACAAATGTGAACTTATCAGCAAGGATTTTAAGATAAAAAAAGACAGTAACTTGGGATTTACCTGATAAGCTGCCGGCCGAAACGGAGGCGACTCCCTCCTCCACTGACATGAGGCCACCGCCCGTGGCCTCATCGCCCGACACAATGGGGGCCGTCGTCGTACTCGCGTGGACAGGAGACTGCGGAAGACCGTAGACAGGGAGGGCAATAATCGGAGCATTGCCGGACTCTTGAGAAAGAGCGGCTGGCTCTTCCCCAAGAGTCATGCCCATCTCACCCGCTACTTCTTTGGGCTCGGCAGTCGCCGTCGTCTCATCCGCCGCCACCATGAGGTCGCCGGTCTTAAGCGCCTCGTCCGCCGCCACCCCAGGCTCAGTAATAGTGGTCATCTCATTTTCCGCCATCTCAGGCTCGGCATCAACAACCTCTTCGGGTGCGGCCCCCCAGCCCACAACTCAGGCTCGGTAACCCTGGCGACGTTGCCCACTGCCGTCTCGGGTTTGGCCGATGCCTCCTCCTCTGTTTCCTTGGGTCCGCCTCCCCCTCGGTCTGACTTGGCCCTGCAGGATAGAATATATAAGAACCGACGGCTTTATAATTCTTACAACAAGATTCTGAATGAAAAATTACCCGAAGTGGACTTGTCATTAGCTTCACGAACCGCACGCGCTACCTGTCTGCGTGCGGTAGATAGACCGGCCGGGAGCTCTTCAGAAGGAGAAGCAGAGAGGATAATGGTGCTTGGGCCCGCTCCGTGGCCAAAGAAGCCCAGCGCGCTTTCGCCTCGCGCCTCAGCTGCTTCCTCTCCTCCCGAGCCGTTGAGACGGACCTCACCAGAGCCTTTCTTTGAGGAGTCTTCGTCCGTGAACAGGGATGCTGTTCCCCTCCGAACGGCGGCCGAGACATGGGACGTCTCGCCTGAGGTTCGGGGCAGATGCTAATTGGTGCTATCCGTCCACCTCTCCGGAGATGCCAAGTTGATTTATGGCACCGTGCATCGGAGATTTGAACGGATGCGTCCGATGTAGCAGACTTCGTCAGATTCCCCCTCGCTTGAGGGGTTTTTGATTGTGGGGACGCTCTTCCCTGCAGGCGCAAGCCCCTGCAGTTAATTACGCTACCGCATTGCGATAACAACTTTCTCTTTCTCCAGATGGTCACTTCGTGTCGTGTGTGTCTATTTTATGTTTTGTTGCCCATGGATTGTTTACGGAGACCGAGTTATGTCGTCGCCCGTAGGGCGTGGACTAGTCCAAATCCGTGTTATCTTGGATTTGGGTTTGGGGGTTTGATTTGAGGATATGTTAGCCATACTTGAGGCTAAGATCAACTCAAACGTTTGTTAAGGATACGTTAGTCTAACTTGAGACTAAGATCAACTTAACGGGGATCGTTTAGATCCGACAAAAGAGCATTTGGGCTCCATTGTTCCAGTTTAGGGACATAGTGGTCTATCGTATGTATGGCCGTCGGGACCCGTCACCTCTCTGACGACGTTGAAGGATTACAATGACAGATGTCAGAGGAGTTCAGAGATGTACCCTCGAACCAGAGTTAATTAGGGGAGATTCATAGTCCAGTCTGTTTGAAGGTTTAAGAATACGTTAGCCATCTTTGAGGCTAAGATCAACTTAAACAGGATCGTTTAGATCCGGCAAAAGAGCATGCGTGGCTCTATTGTTCCAGTTTAGGGACATTGCGGTCCATTGGTAGTTTAAGGACATTGCGGTCCATGGGTAGTTTAAGGACATTGCGGTCCATTGTTAGTTTTAAGACATCTCGGTCAAGGTTAAGGACGTCGTAGTCCATGGGTTTAAGGACCCCACAGTCCGTTGTTAGTTTTAAGACATCTCGGTCAAGGTTAAGGACGTCGTAGTCCATGGGTTTAAGGACCCCACAGTCAATTGTTAATTTTAAGACATCTCGGTCAAGGTTAAGGACGTCGTAGTCCATGGGTTTAAGGACCCCACAGTCCATATCAATGTGTGGTCATCGGGACCCGTCACCTCTTTGAAGACATTGAGGGATTACAATGCCAAGTATCAAAGGAGTGAAGAGATGCACCCTGGAAACCGGAGTGGATTAAATAGTCTTTGGCCCAATTTGGGATCAAGACCAATTAATTATGTTATGAGCCCATTAGCCCAGTCGAGTCTGAATTGAGGACTTATGGCCAGCTTGGGCTAAGTCCAATCATGTCTGGAATATTGGCTTCCTGTTGGTCCATTGAAGGAGAGACTTTGTCTCTGGCCATTTAGCCAATTGGGCCAATGACTAGCGTTAAACACTACAGACTAATCAGTGTTGAACACTGGGGATGAGATTGACAAGTTAGTGTTTAACACCAAAAGACAATTGGTGTTAAACACCAGCAACAAGGCTTTCAAATTAGTGTTAAACACTAAAACAGATCAGTGTTAAACACTGGCAACAGAGATCTCAAATTAGTGTTAAACATTAAGGTAATCAGTGTTGAACACTGCAAATAAAGTTCTTTGATTAGTGTTGAACACTAAGGCCCAACAGTGTTTTAACACTGGATTAGGGAGTTCCAATTTAGCGTTAGACGATGAGGCAAGAGGGGTCACGTGGTGACACGTGAGGGCACCCTCCCCTCGTTTGTTCTGCTGAAAAGATCACATCTTTTAGATCATCACGTGTCATCACGTGACGGGTGTTTAAATGAGGCATGTTAAAGCTTCTGCCAAAGGCCACGTGGGTCACGTGAGGCACTGCCTCAAAGGGCTTTCTGTAGATATTTTTTTGTGGGGGGGTCACGTGGTGACACGTGACCCTTCTTTTCTGTAGTTATTTAGAAGATCTGTTAATCCCTTTCGGGGATTAAATTCCTCGTTTCTTTTGAAGAGTTGAACTCTGAATTTTCTGTAGGAATTAAATTCCTCATATATGTGAAGAACTGAATAGGGTTAAACCCTAATAAAAGCTTTAAGGAATTAAACTCCCACTCTCTGTTAGAGAATTATTCTGGGGAGTAAGATTAAGGGAATTAAATTCTTGTTGTTTTCACATAACTAAATTCTTAACTAGGGTTAAACCCTGATTCTTTTCATTCTGAAGGAATTAAATTCCCATAACACAGGGTCAAACCCTAATTTTATTTTAAAGGAATTAAATTCCTATAGTTCTGTGAGAATTAAATTCTCGTGCTTCCATTCCCTCTCTATGCTTTGGATCTGCATGGCAGGATCTCAACCCATTGAGAATTAAATTCTCAACTTCAAGGGGAGATGTGCACTTTCCAGATCCTTTATCAAAGAGAGAAGAAATATATCCTTCTGTTTTATATCAGAGTTAAACTCTGTTGAGAATTAGATTCTCTTTTCTTTCAAAAAGCCTTCCCTTTCTTACCTAGGGTTTTCTTTTGCAGAAGATTCAAATTCCTCAAAGTATCCAGGCTCTCTCCCTTTTCTTCCCTCTGCATATATCTCTCTCTCGTGTGTCCCTTGGCTCCTATTTATAGGAGAAGCAGCCGAGTCAATTAGTTTTTGATGAATCTTTCATTGGGAGATTTGATTTGCATCCATCATTCGTTTTGGGCCTTTGGATTATTAGGTGAATTTTATTCACCATTGGATTTTAAATCCAGGGATTCTCCTTTGTTATTTCAGTTAGATTTAGAGGGGAAATCTTTCCAAATTCGAGATTTTCCCATAGATAGATGATATTTAATCACCTCTAAATCTTTAATTTAATCGGTTACCTATAATCTTTTTCCTTTGGAAAGATTTAAGTGATCTCTCCTCAGAATTTGATTCTGTTAAAAGATAGGCTTTAAAAACCGGTCACGTGTGGCCACGTGACCCTTGGTCACGTGTGGCCACGTGACCCTTGGTCACGTGTGGGCACGTGACCCCCCTTGGAACGAGCTTTCTTCTTTCTTTCTGCGCTCTGTCTTCTGGTTGTTGCTTAACCGTCACGTGCCATCACGTGACCCCTGGTCACGTGTGAGCACGTGACCCTTGTCTGGACTCTTTTTCTTGATTTAGCCGGAGAACAAATCTGCTGCCTTTGATTATCACGTGCTCTCACGTGACCCTGGTCACGTGAGAGCACGTGACCTCTTCTGAAGCCTTTTTCTTGATTTGATCAGGGAACCGGTTTGCCTTTGAAGCCGCTTTTAAAAACCGTCACGGCAGCGCCCCGGCCTCGTACTCGAGGCCAAAATGCGGAATCAAAAATTTTCCTTACTCGGAAACCGGCGCTACCGCGGACAATGAAAACCCGGATCGTTTACCATTAACCTAATGCTAGCAATCAAGAGATAGGGTGAGAAGTATACCGAGTGATCCGAGTCCTCCGGTCTTCTCTTCATCGTCCCGATCTCCCGCGGAAAGTCTTGTCTCCATATCGTCGCCTCCTCGCCGGAAAGGGCACCACATCGCCTGCGTCTTTTACGGGCTCCCGCCTCAATACCGAGGTAACTCGAGCATGAAGCCGGCAACTCGACATGCTCAAGATATGCTGTAGAATGTAGTGTAGAAGATGCTTGTCTCATTTGGGGTTTGTTGCCATGGTGATGGAGGAATCAAGAATAGAAAAATGGTGCTTGCATTTTTCTAGCAAGAAATTGAGATCATGAATGAAACTCTCAAGATGAAGCTCTCTTCTTCTTCTTCTCTCTTTCTTTTTCCTCTCATGAAAAACTTATCTTCTAAGAATAATGGTGGAGGAAAAGAATATATGAATCCATCACCTTAGAAGGAAGGTGAGTGTAGGAAAAGGTGGAGGGTAACCACAAGCAAAACATCATCATAACAAAATCAAATCAACTCCAAATCACTTCTAATCAACCAAAAGCAAGTGATGAGAATGGCATCTAAAGATTCTATCATAATAAATACATTTGCAAGAAAACCCTCCACAAAGTGTAATTTGCAAAACTGCAAATTACCCCTCCACCGAAAAGTCCGACCGGGAAAGAACAAAGGAAAACCGGCCGGAACGGAATGCAAACTGGCAACTCTAGAAAACTGGTCCCGTAATAAATTACAGGAAAAACCCCGATACTGTGCATACACACCCGCATCTTTATTTCGACCGGATACAAATGCAAAGAGACAAAATCTACACTGTACTAAGCTAGGACCGGCTTAAGCCAAAGCCGGCTAGTAAAATCCGTTCGATCCTGATCCGTGCAATACCGCACGTATCTGATCGAACCCTGCCATATAACTATACGGCCACTAGTACAAAACTGTCCGATCCTGATCCGTGCAATACCGCACGTATCTGATCGGACCCTGCCATATCTCCATACGGCCTCTACAGCGTTTCGCCCGAAAGCTTGAGTAACTGTAAGTGTGGTGGACTCTAAAGACTCGTCAATACTATGGCTGTGGATTTAACCACTAGCACGTCAGAGGTATAAGCCAATACATGACGGGCCACCAACTATTGACCAAAAGGGACGTCGATGAGGAAGCTCACCCCGACACCCAACTGAGCCTGTCAGTGACAATATCCGTACAGTCCGGTCCGTTCGTCTATGAGTATCGCATGGCGAGCCTAGGGGTTGGTGAAAGTCAGACCCCCAAAAGCGGTACAAGTCGTGTCGGAGCGTAGCCCAGAACGCCCTGAGATACTACTGGAATACCTACCACTAAATCTCCTGCCTCGGCCGAGGGCTTTGCGTAATGGCTCTCCTAGACACAGCGCGACCTCACCCCCAATACCGGGAGAGACGAACCCCTGCAGATCCGCTCACTGCCTCCATGTGGCTCGGGACTGTACCCAACTAAAACCTGTTTGCACGACTCCTTTGAGCCGTGGTAGGGTAGTAATCAAAGTACAGTGGGAACTCACACGAGACAAATGACGATCTCAGGTCGATGAACTAACCTGTACACATGTCACCAGGGAACTGCTATCTGACATCTGGTATAAGACCAACTAGCAGGTTCCCGGCGAGTCCTGTCCGGTGTACTCATAACCCAATGAGCACCTGTATACATCTTAGGTGAACCAATTGACACCAGTGGCTTGTGAGACCGGCCACCGCCCCTCGTCGGGGTCTCGACTGTATACACTAGTCTACTAATGGAGTATCGATGCCCAGTCTCGAAACTCCCACGACTAGGGACCTTTTAAGGATGTGCTTATAGACCCCAGCTCCCACGTATATGATCGCCATCATACTGCTGGTCGTCAAGCAAGAATCCTAGGGGCTCTATCAACGTGTAATAGCGACATGTCAGGTCACCTAAAGCAGTACACAATGATAAAGATAAAACAGATAGCATACTATCATCTCGAGTAAGACTGTCCTACCGGGATAGGTCCTCCCTCAATCATTGCAATCACGTGCCTGTGATCCAATAATTGACTCTGAGGGCACTATCTCCAACAATCTCCCACTTGCACTCAAGGCTAATTATTGCGATGTCGCATACTCACAGCCCGTGTGATACCGAACACCCAACTCCTCTACTAGTCAGTCTCACAAAGCTCGTTTGTGAAACTATTGCGTTCGAGGAATAGCCTCAGTGAGTGGATCCGCTGTGATGTTTCTTTCTATGTCTCTCTATATCTCAAGTTCGCGGAGAAAGCCATCTCCCGAAATGAGCAATACCTGTCTTAGAATGTCTGGATGTCTGATGGGACCTAGCTCATAAATGAACTCCAAATCCAAACTTCTTAGACTGTATCATCAACTGAACTTAATCAGTATCCTGCGCCATGCCTCCCTCAGTATTGCCTTGGACCACCTGTCCAAAATACAGTCCCTCATCAGAGGGAGAACTATAACTCTGACAACCTCCTTGTCGTCCATGTCACCTTGGAAGCCTGGAGTGATAACCGTCTCCTAAAGGAGGCAGCCGTTATCATATCCCTAGAACATTCACTTATGTTCTAAAACTGCTTCCGACTGTTCCTCCAGGATTGGATCAATATCAACTTATTGCATCTAGTGCAAGAACAACATCTGGTGTGGTACTTGACATCTTATGATTGACTCAATTGCCTAAGCAAGTGATCTGTCAATCACGCACATCCTCTCCCCTTTAGTCTGTAAGACACCTTTAGAGAGGGTGACTCCATCACCTGCAGGTACACTACCGTGCCAGGAGTCGTCCATTCTAAATACTCATAGAATGCTGTCAAGGTACCCAGATTATGAAACCACCCAAATCTAGATCTAAAACCATAGATCTAGTAACCAGAATGTCTAATATAATATCCAAGTCCTGTGTGGAGAAACCACTGTGTGACAACCAAAGTACAACCGATCGTAGTATAGGAGTATCTTTTCCTATTCTGTGTATGTCGTCCAAATACCAGGACATCATACTCTACTACCTTCTCAACAGATCCATCCCCTATTCTGATGAAGTCAAACCTATGACTGTCAGGTCAGAAATAGATGATCTATCTCCGCTATTTCTGCTTTAGTCTATAAATAGACATAAGTCTGATGTCCACCAATGCTTCCGCTGCTCCCACTGACTACGACAACCCTCTGCCAGAGTCATATAGACGTGCACTTCTAAAGCTAATTTAGAACGACGCTATACTCATCCTCCTGCCGGGTCTCGCAGCCTGGAACAACAACAATGGCAAGTGTGGGTAAACAAGAACTTCCCTGTCACCGTCCTTGAGGCTACCGGAGTACCTCTCGGGTGCCTGAAGTTACCCACCTTATCTGCGGAGTGGCCAATGGAATGTCAAATCAGATTGAATCTTTAGGTTCCTTATCAAATCTTCAGTAATCGTTTGCGGTTCTGGAATCACTTCCAGTTCTACCATACTCCCACTGCTGTTTTTGAAAAAATCCATTTTTAATAAAACTGTGGCGAGTCTAGAACAATATTTCTATTGATCTGCCAGATGGTAGAAAGTCAACCCTCTTCATAGCCTGGGTCAACCCACAAACAGCCATTACAGAAATGTGCCTTGAGTTATCCGGAGTCTGGTATTAAGCATAAGCCGGACAACTCCCCGTACCTTAACATCGTTAAGATATGAACTGTTCTATATCCAATATAGAACTAGAGGCACTGATTTAATTGAACCAGATTCAAATCATGCAGCTGTCTCCAGTGCATGTCAACTAAATGGAAGGAGGCCGATCAGCGTTACTCAACTTAGGAATGCTTCCAATTATGAGTAGCCTGAAAGAGAAGCAATTTCTCTTTATCATTACTATCAACTGAATACCATACACAAGTATCTACATCTTCGATCACTTTGAAGAATGCCGATACTTGCTACACCTGGTTCTCTACTCTATTCAAATACCTATAACTCCTCAAAACTTAGACCCTGTGTTCCCACGAAGCACATGTCTAAGAACTAGAGAAGTTAAAAGTAAACAGAATATAGTATGAGGACCAACCCCTCTGTCCTAATGGACACTGGACAACATACAATACTCTGTATAAGTCCGCTGAGTCTAACAACTCTTTCACTGTGCGTTGTAGGTTGAAAACTGTACTTATGGTTAAGAAGAATTACACCGCTGTTTAATGCTCCTTACCTAACCATCCACTGATATAGGTAAATGTCATCGACATAATATCAAAAGGTATATCTCACTCTATGAAAATAGACGTACAGATATATCAATTTGAAATTGGTGCACAACAGCGGTTATTCAAAACCAAATATTTGCCGACCGGCAAACAGCCCAGATGATCTCCTCAAATATCACCGATTACAACGAATCCCGATATAGTGAGGATGATCACCCAATTCCTAATAACTTACTCCCACTCATCATCTATAAAACCATACAGATGTGAGAATCAAACCTGGTAAATACATACCCTAGAGTAAGCGTCTAATCGGGAAATCAGTTTTCTTTTAACATTACACAGTGAAACTGAAACATTGAAATGTTTCTGTGGGGAATCCTGGTATTCCTAGTAATGCCTCTACCATTATCCAGATTCACAACTATAACCGTATAATTCTTTGCCACCTGTCCAAATCCCTTTATATGTCTTTAGTCAATACCGTCTGCACACCCCTTTAGGCCAAATGGTTTTCTTCCTTCCCTACCGTTCGGCACCAGCCTATGGTTTGGAAGAAGACTATCAAAAAGCATAAAGGGTGTACTGACCTAATCCTAGGAGCACTCGCAACGCGAGAGAAGGTGAAGATAAAAGACACCTGAATGTACTTTATTCCTATTTCTCCTGAACCAGAATCCATCCCCGAACTGGAACAAGTTCCTTTCGAGTTCGTATATAACCATACGATGGAGTATCCAATAAACTGTGGATCTTCGTAGTGATACGGAGTGTCCTGGAAAAATACAAAGGTGATTTAGGATTGGCAAAGAAATACTTGGTTTGGTCGTGAATATCAGTCGCAATTTACTTTGCCCTCTTACTAATCCCTTGCTTTGTCTTAATCTTAATACCTTCTGCACACCATCATTATGCTAATTGGTTTTCTTCATTCCCCACCGTTCGGCACCAGCCTAAGGTTTGGAAGAAGACTATCCAATTTGCGTAATAGGCGTACTATCTCCTAAACCAAGGAGTACTCGCAATGAGAGAAGGTGAAAAGAAAAGACAACTGAATAATCCTATTCGTTTTCTCCAGAACCAGAAACCATCCTCGAAGTCCTTCGAGTTCGTATATAACCATACGATGGTTTTGTCCAATGGAAGTGGACGTTCGCAGTAATGCGGGGTGTCCTGGAGAAAAGGGTAAAAGTAGGAGTGGCAATGAGGTCTGCAACTCTGACAATCCAAAAGCCAGTGTTAAGAAGGTTCGGTCAACTTGGTCACTGAGTCATAGTCCAGGGTCGGGTCAATGGTTGCTGCCAGAGAGAGAGAAAAGAAACACTCAGCGTGCACTCTAGCCTAGATCAGAATGGTTACCACTTTGTCTAATCTGGAAACCTCCCACTGTACCTCAAATTCTCCTCCAAACCTGAAAGAAGAATTAGTCGGGGTCACCCGAGGAGTAAACCAGCTCATCAGTGGGAATCGGGATCCAACTATCATCGCATGATAACGTGACGGAATCCACTCACGTCACCACACTCCAGAAGGTATGCGCATACCTGGCAAGTTTCAGTTCTTTTGAAACTCCCGATGTGATTTTTACCCCAAGCGGTTTATGACCTTGACTAGGTCAACAAACCATAAACCGCCAGTCAAGTTCAACCCGTCATTATTCTGGATTGCATTAAACCCACCCGTACGTGCCCTTGACTAGGTCAACAAGGCCGTACGACTGTCTTAACCAATCCCACTTATGCAACAAACAAGTACCACTCAGCTACCGAACACTACGTCTTGACTAGGTCAACAAACGCAGCACGAATACTAAATAATACCCGTAGGAAATGACGGAGGGCTACGGCTGGTTTTTGGCGAAAAACCTTTAACGTAATGAACTTGATATCGTTGAAGGAACTGCATAACTTTTTAGAAAATATAGTGACGAAAACCTTTACTAAAGAGGTCACTCCCGGTGAAGGGATCTCGGCTCTTTCCCCGTAGAATGAGGTGCAGGATATTCCAACTGAATACCACGATGCAAAGCAAAAGTAATCGGCTATAGTGAAGTTAATGCTCTGACGCAAACTTCTGTCCAAGGGGTCACTCCCGGTGAAGGGATCTCGGCCCTTGCCTCGTCGACTGAGGAGCAGGATATTCCAAATGAATACCACGATGCAAAACAAAAGCGAACGTCCTTGCAATAACAGCTTTTTTTTTTGAAAAGTGTTCCAACAACATCAGAATAGGTTTGTTTATCTTGCATTGATCCGAATCAACGCAGTCCCATCAATTGATCACACCACAAAGAACGAAAATATACTGACGTACGTATATGCCATCCGCATTCGCCACTGGGTCCCGTCATCACCCGTTAGGTTAGCTAACTAACGGAAGAGCGGGGACTGGACTAGCGCGGATGTAAAACATATACAATATCTACTAATATATATACCAATATATAGTATTTCGCTCAAGGCGTGAATAAAATGCAACATCACAGAAATGTACAGCATCACAGAACAATACAGATATCTGGAAGCCCCGGGTTTCACAGAGCCGCTGCTGAAACCCGACGTTTCCCTGGTCGTGTGGATAGCCTGTGCAATGAAATCCTAGACCCCTACGGGCGCGGCAAGTCACCCGCCAAAACCTGAAGCGAGGCAGCCCCCTTCAGTACCGTGAATGGACCACCCAGCACTTCACGGAATCCGGTAACTTGGGCACCCCTCCTGGGTCAACCTGTACCCCCTACGAGTGCGGCGAATAGCCCGCCAATCCTAGAGTGAAGCCCCCTCCATCCCAATGCCATGAGATGCGGGCTTGTTGCCCTCCAGAACCCGGCTATCCGTGCACCCCACCGCGGGGCAATCCTAGTACAGAAAGTAAAATATACATACAACGGGTACATCGACCGCAACCAGGTCGTGCCCCAAAAGAATAATACAAACAGGCAGTGACAGCAGTCCACATGTCGGACGCTCGCCCCGCAATATCAAATGTACATAATACAACAAAACTGTACTAGCATTGCATCCAGGCTATCCCCCACGACCGATCCGCAACATCACAACATAAACATAGAACATCAACGTGAAAGTCACGTTCGCAAATCCGTCTAACCGGGCTATAGCAGTTAGACGGGATTTACCGATCGAGTGACATTCACGGTCGCAGATATAATGTAAATACTGTGAAATAATGTGTTTAAAATATCCGATCGATCAAATAATTAACAAGCGGGCCCCAAATGAAAACTGTAGCACTCACAGAAATAACTGGCCCAATTTTAATATCCCAAAAGCCTTATTTTCAGCCCATAAAACAACTGAAGAAAAACGACGAAGTGGGCCCACCACAGTGCTGCGGAACCGCGGCCCAAAGCTGGTTTTGGCCGCGGTTCCGCGCTCCAAACAGGGAATCATTTTGTCGTTTTTCTACAGTAGAGTTATCTTTTCCTACACATCATTTTTCTGCAACCTGAAAAATTTTTAGAACCAAAAAATTTCAACAGAAACTGATGTGAACAAAAATGAGGTTTTTGGAATTTCGGTCGATCGGATAAGCAAAACACATTAGAACAAGCTAGGTAAGGTTAATGGCGTGGCTCTGATACCATGTTGCGCCACGGCAGCGCCCCGGCCTCGTACTCGAGGCCAAAATGCGGAATCAAAAATTTTCCTTACTCGGAAACCGGCGCTACCGCGGACAATGAAAACCCGGATCGTTTACCATTAACCTAATGCTAGCAATCAAGAGATAGGGTGAGAAGTATACCGAGTGATCCGAGTCCTCCGGTCTTCTCTTCATCGTCCCGATCTCCCGCGGAAAGTCTTGTCTCCATATCGTCGCCTCCTCGCCGGAAAGGGCACCACATCGCCTGCGTCTTTTACGGGCTCCCGCCTCAATACCGAGGTAACTCGAGCATGAAGCCGGCAACTCGACATGCTCAAGATATGCTGTAGAATGTAGTGTAGAAGATGCTTGTCTCATTTGGGGTTTGTTGCCATGGTGATGGAGGAATCAAGAATAGAAAAATGGTGCTTGCATTTTTCTAGCAAGAAATTGAGATCATGAATGAAACTCTCAAGATGAAGCTCTCTTCTTCTTCTCTCTTTCTTTTTCCTCTCATGAAAAACTTATCTTCTAAGAATAATGGTGGAGGAAAAGAATATATGAATCCATCACCTTAGAAGGAAGGTGAGTGTAGGAAAAGGTGGAGGGTAACCACAAGCAAAACATCATCATAACAAAATCAAATCAACTCCAAATCACTTCTAATCAACCAAAAGCAAGTGATGAGAATGGCATCTAAAGATTCTATCATAATAAATACATTTGCAAGAAAACCCTCCACAAAGTGTAATTTGCAAAACTGCAAATTACCCCCTCCACCGAAAAGTCCGGCCGGGAAAGAACAAAGGAAAACCGGCCGGAACGGAATGCAAACTGGCAACTCCACAAAACTGGTCCTGTAACAAATTACAGGAAAAACCCCGATACTGTGCATACACACCCGCATCTGTATTTCGACCGGATACAAATGCAAAGAGACAAAATCTACACTGTACTAAGCTAGGACCGGCTTAAGCCAAAGCCGGCTAGTAAAATCCGTTCGATCCTGATCCGTGCAATACCGCACGTATCTGATCGAACCCTGCCATATAACTATACGGCCACTAGTACAAAACTGTCCGATCCTGATCCGTGCAATACCGCACGTATCTGATCGGACCCTGCCATATCTCCATACGGCCTCTACAGCGTTTCGCCCGAAAGCTTGAGTAACTGTAAGTGTGGTGGACTCTAAAGACTCGTCAATACTATGGCTGTGGATTTAACCACTAGCACGTCAGAGGTATAAGCCAATACATGACGGGCCACCAACTATTGACCAAAAGGGACGTCGATGAGGAAGCTCACCCCGACACCCAACTGAGCCTGTCAGTGACAATATCCGTACAGTCCGGTCCGTTCGTCTATGAGTATCGCATGGCGGGCCTAGGGGGTTGGTGAAAGTCAGACCCCCAAAAGCGGTACAAGTCGTGTCGGAGCGTAGCCCAGAACGCCCTGAGATACTACTGGAATACCTACCACTAAATCTCCTGCCTCGGCCGAGGGCTTTGCGTAATGGCTCTCCTAGACACGGCGCGACCTCACCCCCAATACCGGGAGAGACGAACCCCTGCAGATCCGCTCATTGCCTCCATGTGGCTCGGGACTGTACCCAACTAAAACCTGTTTGCACGACTCCTTTGAGCCGTGGTAGGGTAGTAATCAAAGTACAGTGGGAACTCACACGAGACAAATGACGATCTCAGGTCGATGAACTAACCTGTACACATGTCACCAGGGAACTGCTATCTGACATCTGGTATAAGACCAACTAGCAGGTTCCCGGCGAGTCCTGTCCGGTGTACTCATAACCCAATGAGCACCTGTATACATCTTAGGTGAACCAACTGACACCAGTGGCTTGTGAGACCGGCCACCGCCCCTCGTCGGGGTCTCGACTGTATACACTAGTCTACTAATGGAGTATCGATGCCCAGTCTCGAAACTCCCACGACTAGGGACCTTTTAAGGATGTGCTTATAGACCCCAGCTCCCACGTATATGATCGCCATCATACTGCTGGTCGTCAAGCAAGAATCCTAGGGGCTCTATCAACGTGTAATAGCGACATGTCAGGTCACCTAAAGCAGTACACAATGATAAAGATAAACCAGATAGCATACTATCATCTCGAGTAAGACTGTCCTACCGGGATAGGTCCTCCCTCAATCATTGCAATCGCGTGCCTGTGATCCAATAATTGACTCTGAGGGCACTATTTCCAACAAGCCATACTTGCCGCCTATCGGAGGGTGGAGGATATTCGTAAGGATCCCGACGCTTGCGACCGCGAGAGGAAGCATACTCGGGAGGTTCGAAATGCTTGGAGAATCTTGGACAAAGTTAATCTTGAGTTTCTCAACCCATGCCCCGCGTCTGAAGTCTTACCCTTGTAAACGTGTCCTCTTTATTTTGTATGAAGTTCTTGAAAGATTCAGTGACAAGTTTTATTATGTCTTGCCATGTTTGCATGCCTTTCTCTGGGATTTTATCATTTTGCTACTGTTGTTGTTGGCGCTTTCAATATGCAGGGTGCTATTCCATTTTTTGTGTACATCAGGTTTAGGCCTCACATGTTCTGCACGTGGGTTCTCTTGATGGGGCTGTTCACAAAATTTTCCTGTGCCATATTTCCAGTGCACAATATCAGATGCAGAAAAAGGGCCTTGGAAATAGTTCCATTTCCTTGATTTTCGATGCCTTTCCTTTTTTGGGCCTTGGAAATAGCTTCACCATGCAAGATTTTCCGCGCACAGCACTTAATGCACTTCTTTTTATATGGGGCTATAGCTTTCTTTTCCCTTCACGAAGAGATTTATGTTATTATTTATTTTTTTTATTTTGGTGTAACTTGTCTCGAGAAACAAGCGAGCGCTATGGCCTGCAATCGTCCTCATGCTCGTCGACAGCCATGGGAAGTTCCCATTGAGGAGATGATCCCCCGCTTTGCTGCTCGGTTGGTGGATCCCCTCCTTACCGACAACGAATGCGACTCAGCCATGTATGAACTCTCGATCCATAGGGGGCCCCCCTCCCGATGGGTTCCCTCTGGCTCCGGATTATCCTCACGGCCATGCTTGCCGACATCCCTCCTCGTCCGGCGGAGATGACCCTGGCGATGCTTGACGCGGCGGAAGAAAAGCTCGAGGGCTTTCATGAAGCGTGCCTGATTACTCAGGCTTTGAAGGATTGCTCAATTCATCTGTTGAGCCAGATAAAGGCCCGGCGAGCTATTATGTTTGCTTTCGCGGACGAACATGGCGCCAATCGATGGGGAGCGACTCCTCGTGAGAACCGTCGCTTTGACGTGCTGGAGAGAGCGGAAAGAGAGATGGAGAACCTTGTTCTTTGTTTTGTTAACCCTTGTGCCATTGATCCCGTGTTTGGTGATCTTTTTCCATTAGCGTAGCATTTTCAAATTAGTCCCTCCTTTTCCTTATGTTCTAGGCCGAATTTCTCTGTAGGCTTGGTGCTAGAATGTATGTTTCCGCTTGCATAAATAAACTTTGTATTCTTCTTATGAGAACCTTCTTTAGTTGCAAATGTTATCATCACTTTCATGCGTATCAGACCTTCTTGGGCATTATGTTCATACGATTGCAAATGCTATCTTCGGAGAGGGAGCTAGCTTCTAAGTCGTTGAGCGAGCTTCAGGCTAGCCTCACAGCCAAGGCCAACAAAGCATACGAACTCTGGCGAATGCTCCAGGAGTCCATAAAAGAGGTGGTGGCTCTCGATAAAGCTGCCACGTTCACTCGTGAGAGGGTCGAGGCTCATAAAGCCACCGAGAAAGAGCTCGAAGCTCGGCTTGCTTCGTATCAGGCTCAGCAAGCTCAGGCGGAGGCTCGTCTTCTGGAGATCTTGCGTCATGAAGCTGTGGCTCAGCTGTAGAACGATGAGCTGGTAAAATTACTGCACCGCCCGCCGGCTTGAGGACTTGTATCTTTCCTCCTTTTTTTGTACTTACTCATGGATGAGAGTATCTTTCTTTTTTTGTTTCTTTCATGAATTGTACTTTGTACCCATTTTGGTTTATGAATAACAGATACATTTTTCTTCTCAATGGTATGTCTCCTTTTCATTGAATGTATTCTGGGGATATTCTACCTTGATCTCCTTACAGGACAGCGATGGCTCAGGATTCAGGGTTAAGATCTGATTTCCAAGACTTTTGCATTTTATGAGCCACGAGGGTTTCATAAAGAGTTTTTCTCCCTATAGGTTGAGAGGATCCCATAGGTGTAAGTTCTTCTTAAAAATCATGAGGATTCTTAAGCGGGTTTTCCCTTGAGAGTCGTAAGGATCTCACAAGAGAGTTTTTCTTCCTTACAGGTCGTGAGGACTTGTAAGTTCTGGATGTGGCCACCCTTGTCCGTGCTTTACGGAGTCAGGGATTTCTCCATGTATTGTAGTTTAAAGACGTCGCGGTCAAGGTTAAGGACCTCATAGTCCGTGGATTTAAGGACTCCACAGTCCGCTGTTAGTTTTAAGACATCACGGTCAAGGTTAAGGACCTCATAGTCCGTGGATTTAGGGACTCCACAGTCTGATGTTAGTTTTAAGACATCACGGTCAAGGTTAAGGACCTCATAGTCCGTGGATTTAGGGACTCCACAGTCCGATGTTTGGTTGCAGGGACCCGTCACCTCTTTGAAGACGTTGAGGAATTACAACGCCAGATATCAAAGGAGTGAAGAGATGTACCCTTAAACCAAGGCAGAATCCGTAGGGAATCGGGGTGGTTGATCGTTAGTTTTAAGACATCACGGTCGAGGTTAAGGACATCATAGTTCGTGGATTTTAAGGACTCCACAGCCCCGTATTTGCTCTGGATGCTTCACACGGGTTCACTGCCGTGCTCGGCGAGGACTAGGCTCCGCTCTGAATGCTTCACACGGTTTCACTGCCGTGCTCTGCGAGGACCAGGATCCGCTCTGGACATTTTCCACGGGGTCAAAGAGTGACGTTATCCGCGTTCCACGTAACCAGGAATTTTGCACTAGATGCTTCACACGGGTTCACTACCGTGCTCGGCGAGGACTAGGCTCCGCTCTGGATGCTTCACACGGGTTCACTACCGTGCTCTGCGAGGACCAGGATCCGCTCTGGACGTTTTCCACGGGGTCAAAGAGTGACGTTATCCGCGTTCCACGTAACCAGGAATTTTGCACTAGATGTATCCGCATTTCACGGGATGGAGGTTTGACTGTTGGCGATATGTATACCACCAAGCCATGGAACTGGGAGTCGCCGCTGTTCCGCTTAGCTTGAAGTTGTGTCCGTCGTTACGGGACGAATGTTGGGATGATCTCTAGGTCGCTTGTGGCCCGTCGAGACTTAGCTTCTTTCTTGGGTGAAACCTGGGGGGGGAGGTATGTTCCCTTCTTTGTTTACGCCCTTGGATTGTGTACAGGGTGTGATGGAACATCACCTGTAGGGCATAAATTGAAACCTTTTTTTTATCTCATTTTCCGCGATGCTCTATCATTTCAGTTTTTATATTGCGGAAGTCGCGATTGCCCCATCATTTCGGCTATTTTTCGCGGTGCCCAATCATTTCGGCTATTTATTTATTTTCTGCTCGCTGTTTTTTATTGCCAGTTGCCCCACCATTTCGGCTATTTTTCATGCATACATTTTTACTTGCTGCTTTTTATTGCAAGTTGCCCCATCATTTCGGCTATTTCGTAGGCATGTGTGACTTGCTAGCTTTTTCGCCGCAAGCTTGGATTTTAGACACCGATTTCAGCATCAGCACCGCTACAACTGGAATGTTGCCAGGAGCGAATCATCATTTTCCTCTGTCGACGTTGAACAAAAGGGGCTTAGTAAACAGGGTTAAGGGTCCTGTTGACCAAGGCTTTTGACTTCATGAGCCGTAGGGGTCTCACAAAGGTATTTCTCCCTACAAGTCGTGAAGATCTTGTAGGTGTATTTTCTCCTTAGGGATCATGAGGATTCCTAAGTGTATATTCCTCTGCAAGTCGTAAGGATCCTACAAGAGGGCTTTCTCCTTATGGGTCGAGAGGACCTTTAAGAGTTGCTCATCATATGGACATATCCCTAGTCACGGGTGGGACTTTGCTGGGGAAATGTTTATTCGTGCCCGTGGATTGTATACAAGGGTCAGTATTGAGCCTCTTGCAGGGCAATATCGAAGGTTGTGGAGGATTTGCTTAAGAACAGGTTTAGGTTTCTGTAACTTAAGACTTTCAAATCTTATGAGCCGTGAGGGTCCCATAAGAGAATTCTTCTTACGAGTCGTAAGGATCTCGCAAGTGCATTTTCTCCTTAGGAATCGTGAGGATCCCTAAGTGTGTTGCTCCTTTGTGAGTCGTAAGGATCTCACGCAGGTGGTTTCTCCTTACAAGGTCGAGAGGACTCTGTAAGTGTCCTTTAACGAGGTTGCGCCCTTTCAGGTTTTCACAAACACTCGCCGGTAGTCCTGCTGTTTTTACTCACGGAGCCCTTTCGGGTTTTCATCCATGCCCCTTTTGCTTATGGACATACCGTTTTTTTTAATTCTTTTTCTCTTTTTTTTTATTCATCTCGTCAGCCTAAGGATGCTGCGGTAGTAGTTTAGGGACGTTTCGATCCGTCGATAGTTTAAGGACGTTTCGGTCCGTCGTTAGTTTAAGGACGTTTCGGTCCGTTGTTAGTTTAAGGACATTTCGGTCCGTCGAAGAAAGGGCCAGCTACTACTCTTTGAGCCTTAGGAAGATAGCGAGCGGACATAGTCGTCGTCATCTATCATTGACCTAGGCTGTGGCTCATTAAGCGTAGTATTTCTTTAGGAAGCGGCCGTTTATTGGCCTGAAAGGCTTTTCACCATGCATGTCCATGAGTAGATAGGCTCCACCCTGGTAGACCTTATCTATGATGTACGGGCCTTCATAGTTCGGCTCGAATTTTCCCCTCTTGGCACGATTGGGGATCATAGGTCTTTTGACCACTAGTACGAGTTCGCCTTGGCGGAATGTCCTCGGCCTGGTCAATCTTTCATACGAGCGCGTCATCTTTGCTTTGTAGGCCTCTAGATTTTGTTGCGCTATGAGCCGGGTTTCATCGAGGGCATCAAGCTCCTCAAGCCGAAGGTGTGCATTTTCTTCGTCCGTCAGCTCGTAGTGGACTGCTACTCGTAGAGAGGGTATCTCTATCTCGAGGGGGAGCACTGCTTCCGTCCCAAATACCAACGCGTACGGCGTTGTGTTCGTGGCCGTCTTGAACGTAGTTCAATAGGCCCAAAGGACCTCTTGCAGCCTCTCGTGCCAGTCTCTCTTATTCCGGGAAACCGTCTTTTTTATGATCTTTGTCAAGGTCTTATTGAAGGCCTCAGCCAGACCGTTAGCTCGTGGATTGTAAACTGAAGAATATCTCCAGTCTATATTGTGCTGCTGCGCGAAGCGGCTAATCTTATGGCTTCTGTAGGCTGGCCCGTTATCGGAGATAATCCGCCGTGGGGTTCCAAACCGATAGATGACGTGCGTCTTGAAGAAGTGGAGGATGTTCTCCGTCTTCACTTCCCTCAGCGGTACTGCTTCTGCCCATTTGGAGAAGTAATCAGTTGTCGCCAGGATAAAACAATGTCCCCGGGACGATGCTGGCTCGATGGGGTCGACTATGTCAGTCCCCCACATTTCGAATGGCCAGCTAGCCACCGTTGGGTGTAGTGGATTCGAATGTTGGTGGATAAAGTCTCCATGAATCTGGCACGAGTGGAACTGCTTTGCATACTCGAGGCAGTCTTGGACCATCGTGGGCCAATAGTAACCCATCCGTTTAATTTTTAACTTCATCTTCGGGCCTGCTTGATGAGAACCACAGATTCCGTCATGAACCTCTTGAACGACTCTTTCTGCTTCGTCTGGTCCTAAACATCTTAGCCATAGAGAATCAAACAATCTCTTGTATAGAGTGTCATTGACGAAAGCGAAAGATAGAGCTCGTTTCATGAGCTGATGTCTTGAGGACGCTTCTTCGGGCATTCGGTGGGACTTAAAGTAGTCTATGAAGACTTCCCTCCAGTCCTCAGCCTTCTCATGGTCTTTCATTTGTAGGGTCGTCTGCTCAGTCGACCCCTTTTCTTTGTATAATTCCGGAGATATTTCTGCCGGGGCGAGCACTCGACGGCTTTATACCATGATTCTGACGTCATCGAGGTTCTCGTCAGCCAGTTCTTTAGCGAGCTTAGCTAACGCGTCTGCTTTGCTATTTTCCATGCGTGGTATACTTTCCAAAGTACAGGAGGGAATTTGGGTCAACAGTTGTTGCACCTTTTCGCCGTATTTCACCAATTCTGGTTTGCATGTCTGGTAGTCGCCGTTTACTTGACTAACGACCAATTGAGAATCCCCGTGTATAAGGAGGTCTTCAATTCCCATGTCGATGGCGATCTCGAGGCCTGCTATCAGGGCTTCGTATTCAGCTTCATTGTTTGTCCTCGACTCTGTTAAGGAGAAGGCGAAGCGCATTATCCTTCCTTGTGGAGTTACAAAGATGAGGCCTATCCCCGATTTGATCATTGGGATACCTTGTTTCCGTTTCTTTACGGAGGACGCTCCATCGAAATAGAGTTCCCATCGGGTACTGCCACCGCCAATCGCATCAAATGCATGCTCGTCCGGCAAATCGCAGTTCAGAGGAGAACCAGCGGGTACTGGATGCTCAGCGAGGAAGTCGGCAATGGCCTGGCCTTTCACTGCCTTAAGAGGTCGATACGTTATTGAGAACTCCATCAGGAGTAGAGCCCATTTCGCGAGTCGACCCGTTAATATAGCCTTTGACATCAAATATTTAAGAGGGTCCACCTTCGAGATGAGACGGACTTCATGTGCCAATGCGTAGTGCCTGAGCTTTGTTATCGCGAAGATTAACGCCAAGCAATGTTTTTCAATGGGAGAGTAGTTGCTTTCTGCCTCCAGCAGAACTCGACTAAAGTAGTAGAGTGCTCTCCCTTTCCCTTGATCGTTCTCTTGTGCCCATAATGCGCCTAAGGAACCTTCAAGGGCGGTTGTATAAAGAATGAGGGGTTTCCCTTGACCGGCGCGGCCAACACCGGAGGGTTCTGCAGGTACTGCTTGATCTCGTCTAGTGCACCTTGGCATTTGTGATCCCAAACGAATGGAGTTCCCTTCTTCATCAGGTGGCTGTAAGGACGGCATTTGCCTGAAAGATTGGCGATAAACCGCCAGATGTATGCGAACTTCCCTTAGAGAGACCTCAACTGTTTGAGGGTTCTTGGCGGAGGCATTTCCATGATCGCCTTGATCTTAGATGGATCTATTTCGATACCTCGATGTCGGATGATGAATCCCAAGAATTTACCCGAGGAGACTCCAAACGCGCATTTGAGGGGATTCATCTTCAAATTATATTGCTGAAGGCGTTGAAATACAGTCTCCAGATGCTTTAAATGCTCTTCGTATGACATGCTCTTTACTACAAGGTCATCAATATAGCACTCGACGATGTCATGTATAAGGTCGTCGAAGATCTTTGTCATGGCCCTTTGATAGGTAGCGCCAGCGTTCTTTAGACCAAAGGGCATAACCCTGTAGCAGAATATACCCAAAGGGGTCCGGAACGCGGTGTGCTTCTGGTCTTCGGGATGCATCTTTATCTGATTGTATACTGATGAACCGTCCATAAAAGAGAAAACCTCGTGAGTGGACGTGTTATCTATCATTAGCTCGGTTACCGGTACCGGGAAATCGTCCTTTGGACAGGCTTTATTGAGATCCCTGAAATCCACGCATATGCGTACCGTCCCATTCTTCTTCATTACCGGGACGATATTGGCGATCCAGTCGGGATATTGGACTTCTTGGATAAATCCAGAATCGATCAGCTTCTTGACTTCGGCGTTGATGCTCATTTCAAGCTCGAGTCGCATCCTTCTTGGCGCCTGCTTGACTGGCTTGACATCTGGGGATATTGCTAATTTATGCACAGCAATCTCCGGATCCAATCCTGGCATCTCGGAGTAGTTCCACGCGAAGCAGTCTTTATGCCGTAGAAGCACGTTCTTTAACGCAGCCACCCTTTCTTCAGATAGCAGCTCGCTGGCAAATGTCGGTCTCTGCCGATCCCAACTCAATCTTCTTGAGGTTATCTGCAGTAGTATGTATGCTGTCTTCCAGTTCTTTCGGAGCTGGAGGAAATTCTGAGATCACCTCATCATCGCTGTTCTCAAAGCACCAGGGAAGGTCATCCATGTTCTCGGGCTCTTCTTTTAATATCGTAATCATGTAAC
Organism: Agapanthus africanus; assembly: GCA_030015575.1. Classification (NCBI taxonomy): domain Eukaryota; kingdom Viridiplantae; phylum Streptophyta; class Magnoliopsida; order Asparagales; family Amaryllidaceae; genus Agapanthus; species Agapanthus africanus. Next base: position 23,383,553 of record CM057346.1, read on the forward strand.
ATGTGCGAATCCGCTTCCAGGACTGAGGTGGATCTGATTCTGCTTTTGCGGCTTTGAGTTCGTGCTTTCGTGGCGACGTTACCCTCCAGCCGTCGGATAAAGCGAATCTGCCCTGTTGGTACTGGTCCTCGACCCAGTTCTTGAAGGTGAAGCAGTCTTCGGTAGGATGTCCTGTGGCTTGGTGATAAGAGCAATAGTTCAGATGAGACGCCTTGTTAGCTTGCTCAGGGCGTCTAGACTCTGGAAGCGCGATCATTTGATTTTTTATAGCGAGCTCGAGTAACCTCTCCGTCTTGTCTCGGGGGAAGGAGTACGCTCGACTCATCTTCTTCATGAGGGACAAATTCGAGCCGCGCAATACCCGATCACGTAACTCTCTAATCCTGCGTCGTTGTTGTCGGCTCCTCTTTCCGCTTCTTGACTTATTTCTGCCTCTGCGTCGGGCCTTTCGTACAACGGGTTGACAGGGATGAGCATCTTCGTCTTTTGCAGCCTGTTGAAATAGACGTTGCGCCCTGGCCTTCTCGTAGATGGCCATCTCACGGTTGTAGTCTTCCCAAGCTTTTTGACCTGCTTTCCTGATAAGCTTGTCCATCCGTTCTTCAAATGACGGACTCGGCACTTCAATCGCGGGATCTAGTTTTGATGAGGGGTTGGCATTTCCCGACAGGGCGTCCTCTTCTTCATCAAAGGTATATATGGCGTAGCTACTGTGGGTCCGTTCCCGTTTTCCGGCTCTCACGTATCCAAGCCCAAGTGTTTCCATTTTCCCGTTGGGCAATTTGCGTTGGGTCCCAGGGACATCCTAAATCCTGTTGTAGAACCGAGCTTGTCAAACAGTCTGTTTCAAAGGTACTCCTTGGCGCTTCAGTAGCCTCTTTAGTCCATTTGTGTAATATCTGGGCAAACGGATGGGTTGGAGCCTGTCGAGTGTAACATTCGTGCCATGCCAGATCTCTTTCTCCATTTTCGACTCTGAGGATCGGTAGAATAGGATTACCTTCTCACCCCTTTGCCTGGGAGGGACGTAAAATGTTTGCAGGTCCTGCACATTGTAAGCTTGAAGTGTGTCGAGATCCTTGTAGTGTTCTCGCGGCACCATGGTGATTTGCAAACTCTGATCATCGCTAGGGGTGCTTGTATTGACAGCCGATTGGAGAACACGACATTAACCTCATCTTCCGAGTCACTTCCGAAGATCAATATGGGGGCGGACGTCCCCGGGTTGTTGCGTTGAGATGGCCCGGCATAAACTATCTCTTCTTCTTCTTCGGTATCGCTCCCGAAAACAAGGATGGTGGCGGCTGCTTTGTTCTCCGGCTTGCGACACCTTTCTGTATCCTCGAAATCTGGAAAAAAGTACTTCGCATCTTCGTATTTGCGGACTTCGTTCACGGAAAATGGGTTTAACTCACCTGTTACGGTATACTCGAAACCATCCTTAAAGTACTTCATACACTGATGTTGTGTACAAGGGATGATGTTGTACTCGTGTAGCCAAGGATGACCGAGCAAGGCGTTGTAGCAGTTCTTGGCGTCAATGACATGGAATTTGATGTCTGTGACGAGGAGTCCAAAGCGTAATGTTAGTATCACGGATCCGAGAGTCCGTGGCGATTGTGAATCGAAACCGGAGATAGTAATTTTGTCACGAGCAAGGTGTTGCACACTCATGCAGATTTCCTTCAACACCCGAACATTAAGGAGATTGACGGAGGATCCATTATCCACTACGATCTTGCCTATCTTGATATCATGGCAGTATCCAGAAACATATAGGGGACGGTTGTGGTCGTACATCCCGAGAAGGAGGTCTTCGTCACCGAAAGTGATGTCGGCCGTATGCACTTCCTCCAGTTCATCCTTCATCCTTTCAGTGGCGAGGAAGGCTTGGAATTGCTCAGGTTGTTGTAACGCCTTAATCAGTGACTCTCGCGCTTCTTTTGATAATAGGAGGGCATCGAGAATGCTAAGCTGAGAAGGTAGCTTCCTTAGGTGCGCTAGGATGTTGTAGTCCACCTTACCCTTCCTGGAAGGGTCTTTGGCGGCCAGCTCTTTCATGACTTGGTCATCTAAAGTGATATCCTCAGTGACCTTTTCCTTTCCCTTATCTTTTCTACTCACGGGCCCGAGATTCTTTTCTGGGAGTGTGCGATTGCGCAGCTGAATATTCTCGCAGGCCTCCGATCTCTCCTCTTTCCCTAAAACGAATTCTTTAAAGAGAGTGCCCAGAGCCATTTCTTCATCAGAGTCGCTCCCAAAGGTGAGAATTTATAACCCTCCGGCGTTTACCATGTAACAGTTGCCAGTAGTTCTGTTGTGCCCGTCGACAGTACTTCTTCGTTCCCGATGAATCTTGCGTTTCATGCGCTTAAAATGTTGCCGATGAGCAACATATCCTTGCCACCATATCCTAAAGGCGTCGCACTCCTCCATGGGGTGTGAAATTTTCCGATGATATGCGCAATAATCAGGGTGCTTCTCTACCCCATCGAGCGTGTTTCCTTCCGAGGGTGGTAGCTTCATTCCCATTGACATGGCTTTGGCAAACCTTTTCCTCGTCTTGAATATCTTCTTGTCTACTTCGGATGCCTTTCGATCTGGCGGGGGTAGTTCCACTCTTTCACTCAGTCGCCTGCATTTGGCTCCTTCCGATGCGGCCATCTCACGCTCCTGATCCGCTTTACTCTTTAGACGAATCTCGTCTAGAAAGGCGTTGATCATTTCATCTGTTGGCCACACACGCTCTGGTTCAGGCTCTGTCCCCAGCTTCTTAGTGCCAGGAGTTTTTTCATCGTCGATAAACGAATGGGAGGTTACGTTACAACTCGCCACATATCCCTTGGATTCATCCGACGAACTCTCTCTATCATCTCTCTCTTAAAAGATGTGGTTGAGGAACTCTTGCAGTATGACAGGAATTCGCGCCTTTTGATTGTACTCTTCCAGCGCGTCGATTTGCTTCTGCAAGTTCGTGTGCTCGGCTCCAAGCTTCACGGATTTCTTCTTCTTTTTCTTCGAAGATTTTGACGGTTGGGCGTGAGTATTTGGGCCATTATCGCGAGTCTTCGTAGTTGGGCGGGGCTTCAACATCCCTATTTGGGCCATTATCGTGAGTCTTCGTAGTTGGGCGGGGCTTCAACATCCCTTCGATGATTTGAGGTTCAAGAAGGTCCTTCCATTCGATCGCAGGGCACGCATGAAGGTCTCTCAGCATTCTTTTGGTTTTAGTTGATAGCACGACCTCCCATGGAGCTTCTTCAATAAAGGAGAAGGTTTCCCCCGGTGTATCTTCTTTCTTAGGAGTATGCGGCTGTGGTGGGTTCACCCTCGACTTTTCGAACAGTACAAACTTCCCCTGGAGGTATTGATCTTCAATCCATCCTTTGAAGACGAAGCAATCTTCAATCGGATGACTCACCGTTTGATGGTAAGGGCAATAGTTAGGGTTATTCACCTCAGTGGGTTGCGGTGGTCGCTTTGGATTTGGTAGGTTTATAAGTCTGTTGCGTACTGCCAGCTTGAATAACCGTTTCGTCTTGTCTCGTGGGAACGAGTAGGGACGCTTCATCTTCTCATTATAATACCGGCGTCTTTCTTCTAATTGATCTGCCGGCTTCAGGGCGTTAGGTTGCTGCTGGGCATTCGCGACGAAGGTTGTCCTTCCTTTACCCTTGTCATTCTGAGGTTCCGACTTCGGGGGAGGTGGTCTATGACCCATCTGATCCATCTAAGCCAACTTGTCGATTAAAGCCTGGAATGTGGTTGGCTTAAAGAACATCATAAACTGGGAGATAGTTGCGTGAGGGTCTAGAGTTCCCACGAACATGCCCACCGCAGGTGCTTCCTCAATGCGTTGCTCGCATCTCGACCACAAATTCCGCCAGCGTATAGCATACTGGACCCAGGTTTCGCCTGGTTTTACCCTGGCGTTAATCAGTGCCGTTATTGGAGTGCGTTCGCTGGCGCTTGCGAATCGCTGAGTGAATAGAAGCTCCATTTCAGCGAACGTCTTGATAGAATCGTTCGGGAGTTCTGAATACCATTCGAACGCTGTTTCTGATAAGCTGCCCACGAACTGGCGAAGCAACAGTTTATCATCACCGCCGGTGTTACCGCAAAGGGCCCTGAACTGGGCAACATGTTGATGGGGATTGCCGGTCCCCTTATACACGTGGAATTTTGGTATTGTATAACCCGACGGGTATTTGATTTGGTCGTACCAGCTTGGATACGGCCGGCCCATCTTTACGACTTGACCAGCTGTCTCAGTCGCATGATGAACCCGGATTTGCTGGGCTATATAGTCGACCAAATCAGCCTTAGAGATTGTCTCCTCTTTGTCCGTTGAGAGTGCCGGTGGTGGATTTGACGTTTCTCCTCGGTCGTCTTCAAGAATGATTGGGGGATCCTCGACGGGTGGGTCCTGCTGGATCATCATTCCTATCATGTCTTGGAAGAGAAGGCCCATACGCTGTATGTTGGCTGCTTGTTCAGCAGCCTCTTTGTCCTTCTTCTCCAGTATCCGACGAAGGAATTCGACGTCGGTTTCTTCCTCCTGGCGTTCGTCTGAGGACGTTTCTGGGTTTTCTTTTGGCCCGGTAAGTGCGGCCATAGCATTCATCATTTCCTGGAGCTTTTGCTGTTGCTCCTGAGCTTTGGTCACCGACCGTGTGAGCGGTCTATGACCTGTAGACGCACGGCTGTCTTCTTTTCCTGACGCCATGTATACGGTGTGGACCATTATGCCCCCAAACTTAGGGCGTCTGGGCCCAGTGCTTTTAACTGTCATTGCAGGCTGGGGGATCCTCTTTGGCTTCCTCCTTTTATGAGCAGTGGAGGTTGAAGGGGCCGTTGAGGTGAGCGTCCAGACAGCCTTTCGTGGTTTAACCTGGTGACCGGCTTCCGGTAGGATTTTCAGCTTCTTGTGCTAGCGGGAAAAGTTTGGATCGATCATTGAGTCTCGGGCCTGCCTCCAAACCTTATAGATTCTGGAAGACAGCCGTTGAGGGGATCGGAGCTGTTCTGACTTTATTTCCGCAACCTTTTTTAGTGGGGGAGGAGACCTCTTTAGCATTGCAGTAGGAGAATTCCTTCGCACCTTATTTAGCATCTCGAAGCTGTTCCCAGTTGGAACAGCAGCATTAACTTCTGCCATTGGGGCTGATGGAGTTAGCCCAGAGGGGGAGTTGCCCCCAGCCTTCCTTACTTGGCGCCAATGGCGACGTCGAGCGTGTCGAGCGGACGGCGTTGGTTCAGTGGTGAGAATGGCTTCGCCTTGCCCCCTGTGTAGGTGGGGAGTTGCTGCTAGTGTTAGCCTGTCAAAAACAGATGTCCTTTGGGTAGCAGGAGCGGGAGCTGAAGCCGTCAATCTTGTAAAGACCGACTTCTTGGCCGGAGAAGCCGCCTTGGCGATTTCGAGAGCAGGAGCGGCTACTTTCTTAGAAGCAGCCTTCTCTGGGATTGCAGGCCCCATGATGGGTCCACAGGATTTTTGGCCCAGTCTAGAGAAGACCGAGGCGCTGATGTTGGGCGACTCGTTGAGAGGAGTCGCGGCAGGGGTAAGACGATCAAAGACCGGCTTCTTAGGAGCTTCCTTTGTCAGCACCGGCGCCGCGAAGCTTGTTGGCGGGAACATAGTCCCAAAGAACAATCCGGTAGTGGCCTGAGTCACCTGGTCCACCGGTATTGTGAATAACGAAGCAGCTTGGGGTCCGTAGGCTATACCTCCTGGCGAGGCAGAGCGTTGGTCGCAATTGCAGTCCGAGCAGTTGGAGCATTTCGCAGAAGTAGAAGCCATCGATCCTTTGCATTCTGCAATGAGCAAGACGCTGAGTCTTAGTATCTTGAACCCCAAGGGCAACCATTAGCGAACCGCGATTGGTTCGCGAATCACGACACACGAAGTGTGGAGTGGAAAGAGGAAAAGGTCCCACCGGGCGTGCCAGAATCTGTTCCCCTCCGAACGGCGGCCGAGACATGGGACGTCTCGCCTGAGGTTCGGGGCAGATGCTAATTGGTGCTATCCGTCCACCTCTCCGGAGATGCCAAGTTGATTTATGGCACCGTGCATCGGAGATTTGAACGGATGCGTCCGATGTAGCAGACTTCGTCAGATTCCCCCTCGCTTGAGGGGTTTTTGATTGTGGGGATGCTCTTCCCTGCAGGTGCAAGCCCCTGCAGTTAATTACGCTACTGCATTGCGGTAACAACTTTCTCCTTCTCCAGATGGTCACTTCGTGTCGTGTGTCTCTATTTTATGTTTTGTTGCCCGTGGATTGTTTACGAAGACCGAGTTATGTCGTCGCCCGTAGGGCGTGGACTAGTCCAAATCCGTGTTATCTTGGATTTGGGTTTGGGGGTTTGCTTTGAGGATATGTTAGCCATACTTGAGGCTAAGATCAACTCAAACGTTTGTTAAGGATACGTTAGTCTAACTTGAGACTAAGATCAACTTAACGGGGATCGTTTAGATCCGACAAAAGAGCATTTGGGCTCCATTGTTCCAGTTTAGGGACATAGTGGTCTATCGTATGTATGGCCGTCGGGACCCGTCATCTCTCTGACGACGTTGAAGGATTACAACGACAGATGTCAAAGGAGTTCAGAGATGTACTCTCGAACCAGAGTTAATTGGGGGAGATTCATAGTCCAGTCTGTTTGAAGTTTTAAGGATACGTTAGCCATCTTTGAGGCTAAGATCAACTTAAACGGGATCGTTTAGATCCGGCAAAAGAGCATGCGTGGCTCTATTGTTCCAGTTTAGGGACATGGTGGTCCATTGGTAGTTTAAGGACATTGCGGTCCATGGGTAGTTTAAGGACATTGCGGTCCATTGTTAGTTTTAAGACATCTCGGTCAAGGTTAATGACGTCGTAGTCCATGGGTTTAAGGACCCCACAGTCCGTTGTTAGTTTTAAGACATCTCGGTCAAGGTTAAGGACATCGTAGTCCATGGGTTTAAGGACCCCACAGTCCATTGTTAGTTTTAAGACATCTCGGTCAAGGTTAAGGACGTCGTAGTCCATGGGTTTAAGGACCCCACAGTCCATATCAATGTGTGGTCATCGGGACCCGTCACCTCTTTGAAGACATTGAGGGATTACAATGCCAAGTATCAAAGGAGTGAAGAGATGTACCCTGGAAACCGGAGTGGATTAAATAGTCTTTGGCCCAATTTGGGATCAAGACCAATTAATTATGTTATGAGCCCATTAGCCCAGTCGAGTCTGAATTGAGGACTTATGGCCAGCTTGGGCTAAGTCCAATTATGTCTGGAATATTGGCTTCCTGTTGGTCCATTGAAGGAGAGACTTTGTCTCTGGCCATTTAGCCAATTGGGCCAATGCCTAGCGTTAAACACTACAGACTAATCAGTGTTGAACACTGGGGATGAGATTGACAAGTTAGTGTTTAACACCAAAAGACAATTGGTGTTAAACACCAGCAACAAGGCTTTCAAATTAGTGTTAAACACTAAAACTAATCAGTGTTAAACACTGGCAACAGAGATCTCAAATTAGTGTTAAACATTAAGGTAATCAGTGTTGAACACTGCAAATAAAGTTCTTTGATTAGTGTTGAACACTAAGGCCCAACAGTGTTTTAACACTGGATTAGGGAGTTCCAATTTAGCGTTAGACGCTGAGGCAAGAGGGGTCACGTGGTGACACGTGAGGGCGCCCTCCCCTCGTTTGTTCTGCTGAAAAGATCATATCTTTTGGATCATCACGTGTCATCACGTGACGGGTGTTTAAATGAGGTATGTTAAAGCTTCTGCCAAGGGTCATGTGGGTCACGTGAGGTACTGCCTCAAAGGGCTTTCTGTAGATCTTTTTTTGGGGGGGTCACGTGGTGACACGTGACCCTTCTTTTCTGTAGTTATTTAGGAGATCTGTTAATCCCTTTCAGGGATTAAATTCATCATTCCTTTTGAAGAGTTGAACTCTGAATTTTCTGTAGGAATTAAATTCCTCATGTATGTGAAGAACTGAATAGGGTTAAACCCTAATAAAAGCTTTAAGGAATTAAACTCCCACTCTCTGTTAGAGAATTATTCTGGGGAGTAAAATTAAGGGAATTAAATTCTTGTTGTTTTCACATAACTAAATTCTTAACTAGGGTTAAACCCTGATTCTTTTCATTCTGAAGGAATTAAATTCCCATAACACAGGGTCAAACCATAATTTTATTTTAAAGGAATTAAATTCCTATAGTTCTGTGAGAATTAAATTCTCGTGCTTCTATTCCCTCTCTATGCTTTGGATCTGCATGGCAGGATCTCAACCCATTGAGAATTAAATTCTCAACTTCAAGAGGAGATGTGCACTTTCCAGATCCTCTATCAAAGAGAGAAGAAATATATCCTTCTGTTTTATATCAGAGTTAAACTCTGTTGAGAATTAGATTCTCTTTTCTTTCAAAAAGCCTTCCCTTTCTTACCTTAGGTTTTCTTTTGCAGAAGATTCAAATTCCTCAAAGTATCTAGGCTCTCTCCCTTTTCTTCCCTCTGCATATATCTCTCTCTCGTGTGTCCCTTGGCTCCTATTTATAGGAGAAGCAGCCGAGTCAATTAGTTTTTGATGAATCTTTCATTGGGAGATTTGATTTGCATCCATCATTCGTTTTGGGCCTTTGGATTATTAGGTGAATTTTATTCACCATTGGATTTTAAATCCAGGGATTCTCCTTTGTTATTTCAGTTAGATTTAGAGGGGAAATCTTTCCAAATTCGAGATTTTCCCATAGATAGATGATATTTAATCACCTCTAAATCTTTAATTTAATCGGTTGCCTATAATCTTTTTCCTTTGGAAAGATTTAAGTGATCTCTCCTCAGAATTTTATTCTGTTAAAAGATAGGCTTTGAAAACCGGTCACGTGTGGCCACGTGACCCTTGGTCACGTGTGGGCACGTGACCCCCCTTGGAACGAGCTTTCTTCTTTCTTTCTGCGCTCTGTCTTCTGGTTGTTGCTTAACCGTCACGTGCCATCACGTGACCCCTGATCACGTGTGAGCACGTGACCCTTGTCTGGACTCTTTTTCTTGATTTAGCCGGAGAACAAATCTGCTGCCTTTGATTATCACGTGCTCTCACGTGACCCTGGTCACGTGAGAGCACGTGACCTCTTCTGAAGCCTTTTTCTTGATTTGATCAGGGAACCGGTTTGCCTTTGAAGCCGCTTTTGATTGTCACGTGCCAACACGTGACCCAGGTCACGTGGGAACACATGACCCAGGTCACGTGGGAGCACGTGACCCTTTCTGAAGCCCTTTTCTTTGATGTAATCGAGAAGCTGAATTTTCCTTGCCGATGCTTTTAGATGTCACGTGCCAACACGTGACTGCTGGTCACGTGTAAGCATGTGACCCTTTTCTGAAGCCTCTTCCGTGGGCTTTCCTGATTTTAAATCAGGAAACAGATGCCTCCAAATTTTTCAAGGCATCCCTCATCGTTTTGTCCAGTTGAGGCTCTCGCGGCAGCCCCGAGGAAGCTGGAACTTCAGTAGAGGATCCGGGGATAGTCCCCACATCAGCTGGCGCAGCCCCTGCAAAGAAACAAAGGAATGAGGTTAGATTGGCCATCAGAGAAGAAGACAAAAATTTCTGATAAGGCAATACGTACCAATGCCCATTAAAGCGTGCTTATTCTCTTCCTCCTGGAAGGTTCTCAAAGAAGCAGCGATAGCTTCTTCGGTATTGACCCCTGTTTAAAAAAGGAGAAAGCATTACTCAAAAACAATGATAAAAAATGTGTGATAAAATGACGAAGAAAGCAACTAATGGTTACCTGACTCAGCAAATTTACTCAACATTGCTTCGAGCCTCGCTGATCGCTCAGAAGCTGCAATAGTAGCCGCCAAATCGGTGTCTGCGGGGTCTACCGAGAAGCCCTTATTGCTGCCATATTCGCTTATTCCTTCGGTAAGAGGGGCCTCAGGCTCTAAACCGAGGATCGCATCGAGTGAGAGGAGCGACTTCTTCTTCTTTTGCCCGCCGGCTTTGGATGCACCCGGGGCTGATTTGCGCTTGGCAAACACCTTGGGGCGGTGGGTCCCGATATCTGCGCCTGCGCTGGACTTCGGCGATACCACCTTTACCACTTCCGCTGGAGCACGGAGGGCTGGTAGCGCATCCACAATATCGCGAAGCGGCAATCCACGCGGAGGGCTCAACACGCATGGAGGTCCAATTCCAGCACCTTTCAATGGAGGAATGACCCGGGTCCTCGGCTTCAGGGGAGCCTTGCGATCGCCGCCAGGAGGCACACCCTTGCGGTCGACCAGCATGCGCTTTTCCATTTGGATAACTGGACCCATAGCATGCGCATACCAAGCCATGTACACGTTGAGGACCTTGGGGACGCAGCTTGGCTCGCTAATGAAGAAATAGGAACCCGTGTTAAGCCGCATGAAGTGGTGCATCGCGTTCTTTATCCCCTCTCGGCTAACCATGGGCTTTTCCAAGAAATCTTCCATCGGGATCCCTTGGTTGTAGCTCGATTGCTGAGCAAACCGGTGTGGATTATACCTCATAAAGAGTGCTTTCTCATTCTGCCTGAACACCAAGTAGCCCGGCCGAATGGAGTAGAGATGGAGGATTTCCCGAGCCTTCAATATAGAAGCCCCGTCTTTAAAGTCATCGCGTAGTGACACAACCGACTTAGTGGTCTCTGAGCCTATTGTTATGACCTTATCCAAGAAAGAAGTCTTCGCTCCAACCAGGCGTGGTCGAAGGAGAAATCCCCTAGATTCCCGTGGAGGTGCAACTACGATCGAAGCCCCGACCAACCGTATGATCCTCAGGAGTCTGCATCTCTCAAAGAAGGGAGGAATCTTATGGGCGCCGAACACCCCTTGCACGTGCATTTCCATCCAAGAGGTAAAATAGTGCATCGGGAAGTTGGCGGGTTGCACCCCAGGCTCACTAGCGTCCGCCGCTACGCTAAGTCCATTATAAAGGTAAGCTAGCCCAGCGATTCCTACTGACAACTGCAAACCAGCCACCATCCGATGCGCTGGATAGAAAACAGATGGCCGTATGTGGCGCGGGTGCATAGGGAGCGCAAAGTTGCATAACCACAAGCCCAGGAACCCTACAAAAAAGGTCTCCTCATCCATGCCTGGGACGGCAATCTCTGAAAAAGGGACGACGGTGGCACTAGGGAGATAAAAGTCTTTGTGGTCATCCTCCGACGCGGGTCGACGATCCAAACCGAACCCAAATGGGTCGTCGAGCTGGGCGTACTTCTCGCTCCGCTCCGATAGGAACTCCGGTCGAACGAAGCGGGCAATAAAATCTGCAAAACTGATGCCCCGGACGCCCGATTCCAAATAGAGTCCTTCATAGATCTCCAGCACCTTAATCAAGCCTGGGTACTGGTGCTGAATAGCATTCTCTGGCGTCAGGTCAAACACCAGCGGCTTGGTGGCAAAAACGTATTCATCAGGAGGAAGCAGCTCCTCGTAAAGCTCTCCCTTCATCGGCAGACCCGAGATTTTAGCAAACTCCTCCAAGGAGATAGAGACTTCCCGGTCCGTCATCAGGAAGGTGTGGGTGGGGATGTTCCATTGCTCGATAAAAGCCTTAACCCACCACATTGGAGGAGAAGGATACTCAAAGAGTGAGACGTAAATGGCCGAGTACAAACCAATTCTCATCAGATGAGTCCTCTTCGCTGATAGGATGTACCGGGCCCATTGCAAATATCCGGCAGGCGATCGCGGAAGCAATCCAATATTATAAGCCTGTCCCCAAGGACGTGCTTCACCCTGACAAATTCGCCTTCCTAAAATATCTATTGCTGGCGGCGGCTGCACAGGGATAGCACCAATCGCAGGCTGGAGGAGGTCATCCGAATTCCAATTTTTAACCTCCACGGCATACTTCACCGGGGGTTCATCTGTGTAGGGGAGTGAAGACGTTGGCTCAGACGGCGTGGCGAAACCGAAACTTCGGCGACCCTGGATGATCTCATTGTACCATTTACCCCACAAGTGAAGGCTCTTGTGCTCGGGATTATGATCCTTGATGAGAGCGAGCACCACGCGGTCCACCGGTGCCTGGGGAAACCCTCCCTCCGAGTGAACAAACGGAAAAGACGAGTTGGCGGACATGTTTCCTGCGAAGAGACAAAATTAGCCGTCGGTGTTATAATATTCCAACGCTCAACATTTTAAAATTTACACCACGCTGCAATACAGTGGGTGGGGGAACAAATGGGGGCCCATAAAATCTGGACGACGGTGCATCATTTAATAAGACAGCCCCATCATTGGATGAGACTGTTAATTAAAGAAAGGATCTCCAAGAGAATACCCTGACTGATGGGAAATCCCTAGAGTGGCATTTGTCAAATTTTGGTCTCAAGGGAATAAAAATTCCTAAAAAGAGCCTAGCTCAATAATAATGATGAAAACTGTAACTCCTAAGAATTAAAAATTTAGGATCTTAAAGATCCATGAAAACTTTTAGGAGTTCTCCATTTTCAGATAAAAAGAGAGATCTGCGTTTGATCCATGAGCAAGGCTTTGTTCATGGGTTAAAACCCATGAGCAAGATCTCTGTAGATCTGTGAACTTTTGAGAGCAAGGCTCTGTTGATAAAACCCCAAAAGAGTTTTCTTTAGATCAAAGATCTATGAGAGTAAGGCTCTGTTAATTAAATTCGATTTAATTTAATTTAATTTTACCTAAAAGTGATTCTAAGTTCTGAAATTTGAAATTCTTGGGAAGAAACGAGAGCAAGGCTCTAAAAATTCTCAAACAAGAGCAAGGCTCTGAAATTCAAATTCTTGAAAGTGGTAAAAAATTACCAAGGACCAAGGGTCCTATTTATAGGCGCATGCGCCCCTTCAACTCACTCGTTGATCCAACGGTCAAAAGCTTGTCACCGCTGTACTCACGTGCGCGCCATGTGAGCACAACGGTGGGGGGCATTTGTTTCCCCCAATCAGAGCAAAGCTCTGTTGAAGTTCAAAATTCAAATTTTGAAGCAACGCTTCAAATTCCGGGCGCAACGCGCCACGTGTCAGGCGCTGATACATCAGCGCAGCGCCCGAAGCAGCACGCCCAATCAGAGCAAAGTTCTATCTAAAATAAAATTAAAGGAAGCAACGCTTTAGTTGCGCAAGCACTGCGCTGCGCGACACGTGTCAGCGCAGATGCGCCAGCGCAGTTGCGCTGCGCTTTGCGCTACGCGACATGTGTTAGCGCAGTTGCGTTGTGTTTTGCGCTGCGCGACACGTGTCACGCGCTGGGGCGCTTGCGCCAAACAGAATTAAGATTTTAAAGAAATCTTTCTATTCTTGTTAAAACAAGAAGATTTTCTTCTGTAAAACAGAAGCCCTTGGATCAAAGATCCAACGGTGGGGAAAATTCCCCAAATCACTCAGAGAAAGATCTCTTTAACTAATTTATGGGCACTATAAAAAGGACCCTAGACCTCAATTCAAAAGGATGAACATTTTTTTTGAGAAATCGAAATTTTCAAATAGAGAGAGAGCTCTGAAGAAGTATCAAGAAGAAAGGTAAGAAAACCTTTATGATAGAAGAATTTCTTCTGATAGATCATTGATCTAAGAACAAGATCGATGATCTTTAATAAAAAAACAAAATAAAAAATAGTGCTTTGCACTTTTATGAACCCCTGGTTCCCTGAAATAAGAAAAAGAAGAGGAACTTGTTTTCTTTGATCTAAATTAGATCAAGAAAACAAACAGTGCTTTGCACTTCTGTTATGAACCATTGGTTCTGGAATCTAAAAGATTCTCAAATTAATAGTGCTTTGCACTTGTAAACTGCACTGTTGCGCTCTTGGGTTGGCGCAAGCCACCAGAGAGCGCCACGTATCCCATTTGCGCTGTGCGCTTTGAAATAGAGCCTTGCTCTCTAAAACTGACGCAACTCACTATAGCGCGCCACGTGTCAGCAGTGCAAGCGCAGCGCACTGCGCTTGCATGACACATGTCATCATCACAAGCGCTTGCGCTCTTTGATTGGCGCAAAGCATCTGACAAGCCACATGGGGCACTGTCAGAGTATTTAATGCTCTGCATTATTAAGAAAATGGACAGGGCCCAATTAAAAGGCCTAACAGGCCTAATCAAAAATGCTATGCATTTTTAAAAAGGGACAGAGCCCAACCAAAATAAAGAAAAATAATACAGTAAACGGGCAATGGACCACCACATCCGTAAACTGGAATATGGACCACCACGTCCCTAAACTGGAATATGGACCCCCTATGTCCCTAAACTGGCAATGGACCGCAATGTCCTTAAACTACCTATGGATCACTACGTCCCTAAACTGGAACAATAGAGCCCCCAAATGCTCTTTTGTCGGATCTAAATGATCCCGTTTAAGTTGATCTTAGCCTCAAATATGGCTAACGTATCCTTAAACATTCAAACAGACTTTAGTCCCAAATTGGACTATAGATCCCCCAATCAACTTTGGTTCAAGGGTACATCTCTGAACTCCTCTGACATCTGTCGTTGTAATCCTTCAACGTCGTCAGAGAGGTGATGGGTCCCGACGGCCATACATGCAATGGACCGCCATGTCCCTAAACTGGAACAATAGAGCCCCTAAATGCTCTTTTGTCGGATCCAAACGATCCCGTTAAGTTGATCTTAGTCTCAAATCAGACTAACGTATCCTTAACGAACGTTTAAGTTGATCTTAGCCTCAATATGGCTAATGTATCCTTAAACTAAAACACCAAACCCAAATCTAAGTAAATACGGATTTGGACTAATCCACGTCCTACGGGCGACGGCATCGCTTAGTCTCCGTATACAATCCACGGGCAACCACAAACAAAACAAACACACACGGCACGAATTGAAATTCTGGAGAAGGAGAAAGTTGTTGCCGTGATGCGGTAGTGTAATTAACTGCAGGGGCTTGCGCCTGCAGGGAAGAGCATCCCCACAATCAAAAACCCCTCAAGCGAGAGGGAATCTGACGAAGTCTGCTACATCGGCCGCATCCGTCTAAACCTCCGATACACGGTGCCATAAATCAACTTGGCATCTTCGGAGAGGTGGACGGATAAAACCAAATAGTATCTGCCCCGAATCTCAGCGTCAGGACTTCGCAGTCTTGTGCGCCGTCTTTCGGAGGGGAACAAGGATGTGCATCGACTATCGAGAATTAAACCGAATGACTATTCAGAACAAGTCCCTGATCCCTCGCATTGGCGAATTATTCGAGCAACTAAGTGGCGCGAGAGTATTCTCGAAGCTGTATTTGCAATCCGGATATCATCAAGTTCGAGTTAAATCAGAGGATATTTGCAAGACTGCATTCCGAACTCGATATGGACATTACGAGTATTTAGTGATGCCATTCGGAGTCATGAATGAACCGGCGATATTTATGGACTTGATGAACCGAATCTTTCCACCGTTCTTAGACCGGTTTATAGTGGTGTTCATCGATGATATTTTGGTGTATTCAAGGAGATAAGAAGAGCATGCCAAACACTTGAAGATCGCACTGCAGACATTGAGGCATGAAAGATTGTATGCAAAGATGAGCAAATGCGAGTTTTGGCTTGAAGAAGTGAAGTTTTTGGGGCACGTCGTATCCGGAGATGGAATCGCCGTTGATTCTGAGAAGATTGCAGCAGTTCATGATTGGCTGATTCCAAGGAATGTAGCGGAGATCAGAAGTTTTCTGGGACTTGCAGGATATTACAGAAGATTCATGGAGAATTTTGCTCGATTGGCTGAGCCTTTGACCAAGCTTACGCGGAAGGAAGTACCGTTCGTTTGGATGGATGGTTGTGTGTCAGCTTTTGAGGCGTTGAAGTAAAGATTGATAACCGCTCCTATTTTGACCGTACCAGACGGTCCCGGAGAATTGGTGATTCACAGCGACGCGTCTGGGAAAGGTTTGGGATGTGTTTTGATACAGCATGGGAAGGTTATAGCCTACGCATCGAGACAGTTGAAGACCCATGAGAAGAATTACCCAACTCATGATTTGGAACTGGCAGCAGTGATTTTCTCTTTGAAGATTTGGAGACACTACTTATTAGGCGAAAGGGTCGAAATATTCACCGATCACAAAAGCCTAAAGTACGTGTTCACACAAAAAGAGCTTAACATAAGGCAGCATAGATGATTGGAGCTGATGGCTGACTATGATCTTGATCTCAAGTACCATCCGGGGAAAGTTAATATAGTGCCAGACGCGCTTAGTCAGTTGCCAGCAATTCAGATGTTAACAGCATATAAGGAGCTTATCGATGATTTTTGGAGATTCGGGTTGGATATCGTGCTACCGAATTCTTCAGGACAGTTGATGCAGCTACAAGTACAGTCGTCGTTGATCGAGAGTATTAAAGCAGCGCAATCACAAGATCCAAGGTTGCAGAAGTTTCGAGGACAGGTTAAAGCGGGACTTCGAATGGACTTGATGATTCATGAAGATGGTTCGTTGCGATATGGTAGCCGTTTGTGTGTGCCGAAGGGGGATATTCATGAAGAAGTTATGAAGGAGGCACACAGTTCCGCATATTTCGTACATCCAGGAGGCACGAAGATGTACCATCATCTACGACAGCATTTCTGGTGGGAAGGCATGAAAAGGGAGATTGCCCGCTTTGTAGCGAAGTGCTTGGTGTGTCAGCAAGTTAAGGCTGAACATCAAATGGTAGCTGGTTTATTGCAACCACTTCCGATTTCTTAATGGAAGTGGGAACATATAACCATGGATTTCGTGACAGTTTTACCGCGGAGTCCAAACTGTAACAATGCAGTTTAGGTGATTGTTGATCGATTGACCAAGGCATCTCATTTCATACCATTTTGAGTTGGTCAGTCAACGGAATCGTTAGCAGAGCGGTACATGCAGGAGATTGTGAGATTGCATGGGGTACCTGTAAGCATCGTTTCCGATCGTGACACCCGATTCTTATCACACTTTTGGAAGAGTTTACAAGAAAGTTTGGGGACGCATTTGAAGTTTAGCACTGCTTATCATCCCCAGACAGATGGCCAGTCAGAAAGAACGATCCAAACTCTTGAAGATATGTTGAGAGCTTGCATGTTGGACTTCAAGGGTTCATGGGAGGATCATCTACACTTGGTGGAGTTTTATTACAATAACAGCTTTCAGGTGACTATTCAAATAGCTCCATTCGAAGTGTTGTATGGACGCAAGTGTCGCTCACCTATCTGTTGGGACGATATTGGAGAACGAAGATTGTTGGGATCGGATTTGATCGTGCAAACAGTAGAGAAAGTTAATATCATCCGGAATCATATGAAGGCAGCACAGGATCGGCAGAAGAGTTGGGCCGATGTATCGAGAAGACCTCTAAAGTTCGTTGTTGGTGATCTTGTATTCTTGAAGATATCACAGGCTAGAGGAGTGATTCGTTATGCGAGTCGAGGAAAGCTTAGTCCTCGATTCGTGGGGCCTTTCGATATTGTTGAGCGTGTTGGAGAAGTGGCTTACCGATTGGCTTTACCACCATCTTTGGCGAGTGTTCATGACATGTTTCATGTATCTCAACTCCGTAAATATGTTCGAGATGTGATGCACGTGCTGGATCATTCGGAGCTGGCTGTAAGGGAGGACTTGACCTATGAGGAACGATCGATATCGATTGTTGATCAAAGAGAAAAGGTCCTCAAGAACAAGGCTATCCCTCTCGTACTTGTTTCATGGGGGAATCGCTCGCACAGAGAATCGACTTGGGAACGAGAAGACAAGATTCGACAGAAGTTTCCATATCTCTTCTCGTAGATTCATGCTTGTTTATCTTTTCTTGTTCCGGGAATTTCGAGGACGAAATTCTTTCGTAGTTGGGTATAATGTAACACCCTGGTTCATTTATACCAGTTCTATTTTGGGTATTTCTTTATTTATGACTATTTCTTGATTTATTGTGTTTTTGGTGCGAATAGTATAATTGGTATCCATGTTTGCATCCGACCCAACCCACATGCTGGAAACCCGTCTTAATTCCTATTTATGATTTATCTCGGCTAGTTATGAGAATCCGTGCACTTTCATGTTGTATGACTGCATTATATCTGACATCTGCATTTTTTCAATATAACATATAAAGTCAAATAAAATATTTTTAAAATATCTTTAAAATATCTAGCATGGCCTGCATTATACCCCTAATCCTGTCGTGGCATCCGTACATCTTGTTCTCGTTCCGTTTAGTGAAACGGACTCGTTTGGATCGCTACGTACATCCGTTCTTGGGGGTATGCATTTTCGTTACCCAGATATCCTATTTTGGTTTTGGTTGATACGTATATTATCCGTATTTTCAAACCGTAATTTTAGAGCCGATCCGGACGTATTTTGGACTATTTTATTTTAGCCAAAAATTCAAATTTATTAATATTTTAAATCCTAATATATTAAACTGTTTTATACGAATATATATATAAAAAATTAACTAAATATATTTTTAAAATCCTAATCTTATCATCCCAGATCTCTCTATACCTATATTAAATATTTCAAATCCAAATCTAAACACCTAAAATCCCTACCCTCTCTCTCTCTTATATATATATATATATATATATATATATATATATATATATATATGAGATTAATGGAGGGAAGAGGCTATAGGAGGGGATTCCCTCCTATGGCGTCGAAAAAATACCCCCTCCCTAGTTTTTTCCGACGATCGGCACCCACCATCTTCATCGTCATCATCTAAGATGTGGATACACCAAATTTATGTGATTCTACAACATTTTCACCGTTGATTTAGTTGGTGCAAAATTAATGGCTTACCGACAATAGAACTTTTTACATTGCTTATTCAACGGTGAAAAGGTGGTGAAATCACATGAAATTTGGTGTATGTACATCTTAGATGATAACGATGATGATGATGGATGATGATCGTCGGAAAAAATGGTGGAAGTTGTATTTTTTCGAACGCCATAAGAGGAAATCCCCTCCTATGGCCTCTTTTCTCCATTATTCTCTCTCTCTCTCTCTCTCTCTCTCTCTCTCTCTCTATATATATATATATATATATATATATATATATATATATATCTTAAAATTTTCACTGAACCCACGTTCTCTCTCTCTCTCCTCGCTTCTCCTTCTCACGATTCTCCAGCCATCACTCATCACGAGAACCTCCGCCTTCGCCTACGCCTTCGACCACACCTCGCCGACCTCGTTTCACCCTCGACCTCATCCACTTCTCAACCTCAACCTCATCTCGCTCGCCTCTCCCCGCTGCATCCCCGACGACGAGACGCGGTGAACACAAGAACCCACACCCGACGAACCCACATCCCCGCAACAACCCAAGAACCCGATCTTCGAACCCGACTTCTCCTGCAGTCCTTGTCGCCGCCGACCATCCTCGTAGGCCTCCCCTCGTCACCAGCACTGCCTCCATCTCCTCACCAACACCCCTAAGCCAACCCCGACGATTCCCTGCACACCCCGATGAGAACCCACTGCAACCCGAGCACCCTCGCAACACCTCGCCGGAGCATCGACCCATCGTCTTCGTCGTCTCCCCTGCCTCGCCTCTAGCCCCAGAGAAAACCCAAAGGACCCCAAACCCTCTTCTCCTTTCTCCCTCTTCTTCTCCTTCAACTTCTTCTTCTCTTTTCTTTTCTACATTCTTGGTTTTCTGGTCACCGCCGGAGCCGTGCCGTCACCGACGATCCGGGCGACCCAACGGACGTTCCCAGCCAGCGTGGTCACATTCTTGCTTTGCCTGGTTCTGTTCTGTACGCGCGCGTGTGCATTGCGATGTTTACCCGACGTCGGATGCAGCGTACGCACCTCGTCGTGAGATCCGATCAGGCAAGTTTATCTTGCTACATGCTATACTAATATATTTATATTCATATGAATAAAAGTATTACAGGTCGTTTAATTATGCATCATATATTACAGTTTTACAATTTTACAATATCCGTTCACATCCATACTGTTATTTACATATCTAGTTGCATGCAAGTTTATCTTGCTACATGCTATGATACATATTTTGCATCCATATGAATAAAAATATCACATGTTCACTGCATTGTACATCCATAGTATTGTTTTACTATTTTCGGATAGCCGTACGTATCCATACCGTTATTTACATAGCTAGTTGCAGAAAAGTTTATCTTGCTACATGCTATATTATTATATTTGCATCCATATTAATAATAATATTACATGTTCATTGCATTGTGCATCCTATATTACCGTTTTACAATTTTACAATATCTGTTCGCATCCGTACAATTTATTATATATCTAGTTGCATGCCTTGTCATATTATATCATATTACCGTTATATTAGCACTCCATGCTTGATAATGTACATCATACGTAATCATGGAGTTGTAGATGTAATCCCTGATAGACATTTGTGCATCTATGTTTTACTGTGCATCCGTACTTTTAACGTGATTCGATACTTGCTACATTTTACTTTTGGGCATCCGTTTGATACACTATGCACTACCTGATATGATCTGATACACCACTTCTTGACATGTTACTTGATCCAGTTACTAATGCCGACAATCCTGACTTGTTGTCCCGACGGACATATTCTATTGTCTATTCAGACAAAACTTGTACATGCTTGATCCTTTGTTGGCATTAGCTCCAGATTTATCAATACCTGACTTGAACATATAATCTTAGGGGTAAGGGGAAATCAATGATGAAACATGACTTGTAACTCAACAGCTCGACGCTTATACTGATCAGTTTTACGAGCTAGGCCAGCCCCGGGATGCTGCTGCTGACATCATTCATCTGTACATGTTCCTGTTTAATGCCTAACGGCATGTCTCGGTTTCAGCCCGAGAATTTGGATCGTGGTCCCGGAGATGCACGGGATACTATTGAATTATATCGACGATTCATTAAATTGATTTCAAAGACTTCAGAGTAATTAACCCAGTAGCATAGATTACTCACCGTATGCACATACACTTCACTGTTCCATATTCGTGTTACTGTTATACACTCATTACTGTTCATACTCATGCATGCATATCTTGTTACTTCCTGATTATATTTTATTGTTTGATATTATGACGCACTGACGTCTGGGTTTTGCATGGCCCAGATCCTCTGTCTCTTTCGCCGGCTGATCAGGAGTATTTCTGCCGTCAGGCCGAGCAATGAGGATCCTGTTAGTATCTAGTTTAATTTAGTTTTATTGCCGTACTTTCATTTCCTGATGTGAGCCCGTATTTGGGACGCACTTTCCTGATGTTATTTATTAGATTTATTGCTTCCGCATATTATTTCTTGACTCGTTTATTCAGGCATATGGACATGTACTAGATAGTTTATTTTATTTTACTGTTCTTGATATCTTATAGACAGCCGTAATGTGACTGTGGAGAGATATTTTCTAACCACAGGTAGCATGGTTGGCTCTGTCACGTGCCGATCTTAGCGTACTTTGGGAAGCGGGGCGTGACAATCTATATTCATTAAAATAAACACTCATCCATACAACGAAAATTATATAAAATTAAGTCTCACTCTCTCTCACACACAAACATATGTTTTTAGGCTAACTTTAGTATGTATAAAGCTAATTGTTTATGGCATGTCAAGTATCTGTGTTTTCGATTTAATTAACATTTGAATGGTGATTTATTCTAGGTATGGTGACTTAGGCTAACTTTAGCGCTTAAGAATTAAAAGTAATAAAGTTGTGTACCGCAAACTGACGTATAAAGAATGCGAAGAAATAAAAGCAATCATGCCGACGTCTAATTTACAATCACACAAATTTTTACTTACATATGCTACACATCTCTATAAATAACAATAATACACACACACACACTCCTAATTATAATTAACTAAAAATAGCAATCTAACCAAAACCCTAAACCTAAAATTAACCCTAATTAGAAATTACCCCAAACCCTAAATAAAAATAACCCTAACGCTAACTATAAAATTAATTAAAATCAACGAATTATTAACCCTAACCCTTACACTAACCTAAAATTAAACCTAACCCTATAATTAATCCATCCCATAAACCTAAAATTGATATTATCCCTGAAATTAATCCAAACAGTAGGCATAAAATTAATTAAATTTAATAAAAAAATCCAAGTAATTAGCTAAATTAATAAAATTACTCACGGATTTTGGGGTCGGAGGCGTTAGAGCGGAGACCGGGGCTCAAAGAGAAAGGGGCTGAAGGCAAGGTGGTGGTAGACCGGAGAGGCCGAGGCTTGGAGGGGTGCGGTTGAGTATGCGTGGGGACCGAGGGCTCAGAGGCGGGGAGAGGATGCGGTCAAGTTGGCTCGGAGGGCTTGAAGGCAGCCAGTGAGGAGCGGACCGCGGCGGCTGAAGGGGCTTGAGGCGCGGTCGAGTGCTCGAAGGCGGGTGAGGAAAGAGGAGCACATATTATGGTAAGGGGGGAAATTTTTAGAACTGGGGAAATAAATTTTTAGAATGGAGATAAAAGGGTGTGAGGGTATGTGGAGTAATTTTGACGCGAGATCGGCGACGAAATTTACGTTAACCATAGTCAACAAAATCTCCAATTTTTTCGTCAGATATGGACCTATTTCGACACCTTAATACAGTCGAAATATCCCTCCAAAAAATTGCCAACGCAATTAGGCCCAATTTCCTGTAGTGTGTTTACAACAAGATTGATAGATATGTGAACTATGTTCATAACAATGGTCTTTGATCGGCCCTATTCTCTTTCTTAACTTATCACACTCTTAAAACAAATAAATCATATTGTTAGTTCGACGGGTAGATCTTCCAGCACGAAGGATACATATAGATCATATCTTAAGATCATAGGGAGAGACATCGGCAACGAACATAAATTTTCAAGAGCCGGCTTATAATAATAAATAAACTATACTTTAATTTGAAGAGTGAATTAGCATTTATCATAAAAGCTATGCTTCGACCAGTAACTTAATTTGCTTTTCTTTTAAGACTAAATTGCCAGAAATGTCTTTACCCCTGCCCGATTAGTAGAATACTGCCATCTATTTAGTTTACCACTCCAATCTTTTATCGCCATTGTTTCATTTAAGGACTGCAGTTAATATTTTTTGGAGAGGTATTTTGGAAATAAAAATCAAAGAAAGATAATGACCTTTAAAACAGAGAACCAAAATACAAGTCTATGAACCGCAAATGGTTTCATGCTAATCGGGTGAGAACAAGGAACCAGCACACCCTACTTCTAAATAATACAAGAATATATAAACAGACTAAAAATTATTTAATTTCTATTCTTACAATGCAAACCGTGAAAATGTAATTATGTCATCAATTGATGGTCTCTTATGTAGAATTTAAGAAATGAGAAAATTCTTCAGATTTATTTCTTGATTGAAGTTATCACATCATTGGCCTATTAAATATTTTAATTGGCTTATTTAAATTTAAATTTCAATTTCGCTGGTAAAAATAAAATTCAATTTTCAAACTCACTCCCTCCCTCCCTCACCTCCCTCCGTGCATTTAGACACCAACATTCGAACCATCCGAAGGTATCCTTGGTCCCAAAAACATACTGGAGATATTTTTATAATTTTATTCCCAAACATTAATATTTAGGGAAAATTGTTGCGGCGCTTAGTTTAAAAAGACGTCTTATTTTTAAACCCACGTATTTTTAAAGTTGTAAAAAAACCCAATACTTATAAAAAAACCAAAATAGATTGTTTATATTATGCCTACCATATATGAGAGAAACTCCGGGTATTTTGTCACAAAGGATTTTCTCTCATATAACGATAGGTCAACATTTTAAAACTGTTTTCAAGATCGATATCGTCCAGCTCGATCTTCACGACCTAAAGTATATGTATACCGATTTTCATATGATTCCGATACTCTTTCACCATCGATTGATTATGGAAATTGTCCTATTATCAGTAAACCGTTACATTTGCTACCCTTCGATGTAAGATGTATCGAAATAACATAATTTATATGCATACGATGTATATATTAGAATATGTACCGGCGATACCGACCATTCGCTGTGACCGTAAGCCGGCAAAAATACCAAGTACATACAAAAAGAAAAACTCACATCCTAGAAAATAGCAATCTAGATCAGAAGAGCCACCCCCTCTCCCCACACCGCGCAAACCTCATCCAGACCTACGAAGTGACCAACCAACCAAACCACACCCAACCAAGGACTGTTCCCAACCCATCAACAAGGGGCACCCAACCAAGGACTGTTCCCAACCCATTAACAAGGGGCACCAAAAATTAGGGACAAACAAGAACCGGTCAGGACCGAAAACTGATAAAAAATAATTGGACCGAAATATTTCGGTTCAGTAATTTCGGAGTTGGATTAAACTGAAGCGAATCGAAAGGTGAATATTAGATGAAAATAACATAGACGCACAATAATTTTTATCATATATGTAATTAATTATGTAACGATAGTGTATATAAACAATTTCAAATATACATAATATATATTTAATATCATATTATATTATGAGAATAATGAAGGAAAGATGCCTTAGGAGGCTTTTTGCGTTAGATGGTGGCACAAATCACGCCCTCCACCATTTCATTCGACGATCGGCACCGTCCATCTTGATTTTCATCGTCTAATATGTCGATATACCAAATTTCATGTGATTCCAACATCTTTTCACCGTTGATTTAGTGGGTGTAAAATTAACGGTTTACCGACAGTAGAACTTTTTACATTGTTAAATTAACGGTGAAATGGTGTTGTAATCATATGAAATTTGGTGTATCGACAAATTCGAGAATGAAGATTAAGTTGGAAGGTGCCGATCGTCGAATAAATTGGTGGAGGACGTACATTTTACCGCCACTTAATACAAATAATCTCTCAGGGCCTCTTTCGTCCATTATTCTTTTATGATATATCTTGTTACTTATGAGATTCCATATTATAAAGAAATATTTTTAATATTAATCAATTAATTTATAGAATTTTTGCTTTAAATTTTAGTAATAATTGTTTATTTACATGGTATTTTTTATCAAGAATTTTTATTTGAATTTTATAGAAATAATTGATAAATTTTTATATCAATTGAAAAAACCGAAATTAAACCAAAAGTAAACCGTATGTTACGTTTCGGTTCGAAACTTTTTGTTAAAGACCGAACCGTATGTTTCTTTTTGTTAAAGACCGAACCTAAATAAAAATAACCCAAACACAAACTATAAAATTAATTAAAATCAACGAATTATTAACCCTAACCCTTACACTAACCTAAAATTAACCCTGACCCTATAATTAATCCATTCCATAAACCTAAAATTGATACTATCCCTGAACTTAATCCAAACAGTAGGCATAAAATTAATTAAATTTAATAAAAAAATCCAAGTAATTAACTAAATTAATAAAATTACTCACGGATTTTGGGGTCGGAGGCGTTAGAGCGGAGACCGGGGCTCAGAGAGAAAGGGGCTGAAGGCAAGGTGGTGCTAGATCGGAGAGGCCGAGGCTTGGAAGGGTGCGGTTGAGTATGCGTGGGGACCGAGGGCTCAGAGGCGAGGAGAGGATGCGGTCAAGTTGGCTCGGAGGGCTTGAAGGCAGCCAGTGAGGAGCGGACCGCGGCGGCTGGAGGGGCTTGGGGCGCGGTCGAGTGCTCGAAGGCGGGTGAGGAAAGAGGAGCACATATTATGGTAAGGGTGAAAATTTTTAGAACTGGGGAAATAAATTTTTAGAATGGAGATAAGAGGGTGTGAGGGTATGTGGAGTAATTTTGACGCGAGATCGGCGACGAAATTTACGTTAACCATAGTCAACAAAATCTCCAACTTTTTTCGTCGGATATGGACCTATTTCGACACCTTAATACGGTCGAAATATCCCTCCAAAAAATTGCCAACGCAATAAGGCCCAATTTCATGTAGTGTGTTCACAACAAGATTGATAGATATGTGAACTATGTTCATAACAATGGTCTTTGATCGGTCCTATTCTCTTTCTTAGCTTATCACACTCTTATAACAAATAAATCATATCGTTTAGTTCGACGTGTAGATCTTCCAGCACGAATGGTACATATAGATCATATCTTAAGATCATAGAGAGAGACATCGGCAACGAACATAAATTTTCAAGAGCCGGCTTATAATAATAAATAAACTATACTTTAATTTGAAGAGTGAATTAGCATTTATCATAAAAGCTATGCTTCGACCAGTAACTTAATTTGCTTTTCTTTTAAGACTAAATTGCCAGAAATATCTTTACCTCTGCCCGATTAGTAGAATACTGCCATCTATTTAGTTTACCACTCCAATCTTTTATCGCCATTGTTTCATTTAAGGACTGCAGTTAATATTATTTGGAGAGGTATTTTGGAAATAAAAATCAAAGAAAGATAATGACCTTTAAAACAGAGAACCAAAATACAAGTCTATGAACCGCAAATGGTTTCATGCTAATCGGGTGAGAACAAGGAACCAGCATACCCTACTTCTAAATAATACAAGAATATATAAACAGACTAAAAATTATTTAATTTCTATTCTTACAATGCAAACCGTAAAATATAGCTATGTCATCAATTGATGGTCTCCTCTCTAGAATTTAAGAAAAGAGAAAATTCTTTAGATTTATTTCTTGATTGAAGTTATCACATCATCAATCTATTAAATATTTTAATTGGCTTATTTAAATTCAAATTTCAATTTCGCTCCTAAAAATAAAATTCAATTTTCAAATCCACCCCCTCCCCCTCCCCCTCCCCCTCCCTGCATCTACACGCCAACATTCAAACCATCCAAAGGTATCTTTGGTCCCAAAAACACACTAGAGATATCTTTATAATTTTATTCCCAAACATTAATATTTAGGGAAAATTGTTGCGGTACTCAGTTTAGAAAGACGTTTTATTTTTAAACCCACGTATTTTTAAAGTTGTGAAAAACTCCAATACTTATAAAAAAACCTAAAATAGATTGTTTATATTATGCCTACCATATATGAGAGAAACTCCGGGTATTTTGTCACAAAGAAGTTTCTCTCATATAACGGTAAGTCAACATTTTAAAACTGTTTTCAAGATCGGTATCGTCCAGCTTGATCTTCACGACCTAAAGTATATGTATACCGATTTTCATATGATTCCGATACTCTTTCACCATTGATTTGATTATGGAAATTGTCCTATTATCAGTAAACTGTTACATTTGCTACCCTTCAATATTTGTTGAAAATTGATGCAAATTAAAGTCTAGGGTTAGGTGCTACCTTTTGACATGCATGACATTGTTAGGTAGTAATAATGTTTGGTGATGACTTTGTTAGGTGATATTTTGACATGCATGATATTGTTAGGTGGTGACAATGATAGGTGGTGACTTTATTAGGTGCTACTTTTGACATGCATGACATTATTAGGTGGTGACAATGAAAGGTGGTGACTTTATTAGATAGTGACATTGTCCTAGATGCTATAAAAACATATCTTATGAGTGAGGAATTTTGTATCCATCACAAGCATCATCACAAGAGGCAAAGGCCAAGAGAGATTTGTATAGAGAGATTTGAGAGAAATCTCCTAGGGTTGTTCTTGTTTGCAAACTTGATTCAAGTATAGTAGACGTTTGCAGATTCCGCTCTGCCGGGGACTAGCCATACGGTGGGTGAACCTCGTTAACAAATCTATTTTGTTTGTGATTGATTACTTTCTTATTCCTGCATTTTTAATTTATATTGTCTTTCGTCGTTTAATTGCGTGATTGTATTTTTGCGTGATTTGGGTTTTGTCACGAGCACTGTTCCGTGGATCGACTCTCCCTCCCAACAACTGGTATCAGAGCAAGGTTAAGAGAACCTAGGGTTCTTCGATTCTATAATCTAGGTAACGGTGGGTAACGACGCTTATGTCCTCTTCCCCACTTTCTAAGATTGTAGTTTTGAAGACGTTGGTTCAGATCTAGGAGGAAGTCGGGTTTGCTGCGATACAGACGAAAGATGGCAAAGGATAAGATAAGAATCGAGAAATTCAATGGTCACAATTTTGGTTGGTGGCGCATGCAGTTAGAAGACTGTCTATACCAAAAGGATCTATATCTTCCGTTGCTAGGAGAAAAGCCCGAGAAGATGACCGATGAGGAGTGGAACCTTTTGGATAGGAAAGCCTTGGCGACGATCAGATTATCGTTGACTCCGCAGGTGTCCTTTAATATCTCAAAGGAGAAAACAACTAAGGCGCTAATGACGACGTTAGCGAAGTTGTATGAGAAGCCATCGATATCAAATAAAATATTTTTGATGAAGAAGCTTTTCAACATGAAGATGGTAGAGAATGGTTCGGTGATAGAGCACCTAAACGAGTTCAACAGCGTGACAAGCCAACTTGAGTCCGTTTCAATCATCTTTGAAGACGAGATTCGAGCCCTACTGTTCCTATGTTCGTTGCCAGAGAGTTGGGAGAACCTAGTGATGGCGGTTAGCAACTCTATCTCGGGGATTCTCATGTTTAATGATGCGGTAAGCTGCATATTAAACGATGAGATGCGGAGAAAGTCCGTGAGTGGGAGTTCTGGAACTTCTGCACTTTCGGTGGAGAATCGTGGCAGAACAATGGAAAGGGGAAAGTGGAAAAAGGGCAAGTCTAAAAGCCGGGGTAAATCTCAAGGAAAAATCCAGGACGCCTGTTGGAATTGCGGAAAGAAGGGTCACAGAAGAAGTGAATGCAGGCTTCCGAAGAAAGGCTCAGATGAGAAGACGGATGAAAAGGAAGTGAATGTGGTGTCTATACAAGAACAAGGGGAACAAGATCTTTGTCTATCGGCGAGCGAGAACACAAAGGCGGATACTTGGTTCCTAGATTCAGGGGCTTCTTTTCATTGCACTTCAGGCAGACATCATTTTAGCGAGTGTGTTCAGGGCGATCTTGGACATGTGACGGTGGGAAACGGTCAATCGTGTAAGATCGTTGGAAAGAGGACGATCATCTTACAACCGTCAGGAGGTGGTCAAATCAAATTGAAGAATGCTCGTCATATTCCGGATTTGAAGAAAATCTTGATTTCCACAAGTCAGCTAGACAACGAAGGGTTTACTACAACGTTTGGAAATTCTCAATGGAAGATTTCCAAAGGGTCGTTGGTGGTCGCAAGGGACAAGCTGAGCGGTTCGTTGTACTCATTCAATGGGAGCAGCGAAGGCTCGGTTGCATTGACGACAAGTTCGGAGAAAAATTCGGAGACTTCGTTGTGGCATAAAAGATTGGGACACATCAGCGAGAAGAACATGAAAATTCTTCAAGCTAAGGGGGTTCTTGTTCATAACATAATATTGCATTTTGTATTCCCCATTCTTATGCATTTTACAATAAAAACAGGTGCTTTTGACCCATGTCTGCTACATGTTACAGGTTACAGGTTGTTGGAGCAAAAACAGTGAAAAACACAAAAGACGACACAAAAGAAGGACTTTTGACCAACAATTAGGAGGATCTTAGTAAAGCCCAGCAGAAGAAAGGTTCACCATCAACGAGACAACAAAAGATCCAAATTTGCAAGCAAGTCGGTTAAAAGATCCATTGCGAAGTGTTCACTGACGATCTGGAATTAATGCAGTAGCCCAATTGAAAATATGAATAGAGAAACAAGAAGCCCAGAAGAAACAGACCAAGCCCAAGAAAAAGAAAATGATGATCCCATCATTGGGCCGCGGATCCGCGGCCCAAAGCCCACCAAGGCCGCGGATCCGCGGCTAGTTGAAGCCCGTGCGCAAATGAATTTTTACCATAACTCTCTGGCGGCTGTGAAAAGATTTTCTGGGGGTATATTTGTAATTTTAGACATGCGGTGCAATTGTTGCCCTAGGGTTTCTATGTCCTATAAATAGAACCCAAGACCTTGTATTTTCTCATGCCTCTTTTCAATCAATAAATTCAGAATTTCTGGGAGTAAATTTCAGATCTGTTCTTCTTGTTTGGAGGGAGCCGTCAACCTAGTAAGTCTTTTATTCCTTTTAATTATAATGTCTTCTCATCCCCTAATGAGCGAGTAGTCTCCTCGCTTGTTAGGGTTAGCCTTAGGGAAAGGGTTGAGAGATGAAATCTCTCGCCCCTTTCAATGCCACCTTCACCTAATGAATTAGAACTTCACGCATACGAGCACAACCGCTCCCTGCGGCATCCTACCCTTCGAGGTAACGATGAACCGTAGTATAAAGGGCCGGTTCCGCGCGTTTTCCGTGAGGGTTAGGATAATTATCAACAAAGGTAGGGTACAAATCTAGAGGAAGAAATATCTTCCCAAAAGATTTGTATCCACTTTATTGATAATTAACTTAACACCTAAGAGATCTAAAAAAGGAAGGTATTGAAAGCGGTGAGGAAAAAGATTAATTTCCAAAACTACCCCTAATCCTAACCCTAGCAAGATTCTTAATTAAATTAATTAGATCCAGTCTTTAGATTTTTATAAACCTACCAAAACTACAAATAGAATCAACTCGTTAAAACACTTTAAAGAAATTTACCCGTCTCTGTGGATCGACCCGTACTCACCGGCTAGCTGCGAAGCGACGCCGTTTCTAATTGCGGTAATTATATTTTTGATCGTAAAATCTCTATCAATCAAATGGCGCCGTTGCCGGGGACGGCGTAATCTTTCTTTTTGTGAATTTTCGGGTTGATACAAATTTTAAAAAATTATAAAAATCTGAAAATATAAAAAAAAAAAATCAAATTTGATCTGTTTGAAGGGTGTATCTTTTGGATCTTGTAGGAACAGCGAAGAATCACAGATCTGGAATTTTACAGAGGGCAAATCAAAATTTGGAGCAGAATAACAGAGGCGAAATTGGACAGAGAAGCAGTACAATTTTTTTCAGAACCTGAAACCCTAATACAGCCGCTCTTCCGCCGCATAGGTGTGCCTCCCGCCGCGGTTCCGTGCTTGAAGTGCCACGTCAGCGCACCAAATTTTTCTGGTTTGATTTTTCTCTCTCTCCTCTCTGCAATCTCCCATATATCTCTCTGTAAAAATCTTTCTGCAGGATTTCTTTGCATAAAAATCTTCTTCCCCCTTCCAATAATTGATTTTCTGCAGGATTCTTTGCGCCGCGCTTAAAAGCAAATTGATTGCAAGTGATTTACTGCTTTGCATACTTTAATCTGACTTTAAGGGGCTATTGACCAATTCAGATTGGGTGGGGATTTCATTACCCTTCCCAGGACCCCAGAAAACACCTAAAGCATATTGCATTGACCACCTTTAATTAAAAAAGATTAGACTCAGACCTAAGGATATCGAGCTCAATAGGAAAAGGACTAGTATAGGCATCGGCCGTTTATCCTAACCGACTTTGTGGTGTCTAGGCTAGTGGTTATTAATTAGGCCCACTGTAGTGGTGGTTCCTTCCCACTTACCTGGCCGTATTTGTCCGTGAAGAGGCGGTTTGAGGTCTATTTCTAGCCCTAGTTAGGAGCTGTCTAGCAGACCTAGGCAACCCTAGATCTAGGCCTGATTGTGCATGTGTGGTTGATACTTTTGTGTCACGAGTCCGTTTTCAAAAACCGTCTTGCAAAACTCTTCAATAAATAAAAAAAATAAAGAAAAATCTTTTCAAAACTTGCACCTCACTTCCACCATCTCTCCTTCATTGACGTTATCTTATCCCCACATTCTGTTTTTCTATTTTTTCTGACTGCACTACCCTTTAGTGTATGTCATCTTGGACTAGGGATACTAACGCCCGATTAGTCCGTGTTTCGTTGGTACTGACCAACAAACCCTTCGACGAACCCTTCGTCGACGTTCCCTCCATCTCCTTACCTCCATCTTCAAATTCTTCTTTCGAAGGTATGTCGGGATTCAACCCCAACGATACCTTACCGACGGGAATGATTCCGCCTCCGTTAGGTGCGAATAACCCGAATCTCCCGCCTGTTGTAGCGCCCACACGAGTCGCGCTCCAGGATCTCTTCTACCCCGTCCGCACTTCCTTACCTACATGTCTTTCACCCCCACCGGCGAATGGGGATAATTTTGAAATAAAACCACACTTCATCAATATGCTGCCTAAGTTTCATGGTTTGGAATCCGAAGATGCATATATTTTTATTAATAAATTCCAAAACGTTTGCGGCATGATGAAGACAACCCAATTAAGTGATGACGCAATAAGGCTAAGGGTCATTCCTTTTACCTTATGTGACCTAGCCGAGAAGTGGCTATACAGCACCGAATCACATTCCATTAGAAATTGGGACGAGTTTGTGAGAGCTTTTCTGAAAAAGTTCTACCCTCATCATAAAACTGCTAGAATCCGAAACGAGATTATACAATTTTCACAGCTTCCGTCCGAACCATTCTGGAAGTGTTTCGAGAGATTTAAAGACCTACTTGTTCAATGCCCTCATCATGGGATAGAAAATTGGCAACTTTGCCAAACTTTATACGAAGGATTGAACGCAGCAACGAAGCAGTTGCTAGAAACAATTTGTCAAGGTCATTTTCTCTCCAAGTCTAGCGACGAAGCTTGGCAGTTTCTTGAGGACCTAAGTGAGCAAACAATTCAGTGGGAGAGTACCAAGACCACATCATCTTCTTCAGTTGGTCAATCTAGGGCAGGCATACATCAAATAGATATGTCGATTGCTATGAAGGCCGAGATGGCCTCACTTATGAAAAATCTAGAAGCCATTGAGACCAAAATCTCATCGACTTCTTCTGCCCCTACTCTACCCACACGAACTGTTTGTGCTTGTTGTTCTAATCCATCACATCTCACCGAAGAGTGCCCTTATAATGCACCTATTCAAGGACAGGATCAAGTCAATGCTGCATTCCAGCAACGACAAAGAAACGATCCGTACTCTTCGACATACAATCAGGGGTGGAGGAGTCACCCAAATTTCGCTTGGAACCAAAATCAACAAGTCCAAGGGAATAACAATTTTCAAAGAGCTCCTCCACAACAACAACAAGCACCCTTACAAACTCAAAACCAGCAACCTTTCCAACAACAACCTTATACAAATCAAACGAACAATTTGGTTCAACCTAATGATGATAAGGTTAGCTCGCTCGAGAAAAGTCTTGAAGCATTTCTCAAGCAAACTACAGAATCCGCAGCAAGATTTGAAAGTTATGTTCAATCTTTAATGAATAACAATGCCTCACACGATCAAAGTATCAAATCTATTGAGGCACAAATTGCACAATTAACTGCTGCGTTGAGCGAGAGAGAAAAGGGAAAGCTTCTATCTCAACCATTGCCCAATCCCGGTCACGCACAAAACGCATATCACAATCACAATATAAATGCGGTGACCACGTTGAGATCCGGAAGAGAGTTGTAAAATAATGTGGAAACTAGTGATGACATCCCCGCCGGTGGTTCTTCTTCCCCTTCTTCATTTTCTTCACTTCCTTCTTCACCTTTTCCTTTAGAGCCTATTCTCCACCCTTCACACGGCTCTACTTCTCCTGACTCGAACGGACCCATTTCTCACAACACGAACACATCTACACCGGGATCCGTTCCTAATCCACAGTCTGCTCCACAAACATTTGACTCAACTAATTTTCAAAATGCACCATTTCCAAACAGGTTAAGTCCTAATAAACCAAATACACAAGTGGAAAAGATTGTGAAGATATTTAAGCAGGTTAGCATAAACATACCTCTCTTGGATGCTATCCAACAAGTCCCTTCATATGCGAAAATCTTAAAGGGCTTATGCACTTCAAAGAGAAAGGCATCTCAAGTACCCAAGAAAGTGCTAGTGACTAGTGCAGTGAGCAATGCTATTAACCACCATGAAACCTTACCCCAGAAACGAAAGGACCCCGGCTGTCCTACGATTTCCATCACAATTGGGGATAAGCAAATTAATCGAGCACTTTTAGATCTTGGGTCTAGTGTTAACCTGATTCCTTACTCCGTGTACGAACAATTAGGGGTTGGAGAGTTGAAACCCACTCGTTGCACTCTCCAAATGGCTGATCGATCAATCACCTATCCAAGGGGTCAACTAGAGGATGTGTTGATCAAAGTCGGGGAATTCATATTCCCCGTTGATTTTATCGTTATGGATACACAACCTGTTGCTAACCCAAGAAACCAAATTCCGGTGATTCTTGGTCGACCATTTTTGGCCACTTCCAATGCCGTAATAAATTGTCGCAATGGCTCCATGACTCTATCCTTCGGAAAGAGGTCTAGTGAGTTCAATATTTATAAGATGGGAAGTCTGCCCCCCGTGCCTAAAACTAGTACACGAGAAGTTTGCTCTATTCACGAAATCACGCAGGAGGACTGCGAGCTTGAAAGATTTCTATTTGATGAAAACAGTTTTGACGCCACTAGTGCGTCCCTCCTTGAGCCTACTACCGTTGACACAACCGATGCTGATTATGAATGTTTCACTTTTTCGGATGACGACAACTCACAGCCCGAATATGAGTCGTTTGAATTTTTGGATGAGTCAGTCGAACCATCCGAATCGGTTGTTTGCAGTGATTTCGAACCTGTGTTAGAGTCCTTTGAGTTCGAGGTAGATTCCGCAATGGTTCTTTCGCCTCAGAAATTCGAACTCATGCCCTTGCCGTCTCACTGTAGATATGCTTACATAGGTGAGAATGAGACTTTTCCCATTATCATATCAGCCTCTCTAGCCTTCGAGCAAGAGAACGCTATTTTAAAAGTCTTACAAGATAGGCGGCAAGTTTTCAGTTGGACTATGGCGGACATCGAGGAGATCAGTTCCCTCATAAGTGAATATCATACACAATTGATGGATGATGCCATGTCAATAGAGGACCCACGGGAACATCTTGGGGGTATTATGGTGAGTCAACTTCCTCCTTTAGAAGTTGAAATACCCCCATTTCTTTTAATAAGGTACGAGAATGCCAACACTCCACTGATTGCTGATCATTTCCATTCTCGTTTCGATGCATCACCATCACCTGTATATTTACCTCCACACCTCCCATTCCACTACTTCTATCTTCCCCAATTCTTTGCGGACCACCACAACTTATTCTTCCACCAACCCATACTCTTTACTGATAAATTTTTCAACTGGTTGGTGTTGACTTTTGGTCGATGCAAAGTTTAGCAGTCTAACATAGTTTAAATGAAGTTTGGGGGAGGGTCTTTTTGTATATATTTTTGTAAACAGGGGAGTATCGGTATTTTGACCCTCTTGGTTTAGCATGACAGTGAGGACACTGTCAAGTTCAAGTTTGGGGGTACGCTCGGTACGTCTTCTTCCTTCGCATTCATTTGTATATATTTTTTGCATTTGCATCTTTATATATAAAAAAAATCATAAAAATTTGAAAATTTGAAAAATACAAAAAAATTAGAAAACAGAAAAATCCATAAAAATTTGAAAAATTTCAAAAATTATAAAAATTATGTATTCAATTTTGGCTAATTGACTTGAGTTTGACAAATAGGTTAACTGGTTAGGAACAACTAGATCTTAGACTTAGTAAATTAAAAACCCTAAAAATAACCTTCCTTAAAGTTTAACGGTAGAAAGTATATGCCTTGTAGTTTATTTAGAAATAGGCAAATTTTGGGTTCACTTCTTGGGCTAAGTCAAAATGAGGGAAGAGTATTGATGTTCTTATTAGAGTATAAGTTTGAAAAATAGTTCCTAGCTTAAGTCTAGATTCTGAAAATGTATACCCTACAATTTGCACAATCACGCACCTTGAAACTTGGAATAGTAGAAGAGACCTTGAAATGCTCTTATCTAAAGTCCTTAGTATGAAAAAGTGTGAATGAATAAAAAAAAATGGACACTGGTTTTTGTGATTACTTAAGGCTGCAAAAATAGAAAAAATACTTAGCGAGGGTGCTTCATCACCTAGTGCCTTAGACCAACTGGTTTGGGAGTCACTGCTAAAAGCCTTGGGTGTTGCAAAACTAGGAAGTACGCTTTAAAGTGCTAACGCATCTTGTAATCGGTTGTTGGTACCTCAAGAAGTATTAACAGTCGCATGAAGGATGTGAAAGTGAAAAGTTCACCAATTAATAAGTGCTTTGGACAATGGACGAGAGTACGATTGCTTGATTTGAATTTCCAAGTGTAGGGGTGATATTTACACACACGTAGGGATATGTGATTAGAGTATAGATAAGAGAAAGGAATGAAGAATAGAACTTGTATCTTTAATAGAGTTGATAGAAATTCCTAAGTGGAGATAAAACCCTAGAAGGAAAACTTAAGAAATGCCGAAAGCTAAGTAGATCTGCAGGATATATATAATCTTAAGTTAAATAATGAGGAAGTGTGAAGAATATGGGTGGATAATTTGCGAGTCAAAAGATAATAGAATTCCTTGTTAGAAAACCTAATTGGAGAACAAAAGTCAATGGGCTGAATTGATAGGATTTTGTGGGTGTAATCCGCTGAAATCCCTCAGGAGACAACACTCCTCCTACTAGGGACACCTAGAGGTTTAACGGCTTGTTGCACGAGCTCAGTGCAATCGCGTTTCCCTGCGAAAGTGCGGTTAGGTTTTTTGTAGAGAATAGAACAATAAGTTTGCTCGAGGACGAGCAAAAGATAAGTTTGGGGGTATTTGTTCATAACATAATATTGCATTTTGTATTCCCCATTCTTATGCATTTTACAATAAAAACAGGTGCTTTTGACCCATGTCTGCTACATGTTACAGGTTACAGGTTGTTGGAGCAAAAACAGTGAAAAACACAAAAGACGACACAAAAGAAGGACTTTTGACCAACAATTAGGAGGATCTTAGTAAAGCCCAGCAGAAGAACAGTTCACCATCAACGAGACAACAAAAGATCCAAATTTGCAAGCAAGTCGGTTAAAAGATCCATTGCGAAGTGTTCACTGACGATCTGGAATTAATGCAGTAGCCCAATTGAAAATATGAATAGAGAACCAAGAAGCCCAGAAGAAACAGACCAAGCCCAAGAAAAAGAAAATGATGATCCCATCATTGGGCCGCGGATCCGCGGCCCAAAGCCCACCAAGGCCGCGGATCCGCGGCTAGTTGAAGCCCGTGCGCAAATGAATTTTTACCATAACTCTCTGGCGGCTGTGAAAAGATTTTCTGGGGGTATATTTGTAATTTTAGACATGCGGTGCAATTGTTGCCCTAGGGTTTCTATGTCCTATAAATAGAACCCAAGACCTTGTATTTTCTCATGCCTCTTTTCAATCAATAAATTCAGAATTTCTGGGAGTAAATTTCAGATCTGTTCTTCTTGTTTGGAGGGAGCCGTCAACCTAGTAAGTCTTTTATTCCTTTTAATTATAATGTCTTCTCATCCCCTAATGAGCGAATAGTCTCCTCGCTTGTTAGGGTTAGCCTTAGGGAAAGGGTTGAGAGATGAAATCTCTCGCCCCTTTCAATGCCACCTTTACCTAATGAATTAGAACTTCACGCATACGAGCACAACCGCTCCCTGCGGCATCCTACCCTTCGAGGTAACGATGAACCGTAGTATAAAGGGCCGGTTCCGCGCGTTTTCCGTGAGGGTTAGGATAATTATCAACAAAGGTAGGGTACAAATCTAGAGGAAGAAATATCTTCCCAAAAGATTTGTATCCACTTTATTGATAATTAACTTAACACCTAAGAGATCTAAAAAAGGAAGGTATTGAAAGCGGTGAGGAAAAAGATTAATTTCCAAAACTTTCCCTAATCCTAACCCTAGCAAGATTCTTAATTAAATTAATTAGATCCAGTCTTTAGATTTTTATAAACCTACCAAAACTACAAATAGAATCAACTCGTTAAAA
Organism: Agapanthus africanus; assembly: GCA_030015575.1. Lineage (NCBI taxonomy): Eukaryota > Viridiplantae > Streptophyta > Magnoliopsida > Asparagales > Amaryllidaceae > Agapanthus > Agapanthus africanus. The sequence continues at coordinate 23,421,307 of CM057346.1, forward strand.
CACTTTAAAGAAATTTACCCGTCTCTGTGGATCGACCCGTACTCACCGGCTAGCTGCGAAGCGACGCCGTTTCTGATTGCGGTAATTATATTTTTGATCGTAAAATCTCTATCAATCAGTTCTTTCGGGGCTGAAAAAGGTGGAGTTGGGGTTTTGCAAGAGCTGCGTTTGTGGGAAGCAAAACGCGCTCAGTTTTCAAATTGGAGGCGTAGCGAAAAAGACCAAGAAACTGGAGATGGTGCATACCGACGTGTAGGGTCCGGCCTCGGTGGAGTCTTATGGTGGAAATCGGTACTTCGTGAAGTTCATCGATGATACAAATCGGAAGACATGGGTATACGCGATGAAGAAAAAGTCCGATGTGTTTGGCATCTTCAAACATTGGATTGCGCAGGTGGAGAACCAAACGGGGATGAAGGTTAAATGCCTAAAGTCCGATAATGGCGGGGAATACTGCATCCAAGAGTTCGAGGAGTTTTGCTCGCAAAAAGGTATTCGTTGGTTGAAGACGGTACCTGGGATGCCACAGCAAAATGGTATGCTGAAAGGATGAGCAGAACGATCCTAGAGCGAGTGCGAAGCATGACTTTGGATGCGAATCTGCCAAAATTCTTATGGGCAGCAGCGGTCGATGTTGCTGTATATCTGATCAACAGAAGCCCGGCGAGTACGCTTGATGGAGGCATTCCAGAAGAAATTTGATCGGGTAAACTGGTCAACTATTCGCACCTTAAAGTATTTGGTTGTATCGCGTATTCTTTGATTGATAAGGCAGAAAGGAGTAAGCTTGACTCCAAATCTAAGAAGTGTGCTTTCATCGGGTATGGTGGAGACGGGTTCGGATATCGGCTGTGGGATTACATAAGTAAGAAAGTAATACGAAGCCGGAACGTTGTCTTTAATGAGCATCACTTATATAGAGAAGAAAAGCAAGCCAAAGATGGTGTTGTATCTGAGTTCGTGGAGTTAGACGGAACTCAAGAGAACAATCAGGTGTCCACAAGTGAGGATCAAAATATGAAGGAAGCTGCAGTGCAGGATTAGGTTCAAGAACATGATGGCCACCATGTTCAGCAACCAGATGTACCAGTTTTGAGGAGATCTACGAGAGAAAGGAGACTACCTGAAAGACTTGTGACCGACTTCATTTTGTACACGGATTCGGAAGAGCCTGAATTCCTTGAAGAAGCGACGCAAGACGGTGCTAGTAAGCAGTGGGAGCGAGCTATGGACGAGGAGATGGACTCTTTGAAGAAGAACCGCACGTGAGACCTAGTGAAGCTACCCAAGGGTCGAAAAGTGTTGCTGAATAGATGGGTGTACAGGATAAAAGATGAGACCGATGGTGTGAAGTGGTACAAGGCTCGCTTGGTAGTCAAGGGATATGCGCAAACGCAAGGAATTGACTATCAAGAGATATTTTCCCCTGTGGTGAAAATGACATCAATTCGAGTGATCCTTAGTATTGTGGCGGTGGAGGATCTACACTTGGAGCAGCTTGATGTGAAGACCATGTTCCTTCATGGAGATTTGGTGGAGGAGATCTATATGATGCAGCTACTGGGATACGAGGTGAAGGGGAAAAAAACTATGGTGTGTAGACTGCGAAAGAGTTTGTACGGCCTTAAGCAAACTCCAAGACAGTGGTATCTCAAATTCGATCAGTTCATGCTAGAGACGGGATTTATGCGTGGTGAGTTAGATCACTGTGTTTATATTCAGACTTTTAAGGATGGAGACTATATCATTCTATCACTCTATGTAGATGATATGTTGGTAGCGGGTCCGAACTTCGAGAAAATTCAAAGTCTGAAGAAGATGATGGCTGAAAAGTTTTCCATGAAAGATTTGGGAGCGTCCAAACAAATTTTGGGCATGAAAATCGTTCGAGATAGGAAGCAGCGGAAGCTATGGTTATCGCAAAGCGACTATATCGAGAAGGTTTTGAAGCGGTTCAACATGGACAAGTCAAAACCGGTGAATACGCCTTTAGCAAAACATTTCAAACTCATGAAGGAGTTTTGCCCGACAACTCAAGAGCAGAAAGACGAGATGGCAAGAGTGCCTTATGCTTCTGCGGTGGGGAGTTTAATGTATGAAATGGTGAGTACCAGACCAGATATTGCACATGCAGTAGGAGTTGTGAGCCGGTATATGCAAAACCCGGGGAAGGAGCATTGGAATGCGGTGAAGTGGATTTTGAGGTATCTCAGGGGTACGTCTAGTCACTGCTTATGTTTCGGGGGTGACTCTTTAAATGTGTAAGGTTACGTTGATGCGGACTACTCGGGTGATCGAGATAGTGGGAAGAGCACAATGGAATACGTATTTACAGTTGGGGGAACAGCGGTGAGTTGGGTATCTCAACTGCAAAAAGTGGTAGCATTGTCAACTACGGAGGATGAGTACGTGGCGATCACGGAAGCCAGCAAAGAGATGATATGGTTACAAGGGTTACTCGAAGAGTTGAGTAAGAAGCAAGACTTCAATACCTTGTGGAGTGACAGCCAAAATGCAATACATTTGGCGAAGAATGCAGCATATCATTCTCGAACGAAGCATATCAAGGTGCGATACCATTTCATCCGCATAGCGTTGGAAGATTGTGAGTTGACACTGCAGAAGATCGCGGGAGAAAAGAATCCGGCGGATATGTTCACCAAAATAGTAGAAAGAGATAAGCTGGATCTCTGTTGCAGCTTGGTGAATCTCTCCATGAAAATTTGATGAGAAGAGAGCAGCAGCGGAATCGTGTGAAGTTTACTAGTGTTGAGAATCAAGCCAAAAAAAAATACTCCAAGTGGGACAATGTCAAGATTGTGATGCATTTGCATCAAGGTGGAGTTTGTTGAAAATTGATGCAAATTAAAGTCTAGGGTTAGGTGCCACCTTTTGACATGCATGATATTGTTAGGTAGTAATAATGTTTGGTGATGACTTTGTTAGCTGCTAATTTGACATGCATGATATTGTTAGGAGGTGACAATGATAGGTGGTGACTTTGTTAGGTGCTACTTTTGACATGCATGACATTATTAGGTGGTGACAATGAAAGGTGGTGACTTTGTTAGATAGTGACATTGTCTTAGGTGCTATAAAAGCACATCTTATGAGTGAGACATTTTGTATCCATCACAAGCATCATCACAAGAGGCAAAGGCCAAGAGAGAATTGTATAGAGAGATTTGAGAGAAATCTCCTAGGGTTGTTCTTGTTTGCGAACTTGATTCAAGTATAGTAGACGTTTGCAGATTCCGCTCTGCCGGGGACTAGCCATACGGTGGGTGAATCTCGTTAATAAATCTATCTTATTTGTGATTAATTACTTTCTTATTCTTGCATTTTAAATTTATATTATCTTTCGTCGTTTAATTGCGTGATTGTATTTTTACGTGATTTGGATTTTGTCGCGAGCACTGTTCCGTGGATCGACTCTCCCTCCCAACAGTAAGATAAATTGAAATAACATAATTTATATGTATACCATGTATATATTAGAATATGTTAATCATGATTAACGATACCGTGATACCGACCATTCGCTGTTACGTCAGGTGCCAAAAATACCCAGTACATACAAAAGGAAAAACTCACCTCCTAGAAAATAGCTATCCAACGAGAGAGAGCAATCTAGATGAGAAGAGCCTTCCCCCCTCCCCCCTCCCCCCGGCAAACCTCATCCAGACCAACCAAGTGACCAACAACCAAACCACACACAACCAACGACTGTTCCCAACCCATCAACAAGGGCACAAACAAGAACCGATCCGGACCGAAAATCGATAAAAAATAATTGGACCGAAACATTTCGGTTTAGTAATTTCGGAGTTGGATTAAACCGAAGCGAACCGAAAGGTGAATATTAGATGAAAATAATATAGGTGCACAACAATTTTTATCATATATGTAATTAATTATGTAACGATAGTGTACATAAATAATTTCAATCATAGCTAATATATATTTAATATCATATTATATTATGAAAATAATGGAGGAAAGAGGCCTTAGGAGGCTTTTTGTGTTAGGTGGCGGCACAAATCACGTCCTCCACCATTTCATTCGACGATCGGCACCGGCCATCTTGATTTTCATTGTCTAATATGTCGATATACCAAATTTCATATGATTCCAACATCTTTTCACCGTTGATTTAGTGTATGCAAAAATTAACGGTTTACCTACAATAGAACTTTTTACATTGCTAAATTAACAATGAAAATGTGTTGTACTCATATGAAATTTGGTGTATCGACAAATTCGAGAATGAAAATTAAGTTAGAAGGTGCCGATCGTCGAATAAAATGGTGGAGGACGTATATTTTACCGCCACCTAACGCAAAAAGCCTCCTAGGACGTCTTTCGTCCATTATTGTCTTATGATATATCTTGTTCCTTATGAGATTCCATATTATAAAGAAATATTTTTACTATCAATCAATTAATTTATAGAATTATTGCTTTAAATTTTAGTAATAATTGTTTATTTACATGGCAGTTTTGATCAAGAATTTTTATTTGAATTTTAAAGAAATAATTGATAAATTTTTATATCAATTGAAAAAATCGAAATTAAACCAAAAGCGAACCGGAAGTTAGGTTCGAAATTTTTTGTTAAAGACCGATCTCCTCCAGTTAGGTGCCTTCCTGCTCTCTCTCCACCCTTTTTTCCTTTGTAGAGAGAGAAAGCAGCTGCTCCCAAACCAAGAGAGAGAAAGCCCACAAAAACAATACAAGAGAGAGAAAGTAAAAGGAAAGGGGAGGGATCGATGGGGATACCATGTGATGATTTTGTGGTGATAAGGGCACCGGAGACAGCCGGTGAGGCCACCGTGATCACCGTCAACTGCCCTGACAAGACCGGCCTCGGCTGCGACCTCTGCCGCATCATCCTCTTCTTCGGCCTCAGCATCGTCCGCGGCGGTATTTTACACTTAGCCCCCTACCTTTTTCTTCTTCTCTTTTTTTTCCAAAAAGAACGCTATGATTGTGCAATTTAATTAGCAGGATATCACACAATTTTTTCGAAATTTATAGCTGGTATTTAGCTGCATATTTTCTGCAATATATGTATTACATATCTGTATAGTTTCCTAGAATATGTGTGCAAGCCGACTAGATATTGCATGAAACTAGTTTTTGACAATGGAAAAGTTTGTGAGGTTTTTTTTTTTGATGGCTGAAAAGTTTGTCATGTTTATTTTTGGGGGCAATTTACCTAAAAAAAATCCGAGAAAACTAATGACATCTAGGCTTTAAACTTTCATGAAATTGCAACATGAGGACTGAATTGTGTGTTTTTGGGTGCAAATGATGGAAAAGATGTGAGCACAGATGGGGAATGGTGCTACATAGTGTTCTGGGTGGTGAGCAGAGGAGGGATGAAGGCGACGAGGTGGAGCTTGCTTAAAAAGCGGCTCTTAGGGGCGTGCCCGGCCGCTTCGTCGGCTTCGGGGCTGTACAATTCTTATTATAGGCAAGAAGAGTTGATGTTGATGGAGCAAGAGCCTCAAGTATTTCTGCTCAAGTTCTGTTGTTACGATCGCATGGGCCTCTTGCATGGTAATTTTACTAATTTTTGTTTGGTAGTTCAGGATTGATTGTTGGGTATTTTTTCCATTAATCAACGGTTAAAAAAATAATTTAACAATGATAGTTAAGGGTAGTTTAGTGTAATCTAGCCTTAATTAGTTGATGGGAAAGTGAATTTTTTTTTATAGATATTGTATTTGGGTTTTTAGTTTAGTTTGTATTTTGTTTTGTACATTTATATATGTAGGTAATAGTTGGAATGTACACTTGATTCTGCACTAGGATTCAAATTGTGAGATTTTTATTATGCTTTTGTTTTTCTATGGAAAACTGAAAAAAAATGAAGCTTTTGTTCTTTGTTTTGGAAGAACTTGAGAACTGGTATGTGACTAGGATTCATTATCTTCTTTATGAAAAGAAAAATCTGAAATTCTTATGTTTCCTCCTTGAGTTATCATTAGGGTTCAACTCTTGAGCTTTTTTTAATGCTCTTCTTTCTCCATGAAAGTTAAAAAGGTACAGCTTTTTTGTTGTTTTTTCTGGAAGAACTTGAGGGTTGGGACGTGACTAGGACACCTTATTGCTTTTGTGTAAAGGAAAAAAAGAGAGACTTTATTGTCACATTTATGAGAGGTCGCAAGTTCGATCCTCGAAGTAGGCTGATTCCCAATTTTTTTTTACAAAAATAGGGTACATTTCACTAAAGTACCCTTCTATTGTCCGCTTTTAATGAAGTTTTATTACGGTAAACTCCCTTAATGTTTAGTTTCAAGGAATACCTTTTCACTAAAATACCCTTAAACTGGCACTTTAAGGAAGTTGCTGTAATAAAAAACCATTAAAATAGTTTAATGGAAAACCGGTTTCTGTTAATGGTATTTTAGTGAAATATAGCCAAAAAATACATGGTACTTAATGGTAAGATATGTGAAGGAATTCTTTCTTCTCCTCTCAACTTGGGTGATATTTATGGCTATTGGGCAGATGTGACTCAAGTACTATGTGAGCTGGAACTCACAATCAGAAGAGTGAAGGTATCTACAACACCAGATGGGAGAGTTGTGGACCTCTTCTTTATCACAGACACCAGGTTCATTTCTATCCTTTTATTCTTTCCTTACCTGTTATTATCTTTGAATCTTTTTGTGTGCCAATTGTAGGTATGAAAAAAATAAAGAAATGCTAAGCTAAGGAGAGCATCTAAGTTGAAAATTTCGGAACCAAACAACGAGTACTTGAGCAACTTGGTTTTTGATGTTGGCTAACAAGCGAAGTTTGTTGCGGAAAAAAACATTTTTAAGTGGATTCTGAAAGAATTCATTTTCCTTTTTGCAATGTAAAAAATTTAGTAAAATTAAAAGATGTTTTAACCATCAATACTGTTGCTTTCGCGTGTGTGATTTTTAAGCGAACCCAGATTAGTTCTTGAATTATCGAGGAACGAATCTGTCAAAAGTTACACATACTGTTTCAAGGTTTTGCAAGAAGCCCGGTAGACGATTTTTTACGTTCATTTTGTGATTTTTTATGCCTCAATGAAATAAAGACATAACTGATTATTGAGTACAAGTAGTATTTTAGCATATGTCCAGAAACCTAATATCCTTGGTTCGAAATTAGATTATGAATGTGGATGATACATAATTCGAGCGTTTACACAGTCTAGTAGATTCAATCGATTATTCACTTCATTTAGGTTGTTATTACATGCTCCAAATTTCCTACCACCTAATTTTTTTTATCATTTATTTATTATATGTAGCTTCCCTTTTAAGGGTATATTTCACTAAAGTATATTAAAGTATAAGGTATATTACAGTAATAAAAACTTACCGGTGATCTAATGAACATAGCGGAAGACAGGGGTATATGAATGAAATTTACCTATTTTATTTACAACAATGTTTTAAATTCTTCATTTACATGTTATTCAGAGAACAACTTCACACAAAGAAGAGAAAAGACGAAACATGCGAGCAATTGAGAGCAGTCCTTGGCGATTCAATGGCAAGCTGTGACATTGAGCTCGCTAGCGGAGAGATCGCAGTGTGTCTTCAGGCTTCAACTCTTCTTCCCCCGGAAATCACCGAAGAGATGTTCAATTTGGATTTTTCTGAAGAAACAACGAGAAGATCTCAACCTTTATCCACATGTCCTTCTGTTACAATGGACAATTCTCTGAGCCCGGCTCATACGCTTATCCAAGTCCTTTGTCGTGATCACAAGGGCCTCTTATATGATATTATGAGAACTCTCAAGGATTACAAGATCCAGGTAAATAAGTAGATATATTCATAAATTTATCACTAATGCTTCTAAGTTGTTATATGGCTAAATTTTACTAAAATCTGTGAACTATCAGCGCTTTAAAGATAAATACTATAAGCTCTACAGATTACAAACTAATAGTGAACACAATGAACTTTTTGCGTTTTTACTGGACGCTGTTTTGTAATTGCAATTTTTTTTATTGCCTTTAAATTGGATAACTCAAAAGTTCATGGTATTTATAACCAAGTTCGACCATTCCAGTATAGGCTGTGCTTGTGCAATTATTTTTCCCTAACAATTTCTCCCTGTTTTGTGATTTTCTTCTGCACAATTTAGATTTCTTATGGGAGATTTTACGCGTCCTATAAAGGACATTGTGAGATCGACTTATTCGTTGTGCAAATGGATGGGAAAAAGATCGTTGATCCGAACAAACAAAAAGCGTTGTGTGATCGGTTAAAAATGGAGCTGTTCAGTCCTTTACGTGTTACAGTGGTGAATCGAGGGCCAGATACCGAGCTTTTGGTTGCCAACCCAGTTGAGTTATCTGGAAAAGGCCGGCCTCTTGTTTTCTACGACATCACCCTTGTCCTAAAATTGCTGCGCACCCGAATCTTTTTGGTAAGAAAAAAATCCTTGCATAATCCATAAGCTGCCAAGTTTAACTGCTTGCACACTAAGAGAGCATGAAAGGTTTAGAGATCTTGTCTTGTTTACTTCATTGCCATTTGAATATTGACGTGATTTAAAAAACCGAAATATTCCTCAAAAAAACTAAAACACGATATTTGAAATTTTCAGGCTGAGATCGGTCGACACGTGATCGGCGATAGGGAGTGGGAAGTATACAGAGTACTTCTTGGCGACGATTACGAATTATCTACGGCTCGGAACAAGATCATCGAGGGAGTGACAAAGATGCTAATGGGCTGGGAATGACCGACGAAGTTAATCAGCACGAGATCCATCTTTCTTTAACTTGCTCTGTACAGTAATGGTATTAGCTCATGAAATGTATCCTGTTACTTTGATCAAGATCATTGAGGGAGTGACAAAGATGCTAATGGGCTGGGAATGATCGACGATGTTAATCAGCACGAGATCGATCTTTCTTCAACTTGCTCAATACAGTAATGGTATTAGCTCATGAAATGTATCCTGTGTGATCAAGCTAACATGTTTTATATAGAAGGAGCAAATCTTGTAATTATATATATTATGTTTTCTACCATTTCTTGTAGCAGAAATTCCAGAGGGAAAATATCTGGAGAAAGATTCCACCAATAATGTCTTCTGTAAATATGAAACTGGTGCATCTCAAGTATGCTCTCTGTTTATATTCTTATTTAAGTTGGTCCAAGTAGAATATTATGAGTGAGAGCTAGGTTTTTCTTCTTCTTTTCTTCCCTCGCTCTAGAGATATTTCCCCTTTCCTGTAAATATAATGTATGTTATTATAATCTAAGCACTTTCATTTATTCGAATTTTTCATGTATTGCCAATTGATCCCAGGAGCCTGAGTTATATTCAAGGCTCTAATTCTTAAATAAAGCATAGATTGTTGGGATGTCCTGAATCCTCTAATTATGTTTGGTTCTCAAGTTGTCCAGTTCACACCAACCAATTAGACATTTCCAAGTTGTATCTGAATTTTGGTGTATACTGTATTTGTACGGTATTAGTTGAGGGGTATTTTATGGATTCTATCTCTAATTAACCCTAAGTGTTATTTAAGTGTTTATTGAGGCCAAGGAGCCCGTCAGAAAATCTATCATCTCTCCATTAAAATTAGTGAAACGGTCTTTGTTCCTGTCCGTGATTTTTCCCGATTTGGGTTTTCCATGTAAATCCGTGTTTCTATATTTATTGCTTTATGGTTCATGTTTGTTAATCTCTTTCTATCTTTCTCATCCGTAACACACAACTTCAAAAATTTAATGGTAAAATACTTACTCAAGTGTCAAACCAAAGTATACGTAGTCACATGATGCAAGCGGTTTGTTGGGGCAAATACGATCACGAAGCAATAAACAAATGATAAAGAGAAGCTAACAAGTAAAACCAATAGAAATAGAGCACAAACCAAACGACACAAGATTTACGTGGAAAACTCTTATGGAAAAAACCATGGGCGAAAGATAATCACTTTACTAATCAACAAATATGGAGGATTACAATGGTAGATAAAGTCTTACAAACAAATTCCTCTCAAAACTTGTAACAACCCTAAATTTCGTATATTCTTTTGTAATTTTCGTCATTGATAAAATGTCGTTTTCCTTTCGAGTATAAGTTATATTTATGCATGATATCCAGGTTGAGACGGCTCAACATATACTGAGCCGGCTCGCAGGATCTTCATCTGTTTCCTACCTTTTTACCGGTTCTTTCATATTGGATTCTCCTACATTTTTAGATTCCAAGCCAATTCTTTTTCTCCTTGTTTGCATCCAACATTACCCCCTTCATACATCCTTAAATCATTCTCGTCGACTTGGAAAATTATTTTAGAAACCTATGTCAGCCTTCAAATTATTTGTCTCAGAATATCTCACCTTTTTTGTTATTCTATTTTTTATTCTCTCACGATCTATTCCAGTAGAACCCCTTCTTAACGATTAAAGTAGAGACTGATGGAGCACGACGACAAAACATGACTGCATTATCCTAACCCTGTTTCCTTGCTCTGTTGCAATATCTTTTTTGAGTAATTTCGAGAACGAAATTTTTCTAAAGAGGGTAGGATGTAACGCCCCTAAATTTTGTGTACTCTTTTGTAATTTTCGTCATTGATAAAATGTCGTTTTCCTTTCGTGTATAAGTTATATTTATGTATGATAACTAGGTTGAGATAGCTCAACATTAACTGTGCTGGCTTAACGCTTATTTGGAAAATTGTTTTTTTCACTGTCTGCGCGAGACGACTCAAGATACTTTTGAGCCGGCTCATACCTATTTTCGATCCTGAAACGTTCCAGACATCCAAGAGACTAGTTATTGGTTTCGTGGCTGTTCACTTCACATTCCAAACCGCCTTTTCATTTCATTAAACCGCCACCTTAATACCACTAACCCCTAATCCTTGAATTCCCCATTAAGTTCCCTTTTTAATGGCCTTTAAATCTCTTTTAATTCCCCATTCTTAAAATTATCTTACTTTTTCATTTTTCCTTGACCATTAAAACAAAATCTCTCTCTGAAATCTCCAATCCCAATTCCTCCCAAGTCTTTTTGAGGATCAACTCACCGTAGGAGATCAAAACTTCCGCTCAAGTTTTAGCTTAACCATCGGCGATACAGTTATTAGACTATATCATATCGTGAGTAAGTCCTCCTCTCGATCTTTCCCTTCATCTCTTTATCTCCTTCTCTTTCCCTTGACTTGTCTACTACACAAAACCGATATTCTTGTCTCGTAGGAATCCCCAATAAAATATGGTTTTAAATGCATATATTTAATTACATCTAGATCGTTTCAAAAGTAGTTGTTATTCTTGTTTAAATTAATACTTATTGTTCTCCATATTAATGATAACCCTTAAATATTGTAGATATTCATAACATCAATTATAGACACTTCGAAATAAACACAAACCAAAACTGTATCGTGATACATGTGGATAATTGAATTTTAAACACGTTCGTCTGAACAAACAGGATTTGAGCCAGCTCAACAGAACCATGAGCTGTCTCATACACACCGAGAGTTAAAATCCACCTTTTGACATGTCGTGAGTCGTCTCAAGTTTGGACTTGAGCCGTCTCAAGTCATGGTCAGGCCGGCTTAACTTAACAGTGATCCGTCTCATAGAAACAGATAAAATATATGGCTTTCCTAGCATTGTTGAGCCGTCTCAAGATATAATGAGCCGTCTCAAGTACGTGCCGAGCCGGTTCAATAACCTTTTGAGTCATCTCTTACAACAAAAGATCAAAACCATGATTATAGATGACTTACGAATCGGCTCAAGCAACCTTGAGCCGTCTCAAACTGATATATCAACTGAATTAATACCTGACATGTAATGTGAACTATATATATTGCTTGACTTACTTACTATACTTGACCCATCTCATGATTTGTGACCACTCACTTCTTTTACATGACTTGTACGAATACCAATTATATGCTAGACTTGATTTGATTCGAAACATGAATACAACTTGACATGAATACTTAAATATGACATGAATACTTGAATTGGACATGAATACATGCACTTGATATGAACTCAACTTGAAACCTGGACTTGTACTCTCAATTATGTATTCATGGATTCGAATCATGGCTTATGACATTATTTATATTTTAGAATACGCGGAGTGCTGAGGTAGTTTGAGTGTAAGTCCAACATAATCTAGGATTCCCCCTAGTACATGAATCTATGAATACTAACACATGCATACTCACGAGGGCACGTATTTTCTTGCCCCTGAATTATAACATGTTGGGTTTGTGAATACTTCGATGATGGTTGAAGTCCCGTTGCTAACACTTGATTCGGTCCGTGATTCCTTGCCCCTGGATTTCAGTCTTGGGTTCGAGAATATTCTTGAGATTGGTTGATATTCACACTAGAATCGATGTTAGGTTAGTTTACCCTTTTGTAGAGACTTCTTAATACACATTGTCAATCACTCCATGTTTAGCACTTTTAATTATTACATGCTTATTGTTATCGACACTATATCTACACTACACTGCCATGCTATATAGAACTACTATGCTATACAAAATTTCCATGCTTAGTTTAATTGTCATGGTTAACTAACAACTCTTACTTGTTTACCGCTCCATAATTTTTCCTTCTCAATTATATATCTTGTCCTTATACACTAATACTTATAAACCTAACTTATTGGGGACTTACTGAGTGCAATTTTGCTGACGGGCATTCCACGCTGTTTTATGTTTATCCTTGGAGTGTTTGTCAGGTGACATAGGGATAGAGGAGATAGAACTGACGGAAGAGGAGTGCTCTTAGCTTTCATCGCAAACGGACTTCTAGTTTTAGCTTTTACATTTTCAGTATGCTTCTTGTTAAAGCTTTCTTTATTGTTACCGTTTATTATATTAAGACATTTTATGTAACGACCCTAAAATTCCTATACACTTTTATTGATCCAATATTAATAAAAGAGTGTATTTCTGTTCCGGTTTCGAGTTATAAGTTATTATTGATAACTTATGAACAAGAAACTCTTTATAGCCCATTGGTTAAGACTCTTTACTGCTATTCCATAGCCTGCGTGTTTGAATCCCATCAGTCTCAATTATTTTAATACCTTTTCTTTTTAACTTTCCAGAAGCCCAAGAGTTGCACGGCCATTACACGGAGAAACGAAAAGTTGCAAATAAATCAAATAATATAAATGATTTATAAATACCCAGATGAATGCACTGCACGAACCCAGAGTTAATTGCCTCATGCTTGGTCGCTCGAAAACTGCCCTCGGCGGTTTGATCTTGCCCAAAATCCACCGTGCTCAGCCCGTACGTCCTTTCGCCTACCCTCAGTTCATTTTTACACTTTAAATTCCCAATTCAAACCGAAAGCTCACAACTCTTCATTTTCTCCATTAAACCCTTTTTATTACCCTTTAATTCAATTTTTTTACACAATCTCTCTTTGTTTTTCTCCTATAAATACCTATGGCAGCCCTTTACTTTTTCTTATGTCATACTCTAAAAATTCTCTCAAAATTCCTCCTAAAACTCTTAAAGACCTTGCCAAAGCTCATGAACATCGAAGCACCGCAAATAGCTGTAACAACCCTAATTTTCATATACACTTTTCTGTACAAATTTTTAAAATTTTTTTTAAAACCATAAAGAAGTATTTTAATCCTAGCACAAGATATATATAATTAATTATTTTGTTTTTAAATAATTTCATTTTTAGTGTACATTAAATTGTTTTTAAATTTAAAGTGTACTTTGATATTTAATGCTGCTGCTATCATTTTAAGTAATTAAATAACTCCATAATTACAAGAAGGAGCTTGTAGCTCATTGGTAATACCTTGCACTGCTGAACTAAGCCACCAGAGTTCGAATCCCATACCCCACATTATTTTTTAATATTGATTTTTAAAAAAACCTTTAGAATACCAAGAGTTTACACGTGCATGTCTCACAAAAACCCCACTACACCCAAAGATGTAACACTTGCAAAGGATAGATGAACCGCCGTGGGAGATCTAGGTCACCGGACTCGGTCGGGAATCGGCCAACTCGGCCTTGACTCGGCCGATTCAGTGATCCGACCGAGTCACGGCCGAGTCACCCCCTTTTAGGCCGATTCCGGCAAGGGTCACAACATGAAAGTTGTGTCTTTTGGTATTCCCTACTCACCTGCAAAGTTTAAGCCCAATACCACTTCCAGAGCTCTTTAAAACCCCCAATTACTCCACTTTTAATACATTTTTATTACATTTTATCACATTTTTATTTTTTAACTTTTCATCTACCCTAACTCTAACCCTAGCCTAGCCCTATATAAAGGACCCAACCCTCTACCTTTTCCCCTCACAACTCTAAGATACTCTCTAAAACTCTTGAGAACTTGGTGCAAAGAGCGAGAAGCGAAGCGCTGCCGAAACCGACGACGGATTCCGGCGACGGGATCAAGACCGACGTGACGTTTCCGACGAATCGGCAACCACCACACCTTTTAGAACGCTTAGCTTGTCCAAACCCGTAAGTCCCAACCTTCTACCTCTCTTTTCTATATTTGCAAAATACGATTTTTTGAAACCCGACGGAAATCGGACAAACCGATTTCCGATTCGGTTTTTCTTAAAAATTCCACTTGTCACCTAATACATATTATCAACCCTCTTGCATGTTGACTATTAATCACCCTTAAATCAAATTTAATTGTACTTTTCCACATGAAATGACAAGTTCTTTAGAAAACCGTATTTCTTGCATAAAAATACCATCAAGTTAAATTTTAATGTTCTATTTAGATACCCCACTCCTAATCATGTTTATTTTGATAACAATACTTGTTTCATTCAATTTGGATGAAATTTCACACATGAAATGATAACGTTTATGGAAACCGTATTCTTGCACTTTAATACCCTTAACTTTAACATAACTCATTTCACCTTGAAACTTCACCAAAACTTAATATAAGTCACGGGGTAATGACCTACCCCTACACACACTCATTATAACCCTAATTGCTGAATAATAAAATACAGAATACGATATTATAGGACTTTTTCACTAAAATACCATAATCTTTATAACTTTTAGTTTAATCTTTAAATTGTAAATTCTTTTCTAAATAAAACTTATATAAAATGAAAGCACGATTGGTCATGGACATCGATCATTTATCTAAACTGTCTTGTGGGTCTAGGCAAGTGTGTCTAAGGCTAGTGGTTTTTAATTAGGCCCACGACTGTGGTTCCTTCCCACTTACCTGGCACTTACCTGGCTGCATTCGACGGTGAAGAGGCGATTTGAGGCTTCTAATGACTCATCGTTTAGACCATAGAATATAGGTTAGATGGTCTAGGAAACCCTAACAACTAAAATATGGAGAACTATATACTTTTACAAATAAATACCCTATATTTAGAAAACCTTTTCCCTAAATTAAAAGTATTTATAAAAACCTGAGCAAAGTGCCATTACAACCCATCTTTGGGGAACCTGTTAGGGATAGCACGGTTCATCGTGCACCCGCAGGCTAGTAGTGCGAGATTCAGACCTCCGCAAGGAGCATTCGGTCTCGAAAGGTTTAAAATACGATATTTAAAGAAAGTGATATTTTTGTAAATAAAATATTCATTTAAAAATTATTTATGTGTTTAATTATATATAATTATCATTTAAACATTTATTTTTTTATAATATAAAATTTCCACTTTTTCCTAAAATTCAAAGATTAAAAGTTACATTAAAATAACACGAATTTCAAATAAACAATTAATACTTTTATTAGGATATATTCACTAGAATAACACAAATAAAATTCACATTCATTATAACAATAAAGACGATTATTAAATACTTGAGGTGTATTTGGAAAACTATACAAAAGTATTTTTACATAAAACCCCCTCAAGTTTCACAAATTACAATAAGGCCCCTAGCTAATATTGAACTTCAAATTATATTTCTTTTAGTCGGACTCGGGTTAGAGTCTGACTAATTCTGACTTGAATATATTTCAAGTCAATCTATATTTCAATTATATTCCAACACAACTTGAATACATGAATCCCAGAATCAGTTAACAATCGGTCTGACTGAACCGAACCATGGATATTCTTTTTACAAGTTTCCAGTATTCCATTTACATGACTCTACGGTTATAACCGTTTCCTGATATCATGGTTTCGGTAAGTCAATCAGTTAATCAAGTCAATCAAGCAATCATTACAAGTTTACAAGATAACAATACAAACATGACATCGCGGGGTTTAAAGGGGTAGATTGGTACGGAAGATGTTAAAAGTGGAATGAGGTGGTCAGATTAAGACACCTAACATGAATACTGTTGCTGTTGTACCGTGGCATAACGGTTCCTTGTACTCTCCGTTTGCACTGATCTCTAGCATATAGAGATCCCCCTCGTATACACTGGTATTCTTCTGTACCAAGCTACAAACAACTGCGTTAAACAATATTCCATAATATTCTACAACATAATACTCTAGAAAATACTGTTACTCTGCCATTCTCACTCCACTTTTCTTTGGGACTTACCGAGCGACCTGTTCGCTGACGACATTCTATTTCTCTCTTCTTTGAATGTCGTCAGATGCGTTGGACCAAGTTGAGACCGAGCCCACAAGTGAAGATTTGGAGCAGTTCCAGGAAGACCCAGAGCTCTAGACATTGTATCTTGTTCTTTCCAGTATTTCCTTTTATTATTATGCCACTGTTTAGGCATTGCTTTCTTTTTTTTTCATTCCAGTTGTATTTTCATTTCATGCATTGTATAAAGAATGTTATTAATAAAAGTTGCTGTTATCTCAATCTCATTTGTCTCTTGTGATTATTTTATATTGCTTAGTTACGCTTAGCGTATGTACTTCTGAGTACATACGTAGCGGGCCTCGTCACGACCACTTCGCCGTACATTGGGAAGCGGGGCGTGACAATAGCCAAAGAAAGTTATAGATCAAGTTCACCTTCTTCGTCGCTTTGCGGTCTCGATTCTTCCAACCAAGACTTCTTCTTCCTCTCTAGATCTTCTTCCAAGTCCAAGTGAAGCCATCTCCCGGGTTACGTTCAAAAAGTTAATCGGTGAATTGATTGTTATATCGATTCACAAAACGAGTAAGTCCTCTCATCATCTTTTATTTTCCCTCTTGTTTACTCTCCTCTCTTTTTCCACGTCGTCACTTCTCATCATTTGTAATTACGCTAAGTCTCTCTTGATTCTTCTCTTTTATTCATCCTTTCTCATCAACACCTAATACGGTTATTAGTAAGTTAAATTTTAAATTAAAAATATTCGTTGCACAACTTGATATGTTCGTTAAAATTTTCCTTCCAACAAGAAACATATAAATTACCATTTTATAATTCATTGTAAACCATGATTTATATTCATAGAACTTTGACATGTAAATATTACTCTTAGTTTGAAAATAAAATAGTTAATAAATACCATGTGCTCATGTTAATCTTTATGGTAGTTTATGGTTAAAATATTGTATAAAACGCATGGGGTAACGACCCATCCTACACGCACACTTTTGGATCACAGCATGAATCACATGTTGTATCGTTTTTCTAATAAAATCGTTTTGCACTAAAATATCTCAAGCATTGGAACATAGAATTTTTAATAGACAACTATTTCTTTTGCAATCACGCCTCTACAACACTCTTTAGGGGCCCCGTTTGTTGATAGTGCGGGTTATCGCACATCCTTAAGATAGTAGATCAAGATGCAGAACCCTCCACGGAGAATTCGGTCTCGAAAGGAATAAAATACGATTTTAAAGAATTACGACTTTTAAAACAAATAAAATCGTTGGAAAATTATATAATCATAAATCTGTATTTTCTATGAAAACAAAGTGTGAAAAACTATATTTTAAATGAAACATTAAAGTTACACAAAAATACCATCAAGTTTTCAAAAGTGGCAGTTTTCTTTAAAATACCGTAGACATTAAAAGTTAGTTTTTTTAACACTAAAATACCACAAAATATAAAATATGTTTTTATACAAAAATCTTGACTTTTTAAACAACATATTTTTATTAAAAACTTGTTTGAGGTTTTAGGACGAATTAAAAA